>BSBN01000467.1:2500000-3750000 GCA_027924645.1 Cunninghamia lanceolata | reverse complement strand
TCTCTAGCTCTAGAAGCTAAACCAGTGAAACAAAAACTCAGAAAGATGCATCCACATGTGGCCCTCATGGTAAAGAAAGAGCTAAAGAAACTGCTAGACGTCAGATTTATCAGGCCTATAGACTATCCTGAATGGGTTTCAAATATAGTACCAGTGGCTAAACCAGATGGCAGGGTCAAAATATGCAATGATTTCAGGGACCTCAACAAAGCTTGCCTGAAAGATGACTTCCCTCTGCCCAACATAGACATGATTGTAGATCTCACGGCAGGACACATGATGCTTTCACTCATGGATGGTTTTTCAAGCTATAACCAGATAAAGATTGCACCTGAAGACCAACACAAAATGGCTTTTACATGTCCTTGGGGCACCTACTGTTGGTGTGTCATGCCATTTGGTCTGAAAAATGCTGGGGCAACATATCAGAGAGCCATGACTACGATCTTCCACGACATGATGCACACTATAATGGAAGATTATGTCGATGACATTCTGGAAAAATCACTTACAAGAGGACACCTAGCAGTTTTAGACAAAATCTTCAATAGGTTGGAATAGTTTAATGTGTGACTCAATCCAAACAAGTGTGTGTTTGGGGTTACATTAGGTAAATTACTGGGATACATCGTTTCTGCAAATGGTATCGAAGTCAACCCAGCTAAGGTGAAGGCCATCATGGAGATGCCACCTCCTAAAAATCTGACTCAACTAAGATCCCTACAAGGAAAATTACAATCTATCAGAAGGTTCATCTCTCAACTGGTAGACAAGTGCCACCCATATTCTCACCTTCTACACAAGAATGTCCCTTTCAAATGGAACGAGTCATGTGACCAGGCATTTCAACAATTAAAGGAATATCTCATGAAACTACCGGTATTGATGCCACCAATTCAAGGCCAGCCTCTGCTACTGTATATCTCAGCTACACCAACCACTCTAGGAGCTCTCCTTGCACAACAAAACTATGATGGGAAAGAACAGGCTATCTACTACATTAGTTGAACACTTGTTAGGTATGAACTGCAATACACACCAATCGAAAGAGCATGTCTAGCTATTGTCTTCGCCTCACAAAAATGGAGACATTACATGTTTTCACACTCTATCAAATTGATAACAAAAATCAATCCACTCAAACACTTACTCAACAAGGCAGCCCTAATAGGTAGATTGTCTAAATGGGTCATGCTTCTCAGTGAGTTCGATATTGAATATGTCGACAGGAAAGCAATAAAGGGACAAGTACTAGCAGATCAACTGGTAGAAGCACCTTTAACAGATGACAGCCCTATGAGCTTTGAATTTCCAAATGACTATCTTCCACATAAATACAGCAACCTAGAAAATGTACTTTGACGGCTCATACACTCAACATGGATCAAGGGCAGGTATCTTATTGATCACACCTAGTGGCGATACTATCCCTAAATCATACAAACTACTATTTCCCTACACTAACAACATGGAAGAGTATGAGGTCCTGGTCATTGTTATCAAGCTAGTAGTGGAATGGAATATCAAAGAGCTTCAAGTATATGGTGATTCATAGCTAGTCATAAATCAAGTAAATGACGACTACCAAATGAAAGATGAGAAATTAATACCTTACAAATGAATGGTAGATGATTTCAAAGAATATTTCATTAAGATCTCTTTTACACAGATACCAAGGATAGAGAATAAAGCAACAGACGCAATGGCAACAATTGCATCTCTCCTCGACATCTCAGTTAACCAATCACGATACGAGTTCTTGCCCCAGAATCCCATATCATATGCCACATCGTAGGAGCCGATTCCCCTCTCTATGGAAAGATATTTGCCTATCTTAAAGAGAATACCCTCCCACCTGAACGCTCTAGTAACCAAAAATGAACCTTTATCCAGCAGGCATCCCGGTATGCCATTGTTGCCAATACCTTATATCGCAAAGGTCTTGATGGTACTCTCCTTAGGTGTTTTGATAGTGAGGAATATCAAACCACCCTGAGTGAAATACACGATGGTATATGTGGGACCCACTCTAGTGGCCCTACCCTAGCCAAGAAACTCATATGCATGGGGTACTACTGGCCAACTATGGAACAAGATTCCTATCATTTTGTGAAGAAGTGCAAGAAATGCCAAATCCACGGGAACCTGATACATGCACCAACGTAGGAGCTACAACCATTAACAACTCCTTCATTGTTCTATCAGTGGGGACTCGACTTAGTGGGCAAGATTCATCCTCCCTCCTCAAGCAGCCATAAATTCATTATCAGTGCCATAGAGTACTTCACGAAATGGATTGAAGCTGTGCCCTTAGCCAACATCACAGGCAAGAAGATTGCCTCTTTTATCCTAAACTATATCATTTGTTGTTATGGTGTCCCTTCGTCCATTATCACAGATAACAGATGACCCTTCAAAAACCAAGATGTCAGGGAACTATGCGACAAATTCCATATCTGGCACCGCTTTCAACCCCCTATTACCCACAAGGCAACGGCCAGGCTGAGGCATCAAATAAAACCATTCTAAAAATCCTAAACAAGACTGTCAATGATAGCCGTGATTGGCATGTCCAACTGAATCTCGCACTGTGGGCCTACTGCACAAACATCCACACACCCACAGATGCAACACCATACTCCCTAGTCTATGGATCTGAAGCTATCTTGCCCATTGAAGTCAAGATCCCATCCTTGCGAGTCTCATTAAAATGCCTCATATCAAATGAAGAGTACAAAGTGACAAGACTCCAAGAATTAGAACTTCTCGAAGAACGAAGGCAATAGGCCTTTAACCACCTGAAAGCATATCAGCAACACATGTCTAGAAGCTACAATCACAAAGTAAAACCCCAGATATTCCAAGTCGGTGACTTAGTCCTAAGAGAAAATCCTAGAAATCAACAAGACCGAGAAAAGAAAGGAAAATTTGAACCTAACTAGCTAGGGCCCTATGTTGTCATCACAGCTTATGGATCGGGGGCATATCAATTGGCTACATCTGAAGGAGAACTATTCGATGATCCTATCAACAGCATGTACCTTTGCAAGTTCTATGCCCGAAAGCCCCAATGTAAGGGGATCTTGAAAAAATCCAAAAAATTGAAAAGGTGATAAAAAATAGAACAAAAAAAAATCATAAAAATGGAGAAAATAACAAAAAAATTGTCCTATGGTGAAAACCTGGCAAATAGGCACCTAGGATAGGTACCATGGTAAAAACCTGGCAAACAGGTGTCATGTGTACTTTTAGCTTCTCGTACAAATAAACACAAGTGGTGAAAACCTAGTAAACAGGTGCTATCTGCAACAAACCACTTCCTCCATCTGTTTTGACTTCATGTCTCTTGTGCCCATCGTATCGTCCATCTTGAACTAGTCCTTTGAACCATTGTTGAACTATGTCACCTCTGAGTTATCACGTAGGCAAGGGCATTCTTAATGCACCCCCGAGGCTTCACTTCACTCCAGTCCACTATCCCATCTATCCCATATCTAGTCCTTCTATCAACCTGAGTCCATGCTATTTCTACACCACTTTGCCATCACCTAGGTCTTAGGTCCACTAGGGTTTACCCCGAACTACGTTACCTCTACGTTGTCACGTAGGCAAGGCCATTTAGCAATGAGCCCCCGAGGCACTAGGTCAGTCCTTTAGGGCCCCTCTCTCCATATCTGTCTATTGTCTCACCCATAATAAGTCGATCTTTGTCTAAACTGGGGGCAACTCCTTGACCTAGTTGCGGATTTGGATTCTTGAATGCCACTTTTCTACGAGGATGCAAATAAGGATTGCGATACCTTTCACTAGACAAGCAAGCACAACAAATCCAAGCTACGCAAACCAAAAGTATTGACGCAAAACATCAACCTGTCCAATAAAAAGTAGAGTACCATACCAAAAACACTAAAACTGCTTCTATATCAATTATGGCAAAAGACACATATAATCCAAAGAAGTTTTGTCAACAGGTTAACTCACAATGTCTTGATTTTTTGTCATTATGTCTTCCAATGCTACTCGAGGATGCCAAAAGTTAGAGATGCTATGATGGGGGCATAATCTTTTTCTGTGTCAACTGCTTGTGGATTAAACTTTAGTAATGTGACAACTTTTGTCTAACGACATGATCAGAAAAAGATCATCGAGGACTCTGAGGTCTAAACATGAAAATGGGCAATCCTTGTCTGTTGAAATGCCAGTACTCAGTGTTGCAAGTATGGGTTAAACTGGTGTTGTCATTGATGTCAACATACTTCTATTACATCAGTGATAAGGATTGGATGAGTTATTTGTTGAGGATACTAAGAAAGTCAGTCTCAGTCAGGAATAGTGATGACAGTAAGGAAATAGCTCAAGACAGGTTGAGGATCAGAAGATGCGGATTAAAGGGTTTGTGTACATGAGTCTTAGGAGGTTCCAGTTAAGATTTCAGAGGTCTGTATGAAGATATGAAGAAGTTGTGATTGATCAAGTAGAACCGGTTCCGGGAGATGCTCAGGAGTGACAGAGTGTTACAGAAAGGTCCAATGAGATCTGGAAGTGCATTGTCCTATTTTGCGGATTGGAAGGAGTGTTGGGGGAGTCCTTGTGATGTGTCATCTCAATTTGTTTATGGTTTGAAGGTCTAGAAGAATCTACTCCTTTGTGACAGTCATGACAGACTATGTTCTTGAGGCACCAGATGCAGGAGAGAAGAGATTTGAGTAAGTAGAGGAAGTGCAGATGTACCTGGTCATTCAGACAAGCTTGTGAAGGTTCTTGGATCATGTTAAGGTTATGTTGTCAATCCACATTAGTGTTGGAGTCCAGAATTGGAGATATACTTTTGGATGAAGGTGCTCTTCCTCAGGCTGGCCGACTGAATCAATTATTCATCTTACAGATGTTCTTGTGGATGTTTGCCGACTTAGTTGGTTGTTCCTAAGTTGATGTCATGTATAAATAAGAGATTGTGAAGTCATGTCAAAGGTGTACTTGTGGAGATGAGTGTGTGGTAGCGAGGAGAAGAGAGAAAGGAAGAGCAGAAGGATTTAGGTGTTAATGGAACTGATTCAAGCATGGTGACGATGCTATTTACTAGTTCAAGTTTGTAATACTCATTCATTGTAGACAGTGTGTCTCTTGTAGGCAGTGAGCCTCTTGTGAGTAGTGTGCTCGGGTAGTGAGCCCTAATTGGCATGTACCATCTTATTCTTTCTATTCTTCTAACAGAGAATAATTTCTTGGGTTAGTCACCCCATGGTTTTTCCCTTAACCAGGTTTTCCACATCAAAATCTTGGTGTCTCATGTGTAGATGTGTTTTCTACTCTTGGTTATTTACATTAAGTTTTCATGATTGATTTATTATTAATGTAAAGTGAATGCAAGTGTTGAAAGAAGAAAAGTTTTAGACAACTGATTCACCCCCCTCTTAGTTGTCTGCCCTAAATCTAACAATTGGTATCAGAGCCAAGTTCCTCTGAAAGGAGCTTAACCGCTTGAGGAGATCCAGAATGTCATCCTACAAGAAGGATAGTCCAAAGTTTGATGGAACTAACTTTGCTCTTTGGAAAGGTTGCATGGAATGTCACTTGCAGTGCATGGGATTTGCATACTGGTCCATGGTCACAAAGGCTTATGTCCCTCCATAGGGTGGTCCAACAACCCTAAATGAAATCACAGATGTTGAAAACAATTTGCGCACCAAAGAGGCTCATTTAAGTGCATTATCCGACTCAGAAATCACTAATGTTATTCATCTACCAACTGCCTTTGAGGTTTGTGATGCAGAGCATCATTATAGTTGAACAAAAGTTAACAACACTTCAGGGAAAGGCCTTGAAACTACTTAATATTCCACTATCTCCATTATGCAGACTCTGCAGGACAGTAGCATCTACCATACCTTTCAAGGACAGTCACAACCTCATTGTTATATGAGGAGGACAGTCTCCATATCCTCTTTACAAAGTTCTCTACTGAGACACACTCAACCTAATCATCCAGCTTTCCAACCTCTCACATGCATACATACCTAATGCATTCATTGTTAAAATAATTCTAGACCTAACAAGTCTATTACCCTCTAGGCACTGGCTGTCTCCAAGCCTTCTTTGTAGTGACTGTCAAAAAAGAAACCCTAACCTAGGTCTTCAAACCCACTTGCAAATAATGGAGCAAAACAGAGATATGGAAGGGTGTCAAGAACCCAAATCAATTGCATTAGATAGTCAACTCCCCCTACTAACCAACCATCATTAGTAACATCCACCCTAAGGCCGTACAAGTACAAAAAAATGTAAAAGACAACAAACTTTTTAAAGGGAGACAGCAAATTTTTAAAGAAGCAGCTTACAATTCTGCATTTATAACATTCCTTCCCAACAATTTCAAGAGGCCAAACTTGTTTTGGTGGATGCCCAACTCATCAACCTTCACTTTTAGTCAACCCACACTTTCCAATAGTATGGTACCGCACAGCAATACATAGAAAAACAACAATTTGTATTGACTATGACAACAGGTTTCAAAGCAGATTACAGTCTTACAGTAATATCTTTCTTTCCATGAAATGTCAAGGCACCAAACATGCTTTAACAGATAATAAACTCATCCTTCTTCTCTTCCCAACATTCAACCTTTTATGACATAGCCGTACTGTACTGTGGTATGGGCTCCAAGGCATAAGAATGCAGAAAACACAGAAAAAATAGAAAACAGAAGTTTCTTTTTTATATTTCACAATCTATTCAATATTTTCTTTACAATAATGCTTGGAAGAGTTATAGCAAACCTCCACAGTGCATGTATCGAGTGGGAGTCCAAAAAAACTGCCAAAAACCAACATTCCTTTTCTTGTTTTCAACTGCAACACAAAAATAGAAACTGTCTTTTTTTTGAAACTATCTTTGAAAGTGACTGTCCACCGATTGTTTTGGTGATTAGAAAGCTTTTAACAAGTGGTCTAACCTTGGACAAGATATTAACATAACTACACCTTTTGACATGCCTTTAAAAGGCTAAAAAAACATGAGAATTAAATGACTACCTATACAAACACTAAGACTTAATGACTCTTGCAAACTTAACATGACTGTCCTACTAGGACTTAACAACATAACAATAGGTTCATTTAGACATTGGGCATAGTCCATTTACTAGTATGGATTTCAAGCCTTATACATCAAGAAAATGGTCTCAGAGACCTTATTAAACCAAACAACCTCAAGTAAAATTTCGACAACTTAGTGCTCCTGCACTAGTTTGGAAGAAATTGAAACTTTTGCATGAAGGAGATCAGTTTGTTAAATGTGCAAGATTACAAAGTCTAAAAGGGAAATTTGAAACACTAAAAATGAGAAATGATGAAAATATTACCTCTTTTATGCCAAGAATGAATGAGCTAGTTTGTGGAATCAGAAATGCAGGTGGAACCCTGAGTGAAGATGAGATTGTTGGCAAAGTTCTTAGATCCCTTCCTGAGTCTTATAAAATCAAAACTTTTGCAATCCAAGAATTTAGAGCTCACACAATAGTCACAAGGGATCAATTGGTTGGTAAGCTAGTTGCTTTTGAAATGGCCGAGTTTGGAGATGATCCTCCAAAGATAGAATCTGCATTCAAAGCAAGTGCCTTGGTAAAAGGAAAACAAAGGTTTGATCTGGGAGAAAACTCTTCAAGGAAACCATCATGGTATGAAAATGCAAGAAAAGACTTGGAAGAAGAAGAAGCTGAAACTGCTCATCTTGAAGCTCTTATTGCAAAAAGACTACCAATAGGATCTGGTAAGTATGAGGGAAAATTACCTTTTAAGTGTTTTAACTACAACAAGATTGGTCATTTTGGATCAAGGTGTCTGGAAAGATTTTCTAGGCCAAACAATAATAGACCAAGATTCCAGAAGAATTGTTACTATGCTCATGAAGGAGATGATGAAGGAGTAACAGATGATGACTCAGAGAAAGAAGACAAATCCGGAAGTGACTGGGTGTTCATTGCCATCAAGGAAGAAGATCCAATACCATTTGAATCTATAAATCATAAAGCCCTGGCTGCCCAAGTTGAAGAAAAAGATGATTGGGTCATTGACAGTGGCTACTCTCACCACATGACAGGTGACAAAAACAAGTTTATATATTTGGAAAGGTATGAAGGAGGAGTGGTAAAGTTTGGTGATAATTCTGCAGGTAGAATTAGAGGTAGAGGAACTATTTCTTTTGATGGAAAGAACAAAACCGGTAATGTATTATATGTTGAAGGATTGAAACACAATCTTCTTAGTGTGGTACAATTGGTGGACAAAGGCTATGATCTCAGATTCAAGAATGGAAAGTGCAAAATCTTTGAAAGTTCTAGAACAGAGATTGCATCAGGTACCCAAACAAAAGGTAACATCTTTCACTTAGCTGGTACTTGTAAAAGTTGCTTATTTGTTCAAATTGATCAGAGTTGGTTATGGCATAGAAGAATGTGTCATGTGAACTTTGATAATATCATTAAAATAAGTAATACTCAAGCTGTAAGAGATCTTCCAAGATTGGTAAAACCTACAAATAGTTTGTGCAAAGAATGTCAGTTGGGTAAACAAAGCAAAATCTCATTCAAAAGCAAGGAACAATCTTCTACCGGATTATTAGACTTGGTTCACACTGACTTATGTGGTCTAGCAAGAATTAGGAGTATGCAAGGGGATAGATACTTCATGTTGCTAATTGATGACTATTCCCAGATGATGTGGGTAACCTTTCTGAAAGAGAAATCAAAATCTCTTGAGAAATTCAAAATATTCAAGGCTATGGTGGAAAATGAGACTGGATTAAAATTAAAGTGTCTGATGTTTGATAGAGGTGGAGAATTCACATCTGGTGAGTTCATAAACTTTTGTGAGAAACATGGAATAAAGAGATAGTTGTCTGCCCCTAAAACTCCACAGCAGAATGGAGTTGTTGAGAGAAAGAACCGGACCATCCAGGAAGCATCCAGGACCATGATGATGGAAGCAAATGTTCCTCAAATCTATTGGAGAGAAGCTGTCAACACTGCAGTCTACACTCTCAACTGAGTTCAAATTAGAAACTATACCGGTAAGACTCCTTATGAACTTTGGTTTGGCAATACTCCCACTGTGAGATACTTCAGAGTTTTTGGTAGCAGATGTTACATTAAAAGGGATGAAGATCTAGGAAAGTTTGATGCTAGAAGTGATGAAGGAATATTCTTGAGCTATTCTACTCAAAGCAAAGCATATCGGTGTTACAACAAGAGACTGAGAAAGATTGTAGAGAGTATAAATGTAAAGGTTGATGAAGAAATTGAAAGACCCTCAAGAATTCTTGAACATGATGAAGATGATCAGAATGGTGTTCAAACTCAAGGTATCCAAGTCTCTTCTAAAAAACAAAGTCAAGTTGATCTGGTAAGACAGGAAGAAGAGATAAGTCTCAATGAGACTGATCAAGAGTTAGAAGTACAAGAGACTCCCAAAATTTGAAGGTATGTAACTCTAAACCACTCTGAAGATCAGATCATAGGTGACAAAAGCAGAGGAGTGCAAACAAGGAGGAGAATTGCTCAAAATTCAAATGAGTATTGTCTAATTTCAAAGATTGAACCTAAGATAGTAAATGAAGCCTGCAATGATGAAAACTGGACTAAGGCAATGGAGGAAGAACTGATGCAAATTGAGAAGAATCACACTTGGGATCTTGTTCCCAGACCAAGAAACAAAAATGTGATTGGAACCAAATGGGTCTTCCAGAACAAATTGAATGAACATGGTGAAGTAATTAGAAACAAGGCCAGATTAGTTTCCAAAGGTTACTCTCAAATAGAAGGAGTTAATTTTGAAGAAACTTTTTTTCCGATGGCAAGAATTGAAGCAGTCAGATTATTTCTTGCATTTGGTGCCTTCAAGGATTTCAAGGTGTATTAGATGGATGTCAAATCTACCTTCCTAAATGGTAATTTGGAAGAAGAAGTGTATATTGAGCAACTGGATGGATTTCAATTGTCTGATCATAGTGACATGGTCTGTAAATTATAAAAGGCACTGTATGGACTGAAGCAAGCCCCAAGAGCCTGGTATGAAAGATTGGTTAAGCATCTCTTAAAGATTAGTTTCAATAAAGGTACTATTGACAGTAATTTATATTTCAAAATTGATCATGAAAATATCTTAATTGTTGAAGTATTTGTTGATGATATCATTTTTGGAGGAAGAGATAGTATGTGTAAAACTTTTGCAAGTCAAATGAAAAGTGAGTTTGAGATGTCAATGCTTGGAGAAATGAAATTTTTTTTTGGGTCTACAAATTACTCAAACAAAGAAAGGAATCTTCATCTCTCAGTCAAAATATGTGAAAGAATTGTTGAGGAAATTTGGGATGGAAGACTCAAAGCCAATGACCACTCCAATGGCAACTAGATGCAAGTTGAGTAAAGATGATGACTCTCCCAAGGTTGATCACACAAAATATAGGTCAATGATTGGAGGACTATTGTATCTCACTCAAACTAGACCAGATATTATGTAGGCCATTGGTCTTGTTGCTAGATTCCAAGCTAATCCTAGAGAATCTCATGTTATGGCAATCAAGAGGATTTTAAGATATCTAAAGGGGACAGTTGAGTATGGTCTATGGTGTTCTAGAGATCATGATTTCTCTCTTCATGCATATACAGATGCAAATTAGGCAGGAGATGTGGATGACCGGAAGAGTACCAGTGGTGGAGCATTCTTTTTGGAAAAAAGATTGGTATCTTGGCTAATCAAGAAACAAGAGGCAATATCTCTATCTACAACTGAAGCAGAATACATTGCAGCAGTAGGTAGTTGCACTCAAATCTTATGGATGAAGCAGATGCTAAGAGACATTAAAATAGAATATGAGGAGCCTATCACAATTTTCTGTGATAATTCAAGTGCAATAAATATTTCTAAGAATCCAGTGTTGCATTCCAAGACCAAGCACATATCTATCAAGTTTCACTTTCTGAGAGAGCAAGTGAACAAGGATGAAGTCAAGTTGGAGTATGTGCCCTCCAAGGATCAGATTGTAGATATCTTTACTAAACCTCTTCCCAAGGACTCTTTTGAGTATCTCAGGGAGAAGTTAGGGGTTATTGCCCCTCCGGTGATGAACTAGGATGCACTAATGTGCATCAGTCTGGTGGATATCATAGTCATATCTTGTGGTCCGGATTGGTGTTGGGGAGCTGCTACTCAGGGGGAGCAGCAGGTGTGATTATCAAGTTGCAAGTATGGGCCCTTTGCCATTGATGTCAAAGGGGGAGAGAAGACATGTGAAAAACAAGTGGTTGATGATCAAAGGGGGAGTAGTATAGGAAGAGAAGACATGTGAATAGTTGTTGTTGATAGGGAGAGCTATCACAGTAAGGAGAAGTTCTTGTCTTGATGGTTTTTCGCATAATATGTTGCCATCAATGACAAAGGGGGAGATTGTTGCAAGTATGGGTTAAATCGGTGTTGTCATTGATGTCAACATACTTCTTTTACATCAGTGATAAGGATTGGATGAGTTATTTGTTGAGGATATTGAAAAAGTCAGTCTCAGTTAGGAACAGTGAAGAACAGTGATGACAATAAGGAAATAGCTCAAGACAGGTTGAGGATCAGAAGATGCGGATTAAAGGGTTTGTGTACATGAGTCTTAGGAGGTTCTAGTTAAGATTTCAGAGGTCCGTATGAAGATATGAAGAAGTTGTGATTGATCAAGTAGAACCGGTTCCGGGAGATGCTCAGGAGTGATAGAGTGTTACAGAAAGGTTCGGTGAGATCTGGAAGTGCATTGTCCTATTCTGTGGATTGGAAGGAGTGTTGGGGGAGTCCTTGTGATGTGTCATCTTGATTTGTTCATGGTTTGAAGGTTTGGAAGAATCTACTCCTTTGTGACAGTCATGACAGACTGTGTTCTTGAGGCACCGGATGCAGGAGAGAAGAGATTTGAGTAAGTAGAGGAAGTGCGGATGTACCTGGTCATTCAGGCAAGCTTGTGAAGGTTCTTGGATCATGTTGAGGTTGTGTTGTTAGTCCACATTAGTATTGGAGTCTAGAATTGGAGATATACTTCTGGATGAAGGTGCTCTTCCTCAGGCTGGCCGACTGAATCAATTATTCATCTTGCAGATGTTCTTGTGGATGTTTTCTGACTTAGTTGGTCATTCCTAAGTTGATGTCATGTATAAATAAGGGATTGTGAAGTCATGCCAAAGATGTACTTGTTGAGATGAGTGTGTGGTAGCAAGCAGAAGAGTGAAAGGAAGAGCAGAAGGATTTGGGCATTAATGGAACTGATTCAAGCATGGTGACAATGCTATTTACTAGTTCAAGTTTGTAATACTCATTCATTGTAGACAGTGTGTCTCTTGTAGGTAGTGAGCCTCTTGTGAGTAGTATGCTTAGGCAGTGAGCCCTAATTGGCATGTGCCATCTTATTCTTTCTATTCTTCTAACAAAGAATAATTTCTTGGGTTAGTCACCCCGTGGTTTTTCCCTTAACCGGGTTTTCCACATCAAAATCTTGGTGTCTCATGTGTAGATGTGTTTTCTGCTCTTGGTTATTTACATTAAGTTTTCATGATTGATTTATTGTTAATGTAAAGTGAATGCAAGTGTTGAAAGAAGAAAAGTTTTAGACAACTGATTCACCCCCCCTCTTAGTTGTCTGCCCTAAATCTAACACTCAGGTCATCTAGATTCAAGTTTGACTATATGCTTGTATCAACTTGCTATATCAAAATCCATGTAAGGAATGCTTAGGTCATCTCGGTTTAATTATACCTTGATGCTTGTACTTCCTTCCAACATTTCAAAAAGTGAAAAATACCAAAAAAGAGCCCAATGATGAAAGCAAAGTACTTGCAATATCAAGATGAAACGTATCCATATCCATATCCATAACGTATCTAGTTGCATTTCATATCCATATACATATCCCATGCAATAAAGATTCCATGCAGAATATCAATGTTTGCAAAAGCTTGTGATTTCTTCTGTCAAGTCATTTCTTCTATCGATCATATTTCTATCTGTCTTCATATCTCTCGTTAATAGTTCTAGCTATCAACCTGGGCAGCGATCCAAATGCAAGTCTATCCTTAATCCATACCAATCAAGTCAAGTCAATCTTGTTAAATGATCCAATCACAATCAGTGGTCTTGATCCTAATCTTGTTGTAAAGCATATCAATCAGTCATAACTATCCTTTGTGTTGCTATAGGCATATATCGTTCCCCGCCATGACAACACTGTCGTATATTGTTATCATATCAAATGTCTTAGACAGGATGTTGCATTGTCGAAACCAGACCCGGAGTCTTATATGACAAGTTTCATTCCTCAAACTAGACATCATCGATCTATATCATTGGTTTACCGCTTGACTGGGGCAATACCTTGCCTGTTCTTGTATCATTTGTGCATGCTGGCTTACTTGCTTGCGTGTGTCATTATTTTATCTTGCATCACATATCATTCACCTGTTTCTTCTGCATCCAACCATTTCTTCTCCTGTCAACCTTCTTCATCGTGAGATTGTCCGTCTCACACCTTCTGTCGTCTCCTCATCCAATCTCACGAGGGGGCATCCTGTCATTAAACTTGGACCAGGGGCAAACTGGGGCATGTATCACTGTTGAAAAATCTCTTTCTTTGAAACAACGTGATAAAACACATTGCATCAAAGAGGGGCAAAATGTATACACCTAAAATTGACATGACTCTACTTAAATAAATATTTTAAATATTTATTTCATCTTCACATTCCACTATCAATAAATAAATAAATTTATTTATTTATTTGATTCATCCCCTCTCATTTAATTAAATAAATTACTTTTTATTTAATTAATTAAATTCATCTACATCAACTTCATTCTTCTACATAATTAAATAATTTTAATTATCTAATTAAAACCTTTTATTCTTCCAAATTTAAATAAAATGCAAATTTTATTTAAATAAAATCTAAATTCTCCACTAAATAAAATATATTTTTTATATTTTATTTTATTCTTCAAATATCTTCACAAAAATAAAATATATTCTTATATTTTATTCCTCTCATATATCTACGAAATAATTAAATAAATCTTTTATTTAATTATGCATTTTTATCTTCAAAAATTATTCTTATCTCCTAAAAATACTTTCCTCTTGCCATACAAAAGTAAAAGCAGTTTTAAAGCATCTTTAAAGCAAAATTTCTCTTAAATTAGAAAAATAAATTCTAAATTAAGAGATCAAATCTCATCCTCATCAAGAGAGGAGTTAACTTCACAAAGCTGCTTTTTAAATGACACATGTCTTTCTTCCATTTGTCGCACATTCCTCAACAACCCTCCTCCGTTGATCTTTCCTTTTCTTCTAAACCATTGATCTTCTTCTACATATCTCTATAAATACAACACTATTCTTCCTCATTTCATATCCATAGCTTGAGCAAACTTATGCTACAGAAATACAAGCGCGCCTTTGGCACTTCATAGCACTTCATATTCATCCTCTCACATTTGTGTTTGAAACTCATCTTCAAACATAAATAAGTATCCTAGCCATTCTACTCTTGTCATCTTCGACAAGAAAGGGAGCACACGCTTCTGAGGGCTTCACATTTAACAAGATCCAGAGCTGATAGGTGAACTATGGAAGAAGACAGGTAAAAGGTTGTAAGTATTGTTCTTAATTTTATTTTAAATCAATCTTTTACTTTCACGTTTCATAGATGTATTGGGTTGTTTATTCATTGATTTGATTAATCTAATTTCCCCTTCACAACTTGTACTAACAACGTTAACAAATTTTGAGCAAGAAGATGATGAAAATCACTTTGACAAGGTGCTAGTTCATCAAGAAGCAAGTAAAGATAGCCTCATCTTGAGAAGTGAAGTTATCCAAACTAAACAAGGAGGAGGACCAGGGCTTGTTTGTCAAGGTAAAGACTTTGATATCTTTAATAATCAAGAAGTTAATCATGAAGATGAGATAGGACATGTTGTGCATAAGAAGGTTAATGAAGAGTTTGATGAAGAGATTTTCACAAGCACAATAGAGGAGTTTTGTTCAAATCTTGTTGTTAAGGCAATACTTCTTAAATATGAAAATTGTGAACAACATAATGAAATGGACAAAGAAGACATGAATTCTTTTGTAAAAAGTGAGTTACCTCATGCCAATCAGCATAGTGAAGTTGAAGAAGTACTTCATAAGAAAGAAAGCAACAAGAAGAGTTCCAAGTTCGTCATTTCAAGAGGATGTCCTTTTAGGCATCTTGCTGAGACGAGGCCAACAAAGAAATATCAATCATGTTTGCACCCAACAATGAGTTTTTCATCCAAATGGAGCTAATCATCAAGTTGGAGCAAAAGAAGAAGGGTTGCGGCTTACTTGTCTATTCTAGAATAGTAGTGTTCATATACAAGATGGAGAAGTAAGAGGCTTTGTTTATATTCTTCATGAAGTTTTGCACTTATTGGTTAGATTTCTATATGTGCCTCATCTTTCTCTAGCTGTTCAAAATCATATGAAGCACTGCATACTGACTAGGAAGGGCAATTACTTTAAAGATCCAATTAATGGTTTTGTTTGACCAAGTTTCATTGTTAGTTAGTCTAGAATTAGGTTAGTTTCCTTTCCTCTAAGTGTTGTTTTGCATAGTTAGTTAGTTTACTTTGATTTTTGGTAGGTGGAATGAGTTTTGAAGGTGCTATACACTATTTTGGATGACTTACAACAGTAGTGCAAGATGTTTTCTCAAAGTCTAGTTAAGTTCCTTTTGACTCCGTGCCTAATTGAAAAGTTTAGGCAATTGGTCAAGATGTTTAGCAGGCAAACATATAGTAGATGTCACCAAAAATGTTACCTAATTTAGCTTCCAGCTCAATCAGGTAGAGCTAAGATAGATTGTTGGAATAAAGATAAAAGGTACACATTCAATTCTGCTAAGTTCCATTCATATGCATAGAAGTATTACCAAATAAATTACAATTCATTATGCAAATGTATACAAGAGAAAGATCACAAAGATTTTTCATAACTGTTGTCTTTTATTGATAATAATAAATGTATGGTGTCCCACACAATCTGTGGGAATAACTATTTCAATGCAATATAAGAATAAACTATACATTTGAAGAAAACAGAAAAGAAAGATCATATGGAAAGAGTAGGGATCCGTCATTGCCTTGTTACTAATGATGAATCCTAAGTTGAACTGTTGCATCCTTGTTTTAGTTCCTCTCACTTTGTTGCCCCAAAAGTTGACCTACTATTTCTTGAAGTGCCAGAAAGGGATGAGAAGAGTTGTGTTAGAGCTTGGGATCCATATTCCTTGCATATACTATATCAACACATATATAGTTTACTCTCCTAAGGTATTGAAACAGTTTTGTAACATCACAGATATCAAGGAAAGAAGAGGAGTATCATCAATCATCATGAGTATCATTGGAAGCTTTTGGCTTCATTATTTTATCTAACATGTTTGTTCATTGTGCAGGTATAGGTTCGTGTTTCATTGCTGGATTACAATGTTCAATATCACAACATGTGGAGAAAAATGGGCTCCCATAAGGGTTGAGCCCAACATGCTTCCCTCTTGTTTTGAGAGGGTTAAGAGTGTAAAATCATTACATTTATCAACATTGAGCATATATCTCATTACCTATAATGGTGAATTGGTTGACATCGCTATCATAAATGACAAAATATTTACTCAATTGGAGCCCAATAAGAAAAGGCAACCACCATGATTGGATAGTAGAGCAGAGTTTAAGCAAGTATATCATTGGCTCATAAATTCACAAAGATCATGGAAGATATACAAAGACAGTGATCCTCAATCATAAATGAGGAAACAATGCATAGGTGAGAGGTTTCATTCCATTTTTTCAACATTTATGAGTTTATATTTCAATAACAAGTGGTAAATGTGCAAACAATGCACACAGTCAAGGAGATCGAAAGAGATATTGGGACACTCTACAGAATAAGGCAGAGTTGTAGAACTAGCATGAAGAATAGAAATAAAGATTAGTGTTCTTAAGATCCCGATATATCACTATAGTTAAAAGAGACAATTTTCCCTTATGTCATAATGAGAAGACACAATCACATCTTGTAAGGGAGTTCAATGGTATACACACTGTAGATCCACTAGTAGTCCAAGGAACAATGGCATCTAAAGAACATGGTTAAGACTAGTATACGGTGATCTATTCTAGTGTCCAAAATGGAGGAGAGTGATAGGGCCAAAGTGAGCAATTTTATGCTTCAATGAGGTTTTAATGCCAAAGTATCACGATAATTAGGAAAGGGTACAACGATCTTTATCACTGTCCAAGAAACAAAAGAAATACTTAATCTCTATCACTTTCAAGTCTAAACAAAGTGGATACAATGAAGTCAAGTCTTTTCACTGTGAATGTCCATGGAGAATGGTTCACTTTCATCTTCATATATAAGTCATAAAAGGAAATCTCTCAATAAACATATATAGTGAGTTCTCATAGGTAGTTCATGAGACAATGAGGTATTGAATATGACTGCAGTGGAAGATATCATAGGGGTAGTTGATAGTGATGATGTTGGCAAAGCCCTGAGGATATGGCAAGGTTTGCATCATTTTCATTGATGTAAATAGACTGAGTGATGTAGGAGGTGACTCCTAAGACATCACAATAATGATAAGGATAGCTAGAATACATGGTGACCTTAGATAACTATGGAAATAGTTAGCAAAATGCATGATGATTGTATCACTAAGAGTATCATAAGCATTAAGATGTAGAGTCCATTCATTGCCAAGAGTCAACCAATAATATTGAGGGTGGATATATACTTAAAACAAAAGTCACATAGGGGAATCAAGTATCATAGGATGAAATACAGAATAATACAATCAAACATCTCATTTTCCTTCATTTTTTTTCAAGGAACTAAATATATATGCTGGTTCATCTCAGTAGGAATGCATAGATGGCTTCCATTAAACCCTAGCTGTGACTAAGAAAACAAGATCAGAGCATTAACAAAGAAGCCAATGTATAAACAATGCTCAAAATGCAACAAAACTTTCCTTTTCATTCCAAGTCAACGACTACAGAGGAGAGATATATATCATATTGAGATAATGTCATTCAAAAAATCATGTAGGAAACTGAGATATGGACTGCATTTTTTCTTTCATAAACAAATACACAGAAAAAACAAATATACTCATTAGTAGAGCCCAAAAACAAGCATTGTTTTCCACATATACTAAAAGGAAATGCAGTTTTACACAGACTTAGAGCTTACCAGGCTCGGTCTTCAAGTTTTGTATTGAATCTTTTTAAAACCTTCATATGTGACCTCTAGTTGAAACCTCCAGAATCTCAGGGGTGGCGCTCAAAAACATAGTGTAGTGAAAGTGCTAAATGAAATGTGAAGTGAGAGTTTCGACTTAATTTTTTTGTTAGGGTTTCAACCCTAAACGAAGGCTCACTAATTTAAGGCATTTTTTGCCTTTTGTTTAAAACTTTGCAATAAAATTAATACCCTCGACCTCATGTCCATATGTCTAGCAATTAGGTGTCCCCTTATATATTTTTTTTTGCATTGACTCCCAAGTTGGTCAAGTCATGATGTATTTATATTCTGCACCAAAAGTATAATGTAAAACATGGTTGAAATGGTAGTTTATAAACCATTTTAATTAATGTATTTATTGTGCAAAAGGGAAATGAGAATATATAGGGGGAAGTTGGAGAAGTTGGCAAACATGTGGAGAGAATATAGGGGTGGTTTTGACTTGGTTTTGAAGGCCTTGGAGAGCATTTAGGGGTAGTTTATGATGCCTTTATGATAGGTAAGGTCATGCCTTGACCTTTTCTTCACTTTAGACTCATTTTGGAAGGAATTTGGGAACTATTTTCTAGGCTTTTTTGTTATGCATGACCAAAGGAGGTTTGTAGTCCCTATTTTTGTGCAACTTTTGGGAGAAGCATATAGTAACTTCAATTATCATTTTGGAGTTAGTTCTTTTCATTCTCAATTAGGTATTGTAACTCATTTTGGAGTTCTTTCAGCATGAGACAAGATTTGTAACTCATTTTATAGACATGTATGACAGTTTACACCTTTGAAGATCAACAAAGATAAGCATTTTGCCTTCTTAATTTTTTGTTCTATTGTGTGCATTTGAATGATTGATGCAACTACATGTGAATTTATCTCATTCCTTGTTGTTACATCTCATTAGTAGCACCTTTGTGCAGAAAATAT
Source organism: Cunninghamia lanceolata (assembly GCA_027924645.1). Taxonomy (NCBI): domain Eukaryota; kingdom Viridiplantae; phylum Streptophyta; class Pinopsida; order Cupressales; family Cupressaceae; genus Cunninghamia; species Cunninghamia lanceolata. The sequence continues at coordinate 3,730,737 of BSBN01000467.1, read as the reverse complement.
ATGTATTTGTAGGTTATAAGTTGTGTTAAGATGCAATTGATTCAAGTTGTGAGAAGTGTTGTTTTCCTTCTAGGATTGTATGCATTATATCATCCTTATGAAATATTGATGCAAAGGCATATAGGTATTAAGTTGTGCATGTCAAGCTTTGTTGTTGATTGAATGTATGTGTACAAGCAACCTTACAAGTTTTAGATAACATTTTGGTGCATCACCTTAGGAGATAGTTTCATTTTCATATTTCTTTCTTACCTTTTCCCCAGCAAAACGGTAGTTGACATGAACAACATAAGAGACAGCTTACTCTGGAGGTTCTTATCTATTATAGGTGGCCCACAACCTTAGAAAAGTTCCCAGGTTTCACCAATAGGCTGAGTTCACTCAGCAAGGGTGCACTATTAGGAGATAATAGTTTTTGGCATGCCTGGTGTGACTGCTTGAATCAGGACAGTTCAAGAAATATATATTTATTGTTGGTTTTGATGTGCAACCAGTGATTTTTAGACCTTCAAGAGGTTGAAATCTGCATATTTGGCGACTCTGGAGAGATTATCAACTGCTTTTAGCAGTCCAAGTGCTAGTATGATTCAAGTTTTTCAAGAAAATGTACTTTATTATGATTTTCTAGCTTTTTGAATGAATAGGCATGTCTATGTTTCATGGGAATAGGCTTTATCACCCTCCATTTCATGAGAATGTTGTTCATACTTCTTATCATCCATATTAAAGTAACCATACTATTGGTTTTATCTAAAATAACCCTGTAATTGCATGTAACCAACAAATTCAACATGCTTACCACCCACCCACCCTTGCTCAGATTTCATTTCAATCCGCATATGCTCAAAATCATCCTTAAGAAAATAACTTTATACCAAACCAACATGCTTATCACCATAGTCAATCTCAAAATTTGGACAATTTGGGGATTGGTGATATAAAAAACATATTGTTGGACTAGACTTGGCAACTAGGTGAGATAAAGTGGCAACAACAGTTTGAGTTGTAGCAAGAGGAATTGACCTACCAGGGTATCCAGTGTCAACAAGAGCTAGAAATGCAAAAAAATCAATATGAGGAGAAGCTTGCACAAGAAGATCTTGCTAGGCAAGTTGTAGCCAAAGAAGAACAAATAAAACTTTTGCTTGCCCAAGCTTAAATGTTGGAAAATCAATTAGCTATTTGTTTTCTAAATCCATTTTTTGAAGAAGAGGAGATAAAACAACCAATACCATCTTGTCTAGATACTATTTGTCTCTACAAAGTAGGGCATGTTGTGTGGTCTTCTTCATAGGAAGTCACTGAACAAAAGGAAGAGGAAGGTGTTTGTCCTATGTCACAAAAACAATCAGTACTTGAAAGTGATGAAGAGGTGACACATAGGTTGTTTGAGTAGCTACCATGTTTTCTTTGCCTAGAAGACGAGCAAGCTGATGTCTCAACTCCGCCTATGAAAAAAGTGCCTCTTTAAGATAGTGGACATATTTTATTGAATCAACAAGAAGACAACACTTTGAACAAATATTTTGAAAATAATGACCTCATTTTTGACATTAAAGAAGATGTCTCAACTAGAAATCTTCCAGACCTTGAAGGGATGCCCAAAGATATCACGCATATACAAGAGGTTAACATTCCTCAAGAGGATCATGATGGAATTTGTTTTTGGGATGATCTGGAGGAGTTTTATGCTAACCTTGATGTCAAGCTAGCTCCAAAAAAGTAAAGAATGCTATGAACATGAGATGCTAACAAGTTCTTTGGGTGAACTTCCTAGTTTTGTTGAGCAAAGTGAGCATAAACAAGAAATTTTTCTGTAAAATAATGAAGTAATGACTGATTTATTCAATAAGCTTCTTGGTTTTGTTAATGAGGATGAAGAAAGCATACTTGTAATAACATCATTAACAAATTTTGAGCAATAGGATGATGAAAATCACTTTGACAAGGTGTTGGTTCATCAAGAAGTAAGTAAAGTCAGCCTCATCTTGAGAAGTGAAGTTATCCAAACTAAACAAGGAGGAGGACCAGGGCTTGTTTGTGAAGGTAAAGGCTTTGATGTATTTAATAATCAAGAAATCAATCATGATGTTGAGATAGGACATGTTTTGCATAAGAAGGTTAATGAAGAGTTTGATCAAGACTTTTGCACAAGCACAATAGACGAGTTTTATTCAAATATTGTTGATAAGGAAACACTTCTTAAATATGAAAATTGTGAACAACATAATGAAATGGAGAAAGAAGAAATGAATTCTTTTGTAAAAAATGAGTTACCCCATGCCAATCAGCATAGTGAAGTTGAAGAAGTACTTCATAAGCAAGAAAGCAGCAAGACAAGTTACAAGTTTATCATTTCAAGAGAATGTCCTTTTAGGCATCTTGCCAGGACTAAAGCTAGCAAAGAAATACCAATCATATTTACACCCAAACATGAGTTTTTTGGTCCAAAATGGAGTTGATCATGAAGTTGCAGCAAAACAAGAAGGGTTGTAGCTTACTTGTCTATTCCAGAATAGTAGTGTGCATATACAAGATGGAGAAGTAAGAGGTTTTGTTTATATTCTTCATGAAGTTTTGCACTTATTGGTTAGATTTCTATATGTGCCTCATCTTTCTCTAGCTGTTCAAAATCATATGAAGCATTGCATGCTGACCAGGAAGGGCAATTACTTCAAAGAACCAGTTAATGGTTTTTTTTACCAAGTTTCATTGTTAGTTAGTCTAGGATTAGGTAAGTCTCCTTTCCTCTAAGTGTTGTTTTGCATAGTTAGTTAGTTTGCTCTAAGTTTTGGTAGGTTTTGGTAGGTGGAATATGTTTTGAAGGTTCTATACACTGCTTTGGATGAGTTACAACAATAGTGCAAGATGTTTTCTCAAAGTCTTGTTAAGTTCCTTTTGACTCCATGACCAATTGATAAGTTTAGGCAACTGGTCAAGATGTTTAGTAGACAAACATATAGCAGATGTCGCCAAAAATGTTACCTAATTTAGCTTCCAGCTCAATCAGGTAGAGTTGAGAGAGATTGTTCCAATAAAGATAAAAGGTACACATTCAATTCTGCTAAGTTCCATTCATATGCACAGAAGTATTACCAAATAAATTACAATTCATTATGCAAATGTATACAAGAGAAAGATTACAAAGATTTTGCATAACTGTTGTCTTTTATTGATAATCATAAATGTATGGTGTCTCACACAATCCGTGGGAATAACTATTTCAATGCAATATAAGTGTAAACTATACATTTGAAGAAAATAGAAAAGAAAGAGCATATGGATAGAGTAGGGATGAGTCATTGCCTTGTTACTAATGACGAATCCCAAGTTGAACTGTTGCATCCTTGTTTTAGTTCCTCTTGCTTTGTTTCCCAAGAAGTTGACCTATTGCTTCTTGAAGTGCTGGCAAGGGATGAGAAGAGTTGTGTTAGAGCTCGGGATCCATATTCCTTGCATATACTATATCAACACATATATAGTTTATTCTCCTATGGCATTTAAATAGTTTTGCAACATCACAGATATCAAGGAAAGCAGAAGAGTATCATCAATCATCATGAGTATCATTGGAAGCTTTTGGCTTCATTGTTTTATTTAACATGTTTGTTCACTATGTAGGTATAGGTACATGTTTCATTGCTGGATTACATTGGTCAATATCACAACACATGGAGAAAAATGGGCTCCCATAAGGATTGAGACCAACGTGCTTCCCTCTTGTTTTGAGAGGGATGAGAGTGTAAAATCATTACATTTATTAACTTTGAGCATATATCTCATCACCTATAATGGTGAATTGGTTGACATCGCTATCATAAATGACAAAATATTTACTCAATTGGAGCCCAATAAGAGAAGGCAGCCACCATGATTGGATAGTAGAGCAGAGTGTAAGTGAGTCTATCATTGGCTCATAAAGTCACAAAGATCATGGAAGATATACAAAGACAATGATTCTCAATCACGAATGAGAAAACAATGCATAGGTGAGAGGTTTATTCCAGTTTTTCAACATTTATGAGTTTATATTTCAATAAGAAGTGGTAAAAGTACAAACAATGCATAGTGCATAGTCATGGAGATCAAAAGAGATATAGGAACATTCTACAAAATGAGGCAGAGTTGTAGAACCAACATGAAGAATAGAAATAAAGATTAGTGTTCTTAAGATCTTGATATATCACTATAGTTAAATGAGACAATGTTTCCCTTATGTCACAATGAGAAGACACAATCACATCTTGTAAGGGAGTTCAGTGGTATACACACTGTAGATCCACTAGCAGTCTAAAGAACACTGTCATCTAAAGAACATAGTTAAGACTGGTATACAGTGGTGTATTCTAGTGTCCAAAATGGAGGAGAGTGATAGTGCCAAAGTGAGTAGTTTTATGCTTCAATGAGGTTTTGATGCTAAAGTATCATGATAAGTAGGAAAGGGTACAATGATCTTTGTCATTGTCTAAGAAACAAAAGAAACACTTGACCTCTATCACTTTCATGTCTAAACAAAGTGAATACAGTGAAGTCAAGTCTTTTCACTATCAATGTCCATGGAGAATTGTTCACTTTCATCTTCATATATAAGGCATAAAAGGTGTAAAGGGTAAAATTTGGATAGTTGGTTTTTGGTAGTCTTGTGTATGTATCCTCCTTTCACCCTTTAATGCAAGGACCTAGGGTCAAGTTTCAATGTACTATCTGTTGGTGCCTGAATTGACTGACAGTTTTTGAGCAATTTTCATGCAGGCACCTTCCCTAAATATCCAAAAAATACTCCAAGTCTCTGGGCCTCCTCAGCATTTTTCAACTGCAGCATCATATTTTCTTTGAGGAGGAGGTCATCATCATCATGTTTTCTTCGATGGTGGTCATCATCATCATGTTCTCTGTCGACCGGTTTTTCATCAGGATCATCATATTTCGATATCGGGTGATGTCTGGATATCATCATGATCCTGCTGATGAGCTACAACGTGCCTTAGTTTTCTTGTGGAGGATGATTTTTCAGATATCCGGTGATCTTCCAATTATCACCTTGCCCTTTTATGATGATGATGTCACCCCGATCTTCTGAAGGGGTTATTCTCTAAGTTGTTTGACCTGACTTGTTTTTTCTTAAGGGTCGTCATCATCATCATCATATTTCCAGTTATCGCCGTGTTGCTTGCGAGGGTCATCATATTTTCTGCCTGCATGATATTTCGCCGGGGTGATATTTTTATCATCGGGTGATCTTGGTTATGATCATCCTGATGATGTTGTTGAAGAGTTCTAAGTATGACCCGATATTCACCGGGGTCATCATATTTGAACGTCAGGATGATCTTAGTCAATATCATCCTGATGATGTTGTATCACTTCATGTTCGTTGTTTTTGTCATCCTGATGATGTTGGTATCAAGACAGTGGAGCTACAGTGTAGCATGATATTTGTGCATCAGGATGATATTTCCAAATATCCGGTTATCTTCCGAATATCATCCTGATGCCGACATATGATGATGACGTCATCAAGGTTCGGGGGGGGTCATATTTCTAACACTGATCATCTTGTGGAGATCTCCCGATATTTGCAAACGTGATGATGATGCCATCCGGATATGAGGAGGTGCGCAGTAGGCAGATATGCTGATGATGTCAGTAGGATATGCTGATGACGTCATCAGGATGTTCATCGGCCAGACTTTTGGTATTGGCTCAGCAGGAGGATGTTCTTCCGATGGATCAGGTTGTGCGGATGAAGGCGATTATCATGCAGGTTATATTGCGAGGATGATGCTGACGTCAGGGTGATATTTCAAGCGACAGGACATCATGCTGCTGGAGGATGATGATGATGAAGTCTTATACTAGTGTCGTCAGGAGCAAAAGCACCGACATCATATATGCTCATGACCTAGTATATAAAGTGTTAAAGAGGTCACCACGGGGTGCATGTGGGATAATTGATATCCTGCATATTTGAAATATCATGATGATGAATCTCGACGGGAAATGGTTGCGATGTAGAATTGATGTTCTTCCCGAGGCCGCGGGTTGGTGCGCCATCAATGGCGATTGTTGCAGAGGTATGGGCGATGGCGTGGACGGATCTGGTACCCAATTGAAGATCTGGATCCCTAGGTGGCGGCGCAAGGCTCGAGATTTCTTCCTGTCTCCTCTCCCACCTGCTGCATTAAATGTTTGAGCGCCATTTTTCCTGATACTGTGTATCTGGCGGGATTTTGGTCAACCATGTAATTAATTGTTGAGCACCTGCCTGGCTGTTATAAGCAGGTTGTGTTATTCATTTCAAGGTTGTTGAAAACTGGACATTTTGGCTCTGTAATAAGATACAACTGGTTTTGGTTGCTCTGTGCAGCAAAACTTGTGAGTTTATGTATCTCCTGTTGTACGATTTGGCATGAATCCACTAATTTCATGGTTAATCTTATATGAATAATGTTGTGTTTGCATGTGTTATGCTGATTCTGTCTCCAGTTTTGTATGTATTTTCCTTACTGCAATAGGGATGCCATAAGTATAGACAGCTTAACACTCTTTATTGGGAGATATCTATAAGGCAGATATCATGTGTATCCCCCTGAAATCCAGTTTTAGCTATTCATGTTGATCATTCACAGGTGTATGTCTACCGACTCCAAGCCCTGGATAGGCACCAATCTAGCTCTGTGTTGAGGTTATACACCATGTCCAGCTTTGCATCCAAAATCCATTTCAAACCACTTCATCCTTCCACCTGTTAGTTGTAGGAGTAGGATTAGGAACCCCCTGCATGCTCTCATACCCAACCAGACATCATGTCCAAGAATGTTGCCAGCCTTGTGATCTATCATACAGATCTTGGTCCATACATGAGAGTATTCTGCCTGTTGTTGTCAAGCTAGATCTTTCTACCTTTGAGCTAGTCAAGGTTACATCTTGAGTTATAGGGATACCCCCCTTGGTGCGGCAGAACCAGAAATGAAGGGGAGGAGCTCACGCAACTTCCTGTATTAGTTGGTTGAATCTGCCCGTGCATTAGAAGTGGCAAACCCTAATGCTGATTCAGAAGAAAAACCAACAAAATGGCGACTCTGCTGGGGAGTGAGAAGTAAAACTATTATCTAATCCTCCAGTAATATATATGTGACCCATCTGAGTCACCAACAAAATGGCGACTCCGCTGGGGAATGGATTGAGAAAAAATGATATATTTGTGGCCCATCTGAGTCACCAACAAAATGGCGACTCCACTGGGGAAGAAATTTGAGAAAGGGTTATATCTGTGACCCATCTGAGTCACCAACAAAATGATGCTCTGCTGGTGGAATGAACCTGGAAAAGTAGCTTTCAGCTATTGAAAATTTTGTCCTCTCTGGAGAGGTGGCGACTCTGCAAAAAAGATCTGAATGCACATGAAAGATGGATGTATGTGATGTGACAAAAATGTGTTTTTCATTTTTCTGCATCTGTATGAGAAAAGGTACCTTGTTCCTTCCCCTTTATATTTGTTGTTTTGCTGCATAAGTTGGATGCCAGGGGAAGCCTTAGGTCTTAGACAGATGAAGGATGTCTAAGAGTAAGTTTTTTATGAATCCAAGTATGTATTATCCCATACTCAGTCAAAAGGGGGATGATTTGAATGATAAAAGAATAGAAGAGATAAGAAATAGGTTGATATTCTTAGAGGCTGAGCAGGCCCAGTTAAAAAGCAGTAACCCTGTTGTGTCTGCCAGTCAGAAGGCTAAACCTCTTCTCAGCCCTTTTGATCCTTTGTATGACCAACTGGATTTGTCATGGGTGGATTATAAAGTAGAAACTATGCCTGCTAGGATATACTGTCAGATGCCTAGATTTAGTGGTCACAATGTATGTGACGGGAATGCACATATCCAAAATTTTCACAGTTTTATGGGAAAATATTCATTCAGAGATGAGGATATGTGGATGAGGTTTTTTGTTAGGTCCTTTGATGCAAAAGCAAAAGACTGGTATTTGAACTTTCCAAAGAAATCCTTTGCCTGTTGGGATGAGCTTGCTGACTGTTTCAAGGAAGAATTTGCAAAAGAACCGGCTGATCTTGTTGCAGAATTGATGAGAATCAGAAAACAAGATGAAGAGCCATGTGTTGATTTCAGTCATAGGTTTGCAATAGCCCTTTCACAGATCCCAGAAGTCTTCAGACCTGATATTTCAGCCTGTGTTGGCATATTCTTTGAAGCTTTTGAGGAGGGCTTTAGTGCAATGCTGAGGGATTTCAAGGTGACAAGTATGCAGATGGCATACAGGTTCATAGAAAAGATAGAAAAAATCAGAAATGTGTACCTGCTGAAACCCCTGTCCCCAGGCCTTGGTGTGAGAAATGGATGTGAAGCTGCAAATGACCAAATGATTATGGCATCTTGTGCAGATAAAAATGAAAATGAAAGCATAGAGGTTGAGACTGTTGTGTTTGAACATAATGCTAACAATACTGCTCAACTGGATTGTTCACCAGTTGAGGATGCCAGTGAAAGGACTAGTGAGGATTCCCATTGCAATGATGAGGCATCTGACCATGAAAACAACAATGAGGTTGTGGACAGCAATGAGCAATTTTTGGAATGGACCTGTGGAGATAATTGTGAGTATTGTGCTCAAGATAGAGAAGAAATAAGCATACAGGCTGATACTCCTCCACAGAGGGAATCCATTGGTGATGAAGATGTGTGCTCTGCTGCCCATGAACAAATGGCATATTACGATGAAACTGATGCACCTGGGTCACCCATTTATGACACATATGGTGATGAGGATCTGTCTGAGTATGGTGAAGATTTAGACACTATTTTTGACTTGGATTCTGTTTCTCATCCTGATGAAAGAGAAACCCACATACATCAGGTAAGTGATTGTAAAAATATGCCTGATTGTAAAGAGGTGCCAGAGCCTGATCTTTTCCAGCCTGGTGCTGCTGATTATTGTGTACATGATGTGCACAATTGTGATTTTGAAAGCTTTTCTTTTGATGTGCCAGCATATAATACAATGAGCCCTGATCTTCCTAGTTGTGTGGTGGACTCTGAGTGTTCCCTATTTGCAGTCCAGCTAGGAGATCATGTTGCAATGCATAATGATGATACAGATGATAACCTGTGTTCTATACCATTTGTGTATGCATTGCTTGATAAATTCTACACCCACATGGCACATAATGCCGAAGGTTGTCTGCATAGGGGTAATAATGACAAACTAAATCAGAGGGTTGAATATGCAAATGACAAGATTTGTTTGTGGGTGGATCTCTGTAGTATCTCCAAGCTTGACCCAGTGCATGCAGATGAAAACAAGATATTTGACAAAGGGAGATACATGTTTTTCTTTTCTTGGTGGCCTTTGGCCATCAAGTGTGTTTGGTGATGCAGGTCAGTGTAGTATTTGACTCTGTGCCCAATGGACAAGGGACTGGTCTGCATCCCAGAGATCTGGGGTTCTCGCTGCAGTCTTGCACCTGCACATCCCCAGACAGAGCCAGTGTTGGTGCCTGAATTGACTGACAGTTTTTGAGCAATTTTCATGTAGGCACCTTCCCTAAATATCCAAAAAATACTCCAAGTCTCTGGGCCTCCTCAGCATTTTTCAACTGCAGCATCATATTTTCTTTGAGGAGGAGGTCATCATCATCATGTTTTCTTCGATGGTGGTCATCATCATCATGTTCTCTGTCGACCGGTTTTTCATCAAGATCATCATATTTCGATATCGGGTGATGTCTGGATATCATCCTGATCCTGCTGATGAGCTACAACGTGCCTTAGTTTTCTTGCGGAGGATGATTTTTCAGATATCCGGTGATCTTCCAATTATCACCTTGCCCTTTTATGATGATGATGTCACCCTGATCTTCTGAAGGGGTTATTCTCTAAGTTGTTCGACCTGACTTGTTTTTTCTTAAGGGTCGTCATCATCATCATCATATTTCCAATTATCGCCGTGTTGCTTGCGAGGGTCATCATATTTTCTGCCTGCATGATATTTCGCCGGGGTGATATTTTTATCATCGGGTGATCTTGGTTATGATCATCCTGATGATGTTGTTGAAGAGTTCTAAGTATGACCCGATATTCACCGGGGTCATCATATTTGAACGTCAGGATGATCTTAGTCAATATCATCCTGATGATGTTGTATCACTTCATGTTCGTTGTTTTTGTCATCCTGATGATGTTGGTATCAAGACATTGGAGCTACAGTGTAGCATGATATTTGTGCATCAGGATGATATTTCCAAATATCCGGTTATCTTCCGAATATCATCCTGATGCCGACATATGATGATGACGTCATCAAGGTCCGGGGGGGTCATATTTCTAACACTGATCATCTTGTGGAGATCTCCCGATATTTGCAAACGTGATGATGACGCCATCCGGATATGAGGAGGTGCGCAGTAGGCAGATATGCTGATGATGTCAGCAGGATATGCTGATGACGTCATCAGGATGTTCATCGGCCAGACTTTTGGTATTGGCTCAGCAGGAGGATGTTCTTCCGATGGATCAGGTTGTGCGGATGAAGGCGATTATCATGCAGGTTATATTGCGAGGATGATGCTGACGTCAGGGTGATATTTCAAGCGACAGGACATCATGCTGCTGGAGGATGATGATGATGAAGTCTTATACTAGTGTCGTCAGGAGCAAAAGCACCGACATCATATATGCTCATGACCTAGTATATAAAGTGTTAAAGAGGTCACCACGGGGTGCATGTGGGATAATTGATATCCTGCATATTTGAAATATCATGATGATGAATCTCGGCGGGAAATGGTTGCAATGCAGAATTGATGTTCTTCCCGAGGCCGCGGGTTGGTGCGCCATCAATGGCGATTGTTGCAGAGGTATGGGCAATGGCGTGGACGGATCTGGTACCCAATTGAAGATCTGGATCCCTAGGTGGCGGCGCAAGGCTCAAGATTTCTTCCTGTCTCCTCTCCCACCTGCTGCATTGAATGTTTGAGCGCCATTTTTCCTGATACTGTGTATCTGGCGGGATTTTGGTCAACCATGTAATTAATTGCTGAGCACCTGCCTGTCTGTTATAAGCAGGTTGTGTTATTCATTTCAAGGTTGTTGAAAACTGGACATTTTGGCTCTGTAATAAGATACAACTGGTTTTGGTTGCTCTGTGCAGCAAAACTTGTGAGTTTATGTATCTCCTGTTGTACGATTTGGCATGAATCCACTGATTTCATGGTTAATCTTATATGAATAATGCTGTGTTTGCATGTGTTATGCTGATTCTGTCTCCAGTTTTGTATGTATTTTCCTTACTGCAATAGGGACGCCATAAGTATAGACAGCTTAACACTCTTTATTGGGAGATATTTGTAAGGCAGATATCATGTGTATCCCCCTGAAATCCAGTTTTAGCTATTCATGCTGATCATTCACAGGTGTATGTCTACCGACTCCAAGCCCTGGATAGGCACCAATCTAGCTCTGTGTTGAGGTTATACACCATGTCCAGCTTTGCATCCAAAATCCATTTCAAACCACTTCATCCTTCCACCTGTTAGTTGTAGGAGTAGGATTAGGAACCCCCTGCATGCTCTCATACCCAACCAGACATCATGTCCAAGAATGTTGCCAGCCTTGTGATCTATCATACAGATCTTGGTCCATACATGAGAGTATTCTGCCTGTTGTTGTCAAGCTAGATCTTTCTACCTTTGAGCTAGTCAAGGTTACATCTTGAGTTATAGGGATACCCCCCTTGGTGCAGCAGAACCAGAAGTGAAGGGGAGGAGCTCACGCAACCTCCTGTATTAGTTGGCTGAATCTGCCCGTGCATTAGAAGTGGCAAACCCTAATGCTGATTCAGAAGAAAAACCAACACTATCCTACCCTAGGTCTCTATGAGATGTAGGGAAACTTAGATTTTTATGATTTGATTGCTAATTATCTTCTCTTATGCTCAATTATACATTAAAACCCTAATTATACAAATACGATAGCAAATGGATGAATATTGGAAAATGCTGCTATAGAAAGATGTAAAATAGCAAATAATTGTGCACCTATTTTTGGGGTTCAGAAGTGGAATAGTCGGGGACTAAAGAGCGGGCGCCCAAGTCCAATGCCCTGCTTTTTGTGGGGATCTGTAAACAAGATCTGTAACCTGTTCCCGTTGTACCGAAGGTTTTCTCGTCACAAAACTTTGAGGACTAATGAGTGGTCACCTAGTCCAGGGAGCTATTTTCTTCTCTGATCAGTAATTCCCACACTCTGTTGTACCCTACTGCAACTTCACTTTGTCTGTAGCTTCAAACTATAACTTGTAATCATGAAAACTTTGGGAGGGGGTTGTGGTGTTTAGAGGCTTGCCTCAGTCAAGCCCTGAAGAGACATTCAAGTCTTCTGAACACTGTTGTGAAATAGAGTGCATACCCTTGTGAGGTAGAGGTAAAAACCAAATGATAAATGATTACAAACACAAATGATATCACCTTGTAGTGAAGATCTCATGGGAGGAAGAATCTCTTCATGCCATGAGGAGATAATTGCTCAAATCTACAAATACAAATACATAGACAACACAAATATGCTCTTGCTACATAGTGAAAGCCTTGAATCACCTTTAGAACACAATAGCTTGCTACTAATCATCTGATAATTCTCTAGTTTACAAATGAATGCCTAAACATGCTTTTATATGCAACTACAAACACTCCCACCAAGAATTTTGTAATTCAAACTTATCATGTCGGCATAGGACCCAAATAACGGTCACAAGCCAACACCCAAAATTTGGGACTAACCCAAAATAGGGCAGGACTAGGGTGTGGGTACCCAAGTCCTCCCCCTATTTTGGGTAGGGTTAGGTTCAAGGGGTCCCCCTAGGTCCCATTTGACATGATACCTAGGGTTCATTCCATCGGGATGTTGAAATATGATTTAAGATGTCCTAAATGCATATAAAAGACCCAAAAGCTAAACACTTTCTAACGTTACATTTAGCCCCCCCCCCCAAGGGGACATTTTTTTGACATTACATTTAGCCCCCACTTTAATATATGTATAAATACAAGGCCAATACATGCATTAAAGTACGGTCAACAAACACAACAAACACGCCAAGCACAGAGAAGACACATCAAACACATTGAAGACAATGATATGCATGCAAAACACAGAGAAGACAGTTATAGTCAAGCAAAACACAAAGAATACATTGAATGCATAGAAGATAGGATTTATTTCTTTTCTTTTATTATTCTCATATATATGAAATGCAGATGCAAGTACAAGAAAGTAAACAAACCTCCCATAATGTAGGATGTACTCATCGCACAGGTCTTTAAACTGCATATATGGGGAAACACACACGCAAGACACACCAAACCTCCCATAATACAGGATTCACTCATCGTACAAGTCTTTAGACTACATATGGCTCAACAGACATGCCATACAAAGAAAGCACACTAAACACACACTTTGAATACACGAAGAAAACACGGTAGACAAACGATGGAGTGTTCCTATTTCTAGGTTCAACACCATCTCAAGCACATTACAGGCACACACCGACAATTGGGCCTCCCCACAATAACCGCTGAAAACATGCTTAAGGGTTGAGTTAGTCACAAAACCACTCCCTGCCTCTCGATGAGGACTTTTGAAAATGACAGGACGGTGCAATCTATTCCAAGAAATACACCACCCCCGCCTCCGTAGAGGGCTTAAGATAAAAAGGATATACATGATATCCTGCCTCTGTAGAGGGCTTAATTGATTGATTGCAAACAAACTCAGAGTGCAGGATGTACTCATCACACAAGTCTTTAAACTACACCTAAGGACAAGCACATTGCTAACATCTATAACAGACGGCTTACCTTATATATGCCCCCACCTTAAGGTGGTTGATATCATGCATTGATATCAAGCACATTAAGGAAGAAAACATACACAAGGGAACATAGACTTTCACAAAGCCCATGCCCCTCGGAGATGACATGTACTTTACGATCGCCAAATGTTCCCACAAACACATCCCTGCAAGAATCATGTTAGTGTCTACATAATCATGATAAACAACAACATCAATGCATATGATTAACCACACAAAGAGCCAAGGTTATAATACGAATTCGGAGTTCAAGGATAATGGTGGGGCTATATAATGAAGATCTCTGAATCGAGTACCACCAAGGCTAGATTCAAAGACAAACAAAGTGTACAGAGCATCTGTATTGTTATGATTTGTAAATGAGATAAAAACATCATCAAAATCACTACGAGGAAAGCATGAGTGCTTCCACTAGCCAAGCATTGGATAATATATACAACCCCATTGTCATATTAGGAACTAAGTCCAATTTTTTTGATTTCTCATGAAAGGGATGCTAGGTCTGCATTAGTATAAATATTTTTCATCATCCACCCACTAGATATAAACACTAGAGGAAGGGAAACAATAAATAAGAGAGGAGAAACAAGTGTCTTAGGGACCATCACATAGGAGGGTGCCCCCAAGTCACCAACTGCAACACTATGTCCATAAGACACAACACACAACAATGAAATCAGAGAGAGAGGCAATATAGAAGAATGATAATACAAATAGAAGAGGGTCACTATAGAGGCAATCTCTTGGTATCTCAGATCTTACAATAGAATCAGAGGTCATCCCAGGAGGACTAAACAACACATAACACATCACAGGGGAAGCACATCACAAAAGGGTTAGAGATACTTACCTGTAAGATCTTCGTATTAGATTTTTGAAATTGCAAACCTCTTGGAGAGGTACTTGATCATGTTTAGTGCAAAGTTTGAGTGGTTCTTATGAAATTCTTGTTTATTATCATATAATTCTTGTTCCTTAAATCCTTGTGTAAATGAGACATTTTGTTTCTTATGAGGGGAAGAACGACTATTATTTCCAACTGTTGATAGTCATCTTACTCTTTTTTTATTTTTAGCGAGTTTTCGTTGTTGATATCATCTATTGCAGTAACAAGAATCATCTTGTAGTATCTCACTTATCTATATTAGTTGTTTTATTTATTGTTCTGATATGTTTTGATTACCTCTCGATCCATATAAGGATAATGGAGGAGGAACCTCAACATAAATTCGATTTCTTCGTGGACGAGGCGGGTTATCCATCTTTTGCTTATCCACCTCAATCATTCCCATGATACTATCATAGTCTAAATAATCATCATCCTCTATTTTTGTCAGTCCTTGTTCCAACATATTGGTATCAGTATGTTTAGGAAAAGGATTAGTGAAGATTTGTAAATTTTGATTCAGCAGAGCAACCGACTTATTTCTGATATCATTCACACCCGATACTTGTATGATATTTGAATCAATGAAGTCTTGTATTTTATGTTTAAGATGCATACATCATTCAATATCATGTCCTTGTGTTTGATGAAAATGACAAAAGGCATTAGCATCAAAGTAAGGTCCTTGTGCTTTACTAAGATCGACAGGCTTAATCAGGGGAAGCTTCAGAATTTTATTTCTCACAGCTTGATTCATGATAGAATGATAAGACTCAGATATCGTAGTAAACTTTCTTGGTTGATATGATGTCTTGTTTGGATTTGTAATAGCAAACACGTTAGAAAAGTTGTTCGTGTTCAGTCCATTAATCTTGATGAAACTCCTATTATTATTATTCCTCTTGTAAGGGTAAAATCGTGATCAATCAAATGAATAATGTATGACCCAAACATCAACAGAATAGATGATAACAAGAGAGATTAAACGAAAATAGCAATGAATAACACAAAGCAAACCTTCCTTGAAACCGATGCTTCTGTTGTTTGCCTATTACAATCATCCTTTCACAGATGAAGTGAGCCCTCAGAGAGTGCACTCCTTTAAGCTGTGTTTGAGGAAGTCGATGGTAAATGGTTGTTGTGATATGCAATGAAGATGAGTTCCAATGCAAGTATGTGATCTCAAGCTTGTGAATGGTAAATGGGTGCCAAAGGCGCACTGGTGATATTTCTGCAGAGTAACGATGTCAAAAGCTTGGATGATTAGAATGGAAGAATGAGGTTTCATTTATAGACTTGGAAGAATGAGAATCAACGATTGAGAGAAGATATGAAGATCAATGGCTGAGAATGGTTGAGGAATGTGCAACCAGTAGAAATGTGACAAGTGTCCCAGCTCCATCATGAAAGAGGGGATGTGACAAAATTGATTGGAGAGTTAACTCCATTGACTAAACAGTTAACAGACTTGATTGATCAGTTAGAAGAGTGGATTATGGGATTGACTAAATTGATTGAGGAGTCAACAGAATAGATTGACCAGTGAACTCAAATGACTAATTAGTTAACAGATTTGATTGATTAGTTAACTAACTTCTGATTTGAGAAGAAATAGGCCATGTGGGTGAGAGAAAAATAGGTAATTAAATATTAAATATATTTAATTACATGTGCAACCTGATGAGGTGGACAAGGTGAGGTGGATTTTTGAATTTAGAACTTAGGATAGAGGAATTTGGATTAAATAAATAATTTATGATTATTTAATTATGTAGGACATTTAGAAGAATTTTAATTAAATAAATAGATTTTATTTAATTATGGAACAGTGAATCGATTAAATAAATTTAGAATATTTATTTAATTAATAAAAGAATGGAATAAATATTTAGAATATTTATTTAGGATGATTCGTGTCATTTTTAGGTGTATACATTTTGCCCCTCTTTGATGCAATGCAGTTTACAGCGTTGCTTCAAAGAAGTCGATAGTCTGATAGTGATACATGCCCCAGTTTGTCCCTGGTACAAGTTTAATGACGATAGGATGCCCCCTCGGGAGATTGGACGAGAAGAAGGTAGAAGGCGTGAGATGGACAATCTCACGATGAAGGAGGAGTTAGGATAGGTTGGAGGAAAAGGGATGAAGAAAAGAGTCAAATGATACGTGATACAAGAAGAATGATGACACACACAAGCAAGTGAGCAAGTATGCACAAATGATACCAGAACAAACAAGGTATTGCCCCTATCAAGCAGTAAACCAATGATATACTGATAGCGATATACGACAATGTTGTCATGGTGGGGAACGATATATCCCTAGACCAACACAGCAGGCGTCTTGTCATGGTGGGGAATGATAGATCCCTAGAGCAACATGAAGGATAGTGTTTGGTTTTAGGAAATGAAGCATGTCGTGTAAGACGTGTGTATTGGTCTGATTTCGACAATGCAACATCTTGTATAAGACAATTGATTGATTAACTGATCAAGTTGGTTTACAACTAGACAAGGATCAAGACCACTGATTGTGATTGGATCATTTGTGCAAAATTGACTTGACTTGATTGGGTATGGATTAAGGATGGACCTTGCATTTGGATCATTGCTTAGACTGATAATGTATGACCCAAACATCAACAGAATAGACGATAACAAGAGAGATTAAACGAAAATAGCAATGAATAACACAAAGCAAACCTTCCTTGAAACCGATGCTTCTGTTGTTTGCCTATTACAATTGTCCTTTCACAGATGAAGTGAGCCCTCAGAGAGTGCACTCTTTTAAGCTGTGTTCGAGGAAGTCGATGGTAAATGGCTGTTGTGATATGCAATGAAGATGAGTTCCAATGCAAGTATGTGATCTCAAGCTTGTGAATGGTAAATGGGTGCCAAAGGTGCGGTGGTGATATTTCTGCAGAGTAACGATGTCAAAAGCCTGGATGATTAGAATGGAGGGATGAAGCTTCATTTATAGACTCAGAAGAATGAGAATCAACAGTTGAGAGAAGATATGAAGATCAATGGCTGAGAATGGTTGAGGAATGTGCAACTAGTAGAAATGTGACAAGTGTCCCAGCTCCATCATGAAAGAGGGAATGTGACAAAATTGATTGGAGAGTTAACTCCATTGACTGATCAGTTAACAAACTTGATTGATCAGTTAGAAGAGTGGATTATGGGATTGACTGAATTGATTGACCAGTGAACTGGGTTGATTGAGGAGTCAACAGAATAGATTGACCAGTGAACTCAAATGACTAATTAGTTAACAGATTTGATTGATTAGTTAACTAACTTCTGATTTGAGAAGAAATAGGCCATGTGGGTGAGAGAAAAATAGGTAATTAAATATTAAATATATTTAATTACATGTGCAACCTGATGAGGTGGACAAGGTGAGGTGGAAAAGGTGAGGTGTAAAAGGTGAGGTGGATTTTTGAATTTAGAACTTAGGATAGAGGAATTTGGATTAATTAAATAATTTATAATTATTTAATTGTGTAGGATATTAGAATAATTTTAATTAAATAAATTGAATTTATTTAATTATGGAACAGTGAATCGATTAAATAAATTTAGAATATTTATTTAATTAATAGAAGAATGGAATAAATATTTAGAATATTTATTTAGGATGATTTGTGTCATTTTTAGGCGTATACAGCTCTTAAAGTTGTTTTGTGATGATTCACCCATAGATTGACTAACTTGAGCCGATGGGTTTTGGTTTTCATACTGACTAGACGAAAGTTGGTAATCACGTTCAAGGCAGTGCATAAATGTGGAAAGGGGTTATACTTCATCAAGAGGATCTTATCACAGATGTAAGGTTGTAGATTTGTAATAAACACCTTCTGAACATCCTCATTTTTCATTTGATACTAAATTTACATATATAAAGCTTGATACTGACTAATGAATTCAATTAACTTCTCTTTCAGACCCTGTTTGCAATGAACTAAATCAATCAAAGAAACTTGAGGTCCAATGTTTGCTTGAAAATTTTGTAAAAAAATATCAATCAATTGCGAAAAGGAGTGTATTGAATTCAGAGGCAAAGAGAAAAACCATTCTAAAGTAGTATCTTTGAGAGATCACGGGAAAATTTTTGTCAACAAATCCCCTTCAAAATAGAAATCACTACACATAGTTGTTGATGCGGGGACTTCCGGAGGTCATAACTTTTGACTCAGATGTGGGTTTTCTACAAAATTTTATAGGTGGATGCGTTATGAGGTGGCTAATGGTTTCCCAACCCACCCTATTTGGTTGGACCTCATCATGACACTTTTTTGGGGCTTGAAACTTTCATCTTGGCCCTCAAAATGGTAATTTAGTGTTTTTTTCTAGTTTTTTAAAAGTTGCTTTTTTTAATAACTCGAAACTCATGTTTTGAATTTAGAATATTAGTTGGCATTTCGTCCTACCTTAGTTTTAGGAAGCTTTTGGGAAAAAATAGGATTTTCTAGATATGATTGTAAAATTACCTAAAATAACAAAAATCTGACAATTGTCAAAATCTACCAAAAAAGGTAATTTTTTGATTTTTTTTGTTTTTCTTGGATATAAGAGAGTTTTCTCTGATTGTAGCAGTAGAGTTGATGAATAGAAGTTTTTTTATGTTCCAGTCTTCAAATCTTTAGCTCTCACATGATTAATGGCAAAATTGTATTGAGTGTATGTTGTGTGCTGCATCATGAGTGTATGTTGTGTGTTGCATCATCTGTGAATGCTGAGCAGGAAGATGGCTGGGAGAGGAAGAGGAAGAGGCGGTCTTGCCTAGATGCATAAAGAAATGCAAAATCTGCAAAGGCAAATAGTAGAACTTACAACATGGATGGAAAACCAAAGACCGGGTAGAGGAGGAGATGAATCTGATGAAGAGATAGGTCGAGGAGGTGCAAATTAAGATACAGAACATGAAGAAGAAGAATTAGAAGGCATGAGTTTTGAAGAGAGGATGCTTAGGGCCTTAGAAGGGAAAATGAATGGATCAAGGTAGATGTTTCAGATTATGCAGGTAGTCTTAAACCAAAGGAGTTGATAGACTGGTTGAATGACATGAAATTTTTTTTTGAATGGAAATCCATGACAGAGGAAAAGAAGGTAAAATTTGCATGCACCAAATTAAAGGGTCATGCAATGATTTGGTGGGATCATCTTCAAAAGGAATGAATAAGGAAAGGCAAGGATAAGATCAGTTCATGGAATAAAATGGAGAAGAAGTTGAGAGAAAAATTCTTGCCAATAGATTATGGGCAAACCCTTTTTCGTAGGTTTCAAAATTTAAAGTAGAATCTCTCTTCTGTGCAAGATTATACAAATGAGTTTTATACACTGTCTATATGTATAGAGCATCAAGAAACTAATGAACAGATGGCTGCTAGATATGTGAATGGCATGAAATTTTCTATTCAAGATGAATTGAGCATGCATTGACTCAACAGTGTGGAAGAGTCTTACCAATTGGCTCTAAAGGCTGAAGAAAAACAAAACAGATAATACCATCAGAGGAATAGAGGAGGAAGAAAGGGTAAATCAACCCCATTTTGAGGAGGTTCAAATTATGGCAGGGGAGAGTCATCCCATGGATTGGAAAAACAAGTAGATACTCGACAAGATCCTCCGAATCAAGAACGAGGAAGGGGATTTCAAAGAGGTAGAGGTTATGGTAGCGGTAGAGGATGGGAAAACTAGAGAAGGCCTTTCACTTGTTTCAGATGTGGAGAAGAAGGTCATAGGGCATTTGAATGCTCAAATTATAACATGCAAGAAAGAAATCAAGGAGGACAACCTAGGGTGAACCTGATTCAAATGCAACATGAAGTGGAAGGGACGGAACTAGAGGTTCCACCAGATGTGGGAAAAAGTCTTATGATGAGAAGAGCAATGGTGATTCCAGAGAAGGATAAAACACAAGACAAAAGCTCTGATGGTTCATGGCTTCGAACCAATATCTTTAGAACTAGATGCACTTCAGGTGGCAAGGTATGTCAAGTTATTGTTGATGGAGGTAGTTGTGAAAATATGGTTTCTAAAGAAATGGTAGAAAAATTGAATTTACACTGTGAAAAACATCCTCATTCGTACCGCATTGCATGGTTTAAAAAGGGAAATGAAGTCACTATTGATAAAGGATGCCTAATTAAGTTTAGCATAGGGAAGATCTATCAAGATGAGATATGGTGTGATGTTGTCCCAATGGATGCATGTCATGTGTTATTGGGAAGACCATGGTAGCATGATAGAAAAGTTATGCATGGTGGAGAGAAAAACACATATACCTTTTGGAAAGATGGCTCTAAGGTGATTTTATTGCCTCTCAAGGATGAAGGAAAAGGTGAGACCATGTTGTCTGAAAGAGATCTTGTTAAAGAAATGAAGGTGACAGGGTGTTGCTACGCATTAGTAGTGAAAAAAGGTGAAGAGGAAGACATTTTAGTTCCCCCAGAAGTAGCAGAGCTATTGAAAGAATTTGTTGATGTTTTGCCTGATGAATTGCCTGATGGTCTACTGCCAAAGAGAGATATTCAACATCATATTGATTTGATTCCAGGAGCAACTCTACGCAACCAAGTAACTTATAGGATGAATCCAACACAACATGCAGAGATGAATAAGCAAGTAATAGAACTCATAGGTAAAGGTGTGGTGAGAGAGAGCATGAGCCCATGTGTTGTACCTACATTGTTGACCCCCAAAAAAGATGGAATATGGAGGATGTGCACTGATAGTAGAGCAATTAATAAAATTACCATCAAGTATTGGTTTCTTATACCTCGTATGGAAGACATGATGGATGTCCTTGTAGGGGCCAAATATTTCAGCAAGATCGACCTACGCAGTGGCTACCATCAAATCTGGATCCAAGAAGGGGATGAGTGGAAGACAACCTTTAAGACTGGAGACAGATTATATGAGTGGATGGTTATGCCATTCGGGTTATCAAATGCACCTAGCACATTTATGAGATTGATGAACACTATACTATGACCTTGCATTGGTAAGTTTGTGGTAGTTTATTTTGATGATATTTTGGTATTTAGTAACAAGGAAGAGCACCTACAACACTTGAGGATCATCTTTGGTGTGTTAAGGAAGGAGAAGCTCTATGCCAATTTGAAGAAGTGTGGGTTCATGCAGGATAGTTTGGTTTTTTTAGGCTTTGTCATTTCTCAAGATGGTGTTAGAATGGATCCAGAAAAGGTTAGGGCAATTCTAGAATGGCCTAGTCCAAGCATCATCACAGATGTAAAAAATTTTCATGGCTTGGCCACTTTCTATCAAAAGTTCATTCAAAATTTTAGTAGTATTGTAGCTCCTATAACAGATTGCACCAAAGGAGGGAGTTTGTATGGACCAAGGATGCTAAGGAGAGCTTTAAGTACTTGAAGCAAAAGGTAACAGAAGCACCTATACTTGCATTACCAAATTTTGATAAGGTATTTGAAGTAGAATGTGATGCCTCCCATGTGGGAATAGGTGCTATGCTTAGCCAAGCTAGAAAACCTATAGCTTTGTTTAGTGAAAAGCTGAATGAAGTGAGAAAGAATTATTCTACTTATGATTTGAAATTTTATGCAATTGTTCAAGAATTGAGGCATTGGAGACATTATCTAGTTCCCCAGGAGTTTGTATTGTTTACAGATCATATTTCATTGAGATACTTGAACACACAGAAAAAGTTGAATAGTAGGCATGCCAAGTGGGTCTCTTTCTTGCAGGGTTACAATTTTGTGTTGAAGCATAAGTCTGGAAAACAAAATCAGGTTACAAATGCGTTAAGTAGGCGTGTTGCACTTTTGACCACAATGGAAACTGAGGTGATTGGTTTTGATGCCATCAAAAATTTGTATGATTCTGATGATGATTTTTGGGAGATTGTGGAACAATTGAAGGCACCAGTATCTAGTAACTTGGATCACTTTAGGGATGAATATTTTATGCAAAATGGGTATCTATTTAAAGGAAAACAACTATGCATACTAGATGGCTCTACGAGGGAAAACATTATCAAAGAATTTCATAGTAGTGGGTTGGCTGGACATTTTGGCAAGGACAAGACAATAGCCTTGATAGAAGATAAATATTACTGGCCAAAGATGAAAAATGATATAACTAAGTATGTAACAAAGTGTAGAATCTACCAAGTGGCTAAGGGACATTCACAAAATATAGGGTTGTATATGCCATTACCAGTACCAGCTGCACCATGGACAAATTTGAGCATGGACTTTGTGTTGGGACTTCCACATACTCAATGAGGTAATGACTCCATTTTTGTAGTTGTTGATAGGTTCTCCAAGATGGTTCATTTTATTGCCTATAAGAAAACTAATGATGCAATGAGGGTAGCAGAGTTATTTTTTTTAGAAGTTGTTCGACTGCATGGTGTTCCAAAGACTATTACCTTTGATAGGGATACCAAATTCTCAGTCATTTCTGGAGGACATTATGGAAGAAGATGGGGACTAAGTTATAGTTTAGTAGTGATTATCATCCTCAAACAGATGGGCAAATAGAGGTAGTCAATCGGAGTCTGGGAAATTTGTTGAGGTGTATTATTAGAGAAAAGCCAAAACAATGGGACGTGGCATACCCCAAGCTAAATTTGCCTATAATAGTTTTGTTAACAAATCAATGGAAAAGTACCCTTTCTAGATTGTGTATGGAAGGAATCCTCAGGGTGTTCTAGATTTGGTATAGCTACCAATGAAAGATAGGGTCAGTGATGATGGGGAAGCATTTGCAGAACACCTTCAATAGTTGCAGACAGAAGTTGTAGGACAGTAATGAGAGGTACAAGAATATAGTGGATACTAGTAGGCAACATCAGAAATTCAATGAAGGTGACTTAGTGATGGAATATTTGACAAAAGAGTGGTTTCCTACTGGAACATACCACAAGTTGAAGTATAGGAAAATTGGTCCTTGCAAAATTACAAAGAAGATCAATGATAATGCATATGAGGTCAGTTTACCATATGATCTCGATATTTCTCCTATGTTTAATATTTCTGATTTATATGCATTCCATGGTGAGGATGATGCTAAAGATAGTCAACTAGAAGTGGCATGGCACCACCACATTCCCCATAAGAAGAAGGAAAAGATTGCACAGGTTCTTGATAAGAAAACTATCTACACTCGGCAAGGGCATTACAACAAGTATTTTGTACAATGGGAAGGATTGCCACCAACAGATAGTACATGGATTATAGAGTGGGAAGTGCAAAGATTAGATCTAGTCAAATGGCGGCAGTTTGAAGACACTCACTTGCAGGAGCTGCGTTCTTTTCAACTAGAGGAGAATGATGCAGGGACTTCCAGAGGTCATAACTTTTGACTCGGATGTGGGTTTTCTACAAAATTTTATAGGTGGATGCATTATGAGGTGGCCAATGGTTTTCCAACCCATCCTAGTCAATTGGACCTTGTCATGGCACTTTTTCGGGGCTTGAAACTTTCATCTTGGCCCTCAAAATGGTAATTTAGTGTTTTTTTCTAATTTTTTAAAAGTTGTTTATTTTAATAACTCGAAACTCATGTTTCAAATTTAGAATATTAGCTGGCATTTCGTCCTACCTTAGTTTTAGGAAGCTTTTGGGAAAAAATAGGATTTTCTAGATATGATTGTAAAATTACCTAAAATGGCAAAAATCTGACAATTGTCGAAATCTGCCAAAAAATGTAATTTTTTGATTTTTATGTTTTTCTTGGATATAAGAGAGTTTCCTCTCATTGCAGCAACAAAATTGATGAATAGAAGTTTTTTTATGTTCTAGTCTTCAAATCTTTGGCTCTCACATGATTAATGGAAAAATTGTATTGAGTGTATGTTGTGTGTTGCATCATCTATGAATGCTTCCACATGAATATTAGGATCACTTTTTCCACCATATTTTTCAAACTGAGGAGTCTCAAACCTCTCGGGCATAGGAGTTCTCAAAATTGCATAGGAAAGGGGATTATGAGCATTATATGTTGGTATATTAGGCTGTGAAGAATTTGTCAAGTTTGTTACCTTTTGTTGTAAAGTGGTCATGCCCTGCAAAAGTTGGTTTAAGAATGCATCATTGGGATATGTGGTTTTCTGTGAGGAATTGGAACCAAAGTGAGGAGATGATTGAGCTTGAGATATGATAGGTGGAGGCTGTGAATAGGTCAATGGTGGTTGGACATAATGGTAGGTGGTAGGTGGTTGAGAATGACTATATGTAATGGGAGGTTGATAATAAGTGGGATGAAGAGGTGGTTGAGAGCAAGGTCCCCTTAGAAACTAAAATCTGATAATTAAATCCCACAGCTTTGTAATTAGTGCCATTAGATACTCCAATACCAATGGTAGCATTATTACAAGCATTCGCATCAGTTGTTAAGATCATTGATGTAAATGTAGATATTCTGGTAGTTGGTATAGGTACCGATACTTGTGTATGAGATGGTGATAAAGTGTTATTTATCACTTTTACACATTCATTCACTGGCATAATGTTGGTTTGTACAATATGTACTAGACTTCAAATTGCATTAACACCATCTTGTCCCTCTTTTATCAATTCTCTTACATGGTAAATTATAGGTACAACTTCATCTATCCTCTCAGTTTGCACATAATCTTGAAATTGAGCTAGGTCTTTGTCAAGTTTTATTTATTTACTCATCAGATACATATCTTTTTGTCTCAATAGCGTCATCAACGTCATGAAAAGTTTGCTCTTCCATTGTACTTGTGATAGGTGTAATATCTTGTAACATTTGTGTCTCTCCTTTTGTAAAGAAGGTGTTCAATGTGCCAACTTCTTCAAGAGCACTAGATCCCATGTGTCTTATGCTTCTTCTTAAATTAGTATTTCTCTTAGGACAGTGAGTTATGAGACTCATGCAGCAATATGCACAAATTTTAGGTGCACGATATGTTGTAAATGCTTGATTTTTTGTACTTTTTCAATGCAAATATATGAAAGAAAAGATGTTGTAAGAAAATTGTTCAGGGGCAGAAAATTATATGTTTGATATCAATCTAATACATAAATAATATCCTTCATAACACACTCTTGATGCAAATCTAAGATGATGACAAGTCAAAATATAATAAAAATTCACTAAAATATGCAATTTTTTCACCAAATCTTAATGAAAAGGAGCATGACAAAGGGTGTTGTGAGAAAAATTATGATGGAAAGAAAATTATATCAGTAATAACAGCCATCTAATACCAAAATATCTGTCACAACACACTTATAGTGCCGCTCAAGGTCAAACTCTAGTGAAAATATAGCAAAAATTGGCAATTTTTCACGGTTTTTCAATTCCAAGACCTAGAAAAAGGGGTGTTGTAAAGAATTTAAGGAGGTATAGAAAAAAATATCATTTATATCAGTCACCTACAAGCATAAAATCTATTACAACATGCTTAGGGTGCAAACTAGGACAAACCCAAGGGCAAAAATAGTAAAAATAGGCAATTTTTCACCAAATTTTCAATACAAGAGACCAATAACAAAGTGTTGTAAAGAATTTTAGGAGGGGAAGAAGATAATAACCCTGATATTAGTCAATTAGTGCAAAAATATTCTTTACAACATGCCTATAGTACAAATTTAGGAAGTCGATAAGGCCAAATCTAGTGAAAATAAATGTTTTTCAAGCCCTAAGTTTGAGATCTTGATGTAAAATGCTATATGAAAGTTTTTCAATCTGATGTATCATTAAAATTAAATTCTCTTGGATTTGAAAATTATTTCCATGCTCTAACATACAAAATGCAATTGCAGATCTAATGAAAGATCAATGAAAATGCTAGTTTTTGTTGAATTTTTCTATGCAAATATGCAAATTTTTGAAATCGAAATGCAAAATTACTTTAAAATGCAAGACTACAGCCAAATGAAAATTTGAATGAGCCTCTAAAATCAATAGAAAAATATGAAACAAGATTTTACCTACAAACCCTAGATTTTGGAATTACTATATTACATGCAAAATTCACAATTTTCAACAAAACCCTAGCAATTTTATGATGAAATGCAATGCAAACTAATGAATTTTTGTAATTTTCTATAATTTAAATAAGATCTAATGCAAAAATTAGAAATTTGATGAAGTTCAAATTAATTAATGCAACATGCAAAGCCCTAGCATGCAATGTTTTTCCAATTTCTCCAAATTTTCTTTTTTTTGTAAGTTTTCCAATGCAATAAGATGAATGTGTTAGAGTTGGCTATGATTGGAGCCACCCAGGATCTAGGGCTTCATGAAAGCACAAGAGAGATCAAATGAAATAATAATGCTATTCTATCATTGAATGCCAAAGATTGATATTGATGTTACAATGTACATGATATGCCTTGCTTATAAAGGCAAGGTGAGAGCTACAAAGTTCGAGTGGAAGGTGGAGATATTCTTACAACATGTGCCAATTAGAGGATGATAGCTAATTTCACATGTGGAGGATAAGACAACTCACTCCAACTATCAACAACTCAACACACAACTAGACATCTAGTAGACTCACTAAGTCAACTTAATATGTGTGATTAATGTGTGATGTGTGAATATTATTTAACTAGTAAATAGTTAAATAAGATGAATTATTCACACAAGGGTAAACTGGTTAGTTGATAACCCTGTTCACACCAACACCCCCCCTTAAGTGAAACTTAGGGAGTAGTTGACTAAAGCAAGATGTAATGATGGTGAATGCCTGAGGATGAACGCTGGAAAGTGTCCTGTACCTGCAAACAACATTTCTCCCCTTAGGAAGAAACAAGTATAAAGGCTAATGAAGAAACTCCATCTCAAGGGATGAGGGAAAAAGCCTCATGATGGATGTCTCTGAAGACTACGCAAATGTCCACATGTCAGAATCAAGGAATGCCACAATGCGATGAGGTGTGACCAATCCAAAATCCTGGGTAGACTCATGGAGAACAACCTACAAAGACGAGGTAGATGGGATAATAGTTATGCTATAACTGTCATCAACAAGGAGAGATATCCCCTCAAGTGTGTCCTCTAAATCTGTAATATGAGACTCACAAAACAAGTCTGATATACCTGCCAAGAAAGTATCCCACAAAGCTGTCTGAAAGACTTGAATGATCCTGCTCAACTAAAGTAGATGAAACCATGTCGATGTCGATCTCGAAAGAAGTAGGAGGTTGAGGTGATGGAAGCTTAACATTGGTCTCAGAAACCGAAGTGGAGGAAAGAACACCAAGGTTCAAGTGACCAAACTTCTCCTCAAAAACATGATTCACACTTGATGCATGAGTGTGAATGGCCATCAATGGATCTACATCATCAGAAGAAACAAAATGGGAGAAGGTATACAATTGAGATGCATGATCAGCCATCCCAACTGCAATGATATCTTTGCTCTCCAAGTCTCGTATGATCACAGAATCAGGGGTGAAATCAACTGTCTTGCCTGCACCATAATGAGTAATCTAGTAGATGGAAAGGAGATTGGTGGACAAGGAAGGTACACACAACACATTATTGAATGTATTCTCACCAATATCAATAGTCCCTTTACCAGATGCATGCATGTATGTATTGTTACCCATCAAAATAGGTGGCAAAGTGCATGACTCAAATGAAGAGAACATCCCTTGTGAAGATGCCATATGATGAGAAGCTCCTGAATCAGGAAGCCATCTCTTTGACTGAAGACTTGTTGAAGCAAAGAGTACATGTCCTTTTCCTTTGTCTGTCCCATTTGCAATGCCTGTTGTCCCTGTATGTGTAGATGATGATGGTGTCAAAGAAGAGGATGTACTAGGTGATGATGATGGCATTTTGATGTTGTGCTTTTGAATAATGTGAGTTAACTCATCAATTTTCTTCTCATAACACTTATGCTCATCATGTCCTAGTTTCTTGCAATATGTACACTTTGGTCTCTCCTTTTTAGATGATTCCTCCTTGGGAGAGGATGAGGACTTAGGTGATTTGGTTGATTCCTTTGCTTGCTCATTATTCTTGAGATCCTTATTTTTTTGTTTCTTGCCTTTGCTAGTTGAAGCCTTTTGATCCTTTGAACCTTGACTAGCAAGAAGTGCTTGAGGTTTAGGAGACTTCAATTTGCCCATGTGTACTAACTTAGCTTTCTCCCTTGTGAGTGATGCAGTAAACTCATCAAGTGAAGGCATTGTGAAAGCTATCCCAAGTGCATCCATTGTAGCATAGAAGGTAGAAACAAAAATTGAATAGTCAGGACCAAGCTTGGCAAGGATTGAAAGGATCAATTGAGTGTCCTTTTTCTCAATTCCACATTGTTTGAGCTGCAATC
Organism: Cunninghamia lanceolata; assembly: GCA_027924645.1. Lineage (NCBI taxonomy): Eukaryota > Viridiplantae > Streptophyta > Pinopsida > Cupressales > Cupressaceae > Cunninghamia > Cunninghamia lanceolata. Next base: position 3,701,666 of record BSBN01000467.1, on the reverse strand, counting down.
TAAGTGATTTTAGTTTTGTGAAGAAGTCTTGGATGCTTGTAAAATTGGTTGGATTCAAACTAATTAATTCATTCTCCAATTTGAAACCTCTCATTGCATCTTGTTTACTAAAGAGATTTTCTAAGGTAGTCCACACTTGATTAGGTGTAGTACAAGATTCAATATGAAAAAGAAGATTAGGAGAGATAGACAAGCATAGTGTTCCATAAGCTTGATCACATCTATTATACCACTTTCTCTTTTCTGCAGCTATTCTTGGTTCAATTTCTGTACCCATTGTTACTCTATGAATTTTTAAACTTCTTAAATGAATCTCTATTTTAGTTTTCCACTCATGATAGTTATATGGTGAGTAGAGGAATTTTGTGTGAATCCATGATGCAAGAGTATAGAAAAAGAACACACGACACCTCCTGTTACTCAATCAAAGAGATCACCCCCCAAAAAAAGAATGATTGTGGCACTTTATACTTAATGTGATTTACAATCGTCCTCAAGGAACCAAATTTGGGAAAGCATGAAAATCTCTTAAAACTGATATTCAAAGGAGATTACAATTCCTCACAATGATTAACCACAGCAAACAAAACCCTTCAAAACAAGTTTCATTTTCTCAGGTGTCAAAATGCCCAAGTTATCACCCAAAATCCAAAAAATTGACAAATGAAATAAAATGAACTTAGAGCAGAATCTAAGAAAAGTACATAGATGGATTTGAAGAGCTCTTGAATACCTTTCCAATGTCGCAAGAATGGCAAAAATCAGAGATCGTGGCAAGAAGTTGTGAGCTCAGAATCTAAAAATGAAGATCTATCTTCAAACTACTGTACCAGTCACCTACAGAAGAATTTTAGAAAAATATTGACACCACTGCGAAGTGCTCTCTATAAACTTTCTGACAATATCTCATTTTCCTGATTTTGCCTCTGTGGGAAAAAGTTATGCAAAAAAGAAAAAAAACACCCTTTTAGGGCTTTGAGGGGTAAAAATGGCCCCCGACATTGATGTCAGTAGAATATTCTTAGAATATTCCCTTTTGGCCCAGAAAAAAAAAACCCCTTGGAAAGCAAAAAAAACTGTCAAAAAACCCCTGTCCTTATAGGAAAATCCACCAGTGGAAAATGGAAACCACTGTTTGAATTTTGAAACCACCCTTCAAAGGGTCAAAACCACTTGATTGTGTGACAAAATTGTGTGTTAGGCATAAAAAACCACCATTTTATTCTCTGAAACCGCCTACATAGGGGAAAAAACATTGTTTTCACCTTAAAACTGTCAGAAATAGATTTATGGCTACCGGGATAAGGTTTTATCCCTGCCAAATGTCGTCGATGGTGGATCTTGATCCTGTCGGTGAAGTCAAAGACAACCACCAGAGTTTTAAACTTTAACTATCACAGTTTTTACACTGGTCACCAAAGACTGTAAACAAAAGGACCGCTGATAGAAAATTTTCTACTTCGAAGTTTCTACGGCGTGAGGTAATTTCCACCATTGGCCGAAAAATGTTTGAAAGCCCACTGACTAAGATCCATTGGAAATAGTGGAAGATTCAAAGCCACCAAGTTTTGGATGCCGGCCTCTGAGGCTTATGTCACTGGTAGAAATGTTGATGCCACTGGGGTTTTAAATTGACGCCAAAGACTTGAAGATTGTTGTCGAAGGAGATTAAAAACAAATTATCATGATCTTTGAAGATAGCCACCTGTTGTGTGGTTACACAACACGCCCCATTTTGACTTATCAAAACAGGGACCCAACTTTTGGCTTGGCTTGTGTTGTCTGCTTTCTGGCGGTTTGGTAAAAATGAGTCAGGTGCATCATCATCATGATATTCGATGAGGTTGGTCATCATCATGAGGTCAGTTTGTCAAAGTTCATATTTTGTTTCTACAACCTCATATTTAGAAAGAGCTTGAAATTCCATGCAGGTTTGCCTTTTACATCACCTGAAAATTCGTCCATATGAGGGAGTTATGCACAGTCAAAGTTTTGGTCAAACCTGATATTCGCAAGAAGAGGGTCATATTTTATAAACTCGGTTTTGCTGTATGAAGAACATCATCATCATATTTGAAACACCCCCCTGATAATATCCTGAGGTTCAAATATCCAGACGTCAACTTTAAGTCATAGTAAGTTTTCCCCGTCGAGCGGTCTTTTGTATCGCGAAAGGTCATCATCATGATCTTGATCTATCACCTGATAAAAATCATGCAGTCGCAATATCCGGACGTCAATCTTAGGTGATAGTGTGTTTTACCGGTCAAATGACCTTATGCGCATCGTGAGCATCATGATCTTGTTTGTAACCCAATATTTCGTAATGTCCTCCTGCCGAGAAATATGACCTTATGCAAATATCCTGATGACGTCATCCCGACCTGATAAACGAAGAAGCAAATATTAGGATGACATCATCATCACATTTCTCCTTCGGCAGGATATTTTCCAAAACATGATCCGGTTCGCGAATATGATGATGACGTCCTGTTCTAAGTTTAACAAAAGCCCCAGATATCCTGATGATCATCATCATCCTGATCTTTCGAGAGGGTTACCTTGGCCGCAAAGGGGTCATATTACATTCACCACCTGATCATCTTCCTTAGGTGACCCGATATTACATTTATCCCCTGATCTTAACTAAACATGACGGTGACGTCATCTTTTGCATTTTAATGAAGCTCGAATATGACGATGACGTCACCATGATATTCCTTTCCTCAGCAGCAGGATCATATTCCAAATCCTCCTATTTTCCTTCGACATGATGATGATGATGATGTCTTTCTTTCCCCAATATGCAGAAGCGAAACATCCTGATGTGCTTTTTATCTGGACATTCGGAAGGGGGGAGCATCATATTCACAATATCCTGCAGATAGGAGTAGTCACCCCGATGTGTTTGTCCATCAGCCCAACGTTTGTCCATCGGCCAAGTCTGGATTTTTCTCGCCGATAGTTGTTGTCTTCCCGATGGGTGGACGTCATCATGATTTTTGGCATCGGTATAATTGTTGCCGTCGGCCTAAGGTAAAATTGTCATCCCGACAGTGTGTAGTCACGCCGATACATACATGCATCATATACAAAGGGCGGATTCGAAAGATTTTGAAATACGATTTAATCCTGGTATATTTTGAGATACATGATCATATTTTGAACCCGATATACATGAAAATGGGCGGGAAAACAGAGCGATGGAAATTTGAAGACCCGATTGCATTTTCCAGTCAACGATGGTTGACCCGATGGTGTTTTGAGGCTGTTTATGCATTTAGTGCATAATTTCCACTGATTTGAAGCCCGATTGCCTGTAGCTGCACATTTTGAGGCATGTTTAATAAAACGTTTAAATTCCTGTTGTTGATCCACATGATGATGAACTTAATGTTTGTCTGTTTATTGCAGGAAGTCATGATGCTGTTAGAGCTGTTGTTGAGCATTGTATAGTTGCACACGAAGGCAACATGAACCAGAAGTGAGGAGGATATTGTCAAATATGCTGTTTGCCAGCTGGAGACCGAATCAAATCAAAGATGCTGGAATATTCTGTGCCAGCTGTACATTTGCCAACTGGCGAAGCATGTGCTTTTCATCTGGACCGTTGATTGTTATGAGAGGATCCTGATCCTTGGATCATTGTAACTGTTTTCTGGCATTTGTTCTATATAAAGGCCAGAACCTGAGGCATAAAAAATATATTGATAGACATAGGAACATCTGGCAAGAAGGCCAATTACTGTAGAATCAATTAGGAGATCGGATTACTGAGACTAATGAGGATAGAATTGTTGAAATGTCAAGGTTCTTTCTTCAGATCACTGTAAATGTACCTGTTCTTGAGCATACTGAATGGATATGAAGTTTCAAATTACATCCTAATTGTAAATTTTACGTAATCTTCATGTTGATTTCTGGATATGTACTGGTGAATGCTGTGTTCAACTGGAAGCGCTTTCATTTCATTACATGTTGTTGTCAACTTTTCCTTTGAAGATTTGCACTGGATCATGCGGATTTGTGGAATGTCCTGGTGAAGTATGATTTCTAGTTTCCTTCTTTTCATTGCATGTATGGGAGCTTGTATGTGGATCAGTGATCTCAGTCAAGTAGTTTTGGGAATCTCATTCTTTAACCCTTTTCCTTTTTTTAATTTCATAAATTCATCACCATAACTGCAAATCAGGACAAATAATAAGCAGAAACAGAGAAATATGTTGAAATCCCGTAGGTAACTGAAAATCATTAGCATATTTGAGTTAAATGCATGTAGTATTGAAAATATCATGCAAAGAATCATAAATAATGGTAGAAATCATGCAAATATCAGTCTGTAGGCACATTATTTGACTAAATTCACAGTGTAGAGGTAGAATTATTAGAGATTTATGTAGGGCAGACATACAGAGCAGGATATTTGGAGGAATAATGATGAACTTTGCAGAAATACGTAAGGCCCCTGAATGGAAAACAACAACACACATCAACCACTGAGTAACGTCAGTAGATTAAGACCTAATCAACGGAGACTTGGGATCATGAATTCTCTGAATTCATCGTATCTTTCAAGATGAGTAAAGGTTGTTGTGTAACTTTTATTCTATGTTTGTGAATGACTAACATCATGACCAACATAAATTGGCGCTAGAAGGAGGGCAGAACTGGAAAAGATACTACTGCTTCAGTCATCATTCATTTTATGCAGGCCCCTCGCTTCTATCGCAACATAAATTGGCGCTAGAAGGAGGGCTGAGCTGTTTCTCAGCAAATAAATTCTTTTCAGTTGAAGTGATATCCCCTACCTTAGTATAGCAGCTTGCCCTAAATCTTGCAAACATATCTGCAGGCCCCTCGCTCCTAACGCAACATCAATTTTCGAGAAGGCAGGGCCGAGCTGTGAATTTCTGGATTTCTACAAATATTGCATAAATATTTCAGCATTTCAGTTAAATGTCTGCAAATATCTCTTATCTAAGATGTTTTGGTTGCACCTTTGCAAAGATCTAGCTCGAAACATCAAAGATTAGTTTGATTTTCTGGACTTTCAAGTTTTATTCTGAGATATGATGGATCTCATTAAAATTTCAAAATACTAAAAAATTGAAAAATAGAGTCTCATTTTGATGGATGTATATGAAGGCAATTGTCAAGTTAACATTCCTTTATTTCAGGAAACTTTGAATAGGCATCTTTACCCTCACAGTTTGTCTAACTTCAGTTTATCTACCTGTTGCAGGATACACCAGACTGCAGAACACAGTGAAATAAATTGTTTAACTTTCCTTACAAGGTTGGATCTATATTTAAAAGGACTAATATTCTTCCCGGATGTGTTCAGGGCTGAAATTTGGCAGGAAAATAAAGAAATTCTGGAGCAACAAGCAGATGCAGCACCAGAAGTTATTAATTGTCCAGACACTGAAGTGGACCGCTCTGAAGATTTTGAATTATATTTGTCTAGAAATATACACTGTAGTCAAATATTAGGTTTATCCATTGATGATGTCTTGATTGAAAGCTGGTGCAGATTACATGATGAAGAGCATTCAGAGAGAGATTGCTACCCTTGCTTGGTCATGTTGAAAAAGACTCTAGAAAATATAGTAGCTGAATCAGTTCCAGAAGGTAATGAAGAGGAAACATCTTTCCTGGATTCATTCTATGGTGAGATTGATAGGAGTTCTCTACTTCCTAATACAAGTAAGGACCAGTCAGTATGCAGGTATGAATATTGTGAAAATTTTAGAGAAGAAATCACTCATCAGGATAATATTTTTGATTCTGATCCTAATACTTTTGATAAAGAAGATGAAACATCTTTCCTGGAGTCATTCTATGGTAAAGAGAAGTGTAAACAGATAGTAGAGCAATTTAAATGCATTGCTGATGATGAAGTTCCTATGATAGTAACTCAGGGAGTCATAGAAAAGAAAATAAATGCTGATTTATTGCCTGACTTCTTTGAATTAAATGATCAAATACAAGAATGTTGCAGGTTAATGGAACCAGATCCTCTAATAGATAGAAGATGTGAATTATTTAATGAACAATTCCTAAAAGATGAAGATGTAGAAGACTTTGGAGTTGTTGTGCATAATCAGACATCACTCCAGAAATATTTTGAGAATGAAACAGGGGAGTGTCCTTATCAAATGAAAGTTGTTTCTCTTTTACAGTCAAATGATTTAGAAATGATAAATTTCTGTATACCAGGTTATGATCATAAAGATACTCATTTAGATGCTGATGTGCAGGAAATTGAAGAAAATATTGAGAAGTTTCCTGAACTGGAGGATAAACTGAACATCCGGAATGAAGGGGTAAGGCTGGATAAAGATGAAGAATTAATACATCAAGAGTCATACATCCTTCAATTTGAAGAGAGACCAGGCACTGAGCCAAGCAGTGAAAATATAATGACAAATGGAAGACCAATTGGCAATGAACAAGCATGTCCAACAGAATCAGATATACACCAGGTTGTATTTCTCCTTTCCATAGTGAATGATGTTGATTACTATTTTGATTATGGAAATTCAGGAGATAAGACATGCATATGGATTAATCATGAACATGATGAGCTGCCTCAGTTGCTGATCATCAAGAGTCATTCTGTTGAATACAATGAATTCAGAATATCAGAATATTTTTCAGAATATAAAGATAAATTTGCTAGGTTGAGAACCATAACTGATACCCTAATGCTCCTGCACAATCAAAAGAAGTATGCAAATACAGGTGTATTTGGATCATTTTCTGGTTTTTGTTTGCCTAGTAGTGGTTTGTATATAATTTTGTAGGTTAGTTGTTTGTACAGTTTGCTTGTTTTGCTTTCTTGTTCTGTTTCTGTTGTTTCCTTTTGTAGGTTAGCCGTTTGTACAGGTTGCTTTTTGCTTTGCGTTGTTGAGTCTTTGTTTTGGTTGGGCAAAACTGGTGCACCTTGTTACTTAAGAACACTACATAAATTGTTAGAATTCAAAAGTTGAATATAAGTTTTTACATAGGTTGTAACTCATATCAGTGTAGGTATTCTTGATCAGGTCTGTGGTATCATATTCATCAGTACTACTTTTCTTGAGTCAAGGTGATCCTCACAATGACACACCTAACAGCCTTGGGTTTGTTGAACATATCAGTGTAGGTGTTAAGTGAAAAATCTAAAGGTTGCCCTTGCTACCATTGCAATTCTCAACTTAATTTCAACAAGTGACCATTCCTTGTATTATGAAGCTACAACTGTTATATCTTAAGAATTAAATTCAAAATATAAAATAAATAAAATAATAAAATGGATTTTCTGAAATCCAGATTAAGTCATCTAAGTAACTCTACCGAGGCTATAGACGCCTGCTGGCAGTGGGGCTCTACTTAGGAGAATTGCAACGATAACCTTGCCGGGGCTATGGACGCCTGCTAGCAGCAAGGCTCTATCCGGTTGGCTATGAGGGATGAACCAAACTACATAGCTTAACACCAGTCACTGACTTATTCAACTCACTTTCAAGATGAGTATATGAATCACATGCACACAATTGATCCCTTATCAATTCATTGTTACATTGATGAACATGATACCAGTTAGAAAGGATTAGGATACTCATGCTTAATAGGAGTTGGAAATTTATGTTTAACTTATCCTCACCTTTTGAATTATTTGAATTTTGTTGTTTTCTTTGGTGGCAAGTTGTTGTGTGGTTACACAACATGCCCCATTTTGACTTATCAAAACAGGGACCCAACTTTTGGCTTGGCTTGTGTTGTCTGCTTTCTGGCGGTTTGGTAAAAATGAGTCAGGTGCATCATCATCATGATATTCGATGAGGTTGGTCATCATCATGAGGTCAGTTTGTCAAAGTTCATATTTTGTTTCTATGACCTCATATTTAGAAAGAGCTTGAAATTCCATGCAGGTTTGCCTTTTACATCACCTGAAAATTCGTCCATATGAGGGAGTTATGCACAGTCAAAGTTTTGGTCAAACCTGATATTCGCAAGAAGAGGGTCATATTTTATAAACTCGGTTTTGCTGTATGAAGAACATCATCATCATATTTGAAACACCCCCCCGATAATATCCTGAGGTTCAAATATCCGGACATCAACTTTAAGTCATAGTAAGTTTTCCCCGTCGAGCGGTCTTTTGTATCGCGAAAGGTCATCATCATGATCTTGATCTCTCACCCGATAAAAATCATGCAGTCGCAATATCCGGACGTCAATCTTAGGTGATAGTGTGTTTTACCCGTCAAATGACCTTATGCGCATCGTGAGCATCATGATCTTGTTTGTAACCCGATATTTCGTAATGTCCTCCTGCCGAGAAATATGACCTTATGCAAATACCCTGATGACGTCATCCCGACCTGATAAACGAAGAAGCAAATATCAGGATGACATCATCATCACATTTCTCCTTCGGTAGGATATTTTCCAAAACATGATCCGGTTCGCGAATATGATGATGACGTCCTGTTCTAAGTTTAACAAAAGCCCCGGATATCCTAATGATCATCATCATCCTGATCTTTCGAGAGGGTTACCTTGGCCGCAAAGGGGTCATATTACATTCACCACCTGATCATCTTCCTTAGGTGACCCGATATTACATTTATCCCCTGATCTTAACTAAACATGATGGTGACGTCATCTTTTGCATTTTAATGAAGCTCGAATATGACGATGACGTCACCATGATATTCCTTTCCTCAGCAGCAGGATCATATTCCAAATCCTCCTATTTTCCTTCGACATGATGATGATGATGATGTCTTTCTTTCCCCAATATGCAGAAGAGAAACATCTTGATGTGCTTTTTATCTGGACATTCGGAAGGGGGGAGCATCATATTCACAATATCCTGCAGATAGGAGTAGTCACCCCGATGTGTTTGTCCATCAGCCCAACGTTTGTCCATCGGCCAAGTCTGGATTTTTCTCGCCGATAGTTGTTGTCTTCCCGATGGGTGGACGTCATCATGATTTTTGGCGTCGGTATAACTGTTGCCGTCGGCCTAAGGTAAAATTGTCATCCCGACAGTGTGTAGTCACGCCGATACATACATGCATCATATACAAAGGGCGGATTCGAAAGATTTTGAAATATGATTTAATCCTGGTATATTTTGAGATACATGATCATATTTTGAACCCGATATACATGAAAATGGGCGGGAAAACAGAGCGATGGAAATTTGAAGACCCGATTGCATTTTCCAGTCAACGATGGTTGACCCAATGGTGTTTTGAGGCTGTTTATGCATTTAGTGCATAATTTCCACTGATTTGAAGCCCGATTGCCTGTAGCTGCACATTTTGAGGCATGTTTAATAAAACGTTTAAATTCCTGTTGTTGATCCACATGATGATGAACTTAATGTTTGTCTGTTTATTGCAGGAAGTCATGATGCTGTTAGAGCTGTTGCTGAGCATTGTATAGTTGCACACGAAGGCAACATGAACCAGAAGTGAGGAGGATATTGTCAAATATGCTGTTTGCCAGCTGGAGACCGAATCAAATCAAAGATGCTGGAATATTCTGTGCCAGCTGTACATTTGCCAACTGGCGAAGCATGTGCTTTTCATCTGGACCGTTGATTGTTATGAGAGATCCTGATCCTTGGATCATTGTAACTGTTTTCTGGCATTTGTTCTATATAAAGGCCAGAACCTGAGGCATAAAAAATATATTGATAGACATAGGAACATCTGGCAAAAAGGCCAATTACTGTAGAATCAATTAGGAGATCGGATTACTGAGACTAATGAGGATAGAATTGTTGAAATGTCAAGGTTCTTTCTTCAAATCACTGTAAATGTACCTGTTCTTGAGCATACTGAATGGATATGAAGTTTCAGATTACATCCTAATTGTAAATTTTACGTAATCTTCATGTTGATTTCTGGATATGTACTGGTGAATGCTGTGTTCAACTGGAAGCGCTTTCATTTCATTACATGTTGTTGTCAACTTTTCCTTTGAAGATTTGCACTGGATCATGCGGATTTGTGGAATGTCCTGGTGAAGTATGATTCCTAGTTTCCTTCTTTTCATTGCATGTATGGGAGCTTGTATGTGGATCAGTGATCTCAGTCAAGTAGTTTTGGGAATCTCATTCTTTAACCCTTTTCCTTTTTTTAATTTCATAAATTCATCACCATAACTGCAAATCAGGACAAATAATAAGCAGAAACAGAGAAATATGCTGAAATCCCGTAGGTAACTGAAAATCATTAGCATATTTGAGTTAAATGCATGTAGTATTGAAAATATCATGCAAAGAATCATAAATAATGGTAGAAATCATGCAAATATCAGTCTGTAGGCACATTATTTGACTAAATTCATAGTGCAGAGGTAGAATTATTAGAGATTTATGCAGGGCAGACATACAGAGCAGGATATTTGGAGGAATAATGATGAACTTTGCAGAAATACGTAAGGCCCCTGAATGGAAAATAGCAACACACATCAACCACTGAGTAACGTCAGTAGATTAAGACCTAATCAACGGAGACTTGGGATCATGAATTCTCTGAATTCATCGTATCTTTCAAGATGAGTAAAGGTTGTTGTGTAACTTTTATTCTATGTTTGTGAATGACTAACATCATGACCAACACCACCAAGATCTGATGGCAATTAAATGCTACCAGGAAAAAAATGTTGATCGCTTGAGATTTGACCACAAGCTATGGGTTTTGAAGATCCACCCACTGGTTTGTGGAAAACCTATGCTAATGTGATTTTATTACCAGTTGGTTGCTTTGATTTGACCGTTGGAGAATTAACAAACCACCACTAATTTCAATGACTACCTTGTTGAAACTGACTACCAGTGTTGATGTTCCAAACTGCCAGTGAGACCGTTCATAGACCAATGATTGTCCATTTTTTGATTGAATCTAGCAAAGATTCAAGGAATCTAGTGATAGGAACAACTGATGAGGATAGAAATGTTTCTTCGGCTTCAATTTGTGACCGTCGCTAACTGTCAGATGGTGGTGGTTTGTCCAAGGCTGAAAAGGCAGATAATTTGCTGTCGTCAATCAGGAGAGGTCTCAGAATGGATGTCTGACATTGATCGAAGGTTGTATTAGCCATCGAGTATTTGCTGGAGAGTAGCAGTGGCAGTTTAGAAACCTGCCGATGGCGTTGAGGATTGAAGGCCACCAGATTTGATGCAAGTTTTTTTTACCACTGAATATGCAATGGAGACCGCAATGAATATAGGGTTGGGATGGTTTGAAGATCCCATCGAGGGAGGATGATTCAAATGACCATTGATTTGTAGATTTTGTCTATGTGATTCAAGGAAGACATGATGGCTGGAGATCTTAACCCCTCGCCAAATATACCTCTACGGATATGAAAAGATGCGGACTGGGTTTTACAAACTGTCGGAAGTGTGATTTACAGACCGTGGATTATTGTGAAAGCCTACAATTTTAAAATTGTTTGACCTTGGAGGAATGCAATGGATGCTGGAGACTTTGAAATGGTTGCCAAACTATACTCTGTCGTGCGTATAGAGTACTGCAACCTACAAAAGATATCCGCATAAACAAAAATGTTTATACCATAGATAATATAAAATATCTTGCGAAATAAATCTTTACCCGACGGATATTGAATATCAAGCAAATCCCACTGATGCAGTAGTACACAGTCAAAGATTCTACCTATGCAGAGAGAATATTCTCTGCAGTCCGTATGGCTGAGGGCAGAGGCAAATTTTTTTTGCCTTTTACAATAATTTTGTCTGATTTGGACAAATTTATAGTCGATCCATACTAATTTGGCTGCTTCGGATGCAATGGCAGTGTCTGATTTGGGCCAAACTACTCTGAAATTGTTGGTACCTCTCAAATCATGCTAAAGAGCCTCAAATTGAAACCCTCATCAATTTTTCCTCTGATGTCTGATTTAGATGAAATAAAAGGTGATCTTGACTATTTAGGCTGCTCCAGATGTAATGGTGAAGTTTGATTTATAACAACATACACTAAAATGCACCTACAATAAATGGTAAGAATGGGAAACCCTCACAAAAATGGTATTTCTATCAAGTCTTTCTGATTCTCCAGGTCATCTTTTGATGCAAGAGAAGAGCATACTCAACTATCAAGATCCACCATGAATTGCACTCAAGATCTCTCAAAAATGGCTAACACAAAGTGATTCTTCCTAGAGCTTTGATACCATGTTAGAGTTGGCTATGATTGGAGCTACCCAAGATCTAGGACTTCATGAAAGCACAAGAGAGATCAAATGAAAGAATAATGCTATTCTATCATTGAATGCAAAAGATTGATATTGATGTTACAATGGACATGATATGCCTTGCTTATAAAGGCAAGGTGAGAGCTAGAAAGGTGGAATGGAAGGTGGAGATATTCCTACAACATGTGCCAATTAGAGGATGATAGCTAATTGCACATGTGGAGGATAAGACAACTCACTTCAACTATCAACAACTCAACACACAACTAGACATCTAGTAGACTCACTAAGTCAACTTAATATGTGTGATTAATGTGTGATGCATGAATATTATTTAACTAGTAAATAGTTAAATAAGATGAATTATTCACACAAGGGTAAACCAGTTAGGTGATAACCCTATTCACACCAACAGAATGACTATATGAATGAATGAAATTACTATAAATCTGAAGCAAAACACTCAACCAGGTGCAAATAAGTCCAATAACACGGGTTCACCAAAATGTAAAGGGTAAAATTTGGATGTTTAGTTTTTTGTAGCTTTGTGTGTATATCCTCCTTTCACCCTTTCATTCAAGGACCTAGGGTCGAGTTGTAATGTACTATCCTACCCTAGGTTGCTATGAGATGTAGGGAAACTTGGATTTTTATGATTTGATTGCCAATTATCTTCTCTTATGCTCAATTATACCTTAAAACCCTAATTACACAAATACGACAGTAAACAAACAAATATCAGCAAATGCTGCTACAAAAAGATGTAAAATGACAAATAACTGTGCATTTATTTTCAAGGTTCAGAAGCGGAATAGTCAAGGACTAAAGAGCAGGTGCCCAAGTCCAATGCCCTACTTTTTGTTGGGATCTGCAAACACATTCTACAACCTCTTCCCATTGTACCAAAGGTTTTCCTGTCACAAAACTTTGAGGACTAATGAGCGGGCGTCCTAGTCCAAGGAGCTATTTTATTTCCTAATCTGCAATTTTGACACTTTGTTGTACCCTCCTACAACTTCACTTTGTCTATAGCTTCAACTTGTAACCTGTAATCATGAAAACTTTGGGTTGTGGTGTTTACAGGCTTGCCTTAGTCAAGCCCCAGAGAGACATTCAAGTCTTCCAAACACCGTTGTGAGATAAAGAGTGCATGCCCTTGTGAGGCAGAGGCAAAAACCAAATGATAAATGCTCAAAAACACAATTGATATCACCTTGTATTGAAGATCTCATGGGAGGAAGAAACTCTTCATGCCATGAGGAGATGATTGCTCAAATCTGCAAATACAAACACATAGACAACACAAGTCTTCTCTTGCTACACAATGAAAGCCTTGAATCACCTTTAGAACATAATAGATTGCTAGTAATCATGTAATAATGCTCTAGTTTACAAATGAATGCCTAAACATGCTTTTATATCCAACTACAAACACTCCCACAAAGAATTTTGTAAATCAAACTTATCATGTCAGCATAAGACCCAAGTAACAGTCACAAGCTGACACCCAAAATTTTGAACTGACCCAAAATAGGGTAGGACTAGGGCATGGGAGTCCAAGTCCTCCCCCCTATTTTGGGTAGGGTTAGGTTCAAGGGGTCCCCCTAGGTCCCATTTGACATGACACCTAGGGTTCATTCCATCAGGATGTTGAAATATGATGTAAGATGTCCTAAATGCAGATAAAAGACCTAGGGGCTAAATCTTATGAGGGAAAAGCCCCCAAGGGGACATTTTTTGATGTTACAAAAGGAATTCTCTCAAAAAAAATATGCAATGAGTTCTCATAGGCAGTTCATGAGACAATGAGGTATTGAAGATGATTGCAGTGGAAGATATCATAGGGGCCATTGACAATGATGATGTTGGCAAAGGTCTGAGGACATGGCAAGGTCTGCATCATTTTCTTTGATGTAAATAGACTGAGTGATGCAGGAGGTGACTCCTAAGGTATCACAACAATGATAAGGATAGCTAGAATACATGGTGACCATAGATCACTGTGGAAATAGTAAGCAAAATGCATGATGATTGTATCACTAAGAGTATCATAAGCATTAAGATGTAGAGTCCATTCACTGCCAAGAGTCGGCCAATAATATTGAGGGTGGATATATACTTAAATCAAAAGTCACAAAGGGGTATCAAGTAATAGAGGATGAAATATAGAATAATACAGTCAAACATCTCATTTTCCTTCTTGTTTTATCAAGGAACTAAATATATATGATGGTTCACCTCAGCAGGAATGGATAGAGGGTTTCCATTAAACCCTAGCCGTGACTGAGAAAAACAAGATCAGAGCATTAACATAGAAGCCAATGTATAAACAATGCTCAGAATGCAACAAAACTTTCCTTTTCATTCCAAGTCAATGACTATAGAGGAGAGATATACATCATACTGGGAGAATGTCATTCAAAAAGTCATGTAGGAAACTGAGATATGGACTGCATTTTTCCTTTCATAAATTGAGATAGTTTCATTCTCATGTTTCTTTCTTACCTTTTCCCTAGAAAAATAGTAGTTTAGGTGAGCACCATAAGAGCCAACTTACTTTGGAGGCTCTTTTCTATTATAGGTGACCCACAGCCTTAGAAAAGTTCTCATGTTTCACCAATAGGCTAAGTTCACTTAGGAAGGGTGCACTATTAGGAGATAGCAGTTTTTGGCATGCCCAGTGGGATTGTTTAAATCATGACAGTTCAAGAAATATATTTTTATTATTGGTTTTGACGTGCAACCATTAATTTTTAGACCTTTAAGAGGTTGAAATCTACATATCTGGTGACTCTGGAGAGATTATCTATTGGTTTCAATAGTCCAAGTGCTGGTATGATTCAAGTTTTTCAAGAAAATGTATTTTATTCTGATTTTCCAAGTTTTTGAATCAATAGGAATGTCTATGTTTCATGGGAATATGCCTTGTCACCCTCCATTTCATGATAATGTTGTTCATACTTCTTCTTATCAACCATATCAAAGTAACCGTATTGCTAGTTTTATCCAAAATAGCCCTGTAATTGTAAGTAACCAACAGATTCAAAATGCTTACCACTCACCCACCCTTGCTCAGACTTCATTTCAGTCCACATATGCTCAAAATGATCCCCAAGAAAATAACTTTATACCAAACCAACATGCTTATCACCATAGTCAATCTCAAAATTTAGACAATTTAGGGATTTGTGATATCAAAAACATATTGTTGGACTAGACTCAGCAACTGGGTGAGATCAAGTGGCAACAATAGTTTGAGTTGCAGCAAGAGGAGTTAGCTTACCAGCCTATCCAACGTTAACAAGAGTTGGAAATGCAAACAAATCAATATGAGGAGAAGCTTGCACAAGAAGATCTTGCTAGGCAAGTTGTAGCCAAAGAAGAACAAATAAAACTTTTGCTTGCTCAAGCTTAAAGGCTGGAAACTCAATCAACTATTTCTTTTCCAAATCCATTTTTTGATGAAGAGGAGATAAAACAATCTATACCATCTTGTCCAGTTACTATTTGTCTCTACAAAGGAGGGCCTGTTGTGTGGTCTTCTTCGTGGGAAGTAATTGAACAAAAGGAAGAGGAAGGTGTTTGTGCTATGTCACAAAAACAATTAGTACTTGAAAGTGGTGAAGAGGTGACAAATAGGTTGTTTGAGCAGCTACCATGCTTTCTTTGCCTAGAAGACTAGCAAGCTGATGTCTCAGCTCCACCTATGAAAGAGGAGCCTCTTCAAGACAGTGGACATATTTTATTAAATCAGTAAGAAGACAATGCTTTGGACAAATATTTTGAAAAGAATGACCTCATTTTTGAGGTTAAAGAAGATGTCTCAACTAGAAAGCTTTCAGACCTTGAAGGGAAGCCCAAAGATATCACGCATATACAAGAGGTTAACATTCCTCAAGAGGATCATGATGAAATTTGTTTTTCGGATGATCTAGAGGCATTTTGTTCTAACCTTGATATCAAGCCAGCTCCAAAAAATGAAGAATGCTATGAACATGAGATGTTAACAAGATCTTTGGATGAACTTCCTGGTTTTGTTGAACAAAGTGAGGATAAACAAGAAATTTTGCTGCAAAATGGTGAAGTAATGACTGATTTATTCAATGAGCTTCCCAATTTTGTTAATGAGGAAGAGGAAAGCATACTTGTACTAACACTGTTAACAAATTTTGAGCAACAGGATGATGAAAATCACATTGACAAGGTGCTGGTTCATCAAGAAGCAAGTAAAGACAGCCTCATCTTGAGAAGTGAAGTTATCCAAACTAAACAAGGAGGACCAGGGCTTGTTTGTCAAGGTAAAGGCTTTGATATCTTTAATAATCAAGAAGTCAATCATGATGTTGAGATAGGAAATGTTGTGCATAAGAAGGTTAATGAAGAGTTTGATCAAGACTTTTTCACAAGCACAATAGAGGAGTTTTGTTCAAATCTTGTTGATAAGGAAACATTTTATAAATATGAAAATTTTGACCAACATAATGAAATGGAGAAAGAAGACATGAATTCTTTTGTAAAAATAAGCTACCCCATGCCAATCAGCATAGTTAAGTTGAAGAAGTACTTAATAAGCAAGAAATCAGCAAGAAAAGTTCCAAGTTCATCATTTCAAGAGGATGTCCTTTTAGGCATCTTGCCAGGACTGAGGCTAGCAAAGAAATACAAATCATGTTTGCACCCAAACATGAGTTTTTCATCCAAAATGGACCTAATCATGAAGTTGCAACAAAAGAAGAAGGTTTGCAGCTTATTTGTCTATTACAAAATAGTAGTGTGCATATACAAGATGAAGAAGTAAGAGGTTTTGTTTATATTCTTCATGAAATTTTGCACTTATTGTTTAGATTTCTATATGTGCCTCATCTTTCTCTAGTTGTTCAAAATCATATGAAGCATTACATGTTGACCAGGAAGGATAGTTACTTCAAAGAACCAATTAATGGTTTTGTTTGACAAAGTTTCATTGTTAGTTAGTCTAGTATTAGGTTAGTTTCCTTTCCTCTAAGTGTTGTTTTACACAGTTAGTTTGCTCTAAGTTTTGGTAGGTGGAATAAGTTTTGAAGGTGCTATACACTATTTTAGATGAGTTATAGCAGTAGTGCAAGATGTTTTCTCAAAGTCTGGTTAAGTTCCTTTTGACTCTGTGCCAAATGGAAAAGTTCAAGCAACTGGTCAAGATGTTTAGTAGGCAAACATATAGAAGATGTCATCAAAAATGTTCCCTAATTTAGCTTCTAGCTCAATCATGTAGCGCTGAGATAGATTGTTTGAATAAAGGTAAAAGGTACACATTCAATTCTACTAAGTTCCACTCATATGCATAGAAGTATTAACAAATAAATTACAATTCATTATGCAAATGTATAAAAGAGAAAGATTACAAAGATTTTGCATAACTGTTGTCTTTTATTGATAATCATAACTGTATGGTGTCCCACACAATCTGTGGGAATAATTATTTCAATGCAATATAAGAATAAACTATACATTTGAAGAAAACATAAAAGAAAGAGCATATGGAAAGAGTAAGGATCCGTCATTGCCTTGTTACCAATGACAAATCCCAAGTTGAACTGTTGCATCCTTGTTTCATTTCCTCTCGCTTTGTTGCCCCAGAAGTTGACCTGCTGCTATTTGAGGTTCCTACAAGGGATGAGAAGAGTTGTGTTAGAGCTCGGGATCCATATTCCTTCGTTATACTATATCAACAAATATATAGTTTATTCTCCTAAGGTATTGAAACAGTTTTGCAACATCATAGATATCAAGAAAACCAGAGTATCATCAATCATCATGAGTATCATTGGAAGTTTCTGGCATCATTGTTTTATCTATCATGTTTGTTCACTATGCAGGTATAGGTACATGTTTCATTGTTGGATTACATTGTTCAATATCACAGCATGTGGAGAAAAATGGGCTCCCATAAGGGTTGAGCCCACCGTGATGCCCTCTTGTTTTGAGAGGGATGAGAGTGTAAAATCATTACATTTATCAACTTTGGGCATATATCTTATCACCTATAATGGTGAATTGGTTGACATCACTATCATAAATGAAAAAATATTTACTCAATTGGAGCCCAATAAGAGAAGGCAACCACCATGATTTGATAGTGGAGCAGAGTTTAAGTGAGTCTATCATTGGCTCATAAGTCACAAAGATCATGGAAGATATACAAAGATAACGATCCTCAATCATGAATGAGGAAACAATGCATAGGTGAGAGGTTTCATTCTAATTTTTCAACATTTATTAGTTTATATTTCAATAACAAGTGGTAAAAGTGCAAACAATACATAGTCTAGAGTCAAGGAGATCAAAAGAGATATAGGGACAGTCTACAGAATGAGGCAGAGTTGTAGAACTAGCCTGAAGAATAGAAATAAAGATAAGTGTTCCTAATATCCTGATATATCACTATAGTTAAAGGAGACAATGTTTCCCTTATGTCACAATGAGAAGACACAATCACATCTTGTAAGGGAGTTCAGTGGTATACACACTATAGATCCACTAGCAGTCCAAAGAATAGTGGCATCTAGAGAACACAATTAAGACATGTATATGGTGGTGTATTCTAGTGTCCAAAATGGAGAAGAGTGATAGTTGCCAAAGTGAGAATTTTTATGCTTCAATGAGGTTTTGATGCCAAAGTATCATGATAAGTAAGAAAGGGTACAATGATCTTTGAAACTATCCAAGAAACAAAAGAAACACTTGACCTCTATCACTTTCAATTTTAAACAAAGTGGATACAGTGAAGTCAAGTCTTTTCATTGTCAATGTCCATGGAGAATGGTTCACTTTCATCTTCATATATAATCCATAAAAGGAATTCTCTCAAAAAACATATACAATGAGTTCTCATAGGTAGTTTATGAGACAATGAGGTATTGAAGATGACTGTAGTAGAAGATATTATAGGGGTAGTTGACAATGATGGTGATGGCAAAGGTTTGAGGACATGGCAAGGTTTGCATCATTTTATTTGATGTAAATAGACTGAGTGATGCAGGAGGTGACTCCTAAGACATCACAATAATGATAAGGACAGCTAGAATACATGGTGACTTTAGTTCACTGTGGAAACAATCAACAAAAGGCATGATGATTGTATCACTAAGAGTATCATAAGCATGAAGATGTAGAGTTCATTCACTGCCAAGAGTCAGCCAGTAATATTGAGGGTGGATATATACTTAAAACAAAAGTCACAGAGGGGCATCAAGTATCAGAGGATGAAATACAGAATAATATAGTCAAACATCTCATTTTCCTTCATGTTTTATCAAGGAACTAAATATATATGTTGCTTCATCTCAACATGAATGGATAGAGGGTTTCTATTAAACCCTAGTTGTGACTGAGAAAACCAAGATCAAAGCATTAACAAAGAAGCCAATGTATAAACAATGCTTAGAATGCAACAAAACTTTCCTTTTCATTCCAAGTCAATGACTATAGAGGAGAGATATACATCATACTAAGATAATTCCATTCAAAAAATCATGTAGGAAACTGAGATATGGACTGCATTTTTGCTTTCATAAACAAATGCACAGAAAGAAGAAATATACTCATCAGTAGAGTACAAAAACAAGCATTGTTTTCCATAGATACTGAAAGGAAATGTAGGTTTACACAGACTCAGAGCTTACCTAGGCTCAGCCTTGAAGTTTTTCATTGAATCTGTTTAAAACCTTTAGATGCGACCTCTAGTTGAAACCTCTAGAAGCTCAAGCAAACCCTACCATGGTGGTGCTCAAAAACGCAATGTAGTGAAATTGCAAAATGAAATGTGAAGTGAGAGTTTTGATTGAATTTTTTTGTTAGGGTTTCAACCCTAAATGAAGGCTCACAAATTTAAGGCATTTTTTGCCTTTTGTTTAAAACTTTGCAATAAAATTAATACCCTCGACCTCATGTCCATATCTCTAGCAATTAGATGTGTCCCCTTATATATTTTTTTGCATTGACTCCCAAGTTGGTCGAGTCATGTGATGTATTTATATTTTGCACCAAAAGTATAATGTAAAACATGGTTGAAATGGTAGTTTATAAACCATTTTAATTAATGTTATTTATTGTGCAAAAGGGAAATGAGAACATATAGAGGGAAGTTGGAGAAGTTGGCAAACATGTGGAGAGAATACAGGGGTGGATTTGACTTGGTTTTAAAGGCCTTGGAGAGCATTTAGGGGTAGTTTCTGATGCCTTTATGATAAGTAAGGTCATGCCTTGACCTTTTCTTCACTTTAGACTCATTTTGGAGGGAATTTAGGAGCTATTTTCTAGGCTTTTTTGTTATGCACGACAAAAGGACATTTGTAGTTCCTATTTTGTGTAACTATTGGGAGAAGAATATAGTAACTTCAATTATCATTTTGGAGTTAGTTATTTTCATTCTTAAGAAAGTATTATAACTCATTTTGGAGTTCTTTCAGCATGAGACAGGATTTGTAACTCATTTTATAGACATGTATGATAGTTTACACCTTTGAAGATCAACAAAGATAATCATTTTGCCTTCTTAATTTTCTATTCTATTGTGTGTATTTCAATGATTGATGCAACTACATGTGAAGTTATCTCATTCCTTGTTGTTACATCTCATTAGTAGCACCTTTGTGCAGAAAATATATGTATTTGCAGGTTATAAATTATGTTAAGATGCAATTGATTCAAGTTGTGAGAAGTGTTTTTCCCTTCTAGGATTGTATGCATTATAGCCTCCTTATGAAATACTGATGCAAAGGCATATAGGTATTAAGCTATGCATGTCAAGCTTTGTTGTTGATTGAATATGTGTGTACAAGCAACCTTACAAGTTTTAGATAACATTTTGGTGCATCACCTTAGGAGATAGTTTCATTTTCATGTTTCTTTCTTACCTTTTCCCCAACAAAATGGTAGTTGAGGTGAACACCATAAGAACCAGCTTACGCTGGAGGTTTGTTTCTATTCTAGGTGACCCACAGCCTTTGAAAAGTTCCCATGTTTCACCAATAGGCTGAGTTGATTCAGCAAGGGTGCACTATTAGGAGATAACAATTACCTTTGTTAATCATTACCTATTTTAACACCTTTTTGAGAATAAAATGATATAATCTCAATCCTGATGAATAAATTTGATAGAATAAACTTAGAACTAGCCTAAGCCCACAACATTTGACACTCCCTGAAGTTTGTGGGGCTAAAGGATGAGGGTGCCTAAGCACCCTGGTCTTAGATGGGTTATTTAGCCCCTCTCTTGTGGTGTTAGCTTAGAGCACCTCCCTAGTTTGTATATGTTAGCCCCATTTGGTTTTATACATTGTTTGTGAGCGGGAATGCATATATAAAGGAGTTTTACAATTCAGTTTACACTAAGATGCCTAATGTAAAATTAGAGTTTTCTCACATGTTTTGATCTTCTATGATAAGTTCTCTTCATGATTGGAAGTGCTATCTACTTGTGGATGTTCTAAAGGTTTTTTCTAGGTCTTGAAGGAAGTTTCAAGCCTTCTCTATCACTCTTCTTGTTTGTGCACGATCTTGAATTATTGCATATTTCTATCATATATTGCATATCTGACCTCTATCCTCCTAGGGAACACACTCTTGGATCTAATCATCACTGTAGTGGAGGTGGAAACACCAACATAGGGTTTTACTAAGACAAGCCCTTATACACAACACAACCTTTTCCTCTTTTCTTGTGTGCAGGTCAGAGATACAAGTTTCTGAAGCCAAGATCTAGGAAGAAGACAAAGCTTACAGGTACAAGTTTGGTGATACCCTAAGATTCTGCTATACCCTAATTAGGGTCTAGGGTACCCAAGTGCCCTGGTCTTTGGTGCCTCTGCTTCCAGATCCTAATTCTTCTATGCTTCCTAACCTCTGTTTTACTTTTAGTTTTCTGATATTTGTTTCTGACAATTAGTTAATAGTAGATCTTTGTCATTTAGGGTTTGGTCATTTGCCCTAGTTTGCTTACTTGATCTTGGTTGGATTTAGTTAACTCTTCTTTATACAACAAAAGGGTAGAAACCCTATAGTTTATCTCTCCTTCATGGGTAGAAGCCAAGATAAGTTTGTGCCCCAATGTTTGTAGAAGAGGGTTTGACCTAGTTTAACTCTTTAAGCTAGATCACTCTTTTCCACACAACATGGACTAAAATCAACTTGCTATTTGTTGTTACTAACACCCTACTTTTGTAGCCCAGTCACTAGTCCAAGACATAATATCACAACTACTAACTTGTTTTTTGTAGCCTCACTAGTCAAAGATTTATATTTTTATCACTAGTAGTAGGCACATATGAACATGTTTAAGGAGAATGAACCTTGTATACCATGTTTGTGAGTCCAAACTTATGTGTATTATCTCTCCTCACACCCTTGGGTGATCTTGGAGATCAAAAATACAAGTTTGTTCTCTTTTTATCTCTTTCATCCCAAGAACCCAAGTTGTGTATGCTCTTCCCCTGCACGGTAAGGTATTATTGGGAATTAA
This sequence comes from Cunninghamia lanceolata, assembly GCA_027924645.1. NCBI lineage: Eukaryota > Viridiplantae > Streptophyta > Pinopsida > Cupressales > Cupressaceae > Cunninghamia > Cunninghamia lanceolata. The sequence continues at coordinate 3,678,943 of BSBN01000467.1, read as the reverse complement.
AAGCACTTGGGCTCCTTTTCTCATAGTGGGCATGTTTAAGGACCTAATCACCTTGGAGGATGACTTGAACCATGCATTTTGGCAGGTTATATATAGGGGGAGATCAAAAGATGTACCTCAAAGGAGTCCATTATCATGTCTAGCTCAACCTTATCACCCCTTTTCATAAGGAGATGAGGTGAAGTGGAAAGGGACTTGTCCCATGAGTGCATGCCTATAGATGAGACTCTAGTTCATGGACTTTGGCCTCTCATACCTGATGGGGTAATCGTAGTCATTTAAATTTCCCATCAATTAATTTTTTATCATTCCAGTAGCAACTGGAGCTATCTGCGGTAACGTTCACTTTGGTTTGGCATGCTTTGAATGGTTATCCTATTCTAAATAAATGTAAAGACAATGCAAAAATCCAAACTAGTCTATTTGCTAAAGGAAACACAGTTGTAGAATTGAAATTAATTGAAACAATTATACTACTTTCATAAAGGAATTACTTAATCAAAACTAAACTAATGAAAGAAACTACGAATTAATCTATTGCTAAATGGAACCACACAACAAAAATAATTAACAGAAATGGAACTAAAGAACTACTCAGTTGAATCAAATTGGAACCATTTAATCTATGCTTCAACAATCATGATTAATGAAATTTAAACAAGGTAACTTTTTTAACAAGGCAAATGTTTGAGAAGGAACTATTTTTGTGATTTTCTGATTTAGAGAATAACCTGTAGGTGACAAAAACTAGGAAAAACATAGAATTTACTCTAAACACATTATCTAAATTCTAATACAAAGAAAGAAATACATTCATAAATAGAGAAATACTGAGAGATCTCCTTTGTTTAGTAAGCAGACCCTACTCCCCAACTGGAAGGATCCTCCTATCCTAATACAAATTTAGAAGAATTTCCCCTTTATTATCATGGAATGGAGGCCTAAATTGACATGCTTAAACGATGGAAAATAGAAAGGAATTTGCTTCTTGAAGAAAATAACAATTTAGAATCAAAAGGAACTAACTTCTAACTATCTATCTAGCTCCTCTTTGTACATCAAGCCTTATTTCTAGACTGAACTATAGACTGCTACACAACTTGACTCTTTCTATGTTTTATTTCTTAAACTAAGAGTCTCTTTATTCAAAAATTGGAGAAGACATTACATTTACCACAATTTGCAACAAGAGACTAAAAAGACAAAGCCTAAAGAGAACCTGAAATGGAGCAAAGATTTAGTTATTCCACCAAATACCCATGAACTAGAGTTGAGGGGTGTAGAGAGAACTATGGTGTTAGTTGGGCAATTAGAGTTGCCTAATTTTATGAGGGGTATGTGCTAGGACTAGAAGTAGCATGGATCATGCCATGCAACCATTGACCCAAGGAGAGGATAATTTTAATATAACATTGGGGGGTACTTTAGAGCTTCCTAGAGTTAATGGTCTTTAACTAGAAGGTGGCTCTGGAGAAATCTGAGTCATCTTGTTCATGAATCCAACAACTATCTTTGACAAAACCCATCATTATACATGCATATAGAATAGAAATTTTAGCAGATAATCAAAAGATTCTACCTATAAAAAATAAATACTAAAGTACAATATCCATCCATTCATAAAACAACTATAACCATTAATGATGTATTTATATATGCCAATTCATAGAAATAAAGGTTTTTTAGTGTCTAGTATGGAAATTAAATAGAAATTTATCATGACTCATCTTCTCCCCCTACTAAAATTGCACCATGTCCTCATGGAAAAACATTCACCACATCATCTTTGGTCAAGTTCTTCTCTTCTAGGATTATGTTGTCATATTCTTCTTCCCATTTATATAAAGCATAATGCCTCCTTTTGGCTACGAATCCATCATTTTTAGTAATCCTAGCAAACCATTTGTCCATTTTCCTCTATAGCATAGGTCCTTCTGCACTAAATAGTAGGTCAGGCATGAGAAGCAGGGGTGGTCAAAACCTCATTCCAATCTAGTCGTGTTGGCACTCCTAGATGAATATGATGAGGTGACGAGCTCGATTGAGCATCTGTTAGGAATTGTATGTAGAAGATATCAATTAAATGCAAATAAAGATTAAACAGAGGAATGAAAATACACAGAAATAATAATAGTGAGAAACAAGTTTTAATGTGGTTCACCCAAACTCAGGCTATATCCACCAACAGAGAGTCCAATATTATTATCCAGTAAATCAAAACTGATTACAACCAGCAATTCTTGCAACTCAATACCATTACAAATGCTACAATACAATATCTCAATAGAAACCCTAACCCTTAGTCATTTTTATCAAGACTTATGTTGGTTACAAAAATAGGGTTTTTTTATGTCAGCCAATAGAAAAAATAACTATCGACGCCTTTATAAAATAATAAAAAATTGTTTGAGGTTTCGGGGGCACTGCTCCCAAACCCTCATTAAATAATTTTGAGGGAAATCGCGCTGATAAAAGTGGAGAAAATTTAACCTCTGAGTCTGATTAGGTTCCATATAACAACATCCACTACAAATTTAGTGGAGAAATGGGTTCCCATCACCTGAAACCTGGTGGTAGATCCTCCAATCTTCCCAAACAAGCCCTGACAGCTACAGATGGGAGATAACCCTCATGATTAGGTTGCATGGCAGAAATGCTAGACTATAGATTTTTAATGTACCGTTTCTTAACACCTTGCCTATAGGAATGTTCCTTAAAAGATTTAGTATACTAGGTGGATTTGGAGCATTTGTGACACATGGAAAGGCTAATGTTGGTGGAAACTATAATGTATTCTTCCATTCTATTTTCCCATTCAGTGAGGTGTCATAAAAGTGACATAAAGTTTCTGAGTTGGAATTCCCCAACATACAAGTTCAACATGAAAATATTGTTATGCCCCATTAAGTAACCATGCTAGAAAAATTCACACAACATGTGTTAGTGTAGGTTTTTATTTCTTAGTTGGGTTATTTATTTTCCCTTTATTCCTAGGTTTTTCCTACACCTTTTATTAATCTTGCTTAGGTTCATAAAGTATGTTTAATTAGGTGAGTGGGTTATGAGGTGTCAACTTCATACAAGTGAGAATCCATTAGCTATCTTGGGAAGATACTTTTCTATCTTTAGTCTGATAGATGGTTGCTTCATATTGGTCGGTGTTGCCACCTCCACTCTCTCTCTTTTCTATATAAACATGCTACCTAGCTTGTATTAAGCATATTTTGCTTTTGCATCCTCATAATGCTATTATGCTTCTAGCATTTGCTTTACTCTCATGGAGACTAACTCTGTGTTATTATTTTGATCCTGTATCATTTGCTTTCACAATTTTATATCTATTCATTTCCACTAGTTTTCTGGGCTATTAATCTTTTCAAATTCTAACATGTATCAGAGCTTTTCTAGTGCAAAATAGATTGTAGTTTCCTTATCTAAGAGATTTAAGGGGGGGGCTAATAAGATTTGTTGTAGGTTTTCCCAAAAACCCAATATGCTCTTCTCTTGCATCTTTAGATGATCTAGAGAATCAAAAAAGTTTGCTGGAAACATTTTACCTTCTAGGTTATACATATGTGTTTTGTAAGATCTGGGTGATTGCAGCATTTCTACTTATACTAGTGGCATTTTTGGTTGTTCAAATGCATCTAAGAGGTTTGATAAATTCAAATTTGGTTTTTGTTTCACCAAATTTGGAAATTGTTTGACATAGTTGCAGAACTAGGATTTCAGGCTCAAATATGGAAGTTAGTTTTCAAGCAGAGCATTTTTGGCCTAGAAGGACCTTGTTAACGCATCTAAGAGGCCTTGGAATTATCATATATAATCTGCCCAGTTTCAATGTCGAGAGTTAGAAAGGCAAAAAAAAATTACTGGAAGGCCATTTCGCCCCCCCAACACTCAATTTGAGGCAAAAAATCCTACATTTTTACTGTAAAATTTTAAAATATATTTATATTTGCAACACTAAGTATAATATTTTTTTTGGAATTTAAAAATTAAAAAAAATCATAAAATAAAAAAATATTTTTTTTAAATATAAAAAGCGCTTTGAAGCACTTTATACAATGCTCCAAGAGCTATATTAAGAGGGGCTTCAACCTCCTCTAAAGGGGACCAAGCCCTATATATAGGGTGTAGCCTACTTGGAGTGGGCGCTGGTGAGGCATGTGGCCCCTGCCCCCTTCTTTAGATCTTCGGCCTCTGTAGTCTCATTTGGCCTAGCAAAAATACACCTCGGCCCTTGAGGCCTATCTTCATTTTTGGCCCTTGAAACTCTACCTGCCTTCATTGGCATTTGTTCCAATTTTGAACTATTTTTTGTCATTTTTAGCATTTTACTATATTTGCCAGTTTTCACTATAATTGGCAGATTTTGCTATAATTGGCCTTGACTATTTTTATCTAGAGTTGACTAATTTGGTAGAAGGTTAAAAACACTTGGCAATATTCCACATTTGGTGACACTGCTAAACTTAGTGGTATTTTTGGTAGTGGTTGACTTTTACAAACAGAGCCCTCTCCATTGGAATTTTCATTTTTGAAGGCAAACTTCAGAGGCTGATAACTCAGACTCACAAACTCCAATTTTTGAGCTTCTTCTTTTTTTTTTTTGGCTATTTTTCTATGCTCTTCACGATGGTGCAAACTATTCTTGATTTTGGTGTACAGATTTCCCATAAATTAGAGATTCTCATAGGTGACACTGCACGGTTCCCATTTTTGAAACTTCAGAGACTCATAACTATCTCATACGACCTCGGATCGAAGCAATTTATTTGAAAGTGCATAATTTTTTAGTAGATCGCAGTAGTGTTGTTAGTTTTTCTTGGCTCAGTTCTAGTATTGTACTTTCAACATACACCAAATTTGGGAGGATTTTGTAAAGCATTGAGATCAATTCCACTAAATATTCTTGCTAGTGGCAGTTGTAAATGTTGATGTGTAAAATTGCGCAGGTTCCAACACCAACATGGGATGTTTCAAGAATGTGGGACTTGCTACTTGAAACAACCTCCATGTTTTATAGAAGATGGCTCTTCCTATTTTCAATGAGGTTTTGAGTAAAGGAGAGAGAAATAAACAAGATTACAAATACAATAAGTAAAATCCTAACTCTATGGTTATGCCCGTAGATGAAAATATATTTCCTTAACCAATATAATGAATGAATTCTTAAGATTTAGCTATATTAAACATCAAATGTTGCATGATCAATATAGATAGATTGTAAATGAATTAAAGATCAAAGGCTAAACTCAGAAGATTTATACAAAGACAGATAATATCACCATTGGAACATAACAGAACATAACAGAGCTTCTTTCATTAACAACTCAGCAAATACAAAAGGTACAGTGACATGCATAGGTATATCAACTTTCTTATCAGAAATAGTTAGACTAAGGAAAAATGATACAATCTGGTCACAATAGGACCTCTAAACTTTTTAATTAAATTAATCGTCTCCCTGAATTACAATATCTTCCTGTATATATAGCCACAAGATTTGGCTCAAGACCACCTATAACTTCCTAGAAAATGGCATCAATAAAATTGGAATTAACTAGGACTCGATTTGACACTGAGATTTCTCTAAATCTGCAACTATTTTTCCCTGTGCGCTCATTGGTTAAGCAATAAAATATGTGGCACATTAACTGTATTTCTATTGAGACACGTGTCAGCACCCGTAGGCTTTAAACAACTTCAAAATATAACATGCGGCAGCTTCCGCTTAACACTTAACTTCTCCCCTTCAAACAAGGCACACGAAACAATGCCACTTGTCACTATCTGCTAGACTTTGAAACTTAATACATGGCAACTTCTGGTTAACACTTAAGACTTTCTACCTTTATGCCCTGAGCACCTAAGGCTATGACACTTGCCGACATCTACAACATTAGAAACTAGACATTATTTATGGGACCCGCCACATACCTCTTTAATTCCTGCATAGAGAAACAATATTGTGGCACATGGCACCTCCCGCTTAAAATAAAAATGAAAATGTGGTGCCCTCTGACAATATCAATAGCTTTATGAAAAGGTCCCATGGAGATGACACATGTCGAGCTCTGGCAGCAACTAGAAATTATAAGAAAATATACATCTCTTCTCCCGAGAGCATAAAAATGAGAGTAGTTTGACCCTGCACTTTCTCCATGTGGCACACTCTGGCAGCAGCTATGAAACTGTGTTGCAATATTGTGGGACCACCATATATGCCAGTACTATTAAAACTTGTCAAAAAAGAGAAATATGCAGCAGCATCCACACATACTACCAAAAGGACACTCAGCAACACCCGTGGGCTTGCTGTATCAAAAGAAACTTTTGTCACAGCTTTCGGCATCAACACGTGGCACACTCTATGACAAGCAAGAAACTTCAATAAAAGAAACACCGCCATAGATATGTGGTACATTCTAACAACATCATAGAAAAGAAGCATATGGAAGAAACACGTGGCAACTTCCGTAGAACACTAAACATTTTCCTTGTTACTCCAAAATGACACATGGCACAATCCACGCACGAGAAACATATAGCCACAGATAAGAAACAACAACTTGAAATACTAAGACAAAAACCAAGTTGAAAACAAAATGTAGAGTTTTTTAGCTCTACAGTTTATGGCGACTACAAGGACTTCTGGGCCTACTCAAAAAGAACTCCAAAAAAAGAAACAAAAATGTACCGCCACTATTTATTGTAAACTCAATCATAAATTTTGTAATGCAGCCTAGTATATAGACCACTTTGAATTTGACAGTCCTTGTCTACTCTACAAATCCTGGAAGGCAAAATCTAAATTAATAATACCCTTGTGGGAAAAAGATTGCAAAATCTAAACTACAACTCATAACTGAAACTCAAGCTGAGCCATTGGAACCAATACAACTTCCACTTCTCCCACACTAGAGGAATCACTCAGACCCTAAAAAGTAGTCTGATCATTTTGTTTTGTCAACAACAAAGCCTTTATTTCATCAATCATTAACACTATATTACTCTCAGGAAAAGGTGAAGGCAAACCCAACTGCACTAAATCCTAAATATGTTTCTTCATATTCTTTACTCCTTTGACTATATCCAATAGTTCCTTACAATTCATGGCGGCAGAGTTGCAGCTCAAAACTTCATTCAACCTTTTGGCAACAACCATCCTATCACTTATACCAGCTGCAGATAGAGTCTCATCAGATGTGGACCATACAGTTTCTGTAACAAAAGATGAGAATTTGAAACCCTCAATGAAACAATAGACAACGTTACTTGCACAGAAGACTCTACTTTCTCACATAATTGCTGGGCATTTAATAGGAAGGTAAGAGATGGCTTAAGCTGTATAATCTCCTTAGAGATTCTTTTCCACACAAACACATATAAATCCTACACCAAATTCAAAACCCCTGCAGTTTGTGGCCTCTATGCCAATTCAATTGTTAGTTGCTTTGTCTTTTGTTGCTCAACAATAAATTGTGCTTGAGCTGCACTATTTAGATTTTTCTCCTTTAAAAGTGTCTACTGCAGTTGTGATGCCTCTTTTAATTTGTCTTGATACCTTTTCTCTACAGTGGCCTTCTCTTGCCTCAATGTAGCAACAACAACTTTCTCCTGTGCCAACTCAACCTTGAAGGATGAAACCTGGGCCTATGATGCCTAATGTGTTTTCAAAGAAATAGTAGATTGCAATTCCTTGTTCAAGGTGTCAATTTCTTTAACCTTGGCTTGTATCTCCCAAGTTAAACTACTTCTATTAGCCTTCTCTTGTGTCAAATCAGCTTCAACCTTCTGCAACCTTTTGAACACCTTCAAGTAATTAGTGGCAACTGCTGAAGTAGTTTCATTCATCAATTCAACTCAGTCTTATGGCCTGAAAAGAGACATATCCATAGCTATTGCATTCATTGAATAGTCCTAGGGTTGCATTTACTCATTAGGTTTGATCACATTGGGAGCCAAATGTGTGACAGTCAAAGACTGTTGAATGGGATCAAACAAAGACTTTATGTGAGCTATAGCAGGGCTCTTATTCTCTTTCTTCCTTTTCTTCTCCATTTGATCTTCTCTGGCTTTCCTTGATGTGTCATCCTAAGCTTGGAAGGTAGGAGGTGATGTAATATATCCTCCAACAAACGGATGACCTTGAGGCAAACCATAAGGGATGGTAGTTGTTTGTTGGCTAGGACCAAATTGTGGCAAGGCCCACTTGGGCATGGATGTAGAAAATAGAGGTAAGGATGTGGCATGTGAAGACATGGCCGGGGAACTGGCAATTGGGGAAAAAGTTTGTGAAGGCTTAGCAGAAGTGACTGGAGATGTGGAAACTTGGGTAAATTGGGTTGCCACTCCTAAATAAGAAGAAATAGAGGTAGGGGAAAAGAGAGAAGAAGTACTTACCTGTGAGCCACCAATGAGATGATAGGAGCTTGTTGTTGTTGGGGCATTGATACGTCTTCCTCTATGTCTTCTTCTAGTAATATCAACCTATGTATCTTCTTCTGAGGCCTATCTAATGCCTCTTCTGGGTCTTCTTCAACATTGATTAATATTTGTTACAAAGGTGCCGCTCTGAGACCCCTAGATGCTGAAGCTATATGGGTCCCAAGAGGCGGTGGTGGTACAATCTCCTTTTGCTTCTGTAAGGCACTAAGAGATGGAGGCCATTGGGCTCTTGGAGCTGAAGTTGATGCTTGCCCTGTCTCTTGAACATCCTGCTCTTTCTCTATGCTCTCCATTTCTACTACTCCTAGAGAGTCTCTTGGAATGTTACTTGTGTCAAGACTAGAAAATGGGGTCATATGAAAATCATCCCATAAAGAAACCCATTCTTCATCAATTTCAAGATTCCCAAAGGTATGAGTGAATTTAGATATTTCTTGCCTGTACTTCCCGTAAGCTGGAATTTTTTTTGCACTCCAATCTTTCTTCTTCAGGGTAGCTCTGAGACCCATAGTCATTGTCCTCTTAGGGTCATATTCTTGTAGCTTTGTATAAAAAGTTTCTCAGGACCTGGAACCCTCATCTGGCAAGTCTTTTAGCTCAACATAAATTGCAGGATCATCTTTCATAGATGATCTTCTCTTCTCCCAAAAGGGACGTTTCTCATGAATAAATTTTGTAGAAACTTTGTTACTGACAATCCAAGAAGCTAAGAAGCTATCTGGATCATATTTCTATTTATCCTCAACAATAAAAAAACATAAGCAGCCAACTTCCTCAACAGAAGATTTTTATTTCTCTAGTCTCAATTGTTATTTTTTCCCTAATCCAGGGGACATCATACATTTTATTTTTCTACTTCTTATGTCCAAAATTATTATCAATGATAGATACTTGACAAGCCACTTCTAAAAATGTAACCCTAGGGGTTAAGACCTTTGGAAATAGAACAGGTTCTCTTGCAAAGCCATGGACTCTAATGATAGTTGTATGGGCTCCAAAGAAATAATCACACAGAATTGGCAAGTTGGTTAAGAAACCTCTGAGGCTCTGTGTCATCCTATTTTCTATAGGCTTAGGACTTAAATGACTAAACGTGGATGCAATAAAACATTCTGCAAATTCATATGGGTCTAAGGTCTCTGAGAGAACATGGGTCCATGCGGACACCAGAATGGTTGTATTGCTACTAGACTCTGGGTCATACATATTTAAAGGCATATATTGTTGGAAGAGACCAAAATTTTGATATAACATTAAATGGAATAGGTATGCTGAGTACTTGAAAACATGATTCTATTGAAAGTTTGTAAATTGGTCCACCATAGCCGTAGAGATTTGTTCGACGAAGTCGAGTCAGTACTCCTGAGACTTGTCCACCATTTTCAATCTAAAAATTACTGCAATCTGCCAATCATGTACTATAGAATCATCATACTAGCCAAAGATAAAAGCTAGCATAGTGAGGGCATCTTGAACGTCGGCATTAAACTGAGTGTGGCCTATAGGTAGCAAAGGAAACTATGTATTTGTTAGATTTAGGGTAGACAACTGAGAGGGGGGGTGAATCAGTTGTCCAAAACTTTTCTTCTTTCAACACTTGCATTCACTTTACATTAACAATAAATCAATCATGAAAACTTAATGTAAATAACCAAGAGCAGAAAACACATCTACACATGAGACACCAAGATTTTGACATGGAAAACCCGGTTAAGGGAAAAACCATAGGGTGACTAACCCAAGAATTTATTCTCTGTTAGAAGAATAGAAAGAATAAGATGGCACATGCCAATTAGGGCTCACTACCCAAGCACACTACTCACAAGAGGCTCACTACCTACAAGAGACACACTGTCTATAATGAATGAGTATTACAAACTTGAACTAGTAAATAGCATCGTCACCATGCTTGAATCAGTTCCATTAACGCCCAAATCCTTCTGCTCTTCCTTTCACTCTTCTCCTCGCTACCACACTCTCATCTCCACAAGTACACCTTTGACATGACTTCACAATCCCTTATTTATACATGACATCAACCTAGGAACAACCATCTAAGTTGGCAAACATCCACAAGATGAATAATTCATTCAGTCGGCCAGCCTGAGGAAGAGCACCTTCATCTGGAAGTATATCTCCAATTCTGGACTCCAACACTAATGCGGACCGACAACACAACCTCAACATGATCCAAGAACCTTCACAAGCTTGCTTGAATGACCAGGTACATCCGCACTTCCTCTACTTACTCAAATCTCTTCTCTCCTACATCTGGTGCCTCAAGAACACAGTCTGTCATGACTATCACAAAGGAGTAGATTCTTATGGACCTTCAAACCATGAACAAATTAAGATGACACATCACAAGGACTCCCCTAACACTCCTTCCAATCTGCAGAACAGGACAAAGTACTTCTGGATCTCACCGGACCTTTTTGTAACACTCTGTCACTCTTGAGCATCTCTCGGAACTAGTTCTACTTGATCCATCACAACTTCTTCATATCTATATGCGGACCTATGAAATCTTAGTTGGAACCTCCTAAGACTCATGTCCACAAACCCTTTAATCCGCATCTTTTGATCCTCAACCTGTCTTGAGCTATTTCCTTACTGTCATCACTGTTCTTCACTGTTCCTAACTGAGACTGACTTTCTCAATATCCTCAACAAATAACTCATCCAATCCTTATCACTGATGTAACAGAAGTATGTTGACATCAATGACAACACCGGTTTAACCCATACTTGCAACAATCTCCCCCTTTGTCATTGATGGCAACATATTATGTGAAAAACCATCAAGACAAGAACTTCTCCTTACTGTCATAGCTCCCCCTATCAACAACTATTCACATGTCTTCTCTTCCTATACTGCTCCCCCTTTGATCATCAACCACTTGTTCCTTACTGTCATAGCTCCCCCTATCAACAACAACTATTCACATGTCTTCTCTTCCTGTACTGCTCCCCCTTTGATCATCAACCACTTGTTTTTCACATGTCTTCTCTCCCCCTTTGACATCAATGGCAAGGGGCCCATACTTGCAACTTAATAATCACACCTAATGCTCCCCCTGAGTAGCAGCTCCCCAACACCAATCCAGACCACAAGATATGACTATGATATCCACCAAACTGATGCACATTAGTGCATCCTAGTTCATCATTGGAGGGGCAATAACCCCTAACTTCTCCCTGAGATACTCAAAAGAGTCCTTAGGAAAAGGTTTAGTAAAGATATCTGCAATCTAATCCTTGGAGGGCACATACTCCAACCTGACTTCATCCTTGTTCACTTTCTCTCTCAGAAAGTGAAACTTGATAGATATGCACTTGGTCTTGGAATGTAACATCAGATTCTTAGAAATATTTATTGCACTTGAATTATCATAGCAAATTGTGATAGGCTCCTCATATTCTATTTTATTGTCTCTTAGCATCTGCTTCATCCATAGGTTTTGAGTGCAACTACCTGTTGCTGCAATGTATTCTGCTTTAGTTGTAGACAGAGATATTGCCTCTTATTTCTTGCTTATCCAAGAAACCAATCTTTTTCCCAAAAAGAATGCTCCACCACTGGTACTCTTCCGGTCATCAACATCTCGTGCCCAATCTGCATCTATATATGCATGAAAAGAGAAATCATGATCTCTAGGATACCATAGACCATACTCAACTGTCCCCTTTAGATATCTAAAAATCCTCTTGATTGCCATAACATGAGATTCTCTAGGATTAGCTTGGAATCTAGCAACAAGACCAATGACCTGCATAATATCTAGTCTAGTTTGAATGAGATACAACAGTCCTCCAATCATTGACCTATATTTTGTCTAATCAACCTTGGGAGAGTCATCATCTTTGCTCAACTTGCATCCGGTTGCCATTGGAGTGTTCATTGGCTTTGAGTCTTCCATCCCAAATTTCCTCAACAATTCTTTCACATATTTTGACTGAGAGATGAAGATTCCTTTCTTTGTTTGAGTAATTTGTAGACCTAAAAAGAAATTCATTTCTCCAAGCATTGACATCTCAAACTCACTTTTCATTTGATTTGCAAAAGTTTTACACATACTGTCTCTTCCTCCAAAAATGATATCATCAACAAATACTTCAACAATTAAGATATTTTTATGATCAATTTTGAAATATAAATTACTGTCAGCAATACCTTTATTGAAACCAATCTTCAAGAGATGCTTATCCAATCTTTCATACCAGGCTCTTGGGGCTTGCTTTAGTCCATACAGTGCTTTTTTTAATTTACAGACCATGTCACTATGATCAGACAATTGAAATCCATCTGGTTGCTCAATATACACTTCTTCTTCCAAATTACCATTTAGGAAGGCAGATTTGACATCCATCTGAGACACCTTGAAATCCTTGAAGGTAGCAAATGCAAGAAGTAATCTGACTACTTCAATTCTTGCCACTAGAGCAAAAGTTTCTTCAAAATCAACTCCTATTTGAGAGTAACCTTTGCCAACTAATCTGGCCTTGTTTCTGATTACTTCATCGGCTTCATTCAATTTGTTCTGGAAGACCCATTTGGTTCCAATCACATTTTTGTTTCTTGGTCTGGGAACAAGATCCCAAGTGTGATTCTTCTCAATTTGCATCAGTTCTTCCTCCATTGCCTTAGTCCAATTTTCATCATTGCAGGCTTCATTAGTGTCTTAGGTTCAATCTTTGAAATTAGACAATACTCATCTGAATTTGAAGCAATTCTCCTCCTTGTTTGCACCCCTTTGCTTTTGTCACCTATGATCTGATCTTCAGAGTGGTTTAGAGTTACATACCTTGGAATTTTGGGAGTCTCTTATACTTCTATCTCTTGATCAATCTCATTGAGACTTATCTCTTCTTCCTGTCTTACCAGATCAACTTGACTTTGTTTCTCAGAAGAGACTTGGATACCTTGAGTTTGAACACCATTCTGATCATCTTCATCATGTTCAAGAATTCTTGAGGGTCTTTCAATTTCTTCATGAACCTTCACATTTATACTCTACAATCTTTCTCAGTCTCTTGTTGTAACACCGGTATGCTTTTCTTTGAGTAGAATAACCCAAGAATATTCCTTCATCACTTCTAGCATCAAACTTTCCTAGATCTTCATCCCTTTTAATGTAACATCTGCTACCAAAAACTCTAAAGTATCTCATAGTGGGAGTAATGCCAAACCAGAGTTCATAAGGAGTCTTATCGGTATAGTTTCTAATTTGAACTCAGTTGAGAGTGTAGACTATAGTGCTGACAACTTCTCTCCAATAGATCTGAGGAACATTTGCTTCCATCATCATGGTCCTGGATGCTTCTTGGATGGTCTGGTTCTTTCTCTCAACAACTCCATTCTGCTGTGGAGTTTTAGGGGCAGACAACTGTCTCTTTATTCCATGTTTCTCACAAAAGTTTATGAACTCGCCGGATGTGAATTCTCCACCTCTATCAGACCTCAGACACTTTAATTTTAATCTGGTCTCATTTTCCACCATAGCCTTGAATATTTTGAATTTCTCAAGAGCTTCTGATTTCTCTTTCAGAAAGGTTACCCACATCATTCAGGAATAGTCATCAATTAGCAACATGAAGTATCTATCCCTATGCACACTCCTAATTCTTGCCGGACCACATAAGTCAGTGTGAACCAAGTCTAATAATTTGGTAGAAGATTGTTCCTTGCTTTTGAATGAGATTCTGCTTTGTTTACCCAACTGACATTCTTTGCACAAACTATTTTTAGGTTTTACCAATCTTGGAAGATCTCTTACAGCCTGAGTATTACTTATCTTGATGATATTATCAAAGTTCACATGACACATTCTTCTATGCCATAACCAACTCTAATCAATTTGAACAAATAAGCAACTTTTACAAGTACCAGCTAAGTGAAAGATGTTACCTTTTGTTTGGGTACCTGATGCAATCTCTGTTCCAGAACTTTCAAAGATTTTGCACTTTCCATTCTTGAATCTGAGATCATAGCCTTTGTCCACCAACTGTCCCACACTAAGAAGATTGTGTTTCAATCCTTCAACATATAATACATTACTAGTTTTGTTCTTTCCATCAAAAGAAATAGTTCCTCTACCTCTGATTCTACCTGCAGAGTTATCACCAAACTTTACCACTCCTCCTTCATACCTTTCCAAATCTATAAAATTGTTTTTGTCACCTAACATGTGGTGAGAGCAGCCACTGTCAATGACCCAATCATCCTTTTCTTCAACTTTGGCAGTCAGGGCTTTATGATTTACAGATTCAGAGGGTATTGGATCTTCTTCCTTGATGGCAATGAACACCCAGTCACTTCTAGATTTGTCTTCTTTCTTTGATTCATCATCTGTTACTCCTTCATCATCTCCTTCATGAGCATAGTAACAATTCTTCTAGAATCTTGGTCTATTACTGTTTGGCCTATAAAATCTTTCCGGACACCTTGATGCAAAATGACCAATCTTATTGCAGTTAAAACACTTAAAAGGCAATTTTCCCTCATACTTACCGGATCCTCTTGGTAGTCTTTTTGCAATAAGAGCTTCAAGATGAGCAGTTTCAGCTTCTTCTTCTTCCAAGTCTTTTCTTGCATTTTCATACCATGATGGTTTCCTTGAAGAGTTTTCTCCCAAATCAAACCTTTGTTTTCCTTTTACCAAGGCACTTGCTTTGAATGCAGATTCAGTCTTTGGAGGATCATCTCCAAACTTAGCCATTTCAAAAGTAGCTAGCTTACCAACCAATTGATCCCTTGTGACTGTTCTGTGAGCTTTGAATTCTTCGATTGCAAAATCTTTGATTTTATAAGACTCAAGAAGGGATCTGAGAACTTTGCCAATGATCTCATCTTCACTCAGGGTTCCACCTGCATTTCTGATTCCACAAACCAGCTCATTCACTCTTGGCATAAAAGAGGTAATATTTTCATCATTTCTCATTTTCAGTCTTTCAAATTTCCCTTTTAGACTCTGTAATCTTGCACATTTAACAAACTGATCTCCTTCATGCAAAAGTTCCAATTTCTTCCAAACCTCAAAGGCAGTTGGTACATGAATAACATTAGAGAGTTCTGAGTCGGCTAATGCACTTAAAAGAGCCTCTTTAGTCCGCAGATTATTTTCAGCATCTGTGATTTCATTTAGGGTTGTTGGACCACCCTGTGGAGGCACATAAGCCTTTATGACCATGGACTAGTATGCAAATCCCATGCACTACAAGTGACATTCCATGCGACCTTTCCAAAGAGCAAAGTTAGTTACATCAAACTTCGAACTATCCTTCTTGTAGGATGACATTTTGGATCTCCTCAAGCGGTTAAGCTCCTTTCAGAGGAACTTGGCTCTGATACCAATTGTTAGATTTAGGGCAGACAACTGAGAGGGGGGGTGAATCAGTTGTCCAAAACTTTTCTTCTTTCAACACTTACATTCACTTTACATTAATAATAAATCAATCATAAAAACTTAATGTAAATAACCAAGAGCAGAAAACACATCTACACATGAGACATGAAGATTTTGATGTGGAAAACCTGGTTAAGGGAAAAACCACGGGGTGACTAACCTAAGAATTTATTCTCTGTTAGAAGAATAGAAACAATAAGATGGCACATGCCAATTAGGGCTCACTGCCTGAGCACACTACTCACAAGAGGCTCATTGCCTACAAGAGACACACTGTCTACAATGAATGAGTATTACAAACTTGAATGCGTAAATAGCATCGTCACCATGCTTGAATCAGTTCCATTAACTCCCAAATCCTTCTGCTTTTCCTTTCACTCGTCTCATCGCTACCACACTCTCATCTCCACAAGTACACCTTTGACATGACTTCACAATCCCTTATTTATACATGACATCAACTTAGGAACAACCATCTAAGTCGGCAAACATCCACAAGAACATCCGCAAGATGAATAATTCATTCAGTCAGCCAGCCTAAGGAAGAGCACCTTCATCCAAAAGTATATCTCCAATTATGGACTCCAACACTAATGCAGACCGACAACACAACCTCAACATGATCCAAGAACCTTCACAAGCTTGCCTGAATGACCAGGTACATCCGCACTTCCTCTACTTACTCAAATCTCTTCTCTCCTGCATCCGGTGCCTCAAGAACATAGTTTGTCATGACTGTCATAAAGGAGTAGATTCTTTCAGACCTTCAAACCATGAACAAATCAAGATGAGACATCACAAGGACTCCCCTAACACTCCTTCCAATCTGTAGAATAGGACAAAGCACTTCCGAATCTCACCGGACCCTTCTGTAACACTCTATCACTCCTGAGCATCTCCCGGAACCGGTTCTACTTGATCGATTACAACTTCTTCATATCTACATGTGGACATCTGAAATCTTAGTAGGAACCTCCTAAGACTCATGTCCACAAACCCTTTAATCCACATCTTCTAATCCTTAACCTGTCTTGAGCTATTTCCTTACTGTCATCACTGTTCTTCACTATTCCTAACTGAGACTGACTTTCTCAGTATCCTCAACAAATAACTCATCCAATCCTTATCACTGATGTAACAAAAGTATGTTGACATCAATGACAACACCCATTTAACCCATACTTACAACAGTATTCTCCTCGCCTAAATGCATCTCAATGTTTAGAAACTTCACCTTACTATGAACATTTACCCAGGTGGCCTGCAACTTAGAAATAGTAGGAAATGTGGTTGTCCTATCATGCTGTAAAGCCAGCATATCCCTAATTTATTTAGGGTTTATTTGAACCATGAAGGGACTACATTGAATAGAAAAAGATGGAGGGGGAAACAATTCTGCACATAGGTCAATCAATTCAGGGCACGGGTGGACATTAGGAACTAAAAACTATGCCAATTGGGATGTCCATACTCTCATCCCAAAAGTTTCCCACTGCCCTTTTGATGTACAAATGAGGCACCTTTGGTGAGCTCCCTCGCAAAGATTCTTGGTGTTCTTCTACATATGTGTGTCAAAAATGCCATCTGCATAATCTTTCACTTGTGTTGGATCCACACACACCCCTGTTTCTGGGACCCTTGTCCTTGGATAGCTTTTACTTGGTTGTGTGGGTGTAGAGGCATAAGATTTGCTACTCATTAATTTACCAGATTGTTCAAAGAGCCCTAACCCTTCCTGTGGTGAATGTGGCTCTGACATTTTGGTATCTATTGTCAAAGCCTTAGACACTCTTGACACAGAAGATAAGAAACTATAAGCGAAGCCGTACTTAGCTGGAAATGTAGGCGAGGAATGAAGCTTTGATGCAAACAACTTAGAAATTCAGAATGACAATAGCAAATGCAACACTCTAAGGGACTCAGAACTTAGCTCAGTGAGGCATAATGAAACAATTAATGACACATCACATCTTATTAATGGCATTAAAACCAAAAGACAATTAGTGTATCTTTTAAAATCCGTATTGGATGGAGTGTCAGATCCGTATTAAAAGTGGCGATCTTCTGAAAAGATGGGTACTTTCTTGGAATTTAAGGAACCGCCAAACAACTTTGATAAATGTAACTACTAATGAAAAGAATCTATGTGTTGCAGACACATGTTCTCGGGACACTAATTTTAAAAGGGAAAAAGTGGGAAAGCAAGACAAAAGCGAGAAAAGAATTAAAGGACATAACTAATTATATTACATGAAGAGCTCAAAGACTTATGTAAAATGTTTCAAGAAGATCCCATTTACCAGAATCTCTTTAGGTTCTCCATCCATAGTCTCTAGCTCAAATACATTTTGTTTCTTACAGGAACGGATCTTAAAAGGACCTATCCATAATGAATCAAATTTGTTGTGTCGGCCTGGCTTGGCAACTCTCTCATCCCATTTCAGCACTAAAGACCCAACTTCAAAATTTGGATTAGAAGTTTTTTTGTCAAACCAATTTTTAACAATCTGTTGATGCTTCATTACTAATTCATGTGCCTTTTCTCTCTTCTCTTGAACTTCTAGTAACTTGGTGAGTCTGACTTGCATCAAGCCATTTTCCTGAATTTCCAACTATTTCAACAACTGTAAGGCAGGAATCTCTATACTTAGTGGCATCACTGCATGTTTTCCATAGACTAACTCATATGGAGACATTTTAGTCACTTGCGTTGGTGTGATTCTATCAGCCCATAGTGTTGTATTAAGAGATTTGTGCCAGTCTCTCTGATGATTAGCTCCCATTCTTTTTTTGGGTCTAATAAGGTTCTTATTGGTAGACCCTGCCAAGCCATTACCTTGTGGATAGTAATTAGAAGAAGTTTTTAGATATATTCCACTTTTTAATGCAAATTTTGATAGCCTGGTTCCCAAAAATACCTTAGCATTGTTTGATATGATAGTTCTTGGAGGGCCAAACCAAGTAGTTATCCCTTCCAAAAACTCTAAGATTACCTTTTCAATAGCTTCTTTAAGTGGCACTGCTTCACTCCACCATGTAAAGTAATCTGTTGCAGTAAGGATCCACTTGTATCACATGTTTGACACTGGATTGATCATGCCAATAAAATCTAAACCCCACTAAGCAAAGGGTTCATCCACTATTATGGGAATTAGAGGCAATGATGCATTTCTTCTCTTCCCAGTATAGAACTGACAAGCTTGACACTCTTTAACCATCTGATAGAATCTGCAAACAATGTAGGCCAGAAATAGCTAGCTCGTTTCACTTTAATTACAGTAGTCCTTGCTAAAAAATGCCCCCCTGAGGTTCCATGATGAAACTCATATAGTACCCTTTGGGCCTCATCCCTCTCTACACATCTTAACAGTATTCTATCAATATTCTTTCTAAATAAAACATGATCAATCAATACAAAATGAACTCCCTGCTACCTATAGTATCTTTTCTTATCAAGGGAGAGTTCATTTGGGAACACACCAGTTCTCATGAACTGTATTCTGTCACTTACCCAAGAATCTTGGTCAATCTCTTGGAGTCTCAACACTATTTCAATTTCTACATCTTCAGGCATTGATTCTTCTATGTCTTGAGTCATATATTGGCATAGTCCCTTGCCTCTGACCAATTTGGTAGGCCTTACCTCTACACCATATTATAAAATCTTAGTTATCCAATTGGCCCTCTTTTTAGTAATCTCACCCTCCATGATATATTCCCTTACACTAGGGTGGGCTACTAATATCAAAATCTTATTCCCTGTTACTAAATGCCTGAATTTCTTAAGGGCTTTTAGCATCACATAAGCTTGATTTTCAACAAAATTATACCTTGATTCATACTCCTATAGTGTTCTAGAAAAGAATGCAATTGGATGTTCTCCTTCTTCTTTGTCATCTTTCTGGGTCAGAACAACTGCCACACTATGTTCTCCTCCATATACATACATTATAAAGGGGTTAGAGAAATATGGATTTCCTAGTACAGGTATAGTGGAAATGGATTTCTTTACCTCTTCAAAAGCTTGTCTCCCTTTAGTAGTTCATTTGAAAGCTAAATCTTTCTTTATTAGTAGAGTAATGGGTCTAACTAGCCCTGTAAAATTAGATATGAAGAGACTGACAAAATTGATCTTCCCCAAAAAGGACTGGACTGCCTTCTTGTTGACTGGCAAAGATAGATTCAATATGGTTTTGACTTGCTCTGGGTCTATGGAGATCCCATCTTTTGAAACAATGTGTCGCAGAAGTTTCCCTTGGGGCATAGCAAAGATACACTTCTTATGATTCAGGGAAATCCCAAACTCCTAACATTTCCAAAAAATAGCTTCTAAGTGCTCAAAGTGATCTTTGGCATCTTTGGTAAATATAGTAAGGTCATCCAAGTAAATCAGAATAATCTTATTTATAAGGTCTCCAAATGCTATGTCCATGGCACGCTGAAAGCTACCTCCAGCATTTGAAAGACCGAATGGCATCTTGGCATATGTGAATGTTCCCCACTTTGTAGTGAATTTTGTATTGTGTTGGTCTTCATCAACTAACCAAATCTGATTATATCCTGAGAAACCATCAAGCAAAGAAAACCTCTCTGACTTAGCTACAATTTGTAAAATCTGTTCCATAGAAGGCAGGGGGTAATGATCCTTCAATTATGCTTTATTCAAATCTCTGAAATCTACACAAAGTCTTATGTCCCCATTCTTCTTTCTTACAGGTACTAAATTAAACACCCAGGTTGAATGTTTAATTAGAAAAATAATCTTGGATTCTAGAAGCTTTTGTAGTTCATCTACCATTAGAGGCTCAATCCTAGGGTTCACTGGTATATGCTTCTGACGGACTGGTTTTGATCCTTCAGCAAGTTCTATGGTATGTTGAATGATGTCTCTATTATAACGATGAAGGTCATCATAGGTCCATGCAATTACTCTATCATACTTATTGCACAAAGAAATTAGCCTATCCTTTTCCTCTTGGGTAGTACCATTGCCTACCTTCAGCTTTCTTCCTTCACTGACTTGAATTTTAGAATAATCATCTTTGCTTGCTTTAAATTTCCTCTTGTCCAGACTTACATCATATGGGTCAAACACATTTTCTAGTGTAATCAATCCTTTTGGGAGTTTATTAGACTTCAGTTGGATAATTTGGTCACCATAAGCTTCTTCAATCTTAGGTTGTAATTGATCAGTGAACTCTCCTGATTGATGTAGAAACAAAAGTACTTGGAGATCGTTATCAAAGACCTGCCTTTCTGAACATTGTCTGGGATTGTCGGTCTCACTATAACTTTAACTGACTCACTATTAATGAGTAGGTCACTTGATAGGTTAAATTGAGAACCAATTTGTGCCATTCTGTCTATTTCAGTGTTTTGGGTTCTAGGAACAACTTCTATGTTAAAAGCATCAAAGCCATCTATTAGATCCCAAATTCTGTGATGATAGGATCTCAATCTTACATTCTTTGCCACAGCCTTTTCTCTGATTTGTTTCACAACCAGTTTAGAATCTCACTTGACCACCAAATTTTTTATCCCTTTCTTCTTGGCCAGCATAAGACCATGCACACAAGATTCATACTCAACATCATTATTTGTGCAAGAAAATTGAAAGCATATGGCTCTAAGAACTTTCTCAACATTTGGTGAAGTGAGACATATACTAGCTCCAGCACCATTTTTTCTCTTAGCTCCATCAAAATTCAAGGTTCAAATTTCTAAGCTTCTGTCTGGTTCTTCTTTTTTGGGTACTTCTTTTCTCATAACATTTGGTATTTCCTGGCCTTCTTCAAAAATAACATAAGTACCCAAACTGGTAGAATCATAATTTCCATAAGGGTCACTTTGCATCATGGTCATTAGCTGACTATTTTCTTCTTCCTGTTGATTGTGTTCAGTCCAATCACCTAATTCTTCAACAAAGACTCTCTCCTCCTTATTTATCATGGCATGGGATGCTTCAAATTTTGGAGTTGGTTCATCAATGATGTGATCTTTGGATAGAGGTTCAGACAGTACTTTCATCTTTGTTCCATACTTAGTTCTTAAAATCAGATGTGACCAATCAAGTGACATGTAACCCCCTATCTTGGCTGTGAAATCTCTAGATAGGCATAAACTAAAGACAAGGGGAATATCTATAACTACTACATCTTGCTTGACAATTATATTTGGGCAAGTATATATATGTAGTGGCAGTTGTCTGATTCTTCCTATAGTTTGGATAGACTTCCCATCTAATTGCATGACTCCTTTAGCAAGTGGATCATATTTTATCTCTAAAGCATTTGCTATCTGCTTTGGCATGACTATAGTACTAGCTCCAGAATCTATCATTGAGTTATGTAGCAATTTCTTTCCCACTATTAAAGTCAGATAAAATGGATCTGACTTAGATTTGCTTACCTCTGGTGCAGCATTCAATAGGGAAGCTATATGCAAAGGTGGAGCATCCTTGTTTTGAGTCTTTCCTTTGTTAGCAACTCCTTCCTTTGTATTGACAGGTTTAGGATCACCCTGAATCTATAGTGCCTCTTGAAACAACGTCTTTTGGTTAGGAATGGCTAGTATATCCCATATTGATACATGAGCAGGGTTCTTCTTCAACTATTCTACCATGTTGATGGGTCCCAATGCATGTATCTTTGAGTAGTAAGGATACTTTACTTTCTCCAATACTGGATTAGAGACTATTTGATCCTAGGTCGACTAAGACACTTCTTGCCTTGAAACTGGAATATAGTGAGTTTGGAAAGGAGGAGCCCTAGCAGTTCCATTGTTGGATACTTCAGGTTGCTCCATCATCCTTCTCTTTGATCTAGTATAATAGTCAGACTATACTAAGGGCTTCTTGGAAGTAGATGCTTCATTCAAGAGTATTGAATCTTCATCTTCAATCCATGAAATCAAAGCATGTTCAAGGGCAATTTCTTCTTCTTGCTGGATGGACATTCCTTGCATCCGGGCCACCATTACTGCATTCTAGACACTGGGTGACTGGTATGGAGTAGCATTAGGCACCATCACTTGACCATCCACCCTTCTCTGTTCTGCTATCTTTTGTTGTAAATTTCCTCTAGGACAATCTCTAGGCATATGAGCATTATTACAAGGGAAACACTAAGCATTGGCATCTTCTGCTAGATTATTTTATCCAGGGACCATTTCTCTATTTGGATTATGAGGGACAACTTGCAAAGGTGTGGGGACCGTGACCAATTGATTTGAAGGTTGAGGATTATTTAGCCTTTGAGAACCTTGATACTAGTTTGCCTGATATGGGAGTCTATTTCCTTGGAAACCTTGGTAGGGAGGTTTTGGGTAAGAAGTATGTTGCCTTTTTACATTAATAATCTTGTTTGAAAAATTCCTAAGGATGTTCTTGACATCATCCATTTCAGATGGAGGGCCAGAGGGTGTTGACATTGTGGGTTGTTGAGATGTTGGGAAGGTGTACATGGACACTGGTGCAGCTGTAGGATTAGGGGTTTCCTGTAGCAAGGGAATAGAAATTTCTAGGACAATAGGCATGGGAAGCCTTGGAGGCAATTTTCTAGCATCTATCAGATTGTTCTCAGCCCTAACAGCCAACTCATTGCTTTTGGTAGAGTCTGTCCACCTAGGGACTAAATCATTACAGATATATCAGAATTGAAAGATTTGAGGTAGAATACAATAGCCATACCTGATGGCGGCCTAGCTATAGCAGGGATTCTATCCCAGGTCTTCTAAAACCTAGTGTTGAAATCTGTTATAGCTTCCTGTGGTGCCCTCTTTATGGCGATTAATTGCTGCAATAGGGAAGATTTGTCACCCTTTTTACTGAATCTTGCAAAGAAGGTGTCACCCAGCTAATCCCATGTAGATATTGTATTTGGGGTCAAATATCTATACCAATCTAGAGCCTTCCCTTTGAAAGAAGCCACCAACAGTTTGATTGCTACATTTTGTATAGTGATGACATGTACTGCACACACATCTAATACATCTTGAAGATGCTCCCCTGGTGTCTTGGAATCTTCTCCACTAAATTTAGGTAAAGCTTTCAAAGCATTGGTTGGAATTAGATCCCAAGTAGCTGGTGGTGTTGGAAGAATGAGAGGACTGCCAGTGTTCCAATTTGTATAGTTTCTTGGAGGTACAGGTGCTCCCATGTTTACTACTGATGCTATTTTAGCTTGATTTACTCTTCTTGGAGTGGCAACCAATGGTGGCAATAAAATCCCTTGATTAGCAGCAGACTGAGCCCTTGTTGTTGGTCCACAGCTCTGACTCCTCATTGCTCTCTGGTTCATACGATCTTGATCAGAATTTCAAGAAAGTTCCCACCAGGCGTGCCAAAAACTATTGATGTGTAAAATTGCACAGGTTCCAACACCAATATGGGAAGCTTCAAGAATGTGGGACTTGCTACTTGAAACAACCTCCAAATTTTACAGAAGTTGGCTCTTCTTATTTTAAACGGGGTTTTGAGTAAAGGGGAGAGAAAGAAACAAGATTACAGATACAATAAGTAAAATCCTAACTCTATGGTGATGTGCCTAGATGAAAATATATTTCCTTAACCAACACAGTGAACGAATTCTTAAGATTCAGCTATATTAAAGAGAAAATGTTGTATGATCAATATAGACAGATTGTAAATGAATTAAAGATCAAAGGTTAAACTCAAAAGATTTATGCAAAGATAGATAATATCACTAGTGGCATAGAACTGAGCTTCTTTCATCAACAATTCAGCAAATACAAAAGGCACAGTGACATGCACATGTATATCAATTTTCTTATCAGAAATAGCTAGACTAAGGCAAAATGATACAATTTGGTCACAACAAGATCTCTAAACTTTTTAATTAAATTAATCGTCTCCCTAAATTACAATATCTTCCTGTATATATAGCCACAAGATTTGGCTCAAGACCACCTATAACTGCCTAGAAAATAGCATCAACAGAACTGGAATTAAATGGGACTTGATCTGACACTGAGATTTCTCTGAATCCATAACTATTTTTCCTTGTGCACTTATTGGCTGAGTGATAAAATATGCAGCACATTAACTATATTTTTGTTGAGACATGTGTCAGCACCCGCGGGCTTTAAACAACTTCAAAATATAACACGTGGTAGCTTCCGCTTAACACTTAACTTTTCCCCTTCAAACAAGGCACACAAAACAATGCCACTTGTTGCTGTCCACTAGACTTTAAAACTTAATACATGGCAGCTTCTGCTTAACACTTAAAACTTTCTACCTTTATGCCCTGAGCGCTTAAGGCTATGACACTTGGCGACGTCTGAAACATTAGAAACTGTGACATTATTTATGGGACCTGCCACATACCTCTTTAATTCCTACACAGAGAAACAATAGTGTGACACATGGCACCTCTCACCTAAAATAAAAATGAAAATGTGGTGCCCTCTGGTAATATCAATAGCTTTATGAAAAGGTCCCACAGAGATGACACTTGTCAAGCTTCAGCAGCAATTGGAAATTATAAGAAAATATAAGTGTCTTCTCCCGAGAGCATTAAAATGAGAGTAGTTTGACCCTCTACTTTTTCCATGTGGCACACTTCGGCAGCAGCTATGAAACTGTGTCGCAATATTGTGGGCCCACCATATATGTTGGTACTATTAAAACTTGTCAAAAAAGAGAAACACGCGGTAGCATCCGCACATACTACCAAAAGGACACTCAGCAACATCCGCAGGCTTGTTGTATCAAAAGAAACTTTTCTCACAGCTTCTAGCATCAACACGTGGTGCACTCCATGGCAAGAAAGAAACTTCAATAAAAGAAACACCACCATAGATATGTGGCGCATTCCGACAACATCGTAGAAAATAAGCATATGGAAGAAACACACATCAACTTCCACAGAACATTGAACATTTTCCCTGTTACTCCAAAATGACACATGGCGTGATCCATGCACGAGAAACATATAGCCACAAATAAGAAACAACAACTTGAAATACTAAGACAAAAGCCAAGATGAAAAGAAAATGTAGAGTTTTTTAGCTCTACAGTAAATGCACTAATTATAAAGTACCAAATCATATTTTCTTGGGGGGGTTCTTTAATTGAGTGAAAAGAGGGGGTTGTATTGTGTGTGTTCTCTTCTTTTCAACATTTCTTTTATGCATTTATTCATCATGGATCAAACAACAGTGCCCATCTTAACTCCCTACAACTACTTTGAGTGAAAATCACATATGACAATCTACTTAAGGAAAGTTGGATTACATAGGATAACAATGGGACTTGAGACTAAACCTGCTAAAGATCAAGATAAGCCTAAGTGGTTTAACAAATGAGATGAGGACTATAGAACATTGTGTTTGTCTATTTCTCCTAATTTGCTCTTTCACATTGAGTCTTTGAATTCACCAAATGACATCTAGACAAAGCTAGAAACACTATTTGGGACACAAGGTTAAATGAGCGATCACATGTTGGAAAATGAACTAATTAGTTTAAGTACAGGCAACTTCAACACAATTTAGGATTTTTTCACAAAATTGAAATCACTAAGGTTGCAGTTACAATAATGTGGAATTGAAAAGAAAGATGAACAAGTGATTCTTATTATTCTCTCTAAGGTAAGTTTAGAATATTCTATATTTGTTTCTACCTTCTATGGTACTAAGGGTGCAATTGGGACACACTTCACTATGCCATCTTTGGATGACTTTGCTATCTCTCTCACATAGGAGCAGGATAAGCTAACCCAAATGGGCAGTCTAAAATCCTCTGTCACATGCCCTGGCTACAACCAAGGCACAAAAGAATAGAAAGGAAAGAGAGTAACAATAAGGATAAGAAACACAATAATAGCAAGGAGAAGTATCAGATACCAGTTGTTTCAAAAGCAACTAATGAGACCTAATCTTCTAGGGGCAACAAGCCTAAGAAAGAGAAGGTCCAATGTGCATATTGTAAAAGACCTGGTATGAACATAAGTGTTTGAAGAAACAAATTGATCACTTGACACACATTCTTAAAAAGAGTAATATCAGTGTTCCTGAGTCTATCAAATAGAATTCAAATGAGGGGTCTAACAAGGCAAAATAAAATAACAAGGAGAAAGGAAAGGGCAAGGCCCTTGTAGCAATTGCTTCACAACAATCCACTTGGTTTCTTGATTCAAGTACTTTGCAACACATGGCTCCATCCAAGGATGAACTTGCATCTTCGGAGCCATGTACTATGCCTTCTATTTTAATGGGTGATAACACACCTGTTGAGGTGTGTGGGAGAGGTTTTGTTGATGTGGGGGATGGCACATTCCATGATGTTGTTTTTCTGCCCTCATTATCAACTAATCTGATATCAGTATATTAGATCACTCACATAGGTTTAGGAAAGCGGGTTGAGTTCACTCCTGATTCAGTGGAGATTAGTGAGTTACACAGTAGTTCTACAGTTACAGTCGGGAGAGTAGATCATTAGTCACGGCTCTATCTATTTTATCACTTTGTTCCTGATCCTCCTTCGACTATTTTACTCACTCATTCTGATGATGTGAGTAGATTATGGCATGAGCAGTTTGGCCATCTTATCTTCTGCTACTTGTAGTAGCTCAACCAATAGAGCATGGTCATAGGGTTGCCTTAGTTTAGTTTTCAAGTGGTGTTTGCCAAGGTTGTATTCTTGGTAAGCATCTTAAGGAAAAATTTGACAAAGGTAAGGCATGGAGAGCTTCATAAATACTAGAGTTAGTTCATAGTGATTTGGCTAGACCATTTCCTTGTCCATCCTTTAGGAAAGCTAGATATGTTCTAACCTTCATTGATGACTATTCTCACTATACTTTGGTGTACTTTCTCAAATAGAAGGCTAATGTATTTGATTACTTTCAGGACTTCAAGACTTTTGTAGAGAAACAATCTGGGAAAGCCATCAAAGTTTTGTGCACTGACAATGGTGGTGAATATGTCAACCATTATTTTGAGTGATTTTACACTTCAGAGGGGATTGATTTTCAGCATTCAGTTCCATACAATCCTCAGAAGAATAGTGTTGCAAAATGGAAGAATAGGTCCTTGAAGGAAATGGCAAACTGCATGATTCACTCCATATCTCTTGCACCACAATATTGGGTGGAGGCCATTGATTATGCTTGTTATATCCAAAACTATGTTCCTCACTGATCCTTGAAGGGAGTTACTCATTTTGAAGCTTGGAGCAGTTGGAAACCATTAGTTAAGCACTTTCAAGTTTTTGGTTCTCCTACATGGTCCCACATTCCTACATAGAAATGTAAGGCCTTGGATCTACAAAGCAGGCCTTGCATATTTGTAGGCTATCTTGATGGTGTGAAGGGTTATTGGTTGCTCCACCCTACTACACACAAGCTATTCATTGAGAGGAATGTTTAATTTGAGGAGGGCTCTTCGATCTCACTTCCCATCACTTCTCCACCTCCTTTTACTTTGACATTGGAGTCACTTGGGCTACATGATAGATCTTCTGATGAGTTAGATTCACCTAAGAAAATTCTTGTTGATGAGGAGTCTTCTACCTCCACTTTTGATGTTGAGAGCAATTCAGAGGATTCACCTCCTTCCTCTCCTAGTCATCATTCAAAGGGTGATGATTTTCCTCCACATTCTCTAACTTATGGTCCACTCTGGGATAGATAGACCTTGCAATCTGCAACCGATTGGGTTGGGGATCTAGTAGACACCAAGCGGACTCGTTCACAATTCCAAGATGTTCCACATGTCTTCATTGCTATTGCCTTTGATCCACTACCCTTTCGAGAGGCTTCTGGTATTCTTGAGTGGGATACAATTATGCAGGAGGAGTATAGTTCCTTAATGAGGAACCACACTTGGGATCTTGTCCCTCTTCCTAAGGGAAGAAAACTTATTCGATGTAAGTGGATCTATCAGATAAAATTTGTAGCAGATGGGTTAGTTGATAAGAATAAGGCTCACCTGGTTGCCAAAGGATTCTCTCAGGTTCCTGAGATTGATTACTCTGAGACTTTTACGCCAGTTGCCAGAATGAACTCCATCTGACTTGTTCCTGCCATTGCTACAACCAATCATTGGAAAGTACACCAAATGGATGTGAAAAGTGCTTTTCTTCACAATGACCTTTAGGAGGAGATCTACATGGAGTAGCCTTAGGGTTTCATTCAAGATTCTTCACTTGTGTGTCATCTTCGGAAGTCCCTCTATGGCCTCAAACATGCTCCTCAGGCCTAGTATGCCAAGATAGACTCCTTCCTTCTGACAATTGGGTTCACTCGGTGCCATTCTTATCCTAATGTCTGCATTTTGTTGCAGGATTATTCACTCCTATTTCTAGTTCTGTATGTTGATGACTTGCTTATCACAAGGATTTCTTCATCTGGCATTGGGGTAGTCAAAACTATCCTTCATGACAGATTTTTGATGACTAAGTTGGGCTTGTTACATTACTTTCTTAGGATTGAGATCCATTAGTCTACTTCTAGGATCACCATCATGCAATCCAAGTGTGCTCTAGATTTTCTCTCGAGGTTTCATATGGCTGATTGTAAGCCTTCTCTAACTCCCTTTCTTTTTGGAGTCAAACTCGAGGCTCAATGTTCTCCATTTGTTGATGGCACTTTGTACCAACAACTTGTTGGGAGTCTCATTTATATGACTCATACGAGACCTAACATTTCATATGTTGTAGGCATGGTCTCTTGATTCATACAAGAGCCCCATGAGCTGCATTGGAAAGAAACCAAGCAGATACTTCACTACATTTAGGGTACTCATAGTTTTGGGATTCACTACGCAATGGGCATTGATCTTGACTTGGTGGGCTACATAGATTCAGATTGGGTAGGTGATTCTCAGGATCACAAGCCTACATCAAGTTACAACTTCTCACTTGGGTCAGGTCCTATTTGTTGGTCGAGCAAGAAGTAGTCTATTATTGTTTTATCTTCTACTAAGGCCAAGTATCAAGGGGCTGTGAATGCCACCATTGAGGCCATCTAGATTTAGAATCTTCTCACTGAGTTTGGTATCCAAATCAGACAGTCATTAGTCATCTTTTGTGATAACTAGAGTGCCATTCAAATATCATGAAATCTAGTCCATCATTAGTGGACCAAACACAGTGAGGTCCACATGCACTACATTCGAGAGCTCATTCATGGCCATGTCATCAACCTTCACTATTGTCCCACTTCTGAGTAGGTTGCTGATATCTTCATGAAACCCTTTACTGAGAGCAATTTCCTTCATTTGCAAGATTTGTTGGGGGTGTGGGAGGCTTCATCTTCTGGGGGGATTCATCCTCTCACTTAGAGTCCTAACTCTCTCTACTCTACGAGGTCTCTTCTCTCTCTATTTGAGGGAGCTATTCTCTCTTTTTTGGGGGGCTTCTTCTCTTTTGGGGGAATTTTATGTACATGGGTACCTCATCAATTTTGATTTGGTAGGACCCATCTTTTCATCCACCTAAGCTACGCTTAAGGGGGTTGTTAGTGTAGGTTTTTAATTCCTAGTTGGGTTATTTATTTTCCCTTTATTCCTAGGTTTTTCTACACCTTTTATTAATCTTTATTAGGTTCATAAAGCATGTTTAATTAGGTGAGTGGGTTATGAGGTGTCACCTTCCTACAAGTGAGCATCCATTAGCTATCTTGGGAAGATACTTTTCTATCTTTAGTCTGATAGATGGTTTCTTCCTATTGGTCGGTGTTGCCACCTCCACCCTCTCTCTTTTCTATATAAGCATTCTACCTAGCTTGTATTAGGCATCTTTTGCTTTTGCATCCTCATAATGCTATTCTACTTCTAGCATTTGCATTACTCTCACAGAGACTAAATCTGTGTTGTTATTTTGATCCTGTATCATTTACTTTCACAATTTTATATCTATTCATTTGCACTAGTTTTCAAGGTTATTAATCTTTTCATATTCTAACAACATGTCCTGTTGTTCCTTGGGATTTTTCAAACAATCCTCTAAAAATTCTTTCAGTTTCAAAATAAAATGGAAAATTACAGCTTATTCTCAACAACTTCCATCTTAAAAACTTTTCCCTGAGAAATAGGGCATACACACCTAATGGCTGGCGATGGGCAAGGAGGGCTTTCCCTGTTTTACATGCAAGGATGACACACTCCTCAACTACTACCTTTTATCCTTGCATGGTCTTCATATCTATGTAGATCTTGGAATTTTCTCTTCAAAGAATGGCATTGTTCACATAGAGCTTAGCATTTGCCTCATATAATTGAATTGTGGTAGGTGCAGGGGTAACTGGAGCTTTCCATTGAGCTAGGTTAGACAATTGGGCATTTCTAATATCAATATTGGCCCTCTCCTACTAAAGATTTTACTACAATTTTGAGACCAGTCTATCATTTTCTTCCTTGTCTTGCGCAGTTTTCCACTAAATCTACTCCACCTCTACAGTCCTTTCTTTAAGGAGTTGATTCAAATTATCTATTTTCTTTTTACATTCCCGCAGATTGAATTCAACCTTAGAAAGGGATATGGGTTGCAGGGTTTGTGTCTCTTCCTCTCCCTCTGTTGTTTCCTCGATTTGGGGTTGTTTTCCCTCCCTTTGGAAGTTTATAGACATCTTCTTGTGCATCCCTATTGAGCATTTAAGAAGAGATCACATAATTCCCTATGATCCATAATCAGTGCACTAGTTCATGAATAGTAGGCTTGCCTCCATCGCATGATGAAGAGAATGACCAACTAATTTGTTTCTTGTTTAATGGTTAGGATATCTCAAAATCCTATTTTCACCAACTTGTTTATATCAAATGTGGTGATGAACTCACTAATGAGTTACTTGAAGGAGTGGATCAATATCTTTGAAAGCTAGTAATACCAATCCAAAGCAATTCCCTCTAAGGTCTTCAAAAAAATTATTGTAACAACCCCATCACAAGGAAGGATTTCCTAAACTACTATGGAATAAGCCTTAATATGTACGAGTTGGGATATCTTACCCCTTTGAACTTGGGAAGTTTGGGGAGAGGTTATGAAAACATTACATTAAAAATCACATGGTCTAATTACTACTTATAATCTATATAAATGAAAGGTTCTATGAATTTGAGTAAATCCAAGAAAACCTATTTGAATCTTCAAGGGGGCTTCCTTGAAGTAACTACAAACCGTGTCCTCAAAGGATCTAGCCTTTGTTGTTGTATCTTCTCCTCTCCAGCTTTCAATAACTCCTCTTGATGGAAGGGAAGATAATGAGAGATTAGAGATTACTTAGGGATCAAAGCTTCAAAATCTTCAAGTGTTGTATGGGAAGGCTCAAAGCCTGTAAAAGATACTATACTAGGAATTAGATTTGTCCTATAAAGAGGCTTTCTAACTCATCAAGGTAGATATTATTCCTAGAGTAAGAGATGTAGAGATTCTTTGTTGAATCAAATAGAGGCACCAAATGTAAGCAAGTTTTTAAACCACCACCTAGATGCATGAGGCATGGGGTGTTTGAAAAGGAAAATGAACTCACAATTAATGGGAGATGACAATAACTTAAGGGGAGAAGATAAATAATTAGGAGTAATTGGTGTCATCAAGACTCAAGAGGACTCATAATCAGAGGCAAAACTAGAAGAGAAACTATTAGAATTGAAATAATTAAACACTAACCAAACATGATAGGGTCACCCTTTTCAAAAGGTGGGTCACCTATTTTACAAGGGAAGATCACCCATGTGACCCTATAGATTAACTTGGGTTGGGTGACCTAGGAAAGCTAAGGTCTCTTGAGTGCCCCTGTAACTAAAGACACAAAAACCAGTTTTAGGAGATGATGTGCAAGCTAAGTATATAGTTAGCAAGGATAGAAAACACATGGGGTAAGGTCCTAAAGGTGCAAAGGGGATATCCAACAAGACCAAAAAATATGAGGAAAATAATCACATAATGTGGGTCATGAGTTGGATCACTAAATCATCACCAGACTATCTTTTATCCTGTACAATTTTGGGCACTTATAGTGATAGAGGAACACTTGTATATTACTCATTTTCATCGATATTCATATTCTTCCTATGATATTTCCTTGCATTTTCATTGATATTCATATTCTCTCTCAATAATATTCACTCATTTTCTGACCATTACACATCTTCCAAAAATCCTAGAGGATGATGATCCTTCTACATCTCTACAATGCTCACATTCTCTTTCTATTATTATTTCTACCATGTCTCCTCTTTTAACTCCAACATGACTTTCAATATTCTTGAGTCATTGGATGACCATGATTGGGATGGTGATATTTTATTAGATCATTGGTTTGATGAGTAGACACTTCTACTTTATCTCATGTGTATAGACATATGTCTGTGTGTATGTTTATATTTATATTAGATTTGTGATTGCTTGATTTATTCTTGTGTGTTTGTATTTTCCTATGCTTGTGTATGTGTATGTGAGTACCTTGTGGAGGACCCATGGTACTCATGTAAGTACATGGATGTAGGAGGAACACCATGTTGTGTCCTTCTATTTGTCTCTCACCTTCTTTCTATGTATAGTATTTGTGGTATTATCTTACAAACATTTTAGGGATAACACAAAGTATTGAGATATTTATATCTCCTTCATGTTGACCCACAACTTGTAGGACAATTGTGTGAATGTGTCTCTTTTCATTTTTAATTTGTTTCCTTGGGGATGATACAAATAATTCTTTTGTTCTTCATACAAGTTCATGTTAGTGGCCCAACCAAAAATACTTTCAATTTTTTGATCTTTGTTTGTCATTTATATTCTTCCTTTATGATCATAGTTCTACATGCCTTAGGGAAGATGACACTTCTTTTACAAATTTATTATAGATTACAAACATATACTAACACTAGTGTTAGAAAAATATATAGTGCATAATTTAAATAAATAGTGAAATAGCAATAAATCGCACAAAATAAACAACATAGATTTATGTGGAAAACCTAGTTATGTACCAGGAAAAAATCATGGGAAAAGATCTCTCAATAATTTTATCCTCAGAAGCAATTTGTTGTTATAGAATTTCACAATGAATTCATATTCAAGCTCAACTAACTTAAAAAACCACAAAATAACATGCAATTAATCATGCATTATCCAAAGAAGGATTTCCATGCATAAATCATGCGAGTGGCACTTCTACATGTGGTTCTAACTGTCAACTACTCATCGCCGCTGAAATAACAAAAACTAATTTTAGATACCAACAATGCACATAGAGATCCCTTTATGTGCTCTTTGCGATGTTCCAATGTTACATGTGTCATTGCCTCACTTTTGTTTATGTTATTCTTTGGACATGATTTC
This sequence comes from Cunninghamia lanceolata, assembly GCA_027924645.1. Classification (NCBI taxonomy): domain Eukaryota; kingdom Viridiplantae; phylum Streptophyta; class Pinopsida; order Cupressales; family Cupressaceae; genus Cunninghamia; species Cunninghamia lanceolata. The sequence goes on along the minus strand of BSBN01000467.1, from coordinate 3,644,779 downwards.
TAGTGTATCATTACATTTTAGTCTCAATGAAATCTCTCTATTTTGCCTTATCTCTAGGGGAAATATTATTGACCTTGAGGGCATACCAATTGTTATGCATATTTCATAAGGACCTCTAATTCATTTTTCTATCTTAAAATCAATTGCACATTGTATACCATAGAAATTGAGCCCAAGAAACAAGTTAAAACACCAACCTATTTCACTCAAAATCTAACCTACCTCGGATTGAGCAAAAGGAATGCAAACATATGAAGTTAAATAAGATAATTACATACAAACCTTGATTTTGTGATGTGATCCTTGATGGTGTTTATGTGGATGGCTCCTCAAATGGGAAGCATAACCTTGCTTCTCATGGAGTCTTGGAGTGAAAATAGCAACATTGTGTTGCATGAAGAAGTTGTGTTTTGTGAAGGGGTGAGCTACGATTTATAGATTCTTGGAGACTCAATTGGATGGTTAGGATTGAATTGAGAAATCAATGGATGAGGATTCTTGAGAGCTCTCAAGAAAGGAGAGCTCTCCAAGTGTCATGATGAGATTGGTGGATGGAAGATGTCCTTGGATTGAGGACAAATCAATGGTTGAGATTGGGCTTTGGAAAGATTGGAGGGATGCAATTGCCTTGGTAGATGGGAGGTATGGGTTGGATTTTATTGGAATTTTAAATTGGGGAGCATAGGTACATGTCCAATTTAAAATTGGAGGAAAAAAGATGAGTTGGATTATATTTGAATTTAAAATTGGAAGCATGGGTACATGCCCAATTTAAAATTGGAGGAATAGGGGATGGAAGACAAAAGGACCTTTGTACATCGGTCCTTGACCATGAATTTTGTAAGAATGCCATGTGGACATGTATAAGAGGCCCATGCCTTTGTACATTTGGGGGAATGGAGAGGATATGACCAAGGTTAGATTAGGATTTAGGTCATGCAAGTGGGGGATTAGGTTAGTTAATTTGCTTTAGGTGACCTAATAAAAAGTGTAGAAAATAGGAATAATATAAATATAAAAATTAATTTAAATCATGAGATGGGATAAGGGGGTATTAGATAAATTAAATTTATATAATGTTTGGACTATGGAGAAAGGGGATAAATGATTAATAAATCATTTTGGCTAGGGATAAGTACCGATGCAGGTATCGATATGGATATAGATGAATAGATGAATATTGATTTTAACAATAAAATATTGTAAAATCATGAATTGAAGGGGAATCGGTTAATTAATTGTCAAAACATGCATTTATTCAGTTAATGTAAAAGAAATAGTAATTTAGGGATATTTAGAGGAGTTTGGCGATGAATTAGGGATAAATAGGGGTGAATTAGGGATGTTTAGGGATGACACAAAGAGTGGACAATTTTAGGTGTCTACATTTTGCCCCTCTTTGAGATGGTGTTGCAAAGCAACATCATTTCAAAGAAAGATAAAACATAGTGCTAGATGGGATAGAAGAAGGTGATAGGTTGAGGGATAAAGATACCCCAGCCACTCGAATTGAGAGTGACAAGGAGGAATGATGGTAAGGATGATGGTAGAGATGATGCTCCCTCGAGAGGCCAAGCAAGTTTGAAGAGCATGGGTGCACTCTTGAAAGGATGAAGGGGGTTGGATTAGAAAGAAGAGAGTGGAATTTAAAAGACCACATTGATGGGGGGATAAGATAGGGTGGATGGAAGGGATATAAGGATGGGAATGATGGGTGATGAATGATAGGATAAATGATGAGATAGAAGGATGGGATGAAAGCATTAAGGAGGAAAATGGATGGATGCAGCATATACATACCCAACATAATACAACCTTCTCTAGACATGTGAGGAAGAAAACTTAGAGCATAAGTCCTTGGTGCATAGAAGGTATTGAATGGTCTTAGATGCAAAAGGATGACTGGCATGCAAAAATCTTTGCCAACACACACAAGATATGAATATTAGCGGGAATAATGATAGTTCTCAACCCCATGGATTATGCATTATGTTCCACTAATAAATGAGAGCTGTCTTTATTTGATATGGAATGAGACATTATGCACCAAGGTATAAGGAACTAGGGTGATAATTTGTCCCATGCGTAAAAGCCAACTGATTAGGTCACAAGAAACCCTATGTCGTATAGCACCATGATATGGAAGACTATGATACCACTATGGCAGATAGGTTATAGGGACCCATACTGATGTAATATAAATGATAATGCACATACACAAGCAAGCACACATACAAAAAAATGATATAAAGACAAACATGATGTTGCCCCTGGTCAAGCTGAAAAGCCAAAGATGGATGGATTAATGATGGTTGATTTTGTTGTTGACAATAAGAACAACACAAGGATTGGGAATGATGTATATCAATGATGATGATGGATGATTTGGATCTATTATGTATGAAAATGGGATTGGAAAGAAAGATGTAAAATGTATAGTTAATTAGATTCAATCAAACCCTTCTTTCATACATGCATTCAAGGACATAGATCGAGCTAAGTCACATCTATGATAGAGGACTCAGCTACAAGTCTAATGTCACTATGAGATGATTGGAAAGATAGAATAGATTGATATTTTGTTAAACCCTAATCTGATTAGGCCTAAAACCCTAATTATGTAAAATCATAAACAAACAAATGAAACTTGACAAATACTCACACAAGGAGGCATTAAATGCAAATTAGAAACATACTAGGATTTGAATTTTGGGAAGTGAAAACTTCAGGGACAAAAGAGAGGGCTCTAGTGTCCAATGTAGTACTTTTTCTGAGGGCTTTGGATCAAAATGTGCTTCAGACTGTAACTTGTTTAGAGATTTCTGACAATGCTAAACTGGAGGACAAAAGAGCAGGCACCTATGTCTAATCAAGGATCTTTTCTACGATTTTCTTTAGATTTGGAATCTTTATGCTCTGCTCTGATCTCCTACAACTCCTCTCCACAAGATCCCACACCTGTAACCTGTAATCACAAGAGAGGGATTGGGGGTTGTGGTGTTTAAGAGCTTGCCTCAGTCAAGCCCTAGAATGGCATTCAAGACTTCCAACACTATTGTTAGAGAGAGTGTGTGTCCTTGTTGGATAGAGGCAAAAGCAAATGATATGATAAATTAATTGAAACACAAAGTAGATGTCAGCTCGGAGGTGAAACTCTCACAGGGAGATGAAGATCTTTCACGCCATGAGGAGATGGATTGATGAAGACAAATCATCAACAAACAAGTACAAACACAACACAATGAAAGCCTTGAATATCTTAAGCACAAGATCACAAGTTTGCATTATCCATCTAGGTGTAAAATGAAGTCCTAAACATGTTTATATATGCATTCCCACTAAACATTCATAATTCAAATTGAATAGGCTAACAAAGGTAAACCTTTTAATAGTCACTTTGCAGACATTTAAAATTTGGGTCCTAACAAATAGGTATGGACTAGGGCACAGGCGCCCAAGTCTAGGGTCCTATTTTGGGACTAGATTAAGCTCAAGAGTGGCCCCTAACTCCCATTTGACATGGGTTTTAGGGGATTTTACTCCGGGATTCATTTTTAACATGCATGATTAAATCTATGGGACCTAGCTAGGAGCTAAACTTAGGAGGTAAAATTCCTAGGGGACATTTTAGGACATAAAATTTAGTCTCCAATTTATTGTATGTATGATCTTACAACCCATACATGCATTAAAGTACGGTTGAAAACACATCAAACACACCAGGCACTTGAAGATAAGGCATACACAAAGATTGAGGAGCTACTTCTAGCCCCCAGTCTTAGGTAAGCACTAGAAGACACATCGTAGACACACAAAACACAATGAAGGTAGTAATAGGCACACTAGACATAGAGAAGACAATATTGAAGACACACAAAACATGATGAATACATGAGAGCAGACATGCAAAACATGATGAATACAATTGATATACCATTTTCATATATATATGGCTATAAAATTACAACACAAAATCCCAAAATGTAGGAGGAGATCATCGCTACACTCTTGAAACTACACCAGGGGAAAATATGCCATAAAAACCCGTGTGGGAGGAGCTCATCGCTACACTCTTGAAACTACACGAGGGGGAAAATACGCCATAAAAACCCTTGAAACCACACACGGGGGAAAACATGCTATACAAAACCCAAAGTGTAGGAAGAGCTCATCGCTGCACGCTTGATACTACACGTAGGGGAAAACATGCCATACAAAACCTAAGTGTGGGACTTGAGCTCATCGCTACACCCTTGAAACCACACATGGGGGAAAACACACAGAAGACACATGGAATACATGAGCACCATATAGCATGCCATAGACATATTATACGTCTTATACACAACAAATATGAGCGATGGAAGGAGCTTATTGCTAAGTCTCACCATCTCAAACACGCTGCAAACACACTTGATGGTTGGGCTTATGCCACAACAACCACCAAAAACACACTTAAGGGAGGATACTCTCAAGATCCAACCCCGCCTCTGCGGAGGACTTTTTGTAATGAAAGGATGTGCACTAGCTCAAGAGATACACCATCCTGCCTCGCAATAAGGGATTTTGAATAAAAGGATATACACTAGTTCAAGAGATACCTTATCCTACCTCATACAGAAGGCTTCTTTGATAAAGGATATGCTATCCTACCTCACAGAGAGGGCTTACAAACATGCTTCATTAGTACCAAAATTATCAGACATATATCATTATATATGCTCCCACCTTAAGGTGGTTGATGTCATGTATCAATACCAAGCATGTTAAGGTAGAGAGAAGACGCACAAGGGAAAAAGAGCTCTCACAATGCCTACGTCCCCAAGGTGACATGTGCTCACGATCGCTGAATGTTCCCACAAACACATTGATATGATTTTCTTAAGATAAACAACAAGAGAGGTTAGAAATCTTACTCTAAGATAATAACAAAAGCAATTCATTAAAGATATGCATGAAAATAGTCACATCAAGGACCAAGGCTATACTACAGCTTTGGAACTGACTATAATTGTTGGGCTATACTACAGGTACCATAGAACTGAGTGTAGCAACAAGGTTAGATACCAATCAAAGTGTACAAGAGCAGATTGAGTGGATTGTAAAATGTTAGTTACGAGAAATGACATAATATGATACATCAAATAGAGTGATTCTACTAGCCAAGTGTCGGATATATGTATGTATCAACCCCATCGTCATGTATGGACTAGGTCCATTTTTGCTTTGCTTGTTGAAGGGACATATGGTCCATATCAGTATTTGTTTTTTTTCGTCACCCGCTGACTAGGTAGAATCACTAGAAGAAGGTAAACAATAAAATGAGAGAGCAGAACAAGTGCCTTAGGAACACCACATAGCAGGATGCCCCCAAAACACCCTCTGCAACACTATGCCCCTAAGGCATGACACACAACAATAAAATAGAGGAGAGGAACAATAGAAGAATGATGATACAAATAGAAGAATGGTCACAATAGAGGTGGTCTCCCGGTATCCTTGACCTTACAAGAGTATCAAGGGTCATCCAAGGAGACCTAAACAACACATAGCACATCACGGGGGAACACAACACATTATATATAGATATATATTTGTATTTTATCTAAGAAGAGTTTGAACTTGTGAATATCTTTGAAAGGTGCTCCATCAAGTTTTGTACAAATTTTGAGTGGTTCATACCTGAGTTATCTTTATTTCCAGAATGGTCATGCGGTGCTTGTTTCCCAAATCCCTGTATATTTGAAATCTTTAGTTGCTTACGAGGAGGGTAATCATTGTCGTTTCCCATAGATGATAGTCACCTTGTTCTTTTATGATCTTTTGCTTTCTTATTTTGATGAATAAACCTTTCATGGTGGAATGGAATACTTTCCACCATGGCAACCTTTTATTGTATCATAATATCTTCTTGTGGTTGTTTAATTTGTCCATCCAGTGCATTTTGGTTAACTCCCAATCCTTGAAGGGATAACAGAAAAGAAACCTTAGCATAAATACCTTTTCCTCATGGATGAGGTGAATCTTCAATTTCATCCTTATCCACTTCTATCATACCAATTATTTCATCAAAGTCAAGATAATCATCTTCCTATGCTATTGTATTTTGCTCTACAATATTGGTGTCGCTATGATTAGGAAATGGATTAGTAAAGATTTGTAAATTCTGATTTGGAGGAGAAACTGACTTATTTCCATTGTCATTCACACTAGTTACCTATATTACATTTGAGTCAATGAGGTCTTGAATTTCATGTTTAAGATGTATACATCATTCAGTTTCATGCCCTTGTTGTTGATGATAATGACAAAAAGCATTAGCATCAAAGTGAGGTCCTTGCATTCTATTACTATCCAATGGTTTGATGGGAGGAAGCTTCAAGAGATTATTTCTCATTGCTTGATTCATAATAGAATGTAGTGAATCAGATATTGGAGTAAATAGTCTTTACTATTGTCGAAACTGAAACCGTGCCCTCTTTGGATTATTGATAGCGGACACTTGTGATAAACTGTTTGAATTTTGTCCATTTACTTTAATAAAATTATTGTTGTTCCTCTTCAAATTGTTTTGAGATGTTTTGGCTTGAGCTTGATCACCTTGAGGCGATGAGTTTTGGTTCTCATAATGACTAGATGAAAGTTGGTAATCATGAAGAGCTATGCATAAATGTTGAAAAGAACTATACTTCATTAAAAGGATCTTTTCATGGATGCTAGGTTGTAGATTTGTAATAAAAACCTTCTGAACATCCTCATCATTCATCTGGTATTGAATCTGTGCATAGAGAGCTTGATATCGACTGATATACTCAGTTAGCTTCTCTTTTAGACCTTGCTTGCAATGACCTTAATCAATCAATGAGACCTGAGGTCCAATGTTTTCTTAGAAATGCTGTAAGAATTGATTAACGAGTTGTGAGAAGGAATATATTGAATTTAGAGGTAAAGAGAAAAACCATTCCAAAGCTGTATCTTTGAGAGATCGCGGGAAGCATTTTTCTAACTAGTCCTCTTCAAAGAAGAAATCACTACACATAGTCATGAATGCCACCACATGAGTATTAGGATCACCTTTACCACTATACTTTTCAAATCGAGGAGTCTCAAACTTATCAAGAATTTGAGATCATAGGATTGCAAAAGATAAAGGATTGCAAGAATGGTAAGTTGGTATATTAGGTTGTGAAGAATTTGTCAAGCTTGTCACCTTTTGTTGTAAGGAAGTCATGCTTTGCAAGAGCTGGTTTAGTAGGGCATTATTAGGAGATGTGGTTTGTTGTTGGGAGGAATTAGAAGCTGTGGTGATGAAATGTTGAGGTGACTGGTTGCGAGTAGTAATGAAAGAAGGTTGAGAGTAAGTGAATGGTGGTTGAGAATGATTGTAAGTGAAAGGTGGTTGAGAATAGATGGAATGGACAGGTGGTTGAGAGTGATTATTCATATAAGAAGTCACCCTAGGTGCTTGGTTTTGATAATTGAATCCTATAGCCTTGTAATTTTGTGAATTAATGCCATTAGATATCCCAACACTAGTGGTAGCCTTACTACATGCTTGTGCATTAGTAGTGAGAATTGATGATGTAAAAGTAGACATTTCGATAGTAGGTATAGGTGTCGATACTTGTGTATGAGTCGGTGATGACATATTGTTAATAACGTTCACACATTTAGTCATTGACATAACATTATGATTCACTATATGTGCTAAGCCATGGAGCATGTTCACACCATCTTGTCCTTCCTTTAACAACTCTCTTAAATTATGAACAATAGGCACAGCTTCTTCCACTATCTTTTCTTTTTCCACAAATGCTTGAAAATCCACTAGTTCTTTATCAAGTTTTCTTATTTGTTCATCAGGTACATGTGTTATTATATCAATAGGATTCTCAAAGTCATGAAATGTTTGTTCTTCCATTGTAGTTGTAGGAGGTATGTTATCTTGCAAATTTTGTCTTTCTCCTTTTGTAAAGTAGGTATTCAATGGATTTTCTGATGTAGGTACACCGTTGCTATCGGGAGCATGAGAACCCATTAATCTAAGACTTCTCCTTAGAGGGATAATTCTATTATGGCAATAGGTTATAAGACTCATGCAAAAGCATACAACACTCAATGTGCAAACTAATAGAACAAACCCAAGGAGTAGGATATACATTGCAATACACAATGTGTAAATGCAAAATTTGAAATGTAGATGCAAAAAACACACTATGATGAAACACTACATTCCAAAATTAGATTTGAATGAGATTTAAAAATGAGTAGTAAAATCTGAAACAAGATTTTAACTACAAACCCTAGCTTTTGGAATTACTAGGCTATATTAAAAATGCAAATTTTCAAGCAAACACTAGCAAATAAAGTATGTAAATACAAGATAAATGATTATGAAATGATATATTACCATAATTTATCTCAAACCTGATGTAAATATTAGAGATTTAAATGATACGCAATGAAAATAGTGCAAACTATGCCTTAATGCAAGCCTAGGATGCTTGATATTTTTAAAATTTTCAAATTTATGCAAGATTTTTGAATGTAGAATGATGAATATGATATGTATGAATGCAAATACAATTTACAACACTTAGCAAGATGCAATATTTAGAAAAACATAGGTTCACCAAAATGTTATGTATGAAAATGGGATTGAAAAGAAAGATGTAAAATGTATAGTTAATTAGATTCAATCAAACCCTCTTTCGCACATACGGTCAAGGACATAGATCAAGCTAAGCCACAACCAGTGTGATAGAAGACTCAGCTACAGGTCTGATGTCACTATGAGATGATTGGAAAGATATAATAGATTGATATTTTGTTAAAACCCTAATCTGATTGGGCCTAAAACCCTAATTATGCAAAATTGTAAACAAACGGATGAAACCCAACAAATACTCACACAGGGAGGCACTAAATGTAGATGAGAAACATACCAAGATTTGAATTTTGGGAAGCAGAAACTTTGGGGACAAAAGAGCGGGCTCTAGTGTCCAATGTAGTACTTTTTCTGAGGGCTTTGGATCAAAACATGCTTCAGGCTGTAACCTACTCAGAGATTTTTGATAATGCTAAATTGGAGGACAAAAGAGCAGGTACCTGTGTCTAATTAGGAATCTTTTTGTCATTTTCTTCAAATTTGGAATCTTTATGCTCTACTCTGATCTCCTACAACTCCTCTCTGCAAGATCTGACACATGTAACCTACAATCACAAGAGAGGGGTTGGGGGTTGTGGTGTTTAGGAGCTTGCCTCAGTCAAGCCTTAGAATGGCATTCAAGCCTTCCAACACCATTGTTAGACAGAGTGTGTGTCCTTGGTGGATAGAGGCAAAAGCAAATGATATGATAAATTGATTGAAACACAAAGTAGATGTCACCTCAGAGGTGAAACTCTCACAAGGAGATGAAGATCTTTCATGCTATGAGGAGATGGATTAATGAAGACAAATATGCAACAAACAAGTACAAACACAACACAATACTACTCTACAACACAATGAAAGCCTTGAATATCCTTAGCACAAGATCACAAGTTTGCTTTATCCATCTAGGTGAAAAATTAAGTCCTAAACATGTTTATATATGCATTCCCGCTAAACATTTGTAATTCAAATTGAATAGGCTAACAAAGGGAAACCTTTTAATGGTCACTTTGCAGACATTTAAAATTAGGTCCTAACAAAATAGGTCTGGACTAGGGCATGGGTGTCCAATTCTAGGGTCCTATTTTGGGGACTAGATTAAGCTCAAGAGTGGCCCCTAAGTCCCATTTGACATGGGTTTTGGGGAATTTTGCTCCGGGATTCATTTTTAACATGCATGATTAAATCTAAGGGACCTAGGAGCTAAACTTAGGAGGTAAAAGTCCTAGGGGGACATTTTACGACATAATAGGATAAAAGGCTTGTAGCAAGGCTAGGAACAAGACCATGGATGTGACTGGATGATTCTGACTATGATCCTAGATTACGATGCATATTGATAAGGACATTCTTGCGATTTGGATTTTTGGGATATTTGGATATTTAGGGAATAGAATTATTGGGAGTAGATTGCATTGGTGTGCATGGAGGTAGCCTTTAGCTAGATACCAATGACAAGGGAAAGTCAAGTCTATCGACGGGGCATGATGGGATGATGAGGATGAAATGGTAAGGGGATAATGGATAAGTGATAGTGGATAGTGGATAGGGAGTAAAAGGAAAGGATGTAGGGATGAAATCATAATGGACGGTGTGGATAGGGTAATGAAGTGATGGGGCAATAGATGTGGGATAGAGAGTGCTTAGACTAGATTCAAGGTATCAAAATCACAAGCATGGGGGAGGATAGGATGGGGATGTGGGGATAGGGGGATGACAGAGTAGGAGTATAGGATAGGGGATGGAGGAGGATAGGTAGGTGATAGAGGATGACAGATGTAGGATGGATGGATTGAAATAGAGTGACCAGTTGGGTAAACTTTTGGTGGTGCAAAAATGTGATGTTATAAAACCACTAAATAGACTAGGGGATTGTTGGGATTGAAATTTCTAGGTTGTTTTTAGCAAGTATTAAGTTTCAATCATCCAAAGATCTCAGTATGTGAGATCTTTGGAAAGATCTATAATTGTTTTCAAGTAGAGATTAACAATTGAGTTGATACAAATATTTGGATTTGATCTATTCTGATTCCTAAAGACTTAATACGACATGGTTGAAGTGCTCACTAAAGATGAACCATAAACACTTGACACCATTAACCCTTCGTCGGATAGACAAATTCCCACTTATAACAATCGATGTAAGATGACTTGATCGAGGTATGTTTCCGAGGTCTCTCTGACTATGTATGGTCACACCAATAATCAAACTCATAAAGGATTTCGGACAAGGTCAAAGATAGAGTATCGGCAAAAATTATTTAACTTACACCGATCTTACATCTCTCACTGATGGAGCTCTAAGAGATATATAAAGGGAAATAAGTATCAGCATGAGACTGATCCATGGGGAGAAGATATAAAGAATAACCAATTGATAAATTCACACCGATGACCTTCGTCGATATGCTAAATTATTGTATATACAAAACATGACTTGTTATCACTAGTTCTCTTACCATTTCTGCTAGTCATCCTTTGCATCTGACGAGATATACATTCCTAAACATATATTCTCGATATGCTTTCGTGATATATGTATATAATGTACATTCGGTGAAATGATACAAAACTCATGCTAATACACAGTAATATACACTACAGAATTGGAAGATTATGAAATGTGGTGAAATTGTTGTAGGTTTTGCATCTTGTATGTTTCAGGTTATACAAGGCTACATATAATGCGGAATCCAAGAAATATTAAAGTTTGGTTAAACCAATGTATCCGAACTTGTATCTAAGGGTTGATACAAATGAGAAGGTAATGTGGACCCCACTGCTTGTATATGAGGAATGTACAATTATAATGTATATCCTCGATGTGCAAACTGCGAAACCAAAGGTTTATTAAAGTTGAAGCACTCGTTGTATGTTTGTGCTTTGTATGTATCTTAGATACATGCTGATATACATTGCATTATATACAAGTGATAGAACTAAAAGATTATTCAAAAGAGTTAAATGCTTGTATATTCTGCATTTTGTATGCATGTTTCGAACATACATTGCATTTGATACATACAAGTTAGAATTCAGAGAAATTTAAATCTAGTATATACGATGTACATCTTCAAATATACAAGCCTCTGTACAAGCCAAGATACAAATTAGAGATACATTCTCAATATGCAAAAGGAAATGAGTATCGGCGTGAGACTGATCATCGGGGAGAAGATATTAAGGATCACCGATGAATAAGTTCACACTGATGACCTTTCATCGGAAAGAGATTGCCCGGTAACACTGAATAAATCATTATCGGCATGAGGAAAGTATATCGGATGATATTCCAAAGATCACCCCGATGGTATAAGCTATATCGATGGATGAAGTTGTTAGAGAGTCTCACCACGTATACAAAAGACCATCGGCAAGAGATATGAATCAGAATAAAGCCTGCAAGTCTCCCTGACACGCGATGGTCACAACAATGTCGGGGACATGTTGTGAAAGTCGTTTTGATGAAAAACAAGATGGATGATCAGGGAGACAATTACTATCGAGTCACTTGAAAAATGTTATCCTGACGATAACAAAGGTTATGTTCATCAACAAGATTTATGCTGATAGTCATATCGGAGACACCAAATAGATTAGGGAAGAATGTTATTTTTACAGTGATGTAGGAGGTCTTGCCGACGCAAAATACAAGAACCCTAAAAATGACATTTAAATCTGAATGGTTAATACACTCTTCTGACATTCAAAATATGGGTTTTGTAGGATATACATAGCAGGGATCAAACTATAAAACACCCACGAAAAGATCTTGAGGAACTAAATAAAATATCGATAAGGGAAGTAATTACTTGAGTAAATACATTTGTTTAAATTAATTTGTTTGGATTGTTTGTTCAGACATTAATTTGTGTTTTATCTGGATTTTTTAGGAATAATGAAGAAACCCTCGAAGGATATTGCGTTGGACTACAATTAAAGACTTTTTTGACCCTAAAATGGTTATCCATTTGATGATTAGTGGCCAGTATTAAATTTCATAAATATGTTTTATTAGAACTAATATTGTTGTTCGGTTATCAACTGTCACAACCATTGTAACTGGTCTAAAGCTTGTATGCCTCTCTTTATAAGAGATGACCAAGACCAGAGATCAGATAGAGAAACTACAAAATAGAAGAGGATATACTATAGATTAGATTTGAACAGCAATGCTAGTTCATTTTTAATATATTTTATTTCTAGTAGATCATGTGCAAGCATTCTCTGATGAAGTCAAGTCTGTAAGCATAAAGGAGTGACTGCGAAATTTCGGTATCAATTATCTATTAAATTTATTCAATTATATGACTGTCTCCTTTCAAAGTTTTCTCTGTTATTCAATTTGAGTTATCAAGTATATCTTCAAATTGTCTATGCGCATTTGTTGTTATAGTGTGATAAGATTAATTGGTTTCTGCTTTCAGAATTAAATCCTTTAAATTTATCATAGTAACTCAGAAGACCTTGTCATGGATCTGTAAGAAGAGTCATATAGTTAGGGTTTGTATTCTATCTCTAGTTTTTTGATAAATCTATTATAGTTGCAGTATCATTCTGATAGGTTCTTTCAAGCAAGGATTAAATCCTTTTAGATGAATGCAGGTAATATTTTGTCAATTGGATATTATGTAAGTATGGAATACTAACTATTTCCTTGCAGGGTTGTACAAGTTACATACCTATTCTTTCATGCCAGATAATTCAAGTTTTTACCAAACAAATAGTCATTTATTTCATAACCATGCTGACTCTATATTAAATAAGGCACTGATCTAGTATTTTCATTATCACTTATTCAAATTCATTTTAGATTTACTTAGTTAGATTGCATTATTGTTTTAGCATTACAATTTAGATTTTTTTTGAATTAATTTGCTGTCTTTTTATCTGTTTTATAATTTGTGCCATTATTAATAGTTAGATTAATTTTGATTAAAGTAGTGATCATCTCTTTATTTGCTTTACTAATTAGAGGTTTACCTGCCTAGGTCTGGCAAAGCTTGAAGCAAAGGGGGTTTAGCCATATCTACCCCGTGTCAGTTAGCCAAAAACGTCAAGAGAGCCTGGTACCCTCTTAGGACTAACGATCTGCATTTTTGAGACCTAACAGAATTGGCGACTCCACTGGGGACTTTAATCCCAAATTTTTGTTAAAGATCATGTTATTAGAGTCAGAGAATTAAAAGGCATAACTCTGTTGGTGGAAGGAAAAACCTAGAAGATTGATTAGTCCTCTAAATAGAGGTGGCAACTCTACACTAAACCTAAATTGCTTTTCTAATAAAAGTGTTATAATGGATGGTAGGAGATCTAAAGATGCTGGTAAAAAACTACAATCATCCCCACCTTTAAGGGCTCCTACTAAGAAGATTGGGATATCAAGTCAGTCTCATAGTAATAATAACCAAATCCCTCCAGAGAATACAAGTCCTCTTGGCCAAAATTATACAATATATACTTCCCTGTTCCATTCTGAAGGTGATAATCCCAAGACACCAATAGATAGTCATAATGTTGTTTTCAATCGGGAAGCATAGCCACAAAGGATAGATGAGATAGAAAATAAGGGTGAAGAAAATCATGAACATATAGGTGATCAAGCTATCATAGATTATGACTATATGACTGATCAGGAACATGCTATACATTTAGAATATCAAGAGAAAAGACTCAAAAATAGACAACAAATGATACAAAGAGCTGAAGAAATCAATAGATAAATGGCCCGTTTAGATCTTTAGGCACGAAATTCAACTAAGTATGTGCCCCCACACAGAAACAATAACAATATTAATTAGCATGGAATGCCTCAGAATGCTATAGCTGTTGGAAACACTAGGGTACCCCATAATACATGCAATAATCTTCCTCAGCAAAATAGGCAAATACATAGACCTCCACCTATAAATACTAGGAATATTCACCAACAACATCCACCACCAGGGCACAGACTCAACAATCAGTAGCCGCGACCCCCTCCACCTCAAAATATGTATCATCAGTAATATGTCCAACCCAATATGTATCCACAACCTCCATTTGGATACTAGTATTATCTGCCATACCCAAATATACCACATCCTAATCCTACAAGTATGGCCAGACAATTTGATTTGACTAGATATCAGCTATATCGTTATCCCATGGATAAAAGTTGGAGGAACAATGTACCTAAGTTCATAGGAAGCAGTGACCTAACTGCTGAAGAACATATCAAACGATTCAATGCTTTTATACAAGACATTGGTAACGAATATGAAGATATAAAAATGAAACTATTTATGATATCTCTTATTAATGAAGCAAGAGATTGGGTAAATAGCTTACCAGATGCTTCAATATATTCCCTAAGAGACTTCCACAATCAATTCTTAGAACAATTCAGAAATCAATGTGCTCCAGAATTTGCTCTTCATGAATTAATCACTATTCAAAAGTATCAAAATGAACAGGTGTATGATTTTAATTTGAGATTCACTAAACAGTATAACAAGGTTCCACAAGAATCCAAATTGAACAACCAAGCAGCCCTTAGCATATACTTGAAAGCATTTGACCCCAAAACAGGTTATGAACTTAGGGGCAAAAGTCCTAGAACCTTGGCAGAAGCACAAAAAATGGCTCTCACTATTGAAAACAATAAAAAGGCTGCTAGGATGATCAGAAAAAGAGACAATATAAGAGTTCCTCAAAATCTTGATCCTCCTGCAAACAAGCAAGAAAACTCACATAAGAATGAAAGACCGAGACTCCATGATATGCCATATCATACCAATTGGAAGGATGGAAATCCTGTGGATACTAACAGGAGACATAACTATGGAAAAGACACTCCCAACCCTTTAAAAAAGGGTGGAGTCCATATGACAGAAAATAGTCCATGGTGTATGCCCTATAATTTGCCACACTCTCCTTATTATTGTATAGTAGCACAATCAATACAAAAGGATCAAGTATCTTATAACCCTGAGATGGATCATCATACTATAAATATGTTGGGTATCACACCTTTCACTGTTGAAGATTACTCGTTCGGCGAGGAATCTGGGTATGCATATGATGTAGGAGTGCAAAAATATAATGTAAACTTAGGAGGACAAGAGGTACTTTCTAACCATGAAGAAGACTTAGGAAATTGTGGATACGACCTCAGTACAACACAAAGCTACAATCAACGAAAACCTTCTGAGGAAGAGAGAAAAGCTTTGACAATGGCTATGGTAGCACAGGCCAAGAGTAGTTACAACCTGATAAACAGAACAGTAAATGTTGAACAAGGAACTCCCAAAAGTATGTTTATCAAAAATCAAGTCTAATAAAAATGATAAAGGTAAAAATGATAAAAGTAAAGCTGAGAAAACACCTCATGATACACCTCTTGTTGACACACCAAACAAAAAGGATGGCACAAAAACTGAAGAAAAGGGGCAAACAAAAGTTGAGAGGTTGGAACTAAACATAAATCCCTCATTTGATATTGCTCAAGCTGTTTCTCAAATGAAAGTATCTGTGCCACTTCTAGAAATGATGAAGATGGAAATATATAAAAATATAGTGGTGAAGATGATATCAAATATATCAGACAAAAGACCTGAACAACATAGTTCTAAAATAAACACACAACAGAAATCTATCAGAATACCTGAGGTATATCTGGGTGAAAAATTAATGAAAAATCCATCTTAAGTAGATCCATTCTATATTACCTTTCTAATAAATAACAAATTAGTCAGGAATTGTATGCTTGATTCAGGAGCAGCAGTAAACATAATGCCCATGGCTATTATGAAAGAGTTAGGAATGTGGGTGGATACTACATTTGGTAAATGTTATGCAATGGATAACAGATCTATCCCTGTTGTTGGAATCATGAAAGATGTTGAGATAAAATTAGCATCTCATCCTGAAGCTTCTTATAAAATTGACATCACTGTGGTAGATATCCCACCTAACTATGGAATGTTGTTATCTAGACAATGGACTGCCATGGTAGGGGGAAGTGTACAATTAGATTTATCTTATGCTACTATTCCATTGGGAACACAGGCAGTTAAACTATATAGGGAGCCAAGGTATGAAGACATTATAGAGAAAATTAATCCAAATCAAATGACTTGTTTTTGTGACACAGACTTTAGTACATTCAGGGTGGAAGAACACTCTAAATTGCATAATATAGACCCAATTTACTACAAAGCCAAAATGGATGAAAATGAAGTATGGACCATGTATTTTGATGGCATGTGTAGTAAGGCAAGAAATGGAGCCAGGGTGTTGTTTATATCACCATCAGGAAGAACATTCAAATATTCTTTTTCTCTAAATTTTGAATGCACAAATAACATAACTGAATATGAAGCACTTTTAATTGGGCTAAACATCATTAGAAAACACAAAATCAAATTGTTATCAGTGTATGGAATTCTAAATTGATTATTTCACAAGTCAAAGGCAAACATTCCTCAAAAAACAAAAGATTGAAACAATACAGAAATGCAGTGATATAGAATTGTTTGATGCTTTTTCAATAAGTTGGATAGATAGGTCAAAAAATATGATGGCTGACTTCCTTGAAAACATAGCTTTGAAAAGAGACGACGTTACCTTGACAGGTATTTCAGAAGTTGAGCTCAAAACAAGACCAACTATCCCAGACAACATATATAACTGGCAGGTTTTTGATAATGATGCTGATTTGCTCAAATTTTTGCATTGCATAGATCAATATGAGAATTAAGAGATTGATCTTAATGATTTTGTTGAAAAGAACGATGGTAAAGAGACTTTATTTGGCAAAGAAATTGTCCAACTTAAAACCAATAAAATTCCAAAGGGTTTAGTAGCATTAGAAAGAGTTTTTGATGCAAATGATCGATCCATTTCCAAAGAAGTAACAGTAAAGGAGGATGATGTGGAAGAAATAAATTTGGGAACTGAATTGTCACCTAAAAAGGTCTACATTGGAAAGAAAATAACCCTTGTAATCAGAAGCATGTTAATTACATTATTAAGAAAATATAAACATATGTTTGCCTGGTCTTATGATGATCTTAAATCATATAGGGAAGATTTGTTCCAACATGAAATTCCACTTAAATCTGATGATAAGCCCTATAGACAAAAACAAAGACACATCAACCCTGTGTTAGAACCTAAGATGTATGAGGAACTTATAAAACTCAGGGAAGCTGGCATAATTAAACCTATTAGGCATTCATCATGGGTCTCAAATTTAGTTCCTGTTAGGAAGAAGAATGGGGATATTAGACTTTGTGTTGACTTTAGAAACTTAAACATATCCTCCCTCAAAGATAATTATCCATTGCCTAACATGGAAAATTTGTTGCAGAGAGTTACTGGCTGTGAGTTATTATCCATGATGAATGGGCTCTCCGGATACAATCAAGTAAAGGTTAAAGAATCTAAACAATACAAAACAACCTTTACAACCCCATGGGGAACTTATGTATATGTAAGAATGCCATTTGGCCTTACAAATGTTGGAGCCAAATTCCAGAGGGCAATAGACATTACTTTTTTAGGTCTAATAAATGATATCATGGCTGTATACCAGGATGACCTTATTGCATACTCAAAAAGGGCTAAGGATCATGTGAATCACCTTGAGAAGATATTTATTAGAGCATTAGAATATGGTGTTTGCTTGAACCCCAAAAAATGTAAATTTGCAGTCACAGAAGGGAAATTACTTGGACACATAGTATCCAAAGATGGAGTTAGGATTGATCTCGAGAGAATAGAGGGAATAGACAAAGTTCCTATTCCAAAAATAGTCAAGGCTATTCAATCATTCTTTGGACAAATAAACTTTGTGAGAAGGTTTATACCAAACTTTGCAGAAATAATTAACCCTATATCTAGAATGTTGAAGAAAAATGCAAAGGTTAATTGGACAGATGAATGCATAGAAGCTTTTGCATCCATAAAAAGAGCAATTAAAGAAGCTCCAGTGCTAAAGTCTCCCAATTTTAGTAAACCTTTCTAGATCTTTTCCTTTGCATCTTTTCATACAGTAGCAGTAGTTATGTTACAAAAGAATAATGAGGGTTATGAGCAGCCTGTTTCCTTTTTCAGTAAATCACTCCAACATGCAGAACTTAACTATGATATTACAAAAAAACAAGCTTATGCATTGGTAAAAGCTATCAAGGCATTTAGACCTTACTTGGTTGGGGCTAAGGTGATAGCTTATGTACCAAATGCAGTAGTCAAAGATGTGTTCATGTAGAACGAGGTAACTGGGAAAAGATGTAGGTGGATAAATCGACTTCAAGAGTTTGATATAGAAATTCAAATCACAAAACTAGTAAGGGGACAAGGGTTAGCAAAACTGATGACTGAAACAAATCTTGAGGCTACCCAGGTATGTAATATTGAAAATGAAGAGGACATGATAATAAGTATTGAGAAAACTCCTTGGTATACTGACATGGTGTATTACCTCAAGCACATGAAATGCCCTGAAGGATTTGATGATAATAAGAAAAAAACTCTAAAATTGCATGCTTCTAAATATGTGCCTATAGAAGGAGATCTTTTTTGGAAAAATAATGATGGTATCTTATTGTTTTGTTTAGATGAAGAGAAAGCTAAATCTGCTTTGAAAGAAATGCATCAGGGAGTGTGTGGTGGCCATTTCTCAGCTAAAACCACAGCACACCAGATATTAAGAGCTGGTTATTATTGGCCCAAGGTTTTCAATGATGCATACAGTTTTACTAGGAAGTGTGAGGCCTGTCAGAGATTCTCAGAAAAACTAAAGTACCAAGGGGCATTACCCTTGAGACCTATGCAAGTTGATGCCCCGTTTCACCAATGGGGGATTAACTTTGTAGGAGAGATTATGGAGAAATCAAGTAGTGGCTACAGATGGATATTGGTGGCCACTGACTATTTCATGAAATGGGTAGAAGCAGTGCCCACTAAATAAGCAACCAGCAAGGTTGTGATCAACTTCCTATTGGAAAACATTTTAACTAGATTTGGGATACCTTTGACACTTATAACTGACAATGGAATGTGTTTTAGATCGGATGAGTTTAAAAAATTTTGTAAATCTTATGGTATTACAATTTGATATTCTTCTCCTTACTACCCACAAGGTAATGGGCAAGCTGAGTCCAGCAATAAAAGTATCCTAAAAATTATTAAGAGAATGTTGGATAACAATAAGAAAATTTGGGATTCTAAGTTGAGATTAGCATTGTGGGCTGATAGGATCATAGTAAAGAAAGCAATTGGCAAATCACCATTTGAATTAGTAGATGGAACTCATGCCAGACTCCCGATACACAACCTGCTGCTAGTGTGTAAGTTTATTCTCCAAGAGGATTGGGATGTCCCAAAACCAATGGAGAAAAGGCTAGAACAACTAATGGAGTTGAATGAAATGAGGGAACAAGCAATACATCAAAATAAAAAAATTCAAATGCAGATGAAGTACCTATATGACAAAAAGGCAACATTCAGAAAATTTGAGATAGGTGACATAGTGCTTATCTGGAATGCTATAAATCAAGAAAACGGGAAGCATGGAAAATTTAATGCCCTATGGATTGGACCTTTTGTCATAAATAGTAAGGCAGGGGAGGATTCATATTATGTACAGAACATGTCAGGTGAGGAGCAAGAGCTGCCAGTACATGGATAGTTTTTGAAACATTTCTTCTCTTAAAAGAACCTGAGAGAAAAAGAATTGTCAGTGCATGGACAATTCTCTAAATGGTCTTTTCCATGCACAGTAGTTTAGAAGAATTAAATGACTTGCTTAAAGATATCTCTTATCAGGAAATAAAAGTTTTTCATAAAGTGATAACCTAGGATCTCCAATACCCATCATAGTTCATCCATCGTAACAGGCATTGGTCTGCTCCTCTAGAAATCTAGAATCTTGCTATGCCCACAAGGGGCATACATCCCCAAAAAGAGCCACTATTGGGACTAAAATTTCCAAGTTGTTTTTAGCAAATATTAAGTTTCAATCATCCAAAGATCTTAGTATGTGAGATCTTTGGAAAGATCCACAGTTGTTTTCAAGTAGAGATTAACAATTGAGTTGATACAAATATTTGGATTTGATCTATTCTGATTCCTAAAGACTTAATATAACATGGTTAAAATGTTCACTAAAGATGAACTGTAAACATTTGACACCATTAACCCTTCGTAAGACAAACAAATTTCTAGTTATAACGATCGGTGTAAGATGACTTGATCAGGGTATGTTTCCCAGGTATCTCTGACTATGTATGGTCACACCGATAATAAAACTCATAAAGGATTTTGGACAACGTCGAAGATAGCGTATCAGCAAAGATTATTTAACTTACACCGATCTTACATCTCTCACCGATGGAGCTTCGAGAGATATGCAAAGGGAAATAAGTATCGGCATGAGACTGATCATTGGGGAGAAGAAATAAAGAATCACCAATTGATAAATTCACACCGATGACCTTTGTCGATATGCTAAATTATTGTATATACAAAACATGACTTGTTATCACCGGTTCTATTACTGTTTCTGCCAATCATCCTTTCCATCTGACTAGATATACATTCCTAAACATACATTCTCGATATGCTTTCGTGATATATGTATGTAATGTACATTCAGTGAAATGATACAAAACTCATGCTGATACATAGTAATATACACTACGGAACTGGAAGATTATAAAATGTGGTGAAATTGTTGTAGGTTATGCGTCTTGTATGTTTCAGGTTATACAAGGCTACATACAATGCAGAATCCAAGAAAGATTAAAGTTTGGTTAAACCAATGTATCCGGACTTGTATCTAAGGTTTGATACAAATGTCATATACATCACGGAGATACAAATGAGAAGGTAATGTGGACCCCACTGCTTGTATATCAGGAATTTACAATTACAATGTATATCCTCGATGTGCAAATCATGGAACCAAAGGTTTATTAAAGTTGACGCATTTGTTGTATGTTTGTGCTTTGTATGTATCTTAGATACATGCCGATATACATTGCATTATATACAAGTGGTGGAACCGAAAGATTATTTAAAAGAGTTAAATGCTTGTATATTCTACGCTTTGTATGCATGTTTCGAACATACATTGTATTTGATACATACAAGCCAGAATTCAGAGAAATTTAAATCTAGTATATACAATGTACATCTTTGAATATACAAGCCTCTATACAAGCAAAGATACAAATTAGAGATACATTCTTGATATGCAAAAGGAAATGAGTATCAGCGTGAGACTGATCATCAGGGAGAAGATATTAAGGACCACCGATGAATAAGTTCACACCGATGACCTTTCATCAGAAAGAGATTGCCTGGTCACATCGAATAAATCATTATCGGCATGAGGAAAGTATATTGGATGATACTCCGAAGATCACCTCGATGGTATAAGCTATACCGATGGATGAAGTTGTTAGAAAGTCTCACAATGCATACAAAAAAACATCGGCAAGAGATATGAATCGGAATAAACCCTGCAAGTCTCCCCGACATGATGGTCACAACAATGTCGGGGACATGTTGTGAAAGTCGTTCCGATAAAAAAAGAGGGATGATCAGGGAGACAATTACTATTGGGTCACTTGAAAAATGTTATCTCGACGATAACAAAGGTTATGTTCATCAACGAGATTTATGCCAATAGTCATATCAGGGACACCAAATAGATTGGGGAAGAATCTTATTTTTATAGCGATGTAGGAGGTCTTGCCGACGCAAAATACAGGAACCCTAAAAACAAGATTTAAATCTGAATGGTTAATACACTCTTCTGACATTCGAAATATGGGTTTTGCAGGATATACACAGCAGGGATCAAACTATAAAACACCCACAAAAGATCTTGAGGAACTAAATAAAATATTGATAAGGGAAGTAATTACTTGAGTAAATACATTTGTTTAAATTAATTTGTTTGGATTGTTTGATCAGACATTAATTTGTGTTTTATCTAGATTTTTTAGGAATAATGAAGAAACCCTCGAAGGATATTGGGCTAGACTACAATTAAAGACTTTTTCAACCCTGAAATGGTTATCCATTTGATGATTAGTGGCCAGTATTAAATTTCATAAATATGTTTTATTAGAGCTAATATTGTTGTTCGGTTATCAACCGTCATAAATATGTTTTATTGGAACTAATATTGTTGTTCGGTTATCAACCGTCACAACCCGTAACTGGTCTAAAGCTTGTATGCCTCTCTTTATAAGAGATGACCAAGACCAGAGATAAGATAGAGAAACTACATAATAGAAGAGGATATACTATAGATTAGATTTGAACAACAATGCTAGTTCATTTTTAATATATTTTATTTTTGGTAGATCATGTGCAAGCATTCTTTGATGAAGTCAAGTCTGTAAGCATGAAGCAGTGACTGCAAAATTTTGGTATCAATTATCTGTTAAATTTATTCAATTATATGACTGTCTCCTTTCAAAGTTTTCTCTATTATTCAATTTGAGTTATCAAGTATATCTTCAAATTGTCTATGCACATTTGCTATTATAGTGTGATAAGATTAATTGGTTTCTGCTTTCATAATTAAATCCTTTAAATTTATCATAGTAACTCAGAAGACCTTGTCATGGATCTGTAAGAAGAGTCATATAGTTAGGGTTTGTATTCTGTCTCCAATTTTTTGATAAATCTGTTACAGTTGCAGTATCATTCTGATAGGTTCCTTCAAGCAAGGATTAAATCCTTTTAGATGAATGCAAGTAATATTTTGTCAATTGGATAAATGTAAGTATGGAATACTAACTATTTCCTTGCAAGGTTGTACAAGTTACATACCTATTCTTTCATGCCAGATAATTTGAGTTTTTACCAAACAAACAGTCATTTATTTCATAACCATGCTGACTCTATATTAAATAAGGCACTGGTCTAGTATTTTCATTATCACTTATTCGACTTCATTTTAGATTTACTTAGAATGCATTGTTGTTTTAGCATTACAATTTAGATAATTTTTTTAATTAATTTGTTGTCTTTTTATCTGTTTTATAATTTGTGTCATTATTAATAGTTAGATTAATTTTGATTAAAGTAGTGATCATCTCTTTATCTACTTTACTAATTAGAGGTTTACCCACCTAGGTCTGGCAAAGCCTGAAGCGAAGGGGGTTTAGCCATATCTACCCCGTGTCAGTTAGCCAAAAATGTCAAGAGAGCCTGGCACCCTCTTAGGGCTAATGACCTATGTTTTTGAGACTAACAGGGATGAGAGATGGTAGAGGGGGGGAAGGGATGGTGGATAGAGGATAGAGGAGATAGGTGGAATGTACAAAGGTGATCTCCAAGGACTATGTTGCATAGGAAGAAGATACCCCACTCAAGATGTGTCATGCATGACCCAAGTGTTATGATGGTGGGGATGGATGGATGCTATAGGATATGCTTGGAAGGAAGGCATGTCTTAAATATATTGCCTCTATCCTTAAAAGGATCACAAGCGGGGAAGGAGGATGAAAGGATGATAGGATAGGATGGGAGATATGGATAGGAGATGATAGGATAAGTGGATAGAGATGGTGAAGGGGATTAATAGATAAGTAGATAGATGATAGGATGAGGATGGGGAAATGTGATGGATAGGGAGATGATAGGCTAGGTGAGATTTGCCTCCAAGTGTAGGGTGCAAATGGAGGAGGGGTTTTCACCATTATACTTGCCCAAGGTGCCATGAGGAGTGGTTTTCACCATTAGATGAATTTATTTCTCTTTACTTTTTTTATTTTTTTTATTTTTTGGAATATTTGGATGGGAAAGATGGATGGAATGGATAGAGAAAAGAGATTTGGAGGAGGATGGAGACTTAAACATTAGTTTCCAAGAGGGGGTCATAATGTCCCATGTGGATAGATGGTGCACGTGGACCATGTCAAATGTCGCTATGCACATGGATGTTGGTAGATGGTTGCATGAGGTGGAGATGGAGTGAGATGGATGGATTATGATGTGGGTTATGGATGGATAGAGATATTGGATTATGATGTGGATTATGGATGGATGGAGATAGTGGATTATGATGTGGATTATGGATGGATGATGGTAAAATGGTGGATTATGATGTGAATTATGGATGATATGGATGGATGATGGCAAAATGGTGGATTTGCATGGATGGATTATGGATGGTATGGATGGATGGTGGTGAAATGGGGGATTATGCAAAATCATAGACCATAGGGATGTGATTGGGGAGATATGCAAGAAAAGGGATAGATGGGGGGATGAAGGTATGTGGGAATGTCATGGGAATCAAGACCAATGGTTGCATGCACTGTGATGGGTATTGAAGCTTATATTTGGGATGGGGAGTGGGGAGCAATGGGGATGTTTTATTGTGGGATCGGGATGAGGGATTTCAGGATGACCAATTTGTGTATTTAGGGACTAAAATGGTGTTAGGATTTTATGATTTTTTTATGGGGAGCAGGATTTTTGGGATTTAGGGATGGAATGGGATGTGGATGCTCCACTTGGATTTGTTGCTTAATGTTTAGGGACCCACACCATTTTTTTTTCTTTTGGAGGTGTGTGCTTATGTAGCCTTTTAGATGGATTGTTCTTGGATGTTGTGTATCTATGTCCTACAACATGATACTCTTTATGCTTTTGTGGATTTCATGCTTTATGTAGGGAGGCATCCAAAGTATTATTCTTGAATCCCATGGGGTGTTTGATAGCTTCATGTTTGGACGATGTGTTCTTTCATTGATCTTGATTAAGGGTTTTGGGGGATTAGGAGTTATGGATGGAGATATTAAAGATGGGAGAATAAGGGGATTTGAGGATGGGGATATTAGGAGTTGTGAGGAGTGGATGAAGTGTGGATTTAGGGAGATGTATGGTCACATTCTTTTCGGATTGATGGATAAAATAAGATGGAGGAGGGATGGTGACATATGATTTGGGAGTGTGATGAGATGCACTAGATTTGGGTTTGGATGAATGGATTTTGGAAGGTGTGTGGGTGGTACAAACATGTTTGGATTGTTTACCTTGGGATGTATAACCAAGGCCATGTGTGTGTGGATGGGTTTTGACATGGATGGGCTCCAAAATGCCATTTTCATGAAGGCCTAGGCCTTCACCATGATAGTTCATGTTTTAGAGCATGCGATGTGTGATAGGATGAGTGTTGTTTTGGAAACAAGACATGAGTCCATTATTATATGGAAGGGGATGAGTGGTGGAAGAAATTTGTTCCTCTCCTATGAGAGAACCACCACGTAGGAAGGTAGTGGGACCAAGAGGATAAGATTATGGATTTGGGATGGGTTTGATAGGTGATGGTGAAGGTTTGATGGCAAATGGTAAAGGATTGATAGGGGGATGCTAGGGGATCAATAAGAGATGGTATGGGAGTGATAGAAGATGGTGCAGGATCAGGAATAGGAATAGATGGGATGCTTGGATCATGATTAGGGAGGGGGTGGATATTTCAACATGCTTTGGAAGTTAGGCTCTTAACACAACTAGGTTTGTGTGGATGGTGTGATGGGGGAGGAGCATGTAGTTTCAATTATTTGAATAGGCTCCTTGGATGGGGTAGATGGAGGAGAGGGCGATACTTTCAATACAACTTGGGATAGGATGGATGATGATTTGGCTTTGATGGGTGTGAGGTGGATGACGAGGTCATCAATGAAACATGTAGGTGATTGGGGAGGAGTGAGGTGGCATGACTCCACAAGTTTGTTTTCATGATTTTATTTATGTCCTTAGCAAAGAGTCCTTGGAGAAAGGATGACATAGATTTAGTAGGGGGTTTGGATGATGGGGTATATGGGGATTGGATAGTGGGGTAGATCATGAGGTTGATGGGTAGGGAGATGTTGGATTTGGATATGATAGATTCAGATAAGGGGGTGGTAGATTTGAAGGGTGGGATAAGGATAAGAAAGGGATTGATTTGGATAGGTGGGATAAGGATAAGAAGGATGCAGATAAGAGGTGGGGTTGACGGGGATTTCATACAAGAGTGGATGTTGGGATGTGGATGGAGGATAGAATGGATTTCCATTGTCAAGGGTAACATAAGGATGACCATAGGATATGCAATGAGGTGCAAGGCGTAGCTCGTGCTAGCCAATGCATGGTTATAAGGTGCTTGCATGTTTATGGATGGCCGAGAGTGATTTATGGAAAGCTTACTTGTGATATTTTCATTGAGAATTTCAAGTTTATCTTTTTTAACAACATCATCAAAAGGATATGAAGTCATGATTGGTTTTGGATTTAGGATGATGTGATGTAAGATATCTTGATGAAATTGATTTGGATTTGGACTAAAGGGGAGATTGGATTGATTTGGATTACATGGGATTTGGATTGATCAAGGTAAACAATATATGACACTTGATGCTAGGATGGATTCGATTTGATTTGATTTATCAAGGTCAATGATATATGACACTTGATCAGATTTGGACTAATTAGGGGTTGATTTTGGATTAGGTCAAGGGCCCTTTTGATGGTTGGATTAGATTGGATTGAATTAAGGATTAGGCCAAGGGACCTTTGGATAGTGATTTGGAGGAAGATGATTAGGATTTGGATGAAATTGGATGGAGTGTGATTAGGATTTGTAGAGGGTTGAAAGAGGTTAAGTCTTTAACCAAATTTTGATTTGCAAATGATGGTTTTTGGATTAAGGATTGGAATTAAATTATGATGAAGGATGGTTAGAGGAATGATGGATAATGGATGATTTATTTGAGATGGGGGATGATTGGATTAGATGATGATTAGGATGGAATTGGATTTAATATCAACTATGGGATTATGATTAGTGTGGATTAATGGATAAGATGATTAAGGATAATTGATCGGATTGGATTAGGATAGATGATAAGTTCGATTAGGGAGATGGGTTGGATTGAGATTAGGGATGGAATAGGTTAGGATTGGATGATGAAGATGGATTATGATTGAGGATAAAGTGGATTATGGGAGACTTGATTAAGCTCAAGTAGTGAGATTGGATTAAGCTCAAATGATGGGATTGACTGGGATAATGGTGATGATTGGAAATGGATGAGGTGGATAATGAATGTAGGATTAGAGGGATATATGATTAGTATAAGATGGTTAGAATAATGGATTGGATTAGAGGTGGAATAGAGTTGGGATTATGTGGATAAGTGATTTGGATTAGAATAATGATGAGGTAATTAGAATTGGATTATGATAGTGATGGAGAATTAGATTATGACAGTGATGGAGAATTGGATTAGGAAATGATTAGAATGATAAGATGGGATTAATCTCAAAGATGGGATATGAATAAGCTCAAATGATGGGATTAATTAGGAATGATGATGATGTTTAAGAAATGGATGATGTGGACAATGGATTAGGATTAGAGGGATAGATGATTAGGATAAGATGGTTAGGATGAAATTGGATAATTAGATGAGTAATTAGGAGGAAAATAGATTGAGATAAGGTGGATTAGAAGAAATTTGATTAGGATAATGTGGATTAGGAAGAAGATGGATTATTTGGACTTGGATTAGGAAAATGGATGATTGGATGATGGATTAAGAGGTAATTAAGGATGGCTTAGGTGCTTGACCTTAGGCAACTTTTCAATAAATTAAACACACATACATGCACAAGATGCAAAGGATTTGGATATGATTTGAATTGAGGGGATTTAAAGGTTTCAACGATGAAGACATGCCAAACACACCAACATTCTAGATTAGTCAAGTAGGTGTGACATATCTTGTGGATCTCACGAAGTGGATGTGAGTCAATACCAATTCAAAGTAGGGAAGTGATTCCCACCCCCGTTAATACAATAGCGCTATAGCTTGGATAGATAGGGAATATATGTCATGTACCATCTTATACCCCTTACCTTGGAGACTTTCATCTTGCCCAAAGTAGACCCTATCTCAAGTATAATGGTACATGTGAGCTTCTTCCCCTCCTACTACAGTGGTGTAGCACAAGATATGATGGTCGAAGGGTCTTAAGCTAGGATGTATGAGCTTCTAGGGGATATCCTCAATACACACAAGATGCATGAGGCCTATGTTAGTGAGATGAGGGGTATGCCTAATGGTGTGGTGTGAGAGGGTAACGCACTCTCCTCCTTCACTTTTCAAGGTATAAAGTTCTTGCAACCCAAATGACAAATGTCCCCCAATGGAAGAGCCTTTCGAAATTCTTACAAATTTGTATACCCCGCTGGAACACAAGGGTTGAGGTCATCCCCTTAGTGATGAAATCCAAGGAAGGCTCCTAGAGGAAACAATCCTAGGTTTTTTTGATCTCCAAGATCACCAAGTGGTGCGAGGAGAGAGCATACACACCAAGGACCTTGGGATGAACAATGATAACAAAGATTAGATCAAATCAAGGTTTTTGATCTCCAAGATCACCAAATGGTGTGAGGAGAGAGCATACACCTTGAAATGACCTCAAACAAAGCATACAAATTCTTTTTAAGCCCAACAAGAAATGTTCCTAAGTTTAGTGGAAAAAATGGATCCTTCGACAAGCGTGTTGAACTGCACTGGACAACTGAGAGGGGGGGTGAATCAGTTGTCCTAAAACTTTTAACTAGATATGATCATCAACTTGTTAATTACTTATATTAAAATACAATCATGAAAGCATCAAATGAGAAGCTCAACACAAAACTATAAGCAACACAGGAGACACTAGATTTTTACGTGGAAAACCCTAAAAGGGAAAAACCATGGTGGGTGTTAGCCCATAGAAATATATATGTTATATCAATACCAAAAAATAGAGGCTCACTGCCTACAACGTTCACTACCCAAATTGCTCATTGCAAAGAAAGGCTCACTACCTATGAATGGCTTACTGCCAAAAGGTTGAACTGAGATAACAACATCTACTCCATGCCAGAGTTCACTTCCATTGAAGTACAAAAATACCTCTGCTCTGCTCTACTGCCTTACTTCACTTTATCTTCACATCTTCACTCTTGGATACTTTTGTACGACTCAATTACAAATATTTATACACTACATCAACCTTGGAATGATCATCAAGGTCGGCATTACAATCATCAACCGTTGGAACAATCTCCAAGGTCGGCATTACAAACATTTACAAAGTAGGTCTTGACCTAATACAAAATTGTGCTAAGGAAATGTAGTAAAGATGTATATGGATCACGCCAAGCCTTAGATGGGACTCAAACATGATCTTCCATGCCACAACATGCTTCTACAATCTTCAAGAGATCTCTGCAATCACTAGAATTAACCAAGTCGGCTAAGACTGGTTACACACTACGTTATCTGGGAATAGTCTTCAAACATGATCTCAATTCCTTAACATGGATCACTATAAAGGTAGGAACATGATTAGGAGGCATCCACAAGCACGTTGTAATCACCAAGAGCAATTGCACAAATTCTAACCACTTTATCCATGAGGTTCTTCACACCGGAGCACATGAACTTCACTATCTTCAACTGTCATAAAAGAAAGATAGCTTGCGGGCTGCCAAATCATGAACCATTATAGTTGTAGGAACTTATCATTATCCCATACTTCCCTCTAGAACTGTAGAGCAAAATACTTCAATACAGAGGGATGCAAAGCAAAATACTTTCTCCTTGTCACCAGTGAATAATCAGAAAAAGTAGGTTTTCCTCTGGTGAATGTAACTCAATTTTTCATACCAAAGGCTCAAACTAAGGATTTAGCATCTTTAGACACGCCTCAAAATAAATTCTAATTCACAGATTGAGATCTTCAATCTGCAAGAAATGTGGAGCAATCTTCTGGACAGTTTTTCAGTATGCAACTCACTGTCTTCACTCTAGCTTAGTGTTTCCTTTTTTATTCTTGTGGAGATGCTAGTTTTCTCAATGTCCTCAACATATAAGGCTTCTAATCAATCAAAAGATAAGGATACAGTTGACACCAATGACAACACAGATATGTTAACATCAATGACAACAACGATTAAGCACATATTTACAACAAAGCGGGGTTGTAACAACTTGTTAGTAGTTTGGATGATTTTATCTTTTACCAATGATGTGCTACAAACAAGTGTGTTAGATTAAAATGATAAAATCTAAAAATTTACCAAATTATGTTAGATTGAATGATATAACAAATTAGATAAGGTACTCAAACTCCTTGTGAAATTTTAATCCATTTCAAAAAAAATCATCAAATTTCGTTAAGTTTTGTAAAAGTTATGGGCATTTGAAGTTTCAAGGGTTGTTTCATAGGTGAAAGCATTGAACCAACAAAAATAGGTGCTAAAGGAAGAGACACAAACATTAAAGGAGGTGTATTAGGCATTGATGCAGGCAAGGGTGCTAATCCCTAGGGTATGGGTGCTAAAGCATGACATATAGGCTCTAAAAGGCTTGACATAGGCGCTAAAAGGTTTGATATAGGTGCTAAAACATAGGGAAGATATACATGAGTGCAAGGGCGCTGAACTTGACTACACATGCATTGATCTGACAATGTAGGTGTTGATTTAGGGGTGTAGGCATTGATACGACACAGAGAGGATGGAGGACCTACAAATTGATGAAAAACCTACAAAACAGAGGGTTAGATCTGCAAAATAGGTTGTTAGGAGTGTTTGGAAGGAAACCAAATGAATTAGAGCCTGTTAGATGTGAAAATCAAGACATGAAATCATGAAAA
This sequence comes from Cunninghamia lanceolata, assembly GCA_027924645.1. Classification (NCBI taxonomy): domain Eukaryota; kingdom Viridiplantae; phylum Streptophyta; class Pinopsida; order Cupressales; family Cupressaceae; genus Cunninghamia; species Cunninghamia lanceolata. The sequence continues at coordinate 3,613,419 of BSBN01000467.1, read as the reverse complement.
TGATGCAAAAATCATAGGTACTAATCCTTAGCACATAGGTGCTAATCCATGAAATCCATGTAAAAATAGAGTGTTAGCAGACACAGGCACCACAAGGTGAAGTACATGCGCTGACAGAAGGCTCCTGGGTGTTGATCTGCAGTTGTAGGCACAACTATGACCTGCACAACACCACTTGACAAGAAAACTCATAATATGGTTAGATTAGAAAGGTGGGGGTCCCACCTGGCATGCCAAAATGTATACCATAAAAATTGAGCCCAAGAAACAAGTTAAAACACTAACCTATTTCACTCAAAATATAAGCTACCTCAGATTGAGCAAAAGGAACGCAAACATATGAAGTTAAATAAGCTAACTACATGAAAACCTTGATTTCATGATGTTCTATTTGATGGTTTTATGTGGATGGCTCCTCAAATGGGTAGCGTAACCTTGCTTCTCATGGTGTCTTGGAGTGAAAATAGTAGCATTGTGTTGCATGAAGAAGTTGTGTTTTGTGAAGGGGTGAGCTCCAATTTATAGATTTTTAGAGACTCAATTGGATAGTTAGGATTGAATTGAGAGATCAATGGATGAGGATTCTTGAGAGCTCTCAAGCAAGGAGAGATCGCCAAGTGTCATGATGAGATTGGTGGATGGGAGATGTCCTTGGATTGAAGATAAATGAATGGTTGAGATTGGGCTTTGGGAATATTGGAGGGATGAGATTTTCTTGGTAGATGGGAGGTATGAGTTGGATTTAATTAGAATTCTAAATTGGGGAGTATGGGTACATGTCTAATTTAAAATCAAAGTAAAAAGGATGATTTATTTTTTGAGGTCCTTAGTGCACAAACGGTACTAAGGAACCTTAGATGCGAAAGGACAACTAGTTATGCAAGATGTCCTTAGTGCACAAAAGGTATTAAGGAACCTTAGATGCAAAAGGACAATTGGTATGCAAGAAGCCCTTCCAACATACACAAGATATGAATATTAAGTTGGAGTAATAAGAACACCCAACAAGCATAGCATACAAAAAGCAATGACTATGCTCCATTCTAATTCCTTCTCAACATGCCAAGTTATAGAAAGATCAAGGCGGTATAGAAGTAATTAGGGAATGGAACAAAAAAGAAAATCAGAAAACAAAAGACCAACTGACCAAACACACATCCATCATATATCTTTCCAAGAGTTGTGTGGATTTAGGATTCTGCCTATTGTAGGAAGGATGCATCTGTAAGGCATGGAGTGATGATGATTTGGATAAGTTGAATGATAAGTAGATAGATATGTTGGCAATGTGCTATGGTCAAGGATAATCTCAGTGTATATGTATTTGATGAAAGCACGATGCTTGTGTAGGTATGCGTACTATGTCTTTCATATGAGGGTCAAGTCTAAGTGAGTACAAAGATGAGATGAGAAGGTGTCTATTTATTATGAAGTGATTGTGGATGGGGGATGGAATGTGAATGGTGGAGATGTCAAGCTTAGATGGTAGGGACAAACAAAAAGGTTGAAGAGGTGGCATCATGTGTACTTGCATACTGGATACATCCTCTATATTCTAAACTGCTTACATACCTTGTATCCACGGGATCAAGGCACACTAGGATGCAGGTGGTGATGTATGTAGTTCTGGTGGATTGATGAGTGGGATGATGGGATGATTGGATGTAGTGGGTGGAGTGAATAGAGGATGAAACTGTCATTTTTCAAACTATACCATGGTATCAAAATCATGATAGTAGATTGGGGGAGGCAAGGGAGATTAGGGCGTTTTGGTAGGCTAAGTGGATGGTGAGGGATAGACTAGGTGTAAGGATCAACCAGGGGTCTAGTCATGGTAGAGGTTGATTACTGCTTTTTTATTACTCACTCTTTTGCTGTACATATTAAAAAATGATGAAGGAATAGGTAAGGGACATAATGGGTGGGTGAGGTTGCAAGGGGGGAACCAAGGAGGTGTGATGGACCAAGTATGGTGATTGAAGAACAAAGGGATGGCAACTTAGATAGTGGGGATGTCCCGGGTGATTGGAAGTTGGTGGAGATGATGTATGTAGTAATATGGAAAATGGATGAATGGCAGTTCTGGTTTGAGACTACACATGACGCCTACAAGCATGTCTTCATCATGGTATTTGCCCAAGGTGCCATAGGAAGTGGTTTTCACCATAGGACGAATGATTTTTCTTTTCTATTTTTTCTTTTTTGAATTGTTTGTATTTTTTAACATTTTTTATTTTTTTGCATTTTTTGACAAGGTATTCAGTAACCTAGGCGTAGAACTTTTTAAGATGAATGATGTTTAGGGGTTCTTCAAGTTCTTTGCCTTCAAGAGTGGCGAGGTGATACGCCCCTGAACCATATTTAGAGACAACCACATAGGGGCCCAACCAATTAGGTTCAAACTTTCCCTTCTTGTCCCATTCTGAAAGATTCTTATATTTTTTTCTTAGGACTAGGTCACCTACTACAAATTATCTGGCATGAATTTTCTTGTTGTAGGATCTACGGAGTTGGTTCTAGTATGCTTGGAAATGATTCAAGGCATTGAGGCACCATTCATCCAATAGCTCTAACTCTTATAGGCGTGCAACATGGTATTCTTCCTCAGTGATGACATTACATAAGGAAATGCACAAGGAGGGAAGTTTGATCTCAATTGGCAAGATGGCTTCAGCTCCAAAGACAAGTGAGTATGGAGTGGCTCCAGTTGGGGTATGGATGCTAGTGTGGTAGGCCCAAAGGGCAGGATGGATGTGGAGATGCCAATCATGACCAGTTTCATTGACAACTTTCTTGAAGATTTTGAGTAGGGTCTTATTAGCTACCTCAACTTGGTCATTTCCTTGAGGGTAATATGGGTAGACCAATAATGTTGAATGTGGAATTGTTCACAAAGAGTATGAACATCATTATTTTTGAAGGGTTTGCCATTATTTGTGACAAGGGTGGATGGCATACCACACCGGCAAATGATGTGATAGAGAATGAATTTAGCAATCTATGATCCAGTGATAAAAGTGAGGGGAATAGCTTCAACCCACTTTGTACAGTACTTAGTGGCGGTGATGATGAATTTGTGGCCATCGAAGGAGGGAGGGTGAATCTTGCCAACAAGATCTAGGCCCCATTGAGAAAATGGACATGGTGTTGTGATTGGTTGCAATGCCTGAGAGGGAGTGTGAATGAGGTCTCTATGCTGCTGACAAGGCTTACATTTCATCACATACTCACATGCATCATGTGCCATTGTGGGCCAATAATATCCTATGCATAAGAGCTTTTTGGCTAGGACAATATTACTTGTGTGAGCACCACAGATACATGTGTGGACTTTGTGTAGTGCGAGCGAAGCTTCTTCTGTATTTAAACATTGCGAGAGAGTGTCATCATAGCTTCAACGATAAAGGTTTTCAGCGAGGATAATGTAGCGAGAAGCTTGGTGAATAAGTGACCTTTGTTGTTTGCCAGAGAATTCAGATGAGATAGTATGATGTTGGAGATAGGCATAGATGTTATGATACCAAGGGGTTTTAGGACCAACAATCTCACATACAAATTCTAATTCGATGACCTTATATGTTGGCAGTAGGATTTGTCCCACAATGAGTTCACAAATTGATGGCTATTGTGGGGTATATCCAAGAAGGATCCAATGGTAGCCATGGTGTCATCTATTTTGTTATGGAGTTGGGGCACTTCAAATTTGATGTAGGTGAAGTGAAGTTTGTATTCATCAACCATTTGCTTGTAGGGGATCAACTTGTCATCCTTAGTGTGGTATTCATCATTGACTTGTTTGATGACCAATTGGGAGTCTCCGTAAACCTATAATTGTTGGATATTCCATTGGGCTACCATCTTAAGACCGATGATTAGAGCTTCATATTAAGCCACATTATTGGTGCAAGGAAATGCAAGCCTGTATGCTTTAGGGATGTAGTCTCCTTGGGGAGTGACCAAGAGTATTCCAGCTTTGGAGCTATGAATTGTGAATGATCCATCAAAATATAGTTTCTAGATTGTTGAGTTTGTTGTTGTAAGGATGGATTCATCTGGAAAGTCAATAGAGAGCAGTTGATGGTTAATGAGAGGTTCTTATGCTAATTAATCTGTCACAACTTGAGCCTTGATGGATTTGTGATCCACATACTCAATGTCAAATTCATTGAGTAGCATAACCCATTTTTCCATTCATCTTGTGAGTGAAGTTCTAGAAAGTAGGTATTTGAGAGGTTCAACTTTAGAAATGAACTTGATTGAGTGACTTAGCAAGTAGTGTCATAGCTTTTGGGAGCTGAAAATGATAGCTAGATATGCTCGTTCCATGGGTGTATAGTTGAGCTCATAGCCTACAAGCGTCCTACTGATGTAATATATAGCTCTTTCATGACTGGTTTCATCATTTTGTGCTAGAAGTGCCCCCAATGCTACTAGAGTTGTTGATATATACACAGTAAGGGCTTTTAGGAATGGGCACCATGAGAATTGGAGATGCTGTCAAATAGTCCTTGATGTGATCAAAGGCTTGTTGACAGTTTTGGTCCCATTTGAATTGTGTATCTTTTCATAGAAAATGAGAGAAACGTTGACACTTGTCTGCAAGTTGAGCTATGAAACTACGGATAGCTTGAATCTTTCCTTGTAGGATACGAAGTTGTTATATGGTTCTTGGTGGTGGAATTTTTGTGATGGCAATGACTTTTGCTAGATCCACTTCGATTCCTCTACTAGAGATAATGAAGCCCAAAATTTTTCCTAATGTGACCCCAAAAACACACTTCTTGGGATTGAGACTATCTGGGGGTGCAAGCATTGATATGACATGAAGAGGATGGAGGACCTGCAAATTGATGAAAAACCTATAAAATAGAGGGCTTGATCTGTAAAACAAATTGTTATGAGTATTAAAGGAAGGCAACCAAATGAACTAGAGCTTGTTAGATGTGAAAATCAAGACATGAAATCATGAAAATGATGCAAAAATAATAGGTTCTAATCCCTAGCACATAGGCACTAATCCATGAAATCCCTGCAAAAACGTAGCGTTAGCAGACACAAGCACCATAAGATGAAGCACAGGCATTGACATAAGGCTCATGGGTGCTTATCCATAGTTGTAGGCGCGATTGTGACTTGCATGAAACCACTTGACAAGAAAACTCACAATATGGTTAGATTAGAAAGGTGGGGGTCCCATCGGGCATGCCAAAATGTATACCATAGAAATTGAGCCCAAAAAACAAGTTAAAACACTAACCTATTTCACTCAAAATCTAAGCTACCTCGGATTGAGCAAAAGGAATGCAAACATATGAAGTTAAATAAGCTAACTACATGCAAACATGTGATTTTGTGACATGTGCTCCTTGATAATGTTTATGTGGATGGCTCCTCAAATGGGCAACATAACCTTTCTTCTCATGGAGTCTTGGAGTGCAAATAACAACACTGTGTTGCATGAAGAAGTTATGTTTTGTGTTCAAGGGTGAGCTCCAATTTATATATTTTTGGAGACTCAATTGGATGGTTAGGATTGAATTGAGAGATCAATGGATGAGGATTCTTGAGAGCTCTCAAGCAAGGAGAGCTCACCAAGTGTCATGATGAGATTGGTGGATGGGATATGTCCTTGGATTTAGGATAAATCAAAGGTTGAGATTGGACTTTAGGAAGACTGGAGGGATGAGAGTGTCTTGGTAGATGGAAGGTATGGGTTGGATTTGATTGGAATTTTAAATTGGGGAGCATGGGTACATGTCCAATTTAAAATTGGAGGAAAAAGGATGAGTTGGATTAGATTTGAATTTTAAATTGGAAGCATGGGTACATACCCAATTTAAAATTGGAGGAATAGGGGATGGATGACAAAAAGAGCTTTGTACATGGGTCCTTGACCATGCGTTTTGTAGAAGGCCATGTGGACATGTACAAGAGGCCCATGCCTTTGTACATTTGGGGGAATGGAGAGGATTTGACCAAGGTTAGATTAGGATTTAGGTTGTACAAGTGGGGGATTAAGTTAGTTGATTAGGTTTAGTTGACCTAATCAAAAGTGTAGAAAATATGAATTAAATAAATACAAATATTTATATAATTCATAGGATGGGATAAAGGGATAATAGATAAATTAAATATATCTAATGTTTGGACTATGGAGAAAAGGGATAAATGATTGATAAAGATCATTTTGGCTAGGGATAAGTACTAATGCAGGTATCGATATGGGTACGGATGAATAGTGAATAGTACATGAATAGTGATTTTAACAATAAAATATTGTAAAATCATGAATTGAAGGGGAATTGGTTAATTAACTGTCTAAACATGTGTTTATTCAGTTAATGTAGAAGTAGTGATTTAGGGATGTTTAGGGATGTTTAGAGGAGTTTGGCAATGAATTAGGGATGTTTAGGGATTAATAGGGATGAATTAGGGATAAATAGGGATGAATTAGGGATGTTTAGGGATGACATGAAGAGTGGAAACTTTTATGTGTCTACACACGCAATTGATTTATGTAATTATTTTAAGGGGGGAATATATCCATATCCATCACTTACACACTTTTGGCATGCTTCCATAACATCAACAATTTGTGGTCCCAAGTATAGAGAATGCTCCAAGAACATGGCCACCCTTATTGGGGTTACCTAGCAACAAAGTACGCTAGTACATGTAATCCCTGGTATTGTATTGGCGTATGGATCACCTAGCAATAGATCATGTTAGTACATGTGATTCATGACACTTTTATATGATTCCTAGCAATAGAATATGCTAGACCAAAAATCATATCCACACTTTCCTAACAATAGAGCATATTTAGATTGTATCCTTTTATTTTTCTAGCAATAAACCATGCTAGAAAATCAATGTCATCCAAATTGATTGTATTTTCTCTTTTGTGTGTGTGGATCCTTTATTTTTCTTATAAATGTGTGTGTGTTGTGTAGATTTATTTTCCATGTATTATATATATGTTGGATTATATATTATTTGTTTACATACTTTATTTTGGAAATTATGTTTTTTTGACATATTAGTGTTGTAAGTTTGTTTTTCCTTACATGTTATTTTACAAGTCTTAGCCTGGTGGCATGAGTTCCCAACTTGAAGATTGTTACATATCCTTTTTATGTATCTTCAACATATTTTATTTTCAATATTCTTCTTTCTATACTTTAGCTAGCTAATATCATGCAGTGGCATCAATCCATTAAAGTGGGCACAAAATGTAATGTCAAAAAGTGCACACCCTACAAGTTTGGCACTACAAATTATACCCATTTTAGTGACCATTCTTGTAGTATATTCCTAGGACCCATTTTATCCTATCTTGAGCCTTTTTCTATTTTGGATGCCAAGAGTGTTGTGTGTTTGTGTTCTCTTGTCATAAGTTTTTAATATTTTTATGTTATTTTATTTGTTAAAACCATTTTATAATGTTCTTAATTTAAATCTTCAAAGACTAAAACACACGTGTGCAGTCATTAGTGCAATTGTGATTATGTCCCAAAACAATGTAGCCATACAAACTTCATTTAATGGCCATAATAGCGACTTTTCAACTTCTTTTAGTTTTCCAATTGCCATTCACCTACCCTCTATCAAATTTGAACAAGAATCCCTAACTCCCTTACCAAATTAGATGACAATGAGTTTGAAAAAAGTTAGATATTTTTCTCTTTAGCAATCTCTCATGTAATAGATTGGCTATGCTTTGGCTTCCTACATAACTTATAGATATTTTCTCATGAAATTTTATCTTCCATTAGGTTATGTGATTGTGTGATTTTGTATATTGATCTTCTTTACGAAATTGGTTTTAGTTGTAACTTAAAAGTTATAAAAGAAATCAACTAGCACCTATTTCAGCATGTGGCTTGGAGGGAAAAGAGTACCAAATGATTTTTAAGGGACACACTATTTTGCATAAATTAGCATTTGACCCACTATTGTGACATATTATTACGCTTTAGCCCAATTCAAATATGAAAATAAATCCTAGAGGTGCCAACAATGATTGGTACGTAGATAAAAATAAATCATTCAATGAAGCTCTAACCCAAGAATAAAGATATATAGCTATGAAGCATAAATGTGAAACCTTGGATATTTAAATCCTAATTAGACATGAAAATAAGCTATAACAATAAGAAAACATAGATCTAAAACCCTAATTGGAAAAAGGGATAGATCCTAAGGTAAACCCATGTGTGTGTGTGGGGAAACAACTAAATTACATAAATATCAACATATTTGCCCTTTTCAAGCATTTTATAATATAATGAGTATGTACATATCTAAACCAAAAGCCATCCATTGGCTAAGCTACCACAAATACGAGGAATTGGTCCATCAAAGTCTCCTACGGGTCAAATCTAATCCAATTGTACTTCCAAGAGATTTAAACCCGAACAATTGGCATAATTAAGGAACACACCATCATCCTCACCAATTAAACTACAACCCTTCAGTTACCATTAATAATTACATATCTCTCTAGTTCACCCAAAGAAATTAAAAAAAAAAAAAATCTTTGATAATAACATTACATATTATTAGAAACACACCTTGGACAAATAAGATTTCCAATTAGAATATGCAGATTGCCTACTCTATGAAAATGGAAATGAATCCTTTTATAGTCTAGAATGTAGGGCGCCCTATTTTTGGCTCTACATATAGGGACTACCTCATATTTCTTTGCTCATTCTATACTGACATGTTATTAGCAAAAGTAATTTAAACAAGACTTTTAATTATCTATGGTAAAACTTTAGTTTGTGTACGGGACGTTGTTGACTCGTAATAATGGCAAGACGCGGTAGCGTGCTTTGGGGGTCGTGTTCTCCACATGTCTGATATGTACAATGCAATTCTTGCTTTATTTTCTTGTCAAAATCTTTAGAAACAAACCACAGCTCAGACTTTGTATTTTTTGCAACTCAGTAGATATGTATTTCTGTAAGGAATACAATGAGAGCAACGGGAAGGCACAGTATGAAGAAAAGCTCATCAACTCTAATAAAAATGATGCTGTGAAAACTCGTATTTTTCAATCATTTGATCTTTACCCCAAATATTGTTGTCATGACAAGGGGAGAGTGATGAACCACAGCGACGAAGGAAGATCAGGTATGAGAATGTTCTTTTATCAGTTACAGCAGCAAGATTTGAATTTGGATTTTATAAGAAATTGGGAATGAAATTACCCATTTCGTTTTTAGCAGTTGAATATTTATGAAAAGCTGTAAATTTTGTGTAACTATGCTATCTTTATGTACAGGCAAGGCTAATTCCTCTTTGTGGATAAAGGGCATGACAGACTTCAATCCAGAAACTCAGTCTAGTGCTCCTCGTCTGAATCTCTTCTCTTCTTGCACTGGGAGTTCTAATACTGAAGATTTCCTTGGCCTGCAGTCTGGTTTTGGTTCATCTATACATGTGGCTGCAGGATCTCCACACAAACAACCCAATCTGAAAGAGTTGTATCCAGTATTTAGGTATAAGCAAATCTAAAGTACCTACTTGCACATCTACTTTAACAATTAGAGTACAATTGGTTTTGCAAATGGGTTAACAAGTTAAGTGGGCTGGGCTTGATATGGGAAATTCCATGGGCAAGTGCACTCGAGTAGGAGTAGTATTGGGATGGGTGAGCTCCCGGGAAGTCCTCCGATGCTTCACCTTAATAAGCATCACTTAGATGCAATGAGTGTTAAGTGGACCATTCATTCTCATGAGAAATGGGTTCATGTGAACCGCTACTCATGAAATATAGATCAATGAGTTTGACTCAAAAAAACTATGCAATTGAATCCTGAAATACATATCATAATTAAAGTACTACTTATCTATATCACAGTTGAATCTTGAAATAGATATCATAATTAGAGTACTACTTATCTATATCTAAGTTACAGAAGATTTGTAGAGAGAAATGAAAGTTGTTTGATAGACACATGGGGTATCTTTTTTCTGTCATTGGGTTGTTTCACTGGAGTCAAAAGATTAATTAGTGTAAATTTATTGTTTTCTAAGGTCTGGTGGGTCTGTTCTTCAAGGCAAGCAATTCGAGGGTGCCCAATTGACCATTTGCTATGGTGGAACAGTGAATGTGTACGATGATATTCCTGCAGATAAGGTATGCCGTTTTATGGTTTTTTTCCTACTTGTTTTGGTATTTATAAACTGGTTTTATAATCTACATTGCTTTTCAGGCACAGGCCATTATATTACTTGCCTCTGGGAAACCTGTCCAGAATAACAATAATCATGTATCACAGCATCAGTGGAAAAAATCAGGTAAGAAGAAGAAACTCAATTTATCGCCTTAAGGAACAAGAACTTAGACTATCTAAACAGTCTTATATAGTATCTTTTTCAGCTTCAACCATGGTTGTAACTTTTATTACTTCAACATTTTTTTCACAAAGCATGTCATAAATCGATGAAATGGGTACATATAGAAAACTAAAACAAAGTAAAAAATGGAATACAATGGCAATAGATTTTTTTTTTGGCCTCAGCTAATCCTAAAACAAATAACAATTCAATTTCTTAGTTTTCACCATGTTTTCAAAACATTGCAGAATATGTAGTCAATTCCCTTATGCATTTCGGATTTGAAAGGTGGAATGTAGCCGACATATCACTGCACTTAAAATATCTGCCTGACCCACCTTTGTGATTATGAGAATTATTATTTTAGATTGTTTCGTCTGGCATGTTGCACGCGCTTACAACAAATTATTGTAGCATTCAATCTTAAAAGTCAAAGCTATTTAGGTAAAGAACCAATACTTGCCTACTCTAATTTAATGTACCCTAAGCTTTTAAATAGTATATCAGATTTTTAAAAAAAATTTAGATTTCTTCTATGTGACTTAAGAGTTTAAGTTATTGTTTGGAATTATGTGTATCAACAATGTAATCTAATCAACTACATCTTTGTAAAGTTGTTTAAATACACCATAAAAAAAAGTTACAGTGAAACATGTGCACCAAAGTACTTATTACCAATCACCTTATTACTAGTACTTGCACTATAAGATTTCTGCTTGATTTTTTACTGCGCGAAACAATTTTGAGCACTATAATACTCACATATAAAAGCCTATCGGCTAATTAACTTATGTATTACCCATATAATTGATTGTTTCTTTGATGTGACATATGAAGTGTATTATTACACATATACATGTGTACATATATTGATTCCTTATTAAATTTTTACTAGTATATATTTTTTTTTTGATTGCATGAAATGCCACCAATTCTTTTTAACTCAAGCTCTGTTGAAATGAAAATCAGATCTTCCTATTAAAAGGAATCATTCGCTACAACGCTTTCTCGAAAAGCGCAAGCACAGGTTCCCAACATCCCTAGAAACCAGAAAAACAAATTTATGTGTTAATTTTTAATATAAAACATTTAAATATAAAAATAATGCATGCTTTTTTTGTGCAGGCTGAATTCAAAAGCTCCATACACACCAGAAGAAAATCCAAACCGGAGTCTGTGCTTCAAATCTTCCTCAATTTCTTCGCCGGCTAAATAGAATCTATTAGATCTTAGAACTAAATATTCTCTACCTTGTACTTTCCCTGCCATTAATATTTCAGTGAAGAGTGCAGAGTGACTATTTTTTAGCTCTTATCATATCTATTTCGAAGATTGGACATACCTCGAAGCGTTTATACACAACTAGTTAGCCTGAGAAATTGTTGACATTAAATTTAAGCTATGTTTCATTAATTACTGGTTAAGATAACTCCAAACTGGTTAGCATGAGAAACAATTGATCACGTGTGGAAGGAATACTTTGTCTTGTGATCTGACGCAATAGGAGACTTAGAGGGCAAGGCAGTGGACTTTAGGGGGAGAGTTCACATCTCACTGACCCTGACTGTTTTTGCGTACGCCTTGGAAGCATTTTGAGTGGATGTCACTATCTGGTTATTTGTAATCTGTACTACTTGATCTTATTTATAATCATAAATAATATTATAAGAGTAATATTTGAAGGTAGTTTACCATTTAATTAGAAAGTATTGAGAAATCCTACTTTTAAAACATTAAAATTATATAGATGGTTTTTAAGAAAAAATTATATAGACTTTGTTTTGTTGTTTTGTCTTGTTGGTCGATAGGCTTTTATATGTGAGCATTGAAATTGTCTCACGCCGTAAAAAAAATTCACATGGGAAATTTTTTTAAACTCATCGGTTGTTCCTATCTGCGTATTCCTTGAACGTCTTATGGGTGCAAGTGCTAGTGCTAGTTTTAGGGCTTGGTTCTTCTTGGACTCTAAAATTGTGCTTTCTACCACCCACCTCATTTTTTGTGAGTAGTGTATTATTCTCCTTTTAGTTTATAAAAAATAATATAACTGTTATTTATCCAAAACAAATATAGTCCATAGAAATGGTTGTTTTACTATTAAAAAGTATTCCGTTATAGATTGTCTTATGACCATGGCTATGATGAGTTCTAAAATATTACTCAATACAAAAATATTATATTTATGTAGGTATTGTTTATATAATTTTTTAAAAATACAAAAATTAATAAACTTTTTGAATGGTTAATTTAGGTTAATTAAGTAGAAATTAATGTAGATTAAATATTGACAATTGTAAATGATAAATTGGATTATTTGTAATTTTTTATTTTAGGAAAGTAAATATAATGTAAGTGCACCTTCTAATGGTGCTCTTATTGCCTTCTCCATCATGTTTTACTTTATTATTTTGCACATGATTTCCACCCTTGTGCCTTTTGTGCAACCATGTCTAATGTGCCAACATTGCACATTTGTGTGCCTTGTTCATTGGTCTTCTTCCTACATTTCTCCTTTAGGCCTATTATGCATGACTAGACCTATGCTTTGTGTCCTTTCCCTTTCCCTATAGGCTCCCTTTTGTGCCTTGGTTTTGAGAATCTAGAAATTCCTACCACAATTTCTAGTTGCAATAGGTCTTTGTCTTCCCCTAGCATGCCTTGCATCAAACTCCAAGGTAGGAAGACATGTCAATCGTTGTTCACAATCGAGAATGAGTGCTAGCACCACCCTTTAGACCATCCAACAAAAATGGTCGCAATAATTCCCCTTGCCTAATGTTTATGTTTTGACATGCTTTCTTTGTTTCTCTTCCTCTTCTTCTCCTCCTCCTTCGCCTCACCTAGGTCATACATCATTCTCCTCTTCTACTAGTCTTTTTTGTTCTTACTCAACCTTGACTTACATGATACTAGGGCAATATTGGTCCACCCTCCTTTAAACCCCTTCTTCTTCCATACCCCTTGTGTGGGGCCTCAATTTGCATTCATTTGACGTCCTCCTTCAAGGTGTGTGCTTCTTTTGTGTTCCCTTCTTCCTCTTGATGAACCTTGTGAGACATCTTCATGCCCTCATGTAGTGCCCTCCTTTTAGCCTCCTCTCATGGTGTGAGATGTGTGCTTTTGTGTTGCCTTCTTCCTCTTGATGTACTTTGTGAGACATCTCCATGCCCTTGTGTAGTACCCTCCTTTTAGCCTCCTCTCATGGTGTGACTACCTTAGATGAATGGTTCTATTAGCACCTATTTGCCTCTCTTCTCTCCTTTCAACCTTTATATTGAGGATCTTCTTCTTGTGCATGTATCTATGCTCTTCCTTGTGATTCTCCCTCGCATGTTCCTCCTCAAAACTTTTGTAGGCCTCATTTTTTGCATCGATGTGGTCTACCTCCACATGCACACTGCATGCCTCCTTTGATGCCTATAGTGGATTTGTTTCCATACTCTCAATTCACACATTCCTTTGCTTTACATGATTTAGCTTACTTTCTTTAGTCGTGCTTCCTAGTTTGCTTCCTTTTGTTTAGTTGGCACACCCTGGGGCTAACTTGGCTTTTGATCCAAGATTTACATGACTAGACCTTTGCATTCTTCTTGCCTCTTCATGCCTTCCAAGTGGCACACTTCCTCCATGTTATTTCCTTCATACTTTGTTTATGTAGCTTTCTCCTTCTCTTCCTCACCCTCTATGAGGTTTCCTCCTTCCTTTAAGGGTTGGGGCCAACCCCCATTGCTCCCCCTAAGTGCTCTTTTCATGTAAACAATTTCTACTATAGCTATATGGCTACTCCCCTTATCTACGATTAGAACATGTGGTTCCTGTTGATGGTGGTTTTAGCACACAGCAGTGTAGGTGAAATACAAGTATATCACCCCTCTTGAAAAAGGTATCCTATCCACGAAAGGACTGCCCCAAGGATAATACAACTAGGTCTTAGCTTGCAGTAATGACTCAGTTGGTATGTTTAGCTGTGCCAACAAGGGGTCTTACATATAATAATAGGGTTCATAAGGTAATGTCAATAAAAGTGTTGGAAACCCTAGGATACTTTTAGCTGATTTGCAATATAAATGCTACTTGAAAACCTAAATCTAACAATCTATTATAAAGAAAATACAAAAGAGTAAGGGTTTAGAAAAGGATCCTAAGTGACATTCACAATGCAAAACTCATTGATGGTAGACAAATGTTCTGAAATTAAACCACTTTCTGTGTTGCCAAGGTAACAGATTGCTACAGCACTGCAGAGAATGATGTTATCTTCTATGGAGTCTTAAGATTTTCATATTACATACATCTAATAAATACCCAATTGATGACATGATTTGACTAATGTAATGCAATTGAACTCAACACAAAATAACATCCAGGCTAACTATGCACAACCACTTACAGTCATCAAGTAACTAATAATATGGACTTAGAACATTCATCAAATACCTTCAATAAATCATTAACATTGTAAAGCACAATAAACTAATTAGTAGATCAAGATGTGAACCATGAAACCAACTTGATAACACAAAGAGACAAATTCTCAGAAGAAACTGTAGCAACTTGCTTTTGTATTAATCAAAAATTCGGTAGAGTGTCAACAATTCACTATCAAGACTGTTACAATGAGAGAGACAATGGCCCTTTATATAGAGGAAGCGCCATAGTGAGTTTTTGAATGGATGGTGGAGATTAACTCAACACCAATGGTCCAGATTACATGACATTTAATGCATTACAACAACTAGATTGCATTTTCGGATTAACATTTGTCCTGTAGGAAAAAGGCAAAATACAACTCCCAAATACATTGAATCTAGACATTTTGAATGCCCATTAAGTTGTACATAGGGAAAAGTCAATTCCCAAGACATAATAAAGACAAAATAAGGTAACATGACCCTCCAAATACACCATTAATTATAAACGACTGGGATTCACATGTGATTTTACTGTTCATCTTCCTCCAAATCAATTTTGTCTTCTTCTGCCTTTTTGTTACAGTATGCAACTAGTGTTGTCAGAGTTGGGTTGATGTCCGATGGGTCTGGATCTTTGATGTAATCTACCCCAAACCTTAAGCTCTCAATTTCTGTAGAAAATTTAAAATACATAGCTTCCCTTGATTTTCTTCCCGCTTTAAATGCCAAAAAGGCAGCTCAGAGATCACTGACCTTGTCAAGTTTATTGACCATATTTAGTGGTGAGTCTCCATGAATAACCTGATACAACTTGTCTTGCATTGATGCTCGTCTATCGAGGTCAAATCATCTAGACTAGTATTTTTACAATCCCTCAATGTATCATTTATATCATATATTACCTCCATGATTTTAGTTTTCAATGTTTCAAAAGAATATCTTACTTTATCAAAAACACCTTTTCTCAATTTCATTTGTTGATACCATTCCTCAGATTTCTTCAACCTATCTTTTGTCAAGATATTCTCTATCAAAAGGACTTCCTTGGATAACTTCCTCATAGTTAGCACTCTTGGAAACATATGGGAATAATATTCATCATAGGGTTCACATTCGTCATGCAAATCTTCCCATTATTCCCTCAAAAGCTGAAAGTCTTTATGCAGTAAGGATGCAAATGCTATTACTTCACACCCTTCCTTGTACACTTTTATAAACCACTCTCGTGTGCTTCTAGTAGTGGTCTTGATATCATCGAACTTAGATAGTTCTTCCTTGGACAACAGGGTAGGAGTTGATCTTGGTTCTCCATCAGAGTGCAATGGCCTCATCAGGAATTGTATGCACGTTTGGAATTCTTCATTCTATTGATTCAACTCTTGTTTATTCAATTGGTCCAAATTGTGGACACTGTCCCTTTGAATTCATCTATTTTATGTCCCCTTGTAGCTGGTCCCAAATTCATAATTGTAACAATATAATCTTCTGCTCTGGCTTTTTATCAACATTTGCTAGTGGGACAACCACCTCTGCAATCCTTGATCCTATGGCATCTTTATATATTCTAGACTAGATTTTTGCTTTCTTTTGTTTCTTTGGTTTATCCACTCTAGCCAAGAGTGTAGCCAAATCTAGTTTCATTATTTCCACCTGTGGTTCTTTATTTTGCAACCTTTGCTGTAACTAATCAGGTGTAGTGGAGGAAGAATCCTTAGGAGAGTCAATATGATTCTCTCCTTTATTAGGTGACCCATCAAGAATTTTCAATTCAACCCTATCTCCATCATTCTCTTCATCATTTGACTGTTCAACATTCTTCAAATTTTCCAATTGTAACGTTAGAAAATGTCCCCTTGGGGGCTTTTCCCTCATGAGGTTTAGCTCCCGGGTCTTTTAAGTGCATTTAGGACATTTTAGTTAATATTTTAACACCCCAATGGAATGAGACCTGGGTTCCTTGGAAAATAGGGCCTAGGTGGACCCCTTGAGCTGTACCCTGCCCAAAATAAGGGGGAGGAATTGGGCACCCATGCCCTAGTCCTACCCTATTTTGGGGCAGCCCCAATTTCTGGGTGTCGATTAGTGACTGTTATTAGGTCCCTTTGCCGACACGGTAAGTTTGAATTTAAAATATCTTGGCGGGAGTGCTTGTAGATGCATATATAAACATGCTTAGGCATTCATTTGTAAACTAGATTTCAATTAGATGGCAATTGAGATATTCAAGTGTTCTCAAGGTGACTCAAGGCTTTCTATTGTGTTGCAAGAGCAGACTTGTATGTTTTGTGTGTTGATATTTGTAGATTTGAGCATTAATTCCTTCATGGCATGAAGAGCATCTTCCTCCATGAAAGCTTCACTACAAGGTGACATATCATTGTGTTTTTATCATTGATTCCTTTAGTTTTTGGCCTTTGCCTCACAAGGGCATGCCGTCTTTATCTGACAACGGTGTTTGGAGACTTAAGTGTCCTCTAGGGTTTGACTGAGGCAAACCTCTAAACACCACAACCCCCAAACCAAGTCTTGTGATTGTAGGTTACAAGTGTCGCATCTGGGAAAAGTGGAGTTGCAGGAAGGCTGGACAGACATCAAGGATTTATGATCTGAAGGAAAGATGGACAAAAGAGCACTTCTGGGACTAGGCTGCTCGCTCAAGTGTCCTCCACAGATAGATTCTAGAAAATAGAAGTTACAGGGCTGATTAGTGTTCGAAGGAGGTCTAGATTTCCTAGAAAAGTAGGTACCTTGGACTTGGGCACCCGCTCCAATGTCCCCGACTGTTCCGCTTCAGAAACCTGAAAATAGGTATTCTGTAATTTGGTATTTTACTCCTGTCTGCAAGAGGATTTTCTATAATTCATTAATTTGTTGTCGTATTTGCATAATTAGGGTTTTAATGGTTAATTGAGCATAGGAGAAGGAAAATTTGATAATTAATTCCCTAATCCAAATTTTCCAATATCTAAAAGTGACTCTAGGGTATGATAGTACTCGCCACTCGACCCTAGATCCTTCAATGTTTAGTGGAGAGGCAGATTTTAACATCTAAACAACAAAAGATTAACAAATCTAATTTTACCCTAAATATTTTGGTGAACCCATGTTATTGGACTTAAATTGCAACTTGTTGAGTGTTTGTCTGTAGATTTGGTGTGATTTCATTCATTCATATAGGCATTTACTTTATTGCATTGGGAAAATTTTAAAAAAATTGAAAAATTAGAAAAATACAAAAAATTGCATTGTTGGGCTTCCTAAATTGTGTCAATTCTTCCTAAATTTTCCTAATTCATGATTTTTGTATTATATCTGATATAAACTACAGTAAAATACAAAAATTCAAAATTTTGGGTTGCATTTTCATCATTAATTGCTAGGGTTTTGTGGAAATTTTGACAATTTTTAGATAACCTCGTAATTCTAAAATCTAGGGTTTGTAGGCAAAATCTTTTATCAGATTTTTTTACTAATTTTAGAGGCTCATTAAATTTTCATTTGGATTTAGTCTCACATTTTAGTGTGAATTTGCATTTAAATTTAAATTATTTACATTTTTGCATTGAAAATTTCAACAAAAACTAGCAATTTTGGTGCATTTTCATTAAATTTGCATGGGCATTTTGCATGTTTGAGCTTGAAAATCATTTTCAGATCTGAGAGTATGTAATTTCCAACAAAAATCAGACTTCAAACAATTTGGATAGTATTTTGTTCCAAAATCTCAAACCTAGGGCTTCAAAAATGTTAATTTTTGCTAAAATTAGCCTTATCAACTTCATAAAATTGCACCATGGGTGTGTTGTGAAAGATATTTTTGCATTAATTTTCTATTATTAGGGTAATAATTTTCTTCCCCTCATAAAAATCTTCACAACACCCTTTTAACGGGCTCTTGTAGTGAAAATTTGGTGAAAAACAACACTTTTTGGCAATTTTTGCCCTAGGGTTTGACCTAGTTTGCACTCCAAGTGTGTTGTGATTCATTTTATGGATTTAGGTGACTGACATTATTGATATAATTTGATTTCCCTCCTAAAATTCCTTACAACACCCCCTTTGCTAGGTCTTGGAGTTGAAAAACTATGAAAAATAGCCTATTTTTGCTATATTTTCACTAGGGTTTGACCTTAAGTGGCACTGAAAGCATGTTGTGTTGGATATTTTAGCACCAAGTGACTATTATTTCTGATATTATTCATTTTCCATCATCATTTTCCTCACAACACCCTTTGTTATGCTCTTTTGCATTGAATTTTGGTGAAAAAAGTGCTTATTTTGACATATTTTCACTATAATTTGACTCGACATTATCTTGAATTTGCATCAAGAGTGTGTTGAGAGTGATCATATTGTTGTTTTTGACTGATATCAAACATATAAATTTCTGCCCTTGATCAAAATCCTTACAACATCCTTTGTTTCATTCATTTGCATTGGAAAGAGTACAAAAATTGAGCATTTTAGGCTACTTTTGGCATATTGTCTTGCACTTGTCCTTGACATACTTTTGGAGAAACTTTTAAATCTAATATTGCATTGATTTGGAAACATATATCATGACTACCTCTTTAGAAGAGTTGTTTGCATACATCGTAGACATTGATCATTTCTCTAAATTCACTGATAGACATCTTCAAGTTTTGGAACAAATAGCACACATTCATGATGTTGATCTCTCTATGTGCTCTACATACGAAATCCTTTGTTATATATCTGAATTTGATAACTTCACAACTCTCATCGGAATATACCCTTCGATATTGGATGATCTCAAAAAATTCATGATCAATAACATATATACTAGTGATGATCTTAAAATGTTAGATGAAGCCTTGGATGATTTTATGGGAAGTGCTACTGTGGCACCTATTGATAAAACATGTGATGATAACTCTGGTTTACCTTATGATCCCTCTCCAAAGGTTATTCCCCCCCATGAGAACACTTTGATGCAAGAGGATGATTTCATTGACACATATGTTAACATCACATTATTAAGTCTTCATTCTAATGCTCACTCTAGCCAGGATGAAGCATTAGCAAATGAAGAGCCACCATTAGTTTTCCATTTTGATGCTCTCCCTGGCCAAGAGGAAGCATTAGTGAATGAAGAAATCCCTTCAACAAAGAACATTCCATGGGTAGACAAAGAGCTTTCATCTAACAACAATAAAAACTCTATGCAAACCTTTATGGATCATCCTTCCAACCTTATTCCTTTAGTTGAGTGTTCATACACTTTGGATTTCACTAAGGAAGAGAAGACATTTAATATCCCTCCTTTGTTTGAATATTCAAGTCATCTGGACATCACTAAGGATGTAGTCCTAGTGGATAAGGAGAAGTCTCTCACATTAAATCCCTCAAGGATGGATGTTGAGATCACTCAAAATAATTTGCTTCTCCCACCACCTAAGAGGATAGTGAATATGTGCACTAACGAACTTCAACAAGAAAACATTCCACCTAACATTGAGACAAACCAAGAAGCATTTAAGAATGAACAAAAGAATAATGACAATGACTTGGCAATTATACCTTATGTTCGGGAAGATGATAATGATTTTCTTGATGACAAGATTTAGCATGAAGACCCTACTGGTAAGTATCTCTAACCCTTTATCTCTCTCATGATGTGCTTCCCCCGTGATGTGTTATGTGTTGTTTAGGCCTCCTGAGATGACCTCAGATTCTCCCGTAAGGTTCGGGATACTAGGAGACTGCCTCTGTTGTGACCTTCTTCTATTTGTATCACCATTCTTCTAAATTGCCTCTCTCTGATTTCATTGTTGTGTGTTGTGTCTTGCAGACATAGCATCATGGTTGGTGACTTGGGGGCACCCTCCTATGTGACTATCCCTAAGACACTTGTTTCTCTGAGCTCTTATTTATTGTTTCCCTTCCTCTAGTGTTTCCATCTAGTGGTCAGATGACAACAAACATTTATACTGATGCGAACCTAGTGTCCCTTTCGAGATCAATCAAAAAATGGACTATATTTCCTAATATGATGATGGGGTTGTATATTTTATCTGACGCTTGGCTAGTGGAAGCACTCGTGCTTTCCACGTAGTGAATTTGATGATGTTTCTATTGCATTTACAGACCTTAACAATACTGCTACTCTATGCACCTTTGTTTGCCTTTGAATCTATCCTTGGCGGTACTCGATTCAGAGAGCTTCGTGATATAGCCCTATGGTTATCTTCGAACTCTGAATTCATTGTATAACCTTGGCTCTTTGTGTGGTTAATCATATGCATTGATGTTGTTGTTTATCATGATGTTGTAGACACTAACATGTTTCTTGCAGGGATGTGTTTGTGGGAACATTTGGCGATCGTAAAGTACATGTCACCTCCAGGGGGCATGGGCTTTGTGAAAGTCGGTGTTCCCTTGTGTGTTTTCTTCCTACCTTAATGTGCTTGATATCGACACATGATATCAACCACCTTAAGGTGGGGGCATACAAGGTAAGTTGTCTATTATAGATGTTAGTAATGTGTTTGACCTCAGATGCAAAGACTTACTCCCCAAGGTAGTGCATCTTGCATCCTAAGTTTGTTTGCAATCAATCAATCAATAATGTAAGCCCTTTGCAGAGGTGGGATATCGAGCATATCCTTTTTCTTAAGCCGTCTATAGAGGCAGGGATAGTGTATTTCTTGGAGCAAATTACATCATCATGTCATTTTCAAAAGTCCTCTGCAGAGGTGGGGAGTGGTTCTGTGACTAACTCAAACCTTAAGCGTGTTTTTGGAGATTTTTGTGGTGAAGCCCAATCATCAGTGTGTTCCTGTAATGTGCCTGAGATGGTGATGAGCCTAGAAATAGGGAACACACCATTGCTTGTCTGCCGTGTTTTCTCCGTGTCTTCAAGTGTGTGTGTTTTGGCATGCTTGTTTTGTATGGCGTGTTTGTTGCCCCATATGCATAGACCAACGCCTTTGAGTAGTGCTTTGTGCATTTTGGGAGGTTTTGCATATATTGCGTGTGTGTTGCCCCATATGCAGAAACTAGCACCATTGAGTAGTGCTTCCTGCATTTTGGGAGGTTTGTTTACTTTCCAGTACTTGCATTTACATTTCATATATATGAGAAAAAAGAAAAGAAAAGATATCATTTCTGTCTTCCATGCATTAATGTGTCTTCTATGCATTAACTGTCTACTCTGTGTTCTGCGTGGCTGTAATTGTCTTCTCCATGTTTTGCATGCCTGTTACTGTCTTCTATGTGATTGGCGTGTCTTCTCTGTGTTTGATGTGTTTGTGACCTTAATTTAATGCATGTATGGGCCTCGCGTTTATACATACATTAAAGTGGGGGATAAATGTAATGTTAGAAAATGTCCCCTTGGGGGCTTTTCCCTCATGAGGTTTAGCTCCCGGGTCTTTTAAGTACATTTAGGACATTTTAGTTCATATTTTAACACCCTGATGGAATGAGATCTGGATTCCTTGGCAAATAGGGCCTAGGTGGACCCCTTGAGCTGTACCCTGCCCAAAATATGGGGAGGACTTGGGTGCCTGCGCCCTAATCCTGCCCTATTTTGGGGTAGCCCCAATTTTTGGGTGTCAGTTAGTGACTGTTATTAGGTCCCTTTGCCGACACGGTAAGTTTGAATTTCAAATATCTTGGTGGGAGTGCTTGTAGACGCATTTATAAACATGCTTAGGCATTCATTTGTAAACTAGATTTCAATTAGATGGCAATTGTGATATTCAAGTGTTCTCAAGGTGACTTAAGGCTTTCTATTGTGTTGCAAGAGTAGACTTGTATGTTTTGTGTGTTGATATTTGTAGATTTGAGCATCAATTCCTTCATGGCATGAAGAGCATCTTCCTCCATGAAAGCTTCACTACAAGGTGACATATCATTGTGTTTTTATCATTGATTCCTTTAGTTTTTGGCCTCTGCCTCACAAGGGCACGCCCTCTTTATCTAACAACGATGTTCAGAGACTTAAGTGTACTTTGGGGTTTGACTGAGGCAAACCTCTAAACACCACAACTCCCAAACCAAGTCTTGTGATTGCAGGTTACAGGTGTCGCATCTGGGAAAAGTGGAGTTGTAGGAAGGCTGGACAGACATCAAGGATTCAGGATCTGAAGGAAAGATGGACAAAAGAGCACTTTCAGGACTAGGGCATTCACTCCAGTGTCCTCCATAAATAGATTCTGGAAAACAAAAGTTATAGGGCTGATCAGTGTCTGAAGGAGGTCCAAATTCCTCAAAAAAGAAGGTACCTTGGACTTGGGTGCCTGCTCCAGTGTCCCCAACTGTTCCGCTTTGGAACCCCGAAAACATGTATTCTGTAATTTGGTATTTTACTCCCGTCTGCAAGAGGGTCTTCCATAATTCATTAATTTGTTGTTGTATTTGCATAATTAGGGTTTTAATGGTCAATTGAGCATAGGAGAAGGAAAAATTGATAATTAATTCCCTAATATAAATTTCCCAACATCTGAAAGTGACTCTAGGTTATGATAGTGCTCACCACTCAACCCTAGATCCTTCAATGTTTAGTGGAGAGGCAGATTTTAACATCTAAACAACAAAAGATTAACAAATCCAATTTTACCCTAAACACCAAAATGGCATGTTGAGTATCTCCTAATATTGTATCTGATGTGCTTGTATCTTCTAGATTGTCAGTTACTTCAACTACCTCAATGGTTGTGGCTATTCTAGTTGTAGACTTTTTCTTTTGGAACTCTAATTCTGCACAAACCTTCTCGATCTTGGGTAGTTGTGAAATGACTAATGGGGCATACTTTGAAGAAGAAATGATTGGATGTGTTAAAGAATCACCTATGGCTAACAAATAATGGGAAACTAAAGAATGTAGGTGTCCATGGGATAAATTAGCAAATGAAGCAAAACCTAGTGAAGGTGGAATGGGAGGGAGAGAGGAGATAGCAATGGGTGAAGAAAGGCTGAGTGATGGGAGAGGGAAGGAAGGTGCTAAGATTGTGGAAATGGGTGGTAATGACATCTGAGTGGGGGTAGTGATGGATTAAATAGATGGTAGGGACATGGTGGAGATGGGAGGTGAATAGGAGCCCAAAGGGATGATGGATGAGGAAGCAAGTGAAGAGGAAGAACTAGATATGCTCACATTTGTTGTTATTGAAGGTAATGTAGATGTTGTATCTAGAGGAGAGGGAGTAGATGAAGTGACTTGTAGAAGAGAGGAAGTAATGGGGACACTAGTCAGAGATGAGGAAAGTAGAGGGGTAGCTGAGGTATTAGTAGGGGTTGCAAATGAGACATTTGTTGCTGGTACCCTTGGCTTTTTAGTTTTTGAGCTCTCCCCTTTACCACTGGGTATATCTTTCCTCTTTTCAGTTCTGGTCCTTGTGGCAGGAGGTGGGTCTTTCTTCTGTGCCTTAGGGATAATCTTCTTAGCTTTCCCTCTTTCTACCAAAGGCACGTTATCTTCACTATCAGTGTCTCTAACTACCTCATGTTCTTCTACATTTATCTGTTCCAGGGGTTGATCTTCTTCATCTTTTGATTCCTTTTTTGAATCTACCTCTATGTATGTTAATGTAGTCCCTACTTATGTTAACGCTGCTATTTGATTACTGACCCAAATCTTATTGAATTTGATTGGGTTTCTCATAGCTTCATCCAATGAACTTTCTTCTGCATTGGCCCAATTGGGAGGAGGGATAGGCTGACTAAGCAATGCTTCCCATGGGCCTCTCTGAACTACATTTTCATCCTCTATCACCTGATCTGGCACTTGAATGATATGGAATCTTCTTATTCATTCTAAAGACAACCAGGAGTAAGTTCTTCCAATTACATCATAGTCATCTACACAGTCTGCCCAGAAGTCTTCTAGGTGATCTCGATGGAACAATTTATTACTGACATACCTTTCCATTATCCCATGGGGATCGAAATGTTTCCTTCTGATATATGGATGAAGGTTCAATAGTTGTAATTCTCTATTTGAATGCTCTACTGCACCTAGGGTGGTACAAGAATAGTGACCCTTCCCCAATATAATTGGAAATTTTATATTGACCCTGTGCAGATGTTTGAGCCTTTCTACAGAGGTGATGAGTTGCCCGGTCAGTTCAAGGAGCACTACATTGTCGGTTGGATACCGGAGCAGCCTATATCGGGTACCTATAAAACCTTGGATTCTCAAATAGGTAAACTTGTGAAATTGTAGGCACCATCTCCCATATTGTTGAATAACATTCATGGCTTCAGGAGATATTCTTAATGCAATGCTACCTTGGAGTATCCTAGTGATATGCATAGTGAGTGCATCATTCACCCTCTTGTAATGGATCAATGATTGTGATATTACTAGTTGGGGATAGCATTCATACACTTTTAGTTGCTGATCAACATTTCCTACTTCTCCAATCTTAGACAACCCATCATACTCATTTCTTCTGGGCAATGCATAGACAACATATGAGGTCCATTTGAATGTCTCCTTCTCCTTGAAATTCTCAAAGGCTTCATGCATGTTGTCACTGATGATTTGAGCCTAGTGAATTTTCTTGTCTTTATGTATTATCTCCTCAATGAGGGCAAACATCCATTCTTCAAAGGTGGAAGCAGATGGGAGCCCATAGATTCTACTTAGTAAAGTCACCAAGTACCCAATATCATCATGGAAATAACTTCTATAAAAAGTATGGGGCAGCTTGATTATAATTGACCACTTATGTTTCATCTAGTGATCATTGATCTGCTTTTTACATTTCTCCACATCTTTCTTGTATGTATTCTCAGCATCTTTCTTATTGGGTATGGACATCATAGGGTAAACTAGTATACTAAAGATTTCTGCCAAGGACTGTGAGCTTAAGTCTTCTAGAACCTCCCCATTTGTAGTTTGAATGGTTCTGGTCAAGGGATCATGTCTCTCTGCACATGTTATTATGAGCTTTGCACATTGTGCAGAGGTAGGAAAGGCAACTACTTCTACAATACCATTTCTTGGCCAATGGTGTAGGATTTGGTCCAAACACCCTGAGTTTGAAATCCTCTAAGTCCACATGACCTAGATCTGTGTCTCCAATGTTCTTCAAGCTTGGTTTCTGGAGGGATGCCCTTGAATTCGTACTTTATGTTTTGAGCTCAGGCAGCCATTTAACTTGCATGACTGTGCCTAATGAGTCATGGGTGTCTTGAAGGTCTTTGGTTCCTAAATCTTGGTGATATAGCTACAAGTTACTTGTCCTATGTTACTAAGTCAAGCTTTACCTTATAAAACAAATACCAAGTCCTTTTCTAAGTTACAAATGCACAAGTTAATGATTTGTAGACTACATTACCTTATAACATTTATTTCATGATTTAAACAATATAAGAACAACATTCAAATCCTATTTAAACCATGCAATAAACACCAATTACTTTGAAAATCCAAATGAAATCATGCAAAACATCCTAAATTTTTACCTTTGCAGTGCTTAACCTGATAAAACAAATATAATTGCCTTAAGAATTTTCAAGAAATCAGGTCTTTTACATAGTTTGTGCTGAATTTGAGGGTCTCAGACTTCTTAATGTCAAAAGCGCTAACTTTGGTCTTGACAGACTTAGCGTCAGTTTTGGAGTTTGCTGACTAAAGTCGATGGAGGCATTTTTTAGTGAAGGGTTAGGAAGTTGATTTTCCATGCAAGGAATGAAGACAATTGAATGTCGAGTTTGGCTCAACTTTTAACTACCTCCGACTAGTGCGGGTTTTGGGGGTGACTGACTAAAAGCTCTTCATAAGGTTGGTTATGTGGATTTCAGTGCAAGTCCGTGGCGAAAGGATTCAGTGCTAAGAGTGTATAGTAGCAGGTTTTAAGGTGGACTGACCAAAGTCAGTAGAAGCAGTAATCAATGCAAGTCAGAAGACAATGACTTTGGCACAAAAGGTCTGGATGTGGGCAAGTGGGATTTTCAGGTGCAACAAACTGAGCGTGACTTTTGGGGGCGATTGACTAAAGTCATTGGGGATGGTTTTTGGTGCAAAGTTAATGATCTTAGGTTTTAGCATTGAATTCATTAGTCTAAGATAGTGGAGATTTTGGGTATCACTGACTAACCCTAAACCTAGAAAAGGTCAGCAGAAAGGTTTTTCAGCGCAAAGTTCGTGAGGATTGAATCTTGCGCTAAGATCTTACTTTGAAGAAGGCGTGGAAATTTCATAGCACTGACTGACTGAAGTTCAGGGAGTCAATTCAAAAGGTCGGTCGGGACCATTTTCAGCGCTGAAGTGAATGAGTTATAACCAACACAAGTTTCTGAGGATTTCGACGGATTTTATCACAAATTCACAGGTTATTGTGAGATATGTTTTAATGTGACGTGATCAGTTTGAAATTGCAATGCTAGGGTTTTCTGTGCTCAGAATAGACTTAATAAATGTGAATGCCATGCCCTAGGGTCTGTTTAGTAATTAAATAGGAGATTTTCAACTAAGCATTACAACATGAAACAATCATAGAAAAAACCCCCTTTAAATTAGACCCTTGCATTAACAAACAAACTTAGAAACCCTTTGAAATCAAAGCTTATATGCAAAACCCTAGGTTTGAAAGAATAAGGTAGGGGAAAAAATGTCCCGACCTAGTTTCTGGAAAGTTGCAGAGGTAAGGAATGTGCTTTTGGATGCCTTTGATCAATTCTCATCATTACTAAATCTGCTCGCTGTTTGCATGATTTGCAAAGCTCTTGAAGAAATTCATTTGTTTTTTGTAGAATGATTTCTTCAAATGAATTTGAAATGTTATATTCCCCTTGTCTAATCTGCCATTAATGTAGAAGTACCTTTTCCAACTTGACACGCAGTGTGCAGAGAGCATTTTAGGGTTTTGCGTAGGATCGGGGTTCCTTGGACCTAGCACGACTTCTGGGTTCCACGGACCAAAGTCGGTGGATAGCAATTTTAGCACAAAGTCTTGGTTATGACATTTTAGTGCCAGCGCTACTTTCAACACTGACTGACATGCGGGGATATTGGATTCTTCAGAGAAAGTCACCGTGAAAAGGATTTTTAGCACATGGTTAGTGGAGGGTAGTTTCAGTGTGAAGGTAGTTGTCAAGCAAATTAGCGCTTAGTTAGTGACTTATGATTTTAGCACTAGGGTTAGTGGGTCATCTTTTCAGTGCAAAGATTCTAAGGACTTGGCTTGGATGTTGAAAATCACCTGACTCAGTTGTTTGAAAACCTAAGCAACTTATTCATCTGCAAGAAATGTGACTTTGACTTCTGATGGGTCACTTGATCATACATCCTTGAACACCTTAGGAACCAACTAGGACAGAGCTAACACTCTAAGCCAAAATTTGAAAGAAGGGGGCCCCCATTTCATTAAATGGGGCGTGTGTGCAAGGCACAAAAAATGGCAACTTTGCTGGGGAAATGCTCCAGAGCATTTCAAAGATAAACTTCAATTTCGAACCTAGAATCTCCGTGTTTACCACATGCCAGATAAGATAACATGATATCTTATCAAAGAAGCAGAAATTAATTGCAGAGTACAACCATCCATATCCTGAAAACCTGAGTGTGTGCAATTGTATTAATTTCCATTCCTTAGAAACCAAGATCATCCAAGATCTGTCATGTTAAGCTACGTAGTTTTGACATACATCTCATCCATCTTCACATTGCCCCATTGCCAGTCAGGTGTCCATAGCCCCGACGAAGTTGTCTTGCAAACCCATCAGCTCAATTGAGTTGCAATGTGTTCTAGATGTAATTAGATTTTGTTTTTAACTTTACTGATGACTGATTAAGAAGTTAGAATACAATGTTCCCATACCATTCGTCTTTGGATATATCTTCTAACATATACTACTGAGAGACTAAGCCTGGACCATTTTTAGCCATGGTTTTCATTAGTGCTTGACCCCTTACCAGTTTCATGGGTTGTATTTCTATATCGAACTCTTGCAGGATTGTGACCCATTTTCCTCTTCATTCACCCAACTCACTTTGCATAAGTAGTGCCTTGACTACTACATCATGTACAATTGCGATTACCTGGCTTCTTAAGATGTAATGACGAAACTTTTTCACTACTTTAACTAAGGCATATGCTTGTTTTTACACATTTGGATATCTCAGTTCTGAGTCTTTCAAAGGGGTTCTCATAAAGGCAATAGGTCTTTCATCATCAATGACTCTTTTTTATGTCAACATTGCTGCATAGGTATGTTCAGAAGTGAAGGAGTAAATGCAAAATGACAGTGTATAATTAGGACTTACCAGTACTAGGGCATTGGCTATTGCCTATTTGATTTCTGGAAAAGTGGCCTTAGCCTCTGGAGTCCATTCTACCTTAGCATCTTGTTTCAACATAGCATTTAGTGGACGAACAATCTCGGCAAACCCGGTGATGAACTTGTGAACAAAATTGATCTTACCAAAATATGACTTCAGTTCTTTCTTATTGGCTAGGGGTTGGATCTTGAGGATCACTTGGACTTGGTCAGGATCAATTGATATACCTTGCTCAGAAATCACATGTCCGAGTAACTTCCCTTTAGTTACTCCAAAGATACATTTCTTAGGATTAAGCGAGATCCCATAGACTTTGCATCACTGTAGAATTTTCCTTAGGTCTGCCACATGATCTTCCCTCTTCTTTGAAAATACAGTGAGATCGTCCATATATATAATGATGCATTTTCTAGCCAATCCTTTGAAAGCTATATCCATTGCACGTTGGAATGTAGCTTTTGCATTGATTAACCCAAAGGGCATCCTACAATAAGCATAGATCCCCCATTTGCATGTGAAGGATGTCTTCAATCTGTCTTCATATTCTACCTTTACTTGGTTATAACCTGAATAACCACCCAGAAATGACATCATTTGTGAACTGTTGACTATTTGTAGCACCTCGTCCAAGGATGGTAGCGGGTAATTATCTTTTTCTGAGGCCCTATTCAAATTTCTGAAGTCAACACAGAGTGTGATCTCTCCATTTTTCTTTTGTACTAGTACTAGATTTGCTACCTAGGTAGAATGTCTTACAAGAAATATGATTCTGGCAGACATCAATTTCTATACTTCCTTGAAAATTAAAGGTTCCAGCAGAGCATTAACTGGTTGCTGCCTTTGCCTAAAAGGTTTTGCCCCTGGCTTGAGAGGTATCGTATGAGTTATGATTGAATTGTCATATGTCTTGAGATCTTCATAACTCCAAGCTATGACCTCATGGTAATCTCTTAATGCATGAATAATAACTGCCCTTTCTTCAACAATACTAGCTTTTCCAATGAAAACATTCTTAACATCTTCAGGGGTCCCCAAATTGTAAGGTTCACATTGCACCCTAGGGGATTCTCCCCATTTCTTCTGGATTCCAAACTTATCTTAGTCAAACAATCATTCTAACTCCACCATTCCCCAAGGAATAGTGTTCGTCTTCAAATTGAGAACTCCTTCTAAATCCATTTCAACTGGCTCCAATTCCTTCTTGTCTATTATCTGAGCAACAAAAACATTTGACAAAGTGAGAAAATCAATTATGTGCTTGTCGTCCTCGAAAACCTAAAAATTCATGATGTTGTCTAGTACAGAGGGAGTTGAGACCAATTCTACAGTAAATTTGTTTAATCATGTCATGGATAGCAGTTCCAAAGAACTAGCTTCCTGAGCCAAAGAATCAGCAATGTGATTCTTCTTACGTGGGATCAGCTGGATATTAAAACTATCAAAGCATTCAATCAAATCCCATACCCGATTCCGGTATCTATTCAATCTCTTATCATTGCATGAATATTGCCTTCTCACTTGTTTGATGACCAACTATGAGTCACCAAACACTTGGATAATTTTAACCTTTTTCTGAAGTGCCATCAACAATCCATGTACCAAAGATTCGTACTCTATCACGTTATTTGTACAGGGGAATTGCAATTGATATGCTACCAGATATGATCTTCTTGTGGGACTGATCAATTCAAAACCTACACGAGACCCATGTTTGCACCTAGACCCATCAAATCTTAGTGTCCAAATGAGGGAGTCATTACTCATGTTACTTTGTGTAGTTTGTTGTTTTTCATCTGATTGAGATTCTGGACCAACTGCATCTGTAGTAGCTTAATTTTCCTTTGGGATTGCAGGAATCTTCGAACGCTTTTGCATTTGTTTAACTGCCTCTTGACAGAGTAAGCATGTGAACTCAGAATGAGAAGCATTATGAATACGACACCAGTTTGGCAGTAACAATTCATCCATCTGTATCCTCTTCCCGATAGCCAGTTGGTCACTCATGAATTTAGCCATGAAGTCTTTGGATCCTTCAAATATTCTTGGTTCTTCATCATTAGAGGAGGAATCTAGGACTGACTGCACACATGCCTCTGTTGTTTCTTGATATTTTGTAAGTGGAGGATCAGAGAATTTACTATAATTCAGCATGAGTATTTCTTCTATTTGATCAACTTGGGGAAGATAAACCCCCAGGTCTACTTCTGAAAACAAAATCTCATTGGTTTGATTGTATTATGTGATCATATGCTTCATTTTTAGCTCTCTTTCAATGTGAATCTAATTCGCCAGTCCATTCCATGGTAGCCACATATGGGAAAAGTATGTTACCATATAACCATTCAATGTTCTAGACCAATCCCTACTTACAAGCATGCCATACTGATCCGGGATATCAACTACTTGAATATCTATATATTGCTGCACCCTAGGATCGGATGCCAGTTGCATATGGATCCTGTTTAATTCACCCATCACATTAACCTCAGTTTTATCTAATTGCGTAACTTTCCTAGAAGATTTAGCTGGAGTGAGACCTAGTGCTTTGCATACTAACAAAGGCATCACATTGGTAGAGGCCCCTGAGTCTACCAAATATTTATGGAGGTTCTTCCCAAATATCTTAAGAGTCAAGAGGAAAGGTGGACTCTCACTTTTGTCCTTATATAAAGTGACATTTTGCTCAGTATCTATCACATGGACTTTATCTTTCCCTTTGTCCATATTGTCCTTTGGTTGAACTTCCTTTTGGAAAGGATCTATTCTAATGCTTACTCCCATGTCTTGGAAGAAGGTTGTCCTAACTTATGGAACTTTCAACAGTTCAAAGACTGATAGGCTAACTTTCATTTTCTTGAGTTCATCAACAACATACTATCCTAACTTGGCTATCTCAGTCCTCTAAGAATTTCTAGTTGTGGCTCCTTGATGCATTGGCTGGGGTGTTGCCTTAGGAGGCTCAAGATTGTTGGAGGCCTTGGGATCTAGTGGAATCTGATAGTTATTTGGAGGAATAGATGTGGTGAAGGGACCTTTTGGTTTATTGCTTCTAAGGTTGTATGAAGTTTTATTATACTGTTGATAAGCATGTACCTCCTCACATTCTTCCTTAGGCTGATTGTCATATTGGAAAGGAAATGTATAACTATCAAGTACAAGGGTAGTGTCATACCTCTGGGTTGGGACGAGTTCATACCCTGTAAGTGGATTCTCTTGTGCCTCTGCATTCTGGATCTCCATTTGAAAAATACTGGAAGCTATTTGGAACTCTAGACAATCCATTTCAGAGTGAGCATTTGTATTGTGAATTTTGCAACATGAAGATAATGCTGCTTCGGCCAACATCACCTGACTAGGTGGATGACTTTCAGCATTTTGATTACCCAATGGTGAAGGAACTCCACCCTTATTTGGTCTAGTATTCCAAGTTCAATTTTGTTGCTAAAAATTTTGATTCTGATATTGATTCTGGTTTTGACTCCTTTGTTGCAAGTAGGCATTCTAATTTCTTAGATGACTGACTTCAGCAATAAGTTTTTTCATTTGTTCCGCTAACTCCCTGATGTCATCCCTGTCATCCTTAGCTTTGGTAGTTTTGGCTGATTGGAGAAAAGGCATTTGGGTAGGCGGTAATTCTGCCATTGGAGCTCCAGGATGGACCACTAAGGCTTGTGTTGCGGCAGGGACTGGGATAGGATTCATCACAGGGGTATGATTAGCTAGAACCTGGTTGATCATAGGTATCTAGTTTGGCATGGCTGTAGGACCTATGTGATTTAATGGACTTGTTGCTATTTGTCCCAATTGTGTGTTCACTGTGACAACTTTAGCATATGCCTGAGCTAGGGTGGCCGGATCCAGGTTAACTCTTCTCACAAACATGGAAGTAAGTCTGTCCAGGGTTGCATAGTAAATGGGTAAGGCTATAGCTTGAGCTAGGGTGTAAGGAGCTTGTAAACAACTGTAAGCCTTCTAGAATTAGTTGTTGAAAGAACTTATTAACTCCTCTTTAGCTCTGCGAATTTCCACAAAGAACCTATTAAGGTCTCCTAGGGTGGTGGGCATCCTGAAGCAGTCAAGAAATACATTTTTTAAATTCAACCACAAATTTATCGAAGCTACAGGGACCTTGGCAAACCAGTAGTAGGCTTCATCCTACAGTGAGTAGGGAAACAATCTGCAAACCACATCCTCATGTTGCACCTGAAGGATAAACATATTACCTTCAAAAATCTTAATGTGCTCATCGATAATTCTGTCAAGATCATTAGTACGAAACTTAGAGGAGAACTTGTCGGGGTTTTTGGGTATGTCATGATAAGCATTGAATTGGAATGGGGACTGGTTATTAATAGTGAAAGAGGCCATGGCTAGGAGATTGACTGGGACTGCAGTTGGACTTTTTGGCCCAGATTGAGCCCTTGGAGTTCTAGGTATTCCTTGATCTCGGGTCAACCCACAATAGTGTGTTACACTTTTGTGGACAAATAAAAATTGAAGGTGCCAAAAAATCTCTAGTAGGCACCTATGTTCGAAGGTATTTTCTTCGAATGAAGGGCTTGTCAGCTCTATGAAAACTTAAAATAGTAGAACCTTTGTTCGAAGGACATCTTCTAATGAAGGCAATTGAGAGCCAAATTAAAATAATAAAATAATGTCTTCGATCGAAGGCATTATTTTATTGTTTTTATAAAAAATAGGTTAAAACTCTCAAATGACATTTTTTTTGTCATTTGAGAGCGCAGCTGTGAAAGGAAGCCACAGACGAAGGTGACAGGCACCCATGGATGAAGGCGATAGGGAACACAAACAAAGGTGATAGGTTTGAAGGGGACATGTGGAAGTTTTGCGAGAGGTGAAGACCCCACATCAGCATACACGTCGAGCCCACTGGTGCATAAATTTGCCATTGTTTCTATGTATATGCAAGTGTCGTTTGAAATGGATGCTTGTCGTGAACTCGTGTATATGCTTGCCAACATTTCAAGGCCCCATATGCTTGCCCATAGGGGCTTCCATTAGAAAAAATGTCGTTCCATTACAGTCAATAAAATATAGAAAATTTTCTTTAAAGAACTATCAAACCCTAGTTTGCCAAACTAGGGTTTGTCAAACCCTTTGTCATTACATTTAATAAAATATAGAAAAATTCCATAAAATACAGAAAATTTGCTTGAGACAGTTAAAGAACTATCAAACCCTAGTTTTCCAAACTAAGGTTTGTCAATCCCTAGTTTGGCAAACTAGGGTTTGTCATTACATTTAATAAAATACAGAAAATTTCCTTGAGACAGTTAAAGAACTATCAAACCCCAGTTTGCCAAACTAGGGTTTGACAAACCCTAGTTTCAAAAGAATATCAAAGTTTGAAAAGATGAATTTAGTTTGTCACCCTAATTTGACAAACCCTAAACTAGGGTTTGTCAAACCCTAGTTTGGCAAACTAGGGTTTGAAAACCCCTAGTTTGAAAAGAATATCAAATTTTGAAAAGATGAATTTAGTTTTTTAGGTGGACCTAATTTGGCAAACTAGGGTTTGTATTCTTTTGCTTACTTTTCCCTTGAACTTGGGCAAAATGTTTAGCTTCATTGGTACTTATGCTATTTCATATTCTCTTTTCCCCTCACTTTAGGGTCATGTTTGGTTTCATTGATCTTCATGGTTACTTTGTATATGGTATTTCTAGGTGAATTAAGGAATTTTTAGTTTTTAATATCTAATTCAGTTCTATAAACGCAAAGACATGAACAAACTTTCAAATATGACTAAATAATAACATGTCTTTTTAAACCAACAAGGTTTGAATTAGAACTATAGATTCAAAACCATATATACAACACCCACATGAATTTCTATTCGCATCCAAATTAGGGTTTTTTCATGCCACGTTCTCAACCATATAACCTATTCTCTCTATTTGGATAATAGATAATGGAGAACTATGTTATGAAAAAAGAATCTATTTGCCATGAAAACTACTCTTGAGCTCTATGCAACTATGAATGACTATAGCTAAAAGACTTTGATTCCATTCAATAGCTCACAACTTTGTAAAAAAAACTCATTTATTATTTATGAAATCATGCCTCTTAAATTACATAACAAATTACAAGAGAATTACTTATGTTCATTGCAATGAGACGTCTATAGCCACACAACCAATCTCTCTTTTTGCACCTAAAGGCAAAGAACGAATTCAAAATTTGTAACTACTGTATGCAGTTTAGATGTATCATGTTCAGCTTAATATGTGCTAGGTATCAAAATCCCTTATCTTATTTTAATTATTTCATGTTATATGACAATAGAAATCCATTGGTGACACTTGCTAAAAATAATTTAAAGATATATATAAATCCATTTCCAAAAAATTCTAACATGTAGACATGCAATTGTTATTAATAATGTTATTGACGATAATTAGATGTTGATGATGTTGGTCAAATGTAATGCTACATTAAAGTGTCTTATGATTTTACTTTGGCTAGGACTAGTTCAATTGACATATCAATTACCTAGATAGGGTTTACCACTAGAACCTAGTGAACCATACATAAACATATGGTCAAATCATCTCATGATGAAACAAATACCTATTGAGTGATTAGCATCTATATGTTGTAGTAAAAGGTTGCAATGATAAAACAACTTGGAAATGAGTCTTTAGGAATTTGTAAATGTTTAAGAATTAGATCAATCGTCATGACCCCAAGAGTGCTTTAAGTTTGCAACATCGTTATGATTGCAATGAAATGTTAACCTCAACTCAATCATGTACTAATTGCCTCATAGCACTAAGGGTGACCAATGTGAATTCAATCAATTTTATATAATAATTATCTCATGAGACAATGTGGGTTCCACAGAAGACAAGTCCAAGACTTCAATAAGGCTCATAACAAGTGTAACTCAACCTTTGAGGGATTTAACCTAAACAACTATTAATTTGGAATGGTTTATCACAACCCAACCACCTGCAATGAGTATTTAAGAAGCAACACTTCATAAGTCTTTAATTAAATACAGGCTTGTGACCATACTAAATCACATTTTCATTCTCAAATAATTCATTAGATTAATATAGCAATAAAACAACTAGAGCAATGTTAAGCCAAGAGGGGA
This sequence comes from Cunninghamia lanceolata, assembly GCA_027924645.1. Lineage (NCBI taxonomy): Eukaryota > Viridiplantae > Streptophyta > Pinopsida > Cupressales > Cupressaceae > Cunninghamia > Cunninghamia lanceolata. The sequence goes on along the minus strand of BSBN01000467.1, from coordinate 3,577,283 downwards.
GACTAGTGATCATGCACTTTATTGGAAAGCTAAATGACATAAAGAACAAATATTCAATTGATGATTATAAATTTATGCTATTAAATATATATGCAAATTGAATAAGTGGATGTATTAATTGTTTCCAAATAAGTTTTTTTTGTATATTGGTCATAAGGCACCGTAATTTATCGAGAATCAATGTAAATTTTGAACTAGAAGCACATAAAATGGTTTAAATTTTTGTAGAGTTACAAATTTGTGTTGAATCATAGGAGTAGTAAATTTACAACTACATAGTAGATATGTTGAGAAAGAGAAGTGCATTGAGAAATCACATAGATGAGAGTTAAAGTTTTTTTTTAATGCGCCTGGTAAACTTTAAAGCAGATTCGTTGTATCCATGTTCTTGAGTTTTTGGGTAAGAGATTCTCTGAAGTACAGGGGCTCATAGCAAATGATAGGAGAAATATGAATATTGGAATAAAGAGCCTAGAAAATGCACTTAAAGATGGTGGATAATTATACAAATTTTGTTTATCTTGGTCCACAGTGACAGCAGACATTGCAAAGAAGGTGGAAGAACAAGAGGGTAAACTATCAAGTTTATCCCAGATTTTTTATCCTCTCACCTCATCCATAATGAATCAAGAGTGCCAGGCTATTCAACTATAAATGAGATAAAGAGGCTTGAGAATAGAATAAGAAGAATGAGTGAACTAAGAGGGATAATTATCCCTAAGTTAGAGGCAATGCATGAGGCCCTAACTGATGCTTAGACTACAACCCGGACCAGTGATCTGACAGACTTCAAAAGGGTAGAAGCTTTTGCATTTTTGTTGAGTGGTCACATCTCAATTTTGGACAAGATGAAGCAAAGTTGGGCAACAGAGTTTGTCCAGTTAAAGACCACTTTTGTGGATATACTTAAGTATATGTAAGTATAACTTGTGTATATATTTATGCGGCTATGTACATGATACTTTTTGCAAATTTTGGTGTGTGGATTCCACCCTTTGCCATTGATGTCAAAGGGGGAGTGAGGAGTAGTGAAAAATGTGGAATCTAGCTAAGGGGGAGCTCCGGTAAAAGTGTACATAAGACAGAGCATCAGCCAAGGGGGAGTGTGCTACGACACTTAATCATTTTTCACTAAGTGTTGCCATCAATGCCAAAGTGGGAGATTGTTGGCAAGAGACACTGTGTGGCTTCATGAGTGTTGTCATTGATGGCAATAAAGTCCATCCCAGTCTTCCATAGCACATAGTATGTCTATACTAGAAGTTTGATTGAAGAGCGTTTTGGTCCGGTGAGCAAGAATAGAGCATACAGCAAGGTCCGACAATCAGGTCTGGATCTCTCAGAGGATGTATCTTAGAAAAGTGCAGACTTGGGGAAGTCAAGAGGAGTACCATCACTAATGCATTCCAGAGATTGAGCCTCTGATGTTGAAAGAATGAAAAGATATGAGCATCTAAGTGTTGGGTTCTTGACAGGCAGAGTAGACTGAGAAAGAACTAATCAATAGAGCATCAAACCTTAATTTGGATAAGAAATTGATGGTGATCAAGCTTCTTGAGGGATCATTCATGGTTGGCTGACATGATTGATAACTTCTATGTCTATATTTTTGATACGCATCACATGGTAAGCATGGATTCAGCCGACAAACCAGTATTTAGTAAATATCTTGAGTATTCCGTTTGCCGACTAGAAAGATGTTGAAATCCTTGATGCGGATATATATACCAGATGGATTTCGGTATGAAGGTGTGAATGTATGGAATAGTGTGTACAAAAAGGTAGAGAGAAGTGTGGAAGTAGCAATACAGGTCTAGTATGTGATAGAACAACAACACTAAAACAGAGGAAGTATGAAGTGCAGTAGATCAGTATATTGAGCCTAACCAAAACTGAACCTCAGCATATGTGGATGCCTCTCTTCAGTTCAAACATTTGGTTACCTTCTATATCCTTGTAGATAGTAAGTCTCTAGTAGGCAGTGTGCCTCTTGTGAGCAGTGTGCTCGGGCAGTGAGCCCTAATTGGCAAGTGCCATTTTGTACTTCTTATTCTTTTAAAAGAGAATACAATCTTGGGTTAGTCACCCCGTGGTTTTTTCCCTTAACAGGGTTTTCCACATCAAAATCATTGTGTTATGTGTGTTGATTTTATTTCTGCTCTCATGGTTATATATGCTTATATGTTTTGATGTTGCACTAATTGTTAAAAAAGAACAAAAAGTTAAAATATTTAAGATAACTAATTCACCCCCCCTCTCAGTTATCTACCTTGTTTCCAACAATTGGTATCAGAGCTAAGTTCCTCCTAACAGAGCCTAACAACTTGAGGAAGATCAGGGAATCTCAATGGATATGTATGGTATGAGGGAACAACTTCAGTCTGCCCTAGATGATCTCGAGAAATCTCACTCTGAAGTCAATAACTGGAGGGAAAGACTCAAACAAGCTGATGATTTCATAAATGAACTAAAAGAGAAAGGAACTACTTCAACAATTAGCAAGTCAAAGTGAAGCCAATGATACTAATGAAGGTCTGAATGAGAAGAACAAGTTATGTGAGAAGCTATCAAAAGAGGTCATTATGGTAAGACATGAAATGGAATCAGGGGTTATGAAATTCACCCAAGAAATTGAAGAGAAGAGAAAAATTGAAGATAATCTAAAACAATCTCTCAAGGAGAAGTCAGAAGACTACCAAAAAATGGATAGAATAATCAGGCATCTGAAATCTGATCTTGAAGAAGCTAGAGATAATGAAGAACAACTTGAGAATCAGATAGACACTCTTAAAATGGATCTACAAACAACAAATGAATACAAAGAGAAATTCAAGATAATCTCTGCTCAACTTGAAGTTCTTCTTGAAAGCCAAAAGAGGGTAGATGACAAGCAAGGCTTGGGGTATGAGAAAGGTGAAATCTCTGGATCCGGTCAGAAGAACTCTGGATCAGGAAATCCAAGGAACAGGCCTAGAAGACCTTTGATAAGGCAACCAAATGCTCAAAGATATCCATCCTTCAATGGATACTGCTACAATTGCAATAACTTCGGTCATAAAGCAAATCAGTGCAGAAGAAGAATGAATTAGACTAATTCATCCTTCTCTGGATAGTGTTTTAACTGCAAAAGGTATGGTCACAAATCCCATGAATGTAGAAATATGCAAATAAACAATTCATTCAATGGTAGATGCTTTGCATGCAATAGAATGGGACATATGGCTAATCAATGCAGATCAAGAGGATTTCAGTCAAATTTGCAAAGAAATGTTGTTTGCTACAATTGCAATAGATCCGGTCATATTTCCAAATTCTACAAAAGTAAGAATCAAGATAAAAGGGGTCCGGTGCATCATAATCAAAATCAAGACAAAGGAAAAGGAAAAGTGAATGCGGATGAAATTCAAAAGGAGATGAGTAAGATTTGGGTGAAGAGAAATATAGAAAATATTGGGGATGGATCCGCACCAGAATCTGGTGCTGATATTCCTTCTGGAAAGTAAATTAGATGAGCTCTGGCTCAGGGGGAGTCACAAAGGAGAACAAATTCCCCCAGCCAGTCAATTGGTGCCTGAAATTGGCACATGGAAAGTTGTGGATTAAAGGGTTCTCAGAGAAACATCCAAATAAACCTTGGTAAAAATATGAAAGATCTGCAAGGAGTTTGAAGAGGTTAATCATCCAAGATTAATCTGGTTTGACTGTCCTCTGGCAAAAGCAGGATTTTCATAGTTAGATCCGGTATGATTCAAAATTGAAATATCTGGATCTGCGGATAAATGGAATGATTGGATAATGGGAGATCCATTGTCAATTGTCACCAAGAATAATTCTAAGTGCATCTCAGTGATTTAGAAGAATCTCTCTCAGAACAAGGGAACCAGAATGACTTAAGGTGTGCATTTATTACAATATGAAATTAGGGTTTGCACAAAAATATAAGGGTTCTTTTATTCATCATTTACACATTTGCACTCGAGAAGAAGAAAGAAAGAACTCTGCAAACAAGATTGCTTCAACCCTCTCAAAGATCAACCAGAATCTAATTCAACTAGTGATCTTTTTCGGCTTATATCATGAACCCTAGAAGCGTAAAAAGGTATTTCCATTCTTGAATATCTCTCTCTGAATCTTTTTGCAAGATGGCTACTCCAAATGTTGTTAAGATCACAGATAGGCCGCGCCCTAAGTTCAAGAAACATCCCTACAAATCCCTAGAAGTTGATTCCTTAGGCACCTTCTCTAGCATTCCACATGGGGTTCTGCATGTAGAAGATGTTAGGGTATACATACACGTCAATATTGAGGAATTTGGGGAATCCAAACTGACGGATATCTATCACAAGAAATTAGTAGATGAAACATTTGAACTTAAACCTTAATACAAGGTCATCCGGGATAAGCATTTTGGACATTGCATCCACTTTCCCTGTTTTGCAGAGGATGAATGGGTCCAATATGTTCTGAGTAGAAACAACTTCATGTGGTTGATAAGGCCATTTAAGATCACAAAAGATGCCATTAGTGCGGTAACCGGATTGCACTCATCTGGTGGGTTGCCTGCTCTCAAGTTAGTCAAAAACTAAACTGTAAGCGAGGCTACCAGATCAAAATTTGATAAAAGAGCAATGACAATTAAGGATATCACAGATCTGGATATCAAATTTGCTTCTATGATAATTGGTTATAAAATATATCACTCCAGTAGGGAGAATTCTGTGTCTGGAATAGCAATATACACTGCTTATCAGATGCTAAGAGAAAATGCTGATTATGATCTTTGTGAGCTTCTCCTGAACCAACTATTAGAAAATTTACAGAAAATAAAGAAGGATAAGAATAATTCATTTAAGTACGGTGGTTTGATACTATGTCTCTTCTTCTACTATATGAATCCAGTGGTTGGGTATGGCAAAATGATAGACCGGTTGCCATACAAATCAAAGATTATATGTATGGGCTTGGTGATGCCAAGGCTCAAAGTATAGCACTCTGGGGTTACTTCAAAAACTTCCAAAGTATGATGCAAGCCAGAGACAGAATTCCACAAACAATAGTTGAAAAATACAAAGATACAGTGTGTTTCATGGTAGACACTTATCAATGCCTAATGGAGGTAGTGGAGCCCAGGACAGTCTGGATTATGCCAATGGGCTATGAGGTAGATGAGAAACTCTTGGAGCTGCATATCCAACACCTCTTGAGTCAACCTAAGGACACTGAGGTAGAAAGGTTTGGAACCTTTCAAGAATTGAGTGTGAAAATTCATGTTCAACAAAGACAACCAGAAATGAAAATAAAAGTGAGAAGGGAAGTAGAAGAAGTTGCCAAAAGATATGGCATTTCAAAAGAGGCAGTTGATGCAAACAGAGAAAAATTAGAAAGAGCTGAGAAGGAGAGACAAGAAGCAGAAAAATAAAGTAATTCGGTACAAGCCCCCTCCTGGACCAGATCCTCCAAGAGCTCTGCACCTGCCACCTCCAAGAGCCCAAAAGCCTCCAAACTGGAAGTTAAGACACCCGGTAAGGGAGAAAAGAGAACAAAAACCAAGGCCACAAGGTCCTATACAAGTGAGAAGGATGATGAAGAAACAGAGACTGATGAAGAAATTAAGAAAATGAGGAAGAAGAAGAAATCATCAGGTGAATCCTCTATCGGTGCAAACAAAGAAGAAGAGGCAGAAGAATTTGTTGAAAGGCCTACTCTCTCCATTGATGATGTCATCAAGGCAGTTACTGTGGATGGGAATTTGCAACCAATGACAGAATTCTATGATGAGTATAGTGACACAGACAAAAGGATCTTAGAAGAAGCTATAGTTAAGTACTTAAACATATATAATAAAGCATTCATTGAAATCATCTCTCTAATCCCCAAGAGTTTAGAGAAAGTACTTGAACTCAGAAAAGACAATGCCAAGGAAAAGGATTTGGAGATTTGGGAACAGATAGCTATTCAGCTCTATCCTTCCATCACTCCAAAACAAATGAACATGATCTTCAAGGATTGCAAGGATGAGTTCCGGAGCAAAGCCAGAATGAACAAGCTTATGCTCAGAGAGACTGATCAGGTGGAAAAAGAGATTGAAGACATCCTCCGGAATGCATATAAAAGATTCAATCTTCCTATTATAGAGGATATAAGTGATGAACCTTCTGCCATGGATGTCAAAGGATTAAGTGCATCAAAGGAAGATTCTACTAAGAAAATTGTAGAAGAGTCAAAGGAGATAGGTGAGGAGAAGACTAAGGACTTGGATTCCTCTGTTCTGAAAGAGGAAGTCCATGAAGAAGTAAACATCTCTCTTCTGGATCCCCCAGCAGACTCCGAAACTAAAGGAGAAGAAAGAAAAGAGGAGAAAGCAAGTCAAGAAGAGGAGAAAAAGGGAAGAGAAGAAGAACAAACAGAGAAGATCTCTGATGACAGCTCTGAGGCTACAAAAGGAATGAAGTCTCCGACAAGAGACACTGCAGAAGGAGTGAAGAATTTCTTGACCAAGGAATTAATGGAGATAGATGAACTAAAACTATTTCATGGACCACTCAATTTTGACTCTCTGTCTCCGGTCCAGACAATGAAGGTAGCACCTTTTGCTCAAGCTAAAGCAAAAGAAAAGATTCTGAAGTCTCACATGGAAGACTGTGAGCTAATAGAGATTGCATCCGGTGTGCTAGAGAAAATCATGCCATCCTTCCAAAAGGATCTTTCAGCCTCCTCATCCGGTAATCTGAAATCTCTTGTTAATTCTGTTAGCACACATTTTGATTCTTTGGAGAAATCAGTAGAAGAGAAAGTTTGGAAAGAGTTTTTGGGTGAGAGATTCTCTAAAATATAGGGGCTCATAGCAAATGATAGGAAAAATCTGAATATTGGAATAAAGAGCCTAGAAAATACTCTTAAAGATGGTAGAGAATTATACAAATTTTGTTTATCTTGGTCCATAGTGACAATAGACATTGCAAAGAAGGTGGAAGAACAAGAGGGTAAACTATCAAGTTTATTCCAGAGTTTTGATCCTCTCACCTCATCCATAATAAATCAAGAGTGCCAGGCTATTGCCACTATAAATGAGATAAAGAGGCTTGAGAAGGAAAAGAAGAATAAAATAAGAAGAATGAGTGAACTAAGAGGGATAATTATCCCTAAGTTAGAGGTAATGCATGAGGCCCTAACTGATGCTTAGACTATAGCCTAGACTAGTGATCTGGTAGACATAAAAAGGGTAGAAGCTTTTGCATTTTTGTTGAGTGGTCAAATCTCAATTTTGGATAGGATGAAGCAGAGTTGGGCAACAAAGTTTGTCTAGTTAAAGACCACTTTTGTAGATATACTTAAGTATATGTAAGTATAACTTGTATATATATTTATGCGGCTATGTACATGATACTTTTTGCAAATTTTGGAGTGCAGATTCCACCCTTTGCCATTGATGTCAAAGGGGGAGTGAGGAGTAGTGAAAAATGTGGAATCTAGCTAAGGGGGAGCTCCAGTAAAAGTGTACATAAGACAGAGCATTAGCCAAGGGGGAGTGTGCTATGACACTTAGTCATTTTTCACTAAGTGTTGCCATCAATGCCAAAGGGGAAGATTGTTGGCAAGAGACACTGTGTGTCTTCATGAGTGTTATCATTGATGGCAACAAAGTCCATCCCACTCATTTGCAACACATAGTATGTCTATACCAGTAGTCTGATTGAAGAGCGTTTTGGTCCGGTGAGCAAGAATAGAGCATGTAGCAAGGTCTGACAATCAGGTCTGGATCTCTCAGAGGATGTATCTCAAAAAAGTGTAGACTTGGGGAAGTCAAGAGGAGTACCATGACTAATACATTCCATAGATTGAGCCTTCGGTGATGAAAGAATGAAAAGATATGAGCATCTAAGTGTTGGGTTCTTGACAGGCAGAGTAGACTGAGAAAGAACTAACCGACAGAGCATCAAACCTTAATCCGAATAAGAAATTGATGGTGATCAAGCTTCTTGAGGGATCATTCATGGTTGGCTGACATGATTGATGACTTCTATGTCTATATCTTTGATACACATCACATGGTAAGCATGGATTCAATCGACAAACCAGTATTTAGTAAATATCTTGAGTATTCTGGTTGCCGACTAGAAAGATGTTGAAATCCTTGATGCGGATATATATACCAGATGGATTTCGGTATGAAGGTGTGAATGTATGGAATAGTGTGTAACAAAAAGGTAGAGAGAAGTGTGGAAGCAACAATACAGGTCCAGTATGTGACAAAATAGTAGCACTAAAACAGAGGAAGTATGAAGTGCAGTAGATCAATATATTGAGCCTAACCAGAACTAAACCTTAGCATATGTGGATGCCTCTCTTCAGTTCAAACATCTAGTTACCTTCTATATCCTTGTAGACAGTAAGTCTCTTGTAGGCAGTGTGGCCCTTATGAGCAGTGTGCTCGGGCAGTGAGCCCTAATTGGCAAGTGCAATTTTGTACTTCTTATTCTTTTAACAGAGAATACAATCTTGGGTTAGTCACCCCATGGTTTTTTCCCTTAACAGGGTTTTCCACATCAAAATCATTGTGTTATGTGTGTTGATTTTATTTCTGCTCTCATGGTTATATATGCTTATATGTTTTGATGTTGCACTAATTGTTAAAAAAGAACAAAAAGTTAAAATATTTAAGATAATTGATTCAGCCCCCCGTCTCTCAGTTATCTACCTTGTTTCCAACAGTTCTTAGTATGTAATGTTCATTATTTTATATCTTTAATTGCTGAACCTATGTGCTATAATGATTTCAAAAGAAATATCTTTATGATCTCTCTCCCTTGGTAAGTGTAATCCAATGAAAGATTTAAGTGTATGGAGTAGGAATGACTTAAATTTTTTATTGCACACATGGTATTCATTTTTATGACACTGATACATGTGACATTACACATGTTAACATAGGTAAATATAACTTTCTAGATTAAAACATATATGTGTTAAAATATATATCTGCTCTCATAAAAATGGACATATTTTAAAAAAAAGTTATTAGATTCAACACAGTCTATGTACATAAAATTAAATTGTTTGAAATAGACAATTATGTCTTTCAAATTATACTTACAAAACCTTATTTATACCGAGCTATAGTTGCATAAGGATGGCCATGTTTAACCAATTCTCTACAAGATGATTGATATGTCTCACCAACACCAATGATAACTAGTGTCTACTTTGGAAGTTGTGGAACAACATCATCATACACACCTACATCAGAGAAGAAATTGTATGTTGATATAGGCAAGTGCAACACAAGATCCCCGTCTACTCTGGTGTAGGACATGTATGTTGATACATTTGTTCCACAGTCCAAAGTAGACACTATCACATGTTATGATGTTGGTGAGACATATCAGTCATCAAGTGTAGAGAATTGGTTCAACATGGCCATCCTAATGCAACTATCTAGAGGTATAAATAAGGTTTTGTAAGTACATATTTTCAAAAAAAAAATAGTAGATGACATAGTCTACACGTAAAATTAAATTGTTTGAAATAGACAATTATGTGTTGAATTATACTTACAATTTAACCTTATTTATATGGAGCTATAGTTGCAAATGTAGGAGGCCATGTTGAACAAATTATCTACACTTGATGGTCTTGATATGTCTCACCAACATTAGTGATAACTAGTGTCTACTTTGGAAGTTGTGGAACAACATCAACATACACACCTATATCAGAGAAGAAATTGTATGTTGATATGCGAGATTAAATCACCAGGGATAAGTGAGCTCAACAAGCCAGAAGCAAGAAATTGTATGTTGATAGGCTCAAGCATGTAACACAACATCCCTATCTACTCTGATGTAGGTGTGTATGTTGATATATTTGTCCCACAACTTCCAAAGTAGACACTAGATCAATGGTGTTGGTGAGACATATCAGGACCATCAAGTGTAGAGAATTGGTTCAACATGGCCATCCCAATGCAACTATAGAGACCTATAAATAACCTATTAAATGTAAGTATAATTCTTGACATACATCTATTTTGAAAACAATTTAATTTTATGTGTAGACCAGGTACATCATATACTAATCAAAAGAGATATAAGGGGCATGCTAATCAAAAGAGAAGATAAAGTGAATGATTTGGAGTCCTAAACTTCCTATCATTATTGTGGGAAGTAGTACTTACAATTTAACCTTATTTATATGGAGCTATAGTTGCATTAGGATGGCCATGTTGAACCAATTCTCTACAAGATGACTAATATGTCTCACCAACATCACTGATAACTAGTGTCTACTTTGGAAGTTGTGGAACAACATCAACATACACACCTACATCAGAGAAGAAATTGTATGTTGATAGGCTATCTTAAATCACCAGGGCTAAGCGAGCTCAACAAGTCAGAAGAAAGAAATTGTATGTTGATAGGATTGAGCATGTAACACAACATCCCTATGTACTCTAATGTAGGTGTGTATGTCAATACATTTGTTCCACAACTTACAAAGTAGACACTAGATCAATAATGTTGGTGAGACATATCAGGACCATCAAGTGTAGAGAATTGGTTCAACATTGCCATCCTAATGCAACTATAGAGACCTATAAATAACCTATTAAATGTAAGTATAATTCTTGACATACATCTATTTTGAATACAATTTAATTTTATGTGTAGACCGGGTATTCATCTACTAATCAAAAGAGATATAAGGGGCATGCTAATCAAAAGAGAAGATAAAGTGAATGATTTGGAGTCCTGTTCTTCTAAGTTCTGATTGAGATAGTAGCTCTTCTCCAGCTAAGCTGGACCTGGTGTGTCTTTGCCTGGTCCCTAGACTTGCTGATTTTGTGGAGGAGATTTTAACTTGGTTGCCCTCCTTCTAGAGCCAATTCTGTTGATGGTGGTTTTAGCACACAACAATGTAGGTGAAATAGAATTATATCACCCCTCTTGAAAAAGGTATCCTATCCAAGATAGGACTGCCGCAAGGATAATACAACTAGGTCTTAGCTTGCAGTAATGACTCAGTTGGTATGTTTAGCTATGCCAACAAGGTGTCTTACATATAATGATAGGGTTTGTAAGGTAGTGTCAATAAAAGTGTTGGAAACCCTAGAATACTTTCAATTGATTTGCAATATAAATGTTGCTTGAAAACTTAAATCTAACAATCTGTTATAAAGAAAATGCAAAAGAGTAAGGGTTTAGAGAGGGATCCTAAGTGACATTCACAATGCAAAACTCATTGATGGTAGTCAAATGTTCTAAAATTAAACCACTTTCTGTGTTGCCAAGCTAACAGATTGCTACAACACTGTAGAGAATGATGTTATCTTCTATGGAGTCTTAAGATTTTTAGATTTCATACATCTAGTAAATACCCAGTTGATGGCATGATTTAACTAATGTAATGCAATTGAACTCAGCACAAAATAATAGCCCAGGCTAACTATGCACAACCACTTACAGTCAGCAAGTAACTAATAGTATGGACTTAGAACATTCATCAAATACCTTCAATAAATCATTAACATTGCAAAGCACAATAAGCTAATTAGCAGATCAAGATGTGAACCATGAAACCAAATTGATAACATAAAGAGATAAATTCTTAGAAGAAACTGCAACAACTTGCTTTTGTATTAATCAGAATTTTGACAGAGTGTCAACAATTCACTATCAAGACAGTTACAATGAGAGAGACAATGGCCCTTTATATAGAGGAGGCACCATACTGAGTTTTTGAATGTATGGTGGAGATTAACTCAACACCAACGGTCTAGATTACATGACATTTAATGCATTACAACAACTAGATTGCATTTTCGGATTAACATTTGTCTTGTAGGAAAAAGATGAAATACAACTCCCAAATACATTGAATCTAGACATTTTGAATACCCATTAAGTTGTACATAGGGAAAAATCAATTCCCAAGACAGAACAAAGACAAAATAATGTCACACGACCCTCCAAATATAGCATTAATTATAAATGATGGGATTCACATGTGATTTTACTGTTCATCTTCCTCTAAATCAATTTTGTCTTCTTCCACCTTTTTGTTACAGTATGCAACTAGTGTTGTCAGAGATGGGTTGATGTCTGATGGGTCTGGATCTTTGATGTAATCTGCCCCAAACCTTAAGCTCTCGATTTCTGTAGAAAATTTATAATACATAGCTTTCCTTGATTTTCTTCCTTCTTTAAACGCCAAAAAGGTAGCTCGGAGATCACTGACCTTGTCAAGTTTGCCGACCATATTCAATTGCGAGTCTCCATGAATAACCTGATACAAACTGTCTTCGTACTACTGCTCATCTATCAGGGTCAAATCATCTAGACCAGTATTTATACAATCCCTCAATGTATCGTTTATCTCATATATTACCTCCATGATTTTAGTTTTCCATGTTTCAAAAGAATCTCTTACTTTATCAAAAACACCTTTTCTCAATTTCATCTATTGATACCATTTCTCAGGTTTCTTCAACCTATCTTTTGTCAAGATATTCTCTATCAAGAGGACTTCCTTGGATAACCTCCTCATAGTTAGCACTCTTGGAAACATATGGAAATAATATTCATCGTAGGGTTCACATTCATCATGCAAATCTTCATGTTCTTCCCTCAAAAGCTGAAAGTCTTTATGCAGTAAGGATGCAAATGCTATTACTTCACACCCTTCCTCGTACACTTTTGTGAACCACTCTCGTGTGCCTACAGCAGTGGTCTTGATATCATCGAACATAGACAGTTCTTCCTTGGATAATAGAGCAGGAGTTGATCTTGGTTCTCCATCAGAGTTCAATAGCCTCATCAGGAATTGAATGCACATTCAAAGTTCTTCATTCTATTTCTTCAACTCTGTTTTTATCATTTCATCTTTATTCAATTGGTCCAAAATTGTGGACACTGTCCCTTTGAATTCATCTATTTTCTGTCCCCTTGTAGCTAGCCCCAGATTCACAGTTGTAATAATATAATCTTCCACTCTGGCTTTTTATCAACATTTACTGGTGGGACAACCACCTCTATAATCAATGGTCCTGTGGCATCTTTATATATTCTGGACTAGACTTTTGCTTTCTTCCATTTCTTTAGTTTATCCACTCTAGCCAAGAGTGTAAGCAAATCCAGTTTCATTATTTCCATCTGTGGTTCTTTATTATGCAACCTTTGTTATAACTAATTAGGTGCAATGGAGGAAGAATCCTCAGGAGAGTCAATATCATTGTCTCCTTTATTAGGTGACCCATCAAGAATTTTCAATTCAACCATATCTCCATCATTCTCTTCATCATTTGACTATTCAACATTCTTTAGATTTTCCAATATGGCCTGTTGAGTAGCTCCTAACATTGTATCTATTGTGCCTATATTTATTAGACTGTTAGTTACTTCAACTACCTCAATTGTTGTGGCTATTCTAGTGGTAGCCTCTTGGATTGTCAATTAATTCAACCACCTTAATGGCTATGGTTGTTCCAGTGGTAGCCTCTTTATCTTGGGACTCTAATTCTGCACAAACCTTCTTGATCCCGGGTAGTTGTGGAATGACTAATGGGGCAAAATTTGAAGAAGAAATGATTGGATGTGTTAAAGAATCACCTATGGTTGACAAAGAATGAGAAACTAAAGAGTGTAGGTGTCCATGGGATAAATTAGCAAATGAAGCAAAACCTAGTGAAGGTGGAATGGGAGGGAGAGAGGAGATGGAGGAGATAGCAATGGGTGAAGAAAGGATGAGTGATGGGAGAGGGAAGGAAGGTGCCGAGATTGTGGAAATGGGTGGTAATGACATCTGAGTGGGGACAGTGATGGATGAAATAGATGGCAGGGACATGGTGGAAATGGGAGGTGAAGAGTAGCCCAAAGAGATGATGGATGAGGAAGCAAGTGAAGAGGAAGAACTAGATATGCTCACATTTGTTGTTATTGAAGGTAATGTAGATGTTGTATCTGGAGGAGAGGGAGTAGATGAAGTGACTTGTGGAAGAGAGGAAGTAATGACGACACTAGCCGGAGACAAGGAAACTAGAGGGGTAGCTGAGATATTAGCAGGGGTTGCAGTTGAGACATTTGTTGTTGGTACCCTTAGCTTTTTAGTTTTTGAGCTCTCCCTTTTACTGCTAGGTATATCCTTCCTCTTTGTTGTTCGGGTCCTTATGGCAGGAGGTGGGTCTTTCTTCTGTGCCTTAGGGACAATCATCTTAGCTTTCCCTCTTTTTGTCAAAGGCACATGCTCTTCACTGTCAGTGTCTCTAACTACCTCATGTTCTTCTACATTTATCTCTTCCAGGGGTTGATCTTCTTCATCTCCTGATTCCTTTTCTAAATCTATCTCTATGTATGTTAATGCAGCCCCTGCTTGTGTTAACGCTGCTATTTGATTCCTGACCCAAATCTTACTGAATTTAATTGGGTTTCTCATAGCTTCATCCAATGAACTTTCTTCTGCATTGGCCCAATTGGGAGGAGGGATAGGCTGACTAAGTAATGCTTCCCATGGGCCTCTCTAAACTACATTTTCATCCTCTATCACCTGATCTAGCACTTGAATGATATGGAATCTTCTTATTTGTTCTAACGATAACCGAGAGTAAGTTCTTCTAGTTACATCATAATCATCTACACAGTTTGCCTAGAAGTCTTCTGGGTGATCTCGATGAAACAATTTCTTACTGAAATACCTTTCGATTATCCCATGGGGATTGAAATGTTTCCTTCTAATATATGGATGAAGGTTCACAATTGTAATTCTCTATCTAAATGCTCTACTGCTCCTAGGGTGGTACAAGAATAGTGACCCTTCACCAATATAATTGGAAATTTTATATTGACCCTGTGTAGATGTTTGAGCCTTTCTGCACAAGTGATGAGTTGCCTGGTCAGTTTAAGGAGCACTACCTTGTCGGTTGGATACCAGGGTAGTCTATATGGGGTACCTATAAAACCTTGGATTCTCAAATAGGTAAACTTGTGAAATTGTAGGTACCATCTCCCATATTGTTGAATAACTTTCATGGCTTCGGGAGATATTCTTAATGCAATGCTACCTTGGAGTATCCTAGTGATATGCATAGTGAATGCATCATTCACCCTTTTGTAATGGATCAGTGATTGTGATATTACTAGTTGGGGATAGCATTCATACACTTTTAGTTGTTGATCAACATTTCCTGCTTCTCCAATCTTAAACAACCCAGCATACTCATTTCTTCTAGCCAATGTATAGACAACATATGAGGTCTATCTGAATGTCTGCTTCTCCTTGAAATTCTCAAAGGCTTCATGCATGTTGTCACTTATGATTTGAGCCCAGTGAAGTTTCTTGTCTCCATGTATTATCTCCTCGATGAGGGCAAACATCCATTCTTCAAAGGTGGAAGCAAATGGGAGCCTATAGATTCTGCTTAGTAAAGTCACCAAGTCCCCAATCCTATCTTGGAAATCACTTCTATGGAAAGTATGGGGCAACTTGATTATAGTAGAGCTCTTATGTTTCATCCAGTGATCATTGATCTGCTTTTAACATTTCTCCACATCTTTCTTGTATGTATTCTCAACATCTTTCTTATGAGGTATGGACAACACAGGGTAAACTAGTATACCGAAGATTTCTACCAAGGACTATGAGCTTAAGTCTGCTAGAACCTCCCCATTTGTAGTTTGAATGGTTCTGGTCAGGGGATCATATCTCTCTGCACATGCTACTATGAGCTCTGCACATTGTACAGAGGTAGGAAAGGCAGTTGCTTCTGTGATACCATTTCTTGGCCAATGGTGTAGGATTTGGTGCAAACACCCTGAGTCTGAAATCCTCTAAGTCCACATGACCTAGATCTGTGTCTCCAGTGTTCTTCTAGCCAAATGTGATCTTGGTTTCTGGTGGGATGCCCTTGAATTTGTACTTTATGTTTTATGCTTAGGTAGAGATTTAACCTGCAGGATAGGGCCTAATGAGTAAAGGGTGTCTTAAAGGTCTTTGGTTTCTAAATCTTAGTGATTTAGCTACAAGTTACTTGTCCTATGTTACTAAGTCAAGCTTTACCTTATAAAATAGACACCAAGTCATTTTCTAAGTTACAAATGCACATGTTAATGATTTGCAGACTACATTACCTTATAACATTCATTTCATGATTTAAACAATATAAGAACAACATTTAAATCCTATTTAAACCATGCAATAAATGCCAATTACTTTGAAAATCCAAATGAAATAATGCAAAACATCTTATTATTACCTTTGCAATGCTTAACTTGATAAAACAGATATAATTACCTTAAGAATTTGCAAGAAATCAGGTCTTTTACATAGTTTGCGCTGAATTTGAGGGTCTCAGACTTCTTAATGTCAAAAGTGCTAACTTTGGTCTTGATAGACTTAGTGTCAGTTTTGGAGTTTGCCAACCAAAGTTGGTGGAGGCATTTTTCAGCGCAGGGTCAAGAAGTTGATTTTCCACGCAAGGAATGGAGACAATTGAATGTTGAGTTTGGCGTGACTTTTAACTACCTTTGACCAGCGCGGGTTTTGGGGGCAACTAACTAAAAGCTCTTCATAAGGTTGGTCAGTGTGGATTTCAGCGCAAGTCCTGTTGAAATGAACCAGACAACTGAGAGAGGGGGTTAATCAATTGTCTCAAATCCTACACCTTAAAACATTAAAAACTTGTCCACTATTTGTTATGATTAAATCATGAAAGCATAAACTCAGAAATATAAACACAATTGCAAGTTCATACACAAGTGACACCAGATTTTTACGTGGAAAACCCTGTTAATGAAAAAACCATGGTGGATGTTAGTCCACAAGATAAATAAGTTATAACAATACCAAAAATCAAAGGCTCACTGCCAAATGGTGGCTCACTGCCAAAGGGTTGAACTGAGATAACAACATCTACTCCATGCCAAGGTTTAGTTCCATTGAAGCACAAAACACTTTTGCTCTGCTCTACTACCTTACTTCTCTTTATCTTTGCATCTTCGCACAAGCACACATTTTCGCGACTCAATTACAAGTATTTATACACTACATCAACCTTGGAATGAACATCAAGGTCGGCATCACAAACATCAACCGTTGGAACAATCTCCAAGGTCAGAATTACAAACATTTACAAAATAGGTCTTGACCTAATACAAAATCATGCTAAGGAAATGTAGTAAAGATGTATGTGGATCACTCCATGCCTTAGCTGGGACTCAAGCACAATCTTCCACACCACGATATGCTTCTATAATCTTCAATATATCTCCGCAATCACTGGAATTAACCAAGTTGGCTAAGACTAGTTACATGCTACGTTATCTAGGAATAAACTTCAAACACAATCTCAAATCCTTAACCCAGACCATATAGGTGCAGGAACATGATCAGGAGGCATCCACAAGCACATTGTAATCACTTGGAGAAACTGCACAAACTCTAACCACTTTATCCATGAGATTCTTCACACCGGAGCACATGAACTTCACTGTCTTCAACTATCATGAAAGAAAGATAGCTTGTAGACTGCCAAATTGTGAACCATTGTAGTTGTAGGCACTTACCATCATCCCAGACTTCCCTCTAGAACCGTAGAGAAAAATACTTCAATGTGGAGGAATGCGGAGCAAAATACTTTCTCCCTGTCATCAGAGAATAATAAAAAAAAGTAGGTTTTACTCTGGTGAAAGCAACTCACTCAAATATTCATACCGGAGGCCCAAACTCAGGATTTAGCATCTTCAGACATGCTTCTAAATAACTTCCAATCTGTAGAACAAGATCTTTAATCTGCAGGAGATGCGGAGAAATATTTTGGACTGTTCTTCAGTATGCAACTCACTGTCTTTACTGTGATTCACTGTTTCCCATTTGATTCTTTCGGAGGGGCTAATTTTCTCAATGTCCTCAACATATAAGGCTTCTAATCAATCAAAAGATAAAGATATAGTTGACACCAATGACAACACAGATATGTTGACATCAATGACAACACCGATTAGGCACATACTTGCGACAATCTCCCCCTTTGTCATTGATGGCAACATATGATGTGAAAAACCACAACAAACATCAAGATAATATTCTCCCCTTTTCTCTTTACACATCTACACTCTTCCTCTCTGAGTTTTTCAGATGAATTCTCTCCCCCTTTGACATCAATGGCAAAGGGCACATACTTTCATTCTATTGCTTTGATCCAACTCTCCCCTGAACTCTCTGACTACTCCCTCTGAGAAGCAACCCATAAAGCATCAATCCGGATTTGAAGGTGGGACTCTAAGCACCACCGGACTGATGCACTCTTGTGCATCTTAGTTTAGAGTAGGAGGGGTGATAACTACTAACTTTTCCTTGAGATATTCAAAAGTATCCTTAGGCAGAGGTTTGGTGAAAATGTCTGCAATCTGATCTTTTGTAGATACATACTCCAACTTGACTTCATTCTCTTCCACTTTTTTTCTTAAAAAGTGATATCTTATGGATATATGTTTTGTCCTTGAATGCATCACCTGATTCTTGGATATGTTTATGGCACTTGTATTGTCACATAGGATTGCAACTGGATGTTCATAAACAACTTTGATGTCTCTTAATGTCTGTTTCATCCATAACACTTGAGTGCAACTACATGCTGCTGCAATGTACTCTGCTTTTGCAGTGGACAAGGAGATTGAGTCTTGCTTCTTTCTCAACCATGAAACCAATCTGCTTCCCAAGAAGAATGCACCTCCACTAGTACTTTTCCTATCATCCATATCTCTAGCCCAATCAACATCTGTGTATACTCTGAGGGTGAAATCATTATCCTTTGGATACCACAAGCCATGCTCTGGTGTGCCCTTCAAATATCTCAATATCCTCTTGACTGCATGCATAATATCAGGTCTGGTTTGGGTTAGATAAAGCAATCCTCCAATCATGGATCTATACCTTTTCTAATATGCTAAAGGTGAAACATCATTTTTGCTTAATTTGCAACCAGTCACCATGGGAGTGCTTACTGGTTTGGAGTCCTCCATCCCAAACTTCTTCAACAACTCTTTAAAATACTTAGACTAAGAAATGAATATTCCTTTATCTGATTGTTTGATTTGTAGACCCAAGAAGAAGTTCATTTCACCAAACATGGACATTTCAAATTCACTTTTCATCTCACTAGCAAACCTTATGCACATACCTTCATTCCCTCCAAAGATAATGTCATCAACAAAGACTTCAATTAAGATCTGATCGTCATTGATTTTGAAGTACAGATTGCTATCTGTAGTGCCTTTACTAAATTGCAATTGCAATAAATACCTATCTAACCTTGCATACCAGGCTCTAGGAGCTTGTTTGAGTCCATATAAATCTTTCTTCAGCCTGCATACCATATCTTCTTGATTTGACAATTTGAATCCATCCACTTGCTCAATGTGAACTTCCTCTTCTAGTTCACCATTTAGGAAGGCAGATTTCACATCCATCTGATATACCTTAAAGTCTTTGTGGGCTGCAAATGCCAGCAACATTCTAATTGTTTCAATCCGATCTACTGGGGAAAAGGTTTCTTCAAAATCTATCCATTCAATTTGAGAATATCATTTGCATACAAGTCTTTCTTTATTCCTTACAAATTCTCCATTTTCATTCAGCTTGTTCCTGAAGACCCATTTAGTTCCAATAACATTTTTGTCAGTAGGTCTAGGAATTAATTCCCAAGTTTCATTCTTCTCTATCTGAAATAGTTCTTCCTCCATTGCCTTTACCCAATTTTCATCATTGCATGCTTCATTCACATTTTTTGGTTCAATCTTTGAAAGCAAACAATAATTAACTTGTTCTTCTACAACTCTTCTTGTTAGCACACCTGTGTTCTTGTCACCTATAATATGATCTTCAGAATGATTGATCCTTACATACTTGGGAGTTTTGACAGTACTTTTTAGAGCCTCTTCTTCATCCTGACTGTCTGCTTGCTCAACTTCTATAATCACAGGTTCATCTAGTTCATAACAACTTAGGTCTAATATTATTCCTTTGCCTTCATCTACCTTCACATTTGCACTCTCAACAATCTTTTTGAGTCTCTTGTTGTAGCACCGGTAAGCTTTACTCTTGGTAGAGTATCCAAGAAAGATTCCTTCATCACATCTTGTATCAAACTTTCATAGATCTTCATCTCTCCTAATATAACATTTGCTTCCAAAAACTTTGAAATATTTTACTGTGGGAATTCTTCCATACCACAATTCATAGGGAGTTTTAGTATCATTATCTTTCACTTGAACTCTATTTTGAATGTAGACAAAAGTGTGAATAACTTCTTTCCAAAAGACTTCTAGTAGACCTTCTTCCTTCCTCATTATCATAGCAACCTCCTGAACTATCCTGTTCTTTCTTTCCACAACTCCATTTTGCTAAGGAGTCCTAGGTGTAAACAACTATCTCTTTATCCCATGCTCTTCACATAAAATGTTGAATTTATTTGATGTGAACTCACCTCATCTATCAGATCTTAAGGATTTGATCTTCAAATCTATTTCATTTTCAACCATTTCCTTGAAATATTTGAATTTCTCTAGTGCTTCTGATTTATATCTTAGAAAAGTAACCCAAGTCATTCTAGAATAATCATCAATAAGCAACATGAAATACCTGTCACCTTGTAGACTTCTCACCCTTATAGGACCATAGAGATCTGTATGCACTAGATCCAGCAAACCGATAGAAAATTGTTCTTTGCTCTTGAAGCTTGTCCTTATCTGCTTTCCCAACTAACATTCCTTACAAATTGAGTTGGAGGGTTTCACAAGTTTTGGTAAATATCTCACAGCCTGACTTGAGCTTATTTTTACTAGACTATCAAAGTTTATATGACACATCCTTCTATGCCACAACTAACTTTCATTTGCCTAAGCCAATAAACAATAATCATTTGTTCCTTTTAATTAATAGATGTTACCTTTTGTCTTCTTACCAGTAGCAATCACAGTTCCAGAGCTTTCCATGATCTTGTACCCATTATCTTTGAATCTTAGATCATATCCTTTGTCACACATCTAACCAACCAACACTCAAAAGATTATCCTTCAAACCCTTCACATACATAACATTGTCAGTATTATGCTTTCCATCAAATGAAACAGATCCTTTTCCACAAATCTTACCAATTGCATTATCCTGAAACCTAACCAATCCGCCATCATACTTTTCCAGAATTACAAACTTACTTTTCTCACTAGTCATGTGATGAGAGCATCCACTATCAATAATCCATTCATCCTTATCTTTCTCAACCTGAACAGCCAAAGCACTTTCTTCTAATGGTTTTTCATCCTTCACACAACTAGCAGAATTAGTAGACACATGATCTTCTTTAATAGCAATAAATAGGCATTCATTTGCACTAGTACTAGCATCATCAGCTTCATCATTAGTCATTCCTTCATCATCAAAATCTCTGACATAGTAACATTTCTTTGGAGCTCTAGGCCTACTCTTGTTGCAATTATGTGACTAATCGGTGTTGTCATTGATGTCAACATATCCTTGTTTTCATTGGTGTCAACTGTATCTTATTCTATTACTTATTTAGAATATTTGTATATTGAGGATATTGAGAAAATTAGCCTCTCCAGAAGAAACAAGTGAGTTATAGAGAAGTATAGTACAAACAGTGAGTTGTATGCTGAAGAATAGTCTGGTAAACTACTCCACTTTTATCTCTTCTTGAAGATCATGGTCTACAGATTGGAAGTAAGTTAGAGGTATGACTAAGGATGTTGCATTCTAGGTTTGAGTCATCCGCATGAATATCTAAGTGATTTGCATTCACCAGAGTGAAAACCTATTTTTTCTATAAGTTCAGTTGGGACAGGAAGAAAGTATTCTGCTCTGCATTCCTCTGCAATAAAATATTTGACTTTGTGGTTCTAGAGGGAAGTTTGGATGATGATAACTACCTACAGTTGCAATGGTTCATGGTTTGGTGGTCCGTAAGCTATCTTTCTTTTATGACAGTTGAAGACAGTGAAGTTCATGTGTTTCGATGAGAAGATTCCTATGGATAAAGTGGTTGAGGTTCGTATGATTGCTCCTGATGATTATAGCATGCTTGTGGATGTCTCCTAATCATGTTCATGTCTGGATTTTGGTCTGCGTTAAGAAATTGAGATGGTGTATGAAGATTGTTCCCAGATAATGTAGCATGTAACTAGTCTTGGCCGACTTGGTTGATCCCAGTGATTGCAGAGATCTCTAGAAGATTGTAGAAGCATGTTGTGGCATGGAAGATTGTGTTTGAGTCCTAGCTAAGGCATGGTGTGATCCACATTTCATTTCCCTTGTGCAATGTTGTAATAGGTCAGGACCTATTTTGTAAAAGTTTGTAATATCGACCTTGGAGATTGCTCTAATGGTTGATGATTGTGTTGCTGACCTTGATGATCATTCCAAGGTTGATGTAATGTATAAATACTTGTATCTGAGTCATGGAAAAGTGTCCTTGAGAGAAAATGAGAATATATTAAGAAAGGTCCAAAGGCAAAGCAGAGAAGAGGCAGAGGAAAGAAGAGGAAGAGTAGAGCAGAGGAAGAGAAGAGCATGGAAATCATTATACTTCAGTTGCAAATATAGAAGAATGTTGATCATGGCAGTAAGTCTAGCAGTAAGCCACCAGTAGGGTTTAACAACCCTTAGGTGTTTAATAGGTCTCAAGTTTTAACAGCCCTTATTGTAACCTTGCTAGGTTTAGGGTTGAGACAGTGAACCTGCTAGACCTAGTTGTTCTTCATGGCAGTAAGCCAGAATGTTTAGGCCTGTGGAGTGACCAAGCTTGAACATCATTATTTCAAGATTGCAATATATATTGAGAGTTAATCCTCTCCATGGTTTTTCCCTACCTTAGGGTTTTCCACGTAAATCTAGTGTCTCTTGTGTTTGATGTTGTTAAGTTTCTGATTCTATGCACTCATTGTTAAATCATAATAATTGTGGATGAGTGATGAATGTTTAATTGCAAAAAGTGTTTAAGCTTTTGTGACAACTGATTCACCCCCCCTCTCAGTTGTTTGGCACATATCAACAACTCTCATATATCTTCTTATTCCTTTCAATTCTTTCAGGACATCTAGAAGCATATTGGCCTACTTTACCACAAGAGAAGCATTTGAAAGGTAATTTGCCTTTGAACTTACCAGAGCCTCTTTGAAGTCTGTTAAAAAGTTGGCTTCAAGTTCTTCAAATTCATCATCCACTCTGTATTTCTCATCTCTGGAGGTCTCCACTGAAGTACTGGCTTTAAAAGCTGATTCAACTTTAGGCAGGGCATCACCAAATTCTCTCATCTCAAAGGTTGTAAGCTTACCAAGTAACTAATCTCTGTCAATAGTTTTTACAGTCATAAATTCTTCAATTGTAGCTACCTTGTGACTGTATGACTTTGGTAGTGATTTGAGAATTTTCATTACAACTTCCTTATCATCGAGAGTTCCTCCCATGCCCTTTATTCTAGTGATAAGTTCATCAACTCTTTGCATAAAAGCTATTATGTTTTCATCTTCATTCATCTTCAAATGCTCATACTTCACTTTCAGACTTTGCAGCTTGGCTTCTTTTACATAATCATCTCCTTCATACAGATTTTTCAGCTTATCCCATACCTCATTTGCAGTTTCAAGGTCTACAACTTTTGTCAGTACAAAGTCACTTAAGGAACTTAGTAGAGCATCCTTTTCTTTGACATCCACCTCATATTCTTTGATTTCATCTTCAGTCGTCAATCCATTTGGAGGCATGGTATATTTTTATTCTATAGATTTCCATACTTTATAACCAAGACAAAGAAGATGGCTTTTCATTCATGCTTTCCAAAGAGAATAATTTGTCCCATCAAAATGCGGAGCTTCCTTTGTATAAGACATCCTGGATCTTCCTCAAGCTATTTTGATTTCTTCAGAGGAACCTCACTCTGATACCAATTGTTGAAATGAACCAGACAAATAAGAGGGGGGGTGAATCAGTTGTCTCAAATCTTTAATTAATTCTGCACCTTAAAACATTAAACACTTGTTCACTATTTGTTATGATTAAATCATGAAAGCATAAACTCAAAAATATAAACACAATTGCAAGTTCATACACAAGTGACACCAGATTTTTACGTGGAAAACCTTGTTAAGGGAAAAACCACGGTGGATGTTAGTCCACAAGGTAAATAAGTTATAATAATACTGAAAATCAGAGGCTTACTGCCCAAATTGCTCACTGCAAAGAAAGGCTCACTGTCGAAGGGTGGCTCACTACCAAAGGGTTGAACTAAGATAACAACATCTATTCCATGCCAAGGTTCAATTCCATTGAAGCACAAAACACTTCTGCTCTACTCTACTATCTTACTTCCCTTTATCTTTGCATCTTTGCACAAGGACACATTTTCATGACTCAATTACAAGTATTTATACACTACATCAACCATGGAATGAACATCAAGGTCGGCATCATAAAACTCAACTGTTGGAACAATCTCCAAGGCCGACATTACAAACATTTACAAAATAAGTCTTGACCTAATACAAAATTATGCTAAGGAAATGTAGTAAAGATGTATGTGGATCACTCCATGCCTTAGCTGGGACTCAAACACGATCTTCCTTATGGTGATAGTTTGTCATTGATGTCAAAAAGTATTGAGAAAGTTGAGTTGTGCAAAGTATCATCAGGCTATAGGTCATTTGTGGATCACTTGTACTATTGACAAAAGTTGTTCATGATCATGCATGTCATAGTTGTTCACATAGTGTTAAAGGATGTTGTCAGTAGGATTAACTTGATAAATGGATGATAATATTACAAGTGTTTGATAACATTCATGTACCAATCATGCTCACTATATTGGTGTTTCAAGTGCTTATAGGATCACATGAATACACTTGATGTTTGGTGTTGGTTTATGATTAATCACAGGACTTGTTTGATCAGGTTTGGCCTTCAATGATGTCTTCATATGTTCTTTGGTAAGTGATGTCACAAGGTGATTTGTTTGGGGTTGTCAAGTGTTTACAAATGTTCATCATCCATGGTTATGTAGTGTGAAATGATGACCTTCATAAGTTCATGTTGTTGGAGTGTACTGTCTTATCCATAGGAGGTTGATCTCAAGAAATTTAGAGTCTGCTTAGAAGTTGTGTTCATTCCATATTGTATGATGCTTGGTGGTCATCTCAGGAAGTGTCTCAAGGCAAGGTTGTTATTGATTGTTAATATGCTTCAAGTTTGTAACAGGTTGATTACTTTATTTTGTTGGTGGTTCAGAATGTTCAATGAAGTATTCAGATGATGGTTCTCGTTCTTATCATGATCTAAAGGACTAGGCTTATCAAAGATTTCACATGAAGATGTTTGGTTGATGGTGTTTCAGTTGATGACCTTTCTAAGGATGCTTCAAGATGTCTGCATATTCAGGAGATCATGATCATATGTGATTATGTGATCAAGAAGTGCTAATGTGGTCAAAGGTTTTTGAATAAGATTTAAAATCATTTATATTTTAACATAAATCTTAACACTATGGCACTTTTGTTATATTCCATTGGTGACTTGTAATGGAGGGTTTACAACTTAAAATGACACTGCTTGAAGGGTCTTTAAGACCATAGGCCAACTGGCCCCTTTCCACATTTTACCGATGGAGCAAGTCTTTAAGACCATAGGGCAAATGGGCGGGATGTCAATGTTTTTGAATTTAAAATTACCACCGCCAAAAGGAAAGAGGGCACGGGTTTGTGGGAGTGTAGGCCCGATGCCTTGGAGGTTTTTTTAACTCAAATTCTTAAAGCCTTCTTTGGAGCCTGATTCATATTTGAAATATTTTTATTTAAAAATTGCATGGATATTAAAAAGGAAAAGCAAAAGGCATCGAATTACCTTGCTTTAGGGGAGCATAGTATATATGTTTTAAAAGTTTCTATTAAGGATGTCATTCCCTTTTATGGCTTTAGTTTCTTTTTAGAAACTTTACTCAAACACTAAGTGGTCGGCCTATACCACATTTTTGAACTCTAAAATGGTGAGCTTAGTGGTTCTTAAATTAGAATTTTTTTCTAATTTAAAGAAATGACATTAGAGGGTATTAAATTAGAAAATTTTAAGAGATTTTTCTTGAAGTCAAATACCTATGGAGAATTGGAAATGTTTTTTTGTGCAAAATGATTGATTTTCTTGAGAAGAAAAAGAGTTTGATTGCAGGAATTTGCAGAGAAGGAGATTGCATGAAGATGAAAAGTCTTATGAAGTTTTTTTTCAGAAATATGAAGAATCATACATGAAGGGCATTGGATGAAGATATTAGTTTTAAAGACAATATTTACAGAGAAGTTGAAAGGTTTTCATGAAGATAATTTTGTGAGGAAGATCAACAAGATTGAATCTTGTTTAATGAAGATAATTTATCTTGTGAGAAAATCATATCGAAGATTTATTTATTATTTTTTGTTTGCAATGAGAGAATGTGTTTTTGCAGGAATATGAATCAAAATTGAAGAGTTTATTTGCAGGGGAGATGAAGAAAAGGAAGTGTGTTTTTGCAGAGAAGTGAAATTCCAAGAGTTCTGTTGTTTATAATTGCAAAATTTGTGCAGGAAAAATTTATGAAGGAATGTGAAAGGTTCCAAGGCATTGAAGAGACAAATTTTGCACATTAAAATAATTAGAGATGAAACATACAGAAGATAAAAGGTGAAAAGACATTCAATTTGTATAAATTTGTTTTTCAGGTGCATTAATGACAGGGTTTTGAAAGACAGAAATGAAATATACAGATGATGAGAGATTGAATACATATAGTGTGAGTGATGTTGTGCAGATTGATGATGAACTGACAGTATCAAATATAGATACATAGATTGACAAGATTATCAGAAAGACAATATGCAATTGCAATGTAAATCAGGTTGTATGTAATTGAACAGAGATGTACAAATTCAGAAAAGAATGTTATGAAATGGTGCAAATCAGATTGTGTTACAATCATTCATTGCACACCTTATTTTATGTTTTGATGATGGGGATTGGTTTGCCAGTGAGGCCTTGTTTTAGCCAGTGAGGCTTGTAGGTCAGTGAGACCTAATTGTTTGCCAGTGAGGTATATCAGTGTAGGAAGTGGGTGCTTCTATTTGGTATTAGAGTTGGTGCTCCATAAGGAGTTGGTGCTCCTAGATACATTTTGTATTGCAAGTGAGGCATGCTTTTCAGTTAAGCCAGTGAGGCAGTTTCGAGTGGTTTTTCTACCCCAAGAGGGTTTTCCACTCCAGTAATTCTTGTGTTAATGATATGCTTCTATGTGTGTTTTTGCTTCTATGTTAAGATTTATCTCTATGTGGTCCTGCTCATAACTTTCATTATCAAACTTGTACATATATGTGTAATAGTGCATTGATGACTCTCTTTCTGAGTCTTGTAAATTAAAAGTTATAATAAATTGCAAAAATCTACACAACACTGATTCACCCCCCCTCTCAGTATTGTTTGGACTCCTACACTTCCATGCCACGATATGCTTCTAGAATCTTCAATATATCTCCACAATCACTAGAATTAACCAAGTCGGCTAAGACTAGTTACACGCTACGTTGTCTGGGAATAAACTTCAAACATGATCTCAAATCCTTAATGCAGACCAATGTAGATGTAGGAACACAATTAGGAGGCATCCACAAGTACGTTGTAATCACCAAGAGAAACTGCACAAAGTCTAACCACTTTATCCATGAGATTCTTCACACCGGAGCACATGAACTTCACTGTCTTCAACTGTCATGAAAGAAAGATAGCTTGCAAACCACCAAATCATGAACCATTGTAGTTGTATCCACTTACCATCATCCCAAATTTCCCTCTAGAACCACAAAGCAAAATACTTCAATGCAGAGGAATGCGGAGCAAAATACTTTCTCCCTGTCACCAGAGAATAATAAAAAAAATCAGGTTTTACTCTGGTGAAAGTAAATCACTCAAATATTCATACCGGAGGCCCAAACTCAAGATTTAGCATCTTCAAACATGCTTCTAAATAACTTTCAATCTGCAAGCCAAGATCTTTAATCTGCAGGAGATGCAGAGCAATCTTTTGGATTGTTCTTCAGTATGCAACTCATTGTCTTTACTCTAATTCAATGTTTCCTTTCTGATTATTCCAGAGGGGCTAATTTTCTTAATGTCCTCAACATATAAGGCTTATAATCAATCAAAAGATAAGGATAAAGTTGACACCAATGACAACACATATATGTTGACATCAATGACAACACTGATTAGGCACATACTTGCAACAAGTCCGTGGCGAAAGGATTCGGTGCTAAGAGTGTATATGGATGTATCGGCATGACTTAATGCTACTACTGAATTGCATGGGTTTTAAGGTAGACTGATCAAAGTTAGTAGGAGAAGTTATTGATTCAAGTCAGAAGACAATGACTTTGGTGCAAAAGGTCCAGATGTGGGTGAGCGAGATTTTCAGGTGTAACAGACCAAGCGCAACTTTTGAGGGCAATTGACTAAAGTTGACGGGGATGGTTTTTGGCACAAAGTTAATGATCTTAGGTTTTAGCACTGAATTCATTAGTCTAAGACAATAGAAATTTTGGGTATGACTAACTAACCCTAAGCCTAGAAAAGGTCGGCAGAAAGGTTTTTTGGTGCAAAGTCCGTGAGGACTGAATCTTGCGCTAAGATTTTACTTTGAAGAAATCCCAGAAATTTCACAGTGTCGACTGACTGAAGTTCAGGGAGTTGATTCAAAAGGTTGGTCAAGACCATTTTTGGTGCTGAAGTGAATGAGTTATAACCAACACAAGTTTTTAAGGATTTCAACTAATTTTATCACAAATTCACAGGCTATTGTGAGATATATTTTAGTGTGACATGATTGGTTTGAAATTGCAATGCTAGGGTTTTCTATGCTTAGAATAGACTTTAAAAAATGTGAATGTCATGCCCTAGGGTCTGTTTAGGAATTAAATAGGAGATTTTCAACTAAGCATTACAATGTGAAACAATCACAGAAAAAACCCCCTTTAAATTAAACCCTTGCATTGACAAACAAACTCAAAAACCCTTTTAAATCAAAGCTTATACACAAAACCCTAGGTTTGAAAGAATAAGGCAAAGGAAAAAATATCCCAACCTAGTTTCCAAAAAGTTGCAGAGGTAAGGAACATGCTTTTGAATGCCTTTGATTGATTCTCGCCGTTACTAAATTTGTTCACCGTTTGCATGATTTGCAGAGCTCTTGACGAAATTTGTTTGTTTTTTGCAGAATGATTTCTCAAAATGAATTCAAAACATTATATTCCCCTTGTCTAATCTGCCATTAATGCAGAAGTACCTTTTCTAGCCTAACGCACAGTGTGCAGATTGCATTTTAGGGTTTTGCGCAGGATCGAGGTTCCTTGGACCTAGTGCGACTTCTGGGCTCCACGGACCAAAGTTGATGGACAACAATTTTAGCACAAAGTATGGGTTATGACATTTTAGCGCTAGCGCTACTTTCAACACTAACTGACTTACGGGGATTTTAGATTCTTCAGACAAAGTCAGTGAAAAGGAGTTTTAGCGCATGGTCAGTGGAGGGTAGTTTTAATGTGAAGGTAGTGGTCAAGCAAATTAGCACTTAGTCAATGACTTATGATTTTGGTGCTAGGGTTAGCAGGTCATCTTTTCAACACAAAGATTCTAAAGACTTGGCTTGGATGTTGAAAACCACCTGACTCAGTTGTTTAAAAACCTAAGCAACTTATTCATCTGTGAGAAATGTGACTTTGACTTCTGATGGGTCACTTGATCATACATCCTTGAACACCTTAGGAACCAACTAGGACAAAGCTGACACTCTAAGCCAAAATTCAAAAGAAGTTCATTAAATGGGGTGTGTGTGCAAGGCACAACAATTTCTTTCACACTTCATCCTCGTGTGGTGGCCTTTACATTTAGCTGCCTTCCTCTTTAATTAGTGTAAACTTGGATTCCTCTCTTGCTTGTTCCTCTAATGCCATTTGCATGGCATTATGCATTCAAGCCTCCAACTTCCACAACCACTCTAGTTACTCTTATTGGTGCAATACCTTGTCTTAGAGCTTGGTGACCATCTAATCCTACTCCCACACCCATGTCATGCATTTGTGATGTCTCCACCCTTGGATATCACACCACTCTTTTAGTGCATTGTCACACAATCTGCTTTCCATGAGCTCTTCCATTTATGTCTCTTCAAGCCCCTTCCACACAAACTCACACTCCATCAACTCCATTAAGTCTTCCCTTTCAAAAAACATAGGTGCCTTGCATCATTAACCTCTTTTGGCACCATTCTTTCATTTTACCACACTAGCCTCCTTTTTAGTGCATCCATTATGGCCTTTATCTTTGGAGTTTCTACCTCAAGCTATGCCTCACAATCCTCCTCTACCTTGGCCCTCTATTGAGCCATTCCCCTTCATCCTTATTCTCTACCTATATCCCTATGATGGAGAACAAGTTACTCACACACCATATACTCGACAATCCACCTACTAACATAGGAGTTTTTTGGTTGCCTTCTCTACAACCCTTTCTTTAGACCTTGAACTAGTTTTGTATCTCACCCCCTTTTTGCAACCTCCTTTTATTTTTTGTGTCTCCACTATGTTTCCACTCTTCCTCCTCCATGACTCACTACTTGCAACTCTCTCCTCTACCCGTGACCCTAGGTCACCCACTATTACAAACCCCTTGTCACAATCCTACACAAGTGACTTTACCATGAAACCACTACTACAAACCCTTTGCTTACAATCCTACATGGTTCACCACCCTTGATTTGACTACTTCTAGATTTGTAACCAAGGTTTTCATACCATTTGGTATAGCTATCACAAAGGGTCCCAACTACAAAATTACCAATGACATAATGTTAGTCACTCACACACATGCACAATAGAAAATACAACATAAAGTATGTGGAAAGCAACATTCTATTTTGTTGACATAGAGGTTTTATAACTTACATTGGTAGTCTAAGCCCTAGATGGTACATTGAACACTCAACTTGACCTATCTACAGGTCCATATGTAGGTGGCCTTTCTCTTTTCCTCTACTAGCTGCCTTCCCATGACTTATTATTTGATCCTTCACTTCACTCTCCCCTAAGGCCTTCCTTTCTAGCCTTGGAGCCTAAATGTCTCCCTTTCTAGTAGCCTAAAATGTCTTTTCTTTGTTAGCTTTGATATAAGGACAAGGGAACACAAGCACACAAGGGACATTTTCTCAAATAAAGGCAATACCAAATATTCTTCATAACAGGTCTTATAAAGGAATGCAAAGATGTTTCTACAGGAAAGATGCTTCTAGAAAGAACAAAATAAAATATTACAATAATCTACTATACTAACTAATCAAATATTATGTCTAATGTAGAGGCTAAGACTTATCATTTCCTTCAGTGCACCTACTTTCGAGCCTTAATATGGGGTAAATGCTACTCAAAAGATAATTGGTAAACCCATTTGTCTTGGGTTTGTAGTGTATCCCTATGACCAACCAAGTATGTAGTGGTATTCCTTCTAGTAGTGCATGCTTGAAAATCAAGAATTATTTCTACATCAAAAGGAGGCTAAAAATATATAATATTATGCTTAGGATGAAAGTGGAACTTCTTCCTCTAAGTGAGGTGGCTCATATCACTTCAACTAAATAACATTAAATTACATCACGAATCCTAACCTGGGATGAGAGATCAAATTTTAATGCATTATCTCCTATATGTTGAGTAACGGGATAGGGTCCAAATTGAATATGTTTGAGTTTATGATGGTTTTGATCCTTGAACCTTTGCTTATCCATATAAAGCTAGACTTTATCCCCAATGTAGAAGTTGAAAGGGATGTGATGCCTATCATGGATCTCCTTATACTTAGACAAAATTCTAAATAGGTACCTACACTTGTGTATGAATCATTTCCATGTTATGAATAAAATTGGCCCTGTTATTTTTGTTGTTGTCATGAAGAAGTTGGAGGAAGAGAAAATAGAATCTCATATGGATTAATAGGTTGATATCCATAATAAACCTTAAAAGGAGAATACCATGTAGAGATATATATAGCCCAATTATAGTTGTGTCACAAAACATTTAGATAATTATCCCACTATTTATTCTTACTATAGTATATGTTTAGAGAATGGACTAGTGTCTGATTGACCACTTTGGTTTGACCATTTTTTTTTGGATGAAATGTTGTAGAATATTACATCTGACACCTCGAAATCTACCAAAGTAATTTTCAAATGTGAAGTTCAAAAATCTAGAATCACAATAAAAACTAATAGAAAGAGGCAAACCAAAATGACACCTACATTACTGAAAAATAATTTTACAACCTTGGGAGCATCAATGATTTTATTGCAAGGGACAAAGATGGCCATTTCTTAAAACTAACACACCACCACAAATAATAATCATGTTGTCTAAAGGTAGTAGGAAACCCACTAATAAAATACATAGAGATAGACTCCCATTTCCAAGAGGGAACATGAAGTGGATAATATAAACTAAGTTTTTAATTAGAAAGTTTATCTTGGCTACAAAGAGAGCATCAAAGAATGAAATGTTTCACTTACTTTCTTATCTAGAACCAATAGAAATATTGTTGTAAATTTTGTCTAGTTTTGGTGGTGGCAAAGTGTCCCCCATAAGGAGAAGAATGGGCCTCCTTAATTAACATTACTTAGGTAGAACTAGTAGGACATAACTAATTCAATTTATGTAACCAACCATCTCAAATTGTTTAGTTAAATAAAGGGGTTGTTGGCCATATGTGTTGTCATTGATGTCAACATAGCAACATACATTTATGCCAACATAGCATACACTGATGACAACACTATCATAAGAGTAAGAGACTACTCATGGTTGGTTGTCATGCTCCTAAGAAAGAGAAAGCTCATCAATGGAGATCCTAAAAGTCACATTCCTATTCAAAGTAGAGAATCAAAGTAGAATTGAGTTTAAAGCATGATCAATATGAATTCGAAGAATCAAGTTGTGTTGCTGATGTTGAGGCTGTCTTCCTATTTTGAAGCATGTTGTATGATCATCCCTATTGATCTTGAGTTGTATATGGTGATGCGAAGAAGACTTGGCCTCCAGAAGTAGGTTGAAGATTATGTGGGTTATGTGAAGATGTTTCTAGCATGACAATGGAATACTCTGCATTCCTCTCATTTTGAAGCCATGATCTTGCAATTCAAGAGTTAAGTTGAGTATGATGTAAATATGCTAAATCCTAAGTTTTAGAGTGTTTTCTATTCTGTAGTGAAAAGTATAAGTGACTGAGTTCTGGTTCAGGCTCTGACAGTGTAAGGTGATGTTGAAAGGTGAATGGAATGCTCCACATTCCTCTGCGTTTGCATATATAGCTATGCGGTTCTAGAATTGTGTTCAAAGGATGGTAAATGCATTTTTTCCAAAGTTCCAGACCATCATTCCCTCCGCAGTGAAAGTTATGATTTATATAGTACTCGTATGTGCTCTGACATAATGG
Source organism: Cunninghamia lanceolata (assembly GCA_027924645.1). NCBI lineage: Eukaryota > Viridiplantae > Streptophyta > Pinopsida > Cupressales > Cupressaceae > Cunninghamia > Cunninghamia lanceolata. The sequence continues at coordinate 3,543,737 of BSBN01000467.1, read as the reverse complement.
AGGAGTGTTGAAGACCTACTAGAATGCTCTACATTCCTCCAAAAGTAAATGATTGGCCTTGTAGTTTTATGAACATGTTCTTGAATGTGCATTTCTTGTTTCTTTCCTATTTCAAGCTTCTTGGTGGTCTGCAGCTCAGGTTTTCAATTGATAGCATGTTGTAGTGTGTTTCAGATAACAGTGTGCTCTCAGAGTTAATAATTGAAGGTGTGCGGCATAATTATTTGATGTGCGGTGGAAAAGAAGTGTTTGGGGATGTTGTATGAGTCACGTGGACTCATCTAGAAGAGTTTCATGAAGATCTTTCTTGTTTCTAGTACCGCACAAGGTTTTCTAGTTGATATGGTCGTTACTCTTACAGTTTTCATGAGCTTACCTTAAAGTTGTCCTATTTTCAAATGAGCGGAGTGTGTGGAGGTAATTCCTTGATGTTTGAAGCTGTGAAGAATGTTTTGGACCTGGTTAAGCAAGTGTTGGGGTCCGCAAGGCTTGAGTCTTCTGCTGCTGTCACGTGTTGTCCTATTTAGACCTATCTTCTACATGTTTCATATTGTGCATTGTATGGCTGACCTGTAAATGTATTTTTCATGTTTAATCTAGCCTACAAACTATGTAATCAATGTAATATCATGTATAAATAGTAGATCAACTTGAATGTAGAAGGTATGATTGCAAATTGATTGATAAGGTTCGCAAATGTAGACAATAGCAGAATAAATACATTTTTAATGTGCGACAGTGGGAGAAAGAGAAAATGTTGTTGATGCTGTCCAAATTCATCTTGAAGACTTATTCAAGACAGTGATCAAGTATAGAGTGTGCTTGACTAATAATATCTTTGGAAGAGAGTGTGTGAAGAGAAAAAAGTACAATCATCAAGTGTGAGCTTCAAACGCAGTTTTCAGACAATTGAAACATTATCATACTGTAATCATTTCTGAGTTTGTTCTCAGATTAGGGAGTAGTTGCTTCCTTGGGTTAAAGCCCCTAAAACAAAATTATTAGGGAGTAGAAGCTTCCTTGGGAGTGACCCTAAACCAAAGTTACTTAGGGAGTAACAACTTCCTTGGGTTAAAGCCCCTAAAACAAAGTTATTATTTGAGCTTCATATATTGTGAGTTAATCCTCACCATGGTTTTTTCCTTCTAGGATTTTCCACGTATATCTGGTGTTATGTGTTGCTATACATTGTGTTAATCTTTCATGTTCATGTTAATGTTGTGATGCTTAAGTTCTGATCCTCTCTGGGGATAAGTTGAAGTTGTTAAATTTGAAGAATTGTTTAGATACTGATTCACCCCCCTCTCACTATCCTATTGTGTCTAACAGGGGTTTGGTTGGTGAAAATAGGATGTTGTAGTGCATGCATAACCAATCCAAAAGATGCATCAAAATAATACAAACATTTCCAATCCTCATATGTAGCAAATCTAACATCTAGGATATGCAATACTTTGGTTGGAGGTTGGCTTAAAAAATCAACAAATTTATTTGTGGTGCCTTTTAAATTTTAAGGCCAAGTCAAACTATTAAATATAAGAGGCCCATTTCAAATTACTCTTGAATTTTAGGTTGTGAATTCAAGAAAATAAATGGCTAATGACTAGTATGAAGAATTGTTTCCTTACCAAGAATGTAGTGCCTCCATTTCTTCAAGGATTGGACCAAGGCATAGAACTCCTTATAATAAGTGTTGTAATTGACATTGGTTGCTAATAGCCCTTTAGAATGATAGGCCATAGGGTGTTATCCCTGTTTAAGAACAACTCCTATAGCATAGTTAAGGCATTTGTCTCAATCTCAAAGGGTTATTGAAGATTTGTAAGGACAAGTGTTGGGTTTAAGAAAAGTGCTTCTTTAATCTATTGGAAGATTTGATCTACTACTGTATCCCATGAAAAATTATTTTGGTTGGACAATTGGTGAAGTGGTAGAGAAATATAAGAAAAACTCTTAATGAATTTTCTATGGTAGTTCATGCCTCCTGGTGGTACCCATTAGGGTTTAGGGTTTTAGGCTCATTGTGTTTTGAATGTCTATCTTTAAAGATGATTACCCTAAGTCTTCAAGTGTGCGCTTTATGTCTAAATTTATGTTGATCGCTTGCATTAGGTTGCTGGTCTCTTAAGTTGTAACCTTAAGTCTCACTATCCGTTAGGCGACCGGCCCCACATTCTAGGTCTTACCACCAACAATCGTGAAAAATTAAGTTGAATGTCTTAAGTATTCTCATAAGTCCTAAGGTTTAATGAAGGGTAAAAATTACAGCATCACAGAGCATCTTTAATGACATCACCACCTCGCTGCGCGGCTGCAATAGATTGACACTTGTCTGAGAATCTATGCTTACGTATTCCTCCATTAGGAATCGTGTTTATGCCAACCGTCTATCGATAGGTGTCAATGTAATAGTGGACCACAGAAGAACTTTTCATCCAATGGCTGTGCTCCATCACAGAGGCTATTAATTGTAAAAGCTAAGTGGCTGCCTAGAACTGCAGAGGTTAGAGATTTTCTTAGGTGTTCTAGGTTTGATACAAGTGCACCTCTTGATCTGAAACCAGTCTTAGACATGCTGAAACATTTTGAGAATGTGGCCAATTTTCAATTGGGGTTGGACACAGTTTTGAGGGAAAAGATGCATACATTAGAAAAGATGGACACCAAGTGGTTGCCGCATATTTTGGAGGGTGATGGTAAATCTAAGGACCTGGACAAGTGGAGAAAAGAAATAATAGATAATGGTTGTCAATTAATTCCCACTTGTTGTGATGAGAGCGACCCAACTATGCAGCTATTGATCTTATCACTTGACAAGTTGCACGTAGTTGAAATAAATTTTGAAATATTTTGCAAGAATGTGAAGACTATTTTGGATGCCAAGTATGTCAGTCATAATGGCAAGATTCCAGAGGTTATCTCATTCCCCTGGCCACCTGAAAAGACATACAGTGAATGGAAGGACAAGTATGGGTCGCAGGATTGAACAGGCCAACCACCATCTCTCCAGCATTAACAAGGTCAATCTTCAAGCGTCTACACATCTCCCAAAACCATCTACTCCTTCCCTCTTCTTTTCTCAAATGAATTAATGTTCTCAACGCCATGTTGGCGGTGCATTGTATCATGAACCACTTTGAAATTACAATGTAATCAATGCTGAGTACATGTTCTTGGTCTATAAAAGAATTGTGTCACTCATTACTGTTGTTGTTGAAGATCTGGGAAATTTTGAAGAGTAAATAAAATACAAGTTCTGCAGGTTGTCTTATCTCTTGTCTTGTAAGTTTATGAGTTATATGTTGAATGTTTTTGCATAAATCTTATCAGTTTCATGTTGATTTAAATGAGTAATGCTTAATGCATGTATTATGTTATCTATCTCCAAGTTGTTGTGTTCTTCTCCTGAATCTGGATAACTAAGGGTTATTTAAGGTTCTAGAATGTACGTTTGCTATGTTGCATGCTTGATCTTTTACTTCTATTCAAGGAATAGATTAAATGTTTTGGGTTAAGTGTGGGGAAGAATATACTGCAATAGGGATATCTATAAATAGAGATAATTGAATACTCTATCTTGGGTGGTGTTTGTAAGGCAAAATACCAGCAAAACCCCTTGAAACTTGATTATTGGTTTAGGTTTATGAGAATCATTCACATGTATATGTCTATTTGACTCTAGGCCCTGAGATAGGCATTGGTCTGACTTTATGTTGAGGTTATGATTCAAAGCCCTAATCTTGCATCCAAACATAAAACAAGTCAAATATTATTCACAAACCTTTTAGGATTTATAAGTAGTTTTAGATTTCAAATCCTCTAGTTCACAACTGAATATAAGGCTCAAAGATAGCCCCTTTGCACTTATTTCATAGTTTTAGCCTGTATTAGAGAGGATTTATCTGCTTTATATCAATATCCTAGTAGGTTTATAGGTTTATCCCATGGATGTTGAATAGGGAATACCCCCCTAGGCTTTGTAGAGCCTGAAGAAGGAGAGGAGACATTTAGAGTCTGTCTCTTGTATTGTTGGCCCTTGACCCAAGGATCTTGTTGATGAGTGATGGCTACCTTGTAGGGATACTTAGGAAACATTCAGTTGGGAAAAACCCAATAGATATGGAGACTCTACTGGGGAGCTCTATGTAAGAACCCTAGGTCTAAAAGATAAGTCCCAGTAGTGGGTGGCAACTTTGAACAAATCTCCTAGCTAGTAAAATAGAAGTTTTATGTAGGGGAGAAGATCCCTATGCAACCCTTTATTTCAGGAACTACCAAGAAAAATGATGTATAGAAAAAAGGGAACTACTCAAACCAGTCATGAAGGCTCACCCAACCCTATAAGTGATGATGATATCCAAGATAATCCTAGATCCTCGGGACAACAACCACCCTATTTTCAAACATAGAAGCCGAGATCCAGGAAATGTATGAGAGACAATAAGGTGATAGGTTGAGAATGAGATCAGAGGTGTTTCAAGAATGCCCTTTTTTAGATACCCCTGGTAGGTTTGAAGATACAGAGTCCCTGAGGGATAATGATGACCCTAATGGAAAAGGACCATCCTCTTCTATGCCAAAAGATGATGATTTAGTAGAAGACATTAGAAATATCAGAGCAAAATTAGACTATTTGCAGGCTTTGAGAATAATATATTATATGAAACAGAAGGTACAAGCCCTAAAAATGGCTCAACAAGATTCAGTTTCCACCCTTGATAATGTAAATGTGCTCAAAAACTAGCAAACAAATGAAGTTTAGAATCAACAAAATGATCAGAATATCCTTAGAAATGATCAAGGACTTCATCAACATATGAATCAAAATCCTCAAAACAATCTGAGACAAAATGCAAATAATGTTAGGGTGCCATTAAACAACATAAGAAATCAATGCTAATAAGAATGCTAATGCCAATCAATTTGGTAGACAGCCTATGCAGTTGGATAGGTTTAGACAGTTGGATTTCAATGGAGTTCCTGGTTATCCCAACCCCATTGACAAACATATAAGGTCTGAAATACCAAAGTTTTCAGGAAACAATGTTGTGTCAGGAGAAGATCACTTGAAAGCTTTCCAAAATGTGATGGATAATTTTGAATTTGAGCATGAGGATTTCTTTATGAAACTATTTATGCAATCCCTAATTGATGAAGCTAGAGAATGGTATAGAAATTTGATTGATTAGAGTGTCACATCATGAGATGACTTCAAGAGGATTTTTAGAAAACAATATGGAGATAAGCCTGACCATGGTTTTATCATTAATGAATTCACTGGTATTACTAAGGGGTCAAATGAGCCTGTTGTTGATTTTAATGCTAGGTTTACCAGAACATTAAATAAGTTACCACCTCATATGAGGCCCAATGAACCAATGTGCATGGTATTGTATATAATTGCCTTTGATTCCAAGATAGCATATGAGTTAAGGGATAAGAGGCCTACTAGCCTTAGGGATGCTTTCAGAATTGCAACAAACATTGAAAACAATAGGAAAGCATTTGGTGAGACAAATAGAAGGGATGATGTCATAATCCTGCAAAATCCAAATAATAGGTCTTAGAATACTCAAATTAATGCTTACACTTCTGAAGATAAACTGGACAAGCAAACATCTATTGTTAAGGATCTGAGTTATAGACTTGCTAAAAATGAGAAGGGATTGGGTCCTGAGAAACAAATTTATAAAAGGCAAGAAAATAGACCACAATTACATGACATGCCATATAACACAAATTGGTACAATGGTAAACCCATCCTCCCAAATAACAAGAATGATCAAAGAACTCAAAATGTTAAGGAGACCCCTGATCCTTTGAAGAAAGCTATCAATATTGTAGATGACACTCCATGGTGTATAATATGTTAGATGCCCCACTCATAGTCACAGTGTATGATTGCTCAGTCTTTTTATAATGATGATGTTGCCTGTGATGAATGCAATGAACCTCATTATATGGAAAGTGAGTGTTAACATGCTCTCTGCAAGTGGAGATTACTCTTCCTTTGATGAGGTTGACATACAAGTAAATGTGAATAAGGACGAGGTTTGTCAGCAGGTTTTTTATGATGATGAAAATGAGGATCATTAGGTATACGCTCAAGACTCACACATCCCTCTAAATAATTTAAGGAGGCCTTCTAATGAAGAAATCGAAGCTCTTACATCTACTGTAATAGCCCAGGTTAAGAGTAACTACAACCTCAGAAGTAAGGCTGAACCAAGTGATCCTGGTCAACCAGAGACTATCTTTACAAAACAACCTCAATACAAACACAAAGGCTTTGAACCACATAAGAGACAAGGTAATAATAGTAAGAATGACTCAAGGGATAAGTCGGGTCAGAACAACAAGAGTTCAGAGAATAAGGTTTCTCAGGATGCAGGAAAATCTAAGGGTCCACTTGTTGAAGATGAAAATTAGAAAACCACAAAAACTAAACTTGGACAAACTCAAGATAGGAGTAAAAGCCAAGCTCAGGCTACAACTGTTATTCAAAATTATGCCCCCTTTGACATAAATCAAGCTTTATCCTAGATGAAAGTCTCTGTCCCGTTAATGGAGATGATGAAAATTGAAGAATATAGAAACAAAATTATCTTTGATTTCAGGGGTAGCTCATCAAGCAGAACAAAGTGTTGAGGATCACAGTAGAAAATAAGAGTTGTGCACCTATGAGGAAGAGGTTCCTGAGGTTTATCTGGGAGTGACAATGAGCAAATTTCCTTCACAAGTGGAACCATTCTATGTATCCCTTGTTATCAATGGAAAGGTAATTAGGATTGTATGCTTGATTCAGGTGCATCAACAAATATTATGCCTCTGGCTATTATGCAACAAATTGGGTTAAATATTGATAAAGCTTGTGGAAAGTGTTATGCCATGGATGCTAGAGAAGTGACAGTCATAGGAATTATGAAGGATATGGATTTTATGTTTGTAGCTTATCCAGAGAAGACTTACAAAATGAATGTGGCAATAGTTGATATAAAACCTCAATATGGCATGTTGTTGTCCAGAAGATGGGCATTACTGATTGGAGGAAGTATGTAGCTCGACCTATCATATGCCATGATCCCTATGAATGGTAAGGATGTTAAGCTGGTCAAAGAGGAAAGGTCACCAAAAATAGTTGAGGATCAGGAACTAGAAGAACATGTTTGTTTTGTAGATACTGACTGTGAAAATTTTAGAATTGTCTCAGATGATCAAGAGAATAAGGAAAAGGGTCTGTACATAAAGGAGCCTAATTAACATGGTCTTTAGACTATGTATTTTGATGGTGCCTGTTCAAAGGAGGGCTCTGGTGTAGGGGTATTATTCATGTCTCTAACAGGTAAGATTCTTAAATTCTCTTTTCTCTTGAAGTTTGCATGCGCAAATAATATTGCAGAGTATGAAGTCCTGTTATTAGGGTTGAATGTTGCCTTAAAGCATGGAATTCAAATGTTAAGAGTCTTTGGGGATTCAGATTTGATAGTTTCCCAAGTAAGAGATAAGTATGCTTCAAAAAATAAGAGGTTAAAACAATATAAGCATGCAGTTTGGGATACTATTGAATTATTTGATGCATTTTCAATAAATTGGGTAGAAAGATCAAAAAATGTCATGGCATATTTTTTAGCCAACGTAGCCATAAGGCCAGATGATTTCACATTGTCTGATATCACAAATGTTGAAGTCAAGGTTAGACCTATAGTTCCAGACAATGTATGCAGTTGGCAAGTGTTTGATGATGATAAAGATTTGTTGAGATTCCTGCATTGCATAGATGAGTATGAAAATCAGGAGATTGATTTTCAAAACTTTGTAGAAGTAATAGATGGAAAAGAGACTCTTTTGGGGAAAGAAGCAATACAACTCAACAAAAAAAATCCACAGAGGGTTGGTAGCTCTAGAAAGGGCATTTGATAGTAGGGATCAGCTTGTTTCAAGGGCATCTCCCATAAATAAGGATGATTTAGAAGAAGTGAATTTGGGAACACATCATGCCCCTAAAAAGGTATATATTGGCAAACAGCTTAAGCCACACACCAGGACTATGTTGATAACATTGTTAAGAAAGTACAAATGGTCATAAGAGGATCTGAAGGCCTATAGAGAAGATTTATTTTAGCATGAGATCCCATTGAAGCTTGGAGCTAAGCCATTCAGACAGAAACAAAGACCTATTAATCCTACCTTGGCTCCAAAGATGCATGAGGAACTTGTAAAGATTAGGGAGGCTGGAATAATAATGATTATTAGACACTCAACTTGGGTGTCCAATCTTGTCCTAGTCAGAAAAAAGAATGGAGATATAAGACTATGTAGATTTTAAGAATTTGAATGTGTCTTCTTTAAGAGATAAATATCCACTCCCTAACATGGAAGCTATGTTGCAGAGAGTAACAGGATGTGAACTCTTGTCTATGATGGATGGATTTTCAGGATATAATTAGGTGAAGGTAAAAGAATCAGAACAATACAAGACTACCTTCACAACTCCATGGGGAACCTATGTTTATGTAAGAATGCCATTTGGGCTGACAATTGCAAGTGCTACATTCCAGAGAGCTATGGATGTTGCTTTTGTAGGATTGATTGACTCAATTCTGGTTGTATATCAGGAGGATCTAACTGCCTATTCAAAGGACAAAGAACAACATTGCATGCATTTAGAGAAGATTTTTGTCAGAGCATTAGAGTATGGAATTTCACACAATCCAAAGAAGTGTGCTTTTGGGGTAGTAGAAGGAAAACTATTGGGGCACATAGTTTCCAAAAATGGGGTCAGGATTGATCCTGAGAGGGTTGCTACAATTGACAGAATTCAAATTCCTAAGATAGTGAAAGGCATTCAATCTTTCTTTGGGAAGATTAACTTTGTTAGAAGATTCATTCCCAACTTTGCAAATATTACAAAGGATATTTGTAAAATGTTGAAGAAAGGTGAAACTATAAAGTGGGGAAGTGAAGCAACCCAATCATTTCAGAACATCAAAGAAGCTATCAAGATGGCTCTTGTGTTGAAATCTCTTGATTTTTCCAAGCCATTTTAGTTGTTCTCATTTTCTTCTTTTCACACAATTGTTGCCTATCTGTTGCAGAAAAATGAAGATGGTTTTGAATAGCCTATTGCTTTCCTTAGCAAGTCATTGCATGTAGCAGATTTGAAGTATGACAATATGGAAAACATGCTTATGCATTAGTCATAGCAGTTAAAAGTTTCAGACCCTATTTGGTAGGATCTCAGATCATTGCATATGTGCCTCATGCAATAGTTAAAGACATATTCACTTAGCAGGAAGTAACATGAAGAAGGTGTAGATGGATAAATACATTATAGGAGCTCAACATTGAAATACAGATTACTGAGTTGGTAAGGGGATAGGGTTTGGCCAAGCTGATGGCACAGTCAAATTTGGAAGCATGTCAAGTGAATATGGCTCAGGGTAGAATTGTTAACATGTCAGAGTCAGAGTGGTACAGGGATATTGTGTACTATTTGTAAAATTTAAATTGCCCCTCTCCGATTGATAATCAAAAGAGAACCCTGAAGTTACATGCTATCAAGTATGTTGTTGTTCTAGGAGAATTGTACTAGAAGAATCCTAATGGTGTGCCACTCAAATGTGTGGATGGACATCAAGCTAAGAATATTTTAAGTGACATGCATAGGGGAGTATGTGGTGGACATTATACTACTAATACGACTGCTCACAAAATCCTTAGAGTAGGATATTGGTGGCCAACACTCTTCTCTAATGCACAAAAGATGGTAAGAAAGTGTGATCCCTGTCAAAGATTTTTTGGGAAGCTCAAGTATGAAGGTGCATTGCTCCTTAGAACTGTAATACTGGAGGCTCCATTTCAACAATGGGGAATCGATTTTATAGGGGAAATCTCAAAAAATTCAAGTGAATGACAGAGTTGGATTCTAGTTGCTACCGACTATCACTAAATGGATTGAAGCGATTCCAACTAAGAAAGCTACAAGCAAAGTGGTGACTAATTTCATTTTAGAACACATTATTATCAGGTTTGGAGTGCCAACAAAATTGGTTATAGATAATGCCATGTGTTTCAGGTCTGGTGAATTTGTTGACTTTTGCAATGATTATGGAATTAGTCTATCTCATGCATTACCATATCATCTACAAGGGAATGGTCAGGCAGAGTCAAGCAACAAGAATCTCATGAAAATCATCAAAAGAATAATTGACAAATACAAAAGGGCATGGAATTCAAAGTAAAAGTTAGCACTATGGGCTAACAGAGTGACAGTAAAAAAGGCAATTGGAAAGTCACCTTTTGAGTTAGTATATGGTATAGAGGCCAAGTTACCAGTAAACAATCTCTTGCAAGTACAAATTCATACAAGATAATGATGAAGAAATAGAAGACCCAGTGAATGAAAGGATAAATCAATTGATTGCACTGGATGAGACTAGAAGAGAAGCACATAAGGCAAATCTCAAGAAACAACAAAAGGTAAAGTTTTTGTTTGATAAGAGGACTACATAAAGAAAATTTTAGGTCAATGATTTAGTCCTTGTATGGAATGCAAGAAGTTAAGATAAGGGCAAGCATGGTAAATTTGAGCCCTTATGGATGGGCCCGTATATAATAAGCAATACTCATGGAGAAGACTCTTATTTTCTCCAGGCCCTAAATGGTGAGTTACAGGAATTACCAGTGCATGGTCAGTTCCTTAAGCTCTATTTCTCATAAATGAATATATCTCTATGCACAATGTAAAATAGTTGTATATAGTTTATAAGTGTTGTATATTTTTGTATAGTTAGTCTTGTCCATCTTCTAGTTTGGTCTACCCCGGAGTTGTGTGGTTCTCATTGCAACCTTGCATTTGCACATCTCCAGTCGGAACCAATGGTGGTACTCATTAGGGTTTAGGGTTTTAGGCTCGTTGTGTTTTGAATGTCTATCTTTAAAGATGATTACCCTAAGTCTTTCAAGTGTGCGCTTTATCTAAATTTATGTTGACCACCTGCAGTAGGTTGCTGGTCTCTTAAGTTATAACCTTAAGTCTCATTGTCCATTAGGTGACCGGCCCCGCGTTCTAGGTCTTACTGCCAACAACTGTGAAAAATTAAGTTGAATGTCTTAAGTACTCCCGTAAGTCCTAAGGTTTAATGAAGGGTAAAAATCATAGCGCCACAGAGCATCTTTAATGACATCACCATCCCTCTATGCGGCTGCGACAGATTGACACCTATCTAAGAATCTATGCTTACGTATTCCTCCATTAGGAATCTTGCTTACGCAACTGTCTGTCGCCAGGTGTCGATGTAATAGTGGACCACAGAAGAACTTTTAATCCAATGACTGCACTCCATCACAGAGGCTATCAAGTGTAAAAGCTAAGTGGCTTCCTAAACCTAAGTTAGGGATCTGAAGGATAACATACAAGAAGCTGATGAATGCATTCTAAAGCTAAAAGAACAAGTTAAGAAGTTCAAATAAAAATACAAGGAGGTTAGTGAACAATGGATATCAACCAATGCAATCTTGGATGATTTGAAAGTGGAAGTTGTAGAAAGAGCTAAAGCAGAAGAAGATCTAAATCTGTTGGTAAAAAGCAAGTTGGAAGAATATGCTAAACTTGAAAAAGAAGTTGTAAGTCTGAAATCAAATTTAGAAAAGACTAAGAGCTTTGAAGAAAAGTTTAAAATAAGCTTTGCAAAGCTTGAGGAACTGATTGAAAGTCAAAAGAGTCCAGATGACAAGCAAGGCTTGGGATTTGAAAAAGGAGAAAGTTCAAAATCAGGCCAAGTAAACACTGAGTTTAAGCAAAACAAAGGCAACCAGTTCTGAAATCAGAGAAGAAGACCTAGAAGACCTCCGGTCAGGCAACCAAATGCTCAAAGGTACCCATCTTTCAATGCCTATTGTTTTAAGTGCAATAAGTTTGGTCATAAATCTACTTAGTGTACGAGTAGAATGAATCAAAATGTTCCATCATTCTCTGGTCAATGTTTCAATTGCAAGAAAATTGGTCATAGATCAAATGAATGCAGAAGTCTGGTAAGGAATGGTTTTTACAATGCAAGGAATACTCAATCCTTCAATGGGAAGTGTTTTGCATGCAATAGATTTGCACATATGACTAATCAATGCAGATCAAGAATGAATCCAATCAATAGAAGGAATCAAGGACAAAGGAATGTGGTATGCTACAATTGCAATAAGTTTGGACATGTAAAATTCTGCAGAAGCAAGAATGAGAAGAGAGACTATCCTACAGAGAAGAGGAAAATAGAGCAGAGAGAAGATAAAGGCAAGAACAAGATTGATCTAGTGAAAATCAAGAAGGAAATGAGTAAGGTCTAGATTAAGAAGGATGTAAATGAGGTTAGGAACAAATCCACACCAGATTTTGGTGCAGATCTACTTCCTCTAGAAAGTAGATGGAGAGCTCTGGCTCAGGGGGAGATGTAATAAAAATCCTAATCCCCTAGCCAGATTGTCCGTGCTAGGATCCAGCACAAAGATGTGATGTAAAGATTCATATGACAGATCATTTGAAAGTAATTCTAGAAGAAAAGAGTAAAATACGGAACATTGTAGAGCAATCTTGATTAACTGAGTTTAACAGAGAAGTGTGACAACTTTTTGAAAGATAACATTTATGATGATTAGGTCTTGGCAAGTGAAGGTTAAAAGGGTTGTATTTGAAGGAAAAATCATTTTGCATTGAAGCTCTCAAGTGTCTAAGGAAAACTAAAGCGAAAATCCTAGCGACTACAGTGATTTCCAAAGCAAGGCAAGATCAAGAAAAACCCTAATTCAACAAAAGAGGTATTTTTCAGATTTGAAACTGTGAACCTATTTGAATCTTTGCAAAAATGGCAAAACCACAAGTGATTGATGTCATGCCCACATTTCCCATGCAGTGATGACACTTAACACACGTGTCATGTGGTCATGACACGAAATATCAAAAACTTTTTCGCATGTCCCTAGAAACCCCTTCGCATATGTCTGCCTATGCAATCCCCTGCATGATGATAGCTGACTAGGGGGTTATGCGATGTGATGTGTGCCACTTCTAGGGTTAGAACAGACTTAATTCAAACCCTAAGCTTCCTAGGTGAAAGAGATGATTTCAACTGAATCAAAATCAAACCCTAATTCTAATGCATAATAAAATTGAATATAATAACGCATCCAACGGTATGATGGTCGCATGATGAAATGGAGTGATTAAATAAAAGTCACATAAATACCACAAAATTAAAACCCTAAAATCTGGGAAAAATTCGACAGCATAACGCATTTTCAATAATTGAAATAAATATTTTAAAAATAAATCCCCAAGAAGTAATTAATGCAAAAAATAAAATAAATAAAATTAAGGATAAATTAAATAAATTCCCAAGGTCAAGAAGGAATTTAACCACTCAACAAAATGTAAAAATCAAAATTAAATAAGCGACCAAAATAAAATCCATTAACTAAGTCATTTAATAAATACAATTACAACAATTGTATTTATTAAATAACTCAAGTCAAAAAAGTAAAGAAAATGGAAAAATTAAAACATCTCTCCTCGTAATAATAAAATCATCCAATAAAAGAAAATTAAAATAAAAAGGTCCTCCCCAATGCAATTTAATTAAAACACACAAGGCAATAATTAGAGCTGTCAGAATAATTAACTAGCAAAGGGATAAGGAATCCCATATAAATCCCAAAATCCTCTTTCCCAATAGAATAATTTCCCATGGAAATAAAAATCCAACTCCAAAAGAATTAATTAATTCAACCCAAATAAAAGCACAAGGAGAAGCAAAAATAAATCAAATGGCCTAAAAGCAAAGAGAGGGAAACTTAGTTTCCCGTGCACATGGAAATAAAAAATAGAATTAAATCAAAATAAACTCCTAAATTCCCACTCACCCATCAAAACCCTAATCTAATATTTTATTAGTTTCTCATTGATAGCTCTAATCTTATTCTATCATTTCCTTATGGCAAAGACCCTATCATATTCTTTTGTTTTCCTTCCATTTTGTTTTGTCTTCTCTTTTTGTTCTGCCTCCATTGTTTCTCCACTTTTGTTGCAGGTTGAAGGTTTGTTGAGGAGGCCACCATAAGGATTTACCATGCAGAGGTATATTTATAGTGTATATACCGTAGGGTTTTCTCTCTTTTTTCTATTTACTTGTATATCTATTTGTATATATATATACACACATCTATGTGTATATACATATATATACAAATAAATATATATACATCGAATATGGTTCTGGAAGTGTTAAAATGTACACTGTTAGATATCCATAAAGTAATATGTATATACACACACACATTACACATACGTTTCAATCGATATGTAGGTTTTAAGAAAGAGGCCAATGGATCTTGCAAGGGCCGAACGGCCAGGGAGTGTTACTGCCACCGCTCACCATGGACTGTGGCTTCAGTGTAGCAAAGGGTTTATGGTGTGCAGAGGGGGCTGAGCCCCCACCCACACCCTTGGGTGTGGGCAGGGACTCGGCCCCCTCCCCACACCCGCAATAAGAAGGATGGGTGGGCGGCGGTGAGACCACCGTCCACCCTCAGTTTCCATTTATTTATTTTTTGAAATGAAACCCTACTAAAACATAGTCCGCCCTAACCAAAAAAACAAAGCTCGTTCCTCCTTAATGCTATCTATCGGCAGATAAAAAATATGATTGGTTACTATTTTTTTTTGTATTTAAAAAATAGTTTGCCTAATATTTAATATATATATGTTTTTTTATATATATATATATACCCATACTATTTATACATAGAATCATTTATGAGTCTAGATTAAATATAAAAATAGAATAATATATATACGTATAATATATATATATATTGTATATATACATGTATATACATATTTTATATTCCATATATATATTTCCATATTCAACTAATAAAATTAATATAACTAGATTTGAAAACCTATCTTAACCAGAAGGGTATATTTTTTTTACAAAAATAACAAAACAAACTTGCTGTTTCATTTCTTTCTCTCTTTTCCTTTTTTTTTTGCAGTACATAGAATGGAGCATAATACTATATTTCAGGAACTATAAATAGCAGAGAACTATATATCTCTTTTTTTTTAAAAAACAGAAAGATAAAATAAGGATACTACACATTTATTTATTTCAAAAGAAAAACTCTTTTCATCGACATTGTTAAATACACAAAAACTAACAAAAACATAGGGCAGCAAGACACATTTTCTTTGACAAGCTTTCTATAACTAAATGAATTCAACAACAACCTCTTGCATAGTTTTAAAATTCACAACAATAGGATTTATACATATAAAATTTCCTCCCACAACATTTACAAAGGAGAGTAACAAATTTAACACTAATTACAATAATGCCTACAAGGATATGGCTCTCAAAACTAGCCAGCAAGAAAATGCCAAAACACTAAAAATAGACTTCTCCAAAGCTCCATTTCTCCAATACAAACCTGCAATAACACAAGCACCAAAATGGGGAACCAAGGCCACGCAAATCGCCCTCCTCCCTAACATAGACCCACTAGGGGGTCACCTCGGAGCTAGGGAGGTAAAAATCACACAGTTTCATAAACACACCACAACAATGAAACTCCAAACACACAAAAATCACCCAAGGATTTGCACATAAAAAAATGTCATGAAAATGAGATTGGAGGGGTAGGGGAGTGGACCCCTCAACTCAAGAGGTCACTCAAGAACTCAAAATCACAATATCTCAAGGCCTCAAGCCAAATAATTTCTCCACAAAACTCAAGAATCATTATGGCACTCATGCCAAATCAAAATGCTCCCAAACTCCATAGAATGCCCTCAAGGCTATAAAAAGAACAACAATGGGAGGTGACCTTGAGGAGGTTCACTCTCCCCCACCCCTTACGAGTTGAGCCTTTTCTCCAAATGGAGATGCTCTTACCAACACCTAAACCCACACAAAAATGAAACCACACCAAACACAAATTTCTAAAAACACATACACTAAAATAAAACATACATAGGGAAATGGCTATTTCCATGGAGCTTACCTTCAAAAGCCCAAAAATGGAAGCATGTTTCAAGAAGATCCCACACTTCTCCAAGTTTCCAAGCCTCCAAGAATTCTCCAACACTCCCAAAACCTCCAAAAATAGAAATAAATTGCAAAAACCAAGAACCCCAAACTCCTCTCCAAGAGGAGATAAAATAGGCCTCCAAATTTGGCCTTGAGTAATGAGAAGGTGACACTTGTCACCTTATCCTTCCTCATCCCATGCCACTTGCAAGGGAGAAGGAGTGTGAGGGTGACAAGTGTCACCCTCTAATCCATTCAAACCCTCACTTTATCCACTTGTGCTCTCACACATGTGTGAGAGACCAAGGGGAGGGTGGCAACTCTCCTCAAGGCTCCATGAGGATAAGGGATGTTGCAAGTATGGACCTAACTGGTGTTGTCATTAATGTCAACATACTGCTGTTGCATTAATGAAAAAGATTGGATGAGCTGAGTGCTGAGGATATTGAGAAAATTAGTCTTAATCAGGAACAGAGAAGAACAATGAAGACAGTAAGGTAAAGATCCAAGATAAGATGACTATCAAAGGTTGCGGTTCAAAGGGTTTGTAGATATGAGTCTTGAGATGATCCAGTAAATATTTCAGAGGTCCGCATGAAGATCTGAAGGAGTTGTGGCCACTCAGGTAAAACTAGTTCCGATAGGTGTTCAGAGGTGACAGAGTGTCACAGATAGGTTCAGTGAGATCCGGAAATGCATTATCCTACTCTGCAGATTTGAGGGAGTGTTGAGGAAGTCGTTGTGAAGTGTCAACTCAATTGGTCTGTGGTTTGAAGGTCCGCAAGTATCTATTCCTTTATGACAGTGATGACAGACTGTGTTCTTGAGGTTCCAGATGAAGGAGAGAAGGATTTCAGTCAGAAGTTGAAGTGCGGATGTTCTTGGTTATTCAGGAAATCTTGTGGAGGTCTTTGGATCGTGTCTAGTTTGTGTTGGTGGTCTGCATTGGAGTTGGAGCTTGCAATTGAAGAATAACTCCTAGATGATGGTGTTCTTCCTGAGACTGGCCAACCAGATGAGTTACACATCTTGCAGATGTTCTTGTGGATGTTTGCCGACTTAGATGATTATTCCTAAGTGGATGCCTTGTATAAATAAGGGATTGTGAAGTCATTGCAAAGGGTGTCTTATGGAGATGGGAGTGTGGTGGCGAGGAAGAGAGAAAAAGGCAGAGTAGAAGTTTTGGGCTTAAATGGAACTGATTCAAGCATGATGAAGATGCTATTCTCCAGTTCAAGTATGTGATACTTATCATTCTATAGATAGTGAGTCTATTGTAGGTAGTGAGCCTCTTGTGAGCAGTGTGCTCGGGCAGTGAGCCCTAATTGGCACGTGCCATTTTGTTCTTTCTATTCTTCTAATAGAGAATACAATCTTGGGTTAATCACCCCGTGGTTTTTCCCTTAACCGGGTTTTCCACGTCAAAATCTTGGTGTCTTATGTGTTGATGTGTTTTTGCTCTTGATTTAATGCATTATGTCTTCATGATTGATTTATTGATATGCTGCTAAATCACAAGAAGAATTTAAGTGTGTAATTAGAAAGAAAGTTTTGACAACTGATTCACCCCCCCTCTCAGTTGTCTATCCTGATTGTAACAAGGGATGCCACACGGCATCCTCTTATCCTCTAAGAGAGCCATCTCCCTCCAAGATGCTCTCACATGTGTGTGAGAGTCTTGGAGGGAGATCCTACACACTTGGGGGTCTTGAAGACCCCCCAAGTCTTCTTGGTGGAGAAATCCCCAAGCTTTGGGAAGGGAGATGTGTGTTTCCCAAAGCATGGCTCATCTCCCACCCTTAGCCATTTTCAAAATTCGTCAAATTTACTAAACCTAAGTTTAGAGTGACTAGACGTGAGTTACCCTAAGGTTTAGTAAGTCCAAATGGACCCTAGACCCTAGGGTTACCACCTAGGGTAAGTTTGGAACTCTAATCAACACCTAGGGAGGTATAAAATCACTTTAAATGGCCCATAAATAAAAATAACACCAAATGGTGTAAATCAAAACATAAATTTATAACACATGATATAAATCAATTTAAAAAGGGTGAACTAGGCCAAATAATTAAATCAACCATGTAGGAAACATCATCTGATCAAGCGTGATCCTCATCCCTCTTGGGAATGGATCAATTTTATAAGGAATTACATATGTGTGTAAACTACCTCTGATTTCTCGTGGCCTGGGAATATAACCTGTACAACTAGATCAAGCGGTCAATCACTTCATAGATAATCATATCTGAAGCAACAGGAAATTAAAGTCATTACATTGCATACAACATTAATCATTCACATCATAATCAAGATTAAAATTGCATTTCCTATTTAATACCACATAATCATCATCAAATAATAAATCCACATCATAACTCATAATCACATCAATAATCATCATCAAATATATCTCACATGTCTAATATCATAATAGCATCAAAATATGATCTAATCAAATCACCACATATCTAATCAATGCTAATCCAAAATTAGGAGATATAATCTAAATCTGCATAATGGACATGAATAGTCTCTAAATGTCTGATAATGTCACCAACTATATAGTAATACGATCAAAATAGGGAAGTAAATCGACCTCACATCCTCCCCCCTAAGACTAAACTTCCTCTTGGAAGTTGTAAAAAAGGTGAGGATAGAGTGCCCTCAAACTAGTTGCATCCTCCCAAGTTGCTGTGACCTCATCATAATGATCCCACTGGATCCTAACCTGGTCCAGCTCTTGACCTTGAAATCCTAGCGTCTGATGAGCCAATATGCGAATTGGCTCCAAATCCAACTACCCGTCCGTCTCTACCTGTAGAGCACTCCAATCCAATACATGAGATAAATCAGATATATATTGTTGCAATATAGAAACATGAAAAACATCATGGATGTGTGATAGGCTAGGTGGCAATGCTTCATGGTAGGCTACATGTCCTATCTGGTCCAAGATCTCAAAAGGTCCTACAAACCGTGGTGCAAGCTTAGAGCCCTTTCCATAATGGATTGGACTCTTGTGTGGCCGCACTCTAAGGAATACTCTATCACCAACTAAGAAGCTCCGATCTAATCTCTTAGCATAGGCATACTTCTTCTATCTATCCTATGCCTCCTAAAGTCTCTGCCGAATCAATGTGACCTACTGCTCCATATCCTAAACCAACCCTGGACCAGTGGCAACTCTGTCCTCTATCCGATCCCAACTCAATGGTGTCCTGCATGGTCTGCCGTATAAAGCCTGGAAAGGAGGCATACCCAATGAGATGTGATGCCCATTATTGTACGCAAACTCAACCAGATATAGATACTCCTCCCATCTAGACTGATGGTCCATAACATACATACGGAGCATGTCCTCCAACACCTAATTCACCCGCTCTATTTGTCCATCTGTCTCGAGGTGATAAGAGGAGCTAAAGTTGAGTTGTGTGCCCAATGCCTATTGTAGAGCTCTCCAAAAGACTGAAGTGAACACTGAGTCCCTATCAGAAATGATCTGGTGAGGTACCCCATGTAATCTCACAATATTGTCCAAGAATACTCTCGCCACTACTGGTGCATTGTACATTGTATGTACAAGTGAGAAATATGCCACCTTGGTCAACTTGTCAACTGTCACCATGATGGCATCATGACGAAACGAAGACATAGGAAGACCAACAATGAAATCCATGGAAATGGTGTCCCATTTCCACTTAGGTATCTCGTGAGGGTATAAAAGACCCGCTGGATGCTGATTCTCGGCCTTGACCCTCTAGCACTCAAGGCATCGAGCAACAAACTCTGCAATATCCCGTCTCATACCCACCCAATGGTACATCTATTGTAGGTTGGCATGCATCTTCTTCACCCCCGGATGTGCTGCATATGGTGCTTTGTGAGCCTTTGATAACACTATAGTACGTAGGTTGCCTACGTGGGGTGCATAGAATGACAAAGTAACCCATCTGCCTCAAGTGAGTATCCTGCAAACTTACCCACAAGGGCCCTTTGAGACTAGATCTCCTGCTACACCTCAAGAAACTACTCATCCTCAGGTAGATGCTAAATAATGCATCCTCTCAAGTCCATGCTCAGAGTCAAGGTCAGGATCTCGTGGCACCTCTGACTCAATGCATCAGTAACCATGTTCTCTTTCCCTTTGATGTAGTGGACATCAAAGTCATACTCACAAAGAAACTCCATCCAATGCTACTGTCAGGCATTCAGATTTAGCTGTGTGAATATGTATTGAAGGCTCTGATGATCTGAATGAAGGTCAAAGCGATGACCCAATAAGAAATGTCTCCAACAAACTAGAGCATGAACCACTGTTGCGAGCTCTAAATCATGAGTGGGGTATTTTAGCTTATGGGTCTTGAGCTTTCGCAACTCATACACGATCGCTCTACCACCCTACATAAGTACGACTCCCAAACCCTCAAGTGATGCATTTGTGCAAACCATAAAATCTGCTGCTAGATCAGGAACTGCCAAAATGGAAGAACTAGTAAGACGCTCCTTGAGGACCCCAAAGGCCCTCTCACATTGCTCAGTCCAAGTAAAACTCTTCCCTTTCTACTAAAGGGAAGTGATGGGGTGCACTATCTAAGAGAAACCCTCAACAAATCTATGGTAATAACCAGCTAACCCCATAAAACTCCTAACCTCTGTTACACTGGTGGGTACTAGCCAATCTCTGATAGCCCTGATCTTCAATGGATTCATAGAGATTCCATCACCAGATAGGATGTGCCCCAAATACTGTACCTCTATCCTGAAAATGCACACTTCGTCAGGATGCCATAAAGATTCTACTCCCTCAAATACTACAAAACCTGACGTAGGTGCTCCTCATGCTCCTCCTCAGTTCGTGAATAGATCAAAATGTCATCAAGGAAAATAATCATGAACCGATCCAAGTAGGTATGGAACACCCCATTCATGAGACTCATGAACACTGTAGGGGCATTCGTCAAACTGAAGGGTACCACAGTGAACTCATAGTGGCCATATCGAGTCCAGAAAGTTGTCTTATGGATGTCGGCCTCTGTGATGCGCAACTGGTGATAACCAAACTTCAGGTCAATCTTAGAGAACACCCTAGCTCCCTGCATCTGATCGAAGAGATCATCAATCCTGGGCAAAGGATAATGGTTCTTCATCGTCACCTTATTCAACTGCCTATAATCCATGCATAGTCGAAGAGACCCATCCTTCTTCTTCACGAAGATGACCAGAGCACCCCAAGGTGGAATGCTTGGTCGGATGTGCCCCTTCACGAGCAAGTCCTCAAGCTGCAACTTGAGCTCTATGAGCTCATGAGTGGTCATCACGTAGGGTGCACAAGACACTGACTCGGCACTCGGCACTAGATCAATATGAAAGTCTACCTCATGACGGGGTGGCATCCTCAGTAACTCTATTGGAAACACATTGGCAAACTCTCTCAAGATGGGGTGGTCATCTAATGATGCCTCAAGCTCGTCCTCTAATTTGTCACTAACCGTGATAGCGAACATCTAACATCCCTTCCGCATGCAGCGCTTAAGTTGCTGAGTGAATATCATATGAACTATCGTGGGCTTCTGCATGCCCACTATCTCCACTGACGTTCCATGATCGTCCAAACAGCTAATCACCTTTTGGCGATAATCTAGCTTGGCTCGATGAGCCGCAAGCTAGTCCATACCCAAAACCATACCATATGAACCTAAAGGCATGACCTTAAGGTCACATAATGTAGTGAAGATCCCCAAGGATATCTCACAGTCATGGACTAAGGTATCTACTGTCATCTTGGCCCCAGTGGCCAACTCAACCTCCCACCTATCACCATGCCTAGAGGCCACCACCCTGCAACACTCCACTAACAATGGAGATATGAAAGAGTCACTAGCACCAGAGTCAAAAAGAATAGAAATGGGAACACTCCCAATCATACCTAAGGTCTCAATCACTTATGCTTGAAAATCAGCCTGGCGGTTATCAACCGCTGTGAACATATGGTGGGACCTACCCACATCTCCAACTGTCTGCTCTGAACCTCCTGCACGAGGCTATCCCCCTACTGTAACACCATGTGGACACTCTCTAGCAAGATATCCTGCCCCACCACATATGTAGCATGGGACCCGAGCCTCTACCTATCCAGACTGAGTCCTACCAGTCTACTGTTGTCCAGATCAACCCGTGGACCCCTGTGAACCCCTGTAAGACTACTGTGATCTCACAGGTCTTGCAGGTGGTCCCTATTGTCTCTGATCCCTATGTGGACCTTGTTGCTGCCAACCTCAATTATAACCCCCGTGTGCCCTTTGTTGTGGCATAGATCTCTGCTGCTGCTACTATGGAGGCCTAGGAGGTAATGGCGCAGAACTAAACCCCCCTTTCTAAGGTGGTGGTGGTGGTCTACGGTAGCTCTGCTGATACTGCTACTGTCCATGATCCTAAAACTGAGGGTGTGAACTCTGCCCTCAACCTTATATCTCCTCAGCTATATATGCCTTCTCGACAACATCACTCAAAGTCTGAGGGTCTGCCATGTGCACAGGCCCTGCTATCGCATGGTTCAACCCTCTGATAAACTTATGAACTAGGAGTTTCTCGTCATGGAGATACTCCGCATAATGGGATAACTTAATGAACTTGCTCTCATACTATGCCATAGTAAGCCCTCGTTGCTGTAAATCATGAAACTTGTCGATGCAACGCTACTTGTAGTGATCTGACAAATATCATGCATTAAAGCACTCAATGAATGTCTCCCATGTAAGTGTATCTAACAACAAGCAACACTTGCACTCCTCAGTGCGCCACCAAGTTGCTACGACATCTCTCAACAAGTGGACCACCATGCGTGCTTTCATATTGCCCTCGTAAGGGCACAATGCAAAGCATCTGTCTAGACTAATAAGCCAAGCCTCAGCCTCGACTCCCTCTATGGTCCCTATGAAAGTAGGTGGATTCAATCTAAGCAAGTCTCTGATAGGATCTCCTCGGTCCCTGTGCCCTCTGATAGGCTCATCTCTACCATAATCGTAAGGCCCGTGATAATACTTCTCTACTCTCACTGCCTCCTCGTGTCTCGTCTGATGTAGAGGGCTCCTTCTACGACCTCTAAAAGCTGAACCAACCTCCTCTACAGTAGTGTCAGGAATCTCTACAAAGGGCTCTATGCGTGGTGCCACTCACGGCTCGACACGGGGTTCAACATGTGGCTCCGCACGCGGCTCCTCACATGGCTCCTCTCAAGGATCAACGTGGGGCTCGACACGTAGTTCTGCTACCGCTAGTGGTAATCTCTCCAACACCGCTTGTAATGCTTGTAAAATCTGTGGCCCAATATCAGGCACTGGTAAGGCATGTGGTGCCTACTATGCTGGGGGTCCCTGACCCTTTGCTGAAGACTCGTGCTCCTCCTATATCTCTATGGATACTATGCCATGAGAGCGTGCTCGTCTGACTCGTCGGTGAGGCATCCTACAAGAGCAAGGTATTTACAAATTAATCAAAATCGCATAATTAATAATGTGCCCAAACAAGCCTAGTGTTTAAACTTGTGCTCTGATACCAAATGTCATGCTGACATTTCTCATTTGGTCACGACACTTAACACACATGTCATGTCCACATTTGTCATGTGGTCATGACACGAAATATCAAAAAAATTTTTGCATGTCCCTAGAAATCCCCTCTCACACATTAGCGTGCTCGGTGGCAATATGCATAAGGCATAAACATGTCAATCAAAAATCAGGGAAGTGCGTTTACCTATGTAATCCCCCGCATGATGATAGCTAACTAGGGGGTTATACAACACAATGTGCGCCACTTCTAGGGTTAGAACAGACTTAATTCAAACCCTAAGCTTCCTAGGTAAAAGAGATGATTTTGACTGAATCAAAATCAAACCCTAACTCTAATGCATAATAAAATCAAATATAATAATGCATCCAATGGTATGATGGTCGCATGATGAAATGGAGTGATTAAATGAAAGTCGCATAAATGCCATAAAATTAAAACCCTAAAATCTGGGAAAAATTCGACAGCATAGCGCGTTTTCAATAATTGAAATAAATATTTTAAAAATAAATCCCCAAGAAGTAATTAATGCAAAAATTAAAATAAATAAAATTAAGGATAAATTAAATAAATTCCCAAGGTCAAGAAGGAATTTAACCACTCAACAAAATGTAAAAATCAAAATTAAATAAGCGACCAAAATAAAATCCATTAACTAAGTCATTTAATAAATACAATTACAACAATTGTATCTATTAAATAACTTAAGTCAAAAAAGTAAAGAAAAGGGAAAAATTAAAACATCTCTCCTAGTAATAATAAAATTGTCCAATAAAAGAAAATTAAAATAAAAAGGTTCTCCCCAATGCAATTTAATTAAAACACACAAGGCAATAATTAGAGCTGTCAGAATAATTAACTAGCAAAGGGATAAGGAATCCCATATAAATCCCAAAATCCTCTTTCCTAATAGAATAATTTCCCATGGAAATAAAAATCCAACTCCAAAAGAATTAATTAATTCAACCCAAATAAAAGCACAAGGAGAAGCAAAAATAAATCAAATGGCCTAAAAGCAAAGAGAGGGAAACTTAGTTTCTATGCACATGGAAACAAAAAATGGAATTAGATCAAAATAAACTCCTAAATTCCCACTCACCCATCAAATCCCTAATCTAATATTTTATTAGTTTCTCAATGAGAGCCTTAATCTTATTCTATTATTTCCTTATGGCAAAAACCCTATCATATTCTTTTGTTTTCCTTCCATTTTGTTTTGTCTTCTCTTTTTGTTCTGCCTCCATTGTTTCTCCACTTTTGTTGCAGGTTGAAGGTTTTTTGAGGAAGCCACCATAAGGATCTACCATGTAGAAGTATATTTACAGTGTATATACCGTAGGGTTTTGTCTTTTGTTTTTTATTTACATGTATATCTATTTGTATATATATATATAACTTTCTAGATATCTAACAGTGTATATATATACACATTACACATATCTTTCAATCGATATGCAGGTTTTAAGAAAGAGGCTGACGGATCTTGCAAGGGCTGAATGGCCAGGGAGTGTTACTGCCACCGCTTGCCATGGACTGTGGCTTCGGTGTAGCAAAGGGTTTATGGTGTGGCAAGGGTGTGGGTGGGGGCTCGGCCCCCTCCCCACACCCGCAATAAAAAGGATGGGTGGGCGGTGGTGAGACCGCCGTCCACCCTCAATATTCTATTTATTTTGTTTTTGAAATGAAACCCTACTAAAACACAGTCTGCCCTAACCAAAAAAAAAAAATCTCGTTCCTCCTTAATGCCATCTGTTGGTAGATAAAAAATATGATTGGTTACTATTTTTTTTGTATTTAAAAAATAGTTTAACTAATACATATATATATATATATATATATAATTCTTTTTTTATATTTAATCTGGACTCATAAATAATTCTATGTATAAACAATATATATATACATATATTATATTCCATATATATATTTCCACATTCAACTAATAAAATTAATATAACCAAATTTTAAAACCTATCTTAACCAGAAGGGTATATTTTTTTTACAAAAATAACAAAACAAACTGACTGTTTCATTTCTTTCTCTCTTTTCCTTTTTTTTTGCAGTAAATAGAATGGAGCATAATACTATATTTCAGGAACTATAAATAGCAGAGAACTATATATCTCTTTTTTTTAAAAAAAATAGAAAGATATTATAAGGATACTACACATTTATTTATTTCAAAATAAAAACTCTTTTCATCAGCATTGTTAAATATACAGAAACTAACAAAAACATAGGATAGCAAGACACATTTTCTTTGACAAGCTTTCCATAACTAAATGAATTCAACAACAACCTCTTGCATAGTTTTAAAATTCACAACAATAGGATTTATACATATAAAATTTCCTTCCACAACATTTACAAAGGAGAGTAACAAAATTAACACTAATTACAATAATGCCTACAAGGCCATGGCTCTCAAAACCAGCCAACAAGAAAATGCCAAAACACTAAAAATGGACTTCTCCAAAGCTCCATTTCTCCAGTACAAACCTGTAATAACACAAGCACCAAAATGGGGAACCAAGGCCACACAAATCACCCTCCTCCCTACCATAGACCCACTAGTGGGTCACCCCCGAGCTAGGGAGGTAGAAATCACACGGTTTCACAAACACACCACAACAATGAAACTCCAAAAACACAAAAATCATCCAAGGATTTGCACATAACAAAACTCATGAAAATGAGTTTGGAGGGGTAGGGGAGTGGATCTCTCAACTCAAGAGGTCACTCCAAGAACTTAAAATCACAATATCTCAAGGCCTCAAGCCAAATAATTTCTCCACAAAACTCAAGAATCATTATGGCACTCATGCCAAATCAAAATGCTCCCAAACTCCATAGAATGCCCTCAAGGCTATAAAAAGAACAACAATGGGAGGTGACCTTGAGGAGGTTCACTCTCCCCCACCCCTTACGAGTTGAGCCTTTTTTCCAAATGGAGATGCTCTTACCAACACCCAAACCCACACAAAATGAAACCACACCAAACACAAATTTCCAAAAACACACACTAAAATAAAACATACATAGGGAAATGGCTATTGCCATGGAGCTTACCTTTAAAATCCCAAAAATGGAAGTACGTTTGAAGAAGAGCCCACACTTCTCTAAGTTTCCAAGCCTCCAAGAATTCTCCAACACTCCCAAAACCTCCAAAAATAGAAAGAAATTGAAAAAAGCAAGAACCCCAAACTCCTCTCCAAGAGGAGATAAAATAGGCCTCCAAATTTGGCCTTGAGGAATGAGAAGGTAACACTTGTCAACTTCTCCTTCCTCATCCCATGCCACTTGCAAGGCAGAAGGAGTGTGAGGGTGACAAGTGTCACCCTCTAATCCATTTAAACCCTCACCTTATCCACTTGTGCTCTCACACATGTGTGAGAGACCAAGTGGAGGGTGGAAACTCTCCTCAAGGTTCCATGAGGATAAGAGATGCCACATGGCATCCTCTTATCCTCCAAGAGAGCCATCTCCCTCCAAGATGCTCTCACACATGTGTGAGAGTTTTGGAGGGAGATCCCACACACTTGGGGGTCTTGAAGACCCCCCAAGTCTTCTTGGTGGAGGAATCCCCAAGATTTGGGAAGGGAGATGTGTCTTTCCCAAAGCATGACTCATCTCCCACCCTTAGCCATTTTCAAAATTCGTCACATTTACTAAACCCAAGTTTAGAGTGACTAGATGTGAGTTACCCTAGGGTTTAGTAAGTCCAAATGGACCCTAGACCCTAGGGTTACCACCTAGGGTAAGTTTGGAACTCTAATCAACACCTAGGGAGGTATAAAATCACTTTAAATGGCCCATAAATAAAAATAACACCAAATGGTGTAAATCAAAACATAAATTTACAACACATGATATAAATCAATTTAAAAAGGGTGAACTAGGCCAAATAATTAAATCAAGCTTGTAGAAAACATCATCCGATCAAGCGTGATCCTCATCCCTCTTGGGAATGGATCAGTTTTACATGGAATTACATATGTGTGAAAACTACCTCTGATTTCTCGTGGCCTGGGAATATAACATGTGCAACTAGATCAAACGGTCAATCACATCATAGATAATCATAGCTGAAGCAATAGAAATTAAAGTCATGACATTACATACAACATTAATCATTCACATCATAATTAAGATTAAAATTGCATTTCCTATTTAATACAATATAATCATCATCAAATAATAAATCCACATTATAACTCATAATCACATCAATAATCATCATAAAATATATCTCACATGTCTAATATCATAATAGCATCAAAATATGATCTAATCAAATCAACACATGTCTAATCAATGCTAATCCAAAATCAGGAGATATAGTCTAAATCTGCATAATGGACATCAATACTCTCTAAATGTCTGATAATGTCACCAACTATAAAGTAATACAATCAAAATAGGGAAGTGAAATAAATCGGCCTCACAATTGATATAACTGGGAAAGCCCAGCCAAAATTTAAGAAACATCCATTCAAATTAATAGAGGTCGATGCAAATGGTGCATTTTCAAAAATTTTATTTAGTGTGATGCATGCAGAAGATGTTAGGGTTTATATTCATGTTGTCCTAGAGGAACACGAGGGTAGTCAACTCACAGACTTATATCTAAAACATCTAAGTGGTGATACATTTGACCTGAAAGAAGAATACAAGGCATTGGAGGAAAAGAAACTCATTTAGTATATAGATTTTACAGTCTTTGTTGAAGGTGAATGGGTCTGGTATGTCTTAAGCTAAATTCACGATGAGTTTAAGATGCCATAAGGGCAGTCATAGGACTAAACTCTACCAGTACAGTGCCTATATTAAAGGCCATGAAAAATGATACAATAATGAAAGCTACAGGAGAAAAATTTGACAAAAGGGCATTGACAATCAATGATATTGAAGATCATGCAGTTAGGTTTGCATCCAAGGTGATTAGCTACAAGGTTTACTTTACAAACCGTGAGAACTCTGTCTCTGGTACTACCATATATACTACCTATCAAATGGTTAAGGAAAATGTAGAGTATGACCTATGTGAATTGCTCCGATAACAGTTAATGGAGAACCTAAAGAAGACAAAAGAAAGCAAATATCCCTTCAAGTTTGGTACATTAATCATATGCTTGTTCTTCTACTTTATGCAAGAATTACCTGGTATGAAAAATCCATTTTGGACTGAAGACAAACTTGTTGCGGTACAAATCAGAAATCATTTAAATAGTAATGGAAGTTATGATGCATAAACTACAGCCCTATGGGGCTATTTCAAGAAATTCCAAAGAGTAATGCAATCTAGGGAAAGAATCCCCAAAACAATTGTTGAAAAATACAAAAATGATATATGTTTTATTGTAAATAAAGATCAATGCATGATGGAAGCTGTTGAGCCTAGAACAATTTGGATTATGTCTATGGGGTATGAAGTGGATGCAGATGTATTAGATAGTTATGTCAAGCACATGTTAAGAAAACCTAGGGATATTTCTAAGCCAAGATTTGACACTTATGAAGAATTGTCTGTAAAAATCCATGTTGAATTAAGGAAACTTAAAAGCCATAAAAAGGTAAGAAAATTGGTGGAGGAATATGCTCAGAGCATAGGGATTACAAAAGAAGAAGTTGCCAAATCAAGGGCAAGAATAGCTGAAAAATCTCTGGAGGTTCAAGATGTGCGACAAGAGGCACAAACAAAAAGGGCTACAAAAGAGAAGAAAGAAAAAGAACTGGTCAAGGCTCCGAAAGAGCCTGAGGCAAAGGCAGAGGAGCCTACTGTAACAAGGAAGAGGAGCCTGAGGCAAAGGAAGAGGAGCCTCTATAGAAAATACATCTAAAACCTCTGGTCCAACCTCATCTATTAGTGTAGAGGCACCCATCAAGAAGCCCACTGACAAAAGATTCAAAAGACAAAAAACCAAAGGTCATAGAATGTATGTCAGTATAGGAGTGGATGAGGAAGAGACATAATCAGATGAAGAATTGAAGAAGATGAAAACTGAGGCTACCAAAGCCTCTAGGAGAAGTAAGAAGAAACCTATTGGTAAGGGTAGAACCAAGAAAAGGTTAGGGCAAGATGAGTCTCAGACATGAGAAGCTACTTTAAATCTTGAAGATGTCCTAAAGGCCATAACAGTTGATGGAAATTTGAAACCCATAGCCCAACTGTATGATGAGTATGATGATCCAGACAAGAGGATCATTGAGATTGTTGTTATCAAATACTTGGACATCTACAACAAAGCCCTCATTTAGATAATTATTGATCTCCCAGACAGCTTGGCTAGTATCATGACTGCAAGAAAAGAAGATGCTATGGTAAAGGACATTGAACTCAGAGAGCATACACTGATAATGTTATGTCTAGAGATCACCCCTGTAGACAAGACAAAAATCTCCAAAGTGCTCAGCAAGGAGTTCAGAACAAAGAAAAGAATGAATACTCTCATGTCAGATGACATTGAGAAAGTAGTGAAGGAGATTGAGGAAATCACTTTGAGAGTGTTGAAAGAACATCATCTTCCAACTATATATGATAGAGAAGAAACAAATATTGAAGATGATACATCTATTCCTAAGATGAACATGGATCAAGGATTAGACAAAAGTGATGAAGAGCCGAAAGAGAAAGAAGATCTAGTCCCTGCTACTAGTTTGGATACTACTGTTAAGGATCAATCCAAAACAAGCATTCCTCTGGAATAACAAATTGATGATCAAACAGACAAGGAAAAGATTAAGGAACAAAACAAAGATGATGATCAAGAAGAGGAACAAAACCAAGAAGAAGAAGTCTCTGGTATAGCAAGAGACACTGCGGAGTCTATCAAGGAATTCTTGGAAAGAGAAAAACAAGTCTTGGATGAGCCTAAATTTTTGTAGGGACCAATAAATTTGGATTCAGTGTCCCATGTGCAGAAATTTAAATTGGTATCAATTGTGCAAGCAAAGGCATAAGAAGAAATACTGAAGTCACACATACAGAATAGTGAGTTAATTGGTGAAGCATCCATCATTTTGGAGAAGTTGATGCCTTCATGTCAAAAGGATACCTCGATGTCTTCAATAAATCAAGTCAAGGGACTCATAAACTCTGTAAGTATGCACTTTGAATCTTTTGAAAGGTCTGCAAAAACAAAAGTAAGAAAAGAGTTTGATGAGAAAAGATTAGCTGAATTGAAGACCATGTTAGTCAATGATAAAACTTCATTAGACAATGGAATAAGAGGTATACAAAGCACCATAAAAGAAGCCTATGATTTGTACAAATTTTGTTTATCATGGTAGGAGTTAGAGGAGAAGATCAACAATATAAAACCGTAGCTGATAAATATTTCTAAGTCATTTGATTTGGCATTTGAGTCAATAAGAAACAAAGAGATACAAGTGATTAATATCCATAATGAGTTAAGCAATTTGGTGAATAAGAAGGATCAAATGAAAAACATAATGTGTCAATTGAGAGGACTATTAAGTCCCAAGATTGACTTAATGCCAAATCTTGCAACAGAAGGACTACAGTTAAGTGCACTAATTGACACACCTTTTGATATTCAAAAAGCAAAGAAATTAGTCTTCCTAATAAGTGGCCATATTCAAATTTTGGACAATGCTAATAAGAGTTGGGATAGGGAGTTAATTCAAATCAAGAACATTTTCAATGACATCCTACAACCCACAATAAATTAAGTTGAAGATTGTACCTGTACATATGCGGCATAGCATGACAATTTTTGCAGTTTTTGCATTTTTGACACAATTTTTACTCCTATACACACACCTTTTCCATTGATGTCAAAGGGGGAGAAGAAAACCAGTGAAAAATGGGCAAACACCTAAGGGGGAGAAGAAAAATAGAGTTCATATAGTAAGGGGGATCATATGAGCATTTTTCACTAAGTTTTGCCACCAATGCCAAAGGGGGAGATTGTTGGCAAGAGACACTGCTTTGATGAATGTTGAATGTTGTCATTGATGGAAACAAAGAAAAGAGATTCCATTGGCATCCCAAAGAGACTTTACTCTGGAAGGATAAATGACTATGTATGGGCCGTATACATCATATAGTGTAAATGACAGTGTTTGGGTCAGTATACCTCTGCAGTTAAAGAACATTATATATAGTTCAGGTATGTTGTTCATAGATATTTGATGATCATTTGTTCCAATGTTCAAGTCTTGACTATCTCCGAAAGTCATATTGTGAAATATCTAAGTCTGGGTGAACTGAGTCAAGTCAGGAATAGTGCACAGTACCAGAGTAAAAGGGTATGTATTCCTCCGCTGTGGCATATTTTGTCTTGTGGTTCTAAAGGTATGCTAAGAGGTCAATGATGAATGTTGGCTATGATTTTTAGAGTCTCATACGGTCTGCAGTGGAAGTTATGATGTGATAGTTGAATTGGTCAATTGTGTTCTTAAGGGACAAGCTGACAGGCATGTTAGATCTATATGTGGAGAAGATATGTTCTTTGAACAATCAATCTAAGTGGTTGAATGATTGGTGCTGACCTATATGAAGACTATTGTATGTATTTTTGAATCCACATTGTTGTTTGAGCACAAGATCAAGTCGACAAGGTACAACACTTGTATACACGTTTCATGTCTGGGTTGCCGACCTGATTGTGAGATGAATCTTTTTGCGGATATATATATTTGATGAATTTTGGTGTTGGAGGTATGGATATGTGGAAAAGTATGTGAATTTGATATGTGCTTGATCAAAGTTAGTCTACAGAGCAGAAAAGGATAATAAGGGCAGAAAATAGAAGCATATGTGAAGCAGAGTAGAAAAATAGGGTAGGTAGTATGGAGTCCTTTGAATCTGTATACTGAGCTAATTGGTACTGCACCTCAGCATTCTTTAGATGCACTAGTAGCAGTCATCTCTTGGTAGTGAGGCAATCCTCCTTCTATCTTCTCTTCTATCTGGTAATGAGCATTCTTTGGACAATGAGTCCTTGGGCAGTGAGCCGTAAGGCAGTGAGCCTTTATGTAATTCGGTATTGTTATCATAATATATTGTGAGATAACACTTACCATGGTTTTTCCCTTTTTGGGTTTTCCACGTAAAAATCCTGGTGTCTATGTGTTATGTCTTTATGGTTGTTGTTCTTATGTTTATTCTACTTTCATGTTATTGAATTTGGTAATTGGATTAAAGAGTAACACAACAAGTGGTTTTGTAGAATAATGATTCACCCCCCACTCTCAGTATTTTTTGTGTTCAACACATAGATGGTGATGTTTTTAATTATGAGAGTCAAAGTAGCATGAAGTCCTGCAATGAGAGCTTCGTACTCAGCAATGTTGTTTGTACATGAGAAGTTTAGATGGTAAGAAAGAGGAATCGACTTACTTGAATAAGGTACTAGTATGATACCAGCACTGGAGCCAGTTCTACATTGTGAACCATCAAGATACAACTCCCATTTGTCCTCTAAAGTTATAGTTAGATTTTGATCATCAGGAAATGCTTCCTGATTTTGGATAGAGAAAGGTGAAGGTGCTTCCGCTAAATGGTCGGTTAAATCTTGTCCTTTTATCACTTTTTGAGAAATAAATTTGAGATCAAATTCTATTAACAACATAACCCATTTAGCTAGGTGACCGGAAAGATCTGTCTTAGCAAAGAGATGTTTCAAAGGATCAAATTTTACCATGACATAAACTTCAACATTTAAAAGATAATGCCTAAGCTTCTGTGTTGCAAAGACAAGAGCTAGGCATTGCTTCTTGATGACAATATATCTCACCTCATAATCGAGCAAAGTTTAACTTATGTAATATACGACACATTCTTTGCCTTCAGTATCATGTTGTTCTAATAAAGCCGCAAGAGCATTATTAGATGTTGAGGTGTAAAGAAGAAAAGGTTTATCAGTGGTGGTAGACTGTAAAACAGGACGATTAGCTAAATAGTTTTTTAAGTCTTCAAAAGATTTTTGACAATCAGAATTCCACTAAAATTTCAAATCCTTCTTCAATAGTTGAGTAAAAGGGTGAGTCCTATCCGCAAGTTGTGAGACAAATCAGCAAATGGCCCGTATCTTCCCTTGTAAACTACGAAGTTGAGATATGTTCTTAGGTGATGGCATGTTAACAATCACATCAATTCTCTTTGTGTCTACTTCAATACCACAATGCAAGACTATAAATCCCAACAATTTTCCACTATCTATGCCAAAGATGCATTTATGGGGATTTAAGCACATTTGTATTTCTATATTCGTTCAAAGATTTGACGAAGGATTGTGATGTGATCTTAGTGATGAATAGACTTCATAAGAATGCCATCGACATAATCCTCTAAGATTTTATGCATGTAATCATGAAAGATAAGAGTTATAGCCCATTGGTAAGTTGCTCCATCATTCTTTAATCCAAATGACATGACTACCCAACAAAATGTTCCTCACAGTGTTATGAAAGCTATCTTATACTGATATTGAAGGTTGATGAAAATTTGATTATAACTTGAAAAACCATCCATGAAGGAAAGTAATTCATGGACAACTATTGAATCAACAATCATATCAATATTTGGAAGAGGGAAATCATCTTTCAAAGAAGCAAGATTTAAATCCTGAAAATTAGTACACATCCAAATACGATTATCAGGTTTAGCAATAGCCACAATATTTGAGATCCAAGGCGAATAATCAATAGGGTGGATAAAACAAGCTTGTAGAAGCTTTTCTATATCAACCTTGAGTAATAATGCAACCTTAGGATTCATTTTACAGATTTTTTGTTTAAATGACTTAGCACCAGGTTGTAATACAATATTATGTGTTACAATCTTAGGATCAATGCTAGGCATATCTGAATCATTCCATGAAAATATTCTTTAAATTCATGTAAAAGCTTGGTCATATCTTCTTTTTCTTCTGTACTTAAACAATCACCTATAGGGATAACCTTTTCAGTGTTATCTTTCTCCATGAAGATGTCGACAGTCTTTTTGTTAAGTAAAGTACTATGGTCTGGGAGGTTGGGTAATTGTGATGATTCTTCAGATTCTTCATTCAGTTTTAAAGTAGCATTTACCAAACAAGTGGACTTTCCAAAGTATGCATCATTACTTAAATAATAAGGTAATCTGTGCTTATGATGATAATGGGGAACATTGTCATAAGCTCCCGTGAATTCCATTATTGCTTCATCCGTTGAAAAGGTATCCAAAGGAATATCTCCTAGAGGACAATTCATGTCTATCATCTAATGATATATCAAATTGAGTGTTGATATTGTGTTCACATTAAGAAAAGGATTTTTTAGGGCTTTGGTTTCCTTAAAAGGATTATATCTAGTGTCATTTGATTAGTTATGCAAAGTAGCTTCTATAGGTACTCGAATTCCTTGTTGATTAATACCGTAACCATTGCCTACATAGTCGTAGTTCTTATAAAGAATCTAAAATCCCTGACCATAAAGAGAGGACATCTCTCTAGAAGAAGGTGAAGCCTCATAGGTCTCATAGTCCCTAGTCATGATATTGAAAGGTATATGGCCTTAAAACATAAAGTACAAAACTTGATAGACAATAAGCTCATTCAAGTGGCTGACATAAATGACAAGGGAGATACTTTTGTTTCCCTAACTAGTCAAAACCTATAGATTTACACAAATCCCTTCCCCACCACTCAAATAATGTCTAACCAATGGATCTTCCAAAGTCTCCCCATGATAGCCCATAAATTAATGCCTTTGAAACCATGATTCCTATTGTATATACACACCCTCCCATAAAAGATCCCATTCCATCCAAAATTATGATCACATTCAAATGGGAAAATATTTTTGACAACAACTATCACAAACGTTTATACATAAATAGACGATGAATCCTTATTGATCACAAATCACCATTTAATATAGTCACAAAAGAATACCTTTATGATACAGACACTCACCACAATACTTATCCATTCACAAGAGTGGCCCAAAAATGCTAAAATGACATTTTCATAGAAAATCTAGGAAACATCATCCTACCTTTAAAAATTGGCCCTAAGAATACCTAAATCTTAGCACATGTGATGCCCATCTCTAAATGATTCTACCTACTCGGAAAATAATAGATAAATGAATTTCAAGCTATACCTTTTTTTTACATCAATGTGTGAAATGTGAACATGAAAATTCCATCATCACAATTCCAAAATCAATGTTCAAACCCATATGTACAAATACACATTTAATGATGGATCACTTATCTGAAAACCAAAGTCAACACCCTTATAATGCACAAAACTAATGTATCAAAACTATATCAATTATGTAAAACAAAAACATCAATTCAACTAAGATAATCCCCATGGTCTCCAATTAAAGGTCCATCCATTACCACTCACATCACCACCATTGAGTTAGCACACTATTGACAAATCGTTATACCTTTCTTGATATAGAAATAATCTCCACTCATCACATAACTGGATCCCCATCACACTCATAGTTTTCTCGCCCTCAATTGGGACCTCCTCCATAAATATATAAACTTCTACTATCTCCCATCACTCACCATTGATGACCATCCCCAAGACCTCCAAATAACAAATATAAATGACAATCCTTTTCTCATTCTTCACTACAACCAAAATCTCTCACCATAACATTCTCCTCACCAAATAGTCACCACACCACTCTACCCCAATCCAAGAATCAAATAATGGTTTTGAAAAGATCACATCTCCTCTTGATTCTTGTCCCCTAACATCACATTCATCTTCTACTCACAATCATCCTTTATCCTCCATCTAGGATGACCATTTGCCTCTACCTCCAAATTTTCCACACATGAGCATTGACGACACTTCATCTCTTGAGCGCCTTAGTCTTGATTCTTTTACAAGATCATCAATTGTCTCCTCTAGAGACCCTTATAGATTCTTCCACCTCCTCCTTCACTCCATACAATCTTACCTCTATCTCATACCATGTTTTATACCATTTCTATTGTCCTGCCAATCACTACTATTTTTGTACCGCCCACTCAAATAAATGACTTAGATACCTAATTATTTGGTGATCTTATGATAGATGAGTCCACCTTAGATTCCTCTACATAGCTCTATTTTGTACATAATTTTTCTTTTCCTTTCTTTTCTTTATGTGCCACTACTTCGTTCTATGTTGCCATGCACTAAAGGGAGTCAATCCTTGGTGTTATGTTGTGATGTGCCTCACCTATTCTTCATTTTGTTATTCCCTTTTATTTTATGCATTTTCCTTCTAATTTTGTCTTTTGTTATCTCCATATATTTTTATCATTGTATGCATAAAATATTTGGCATGATGCAAAGTACAAAGGATTCACAACCCATAGTCATGTGAATACAAAACTATTTATTTTATCTTTTCTTTATACTAGAGAAGTTTTATGTATATTTGTTTTCCTTATTATATGTATCCTTCTTTAATGAGAATTTTCACCCATTTTTTCTTTCCTCCAAGTGCATAAAGATTCAAACTTAGAACAACTGACTTCAGTAGTGATACCCTTTGTTTATGCACCAAGGGCAACCAAGAATTTGTCCAATCTGCTCTTCCACATTATTTGACTTATCCTCCACATACCATCTACCACCCATGCCACATGAAACATATATAAATAATCTTTCTTGTCTATATCACACATTAAAATTTTCCATGTTGATTTTCTCACCATAGTCATGTGAGGTTTGGAAATTTGAGCCCTCCATCTAATCATAATAAATTGGCCCTCACCAATGCTAGGGATAATTCATGTACAATCAAGTCCATGAGTACTATACCCCTCTATTTCCCTTATATATGACAATCAATAGTGACTCTTAGAACTTCATAAGTGGACCATCCCTTCCCTCTTCATTTATTGCTTGCATAGAGATTAATCATAAGCATGCTGTTCAAAAGTTAAAAGAAATGTCCATAACTACCTAATCTAATCATTGGTGTAGATTCATAGTTACCACACTACTAGCGAATTATCATATCTTTCTTAAGATAGACATAATATCCACCCATCACATAACCATCCCCCATCACACTCATATTTTTATCACCCTCAATTGGGGCCTCCTCCCCCACTCTCTAAAATTTTTCCATCTCCCATCACTCACCATTGATCACCATCCTCATGGCCTCCAAATAACAAATACAAACATGAAAATCCATTTCTAATTCTTCACCACAACCAAAATATTCCACCATACACTCTTATCACTAAATAATTAGTGGACCACTCTACCCCAATCCAAGAATTAAAGTGGTTTGGAAAAAGCTACTATCTCCTCTTGGTTCTTCTCCCTTAGCATCACATTCATCTTTCATTCACAATCATCCTTCATCCTCCATTCATGATGACCATTCACCCCTACCTCCTAATTCTATACCTCAAGACATGAGAATTCATGACACTTTATCTCTTGAGTCCCTTAGTCTTGATTATTTTCCAAGCTCCTCATTCATCTTCTCTAATGACCCCTTATATATTCTTACATACCCTCCTCCACTCCATATTATCTTTCCTCCATCTCATATCATGTTTGATGCCACTCTTGACACCCCAACAATCACTAGCACTTTTGTACCACCCGTTCAAACAAATGACTTAGTTGATACCTCATTCTATGATGATTATCTTCTTATAGATGAGTCCCCACCTTATATCACGTTGAATAGCTCTAGATTTTGTACATATTTCTTTTTCTTTCTTTTCTTTTCTAAATATGTGCTACTACGCTCTCCTATATTTCCATGTACTAAAGGGAGTCAAAATTTGTTGTTATGTTGTGATGTGCCTTGCCTCTTCTCCATTCTATTATGCCCTTTTATGCATTTTCCTTTTCATGTTGTCTTTTTTTATCTCTATGTATTTTATCATTATATACATAAACAATTTGGAGATGATGAAAAGTATGAAGGACTTGCAACCCCTAGTCATGTTGATACAAATTTTTTTATTTTGTCTTTTTCTTTATACCATCAAAAGTTTTATGTTTTTTTGTTCACATTCTTGGATTTCTCTTTCTTTGACAAACATTTACACCCCTTTTGTCTTTGGACTCCAAGCACATAAAGGATTCAAACCTAGAATGATTGATTTTAATAGTGACACCTTTTATTTATGCACCAAGAGTGTCCAATAATTTATCTATTCTATTCTTCCACATATATTCACCTTATCCTCCAAATACCATCTACCATCCATTCCACATGAAACATATATAATTAACCTTGATTCTCTATATTATATAATTAATCTTGATTCTTTATATTACACATCAAAACTTGCCATGTTGAGTTTCTTTCATTAGTCATGTAAACTTTGGGCATTTGAGATCTCAACATAATAACATTAAATTTTCCCTCTCTCCTATGCTAGGAATGATTCATGTATAGTCAGGTCCATGAGTACTATGGCCCTCTGTTTCCCTTATATTTGATACTCAAAAGTGACTCCTAGAACTTCATAAGTGGACCATCCCTTCCCTCTTCATTTCTCACTTGCATAGAGATTAATCATAAGCATGTTGTTGTTCAAAAGTTAAAAGAAATGTCCATAACTACTTGATCTAATACTTGGTGTTGACCCCTTGAATATTAATAGTTACATTGGGTTAGTTCATGGAGGTGACATCCACAAAAGAAAAAGCAAGAAATCAAAGAATATCAAATTAAGAAAGCAAAAGTAAAGAAAATAAAAAAGTACACAAGCCTAAGAAAGGTACTTAAATGTTATAGCATAGTAGCTCAAAGGCAATATCAAATTAAAGAAAAATATCTTGACCAAGCTTGAGGTCTCCCACTTATTCTCCTTCTCAACCCATTGCCTATCCCCATTTATTGGTCCACTATGAGTCATGTTCTACAATTAACTCTTGAGATAAGATGCCTTATTCACCTTTTCTCTTAGTACCCATGACTTGAAAGTGCACATCATCTTAAGTATACTCTACTCCACACATTAATCTCCTAATTCCAATGCAATTGACTATTCACCCATTCCTCTCAAACTCCAAAGCCCATGATGATAAAGGCTTTAAAAAATTCATGGCAAGTCATCACTATGTTCCATCCATGTTCCCATACTACTTCCACAATTACCACATTACCTCCCCTTCCATTCCAAAGAGAAATTATATAACAAAGATGTAATCAAGAAAAAAACCCTAATTGACTTGGTATATAAAATTAGGAAGTCATTTTAAAACCTATTAATTTGAGTCCTTGATCTTGAATGTGCTAGAGAACTTCTTTTATCATTGTTGTAGTTTGTGTGTTTTTCCTTTGTCACCTTTGCCATTCTATTTTCCTATCATTTTTTGCCTTATGTTTCCACCTTATTACCCGTGCCCTATTCACATGTTTGAAACCCATACCACTACCACCAGTTGGATAAGGATGATCCACACTTAGTCATTATTACATAATACTATTACCTATACTAACTCTAATTGGGTAGCAAGATGTTGTTGCATTCATGTATTTTTTGTTTTTGACCATGTGATTTCCAAGCTTGTGTTTCCTTTGACACTTCTCCATGATTGTGCTCTTAAACACTTTAAATTCTATTTAATGATAATTTCCTAGTATCCCAATGACATCTATATTAGGTTCTCTCTTATCTATCAATTGAGCCCATACACTTTGGTGTTGGTCTAATTTATGCTCCTCATCTCATATCAACACTACTTATTTACTTATGTCAAAGCCTGACTTTATCAACCATCCTTCAGGGTAGGATTCTAGTGTCCCCTTTTGGAAATTAGGTACCATCCTTGATTTATCTTTTGATATCATTTAGTGGTTTGTCACTTGGACTACCCTTTGGGTAATGACATTGGAGTCCCCATTTTTGTGCCTCATTATTAACTTATCTCTTGATATCTTAGTAATTTCTAGAGTCTCATGTGTTTCTAATTTATGCTTAGAAATCATGCATTTTCATTGTGTAGACATGTTAGATCCTAGTGGTGTATTCATTTCTCTATTTATGTGTTAGTCTAGTTTGTTTTATTAGTGTGCAATGGCTACTTTCCTTGGATGCTTCATAGGAATAGGTACAAGAACATGAATGAAGATAAAAGATAAAGACAAATATTGGTATCTCTCCTTTTTGGTATTTAAAGTATGTTC
This sequence comes from Cunninghamia lanceolata, assembly GCA_027924645.1. NCBI lineage: Eukaryota > Viridiplantae > Streptophyta > Pinopsida > Cupressales > Cupressaceae > Cunninghamia > Cunninghamia lanceolata. The sequence continues at coordinate 3,502,962 of BSBN01000467.1, read as the reverse complement.
CATGTATGTGCTAATCGGTGTTTTCATTGATGTCAACAAGCTTGTGTTGTCATTGGTGTCAACTGTGTCTTCTAATGAAGTTGTTGTCGTTTGATTGAGTTGCTATGTTAAAGTGATCTGATTGCTTTGAGGAGGTGCTAAAGATGTTGAGAATATGCTTCTGTTGCTTGGTTTCCAAGTGTTTTTGAGAAAATTTGATTAACAAAGGAATAGTGTGTTGAAGATGTGTTCTGGCTTAATAGAGTTATGATCGATTTTGCTCTGCATTTCTTCCTAATTGAATATTTGAGTGTGTGTTTTGGATATGTGGTTTAGCTGTGTTTGAAGATGTTAAATCTAGAATTTGGTGCTCCAGATCATTGTGCATTAAAAGTTGTGTTCACCAGTTTTGAGAATAATGTTTGCAGTGTGTCTGGGAGAAAGTATTTTACTCCACATTTCTCTGCAGAATGGTTTTAGGTGTTGCGGTTTTAGATTTAGGCTTATAAGGTCTATATCTTTCTTTAGTTCAAGTGGTTCATGGTTTGGTACTCTACAAGTACATTTCTTAAGTTGCAAATGATGACAAAGTATGATATAGCTGATTAAGTACTCCAGTGTGAAGTTTCTTTAGGTGAAAATGTTGTAAAGGAATTTGTTGGTTTTTAGGTGCTTGTGGATGTTTCTAGATCATGTTCGATCTTGGTGCATGGTCCACATTTTGTCATGTGATTTTGAGGAAGCATGCATTTAAAAGTTCATGGTGTTAACACAAGGATGGCTGACTTGGTTGTTTACACTATTTGTGGTTTTCTTTGGTGAAAGTGAGAGCATGATGAAGTGTTTAAGAGTGGATTTAGGTCTGTGCTAAGGTGTGATGTTGTCTGCATTCATTCCCTTCCTCCATGAGAATGTTTAGGTCTAGACCTAATTGAATTTTATGGGTTAAGTTGTGTTTCTGACCTTGGAGAACATTTTCAAGGATGATGATAGTATAAATAAGTGTCAAGAATTCATGAATGTGGGTGTGCTCGAGGGATATGATGTTTATGATGTTAATTTGATTAGTGCAGTGAGATATTTCATGTGTTAGGCTACTGGATGTAGTGAGAAGAAGGTGTCTACTATTTTTAGTGTTATTGTGAAGATGTTGTTTATATTGTGATGGATATTGAGCTTCATTGGAACTGAACTCCATGCATAGGTTAGATGCAATTATATTAGTTCAAAGCTTGGTAGTGATCCACTCTTCTCTTCATTCTTTCATTCTCAGTGGGAAATGAGTCCACTTGGATAGTGAGTCCACCTACAGTGAGCATTCTCTCTTTTGGGTAGTGAGCCCTCTGGCAATGAGCCTTTGTAATTCGGTATTGTTACTACATTATATTGTGAGATAATACTCACCATGGTATTTCCCTTTTAGGGTTTTCCATGTAAAATCTGATGTTCTCTTGTGTGTGGTGTTGTTATGATTCAGTTTCAGTTATTTGATTTTCATGCTTAATCATCATAACATGTTTAAAGGTTAATGTGGATTTGAATGTTTGTAAGGGTTTGAAGTTTTGTTACAACTGATTCACCCCCCTCTTAGTTGTCTTGTGCATTCAACAATTGGTATCAGAGAAAGGTTCCTTTGAAGAAATATTAACAGTTTGAGGTAGATCTGAGATGGCACACAAGAAGAAAATTCCCTTGTTTGATGGATGAGACTATGCACTCTAGAAGGTAAGGATGGAAGCCTTTCTAATTGCTCTTGGTTATGAGGTTTCGAAATCCGTCAAGTCTAATTACACTAGACCTCAGAATGGTATAAGTGCTAAAGATGAGATCAAAGCTACTGAAATAGATGGTACCTTGGCAAAACTTTCTCTCTTAAGTGGACTTACTAATTTTGAGTTGGTGAAAGTTGTGAATTTGAAGATTGCTAATGAGATTTGGAAAAAGTTGGAAAGTGTTTATGAAGGAGATGATAAAGTCAAACAAGCTAAAATTTAGAATTTGAAGCTCACTTTTGAGACCATGTGAATGTCTGAAGATGAAAACATTACAAGCTACTTACAAAAGGTGGATGAAGTTGTCAATGGTATCAAAGGACTTGGTGGAAGTATAGATGATAAAGAAGTGATATTGAAGGTACTCAGAACTCTTCCTAAAGATTATAGTCATAAGGTTTCTTCCATTGAAGAATTACAAAATTTGAATCATTTTACCAAAGATTAGTTGCTTGGCACCTTAACTACTTTTGAAATAAGAGAGTTTGGCACAATTAGTGGAACTACAAAACATGAGACTACTTTTAAGGCCAGCAAATTAGAGAAGACTGTGGAATTAGATCTGGAAGACCTTGATGAAGTGGAAGCTAACTTTGTGAGAAGGATGAAAAAGGGTACTGGAAAGTTCAGTCGTAAGTTGCCTTTTAAATGTTTTAGTTGTGGAAAAATAGATCATTATGCTTCAAGATGTCCAGACAGAGCTCTGAGAATTCAGAATAGGGAAAACAAAGGTAAGATTGTTAAGAAAAGTTACTATGTTAGAGAAGATGCAAGTATATCTGATGACGAATCTGATTATGAGGATGACAATGTTAATGAATGCTTATTCATAGCCCTAAAAGATGAATCTGTTTCTACTAACTCTGGAAGCTGTGTGAAGGAAAAAGGTCCAGCAGCAAGTACTAACCCTGAAGGCACTATAATGTCTGCTTTTCATGCTAGAAAAGAAAAAGATGACTGGATCATTGACAGTGGATGCTCAAATCATATGACAGGTGATAAGAGTAAGTTTGTTAAACTTGAAAAATATGGTGGTAGAGTAGTTAGGTTTGTTGGTGATGAAGTTGCTAAGGTTTGTGGAAAAGGTTCAATAAGTTTTGATGGAAAGCATAATACTAATGATGTTCTTTATGTCAAAGGTTTAAAGCATAATTTCTTGAGTGTTGGATAGATGTGTATCAAGAGTTACAATCTGATGTTTTAGGATGATGGCTGTGAGATTAGAAAAGGCTCCGAAATAGTAATTTCTGATGGAAAGAGGATAGGTGGAAATGTTTATCATCTCAAAGGTGGTGTTAGTTATTGCCATATGGCTCAAATTAGTGAAAGTTGGCTATGGCATAGGAGATTGTATCACATCAATTTTGATAGCCTAGTAAGGATAAGTTCATTTCAAGATGTGGGAGATCTACCAAAAATTACAAAGCCCATCAATGTTGTCTGTAAGGAATGTCAGATTGGAAAGAAAACAAGAAGAACCTTCAAAGTCAAGGATCAGTCATCTACCAGACTATTGGAATTGGTACATACAAATCTCTGTGGTCCTACCAGAGTAAGGAGTTTTCAAGGTGATAGGTATTTTATGTTATTTATTGATGATTGTTCTAGAATGACATGGGTCACTTTTCTTATGGAAAAATCAGAAGCCCTAGCTAAGTTTAAATCCTTTAAAGTAATGGTTGAAAATGAAATGGATATGAAGATCAAATGCTTGAGGTATGACAGAGGTGGAGAATTTACTTCTAACGAGTTTAACATGTTTTGTGAGAATCATGGGATAAAGAGGCATTTATCTGCCCCTAGGACTCCTCAGTAGAATGGAGTGGTTGAAAGAAAGAACAAGACTATTCAAGAAGTTGAAAGGACAATGATCAAATAAGCAAACCTACTGGAAGTCTACTGGAGAGAAGTAATTCATACTATTATCTACATACAAAACATAGTACAAGTAAGGGCAAATGACAAAAAGACTCCCTATGAGCTATGGTATGGAAGGATTCCCACTGTTAAATATTTTAAAGTTTTTGGAAGCAAATGTTATATCAGAAGAGATGAAGAACTAGGAAAGTTTGATGCAAGGTGTGATGAAGGTATTTTACTTGGGTACTCTAACAAAAGAAAAGTTTACCGATGCTACAAGAGGGTAAGAAAGATTGTTGAGAGTGAAAAAGTTAAGGTTGATGAAGACATACATAAGATCTTAGAGATTAATGATTATGAGTCTTCTTCCAATGAAGAAGAAGAAGCTAAAGAAAAAGAAGTGCATGTTGTTGGAATAAATGAACAATCTCTAATCCAATTGTTAATCATCAAATCACCAAGTCTAAATGATACCAATTGGTGAGATACAAGGCTACTAGAGAGAAGCAATTCATACTGTTGTCTACATACAAAACATAGTACAAGGGCAAATGACAAAAAGACTCCCTATGAGCTATGGTATGAAAGGATTCCCACTGTTAAATATTTTAAAGTTTTTGGAAGAAAATGTTATATCAGAAGAGATGAAGAACTAGGAAAGTTTGATGCAAGGTGTGATGAAGGTATTTTACTTGGGTACTCTAACAAAAGAAAAGTTTACCAGTGCTACAAGAGGCTAAGAAAGATTGTTGAGAGTGAAAAAGTTAAGGTTGATGAAGACATACAAAATATCTCAGAGATTAATGATTATGAGTCTTCTTCCAGTGAAGAAGAAGAAGCTAAAGAAAAAGAAGTACATGTTGTTGGAATAAATGAACAATCTCTAATCCAATTGTTAATCATCAAATCACCAAGTCTAAATGATACCAATTGGTGAGATACAAGGCTTCGACTACTACAAAATAGAAATATGAAAATTGTATGCAAATCTTGAAATTAAGTTGCCTTAATATTTGAAATACCATGAAGAGATTCAACTTCTTTATGATACTAAAATCAGCCACTTTAAAATGCTTGATAAAACCACCTTAGATGAACTTATAACAGAAATAACATCACCATAAGATAACAACAACAAAGAGGCACAAATCAACAACATAAGAATGCAAGATCTCACAATACAAGGTAATAATGGAGCAGAAGAATAAACACATAACACAGTGTTTATGTGGAGAAACCCTTGCGGGAAAAAACTCCACCAAGAAGAGAGGCCCAAGTTATATTATCTTCAAAGCAAGATTACAATACATCCACTTCAAATCTCCTCTTCACTCTTCAATCCAGTAGCACCTGTGTACCTGTAAACTAAGATATGTAACACATGCATGGTATTGTACTTATAGAAGTATTTCACTCATAAAATAAGGCATCTATTTTCTCTCACCTAGGAATCTTCATCATGCAACATTCAATGACTTCTTACAAGCTCATAACACTTGTCAAGAGTCAACTATGCAACCTTGGGCATCCATGGACAAGAATAGACTCTTACAGAGTAGTAAATGTTGTCATAATTGTCATATATTCTGTCATAACACCCCCCAAAAGGCATCTTCCCAATATGAGCGCCTAGAGCCAAGAATAGAAACTTACAACTAATAATTATCCTTCATAAGTTGTCATAGAATCGTATGACAACTTGCATCTATCATAGATTCTCTTACATGCACTCAACAACTTTATGACATGTGTCATACATGCCAAAACTAGTTGATTCCTCCAAGGTGGCGCCTACCCTCAATTACTCTTGATATTTACAATTACCAACCGTAAAATGTTGCTCCATAATTACCGCCAGTAACTCCAAAACTTACCAATGTAGTAACTTCGTAAATACTTCCCCCAATAATTAATTTTTACCACTACTGGTGAAACTTGTACATCCCTTATGGGTAATTAAAAATTACAAATAATAAATGGAATAAATACAATATTGGGATTTACAAGGTTAATGGCACCTTATTGTTGCAAGTATGTGCCTAATCGGTGTTGTCATTGATGTCAACATATCAGTGTTGTCATTGGTGTCATCTATGCTCTTATTTTGTTGTTTGCTTGTAATAAGTGATATGCTTTGTATTTACTTATGTAAGTGATCTTGATGCTCAGGATATTGAGAAAATTAGCTCCTCCAGTAGAAACAATGAGTTGCAGCAGAAACATTGTATTGCATACAAAAGAGCAGTCCAAAAGATTGCTCTGCATTTCATGTAGGATAAATATATTTGTCTACAGATTAGATATTATTTAGAAGTCTATTCGAAGATGTTATATTCCAAATTTGAGCCTCCGATATGAAGATTTGAGTGAGTTATGTTCACCAGAGTGAAAACTGCTTTTCCTATATGTTTGGTGGTGACAGGGAGAAAGTGTTATGCTCCGCATTGAAGTATTTTGGTTTACGGTTCTAGAATTAAGTCTAATTTGATTTTATATGCCTTCAACTCTAATGGATCATGATCTGGTGGTCCACAAGCTATCCATTCCTTATGACAGTGGTTGACAATGTTGTTCTTGTGCTCTAGTTTGAAGAATCTTCTTGACAGAGTGGTTAAGGATTGTACGGTTGTTCCTGGTGATTATAGTGTGCTTGTGGATGTCTCCCAATCGTGTTCCTACTCTTGGATTGGTCCGCAAAGAGAAAATTGGATCATGGATGAAGAATATTCTTAGCAGACATAGTGTTCTCACCAGTCTTGGCTGACCTAGTTGATTTCATCATTTGTGGAGATGCCTTGAAGATTGTAAAAGTGTTTTGTGGCATGAAGAATTGTGTTTGAGTCCTAGCGAAGGCATGGCATGATCAGCATACATCTTTACATCTTTCCCTTAGCTAATTTTTGTATTAGGTCCAGACCTATTTCTATGTATGTTTTTGTAATGCCGGCCTTAGAAATTATTCCAACAGTTGATGAATGTATTGTTGACCTTGACATACATTCCAAGGTTGATGAATTGAATAAAAACTTATAATATAATTGTGAAAATGATGAGGATTGAGCAAAAATGAAGAGATAAGTGTGAAGGTGTAGAAGAGTAGAGCAGAGAACTAATATTGTGCTTCAATGGAACTGTACCCAGGCATGGAGTAGATGCTACCAAATTAGTTCACCATCTTTTGGTAGTGACCCACCCCTTGCAGTGAGCCACCCTTTGGTAGTGAGTTGTTCTTTGCAGTGAGCCCTATAGGCGGTGAGCATCTATTTTTTGGTATTATTATAACTCATATATTTATGTGGGCTAACACCCATTGTGGTTTTTCCCTTATAAGGTTTTCCATGTAAAAATCTAGTGTCTCCTATGTTGAATGTGTGATTGTGACTAAGTCTATGGTTTCATGCTTTCATGGTTAAATATTATTATTTTTAATTAAGTAACTAATGGTTTGATATTCATATGAAGATAAGTTTTTATGACAACTGATTCATCCCCCCCCTCTTAGTTGTCATGTGTATTTCAACAATTGGTATCAGAGTAGGTTCCTCAAAAGAAAGCCTAACATCTTGAGGAAGATCCAGGATGTCTTTTAAAAAGGAAGCACCACAGTTTGATGGGACAAATTATGCTCTATGGAAGCTATGAATGAAAATCCATATCCTTTATCTTGGTTATAGAGTGTGGAAAGCTGCATAATCAAAATATACCATGCCTCCAAATGGTTTGACAACTAAAGATGAAATCAAAGAATATGAGTTGAATATAATAGCTAGAGATGCCTTGTTGAGTGCTTTGTCTGACACTGAGCTGATAAAAGTCATGGATCTAGAATCTGCAAATGAGGTTTGGGAAAAGTTGAAGAAACTGTATGAAGGAGATGATTATGTAAAAGAAGCCAAGGTACAGGGCCTGAAAGCAAAATATGAGAGTTTAAAAATGAATGAAGATAAAAACATTACAACCTTCATGCAAAGGGTTGATGAACTTGTCAATGGAATAAAAGGTATGGGAGGAACTATTAGTGATAAGGAAGTTGTGATGAAAATTCTTAGATCACTACCAAAGTCCTACAGTCACAAAGTAGCTACAATTGAAGAAGAAATGACTGTGAAAACTTTTGACAGAGATCAATTACTTGGAAAGCTTACAGCCTTTGAGATGAGAGAGTTTGGTGATGCTCTACCAAAAGTTGAAACTGCTTTCAAAGCCAGTACTTCAAAAAAGATCTCCAAAGCTGAGAAATATAATGTGGAACCTGATGATGACTTTGATGAAATTGAAGCTAACTTTGTTGATAGATTTCAAAGAGGTTCTAGTAAGTTCAAAGGCAAACTACCTTTCAAATATTTTTCATGTGGTAAAGTAGGTCATTATGCTTCCAGATGTCCTAAAAGAATTGAAAGGAATAGAAAATATTTGAGAACAGGCCTAGAGCTCCAAAGAAATGCTACTATGTTAGATATTTTGATGATGAATGTGTGACTGATGATGAATCTGATGATGCTGGTACTAGTGCAAATGAATGCTTGTTTATTGCTATTAAAGAACCTATGTCTACTAATCTTGCTCTCTATGTGAAGGAAGTAAAACTAGTGGAAGAAAGTGCTTTGGCTATTTAGGTTGAGAAAGATAAGGATGAATAGATTATTGATAGTGGATGCTCACATCACATGACTGGTGACAAAAGTAAGTTTGTAAGTTTGGCAAATTATGATGGAGGACTGGTTAGGTTTGGAGACAGTGCAACTAGTAAGATTTGTGGAAAAGGATCTATTTCATTTGATGGAAATCATAATACTGACAATGTCATATATGTGAAGGGTTTGAAGCACACAATCTTTTGAGTGTTGGTTAGATGTGTGACAATGGTTATGATTTGAGATTCAAAGACAATGGATGCAAGATCATGGAAATCTTTGAAACTGTGATTTCTACCGGTAAGAAGACCAGAGGTAACATCTATCAATTAAGAGGAACTAAATATTACTCTTTATTAGCCCAAGCAGATGAGAGTTGGTTGTGGCATAGAAGGTTGTGTCATATAAATTTTGATAATATGGTAAAGATAAGTTTAGGTTAGACTATAAGAGATTTACCAAAACTTGTGAAACCCACCAATACTATTTGCAAGGAATGTCAGTTGGGGACACAGACAAGAACAAGTTTCAAGAGTAAAGAGCAATTTTTTGCCAGTTTGTTGGACCTAGTTCATACATATCTATGTGGTCCTACAAGGATGAGAAGCCTACAAGGTGACATGTACTTCATGTTTCTTATTGATGATTATTCTAGAATGACTTCGGTTACTTTTATAAGAGACAAATTTGAAGCCCTAGAGAAGTTCAAATCCTTAAAGGCAATGGTTGAAAATGAAATAGAACTGAAAATCAAATGCTTGAGGTCTTATAGAGGAGGTAAGTTCACTTCAATTGAATTCAGTTCATTTTTTGTGAAGAGCAAGGAATAAAGAGACAATTGTCAGCACCTAGGACTCCTCAGCAAAATGGAGTTGTGGAAAGGAAGAACATGATAGTTCAAGAGGCAGCTAAAACAATGATGAAGGAAGGAGGCCTGCCAGACATTTTCTGGAAAGAAGCTATCCATACTATTGTCTACATTTAAAATAGAGTTCAAGTGAAAGGTAATGGTATTAAAACCCCCTATGAATTGTGGTATGGAAGAATTCCAACACTAAGATACTTCAAAGTCTTTGGAAGCAAATGCTATATTAGAAGAGATGAAGGCCTAGGGAAATTTGATGCAAGATGTGATGAAGGAATCTTCCTTGGATACTCTACCTAGAGTAAGGCCTACTGGTGCCACAACAAAAGATTAAAAAAGATTGTTGAGAGTGCAAACGTGAAGGTGGATGAAGACAAAGGAAGAACATCAGATCAGAGTGGCTATGAATTAGATGAATCTGCTGCTATAACTTATGAAGAAAAACTTGAACAAGAAGATAGTCAAGATGAAGAAGAAAAGGCTCCAAAAATTGCTAAGACCCCCAAGTATGTAAGAATCAATCACTCTAAAGATCAAATTATTAGAGACAAAGAAAAAGGAGTACTGACAAGGAAAAGAGCTACAGAAGAACAAGTGAATTATTGTTTGCTCTCTACAATTGAACCAAAAACTATGAATGAAGCCTGCTGTTAGGTCTCAAAAATGCAGGTTGCAAATCCTAAGAGGATGCCAAACTCTATGATCAGATTGGCAACATTTTTGAACTAACGCGGCGGAGTTAACCTATTGGGTTAATGACTCCCTACACTTTAGGTACTGCTATACCTAGGTGGGTAGACATTGAAAGTTAAGGCAGATTAAATGAGTGTAATTTTTGTGACTAAGTTAATGGATCTACCCACAATGGCAAACAGTGTGGAATAGATGAAAGCTTGCTAACTAATTCTATTTCTAATATCTGAAAGATGATTTGGTATAAATTGTATTAGCAATATCAAGGTAAGAACTAATAAATGAATTTAACTATTGAAATGAGTAAGACCAGTGCCTTGTTGGGTAAATAGAGTTAAGTGAGAACCTAAGATCATTGGTGTATACTTGGCAATAACCCTAACTATTTGGCACAACGCTTTAGTTTATAACTTGTATGAACATGCAAGGGAATGGTTGGCAGACTGTTCTTAATATCCAACTGACATAATTAGGTATCTTGTTAATCACTAGAAGGAATTTTAATCCTTACTTGAAGGAACTAATTGAATGAACTATGCAAGAACAATAGATAATATCAACTTCGAGACAAAATGCCAATCCTAATTATGTGGTTCTTCTTAGCGATCCAAATCAATACTTCCAGATTATAGTGACTGACCAGAAGGATTTTAATTCCTCTTTAAGGAAACCAATTAATCAGATCACACAAGTACAACAAATGTGCATTGACAAACTGAGTATATACTTGATATATCAATTTGAATAATAAAAAAATATTGAACTGGAGACAACCAAATAACTGAATAATTTCAAAAAATAATTGATGCCAGTATAAAGCCACAAAATCAAAGATCTTCTATTAACTTATTCAATATAATACTTGCAACATGGTCTTTTAAAATATTATGAACTTCTATTATCTACTACTACCTCCTTATCCATTGACCATCATATGTCTTACTTATATAGAAATATTTGTGAAGAGATATAACTCTTCAAAATGTCTTTTGAGAATTAAAAGGATTAACATAACAATAAACAAAGATAATGACACTAACCTCTGCTAAGCCACAGGTAGATCTGAGCAACATGATCTAGGTACTCTTGGCTCTGATGTGTATCAACAAATTCTATAGCATTCCTTGTAATCACATCTATCGTTACCATCTTTTCCAAATGCTTGCAGGCCTCCCCAGATGCTGAGTCTTTATTTTTGAGAGCTTTCAGAGCCTCCTGTAATATCACCTGGCATTCTTTAGTCCATTCATCTTTTCTCTTCAATTCTGTATCATTTCTGAACAATATAGGTACACCTGTCTTTGAAGCCTCAACACATTCCTTCGCATCATTTTGAAGCTGGTCATGATATTTCTTATGTTGTTCGATCAAATCTTGGGCACTGGAGGTGCCTGTACTATCAGGGGTATCCTTACTATGTATCTCATGGAGTTTCTCTTGGAGCCTATCATTTGACCTCTCATGTTCTTGGATAACCTTATTATTCTCAGAGTAGACATCCCAGAATTTATTCATCCAATGCATCATATGGATATGCCTATTCTGTAGTACTGCTGCAAGTGTGTCAATTTGAACTTGGGCTATTTGTTCAATAGATGGTGACTTAGTACTTTGTGAGCTTTCTCCTTGAGTTAATCTTTTAATTGATCCTCCAAAGGCATTCTTGAGAGTGTCTTTTAGGAAATCATTTTCCTTTGTTAATCTTTCACAATTCAATTTATATGCATCTCGCTCCTTGATTAGCAGTTGAGCCTGTGCTTTATTCAGCTTTGTAACATTTATACCAATATCTGCAGTAATCAGAGGATTAGTTTCTCATGCTTTCAAAGTCATAACATGCCCAAAGGTCTTTTTAGTATCTATGATGGCAGTCTTCTTATGAGGAGGATATAGGACCCTTATCATGAGTGAGTTTTCATCATTGTTATACTTGGTACCCATGTATACCTCTGTTACACCTTTAGGAGTGAGTTTGTATTTATCATCAGTATTGTGCAAAAAACTATCAAATACTAGCGCGGAATTTATGTAAAGTCTAGGAAATATCATGACATCTATTTCTCTAAGCAACTATCTGCCTCTGTTAGGAGTCATAGCCTTCAACTCATTATCTACTGTTGTCTTTAACACATCCATCAATTGTCTTTCATTATCAGCTATGACATCTTCAACTGATTCTCCGAGTTCCTTTCCTTTATATTTATACAAAAATGATTTAAATTCCTAAGAATGAATGAATTGATCATCCGCAATGAAGGAATCATATGGCAACTATCTGGGATCCTCATCACAAGGCTCCTCTTCATCCTGCTCTCTACTAGGAAGTTGATAACCCTCCATTTTTTGTCTAGAGATTCTACTTGTCTATTCATGAAGCTCCTCTTCACCTGCAGATTCTTCATCACCAGAAGATAATAACTCCATTTCTAGAAATTGTTTTCTTTTCTCATCTAATTCTCTATTATATTTTTCAATTACCAATTCGACTTCAGCTTCTTCCATGTTCCTAATAATATCATCATGTAGATATGGAATGTGTGTGTATCCACTGAGTTTTTGTTTTCTTTTGGAAAAATCAATGAAGCCTTCAGGATCAAATCCTTTTCTTGTCTCGGTACACCTCATGTTGTAATGCATTAATTTATCTCTGATGAGACCATACCAATCCTTGGAAACCACAGTAAAATCCCCAAAACATAGAGTACTAGTCATGAAGGATTGTTTGTCATAGGCACTTAAGTTCATCATGTTGGAATAGTTCATTTGCTTGACTATCTCCAAGTAAGCAATCCTATCAGGAACTGTCTTGGGAAGTATAAATGGGGTATCTTCAAAACCATAAATTATGACCATAGTTGAGTCCTCAAAGCAATACCAATCTCCCCAATTGTGTGTGACAGTTGAGGGGCCACCAAAGTCTTTTGGTCTGAGGAACTTTTTTATTTCATCTGACAATGAATATTCGCAGGGATGATTAAAGTATCTATACAACACTTTTACAAAATATTCTTCAAAATGAATGTAACTAGAGTGGGCAAACTTACTATCCCATACCCTTGTCCACATCTGCATAGGCAACTTTTGTCCCTTTTTGTCTATTTGAGCAATTCTGAGTTCATTCAGCCATATTCCCATTTCCTGGCCATAGTATAATACCATGTGCATGAGGAGTGAATAATGCTCAAAAGAACCTTTTGGGGCATTGTTCTTAATTGCGACTAAGCTGGAATCAATCTTCCTAAAAATATAAGCGGCATAGTCAAATTGCCTAGCATTATGACATGGATATCTGTTGCTATCACCATTAATGGAATTGTCATGAAATCAAGAACTTCTGACCCTAGGACTTGGCCAATGGAATAATATGTGTATTTCATATAGGGTTCAAACAAGGACACATGGAATGGAGGTCCATCATTGTCATCAAAAGGTACTATTTTTCCTTCTACCCTAGGCCTATGAAGAAGTAATCTCCATCCATTGTATGTGGTGTCCAGTACTCTTTATCTAAATCCTTATATACTATGGGATGCGTACATAAGTCATCCAAATCAAATACTTCACAGATGGTATTTTTGGACAAATGTATAACAGGATCTCCTTGTGGATTGTATATGGCTTTGAGGCTGGGATTGTAATACCTAGCCAAAAGTTTTAGGAGTTCCACATTCACAAACACATCTAGGACCACCAATTTGCCCAAATTCAAATGCCACGGATTAGACACTGGGACTTTTCTAAATCTCCTATCATAATGGAATTTAAAAAATTCATAACCTCTGATTGGTGTCCATACATTTCCCATGTATTTGTATTTGTCTTCTAATTTCTCCAGCTCCACCCTGAGTTGTGCAAACCTTTAGGCTTTAGGGGTAGACCCAGGCAATTGATCTATCAAATCTTAATTTAGTCTTCTCTCTTTCACATTTTCATCAGGACCTTTATCAGTTTTTTGTTTCTTATGTTTACTGGTTTCACCCTGTTGTTTTCTACCCTTGCCCTTTACTGGTGTATCCATTAGTTATAATTCTAAATAGCAAATATAAATTGTAAGTCACCACACAGAGGTTTTATGTGTTTACCTGTTACCTGAGATTATCATCAAATTCTTTTGTTTTCCCCTCCAAATCTTGTCTTGCATGCTCTTCTTAGACAATCCTTTCCGAACACAATTGTAATAATTTAGAATGACTTCTTAGGGGATTTCTTCTCGGCCTGTAATTAATACTTCCAGTGCATTAATGTCCACAATTGTTTTGAAATGTCACATCATCATAACTATTGGTGTAATTAAATATTTAATTACACTTTATTAAGTTTACTTAGGGCTAATTTTAGTCTTAGGTTATTCTTAAGTCATATTACGGTTTTTCTCTAACTTGCAAATATAAAAGCAAGTTCTCACATGTAATTCATTAATCCATTTCATTAATTCATCCAATATTGTGCAAATTATTCCTCTTTGCTTTTTTCTCTTGTGGAAGGTAAATCTTAGGTTTTGCAAGTGATCTTTGTGGCTTGAGTTAATTATCAAATTCAACATGGTATCAGAGCAGATCTACAAGCCCCTTCTCAAATTTGGAGAAAATTTTTAGCAAGAGCCATTTGTTGGGTGTGTTTTTGTGTAAAACGGAGTATTCCATTAGATTCTGAGCAGCTGGAAAAGGCAGATTTGTCTTTTGTTTGGCTGAATTTGGTCTAGAGAAGTTAGATCTGTGAAGGTTTTAAGAGTGTTTTTTCTTAGATCTAGATGGGAAAAGTAGTTTTGCAGCATTTTGGCCAAAATGGACCTCACCATTGTGCTTAGAAGGCCCAAAAACCCCTATTTTCATATAAGGCACTCTATATTTTGCTGAAAAAAAGTTTCTGGGTGTTTTTTTGGGGTTTCAAGAAATCCATGGCAGTGAAAGCCATATGACTGTACGGTGCTTTGATTTCTGTGCCAGCCTCAATTTTCGTGCCATTCTCATATGAACAGATTTTGATTTTGGAGCTGCCTCAGTTTGCGTGCCATCTTGATTTCTGTGTCACCTCGATTTCTGTGCCATCTCGATTTTTGTGCCGCCTTAATTTTTGTGCCATCTTGATTTCTGTGCACATGTACAACTGAGTTTTTTAATAATTTCTTTATAAAAAGGAATTTTTTTGTTTTGGAGGGCTAGCCCCTAGGGTTTAACCCCTGGTCATATGGGGGACCAGTCCGTAGCTTCCAAGTAGCAGCCCCTCAGAGACTCAGCACCTGGTCATATGAGTGACCAGTGCCCTAGCCGCCAGCACCCAGAGACTCAGCCCCTGGTCACATGGGCACCCAGGGGTTTCAATAGTGCTTTTTTTGGGCCTCTTTGCCCTAAAAGAGTAGTTTTGGTAAATCAAGCCTATCTTGAGCATACGGAGTCAGATTTTTGAAAACAAATAGGCATCGGAAAGCTAGTTCCAAGTACAATCCAGTGGTGTAGGTATTTTTTTCAGGTTTTGCTGATTGGTACAATTTATTTCTGTTTGAAGTCAAGGCATCATTTTTGGCTTTCAAGCTCCGTTCTTGTGCCTAGAATATTCATTTTTAAAAAATGAATATGCGTTGGAAAGGTATCAGAGAGATCTACACAACCACCTATATAATTTTTTCAGATTCATCCCCAGGTATATTTTAAATCAGTTTATCAATTTTATGGCTTCTGTTGGATATCCTGGACATGTTGCCTCCTAGAAAGGTTATGTTTGCTTTGAAAGACTTCTATTATCAGCATAAATCTATTTGCATGTTTTGATCTATAATCATCTAAGGAGATGGGATTCTACCATCAGCATAAATCTAATTGCAGATATTGTGGAAGTAATCAACATGAGAAAGAGATGTGTCCTCATTTCTCACATCATCTATTTGAAATGCTTTCTTCAATCGCTTCTCCTCCTAATGAGATCATTGCTCCACCATCACCTACTGCTACTTCAAAGTTTAGTGTTGCATCATCATTAGCTTCTAGTGATTTTGTGCAGTAGGTCAATATTAGTCTTCCTAATCCACCTCATTGGGATTCCTATCTTGCAGACATATCATCTTTGTTTGTAGAGTCCCATCTTATAGATTTGGAGGACCACATTGAGGACATTTGTCTTCTCTTTGATGATAGCTTCGATGGAGTTGCATCACCATCATATGCTTCAAAGATTGTTCTTTATCCTCCTCTTCTTCAGTCACAGTTTGGCAGTGGAGTGGAGACATTTGAGTAGTTTTCAGGAGCATCATTTTTGTCTTTGGATCATGTGCAGAGTTCAGAGACATTTGTCCTTCTTCCTGTATATTCCTATCTAGAATGGGAAGAAATTATGCACACATCTATAGTTCTATTTCTTCCCAAGGGGAGGAATGTTGATCGACGTTCATGGGTCTTCATCTTTATTCTGTGTCGAGCATGTTCCAGCACTGTAGGAGTCATCTTGAGGAGCGGCTGCATGGTCTCTCTTCTCATCTCTATTTTGGGAGGGAGCATTTCCTCGCATGGAGTTTCATCCTTCTCACTTCTGGGGGGGTCATCAGACCTTCTTTCTTCTTCCTCTCTTATGGGGGGGGCATTCTTGATTGTACTTTTGTGATGGATTCACTTCTTGGGGGGTCTTAGTTTTAGTCCTTCTTCCATCACATGTTTATGTACTTGTATTTTTCTCACTTCTGGAGGGGTCATCAGACCTTCTCTCTTCTTCCTCTCTTATGGGGGGCTGCATGCTTGATTGTACTTTTGTGATGGATTCACTTCTTGGGAGGTCTTAGTTTTAGTCCTTCTTCCATCACATGTTTATGTTCTTGTGTTTTTCTCTCTTTTGGAGAGGAGTTTTCTCCCACTGGGTTTTTCTCCTTTCTCTCCACTTTATGAGAGATTCTTGTTGTTCATGGGTACCTAAAATGGCCTTGTAGCCGGGACCCATTCTTGCATTAGTTGCATGGTTTTTCATTTCTCCCTAAGTTGCACTTATGGGGCGGTGTTGGTGTAATTAAATATTTAATTACACTTTATTAAGTTTACTTAGGGCTAATTTTAGTCTTAGGTTATTCTTAAGTCATATTATGATTTTTCTCTAACTTGCAAATATAAACGCAAGTTCTCACATGTAATTCATTAATCCATTTCATTAATTCATCCAATATTGTGCAAATTATTCCTCTTTGCTTTTTTCTCTTGTGGAAGGTAAATCTTAGGTTTTGCAGGTGATCTTTGTGGCTTGAGTTAATTATCAAATTCAGCAATAACGTCCTTCATCGGTAGGACTTTTGTAATGTCAGTGCAATCTAAATGCTTCTTATGGTGCTAATATTTGCAGATGACTCAATCGTTGTGACCCTTTGTTTTATTTCCTCGATGTCACTTTTTATGAAAGCATATGTATGTTTATATCAGTGAGATGTTTCAATACTTATCCAATATAAGAATGAGCATAGAAGTTGTTATCATCTTGACTTACACCATCATTATGAAAATAACCTCTTACTCCAATATTTTAAATCTCTCCGATACTAATTAGTCATATTGGTATGAGTCTTGCCAAAATATTTCTCAATTTCTCCTTACAGGGCTGATTAGTGCAATCGGTAAGACCCAAGAAATCGATACCGATATCATTTGTATTTCGGACACATGTGACCTATCAGAAAAAGTCTCATCGATGTGTGTGGTTATTATTTTCGTCAGAACAACATATGTTATCGGGGTGACCTTATTTGATTTATCCGATCCTCATTGTTTCCCTGATGCCATCCTTTCTATTCTTTCCTCATCGGAATGATCACAGTCATATCTCACCAAAATCCTTTGTCGTTGTGACTATAGACTCGACAGGACCTATAAATCCTACACCGATGTGTATCCTTTTGCTAATGAGTTATACCCTTCACATATATCGGTATGACTTTGGTCGAAATTGCCTTATGGTCACTGAGACATCATAAGGTTAGAGAAACATTAATTTTTTGTTTCGATGTTGTATTTCTTCTTGATGTGTTGATAGTTCAATCTATTCCTTGAGTTGTTCGGCAGGACTCTTGTTGAATTTCCCCATTAGTGTGATCTTCATTGTCAGGGGAATGTTCGGAGTATCTTCCAACAATGCTCTCTCATCCTAATGGTCCTTGTATTTGATCAATTCGGTGTGACTGGAGATTCTCTTTCCAATAAGGGGTCATCGACATAACTTCTTTTATCAGGGCTTCTTGAAATTCTTATTCCAACTTCATTCCTAATGTCGATACACATCTAATCTACTTCAAATGGAACATGCATCGGTATGAAAAAATTGAGGTCTTGCCGAAATCAGAGAACTGAAGGTTTTTACAGATTATGGTTTGGGAGGTGAGACTATTAGTTATGGTAGGGATCTTATTATACAAATCATGCTATGTTTGTGGAATTTATTGATTGTTATTATGATTTTGGGGGTATAATATTCTGATTTGGTTGGATAGGGGATGGATAAAAGTATAGGAAAATTTTGAAATTTTCCTGTCCCAACAGTGGCTCTGTCTAGGATGTATACCCCTTGCGGGTACAACAAGAATTTAGATCTCTAGGAGAGTAGACCAGGTATTTTATTTGTTGGGGATGACAATTTTACAGGATTTAGGAATATATATGGATGAAATGAGAATGGGTGCTGGAAGTGAAAATGATGTAAAATGGGGATGATCCTATACTACTATACATGGAAAAGATTTTTATTATTGTTGAGGGATTCCTAGGATTGTCCATGTACCGACAGATCCTAATCTCTCTTGATTTCCCTAAACTACTGTGCATGGAGGATGAGTATTTTGACAATTATTTAAGAGTTGTCCATGCACTGGAAACACTTATCTTTCTTTGTGCATGATTTTGATGCTTTCATGAAAAGAAAGGTTTAAGAAACTGTCCATGCACTGGCAATTCCTGCTCTTCTCCAAACATATTTTGCAGATAGTAGGAGTCTTCTCCTCCTTTGCCAATGACAACAAAAGGACCCGTCCACAAGGCTTCAAACTTTCCATGCTTTCCTTTCTTTTGGCATCTAGCATTCCACATCAATACCAAGCCATCTATCTCAAATTTTCTATCCTTGGCTTTCTTGTCAAAAAGGTATTTTACTTGTGATTGCAACTTGATGTTCTACTTTTGAGCCATTATCCTTGTTTCATCAAGTTCTGCAAGATGTTCTATTCTTTCCTCCATTGGTTCAGGCATGTCTAAATCCTCTTGAAGAACAAATTGTAAACTGGTACAAGATTTTCTAATGGCATCCTTGCTTGTATTCCATACACCAATTCAAAAGGGGATCTTCTAATTGCTTTCTTCACAGTAATCCTATCAACCCACACAGCCATTCTCAACCTTGAATCCCATGCCTTTTTGTTTCCTTCCAACATTCTTTTTATAATTTTCAAAGATTTTTATTACTAGATTATGCCTGGCCATTTGCTTGTGGGTGATAAGGGGCAGCATAAGACACAGTGATGCCATATATATTACAAAAAAATTTGAACTCATCAGACCTAAAGCACATTACATTGTCTGTAATCAACCTCACTGGTGTGCCAAATCTAAATATAATGTTTTCCATTAAAAAATTGATCACCACTTTACTTGTTGCTTGTTTAGTTGGGATTTCTTCCACCCATTTTGTGAAGTAATCCGTTGCCACTAAAATCCATTTGTGTCCTCCGATTGACTTTTCTGTAATCTTTCCTATGAATTCAATTCCCTATTGATGGAATGGGGCTTCCACCTACATAGGTTTCAAGGTTAATGCTCCCTAATATTTTAATTTTCCTAAAAATTTCTGGCATGCCTCACATTTCTTGTATAATGATATGAATCATTGAAAACTCTAGGCTAATAGTATCTGGCCCTCAGGATCTTGTGAGATGTAGTTTTTGCTTAGAAGTGTCCTCCACACACTCCTTCATGTAACTCTTTCAGGACATGTTTTGACTAATGTTCATCTAGGCATAGTAGCAAAATACCATCCCTATTCTTCCAGTAAAGATCCCCATTGATAAACACATACTTTGAAGCATGTAATTTAAGTGTCCTTTTCTTGTTATCATCATATCCTTCAGGACACTTCATATATTTTAGATAATATATGATATCAGCATACCATGGAGTATGCTCAATGCTAGAAATCATGTTATTAACATCATCAATATTACATATCTGAGAGGCCTCAAGGTTGGTTTCAGCTATTAGTCTAGCAAGACCCTATCCTCTTACTAGTTTGGTGATTTGGATTTCAATATTAAACTCCTGAATTTTATTAATCCATCTGTACCTTTTGCCCGTGACCTCAGTTTGAACTAATACATCTTTCACTGCAGCATTAGGCACATATGCTATTATTTCATCTCCCACCAAGTATGGCCTAAAAGATTTGACTGCTTTCACCAATTCATACACCTGTTTCTCAACTATATCATATTTTAACTATGCATTTTGAAGAGACTTGCTAAAAAATGAGATGGGTTGTTCATGTCCCTCATTATTTTTTTGCAACATTACTGCTACAACTGTATGGTATGAGGCAAACGAGAATAGCTGAAATGGTTTACTGAAGTCAAGAGATATCAGAACTGGGGCTTCCTTGATTGCCTTCTTAGTGGTAGCAAATGCCTCTAATGTTTCTGTTGTCTAGTTCACTTTTGTATTCTTCTTTAACATTCTTGATATGGGGTTAACAATCTACACAAAATTTGATATGAATCTCCTAACAAAGTTGATTTGGCCAAAGAATGATTGTATAGCTTTCACATTCTTGGGAATGGGAATTTGGTCAATGGCTCTTACTCTTTTAGGATCTATTCTTACTCCATCTTTTGAGACTATGTGACCAAGCAGCTTTCCCTCTGTTACTGCAAAATGGCACTTCTTAGGATTCAACGAAATTCCATATTCTAAGGCTTTAATGAAAAAATTCTCTAAGTGTGTACAATGATCTTCAGCCCTTTTGGAATATGCTATCATGTCATCCTAATATACTACCATGATTTCATTAATTAGTTCTGCAAAGGCCACATTCATCGCCCTTTGGAATGTTGCTCCAACATTTGTGAGTCCAAATGGCATTCTTAAATACGCATATGTTCCCCATGGTGTGGTGAATGTAGTCTTATATTGTTCTAATTCTTTGACTTTCACCTGATTATATCCTGAGAAACCATCCATCATGGACAATAGTTCACACCCTGTGACTTTTTGCAGTACTGCTTCCATGTTAGGAAGGGGATAGTTATCCTTAAGAGAGGATTTAATTAGATTCCTAAAGTCCACACATAATCTAATATCACCATTTTTCTTTCTAACAGGAACCAAATTAGAAACCCAAGAAGAGTGTCTAATGGGTTTGATAATAGCTCCATCCCTTAGCTTTTTGAGTTCTTCAAACATTTTAGGGGCCAGTGTGGGATTAATAGGCCTCTACTTTTGCGTAAATGGTTTAGCATCTAGCTTTAATGGTATTTCATGCTAAAAAAGATCCTCCATATATGCCTTCAAGTCATCATATGACCATGCAAACACATGTCTGTACTTTCTAAGCAAGTTGATGAGCATGCTTCTGATTTTGGGATTCAACTTCTTTCCAATGTATACATTCTTTGGGGGCGCCTGCATCCCTAGATTAATTTCTTTAGGATCATTCTGTACTATGGGTGTGTCTTTCATTTTAAATCTGACATATCCATCAAACACTTTCTCCAATGCTATGAATCCCTTAGGTATTTTGTTTGTTTTTAGCTAAACTATCTCTTGACCAAACAGAGTTTCTTTTCCATCATGTTCCTCCACAAACGCATTGAAATCAATCTCTTGGTCTTCATAGTGATCGATACAATGTTTAAGAATTTGATTATATCAGTGTCATTATTAAACACTTGCCAGTTATGGATATTATCTAGAATAGTGGGTTTGGTTTTGAATTCAATTTCTCTAATATCCACCAATGTGATATCATCCCTTTTCAATGCAATGTTCGCTAGAAAATCTGCCATAATATTCTTTGATCTGTCAATCCAGTTGATTGAGAAGGCATCAAACAACTCAACATCATCCTAGACAGTATTTCTATATTGCTTCAACCTCTTGTTCTTGGATAAATATTTTCCTTTTACTTGAGAGGTAACTAATTTAGAATCCCCGTATACAGCCAGATTTCTTATCTTATGCTTGATGGAAATATTTAAACCAATGAGCAAAGCCTCATATTCTGTTGCATTGTTTGTGCATTCAAATGTCAATAAGAACGAGTATTTGAAATTTTAACCTATTGGTGAAATAAATAGTACTCCTACCCCATTTCCCATTTTGCTACATGCACCATCAAAATACATTTTCCACACATCATTTTCCTCTTTCTTAGATTCTAGATACATTGGATTAGTATTTTACAACTCTGGCTGATTTGTTTCAATTTTGAAGGTCCCCAAATCTGTATCACAGAATAGATTTATTTGATTTTGATCTAGGCGTTCTATAATGTTCTCATATCTTGGCTCCCTACATAGATTGATCTCTTTGCCTCCCACTAGGATTGTGGCATATGATAAATCTAATTGGACATTCCCTCCTGCCATTGCAACCCATTGTCTTGATAAGAAAATTCCATAATATGGTGGAATATCAACCATAGTGATATCAATATTATAAGTTGCTTCAGGGTATGAAGCTAGTTTTATTTCCACATCATTCATGATGCCCACAACTAGGATAGACCTATTGTACATCACATAACACTTACCAAATTTAGTGTCAACCCACATTCCCAGTTCTTTCATGACTGCTATTGGCATGATATTCATGGTTGTGCCTGAATCAATCATGCAGTTCCTCACTAGCCTGTTTCTGATTAATAAGGTGGTGTAGAAAGGGTCCACTTGTGAGGGATTCTTTGCTAGGGTATCACCTAGATATACTTCAAGAACTTGGATTGTTTATTATTGAACATTGTTTGTTCTATTCTCTGATTCCTTATATTTTTGATTTGGTATATCTGAAATCAATTTAACCACTGTACTTCTATATTTATCTATCTTCATCAATTCCAAAAGTGGTACTAATATCTTCACCTGGTATATCGTGTGAGCAATGTCAAATGAATGGGCTATAGTCTGATCATTCCTTTTTGTTCTTATATGCTCTTTTTCTTGAATTGGTGATTTGTCTTTCGTTTTATTTTGCTCAATTTTTTCTAGTTCTTTAGGTGAGGACTTTGCGTTGTTTCTTTTGTAATTTTGATCTTTTACAAAGACACTCCCAGGTGTTCCCTGTTCTGTATTTACTGTCATGTTCCTTAGATTATAGGCATTTTTAGCTTGGGCTACTGCAGTTATTGTAAGAACTTCTCTTTCCTTTTCAGTGGGCTTTCTCCATTGATCATATGGTGAATTGTTATGATAATAAGTAGGTCCCTCGTAGCTGTCCTCCTAATCTGAGAATACTTCTTGTTTTCCCATGTTGATATGATGTTTCTAATTCCCCACATCATACTCGTATCCCTCTTCTACTGTAGAAGAATAGTCTTCATTTAGCAAGTATGGTGTATTTTGCATCATGTTTATTGTGTGGTTGTCTCTGTTATAGTCATACAATGCTTCTTCCTATTGTACTGATTTAGCCACTACACAATATTCAGGTGAGTGTGGTAAATTACACACCAAACACAAGGGATTATCTTCTACCATATGTGCCCCATTCCTCTTTAGAGGATCAGGAGTGTCTTTTCCATAATGTTGCTTTTTGTTGTTTTCAATGTCTCCCATCCTTCCAATTTGTATTATATGGCATATCATGCAACCTAGGTCTTTCATTTCTATATTGACTTTCTTGTTTATTCTGTTGAATATTTGGACTTTGAGGAATTATGAGATTATCTCTTTTGCTGACCATGCTTGTAGCTTTTCTATTGTTTTCAATAGTCGATGCTACTTTATGTGCTTCAGCTAAGCTCCTAGGGCACCAATTTCTAAGTTCATACCCTGTCTTAGGATCAAATGCTTTCAGATAAATACTTAATATTGCTGGGTCGGTCAATTTAGATCCATGTGGTATTTTGTTGTACAATTTGGAGAATCTTAGATTAGAGTCATATACTGACTTGTTTTGGTATATTTGGATACTTATCAATTCGTTCAAGGCAAACTCGGGGGCATACTTATTTCCATACTGCTCCTTAAATTGACTATGGAAATCTATCAGGGAACTGATTGAGGCATCTGGTAAGTTGTTGAACCAGTCTCTTGCATCCTCAGTTAGAGACATCATGAATAATCTCATCTTAACATCTTCATATTCCATACTAATATCTTGTACAAAGGCATTGAAGCTTTTGATATGATCCTCAGCTGATACTGCATTGTTTCCAGTATACTTGGGAACTATATTCCTCCAACTACTATCAATGGGATATGGATACAATTGATATCTAGTCAGAGCAAATTGCCCGCATATGTTTGTGAGGTTTTGTTGAGGAATGTTCATGGGTGGTGGGTTAGGGTAGTAATGATACCCGCATGGAGGCTAATGATAAGCATGTTGCTATTGTGGGTTCATGTGGGGGTTTGTATGATGATATTGTGGTCTACAATACTGTTGGCCAGGGGGTGGGTATGAATTAGTCATATGTTGAGAGGTGTTATGTATGAGGGGCGGTCTAAGATTACTCGGGAGGGTATTTTGATTAATATGACTTCTGGATGCTTGTGGATTGGAAGCACCACCTGTATTTTGGTGCAAGTTTTGCTGTGTGTTCCTCAAAGCATTTCCTCTATGTGGAGGTATATATTTTGGGGCAGCTATTTTAGTCCTATTCTTTATCTGTTGAATCTCCTGTTTTAACAACATTTTTGTTTCCTCTATTTTGATCATTTCAAGTTCTTCCAGGAGCTTAAGGACATTCTGCTACATTTCATTCATGTTCCTTGTATCCTTTGGACTTTTATTCACCTCTTGATTCATGAATCTAGGTTTTACCCCTTTTCCCTATTGTAGTGATATTTTATAATCACACTCAGCCTGCCTTTGATCAATTTGCTTCATGGCCTGTGCTTCAAACTTAAGCTGTCTTTGAGGGTCAATTCTGTATTTTGCCAATATATCATCAGTTACTCCATTGATTTGAGATAAATTCTCATTTGATTCATGTAGAGGGGTAAAACTATTGTGAGTTATGATAGTTTGTTCTGTATTATCCTCTTGGGCCTCCTGATCATTATTCTGATGAAAATAACTCGATGCTCTATTTTTCTTGGAAGGGGCTCTGAGTGGTGGGGATGATTGTAACTTCTACCCTTCTGTCTTCGATCTTCTACCATCCATTTGGTACTAATTTTCCATTATAACAGGTTTTAGAGTCGCCACCTATTTTTTGTAAATAGGAAGATGTTGTAGTTTATCTTTCCAGGTTCTTCTTGCCAATAGAGTTACTAATTTGTATTTTTGAAATTTCTGACTCTATAAAGAATGGTCTCTTACCAATGTTCTTTGTATTTGGGTCCCCAGTAGAGTTGTCAATTTTTTAGGTCTCAAAAATGCATGTTGCAAATCCTAAGAGGATGCCAGACTCTATGATCAGATTAGCAACATTTTTGAACTAATGCGACAGAGTTAACCTATAGGGTTAATGACTCCCTGCACTTTAGGTACTACTATACCTAGACGGGTAGACCTTGAAAGTTAAGGCAGATTAAATGAGTGTAAGTTTTGTGACTAAGTTAATGGATCTACCCACAGTGGCAAATGGTGTGGAATAGATGAAAGCTTGCTGACTAGTTCTATTTCTAATATCTGAAAGATGATTTGGTATAAATTGTATAAGCAATATCAAGGTAAGAAATAATAAATGAATTTAACTATTGAAATGAGTAAGACCAGTGCCTTGTTGGGTAAATAGAGTTAAGTGAGAACCTAAGATCACTGGTGTATACTTGGCAATAACTCTAACTATTTGGCACAATGCTTTAGTTTATAACTTGTATAAATGTGCAAGGGAATGGTTGACAGACTATTCTTAATATCCAACTGACACAATCAAGTTTCTTTTTATTCACCAGAAGGAATTTTAATCCTTACTTAAAGGAACCAATTGAATGAACTACGCAAGAACAACAGATAATATCAACTTGGAGAAAAAATGCCAATTCTAATTATGTGGTTCTTCTTAGCGATCCAAATCAATACTTCCATATTATTGTGACTGACCAGAAGGATTTTAATTCCTCTTTAAGGAAACCAATTAATCAAATCACACAAGTACAGCAAATGTGCATTGACAAACTAAGTATATACTTGATATATCAATTTGAATAATAAAGAAATACTGAACTGGAGACAACCAAATAATTGAATAATTTCAACAAACAATTGATGCCAGTATAAAGTCACAAAATCAAAGATCTTCTATTAACTTCTTCAATATAATACTTGCAACATGGTCTTTTAAAATATTATGAACTTCTATTATCTACTACTACCTCCTTATCCATTGACCATCATATGTCCAACTTATATAGAAATATTTGTGAAGAGACATAACTCTTCAAAATGTCTTTTAAGAATTAACATCATTAACATAACAATAAACAAAGATAATGACACTAACCTCTGCTAAGCCACAGGTAGATCTGAGCAACATGATCTAGGTACTCTTGGCACTCTGACATGTATCAACAAATTCTATAGCATTCCTTGTAATCACATCTATCGTTACCATCTTTTCCAAATGCTTGCAGGCATCCCCGAATGTTGAGTCTTTATCTTTGAGAGCTTCTAGAGCCTCCTGTAATATCACCTAGCATTCTTTAGTCCATTCATCTTTGCTCTTCAATTCCTTATCATTTCAGAACAACATAGGTACACCTCTCTTTGAAGCCTCAACACATTCCTTAGCATCATTTTGAAGCTGGTCATGATATTTCTTATGTTGTTCGATCAAATCTTGGGCACTAGAGGTGTCTGTACTGTCAGGTGTATCCTTACTCTGTATCTCATGGAGTTTCTCTTGGAGCCTATTATTTAACCTCTCATGTTCTTGGATAACTTTATTATTCTCAGAGTAGATATCCCAGAATTTATTCATCCAATGCATCATATGGATATGCCTATTCTGTAGTACTGCTGCAAGTGTGTCAATTTGAACCTGGGCTATTTGATCAATACATGGTGACTGAGCACTTTGTGAGCTTTCTCCTTGAGTTAATCTTTTAATTGATCCTCCAAAGGCATTCTTGACAGTGTCTTTTAGGAAATCATTTTCCTTTGTTAATCTTTCACAATTCAATTTATATGCATCTCGCTCCTTGATTAGCAGTTGAGCCTATGCTTTATTCAGCTTCACAACATTTATACCAATATCTGTAGTAATCAGAGGGTCAGTTTCTCCTTCTTTCAAAGTCATAACATGCCCAAAGGTCTTTTCAGTATCTACGATGGCAGTCTTCTTATGAGGAGGATATAGGGCCAATATCATGAGTGAGTTTTCATCATTGTTATACTTGGTACCCATGTATACCTCTGTTATACCTTTAGGAGTGAGTTTGTATTTATCATTAGTATTGTGCAAAAAACTATCAAATATTAGGGTAGAATTTATGTGAAGTCCAAGAAATATCATAACACCTGTTTCTCTAAGCAACTGTCTGCCTCTGTTAGGAGTCATAGCCCTCAACTCATTATCTACTGTTGTCTTTAACACATCCATCAATTGTCTTTCATTATCAGCTGTGACATCTTCAACTGATTCTCTGAGTTCCTTTCCTTTATATTTATACAAAAATGATTTAAATTCCTGAGAATGAATGAATTGATCTTCCCCAATGAAAGAATCATATGCCAACTATCTGGGATCCTCATCACTAGGCTCCTCTTCATCCTGCTCTCTACTAGGAAGTTGATAACCCTACATTTTTCGTCTAGAGATTCTACTTGTCTATTCATGAAGCTCCTCTTCACCTACAGATTCTTCATCACCAGAAGACAATAACTCCATTTCTGGAAATTGTTTTCTTTTCTCATCTAATTCTCTATTATATTTTTCAATTACCAATTTGACTAAATGGCTTCTTCCATGTTCCTAATAATATCATCATGTAGATATGGAATTTGTGTGTATCCACTGAGATTTTGTTTTCTTCTAGAAAAATCAATGAAGCCTTTAGCATCAAATCCTTTTCCTATCTCGACACACCTCATGTTGTAATGTATTAATTTATCTCTGATGAGACCATACCCATCCTTGGAAACCACAGTAAAATCCCCAAAACACAGATTACTAGGCATGAAGGATTGTTTGTCATAGGCACTTGAGTTCATCACGTTGGAATAGTTCATCTACCTGACTATCTCCAAGTAAGCCATCCTACCAGGAACTATCTTGGGCAGTATAAATGGGGTATCTTCAAAACCATAAATTCTAACCATAGTTGAGTCCTCAAAGCAATACCAATCTCCCTAATTGTGTGTGACAGTTGGGGGGCCCCCAAAGTCTTTTGGTCTGAAGAACTTTTTTATTTCATCTGACAATGAATATTCGTAGGGATGATTAAAGTATCTATACAACACTTTTACAAAATATTCTTCAAAATGAATGTAACTAGAGTGGGCAAACCTACTATCCCATACCCTTTTCCACATCTGCATAGGCAACTTCTGTCCCTTTTTGTCTATTTGAGCAATTCTGAGTTCATTCGTCCATATTCGCATTTCCTAGCCATAGTATAATACCATGTGCATGAGGTGTGAATAATGCTCAAAACAAACTGTTGGGGCATTGTTCTTAATTGTGATTAAGCTGGAATCAATCTTCTTGACAATATAAGCGGCATAGTCAAATTGCCTAGCATTATGACATTAGATATCTGTTGCTATCACCATTAATGGAATTGTCATGAAATCAGGAACTTTTGACCGTAGGACTTGGTCAATGGAATAATATGTGTATTTCATATATGGTTCAAACAAGGACGAATGGAATGGAGGTCCATCATTGTCATGAATAGGTATTGTTTTTCCTTTTGCCCTAGACCTGTGAAGAAGTAATCTCCATCCATTGTATGTGGTGTCCATCCTCCAGTACTCTTTGTCTAAATCCTCGTATACTATAGGATGTGTACATAAGTCATCCAAATCAAATACTTCACAGATGGCATTTTTGGACAAATGTATAACAGGATCTCCTTGTGGATTGCATATGGCTTTAAGGCTGGGATTGTAATACCTAGCCAAAAGTTTTAGGAGTTCCACATTCACAAACACATCTAGGACCACCAATTTGCCCAAATTCAAATACCAGGGATTAGACACTGGGACATTTCTAAATCTCCTATCACAATGGAATTTAAACAATTCATAACCTCTTATTCATGTCCATACATTTCCCATGTATTTGTATTTGTCTTCTAATTTCTCCACCTCCACCCTGAGTTGTGTAGACCTTCGGGCTTTAGGGGTAGAACCAGGTAGTTGATCTATCAAATCCTGATTTAGTTTTCTCTCTTTCACCTTTTCATCAGGACCTTTATCAGTTTTTTGTTTCTTAGGTTTACTGGTTTCACCCTGTTGTTTTCTACCCTTGCCCTTTACTGGTGTCTCCATTAGCTATAATTCTGAATAGCAAATACAAATTGTAAGTCACCACACAATGGTTTTATGTGTCTACCTATTGCCTGAGATGATCACCGAATTTCTTTGTTTTCTCCTCCAAATCCTAGCTTGTGCGCTCTTCTCAGACAATCCTTTCCGAACACAATTGTAATAATTTAGAATGACTTCTTAGGGTATTTCTTCTCGGCTTGTAATTAATACTTCCAGTGCATTAATGTCCATAATTGTTTTGAAATGTCACATCATCATAACGTCCTTCATTGGCAGGACTTTTGTAATGTCAATGCAATCTAAATGCTTCTTATGGCGCCAATATTTGCAGATGACTCAATCGCTATGACCCTTTGTTTTATTTGCTCGATGTTACTTTTCATGAAAGCATATGTATGTTTATATCAACAAGATGTTTTAATACTTATTCGATATAAGAATGAGCATAGAAGCTGTTATCGGCTTGACGTACACCATCGTTATGAAAATAGCCTCTTACTCTGATATTTCAAATCTTTCCAATACTAATTATTCATATTGGTATGAGTCTTGCTAAAATGTTTATCAATTTCTCCTTACAGGGCTGATTAGTGCAATTGGTAAGACCCAAGAAATCGATACTGATATCATTTATCTTTCAGACACATGTGACCTGTCGAAAAGAGTCTCATCGATGTGTGTGGTTATTGTTTTCATCAGAACAACATATGTTATCGAGGTGACCTTATTTGATTTATCTGATCATAATTGTTTCCTTGATGCCGTCTTTTCTATTCTTTCCTCATTGGAATGACCACAGTCATATCTCACTTGAATCCTTCTTTGTTGTGACTATAGACTCGGTAGGACCTATAAATCCTACACCGATTTGCTTCCTTTTGCCGATGAGTTATACCCTTCACATATATCGGTATGACTTTGGCTAAAATTGCCTTATGGTCGCTGAGACATCATAAGGTCAGAGAAACATTAATTTTTTGTTCTAATGTTGTATTTCTTCCTGATGTGTCGATAATTCAATTTGTTCCTTGAGTTGTTTGGCAGGACTCTTGTCAAATTTCTCCATCAGTGTGATCTTTGCTGTCAGAGGAATGTTTGGAGTATCTTCCGACAATGCTCTCTCATCCTGATGGTCCTTGTATTTGATCAATTCGGTGTGACTGGAGATTCTCTTTCTGATAAGGGGTCATTGGCATAACTTGCTTTATCAGGTCTTCTTGAAATTCTTATTTCAACTTCATTCCTAATGATGATACCCATCTAATCTGCTTCAAATGGAACATGGGTATGAAAAAACCAAGGTCTTGCCGAAATCAGAGAACTAAAGGATTTTACAGATTATGGTTTGGGAGGTGAGACTAATAGTTGTGGTAGGGATCTTATTATACAAATCATGCTATGTTTGTGGAATTTATCGACTGTTATTATGATTTTTGTGGTATAATATTCTAATTTGGTTGGATAGGGGATGGATAAAAGTATAGGAAAATTTTGAAATTTTCCTGTCCCAACACCTGTAATGATGAAAATTAGGTAAAGGAAATGGAGGAAGAACTAATGCAGATAGAGAAGAATGAAACTTGGGAATTCTTTCCTAGACTTGCTAACAAAAATATTATTAGAAATAATTGGGTTTTCAGGAATAAGCTGAATGAAAATGGAAAAGTTGTAAGGAATTAAGAAAGGCTTGTGTGCAAAGGATATTCTCAAATTGAAGGGATGGATTTTGAAGAGACTTTTACTCCATTAGCTCAGATTGAAGCAATTAGAATGTTTCTGGCACTTGCAGCTCACAAAGATTTCAAAGTGTATCAGATGGATGTGAAGTCTACATTCCCAAATGGTGAATTAGAAGAGGAAGTCTACATTGAGCAAGCGGAAGGATTCCAACTATCAAATCAAGGTGACATGGTATGCAAGTTGAAGAAAGCATTGTATGGACTCAAGCAAGCTCCTAGGGTCTGGTATGCAAGGTTGGATAATTACTTATTGCAGTTAAGATTTAGTAAAGGTACTGCTGACAGTAATCTCTATTTCAAGATTAATGGTGATCAAATTTTGATTGTTGAAGTCTCTTTTGATGATATCATCTTTGGAGGAAATGAAGGTATGTGTATGAAATTTGTTGGTGAAATGCTGAAAGAGTTTGAGATGTCTATGTTTGGTGAGATGAATTTCTTTCTAAGTCTGTAAATCAATCAATCAGATAAAGGAATCTTCATATCTTAGTCTAAGTATGTGAAAGAGTTGTTAAAGAAGTTTGGGATGGAAGACTCTAAACTGGTATGTACTCCCATGGTGACTGGCTGCAAATTGAGAAAATCTGATGAATCACCCAAGACTGATCAGAAAAAGTATAGATCCATGATAGGAGGATTGCTTTATCTAACTTAAACCAGATCTAATATTATGCATGCAGTTTGTCTTGTTGCAAGATTTCAAGCAGATCCAAGAGAATCACATGTGATGGTAGTAAAGAGAATCTTGAGATATTTAAAAGGCACTCAAGGTCATGTCTTAATGTATCCAAAGGATAATGATTTCACTCTTAGTGCATATACATATGTTGATTAGGCCGGAGATGTTGATGATAGGAAGAGTACAAGTGGAGGCACTTTCTTTTTGGGTAGCATATTGGTTTCATGGGTGAGCAAGAAACAAGATTTAATCTCTTTGTCAACTGTAGAATCATAATATATTACAACATGTTGTTGTACTCAAGTATTATGGATGAAGCAGACCTTGAAAGACATAAGAGTTGTGTATGAAGATCCAATTGCAATCTTCTGTGATAATACAAGTGCTATAAATATTTCAAAAAATCTAGTGATGCATTCAAGAATAAAGCATATATCTATAAGGTATCACTTTCTGAGAGAAAAGGTGATAGAGCATGAAGTAAATTTGGAATATGTGTCCACAAAGGATCAGATTGTAGATATCTTCACCAAACCTTTGCCTAAGGATACTTTTGAGTATCTCAGAGAAAAGTTAGGGGTCATTACCCCTCCTACCCTAAACTAAGATGCATGGGAATGCATCAGTCCAGTGGTGCCCAAAGTCTCATTCCTTAATTTGGATTGATGTTTTGAGAGTTACCTCTCAGGGGGAGTAGCTAGATGTGTTGGTAACAACTTAGTTGGATCAGAGTAGTAGAATGCAAGTATGTGCCCTTTTCCATTGATGTCAAAGGGGTAGAGAAATCATGTGAAAAACTCAGGGGGAGAAAGAATGTAGATGTGTAAAGAGAAAGGGGAAGAATCTTGTCTCGATGGTCTTTTCAATTTTTCACATCATATGTTGCCATCAATGACAAAGGGGGAGATTATTGCAAGTATGTGCCTAATCGGTGTTGTCATTGATGTCAACATATCTATGTTGTCATTGGTGTCAATTGTGCTCTTATTTTGTTGCTTGCTTGTAATAAGTGAGATGATTTATATTTACTTATGTAAGTGATCTTTATGTTGAGGATATTGAGAAAATTAGCTCCTCCAGTAGAAACAGTGAGTTGCAGTGGAAATAGTGTATTGCATACAGAAGAATAGTCCAGAAGATTGCTCAGCATTTCATGTAGGATGAATATCTTTGTCTGTGGATTGGAAGTTATTTAGAAGTCTATCTAAAGATGTTATATTCCAAGTTTGAGCCTCCAGTATGAAGATTTGAGTGAGTTATGTTCACCAGAGTGAAAACTACTTTTCCTATATGTTTGGTGGTGACAGGGAGAAAGTGTTATGCTCCGTATTCCTCCACATTGAAGTATTTTGGTCTGTAGTTCTAGAGTTAAGTCTAATTTGATGTTATGTGCCTTCAACTCTAATGGATCATGATCTGGTGGTCCACAAGCTATCATTTCCTTATGACAGTGGCTGATAATGTTGTTATTGTGCTCCAGTTTGAAGAATCTTTATGACAGAGTGGTTAGAGATCGTGCGGTTGTTCCTGGTGATTACAATATGCTTGTGGATGTCTCCTAATCATGTTCCTACTCTTGGATTGGTTTGCAAAGAGAAAATTGGATCGTGGATGAAGAATGTTCTTAGCAGACATAGTGTTCTCACTAGTCTTGGCTGACCTGGTTGATTTCATTATTTGCGACGATGCCTTGAAGATTGTAGAAGCATGTCGTGGCATGAAGAATTATGTTTGAGTCCCAGCTAAGGTGTGGCATGATCATCATACATCTTTACATCATTCCATTAGCTAATTTATGTATTAGGTCTAGACCTATTTCTATGTATGTTTTTGTAATGCCGACCTTGATGTACATTCCAAGGTTGATGACTTGTATAAAAACTTGTAATGTAATTACGAAAATGATGAGGAGTGAGTGAAAATGAAGAGATAAGTGTGAAGGTGTAGAAGAGAAGAGTGGATAAGTAATATTGTGCTTCAATGGAACTAAACCCAGGCATGGAGTAGATGCTACCAAATCAGTTCACCATCTTTTGGCAGTGAGCCACCCCTTGGCAGTGAGTCACCCTTTGGCAGTGAGCCATTCTTTGCAGTGAGCAATTTGGGTAGCGAGTCCTGTAGGTAGTGAGACTCTATTTTTCAGTATTGTTATAACTCATATATTTATGTGGACTAACACCCATCGTGGTTTTTCCCTTATAGGGTTTTCCACATAAACATTTGGTGTCTTCTGTGTCTCTTGTGTGATTGTGATTAAGTCTATGGTTTCATGCTTTCATGGTTAAATCTGATTATCTGTAATTAAGTAACTAATGGTTTGATATTCATATGAAAATATGTTTTTGTGACAACTGATTCAGCCCCCTCTCAGTTGTCCTGTGTATTTCAACACTTATCCCAACATTCTCCCACTTGACATTATACATTGTAAATCAACCCATAGGAAATCTCAACAAAGGAAAAACATCCCTTAGCCAACCATGTACCATTGATTCTTCAACATGTTTTTGTGTTCCAACAAGATACCTACAAAAGCAACCATGATAACCACCATCTCAAGAAAGAAATCCTCACATCATGTCACCCAAGATACGACAAGGAACATGCCAAGGTGAAACATATCAACTGTCACTAAAACCTGCACCAGTCTATACATGAACACAAGCATCAAATTCAAATGATAACAAAAGAATCTGAGTGACTACCACACTCATACAAAATTGGAATAGCAACACTAGCAAGTTGCTAGCTCATCCAAACTATCCATACCTCAAAGTAGGGTAAACAAACTATCATAGGTATAACTTCATGCTATCAACATAACAACCCAAATCTACAAACTAGTCCCTGTATATCCACCATCCTGCTTGAAAGAAGACCCCAAGGTAACAACATACATAGACATGCAATAAAAAACCTCTGGAGTAACTCACTACAGTAAAGTGTAACCAGTCCAAGATAAGTTCTCCTCTCACATAGAACACATGTATACCTTCTAGAACTCCCACTGCATAGGTAATGTCAAATCTAAAAACAAGATCACAACATTAACAAATCCTCCTATAGCACTTCACATAGAGGATGTGGCTAACTCCTCTATCATAATTTCAAAGAAGCATACAATATATGCAAAATACATCTCTCATTACCAATCCAAATAACTCTTCCAAGTCCTCCAAACCAATGAAGAAAGAGATCAAGGAGCTACCAAACTGTTGCCGAAAAACAATGAAGTACAAACAACAACCACTAGTAGAAATATGGCAAATAAATGACCAGGTGAAAACTTTTAGTCATGTGACCAAACTTTTAATCACATGACTAAATTTTTTTGCAACACAGTTATAAATGACTATTTTGGTCATCGATTGAAATGACTAAATAAATGACCAAATAAATGACTAATTTAGTCATGGGGCAAAAAAAACACAACTACAAATAAAATTGACTAAATAAAGGACTAAATAAATTCCTCTATTCTTTTTTCTTTCACTTTAGTTTTGGAGGGAATTAATGGAGGGATTGTGCGTTTATGAATTTTGAACAAAAGTGAAACCTATGAAGAAGCAAAGATTGTGTGTTTAGCATGAGAAGATTGTTCATGGCCACCGAGAATAGGGTATGCAGAGTAGTCAAACAGGAGAAAATTATTCAAGGCCACTAAGAATAGGGTATGAGTAGTCGAATAGGAGAAGATTGTTCATGGCCGCCAAGAATAGAGTATGAGTAGTCGAATAGGAGAAGATTGTTCATGGCCGTAGTTCTTTGATTTTGGAAATAGTTTTGAGATCATCATGTGAATGAAGAAAGAAGGGAATTTTGGGATTTCCAGCTATATATGGAAGATATCAAAGGAGCAGATAGATGGTAGATAACAAATGGTTTTATGAAGTAGAGGTATGGTTTTTCACGTACCTCTATTCTTCTCTTAGCCTGCTCTAAAGTTTTGTATCTTTGAAATCTTGGTGCTCTGTCATTAGTGACTATTCTATCTCTTTCAATGACTGTATGAAGAGGTCTCATGGTTCTTTATTGATAAAGTTCTACTTTTTCCATTCATGATTTATACTTAGAATACCTTGGCATGAAGGAATTTGATGGTCTTCAACCTATGACTTAGACACTGCTCCTGTGTGTGTGATTCAACCTTTGAAAGATGATTGTATTTTCAAAATGACTATCACAAAACAAAGAATGAAAGCTTGTTGTTGAGAATGCAAGACTATTCCATGATTTGTTTCATTCCTTAAATATGTTCTTCACTGTCTTTACTATCTCTTACTGCTATCTTGATAGTAACCTTTGTCATGAAAACCTTGTTCATTGCTTCATACATGAACTGATCTTTGTTGTCCTATCACGAACTTGCCTACAAATTCCTTAATACAAAGATATCATTGATGATGATTGTCCTTTGTATGCAAAAATCTGTCACAGTCACATTCCCTTTGTCCATCTGCTACTATGACTATCATATAACTTATTAGCTTGATTTTGATAAACTTGAAGATTCTATTCATAGACTTTTGACTGTAAAAAATCCTCTCTGTTACTTTTGTTATTGATATATGACATAGTTTTCACATAATTCACATTTGGATGCAAAAAGATTGTCAATATTCCACTATCTTTTCTCTGTTGTTGTAGCCCACTTTGACGACTATGATTAGGGCATCTCTTTGAATGGATAGTGATCTCCTCTTTTCTTCTGTGGTGTTGTGCATTACTCTTTTTGATGATTGATTTCACTGTCAGTTTGATGACATGACTGTCATCACTTTCAAAGGCACTTGTGTCACTATTTTAGCATCTATATAATGACTATCTTTGCCTGATAAAATCTTCAAGGATCAGTTAACTAATTAGGTAAGAGTTTGTATTTTGAAAAAAGTGTTTGGCTTCATGGATTTTGTATTTTCATCTTTTCAATACTTCTATAGACTATAATATCTGCCCCCTCCTTTGCAATCAAAGGCATGACTGTATTCTCTATGTTATTTTTCCTATTGTCATGATTATCATTTGAAATGGTTGACATCTTGAGTCCTTTATTTGGTGACTTTGCATATGATTTTGGCAAGTGATTTGCTACTATGAATACTTCATCACAATAGTTATTTAATTGGGGTTTAAAGTGTAATCTTGATAAATTGTTTAGTATTTCTTCTAAATGCTATTTATCTATTGGTTTACATAGCTTGTCTATATTTCTAAGTCAGACAAATTGTAAAATGTATAATTATCAGCATGGGAATGAAATTGAATTATTGTTGATATTTTTTATTCTCATGGACACGTATTGAAGCACTTACTCTATCTGATGCATGTACCTAAAAAAATGTTTTAGGTGCATATAAGTGTAGTAGCTACTTGCATGGGTGATAAAGCTTGCTTGGAGAGGACTTGGAGACTTTTGAAAAGGCAGGCAAGGAATTTGAAGTTTGCTATCATGAATTTGAAGTCGGCGAGGCCCTCTGCAGCAAAGTCAAATTTGGAGATGAACTCTGCAGCAAATTCAAAGGTAATTCAAAACCCTCATTGCCAAAAGTGAACTAATATTTTCATGATATTTGGGGAAGTTGCTTGTGGACGCCCCCCAGGTGATATTTTCATGATTGAAGCTTGAAAACTCAAAAGAAAATGTTATCTTCAGTATTTTGAAGTTGATCCTTAACTGATCCTTGAACTCAAATAAAACCACACCTCTACTCTGCGTGATCTCCCTACATGATGAGTAGCCCAAACTGAAGGAAAGGTTATCCTAGCTTGACCATATGCATGATTGAAGGTTACCTTTTAAGATTTTATATTTAAAGGCCTTCTAGGCATAGGATATCTTATTATACTAAATTAATACTAGAATGCACAATATTATAGATGGATTGGTGTCAAAGGTTGACTACGGATCAATATCATGCATATGATGAGAGAGTAGCCAAAGAGAGGGAAATGGAAAAATATCCATATCCATGTAATGACTGTCTTGGTGGAAGGGTGAGAAACAGAAATGTGATTTATTGACATATGATAAGATATGGGCATAGTGGTATAAGCCCTTGGGCTTACAATTATTATGAAGATATGATAGAATTGCAGACTGTGAGAGAGGAAGAGGCAACAAACATAGATGAAGTGGCACCGAATATAGATGAAGAAGCAGAAATGTTAGATGAAGGGTTTGAAGTTGAAAGAATGTTGAATGAGGGTCTAAAAGATGATTGGGACAAGTCAATGGAGGATGCTTTAAAGCCTGTGTATGCTAATTGCAAGTTAAGTCATTTGACAACAATCCTTCAAATTCTTAACTTGCAAGTGGTGCATGGTTGGGCAAATGAGAGTGTAGATCAGTTATTGGCATTATTAAGTTCATTGTTACCAGTTGACTCCACATTGCCAACAAAATGAAGTCAACGTAAAAAGTAGATTAGTAAGCTCAGCTTGGGGTATGAAAACATCCACACATGTGTTAATGGTTGTGTATTATTTCACAAAAATTGTGCAAGTGAGAGTGAATGTCTGAAATGTCATGAAGTAAGGTATAGACAAGGGTTGAAATCAGCTGTGGTTCCTAGAAAGGTTCTTCGCCACTTTGCGATAATCCCATGATTACTCTGAATGTATATGTGCAGAGACATTGCTGAACTTATGCAGTGGCATGCCCAAAATAAGAGCATTGATGGAAAACAACGACATGTGCCTGATTCTAAGATGTGGATGGAATTTGATAATAGATGGCCTAATTTTTCTCAAGATCCTTGTAATATAAGGTTGGGTTTGGCTCTAGATGGGGTGAACCCATTCTCAGATCAAAGTACTAAATGGTCAACTTGGCCAGTGTTTTTAATAAATTATAACTTGCCTCCATGGTTAGCAACTAAACCATTTTTCTTAATGCTATCATTGATTATACCAGGAAAGAAAAGTGTGACTTTAGATACAATAGATGCCTATCTAGAGCCATTATATGATGAGCTAATAGAATTGTGGAAAGGAATTGAAGCAATTCAATCTTTAAGTGATGGTCATTCAATCAAATTCACTTTAAGAGCTTCCTTATTGATTACGATTCATGATCTTCCTGCATATGGTACGTTGTCTAGTCTCACTGTTCATGGATACCATGGCTGTCCTACTTGAAACTTTAAGGATTTTACGAGGCACTCAAGAAGTTTGCGTAAGTGTATTTATTGTAGACATCATGCTTACCTTAAATTGGATCATCCATAACGTCGACAAAAAACATGTTTCAATGGTCAAGAAGAGAATCGTGAAGCACCTTTACTAATAACAAGTGATTACATTATTGAGAATAGACAAAAAAGAATGTCATTTATTGAAAATGGTGGGGTTGTTGGTAGTAGATATGATCCATGTAATGAAAATGGTGTAAAATAGTTGTGCATATTCTATAAGTTGCCATACTTTAAGGATATAGCCATTAAGCATACTGTTGACTTTATGCATACTGATAAAAATATAGCCTATGCTATTATAGAAAATCTTTTTGGTGCTTTTGATACTATTTCATCATGTGAATACTTTCAAGAACTAAAGATTCATTGAAATCTTTGGGTTGAGAAAATATGATGATGCAAAATATAGAAAACCCAGTGCTCCTTATGTCTAGACAAAGGAATAACGTGCACAATTCTTACAGTTGATGTCTCACACTCGCTTTCCCATTAGATATGTAAGTAGTATTATCAGAAGCCAAACTGACATTAATAGCTTAAGAGGCCTAAAGACCCATGACTATCATGTTATAACCAAAAATATTTTACCTATTGTGGTAAATATATCAGTTTTGGCAAAGGGGCCAAGATTGGCAATTATAAGGTTGGGCCTAATATTAAAGAGAATGAGTTCATATGTATTAGATCCTTTGAACTTTGATAGTTTGAGGGAGGAGGTTGTTGAAGTCCTTTGTCTATTAGAATGGGAATTTCCAGCAACAATCTTTAACATTTCTATGCATTTTTTGATACATCTAGAATATGAACTAGAGCATTGTGGTCCAGTAAGAACGAGATGGATGTATCCTATAGAATGATATATGAAGGTTTTGAAAAAAAATGTTCGTACTAGGGCAAAACCAGAAGGCAGCATGTCTGAGGGATATTCAATGCAAGAGGCCATTAGATTTTGCACAGAATATATGAAGGATTTTAAAAATGTCAATCGACGTGTATGGGATGATGATGAAGATGAGAGAGTTGTAGGTGAAGTATTAGAACGCAATGGATGTCACTTAAAGCTATCACATCAAGAAAGAAGTGTGATACATGCCTTTATTCTTCAAAACACATCTTCGTTCGATAAGTGGCACAGGTTAAAAAAATTACACAATTATTTATTTACACATTTATATTATTAATCTTACTATTTGCACATTAATATTCTATGTAGAAAATATGAAGAAGAGAATCAAAGTTGGATGCAACATCGACCTCAAAAGCGCAGACGTCATGATTTGGTTGGAGGTGATTCTTTTCCAAAATTTGAAGAATGGATTGCTAATGTAGTTAGTGATGCAAAAGAAGAAGGTCAAGATATAACAACGGAGGAAAGTGAGCTTTCACAACCTCCACATTTATGGGCTATGTGTTTTAGTGGAATGTGAGCTTATGGTAGCCATTTAAGAGTGGAGGAAAAAGACAAAGGAAAGACAAATTGTGATTGTGTTGTAAGTGCTAAATTTCTTCACGAAACTGAGAAGAAATTCTATGCTAGATTCATCCAAGAAATTATTCAAGTGGATTTTGGTGAAAACAATTCTATATTATTAAAATGTAAGTGGATCCGACCATCTGCAGTACATGTTGATAAGTATGGATTTGTACGTGCAAATACAGGACAATTTTTATCAAAGAGGGATGAGCCCTATGTTTTCCCTTTTCAAATTAATCAATCATTTCTAATTGATGATGTAAGAAGCCCAGGATGGTCGTATGTCATTCAAACAGAGTCTCATTTGAAACAAAAATTCATGGGAGTTGTTGATATAATGCCTGATGGGCAATATGTTAATGTACAAGAAACATTCGAAGTAGTGGATGAAGATGATGATGGAGTGTTTGGAGAAGATATTTTGATTACCAATGAAGAGATTGGGAGAGAATGTATTGCATGACATAGATGATGATGAGGAAGAAAATCAAGCAAATGCAGACATGAGCGATCAGGATTCTGATCTTGCTGGCAATGCAGATGATTAATGAAGGCATCAAGAAAATGGTGAGCTTGTAAAATGTAGTAGAGAAGCAGCAAGATAAGAAAGGGCATTAGTGTATAGGAATTTCTTCCACTTTGGGTTTTTCAGGGTAATCTCTTGTGTTGAGCTCTACTTTTTGTTGTTTTTCTAGTTCTTGTCTTGTTACACATCATGCATATAACTAGCTATATTTATTCCAAAAATAAATTACTCATTTTTAAAGCACATATTGACTGTTTTTGTTTACTTACATTTGTGTGTTTAGAATTTCTGCAGAATTATATAAGTAGAAATAATGAGGATTTTATAAGTAGAGATAATGAGGATTATATAAGTAGAAATAATGATGATTCACACTATCAGAAAGGCAATTAGTTTCTTCTCAAATAGAAGGATAAACAAATAGAGTTTCCTTTGGGTTTCAATCTGTGTGCCACATTTACTTACTAAATTTTTGCTCCTCCATATAATGCATCTTATATGCTATCATCCTATGTCATGTCACTTGTCATAGATTGTCTCCTCTAATTTCTAAGAATGCATCTTATATGGTATGTGAATGTATTTCATATGGGGATTGTCCTTATATATTGTATCATTCAAATGGAAATAAAATCCTTATATACTATAACTGCATTTGTTTATATGCTCTAGTTGACTGAAAATAATGGCTTTGTTTATATTCCACTCTTGTTCTACTGATTCAAGTTGCTGATTTATATATTATTGTTTATTTGGACTTCAAAAAATGAGGAAAAAGACTATGAGGCACAATTTAGATGATAGTGATCATGTTGCTGAAGTTCCACTGATAGATTATGAGTGCTTTCGTAAAGAACTTGTGGCAAAGAATAGTGAATATTTATCACATCTTGGTTTGACAAACAGGCAAGTTGTAAATCCACTAAGTAGTATATTATTTATTTAATTGTGTTTATGAAATTTTATAGGCAAGAGGTTTATGTATATAAGACATAATGGGTTATTTTTTTGTTTTATAGGAAAGAAAAAGAGTGCAAAGAAAATGTAGAGAGAAAACAAAAGGAAAGTAAAGATACAGTGCTGCCAACTCGTAGAAGCCAATGCATTTGGGATTCAAGTATGAATGTAGTTGGTGAAAAGAATAGTTGTGATGATGTGCAGCTCGATATAACACATAGTGATGTGC
The DNA here is from genome assembly GCA_027924645.1 of Cunninghamia lanceolata. Classification (NCBI taxonomy): domain Eukaryota; kingdom Viridiplantae; phylum Streptophyta; class Pinopsida; order Cupressales; family Cupressaceae; genus Cunninghamia; species Cunninghamia lanceolata. The sequence goes on along the minus strand of BSBN01000467.1, from coordinate 3,460,761 downwards.
AGCTTGATATAGCACATGGTGATGTGCAGCCTAATATAGCACATGGTGATGTGTAGCCTAATATAGCACATGGTGATGTGCAACATTGTGATGATCTCTTAGCATAGAGTCTAAGAGAGATTATTGAATACAATGAGAGGAAAGGAACAATAAGTGAGATGCAAATGATTTATTCAAGATTAAAGGATGTATTTGAAGTGAAATCTACAGAGACTGGTACTGGTCTACCTACTCATGACACTCCTGATGTGGCCAAGGACGATGAAGTTCCAGTTAATGAAAGTCATGAAGAGAGATCACTTGCATCTGATGTGCCTGCTATAACTTTTGATGGAGCTAGTGGATCAGCCAAAAATATTGCTAGTGGTTTAATAGAAGATGTGCCTACTTTTTTTAAAAGAAAAAGATTGAGTCAAGATTTATATAGATCTACATAGAGGAATGCAAAACAAAGAAGATTAGAAGGCAAGAAGCCATTCTTGGTTGAGGTATCGAGAGATGGTGAGCCCATTGGGAAAAATACTGCAAGGTGGGCCTCTGAGTTGGGTGTGAGATGTAGGGCCCATTTGGATATTTACAAATCAAATTTTGTAGAGAAAGATCCACAAAGTGTGCAAAATGTTATACAAAAAATGGAAAATGCTTTTGGGACTACTGGTGGACAAATCTCTAGAAGATATTACAAGCAAAAGATGAGACTTTTGATGAACAATTATAGATACAATTGTAGAAAAATAATGTTGGAGGGAAAAGAGAGGTTAGAATCCCCTCTATCTCCCAAACAGTGGGAGGCATTAAAAGAAAATATGTGTTCTGAAGAATATTTGACAAAGAGTTATAAAGGAAAGAGGGCAAGAGATAATGTGGCAGTTGGATACACATTTGGCTGAGGTGAGTTGCAAGCCAAAATGGACAAACTTGGAGTAAGGGTATGGCTTTTTGGTTCAATTTACATTGGTTATTTATTTCAATTTTTTATTGAACTGACTATATGTTGATATTGACATTGTATTTTAGGTGGAAATCAGTAATAGAGAAGCAAGTGTGGAAGATATGCTCGATTATATGGTAGCACTAAATCCTAGTAAATCTAATGGTAGTATGAAGTGGAAATCTAGTTCGTCAATAGAGATTTCAGAGCCATATGTTAGATGCCCAGTAAGAGCCACTGCAGATCATGTCAACTCAAATGAAGGGTACCAACATATAATGAGTTGCTTACATAGTCTCACTGAGAAATTGTCACAGTTGGCTTCCTCCGTGAAGCCTATAGTTTCTGCATGGAATGAGCATAATATTATGGATGCAGATGAGGTAAGAGGCTCTATTACACTATCCTTTCATTTTGTGTGCTTATTATTGGGTAAACTTGTACCATGTTTTTGTTATACTTCCTTGTGATTTCATTTTTTGGATACTTTAATAGTTATCATAGCTCTTGGATACTGTAAACAAAGAATGAACCTACCCTCAATGTGCAATACTACAATTCTAGCCATTATAACCTTAGCATTGATGCTTTACATAAATGCGTTATCATGAGTTGTCTCACTGTTCTACTTATAGAACCAAAAGAAACATGCAATACTACAATTTACCAAGTTCTACTTCAAACCATTTTTCTTGAGTATTCACTTCATTATTGTTGTCCTTGTCATGTTTATGACATGCTCCTATGCTGCATTATGACATTTAAGTCTATCATTCTAGACAGTCACTTTGAGTATATCTTAGTAAAGCTCTTAATCACTGATCCTAAAGTCAAGGCTATCATATCTGCTTTGTTTCTATCATTCCAAGGGTTCTTGGTCATTGTCTAATGGTTTTGACAGTGCCTTTATCTCTTCTCTTTGTTTGGTGAAACCCTACTAGCTATTGCATCTCTTTATATTCTCCTATACCTTCCATGCTATGGACTGTCCTAAGACAGAGATATGGACTACCATCTTACAACTTTTACTGTCTTCCTTATCATATGAAGGACTGGGATTGTGCCTTCTTGTTGAAAATCATATGCTCATGACTATAAGAATCCTCTTATAAATTGGAATCTATTGCTTATAATAAAGGAAGAATCTCACAACATATCTTGACTTAGTCATTTAAGAGTGGAAGAAAAATGTTATTTTGAACAAAAAATTATAGTTTTTGCATTCTTTACTTGACTTATATTAATTTTTGCATGATGATTAAACCACATGCAGAGAAATTATATGAGAGAAGAACGAAAAGAAAAAGGCCCTGTCAATAGAGCTCTCTACAAAGCTGGACAACTTGAGCACAATGATGATTGTGATTATGTTGAACGTCTTGATGAGAATATGCATGATATTTAGAGTAGTAGTAGTGGTGCTGGAATTGAGGTGAGTGCTATTTATTATTTTTATGTCTTTCATGGTAGTCATTGTTGTTTTAACACACACATGCAAGTAAGTACTATTCAAGTAAGTTATTTTAATTCTATTTGAAGGAAAACCCACCAGTATGATTTACTTTAAAGGATTTAACTCTAGAGAGAGACCAATAAATGTAAGTCACTTAAAGGGAATTACATCAACTTCTAATAGAAACCAATTAAAAGCATCCACATAATGACAACAAATGTGTCTTGATAAATCTATTGATTTGAATAACTGGAAATAGCCAATATGGAGACAATCAAACAACTTATGAACTTGAATATTAATAGAAAATCAAAATACCATAATATCCACAAAGTTAACCATCCTTGCCCATTATAATATTAAATTATCATAGAAGTGTAATGTCTTGAATCTGAAATATGATTGGATAGATAATATTGGAATATGTAAATTGTCTTGCATAAAGATGATGATTGTCTAGGCCTTGGCTTCCCTTATAAATATGGGAAGCAACAAGCTTCAGGCCTCTTGTAACTAAACATGTTTAATAAAGAGAAATTAATGGCATAAGCAAGTTAACCAAGATTTGAAACTGTTAATCATCATAGAGCACCCGTGACCTTAGGCCTAGCAAGGTACTCATCTCAATGTTGCAGTATCTGTTAACTGTGCTATGCCCCTGTCTATTATCACAAAAAAGTGTCAAAATTTTTTCCTTGTTCTCCATGTTAACACGAACAAAACTGCACGTTGCTCATTCTACACCTGAACCTGTAGCTGCACATCAACCTTTCAAGTATGTCTGCTCCCACGTATCGAATGTAAGGTCACTAGGCCATTTGAATTCCTGAATTCAGAGCAGATTGGTCTGATGGTCCTTCCATCTTTTATCCAACATAGCCTTAACATCAATTACAAATTTTCCATATCCTGCATCTAGGGCTATGACCCTATCCAAAATCACGTTAAAGCTCAAAGTATCTATATCTTGCTCCTTTTGTTTATTTTCTTCTGTCAGAATAGTGGGGATAAATTGATGCTTGAAAGTAGAAAAAGATTCAAGTCTGCCCTACATCCTTTTGTCTGCACTGCTGGCATATTGATGCTCTTAAATGATCATATTCATCATCTGCTCTATGGGCTTCAATTCAGCAGGAGCATCAAGATTTCTTTGAAGTATCCTACAAAGCAGGCCTAAATTGTGCAAGGAAGGCTGCCATTTCTTGTACAGTGGCTCCAAAATAGAAAAGTTTGCTTGCGATTGTTTAATGGTCTGAGATAACATGGAGTAGAAATCATGCACATCCCCAAGTTTATCCACAACCAGCTTTATCCTGTATTCTAGAATTTTCTCAAAGACTTCAAGGACCTTGATCCTTGTCTCATTTTTTGTTTCCTCATTTTGCTTCTTGAGGTACTCAACTTCTTTTTCAAATTTTGTTCTCAAAGAATTAAACTCTTGCATTGTCACTGTGACATCACTAGTTGTTGGTGGCATAGAAGGTTGATATGGAACTATTGACAGACTCTGGGAAGAACCCACATCTTGCAGTTGCTTTTTCAATTACCTATTTTTAATGAACAACCTATTCACTTCATCATTCATGTCTTGTTGTGTTTTCTCATAATCCTACAATTTTTTTTCCAACTTTTTTTCCAAATGCATGGGTGAACATGGAAGAATGGACTGTAAGAGCAGAGGCCTCAGTTCTTGTAGTATCTTGTAAGGTTTTCACCACAGCAGATCCCCTCATTTCCTTAACAACATCTAGCAACCTTGGTTTACTAGTGTTCTTCTATTTTGTCCATATGGCAAGATTCTCTATCTTTGGGTTGAAACCACATCCACTCATTCCCTCCTCATAATCAAATTCAGACACAAGATTAGGGTCATCTTGACTCCTAACCTGGTCAAGCAAGAATACCTTTTTCAATTCAAGACCTGGGATGATCGGCATGTTACTCTTCAAGACCATTTGTCTTGCTTCCTTAGGAGTCACATTGATTTCATCTACTTTTAGTTCTTGGATTGTTCAGGTGGTTATTTAATCATACTGAGACTCATCAGCACCCATCTTATTGATTTCCACCTTTTCATCAAATTCCTTCATCTTCATTTTAACCAGAAATCTTAAAACTTTGGAGTCTTGATGAAATCATCATATTAAATAAATCTCAATGATGCCACCACCCTTTCATCTTCATGTAGCTCTGGATCAGTTTGGGCTTGTTCTTCCATCCTAGCCTCAGGCTTGTGTGCATCAGTTTCTTGACCAACCAATGGTTGATCAACTTCCTCTCCATCATGCAAATGTGTCAAAATATTAGCAACTTCACTAGTATCCCCCACACCCTCAGACATCTCATATGGGACCAGAGGAGACATGCCTTTAGTTCTCTACCTTTTATGTGGTGGTGATTCAGGGATCTGTGGTTCTTGAACTGATATGACATTAGGGGCAAGCTCATGAATCTCAATTCATGCAATCCTCTTCACTGGAAGTTTGGTAGCCTTGGTAGGCTGTACTTCAGATTTAGCATAAATACTTTCAAAATTTTCAATCATTGTATTAATCCTCCTAGAGGATCTTTCTCTTCAGCAAAAAATCCTTCAAAAATTGGATTCTTTTCCTTTTTGTCATCTTCAATTTTCTTGAGGATCTCCCATTTCCTCTTCCTATCACACACTTCATTAAAAGTAACCAAGTTCCTTATCACATCCTCATCATAACAAATTTTATGGGAGATGCCCATCTTAGTCAAGATCACTTGTCTCACCAAGTTCATATGACCTTCAGGGTCACAAACTCTTTCAACTCTAGATTCCAAAGAGTACTTGGCCTTCAAATAGGCTTGTAGCTCCTTAAGAGTGTCCAAACCAATTGACCAATCTCTAAAGACAGTGATATTAGGCAAAAAGGTGCCTTTCTTCACCTTTTTCATCACTTGCTTTTCCCTCCACATCATTTGCCACATGAATTCCAAGAATGTAATTCTGTCATAAACAAACTTTGGCAATTTGTGAGGTGGTTGGGGGAAATCATATACCCTAATTATTGTGTGCTCTACTAGGAAGAACCAATTAGCATAATTGAAAGTATGACCTTGCTCTGGTTTATGTGCAAGAGGTCTTAGAATTACCCTCATTTCTAGTGACAATCTGGGGATCCCAATACCAAAAGAATTCATTATTCTCACAGAAAATTCATTATGAAATACATTATAGCTACCAGTCTGGCAATGAGAATCCCACATGTAATACCAACATTGAGTAGGTATTCTTTGCCTTGTCCTGTCAATCATGTTGATGTGCATTTTACTTGACCATTTACTCCTATTTTGATATAGGATTAGATGGAAAACCAAAGAATAAAACTTGAAGTTCATGGGTTTCTTATCTTCCTTCACACTGATGAATCCATCATGTATTTTCTTTTCAAGATATGAGGTAAAATCACGCTCATTGTTCACCTATGTATTTTATATCTTCATAGCCATCATCATCAAACTAACTGGCATCCTCTGATCAGCATCAATTCCCAGTACTTGGCACAATGCATAATAGGTCCATTTGAAATAGACTGCAAAATCTTCCACAAGGAATAGTTCAATTGCATTGGAAGGAATATCAACCATCCTTTTGTTTGCACCTCTTCTCATAAATATTGATAGCTCATCACTTCTGAGTGTTCTTGTCAAACTTTTGTATTCTTGTTCAATGTTTTGTAGGTCAATTTCAGTGAGAGCTTGTTTGCTCAACATAAAATAGTCAATTATAGTACTTCTGTCAATTCTCAACAGAGAAGATCCATTTGGCAACCTTACTATTTTAGTAGCTAGGTGATAGTGTAGTGCCAAAGTACAAATCAGTTCCACATCCACGAATACATTTGAAACAATTAGCTTGGCCAAATCCAGCTTCCATGGATTGCCCACCGGTCCCTAACCATCCTTCTTTTGATAGAAGTACCAAAATAGTTTCTAGCCAGAAATGGGAATTAAAGCATCCCTACAACTCTCAACAACATCCCTAAATACTTTCTTTCGACCTTTGTCAATTGAATTGGGTAAAACATCTAGCAAAGATTGATGCAGTGATGTTTTCTTAGGGGCAGGATTAGGCATACTGGTCTTACTTGTGGATTCAGACTTCTTGGGTTCCATTATACAAACTAGGGTTTTAAAATTTAAGCAAATGCACGGAGAATTGAAACAGAGAAAAGATTCTTCAAACTTTCTTGCAGAGAATGTAGAGATGGACTTACTTGAACAATTCAAAGCTTGCTAAGAATAGACTAAATTGGGTGCCTTCTCTGAGCCAATCTGCAATCTTTGAACTGAGCAAATGCTGAGAGATTTCTAGATTTTATCGAGCCACAATGTTCAACATTCAACCATTATTTTTGGTTCGTGCCACGAAATTATAAAATCTCTGCATTCAATTCATTTCAAATATAAGCCCTTGATCAAATTTGATCCAACGATCAGATGAAATGACAAGATCTTTCAAATTTATCGGTAATTTCACACCCACACTGAGTATGTTTACTCATTTATTATCATTACCGCACTACCGTGGAGCTTGTTTAAACCAGTCATGGGATGGCGATAAGCTTAAATGCCTTCATTTATTATCATTACCGCACTACCGCGGAGCTTATTTAAACCGATCACGAGATGGTGATAAGCTTCCATGTCTTCATTTACTATCATTACCGCACTACCGCGGAGCTTGTTTAAACTGGTCATGGGATGTCGATAAGCTTCAATGCCTTCATTTATTATCATTACCACACTACCGCGGAGTTTGTTTAAACTGGTCACGGGATGGTGATAAGCTTCAATGCCTTCATTTACTATCATTACCGCACTACCGCAGAGCTTGTTTAAACTGATCACTGGATGGTGATAAGCTTCAATGCCTTCATTTATTATCATTACGTCACTACCACAGAGCTTGTTTAAACTGGTCATGGGATGGTGATAAGCTTCAATGCCTTTTGTTCCCTTTTCTTGATTACCACCAACCCTCAGCCCTTATGCTCAAACAAAATGGGATCGCGGGGCTTATGGCCCCCTTTATTCCATTTTCTTCCATTACCATCAACCCTTCAGTGCCTGTTGTCATTACCACGGTGAGATTATGTTGCCAACTTTTATTGCTTACCGCCTTGCCGCAAATGTTCTTTGGAAGCCATCATGGGAGCCCAATAACTTAGACACTTACTACCACCAAGCCGCAACCAAGTGGTGAGACCTCTGAGGGACCGCGGTATACATGGTTGACTGAGCCCTTCCTACCAACATGCCATGAACAACTTGTATGTTTCCAGCAAGAGTGCAGTATACACGATTCTTGTTGCTCTAGTTCCCGCACTACCGCCAAGACAATGAGGATGACCTGCAAGATTGTGGTAACATGGTTGATCGAACCCTTCCTACCGCCATGCCATGAACAACTTGTATGTTTCCAGTGGGAGTGTGGTATACATAATTCTTGTTACTCTAGATCTCGCACTACTACCAAGATAATGAGGATGACTTGCGAGATTAAGGTAAACTGCAAAAACACATAAATGATTAAAAATAACTACATACTCCTCAAAATGACCATGGTATGTGACCCTAGGAAATAAATGGCATAAAATTTTGGCATGAATGTCTATTAAGATATGGTCATATACAAGTGAAAAGATCAATTAGGATGGAAATGTGCAAAATTTTTAAGAGGTCCTAACAGGTGAGACATTAGAATAGTTTATTTGGAATAATGGTGAGAATTAACAAAATTTTAGGGTTTTAAAATTTTGTTCCAACATAAGTAATGGTTGTTTTATTATGTAAATAAGGGTAATCCTTACCTATATAATAATTATTATGTATTTCAATATAATGTGTATTTTTTTTTGTTTTTGTAGATATGTACTGATAAACTCCAAGAAGGGGATAAAGTTAGGGTGTTGGATCTGTGTGATGGTGTTGCTGTGGGCATTGGGTGGATTCACTCACTATCTATTGTACATGGAGTCAGCTTGAAAAGAACAAGAGATGCAAATGTAAATATTTTAAAGGTCACAAGTAACATACAACTTGCTTATGAAGACAAAATAGATGGAGCTGTCCATCTGAAAGAGAAAGAAGGAACCTTCACATGATGGCCACTAAAATATTTGCAAAAAATGGCATAGTTGATGTTTATCATGTACTTGTTGTTAGACATCTTGGCCCACTGCATTATGCAGTATTTTGAATGTGTTGTCTAGGGATCTTAATTTTCATGGTGTATTTGAAAGAGTTGGAAACTCTTAGACAACTATGACATTTTTTATTATATTTATATATATATACTCTTAGACAGTTTTCATATCTTATAACTTGATATATATATATATATTATATTTTTTATTGCAGATTACCTTTCTTTATCATGATGTTGAATCAATCTTTTGATTCTAGCATGTTGTAGCTTGTTCACATATGTAATTTTTTATAAAAAGTGCATTGAAAACATTACCTGCATCTAGAATTGTCATAGAAACTTCTTAAAAATGCCACATCTATCCTGGAGTCACCGGGGGGGTTCATAACCCAATGATTCCACACCATTTCAGGCCCAAAAAATCCCAACCATGCCCCATTCCAAAGGTGATTTGAATCTGAATTTGATTATGGGATGAATAGTACCTGGAAATGCCCTATTTTTCTGCCAATTAGGTAACTTAACAAATAATAAATGTTATATCCCAAAACTTGCGTTGGAACTTTGGTAAAAGCTTACCATACTATAGCATCATCAAGTCAACCTTGGATATGGAAATTGTGTTAGTTTCAAGACAGACAACTGAGAGGAGGGGTGAATCAGTTGTCTCAAAACTTTCCTTTTATTAACCACTTAAATCCCTTTTGTAATTCAGCAGCATAATAATAAATCAATCATGAAAACATAATGCAACAATTCAAGAGTAGAAACACATTAACACATATGACACTAAGATTTTAACGTGGAAAACTTGGTTAAGGGAAAAACCACGGGGTGACTAACCCAAGATTGTATTCTTTGTTAAAAGAATAAGAAGAACAAGATGGCACATGCCAATTAGGGCTCACTGCCAGAGCACACTTCTCACAAGAGGCCCATTGCCTACAGGAGACACACTATCTATAGAATGATAAATATTACATACTTGAACTGAAGAATAGCTTCTTCACCATGCTTGAGTCAGTTCTATTTAAGCCCAACACTTTTGCTCTACCTTTCGCTTTCCTCCTTTCTACCACACTCTCATCTTCTCCAAGATACTTTTGAAATGACTTCACAACTCTTATTTATACAAGACATTGACTTTGGGATAATTATCAAAGTCAGCATATTTTACAGAGCAAATACACAAATACAACTTGACTAATTACAAAAAACTTCATGTGGATCATCACATTGTCAGCCACACAAATATGGGACTTCAATCTTCTTTGAGGAACATGCCATGCTTCACAGAACATCTTCAAGATCATCTGCAAGATGTGTAAATCATCTGATCGGCCAAGTTTAGGAAGAACATCATCATCTAGAATTAATTCTTCAATTACGAGCTCAATCTTCAATGCGGACCACCAACACAAACTGGACACAATCCAGAGACCCCCACAAGCTTGTCTAAATCACCAAGAACGTCCACACTACTTGTGCTTACTGAAATCATTCTCTCCTTCATCTAAAACCTCAAGAACACAGTCTGTTATCACTGTCATATTGTAATAGATGCTTGCGGACCTCTAGACCATGAACCAATTGAGTTGTGAATTCAAATTGACTTCCTAAACACTCCACCAAATCCGTAGAATAGGAAATTGCATTTTCAGATCTCACCGGACCTATTTGTGTTACTCTATCACCTCTGAACATCTCCTAGAACTGGTTTTACTCTTATGGCCATAACTTCTTCAAATCTTCATGTGGATCTCTCAAATCTTTACTGGATCACCTTTAGACACATATCTACAAACCCTTTGATGTCCAACCTCTGATCTTCATCTTAGCTGGCATCTTTACTTCACTGTCTTCACTATTCTTCTTTGTTCTTGATAGGACTAATTTTCTCAATATCCTCAGCATACAACTCATCCAATCCTTGACATCAATGCAACGGGAGTATGTTGACATCAATGACAACACTGGTTAGGCCCATACTTGCAACAATCTCCCCCTTTGTCATTGATGGCAACATATGATGTGAAAAATTGTTTTAACCATCAAGACAAGAACTTCTCCTCACTGACTGACATAACTCCCCCTATCAACAACAACCATTCACATGTCTTCTCTTCCTTTACTGCTCCCCCTTTGATTAGCAACCACTTTTTATTTTTCATATGTCTTCTCTCCCCCTTTGACATCAATGGCAAAGGGCACATACTTGCATTACTTAGAATCATATAGACTGCTCCCCCTGAGTAGCAGCATTCCATCATCAATCTGGACCACAAGATATGACTGTGAGATCCACCAGACTGATGCACATCAATGCACCTTAATTCAGAACCGGAGGGGTAATAACCCCTAACTTCTCCCTGAGATACTCAAAAGAGTCCTTAGGTAGAGGTTTAGTAAAAATATCTGCAATCTGATCCTTGGAGGGCACAAACTCCAATCTGACTTCATTCTTGTTCACCTGCTCTCTCATAAAGTGAAACTTGATGGATATATGTTTTGTCTTTGAATGCAAAACTAAATTTTTTGATATATTTATTGCACTTGAATTATCACAGAAGATTGTGATAGGTTCCTCATACTCCACTCTGATTTCTCTTAGCATTTGCTTCATCCACAATACTTGAGTGTAACTACCTACTACTGCAATATATTATGCTTCTACAGTGGACAAAGATATTGCCTCTTGTTTATTGCTCAGCCAAGAAACCAATCTTTTCCCTAAAAAGAATGCTCCACCACTGGTACTCTTCCAGTCATCCACATCTCCTACCCAATCCGCATCTGTATATGCATGAAGAGAGAAATCATGATCTCTAGGATACCATAGACCATACTCAACTGTCCCTTTTAGATATCTAAAAATCCTCTTGATTGCCATGACATGAGATTCTCTAGGATCAGCTTGAAATCTAGCAACAAGACCAACATCATTCATAATGTTAGGTCTAGTTTGAGTGAGATACAATAGTCCTCCAATCATTGACTTGTACTTTTTTTGATCAGCCTTAGGAGAGTCATCATCTTTGCTCAATTTACATCTGGTTGCCATGGGAGTATTCTTTGGTTTTGAGTCTTCCATCCCAAATTTCTTTAACAATTCTTTCACATATTTGGTCTGTGAGATGAAGATTCCTTTTTTTGTTTGAATAATTTGTAGACCCAAGAAGAAATTCATTTCCCCAAACATGGACATCTCAAATTCACTTTTCATTTGATTTGCAAAAGTTTTGCACATACTATCTCTTCCTCCAAAAATGATATCATCAACAAATACTTCAACAATCAAGATATTTTCATGATCAATTTTGAAGTACAAGTTACTATCAGTAGTACCTTTGTTGAAACCAATCTTCAAAAGATGCTTATCCAGTCTTTCATACCAGGCTCTTGGGGCTTGCTTGAATCCATACAGTGCTTTCTTCAACTTGCAGACCATATCACCATGATCAGATAATTGAAATCCATTTGGTTGCTCAATATATACTTCTTCTTCCAAGTCACCATTCAGGAAGGCAAACTTGACATTCATCTGATATACTTTGAAATCCTTGAAGTTAGCAAAGGCAAGAAATAATCTGACTGCTTCAATTCTTGCCACCGGAGAAAAAGTTTCTTCAAAATCAACTCCTTCTACTTGGGAATAACCTTTGCAGACCAATCTGGCTTTGTTTCTGACTACTTCACCATTTTCATTCAGTTTATTGTGGAAGACCCATTTGGTTCCAATCATATTTTTGTTTCTAGGTTTGGAAACAAGATCCCAAGTGTGATTTTTCTCAATTTACATCAGCGCTTCCTTCATTGCTTTAGTCCAGCTTTCATCATTGCATGCTTCACTCACTATTTTTGGTTCAATCTTTGAAATCAAACAATACTTTTCTGAGTCTTGAGCAATATTTCTTCTTGTTTGAACACCTTTGCTTTTATTGCCGATGAATTGATCTTCAGAGTGATTTAGTCTTACATACCTAGGAGTTTCAAGAATTTCTTACACTTCTGTTTCTTGAATAGGTTCATTCAAACTTGTCTCTTCTTCCTGATTCTCTGGATTAGTCTGGATCTGAATTTCAAAAGGGGCTTAGACTTCTTGGACCAAAACATCATTCTGATCATCTTCTTCATATTCATAAATCCTTGAGGGTTTTTCAATACCTTCATCAACCTTCACATTTGTACTTTCTATAATCTTTCTCAATCTCTTGTTATAACACCGGTATGCTTTGCTTTGAGTAGAATAACCCAAGAATATTCCTTCATCACTTCTAGCATCAAATTTGCCAAGGTCTTCATCTATTTTAATGTAACATTTGCTACCAAAGACTCTGAAATACTTCACAGTGGGAGTGATGCCAAACTAGAGTTCATAAGGGGTCTTACCAGTATTGCTTCTGATTTGTACTCGATTAAGAGTATAGATAGCAATGCTTACAACTTCTTTCCAGTATATCTGAGGAACATTTACTTCCATCATCATGGTTCTAGATGCTTCCTGGATGGTCTGGTTCTTTCTCTCCACTACTCCATTCTACTGTGGAGTCCTTGGAGCAGATAACTATCTTTTTATCCCATGTTTCTCACAGAATTCTATGAACTCTCCGGATGTGAATTCCCCACCTCTATCAGACCTAAGACAATTTATGTTTAATCTGGTTTCATTCTCTACCATAGCTTTGAATATTTTGAATTTCTCAAGAGCCTCAGATTTCTCTTTCAAAAAAGTCACCCACATCATCCAAGAGTAGTCATCAATTAATAACATGAAGTATCTATCACCTTGCAAACTCTTGATTCTTGCCAGTCCACATAGATCAATATGTACTAAGTCCAACAATCTGGTAGAAAATTGTTCCTTACTTTTAAATGTGACTCTGCTCTGTCTACCCAACTGACATTTTTTGCACAAACTATTGGTAGGTTTCACCAGTCTTGGAAGATCTCTTACAACCTGAGTGTTACTTATCTTGATGATATTATCAAAATTCACATGACACATTCTCCTATGCCACAACCAACTCTGATCAATTTGAACAAATAAACAACTTTTGCCAACACCAACCAAGTGAAAGATGTTACCTTTTGTTTGAGTACCGGATGCAATCTCTGTTCCAAAACTTTCAAAGATCTTACATTTCCATTTTTGAATCAGAGATCATAGCCTTTGTTCACCAACTATCCAACACTGAGAAGATTGTGCTTCAGACCTTCAACATACATTACATTACTAGTTTTGTTCTTTCCATCAAAAGAAATAGTTCCTCTACCTCTGATTCTGCTAGCAGAATTATCACCAAATTTTACAACTCCTCCTTCATATCTTTCCAAATCTATAAACTTATTTTTGTCACTTGTCATATGGTGGGAGCATCCACTGTCAATGACCCAATCATCCTTTTCTTCAACTTGGGCAGCCAAAGCTCTTTCTATCATTTTATGATTGACAAATTCAGAGGGCATTGGATCTTCTTCCTTGATGGCAATAAACACCCAGTCACTTCCGGATTTGTTTCTTGTCTCTGATTCATCATCTGTTACTCCTTCATCATCATCATCTTCATGAACATAGTAACATTTTGTTTGGAATCTTGATCTATTTGAATTTCCCTTGAAAATCTTTCCGGACACCTTGAGGCAAAATGACCAATCTTATTGCAATTGAAATATTTAAAGGGCAATTTTCCTTCATACTTACCGGATCCTCTTGGTAGTCTTTTTACAATAAGGGCTTCAAGTTGAGCAACTTCTACTTCATCTTCTTCTAGAGCTTTTCTTTTTTTATATACCATGATAGTTTCTTTGAGGAGTTCTCTCCTAGATCAACCTTTTGTTTTCCTTTTATAGAGGCAATAGCTTTGAATGCAGATTCAGTCTTGGGGGGTGCATCTCCAAACTCAGCCAATTCAAAAGAAGCTAATTTTCCAACCAATTGAGACCTTGTGATACTTGAAAAAGATATGAATTCTTCAATAGCAGCAACCTTGTATTTGTAAGAAGGAGGTAGGGATCTGAGAACTTTGGCAACAATCTCATCTTCATCCAAGATTCCACCAGCACACCTAATGCCACAAACAATCTCATTTACTTTTGGCATAAATGTAGTGATATTTTCATCTTCAGGTTTTCAAATTTTCCTTTCAAACTCTATAGCTTGGCACATTTAACATATTTGTCTTCTTCATGCAGAAGTTCTAGTTTTTCCCAAATCTCATATGCAGTTTTTAGATCTATGGCATTTATCAGTTCTAAATCAGATAAGGCACTTAGTAAAGCTTCTTTAGCCCAAAGATTGTCTTCAGCATCTTTTATTTCATCTATACTTGTCAGACCATCCTTTGGAGGAACATATTTCTTTAAAGCCATGATCCAATATTGCATTCCCATACATTGTAGGTGGCATTCCATGCGGCTTTTCCAAAGAGTGTAATTGGTTCCATCAAACCTCGGACTATCCTTCTTGTAGGAAGACATCCTAGATCTCCTCAAGCGATTAAGCTCCTTTTAGAGGAACTTGGCTCTGATACCAATTGTTAGTTTCAAGACAGACAACTGAGAGGGGGGGTGAATCAGTTGTCTCAAAACTTTCCTTTTATTAACCACTTAAATCCCTTTCGTAATTCATTAGCATAATAATAAATCAATCATGAAAACATAATGCAACAATTCAAGAGTCAAAACACATTAACACATATGACACCAAGATTTTAACGTGGAAAACCTGGTTAAGGGAAAAACCATGGGGTGACTAACCCAAGATTGTATTCTCTATTAAAAGAATAAGAAGAACAAGATGGTACATGCCAATTAGGGCTCACTTCCTGAGCACACTGCTCACAAGAGGTCCACTGCCTACAGGAGACACACTGTCTACATAATGATAAATATTACATACTTGAACTGAAGAATAGCATCTTCACCATGCTTGAGTCAATTCCATTTAAGGCCAACACTTCTGCTCTGCCTTTCGCTTTCCTCCTTTCTACCACACTCTCATCTTCACTAAGATACTTTTGGAATGACTTCACAACTCTTATTTATACAAGACATTGACTTTGGGATAATCATCAAAGTCGGCATACTTTATAGAGCAAATACATAAATACAACTTGACTAATTACAAAAGACTTCATGCAGATCATCACATTGTTGGCCACACAGATCTGGAACTTCAATCTTCTTTGAGGAACACGCCATGCTTCGTAGAACATCTTCAAGATCATCCGCAAGATTTGTAAATCATCCGGTCAACCAAGTTTAGGAAGACCATCATCATCCAAAAGTAATTCTTCAATTACGAGCTCAATCTTCAATACGAACCACCAACACAAACTGGACACAATCTAGAGACCCCCACAAGCTTTCCTGAATCACCAAGAATGTCCACACTACTTCTGCTTACTAAAATCATTCTCTCCTTCATCTGAAACCTCAAGAACATAGTTTGTTATCATTGTCATATTGGAATAGATTGTTGCGGAGCTCTAGACCACAAACCAATTGAGTTGTCAATTCAAATTGACTTCCTAAACACTCCACCAAATCCACAGAACAGGATATTGCATTTTCGGATCTCACCAGACCTATTTGTGTTACTCTATCACCTCTGAACATCTGCCAGAACTAGTTTTACTCATATGGCCATAACTTCTTCAAATCTTCATGCGGACCTCTCAAATCTTTAGTAGATCACCTTTAGACACATATCTACAAACCCTTTGATGTGCAACCTCTGATCTTCATGTTAGCTAGGATCTTTACTTCACTGTCTTCACTATTCTTCTCTGTTCCTGATAGGATAATTTTCTCAATATCCTCAACATACAACTCATCCAATCCTTGACTCAATGCAACAGGAGTATGTTGACATCAATGACAACACCAGTTAGGCCCATACTTGCAACAAATTGTTCAAAATAGAAAACAGTTTGTAAATGTTGAATGGTCAGACAGTATGAGAAATTACAGGCACCAAGAGTTACCTTTTGAAACATCAGGATAGAGGGCAAATAAAATTGATATATATGGTATAAAAGCCAAGGGATTTCCTTTTGGTTTCAAGATCTAGGTGACTTTGATCCTGATTTAAAATGTTCCTTATGAGTGGTCCATTGTGGTAACCTACATAGTGGTATGTATTCTTGGAAGCCTTATGGTGCCATATTATTTAATGGAGTATATGTGGCATTAAAAAAATTGAAATGCTCTTTTATAGTAAAGAAGAATTGGTGGTATTTATGATCTACTATGCTAGAATACAATAATCTACACCTCAAATTTAGATTACTCAAACCATGTCACATTGATCATATTGTTAAAATAATATAATATATTCCATAGCTTAAGATGTTTTCTTGGTTTCAGGGATCTTATCAACATCATAAGTAGTTGAAGGCTACACAGGGAATCAAGATAACCACTCAAGTATCAAATTTTAGGCTAATAATTTTATGTATATGTGCATAAATTTATCAAATATATGTGGACAATGAAATTTAGCTGTAATTTCTTGATTTCAGGGTCTTGAGCATGCCATAGCAAGAACTCAGTTATATGTTGTTGGACTTGATGATGATTTAGAGGATATTAAGGAAGAAGCAATGCAAGATATCAATAATGTAATGTCTCGAATTGATAAGAGTGGGAAAGGAGTTTATGTTCAAGCTTCAACTCTTCGATCTTTGAAGGCTTTACTTGAGTTCTTGAAGACCCCAGCTGTAAGAATCCCAGTTAGTGCAATTGGTATTGGCCTGTGCATAAAAAAGATGTCATGTGTGCGAGTGTAATGCTTGAGAAAAATAAGAAAGAGTATGCTGCAATTTTGGCATTTGATGTCAAAATTACTCCTGAAGCTCGGGAGCTTGCAAATGAAGTTGGTGTCAAGATATTTGCAGCAGACATTATTTATCATCTATTTGACCAGTTTAAAGCATAAATGGACAATCTTAAGGAAGAAAGGAAAAAGAAGGCTGCAAAAGATGTTGTTTTCCCTTATGTACTAACCATTTTGCCAAATTGTATTTTTAACAAGAAGGATCCTATAATTGTTGGTGTTGATATGCTTGAAGGCATTGCAAGGGTCAGTATCTAAACCTAGTCTTTTCGGTGTTATGATTTATGCATGTAAAAGATTCTTGTATCATTTTTGGTTTGTATAAAACCATATGTGGTGATTACATCTACAGATTGGCACGCCATTATGTGTTCCCACAAAAGATTTCATAGATATTGGAAAAATAGCCTCAATTGAGATCAATCATAAATTTGTTGAAATGGCTAAGAAGCGTAAAAAAGTGGCCATGAAGGTATTTTGAGAAGCTATCTTTGTTGTTAATAGTTTTATATGATTTTGGATACTATTTTTTGAAATGTTTTTGTTAATGAATTATCATACAAACTTTACAGATTGTTGGGAGCAACGTTGATGAAGCACAGAAAATGTTTTGTAGGCATTTTGAAATGGAGGATGAATTTGTGAGTCATCTCACCAGAAGATCCATAGATATATTGAAACAAAACTACACAGTAAGGCTATTTGATATCCACATTACATAATTTTATAGTGTGTTTACTATTATGCATTTTATACTAATTGAACATTTGTGCTTTTCATTTTTGGCTGATAAAACAACTTTTTAATGTCTAAAATAGAATATTCTTCTTATTTTTTCAAGATGATTTGTCCAATGATGATTGGAAACTTGTGGTGAAATTGAAAAAGTTGTTAAAAATTCCTTGAGCTACTACTAATGATGCATTGTGCAATGGAACTTTGGATTGGAGCAAAACCTTCTAATGAAAATGGGAAAATGCACCCTACAACATTACAAACAATACAATCAGGATAACAAATGGTGAACTTTGTTGATACTAGAATAGTAGCTTCTGCATCATAAGCTTCTTCTATATGTTTTGCTATGTGGTGTACGTGCTGCACCTCTGGCTACAATAAGATATTAGTGAACTTCAGATCCTATCTATGCAAGAGGTCATTTGAATGTCTGTTGTTTAGCTTGTTTTCTAAAATTTAATAGTCTGAATGGGCAAGTGCGATATTGCCATGTGAGAAAGGGAAGAGATTGATTCCAAGAGTAGAGATTTTGTGTAATGATCTATTTTATGATTTCTTGAGGTAATGAAGAAAATACCATGAAAATGTTGTTTTAAATAAATTCATATTTTTTTGCAATTGTACAAAACCAAAAACATTTCCATGTTGTCATCTTCAGCATGTTGTTGACTGGTTGGATTTCATTGTTTCAAGTGCCACTTTTGTTGCAGTTGTCTAGGACCATGTTATGGAAGGTTACAGGGAATGGTGTGTTTTCTTGTTGTTGTAGGGTCACTGCTACAGGGGCCTCTAAGTAGCATTCTCAAGTTGTTATTCAGATATTGTTCACAGTGGTTTAGGGTTGTTTGAATACACAGGTAACAACTCAATGGCTTGTGTGAAGGAGAATATGGAATGCACCAAGGCTGCAGTCAAAGCACTTGAACTAGTTAACAGAATGCCAAAAGAAATGATGTCTCATGGAATGCTCAGTGGGAACATCTCTTTTCTAAGTGTCAAAAGATGTGAAGGGCTTCATCGATCTGACCTGCCTTTCCATTGTTTTTCTATTGTATCTAATGTGGCTGCTGAACTGGTTTTTTCTTCAGCCAGTCCTTGTAGTTTACTGTACATGACAGAGCTCATGAACTGATTTTTTCTAGTACTTATGGCAGCCTTGTGCTACTTTTTTATTATTTATAATTCTTTTCCTGCATTGTTCTAATAAAAAAAATATTTATTGCCACTTTGCTTTGTCTTGTTTCATTTTCTTATTGGCCGATTCTCAAATAGAAAGTGTTGGCTCAAATTTATCAATCTTTACTTGGCAACATCATAAAATATATAGTTTTCCAAATTTATTTCTTTAATGTTTTAAATTCAAATTTAATAATATGTTTTTTCTGCATTATAAAATTTATGGTATTTAATAAATTATTCATATCATGACTAAATTTACTACTAATTAATGGAAACCAGTAAATAAAAATGACTACCATGACTAAATAAATGGCCAGTTAACAACAATTAATGACTAAATGATTACAATGACTAAATATACGTACTACCAAATTGATGACTAAATATACTACCAAATTACCAAATATACTACCATATTGTTGACTAAATATACTACCAAATTAATGACTAAAATCTGTTTAGTCATAAATTTGGTTGAGAGATAAATGACTGGCAATAAACTACCAATGGTCACATGACTAAATATACTACCAAATTGATGACTAAATATACTACCAAATTGATGACTAAATATACCACCAAATTAATGACTAAATATACTACCAAATTTATGACTAAACATACTACCAAATTTATGACTAAATATACTACCAAATTTTACTACCAAATTAATGACTAAAATTTTTTTGGTCATAAATTTGGTCGTGAGATAAATGACTGGCAATAAACTACCAATGGTCATGTAACCAAACTACTGATCACATGACCAATTTTTTGTAGTTTTTTTAGTTGTTTTTTCTTGTTTTTCTACTAGTGAACACATGACTCCATTCAAGACCTCAACTCCATAAACATAAGAACCTTCAGGAAGAAGACAATATACTAGGAAAGAGAGACCTTGCAAATCAAACCATGCCCTTATACCACACTAACATGTGCCAAACTGTGTAAAGTAAGATCTCCTTCAACACTTCCAAACTAAAAGGATATCAACATCTAACCATTCAACTTATAGTGAAACATGGCAGCAATAGATGTAAACCTCTGACATAAAGTAGATCAAACTAGCCAAACATTCCCACAAGATAAGGGAATATGGCCAAAGCCACTAACCATCTCTTGTACCTCTCCTACCAAATTGTCAAAACTAACCCAAGTTCAAGATTATAAGAAGAACAATGGAAATACATAAAATCATGCATCTACTTCTCGACAAGCCCTTAGAAGCCGACATTCAAGACTAATGCACAAGAGAAGACAAGATACATATAAAGAATGCATCTAATAATCAGGCGGGCAACACCTCTTAGATCATTTACCTACCGAGTAGACCAAGATTGGGATACAAGATTGTCTCGTGCATACAACACCAAGCAATATAAGCTTTCAATAAATACAACCTTCTCATCAGGTCTATGATGGACTCACATCCATTTCTAGGTGTAGGCTCGTCATTCTTTACTGTTGAAAAACTTCCATAACAAGTAACCATTCCAACACATATCTCTTAAGTACAAGAGATTTCCAGCCTAACCCAAGTCTCTCTAGTATTCATGAGCACCTACCAATCATTCCATGCCAACTTCAAATGCAACTTGCAAAATCATGAACCTCCAAGTAAATGATTAATACTCAAAACCAAAGAGAACTACATCCTCTCCAAAGGAATAACAATAACACCTTTACCAAAGACTCTAAGGGTCCTCTATGAAACAAGATGTTAAAACCTCTTCAAAACACATGAAGATAACCATATCTTGCCAAAGCTCCCACTGAACCATGATACTGAGCTATACATGGCAACAAGATAAACAACAAACCATCACTATCAAAATCTCCTACTGAAACATGTAACAAAGTTATCCATGACATCGTGATAACCATCTCCTAAATGAAGATCATTCATGGCCTCAACACAATCAAAGAATCCCATTGTAACGACAACAACTAACAAAAGGTCAAGTAAACCATAATCTCCAAACCAAGAGGATAGAACACACTATGTAACTGCACAAAACTCTCACTGAAAGTGATACTGAGTTGTATACATGGTGTCATGACCTACATCATTACAAAAACTCCACTAAAGGTGAATATAGCTTTTCATGCACCATAACTTACTGCTATAGATTCTAATGAACACATATATCAGGTACTCCAAACCATCCTTTTGGCTCACTGCAATAAACATGCTAATGTAATCAAGGTGACCAAGAAGAGGCCAACCAAACATAATCCTCATTAGACAATTTACAAGATCTGTACTCATGCAACATCTCAAAGGAGAAAAACATGGTCAGTGCTCCAATCTCAAATAACTAAAAATTAGATTCAACCCCACATCAGTAACATGTAGAATAGAAGTAACCAAGGAATAACATGTATATTTCCATGACTCAAACACCAGGATCAATGCTAAACTTGATTTTCCAAACAAATCCACATAAGAGTAACCATAGATCATAAGAACCCAACAAGCAGTCCTGCAAATCTGTAATTGTTTCCATCCAAAATATTCTAAGAGTCTAAATACAATCTTTCCATAGATCTACAAACCACAAATTTTAGTTAACATAGAAAATTTGCAAAACCATCTCTCTGTAAATCTGAAATCACTTAAACATTCAGATATTCACACCATATATGTCATCTGAAATAATGAAATGTAATAGATCTACGAATCCACAGCTTTTTGAAATAGGAAAACTGTAAAATCTACATATCCAAAATAACATGAATATGAAAGAAAAGGAACAAGGTTGTCCAGGAGTTTCCATATCACTAAAATATCAACTCCATAACCCACATGCAACCAATGGAGAATCATCCAGTGCTTTAATGTAACCAAGGGCTAAAACCATGAATCCAACATAAGCACTCCATTCCGTAGTCCAAAAAATAAATGTTCTTCCATGTGATCAGGGCACCAAAATCAACCACCCAACAAGAAAAATCATTCACTTCACATGACCACAAGGTAAAGGAACATAACCACCATGCAAGAGGATACTCACATATTGCCAAATCGGAGCTCCAGGTCACCACCCTATAAGGAACAAACATATGACCAACTCCATGTAGATCCATAACCCTGAGCCTTAAGAGCCCATCATAGATTCCATTGACAACATCCATCTAAAAGTTAGATACCATGGTTTCCAATCTCAGAGATTTGTAAACCAATGCCAACATACAGAACATCCACTACAGCCCAAAAACCTCCAACATTCTACAATTCCTTCCAATAGATTCACAAGCTTTACAAGATAAATTTAAAAATGGAGTAACACCCAGAACCAAATTATCATGAATCCATCACATGCAAGCACATGCAAGAAACATGCAAGTCCATGCAAGTACATGCAACTCACATGCAAGCACATGCAAGAACATGCAAGCAACATGCAAGTACATGCAACTCACATGCAAGCACATACAAGCACATGCAAGCCATGGAACAACCTTAAGCTCTGATACCAATAGTTGGAATAAATGAACAATCTCAAATCCAATTGTTAATCATCAAATCACCAAGTCTAAATGATACCAATTGGTGAGATACAAGGCTTTGACTACTACAAAATAGAAATCTGAAAATTGTATGCAAATCTAAAAATTAAGTTGCCTTAATCTTTGAAATACCATGAAGAGATTCAACTTCTTTATGATACTAATATCAGCCACTTTAACATGCTTGATAAAACCACCTTAGATGAACTTATAACAACAATAACATCACCATAAGATAGCAGCAACAAAGAGGCACAAATTAGCAACATAAGAATGCAAGATCTCACAACACAAGGTAATAATGGAGTAGAAGAATAACCACATAACATAGTGTTTACGTGGAGAAACCCTTGCGGGAAAAAACTCCACCAATAAGAGAGGCCCAAGTTGTATTATCTTCAAAGCGAGATTACAATACATCCACTTCCAATCTTCTTCACTCTTCAATCCAACAGCCCCTGTGTACCTATAAACTAAGATATGCAACACATACATGGTATTGTACTTATAAAAGTATTTCACTCCTAAAACAAGGCATCCATTTTCTCTCACCTAGGAATCTTCATCATGCAACATTTAACGACTTCTTACAAGCTCATAACACTTGTCAAGAGTCAACTATGTAACCTTGGGCATTCATGGACAAGAATAGACTCTTACAAGGTAGTAAATGCTGTCATAACTGTCATATATTATGTTATAACACCCCCTAAAAGGCATCTTCCCAATATAAGGACCTAGAGCCAAGAATAGTAACTTACAACTAATAATTATCTGTCATAAGTTGTCATATTGTCATAGAATCTTATGAAAACTTGCAGCTGTCATAGATTCTCTTACATGCACTCAACAACTTTATGATGTGTGTCATACATGCCAAAAATAGTTGATTCCTCCAAGGTGGTGCCTACCCTCAATTACTCTTGATATTTACAATTACCAACCGTAAAATGTTGCTCCATAATTATCATCGTAACTCCAGAACTTACCAATGTAGTAACTCCGTAATTACTGCCCCTAGTAATTAATTTTTACCACTGCTGGTGAAACTTGTACATGTCTTATGGGTAATTACAAATTACAAATAATAAATGTAATAAATACAATATTGGGATTTACAAGGTTAATGGTACCTTATCCCAATACATGTTGAAGAACAAGAAGCTTCAGAAAAAATCCCTAAAACTCCCAAGTATGTACAGAAGCATCACACTGAAGACTAGATCATTGGTGATAGGAGAAAAGGTGTATTGACAAGAAGCAAAGCTACTGAAGAACGGGTAAATCTATGTTTACTTTCTAAATTTGCACCTAAAACAGTGGTTGATCCATGCAAGGATGAGAATTGGATCAAGGCTATGGAAGAAGAACTAATGTAGATTGAGAAAAATTAGACTTGGGAACTTGTCCCAAGACTAGAGAACAAAAATGTGATTGGAACTAAGTGGGTATTTTGGAACAAATTGAATGAGAATGGAGAAGTGGTAATAAATAAGGCAAGACTTGTATGTAAAGGCTACTCACAAGTGGAAGGAATAAACTATGAGGAAACTTATGCTTCAGTGGCAAGAATGAAGGCCATTAAGATGTTTTTGGTTTTTGCAACACATAAGGATTTTAAATTGTATCAAATGGATGTGAAGTCTGCTTTCTTGAATGGTGAATTGGAAGAGGAAGTGTACATAGAGCAACCTGAAGGATTTCAGTTGTCAGATAAGCCAGGTATGGTTTGGAGGTTGAAGAAGGCATTATATGGATTGAAGAAAGCTCCCAGAGCTTGGTATGCAAGGTTAGATAGGTACTTATTAGAACAAGATTCAATAAAGGCTCCGCAGATAGCAATATGTACATCAAAGTAAGTGGAGATCAAATTCTGATTGTGGAAGTGTATGTAGATGACATAATTTTTGGTCAAAATGAAGGCATGTGTAATAGTTTTGTAGATGAGATGCAAAAAGAGTTTGAAATGCCAATGTGTGGGGAAATTAATTTCTTTCTTGGCTTACAGATCAACTAGATAGATAAGGGCATTTTCATTTCTCAGTCAAAGTATGTAAAAGAGTTGTTAAAGAAGTTTGGAATGGAAGATTCTAAACCAGTTTGTACTCCTATGGTTATTGCTTGTAAGTTGAGAAAGAAAGATGAATCTGCTAAGGCTAATCAGAGCAAGTACATATCAATGATTGGAGGATTACTATATTTGACTGCTACTAGACCAGATATTATGCATGC
Organism: Cunninghamia lanceolata; assembly: GCA_027924645.1. Lineage (NCBI taxonomy): Eukaryota > Viridiplantae > Streptophyta > Pinopsida > Cupressales > Cupressaceae > Cunninghamia > Cunninghamia lanceolata. The sequence continues at coordinate 3,435,704 of BSBN01000467.1, read as the reverse complement.
AGTTTGTCTTGTGGCTAGATTTCAAGTAGATCCTAGAGAGTCACATGTTATGGCAGTGAAGAGGATTTTTAGATATTTAAAGGTCACTTCTGATCATGTCTTGTGGTATCCAAAAGATACTAACTTTACTCTAAGTGCTTATACAGATGCAGATTGGGCTAGTTGTGTAGATGACAGGAAAAGTACAAGTGGTGGAGCATTCTTTCTTGGTGGTAGAGTAGTGTCATGGTTAAGTAAAAAATAGGATTTAGTATCTCTATCTACTGAGAGGCAAAATACATTGCAGCAGCATCTTGTTGCACATAGGTGTTGTGGATGCAACAAACCTTGAAGGATGTCAAAGTTGTGTATGTTGAGCCAATTTCTATTTTCTATGATAATACAAGTGCTATTAACATTTCAAAGAATCCAGTGATGCATTCAAGGACAAAGACTATTTTAATTAGGTATCACTTTCTGAGAGAGAAGGTTGCAGAGAATGAAGTGAAGCTTGAGTATGTGCCTACAAAGGATCAGGTTGCTAACATATTCATTAAGGTTCTTCCTAAGGATACATTTGAGTACCTCCGAGAGAAGTTAGGGGTTATTGCCCCTCCTTCCTTGAACTGGATGCATAAGGAGATGCATTAGTCCAATAGATTTCAAGATTCATTCTTCTCTAGACTAATGATTGGAGACTACCTCTCAGGCAGAGCAAGTAGTGGTCATGATGATTATTATAGTCAAGGGGAGTATTTAGAGCAGTGAAAGAAAAAGGTGTTGTAGAGCAATAGTAAACAGTGCAAGTATGTGCAATATCATGAAAAGGGAAAGTTGTGTCACCCTTTTCCATTGATGTCAAAGGGGGAGAGAGTTCATGTGAAAAACAAAGGTGGAGAGTAAGCAAGTGAAGAAGATTGGTGCAGAGTTGTGTCTTAATGGTTTTTCACATCATGTGTTTCCATTAATGACAAAGGGGGAGATTGTTGCAACTATGTGCTAATCAGTGTTGTCATTGGTGTCAACTGTGTCTTTTGATGAGGTTGTTGTTGTTTAATTGAGTTGTTGTGTTAAAGTGATTTGATTTCTTTAAGGAGGTGCTAAAGATGTTAAGAATATGCTTTTGTTGCTTGGTTTCCAAGTGCTTTTGAGGAAATTTGATTAACAAAGGAAACAGTGTGTTGAAGATGTGTTTTGGCTTAACAGAGTTATGATCAAGTTTTTCTCCACATTTCTTCCTAATTGAATATCTGAGTGTGTAGTTTGGGTATGTGGTTTAGAAGTGTTTGAAGATGCTAAATCTAGCATTTGGTGCTCCGGATCATTGTGCAGTAAAAGTTGTGTTCACTAGTTTTGAGAATAGTGTTTGACAGTGTTTGCAGTGTGTCTGGGAGAAAGTATTTTGCTCTGCATTTCTCTATAGAATGGTTTTAGGTGTTGCAGTTCTGGATTTAAGCTTATAAGGTCTATATCTTTCTTTAGTTCAAGTGGTTCATGGTTTGGTGCTCCGCAAGTACATTTCTTAAGTTGCAAATGATGACAAAGTATGATATAGCTGGTTAAGTACTCCGGTGTGAAGTTTCTTCAGGTGAAAGATGTTGTAAAGGAATTTGTTCATTTTCAAGTGCTTGCAGATTTTTCTAGATCATGTTTGAGCTTGGTACATGATCCACATGTCGTTGTGTGATTTTGAGGAAGTGTACATTTAAAAGTTCATGGTGTTAACACAAGGATGGTCGACTTGGTTGTTTACACTATTTGTGGTTGTGCTTTGGTGAAAGTGAAAGTGTGACAAAGCATGTAAGAGTGGATTTGGTATATGCTAAGGTATGATGTGGCCTACATTCATTCCCTTTCTCCATGGGAATGTTTAGATCTAGACCTAATTTAAATTTTATGGGTTAAGTTGTGTTGCCAACCTTGGAGAATGTTTTCAAGGATGATGATAATATAAATAAGTGTCAAGAATATGTGAATGCAGGTGTGCACGCATGAGGGATATGATGTTTATGATGTAAATTTGATTAGTACAGTGAGATCTTTCATGTGTTATGCTACTGGATGCAGTGAGCAGAAGGTGTACTATTTTCAATGTTGCTATGAAGATGTTATTGTGTTGTGATGGATATTGAGAATCATTAGAACTGAACTCCATGCATAGGTTAGAGGCAATTATATCAGTTCAAAGCCTGGCAGTGAGCCACTCTTATCTTCTTTCTATCTTTCTCAGTGGGCAGTGAGTCCACTTGCAATGAGCATTCTCTCTTTTGGGTAGTGAGCCCTCTGGCAGTCAACCTTTGTAATTCGGTATTGCTACTACATTATATTGTGAGCTAATCATCACCATGGTTTATCCCTTTTAGGGTTTTCCACATAAAATCTGGTGTTCTCTTATGTGTGGTGTTGTTATGATTCACTTTCAGTTATTTGTTTTTCATGCTTAATCATCATAACATGTTTAAAGGTTAATGTAGGTCTGAATGTTTATAAGGGTTTGAAGTTTTGTTACAACTGATTCACCCCACTCTCAATTGTCTTGTGCATTCAACAAAGTATCCTTTGCATTTCATGATTTAAACAAATGTTACTATACTCTTCCTTTAACATACCTTCTCCCATAGCCTATCATAATTATACTAAAGTGGGTCAAAATGTAATAAATAAATTGCATACTTTGCAACTTTGTTATGTTTTTATGCCAATTTTTAGCCCAAGCTCGTATGTGCATGTTTTTGTATTGTTTTGACCCCTTATCCCAAGGCATAAATCCTCCCTATTCATCCATGTCCCCTTTCCCTTGTTGTTCCTGTGAATTCATTTAGTGTTCCCAAGTACTCATTTAATTTAATTTTATCCCCTTTTTATGTCCTTACCCATTCTTTAATTTTCCTTTAATTTATCCCCCTTTTCTGTTTTGTTAAATCATAACATGTTGAGCCTAGCCCTATCCTATGTCAAATCCACACTTTATCCTTCCTAAAACCTAGGTTTTTGGGCTTATATGTAATGTGGCCAGGCCACCATGAGATGGCCCCATTCAAGCTTAATATTTCCTACAAAATTGAGCCCAACTATTGTTTGAGGTCATTGCCCATAATTGGCACACACTAGGTCATCCTTGAATTTTTATCCTCCCACCACCAAATTGAAATGAAAAATCATTAATTTCTATGGCTTTCCACCTACTATGTTGTTATCCTTGAGTTCCCTTACCAAGATATTTAAATCAATAAATATTTACCTCATTTTTACATAGGAAAGGTGATTTTTTGAGTTGTTTGTATTGCTTAGGCTAGATCTCTACTCATAGATGACACTACTATAGAGTTTCAAATTTTTTAGGAATGAACTATTTTTTCCTCAACCTTTGGGATAATTTTTATTAGGTCCTCAGATAATGTTGCAACAAAATCTTTATCGCTAAGTGACTGATTTCTAGGGTTTTTCATGGGTGAACGATTTCCATTTATGATTTTTGTTTGAAGTTCATATAATTATTTGATTTTTTTTAGCTTCCCCTCCCTACCTATTATCTCCATCCATTCAATCCATTTTCATCCATTTCCATTTCCATTTGAGTCCATCTTTCCATCTCCTACCCTCTCCCTTTCCATTGTCAAGCCATAGTTTAAGTATCCATTCCATTTCCCTCTTCATTTGCTTCAAAACCCCCATCAAATCACTTGAATTTTCTAATTTTTAGACCTTACTCTATCCCTCTCCATTCCCATTGAGCATCCATCTTGTCATTTCACCTTTGTGTTGTGTTTCCTGTCACTTTTTGTCTTGCTTTTATGTGTTCATCGAGCCTTCTTTGCCATCCTTGAGTATTGTTTGTCATTCTCCCATCAGACCCTTGTCATTGTACTTTAAAATTTTATGTTTTATCCATCTCATTTTAGTTCTCTTTAAATCCACATAACCTATTTTATTTGGTGTTTCCATATTGTTTTCTAAATCCTTCTCCTATCCGACTTGGTTTGCATTGTTTCCATTCTCCATTGACATCATTACATATGTTTTACTTGTTTATGCTTTGAATATGAATGATTTTAATGTATGTATAAGTTTATCAAGCTATTTTAAATTTATATGTTGATTTGGATTAATTTCAAAAGAACAAGGGGACTGAGTAAGGTAGACTTCCCCTTAACCACTTATTTTTCTAGGTTGTTCACTCACGTTATTAGCTTGTAGGTCATTTTCAAAGAATTCTAAACACTTTTAGAACAAATTGTAGAAGGAAATAACTCCTTTAATTCAATGAAGAAGGTCTAGACAAGGTTAAGGCTATCTTTTTAGCTATTAGACAGGGTCTAGGATGCCCACTAGGCTACCACTTCTTGATTTAAGTCTCAAAATAGATGTTTCTAACATCTAGTTTTTTGTCATGTGCAAGTTAATATTAATCTCTAGAATCAACACATGATTAAAAATTAATTATTTATTAGGTGAAAGTGGTTTGTTTAGTACATTTTGTTTTTCTTTTTCCATCATTTAAGAATTTAGGAAGTTTGATGTTCATTTTGGCACTTCCCTTGCCACTTAAGAGTTGAAATCCTATAGGATACTTGCACATGCTATTACCAATGCCCCTATTAGTTTTAGGACCATATCTTAACACTTACCAAGTGAAACCATTCCATCATTTCAAGATGTGTCATTTGTTTCATTCATGTGTATCGGGACTTCATAAGTTTGTATCAAATTACATGTGCTCTACTATTCCCTAATAGGTGTACATATTTGAGAATCTTGGAACCTCTATCAAGAACATTCTTGACAAGTTATAGTGCCCCACCATCTACCTGGTCAAGGTAACTCCCTTTGGTCAATGCTATCATGGTGGTTGTTAATATAGATTAAGGCTGTCATACTAGCTATTAGATCTTGGGTGGCCTTGATCCCCTTGATCCTAAGGTTCCCAAATTTTATAGGCAACATCATCACCTAATTTTGAGCATTTTCTTATGAGCCCACTCCATTTTGTAGCTGCATTTACATCCTCTTATTGATTGGTCTTTGGTTTCCATAGTCATTATTTTATTTGCTAATTTGTGCATCTTGATTGTCTAGTTTGAGAATAGTTTCTAGTCTAGTGGTTTGTTGATTGTTAGTCCTAGCTCTCTTGATTGTTGATTAGTGTTAAACTAGCTAGACAGAGTCTCAAGAAAACATTAATTACAAACAATCAAAATGAAAATAAGAACCATCCTCCTTTTTAGAAATATTTTTTTATTATTTTTTAGCTTAGATATTGAAAATAAAAGCCAACAATGGAAGATCAAGAGTCACCACCTAGAATCCTGCCTTAGATGTCACTTTTTGATATCTAAGCTTGTGTCTCTCCAATGAAAACCTAGTGATTTAACCACTTGATTTCAATCGCTTGGACATCTTCTAATTTTTGTAAATTAGATGTGTTTATCTTAAGCCTATACACATAATCCTCACTACATATATTAATTCTTAAACCATTGATGAACCAAGAAATGGGTGACAACTATTTTGTACCATACCCAACCACAATTTATAATGGAAAATGATCTTTGACATGATTTTGGTATGTACAAGCTCCTTAAAGTGTGGATTCTAGGATGGCCACTACTTGGGTACACTTGGTATTTGATTTAATAATTATTCTAGACCTAAATCCTATTGTAAAATATCACTATATAATTTTATTGTGTGGATTACATCCCATAGGGATATCTTAGCTTAAATATTTTATAAAATTTTGTTCAATGATGTATTCAATTTGTGTGTCTTAGTTGTAATCTTTGGTGTAGGAGATAGGTCGAGATTAGTGGAAGGCAATTCATGAGGTTGCTTGATCTTTCCTCTTTGAATTCTTGTTATATACTTACATATGTATGTTGTGCAATATGATAATTCTATGGTCTATTAATTTTTACAAACATAAAGGGTTTATCACTAAATAATTATATGCTCTCTGTAAGACAAATAGTTTTGGTTTAGATCTAGCCACAAGTTTGAGAACTAAAGGTTTTAGTAAGAATGAACTAGATGCTCCATTTAAGACATGATTTTTTTATTAGTTCTAAGACAATGTGTATTTGATGTATCTTGAAGCATGTGTTGTCTAGAAGGATGTACATATGTAGTAGATCTATAATAAGAATGAACTAGATGCTCCATTTAAGATAAGCAATTTTTTATTAGTCTTAAGACCACGTGTATTTGATAAATCTTGAAGCACAAGTGGTCTAGAAGGATGTACATATATAGTAGAAGATGTAATAAACCCTTAGGATACATATAGTGATTTATGGATTTAAGTACAAGTGGCTTAGGTGTAGAGAAAGTATTTGTGCTAGATTTCACAATAAGACCAATCAAACAAAGCCTAAAGGATTGTGCATATATAAATTGTAAGTACTTGAGAAATGTTTTCCACACAAGGAGATTCAAAGGTGTTACTAGGTGTATCCAAGGGTAGTGTATCATTAAAGTTATAGAGGATTACCTAGCATTGTGTAAGGTATGGATAATATAGATTGTAAGAATAATATCATCATGAAAATACACTCTAGCATAGCTAGATAGTAAAAAGATGCATGGATTTATTTGCTAGACAATAGAATAAAATAAAATAAGCTATATATCATGATGTTTAGATTTTTGAATTATTTTTGTCAATGCATTAATAAATAAAATAGAATCATGTATATATGTCAATAATTGATAAAGAAATGAGAGGTCATATGTTGACACAATTATTGACGTAGTGTTAGGTTGTTAAACAATGTTTTCGTCATGAAAAAATGAACCTTATGATCAATGAGAAAAGAGACCTAAGGAAAAATATCATCATTGTAGTACAGTTCAATCACATTATTAGATACATTGTCACAAGGAGGTAATCAACTTGGATTTAAGTCACTATCATATACAATGCACAATAAATCTCATCAACATGGGCCATGTGTTGTGCATGTACATTATACTAAACATCATCACATGGATTTGTCCCTCTATTGTAGTTAGGTTTAAGACTAATTAAACTTTGAAGATTGGTATGTTTGTATCTTTTTAACTATAGCTAAAAAGCTCAATGAGTTTGCCTTAAGGAAAAAGTTCTTTGCTTGTCTTAGATACAAATTAAGCCCTTAGAAGGTTGATGCACAAGATCGAAAACACACCATGCAAAACAATGCAAGATGCTTGATAGAATTAGTACATATGATGTAGAGATGGAGCTTTGAAGTGTTAGTAAATCATATTGTTGTTGAGAGTGATTCTCACTATTGGTTGTTGATACTTGAAGATTGCTAATGACTTAGGCATGTCTATAAATACATGCCCTTAGTAGCTGATTTTAAGAGTTTTTTGCACATGGGATGATGGTATAATGACTATATTGCAAAAAAGTTGGCTTTGAGCTAAGAAATTTGGATTTTGAAAAATGGTGAGTAGGCTATGCCATGTGACCTAATCCAAAGACTAGGTTGTGCCATGCAACCTAATTCATAATAAGAAATTGTCAAGATTGATGATTGATGACGACTATAAACTTAGAGTGATGATTAACTAATAAATTTAAAAATAAATATTAATTTATATACCAAATAAATCCAATTAATTACTATAACAATAAATTTATAATATACACTCAAAATGATATAAACCTCGTGTAAAACTAAGATGTAAAAATGTAAGGTATCCATTTTATCCCTTTCACTTTATTAACTCCATCCAATCCACTTCTTGAATGAAAAATTAACCATAAAGTCAAAGTTATTTCTAGCGTTCATGGACTTTTAATGGGAAGAACGCGTTCTTTTATAAAGTTAGTTTTCTTGTAGGGACTAACTTTCTTCTTCCGCGTAAGGAACGTGATTGACGGGGAATGAGCGAAAACGCGGGTTTGCCTCACGTGTTAAAATAATACCAACGCGTTATCTAGTCGACCTTCGCTTCTTTATTTTTCGTCCACAACTTCAAAACTCACATTTATTAAACTTGTCAACACAATGACCCGAAGCAACAGCAAACGCTAAACAACCAGCACATTATAAACGTACACCCTAAAAAGTAGGCATGTTGTGTGTCGACTGTTTTTCCGCAATTTCTACCTGTTATAATTTTGACTTTTTTAATCGACGAGTTGAATTGATAATCTTCCATTCATTTGACCCTCCTGTTTGTTGATTAAAATTCAAAAAACTGATCAGTGGACAAGATTTTGGTTGCTACAACGTACCGGCTGTTTAAGCTTTATCCATTATAAAATAGTTGGGGTCGAAATTTTATTGACAAACAATAGGGTTGGTTACCACGTTGGCGACATGTCAGTGAGAAAAGTCAACAAACAATAAATCAAGTTTTTTGAAAGAATCTGCATTACAATGTGCTAACTATTTACGTGGAGCACGAAGCAACGGGAAAGAGGACTACCTAGGTAAGCTTTCAAGCTCGGGCTATTATGATGGCTCCACCATAAACAACCGACATGTCTGTTTACCAAAATTTTGACTCTGTTTCATTTCAACCTTCCATTGCGCCCTGTTAAATGCATCTCTATCGACCTCTTCAACCTTACTGTTTGTTCATACAATCGAAACACATCGATGAGTGAGAAAATTTCAACCAACTGTTTTACAACGTGCCGACTAGTTAAGCTCTACTGACTAGTATGGGATTAACAATAGTTATGGATCACACCCTCCACTCACAAAATCAGTTCCCTTAATAATTTAAGTAAATGTGTCGGCTGTTTACGGTGGGCGGTAATTTACACCCAGCCCATTCACAAGGTCTCGGGTAAGCAGAAAAATTTGGTTTATTGCATGCATTGCAAGAACAATTTTAGTCTCTCTTATGGGGTGCATGAGCTTTGAAATGTTTATATCATCTCTAAATATTTTTTATTGTTTTGATCCTGGCATAAGTATGGAGGAGGCTAAGAGCTTAAACATCTGTTATATTGTAATTTTAACTGTAGTCAAAAAATGATTGATCAACAGCCAGACATATTGATGAATTGGGAAGGAAAATGACTTGTAATGTTGAAGCATACAAAAAATTAAAAGCAAAGATGGGGGAATTGATATTTCGTTTGAAATGAACATCAGATCTCTCGTTTGAGAGGAAGAATTCTATAAAATGTTTTCTCCAGAAGCGCAAGGATAGGTACCCCTTTAAAATTATTTCCTTTTTGTAATTTTAAAATCTTAATTTTAATATTGTGTAATGTATGTAATTCCTGTGCAGCAGAATGTAAAAGCTCCCCATGCAGCACAAGAAAATCCAAGGAGAAGTTAAATAGAATATTAAATAATGGAATAAATCATTGGTTAAGTTGTATGCTTCCAGTGTTTAATATTCCTGTCAATGAGTGCCCATGGCTTTTACCTTAAAGTTTTTAAGATAGAAACACTCATTTTATGTATATATGCATCTTAATATTCATTTTGAAGTCTACTTCGTAAATTTCAATTTTGTTTCAAAAATATGAAGCATGTTTTGTTAGTTTTTTTAGTTGAAAATAAAGTTATGCTTCACTATTTATTGTTGGTGGAAGGTTTTATAAAGTTATTTAATTTTTGTTTGTTCATTATAATTTTATTTAGGTATCATTCACCATTCTTCTTCAACATTATTTAGTTTAATGGTCAAAAAGTCAATAATTTTACATCTCATTTATACTAAGAATAGTAAATAATTATTATTTTTTAATTGACAAAATTTATTTTTAATTGTTAAATCAAATAATACTTTTCTACAGTTATTGAAAAACTGATTAAGGGTGATTTTAGGGGATCATAAATTTGTCTTATATTTTTAGGATATCTTTCACATTACATGACTTTTAAAGAAAGGCAATGGATTCTACGATACCAACACAAAAGTAATGTCTATCATCCTATATTGTTGAAACAAATCTTTCCCATTATTTTGGTTATTTGTAGTCACATTCATGAGGGTACATTTATACCCCCTCCAAAAATAGATGTGTAACATGTGTGAGTTTAAATTTCAAGGTTTTCTTGTGTTGTTTACTATTTTTCCTAAGAGTTTCATGAAGAGTTTAAATATAGTTTCGGGCAACTCTAAAAAGCTCAAACATAGACAAACTTATTTCAACTCTTCATTAAATGATGGATGTGAAATGATGATAAAAGTTCAAAAGAAAATAAAAACACTTTTGGATCCAGTAATATAGACACAGTCATGGGCATTTTAGTGGGGTAACTCAGATCTCATGAACATGTCAAACTTCTTGAAATTCTCAAGGAAAATAGTCTTACAAAGTTTCACATTAACTTGATGACTCCATGAATAGAAAACTGTTACATCCCCTTGTTGGATTCAATATTACTATTTACTTTTCTTAAATAGTATAGTCATGTGGATATGTTTTAACATCATAGCAATAATGATATGATTAGAAAAGGTTAATTTTATGAAATTATGGATTCTTACTTGATTATGATCAATTTGATGTTATGAATTAAAATGTCTTTTCGATAAGAAAATGAAATGATTTGATGTAGATGTGTTTTGATCAGAACATTAGTACTCTGACCACAAATTGTATGTGAGATTGTCAATGACAGGGGTAGATGGAACATGTTCACCAAGAAGAAAGAAGAAGATAAAGTATCTTTGAGAAAGAGAGAATAGACTCTAGAATAACCCATGGGTGCTTGCCACCGAAAATGAACATCAGGTAGATAAACCTAGTTGCCTTGAGTTAAGTATTGATTCTGGGCTAAGTCAATTTTAGATGAGATATCTAGGTTTGCAAGAAAAGGTATTTCTTCCTTTCGTAAGTTATCGTAATGAGTATGGGAAATTGACATCGGTGTCGTAATACTCTGAATCATGTCGTCAAACATGGACGACCGATATATATATATATATATATATATATATATATATATATATGTGTGTGTGTGTGTGTGTGTGTGTGTGTGTGTGTGTGTGTACACTTGAGAATGAGTTTTATGTCGTGTCTTGTTTAGTGGTTCCACGTAAAAGTCGAAAGTTGCGCGTAAGTCGATCCCAAACCTTGTTTTGTGTTTGCGCTCAAATCGTCGTCATCGTCATAAAGCTCTATGAGCGTATGATGTAAATGTTTACTTGTGAAATTCAACGGATGTTGAATTATTTCTTTTATGGGCTATTATTGTATAATAAAAAGGTTTAAATAATGTTTTAAATCTTGAGACCATTGAGTGTAATACCTTTGGTCGTATTGTATTGGAATATACAAAATTATATTAGTTATATTTAAATAGTCATTTTGGGGTAATCCTTTTATTCTTTTATGATGTTTAAAATCGAGCAATAGCTTGAAGAGCTCACTCAAGTCTTAACTATGATGTCTTATATTGCGAAATAATCTATTTACTCTTGATCTTAAACTTTATGAATGGGCTGTCGGCTTAGCTATTATTTCTAGTTATGCATTTGATCTTTACTCATAATCGGTTATGAGTAGTGTGACAGCTTGTCCAAACTATAAACCGCCACCTCGCGAAGTGTTGAGCTCCACTTTGCAGAGTAATCGCGAATTGAGTAGGAAAACCAAACCATTTCTGGTAGTGTCGCAAAAGGAGGAGATGGTTAAACCATGCTGGGTAGTTACCCAGTTGATAGGGGCATGGTCTAGAGAGTGGGAGGTTAGTTTTTCTTCAGAGGGAGAACAGTTTTTAGAGAAGTAGGGAGTTGGTTTTGAAGACAGAATGTAGAGAGGAAACAGAGAGGAGGCCGAGCATGAAGTGATTGTAAGCGGGTTAAAAATAACGAACTCTTGGATTAGTTTTCAAGCAGTCACTGGAGATTATCTTCAGGTTTCTTTTCATCTCTTCTCTACGTAGTCATGGTTATCAGGCATGTTTTAATAGTATTGGCTCTTCTTGTAATACGATGGATCTTAGTATTTCATTGAAGATGTAATGTGTGAATCAATTACCAACTTTAGACTTGTGAGTTTTCACTTCCTTCAAAACAGAAACAATGCTATTGTCCCCTGAACCACACCACAATCGAAAAACTCACAGTTGTAATACATTGTACCTCAAAGCATCTTCGAAGGTTGATTTAAATTGTGTAGTTGTTTTGTTTAACTTTAAGAGGTATTTGGATATGCGAAGAGCACATAGTAGACTGAGTTATCAGTCGACAGCTAGTTTTATAAGTTATCACAAGCCGCAGTAGTAAAATCTAGGTTGACGTAGGAAGTGCCCTTAGTTGGCCTGCTAACTATAATTGGTTGGTCCTGTCATATTTAAAGACAACTAGTTTTATAAAAGACTTGTAGAATTTTTTATCCGTCGACAGAAGAGAAACAATAGTGTGAAATGTATGTCGATGCATTTAAGACTACTCAATCCTCCTCAAGTTCTAAGTTTAAAAATGGTTGGCCGACCATAGAGAGCATTCTATACTTGCTATGAATGATAACTAGTTAGAGTCCATTTATTTATTGTTTATAACTCTTTTAGTTAGAGTCCATTTATTTATTGTATATAACTCTTTTTGCTTTAAAACATTCAAATTATTATCTTTTCGAAAGAGGGGGATAGAGTTATTATTGGTTTATACAGTCAAACAAGTTAAATAATGAAGTTTTAGAACCAACATAAAGAGTCTTTAGTTAAGTGTTTAGTCTAACTTGCAAGCATTCTTCTTGCAAATAGAAACAACATGATAGGATTTCTAAATGCTTGGTATGATAAAAGATTAAGCTTTGTCAAAGATTCAATAGGTCAAAGAGGATTTTTAAAGAGTATTTAAATTTTAACTCTGGGTCTTCGAATATTTGTATTCTATAAATTGGTTTATTGTTAAACCCTTCCAAAACAACTTAGTTAAGTTTAGTGTCCACTCTTGACTGGATAATTTAAAGCAGTGGACTAACTTAGAGATCAATTGTTAAACTTATAGCCTTAACTGATTAACCGGTAAGCTAGAATCCCAATTTTTTAACATATGGATGGAAATGTCTCCATGAGCTAAAAAGAGAGAAGTAAACCTAACTACCATGCATTAATGCATGATGAGTTTGGAACACCAAGAGGTTATCATGGTCGTTATATTGAATTTATACATAGGTAACTATAGGATTGCAATTAATTCAAGTCAAGTTGGGGTGGGTGAACTTACTACTTGCGTTGACACAACGCTAATTATATTCAAATCCTTTGGCCAAGATAGTGCATGTGCCTCAAGTGCATTGATAGTTCACCGTGACTGGATGGTGTAGCTTGTGGAGTGGTCATGCTTGACTAGAGGGTATCTAGGGGATTGCATGATAACAAGTTACGTAGGTCACAACACCAGTACTTAGATGGCTAACACCATTGGTTATCCTAAGTCTATCCTCTTTGAGTAGGGTAGGGCCACTTCCAGTTAGGAAGGAGTGCAGGAGACCGACGGTCTGTGGTTGGAGGTTAAACTCCTTGAAGATACTTTCTCTTCTATATTCGAGAGGCTTGCCGAGACTTGAATTTGGATGGTCGACAATCAAGATGCAGTGACTTTGGTAAGTTTCTATTTTGAAAATGTTCCAAGTATCTTTAATCATCATATTATATAAAGTTGTAGATGGATAGATCCCTTTTGTACAACTTATAATTTCATGAATATTGTTAGTCGATGGATGAATTACTTGGTTTTAGAATGAAAAACAAATTATCTTTTTGTATTTAACTAAAAAAAAAGTTTACCTTTGGTTAAACCTAGTTTTTAGGGTGAAAACTAAACTGGGTGTTACATATGGTATTAGAGCTAACTAGGTTCAGCACTAGGGCTGATGAGTCCACTAAGCTGATTAAGAATCAACATTATGTAGGTAGCTAATGATTCAATTTACTGTGCCAGGATGGTACATCTCAAGAAAACTGCAAGGAAGTCCTTCACTGGTAAGGAATGTTATCTACAAGCTAAGCATAGACGACTTGCAATCATCTAGACTATTGAGAAAATGAATGATGAAAATGACATTTGGCTAGATGATGTGGAAACTTTTGCCAATGCTTTGTCATGACTCAAATGAATGAAAAAAGAACTCCTAGAGACATCTAGGATGGCAGCTCGAATTATGGTCAATTGTTGCCCTATTAGTGTACCAATGATCACTAGGGATTCCCGTATACCACCTAGAGATGAAATCATTGTACTATCATCCGATAGCGAATCTGAGGGTTATATATCTCGTGAATATGTGTTGGACAATGAATCTGAAGGTTACACCCCTCTTGTAAGTACTGAGTGAAACATGAAATGTGTCTATCCTTAAAGAATGTAAATACTGTGTGCAAAATATAATAAAGACAAATTTTGGTTTGAGAATAACTATGGTTATGAGCAATTGTTATGTTTTGATAATATTCAAAATGATAAATCATAGAACTTATTAGTACTTGCTAAAGTAGGTGAGAAAATAAATAAACATGGATCAATCAGAGTTTAATGAGAGAGAAGATCGGGAAGGTCACAACTCTTAGGATAACTCCACCAATAAATTGGACAGAATTCCTAATATGCTTACTGAAACTAAGGAAAGGTTGGGCAAATTGGAAAAGAAAGTGAATGAAACCAGGAATACGAAGGGTGAAAATGAGTATTCTAATAATGCGAGTAAAAGTAAGCAAGGAAAGCATGGCACATCAAGTGAGAATCAAGAGAATAGTGAATCTCAGAGGGAGACAAAAGACAAACTTGCACTAGAACTATCTAGGGATATGAAAAAGATTATTCCTCCCAAATTTGATGGAACAAAAATTGGTGATGCAACAGAAGCATAGCTATCAGAAATGGAGAAGTACTTTGAAATTAGAAATTATTCTGAGATTACAAAGGCAGTGTGGGGAGCATATCAGCTATCTGGAGAAGCATCCACTTGGTGGATGAACAAGAAGATGGAACTGGATTTAAGCCCCTTGAAGGTGACATGGAATGAATTTGTGGAACTTTTTTGAAAAAGGTGGTTACCATAGCTCTATTTTGATCAAAAGCTAACAGATTTCCAAAATCTTAGGCAAGGTGATTTGTCTGTGGTTGAATATGTGGAAAAATTTACTAGATTGTTGAAGTATGTTCCTTAGTATCAAAAGGATGAAAGATTTCAGACAAGAAAATTTATTATGGGACTCAATCCTTAGATTGGCGGAGAGGTGAAGGTGCATGGTCCGAACACAATGGACCAAGTGTATGAGAAAGCAATTAAGCAGGAACAGAAGATCAAATCCATTTCTTCTTATCATGAAAAGAAGCATAAGAGATTTGATAAGAACTTCAATGATCAGACATATAAAAGGAAGAATGATAAAGGATATGGAAATAGGAGGTATGATAAAGGAAATTGGAAAAATAAAGGGGGATTTAGTAATGAATGAAGAAATGAAGACTTTAAGAAAAATGACAATTTTAAGAGGAATGATGATGCTTTGAGTAAACCATCTGAGAAGAGAGGACCAATTGGAGGTTGTTTTTCATGTGGTGGAGATCATTATGCCAACCGTTGTCCTAATAAAAAGTAGAATGGGCAGAAAAGGAACACGGTACTTCCTTCGCAGCAAGAAGTGTTTCAACAAAGGATTCACGCTGTCCTTGACAATCGACAAGCTGAGTATCAGATTACTCCCATTGAGATGACAGGTACTTTATTTGGAGTCCCTGTTTCTATTCTGATTGATATTGGTGCAACAGAAAATTTTGTGTCATCTAGAGTCTTAAGTAAATTTCCTAGAAGTGCTAGTTTTATGTCAAAACCGTGGATAGTTGAATATGCTAATCACTCAAAGGCTTAGGTAGAGCAATGTTTGTTCGAAGCTAAGATTGATATTTCAAACTTCTCCACCAAGGTAAATTTATATGTAGCACCTTTAGGGTCATACGACGTCATTTTAGGAATGAATTGGTTGTGGAGACATAGGGCCAAGGTGGATTGTTTTCATAAAACAATTGAGTGTTTGGATGATAAAGGAAACAAAGTTAATTTTCAGGGTATTCAAAGGGAAATAAGGATCAAATCTATTTCTTCAAAACAATTAAAATGGGTTAGGTGTAAGGGATGTCAACTTTTTGCAGTCAAAATGGACCTAGTAGAGGAAGCTTTAGAGAAGCAAACATTTGAGGAAAAATACCCTTATCTTTGCAATTTCAGTGATGTATTTCTTGAGGAACTGCCAAGCTTGCCTCCAAAAAGAACCTTTGACTTTTCCATAGATATTAAACCAGGATCTGAGCCAGTATCTAAAGCTCCATACCTAATGACCACTACTGAACTTATGGAATTGAAAGCTCAATTGCAGGAGCTATTGACTAAAGGTGATACACTTGGTCTAATTAGAACTAATATCAAATTAGACCAAGTGTATCTCAATGCAAGACAAAGGAGATGGTTAGAACTAATATCAAATTACGACTTTGAGATTGCTTACATCAAAGGTAAAGAAAACTGAGTAGCTGATGCTTTAAGCAGAAGAAGGCACATAGCTTCTATAATTTCTATTCATGCTAATTTTAAAGATCTAGTATTGCAAAGTTTATCTGGAGATGAATATTACGAACAGGTGAAGCAAGCTCTGTATATAAATCCCAAAGATCCAAGATATGATGGATTTTGTTTTGAGTCAGACAGATTAATGAGATTTAAGGGAAGAATCTACGTTCCTAATTCTGTAGAACTAAGAAACCTTGTTTGGAAGGAAGTTCATTGTGCACCTTATTCCAGACACCTAGGAGTAACAAAACTTTTAGCTGATGTCAGGCCGCTATACTTCTGGAAGGGAATGAAAAGTGACGCTGTAAGGTTTGTAGCAAGTTGCTTGGAATGTCAAAGAGTGAAGGTAGAACACCAGCATCCTGCTAGATTGTTATACCCACATGATATTCTAGAATGGAAATGGCAGGTTGTTAGTATGGATTTTGTTCAAGGGTTACCAATGTCTAAGAATAGACATGATGCAATTTTGGTTGTAGTAGATAAACTAACCCAAGTAGCACATTTTATTCCTGGAAATTTGATAGATGGAGCTCATATTTTGGCTCGAAAGTTTGTACAAGAGATATTTAGATTGCATGGGGTACCTGAAAATATTATATCTGATAGAGATGCTTGAATAACCTCTCAGTTTTGGCAAACTTTATTTTCAACACTAGGGACTAAGCTCAATGTGAGCACCACTTACCATCTTGAAACTGACGGACAAATGGAAAGGGTTAATTAGGTTTTAGAGGATCTTTTAAGAATGTATTGCATGGACCGGCAATATAGATGGGCAGAATATTTACCTCTTGTTGAATTTGCCTATAATAATTCCTATCATTCTGCCGTTAAGATGGCACCATTTGAAGCATTATATGGAAGGAAATGTAGAACTCCTATAATCTGGGACAAGCTGGAAGATAGGATAAGTATTGGACCAGAAATGCTAGCAGATATGGAAGAAAAAGTGAAAATGATTAGGAAAAGATTGGCGGAAGCCAACGACAGGCAAAAACGTTATGTAGGTCGCAAACGGGTGCATAGACAATTCTCTATTAGTGAGAAAGTTCTTTTGCGAGTGAAACCCCATAAAATCTTAATCAAATTTGGTAAATCATCAAAGTTAGCTCCTTGATATATCAAACCTTTTGAAGTCCTTGAGATTATCAATCCAGTGGCCTGCAAAATTGCTCTACCTCCAGTCTTGTCCAAAATGCATAATGTTTTTCATGTTTCTTAAAGAAATATTTTGTAGGTAATGACCACATTCTTAAATGGAATTCTTTACAGATACAAGAGCCAAGAGTGGTTGTGATCAAGCCACTCAAGGTACTCGAAATGCGTAAACTCTGTTTGCGTAATCGATAGGTTTTGCAATGCAAAATTCAGTGGGACTAATATAGCGAGGATAGCACCACTTGGGAAGACTATAATGACATCCACCAAATATTTCCTTATCTTTTCAAAAACATTAATGTTAAACTATAAAAGTTTGTTTTATGTTAAATTTTTGCTTGATAAACTCAATCATCGAGGATGATGATTTTATAGGGGAAAGATATGTTACATCCCCTTTTTGGATTCAATATTACTATTTACTTTTCTTAAATAGTACAATCATGTGGATATGTTTTAACATCATAGAAATGATGATATGATTAGAAAAGGTTAATTTTATGAAATTATGGATTCTTACTTGATTATGATCAATTTGATGTTATGAATTAAAATGTCTTTTCGATATGAAAATGAAATGATTTGATGTAGATGTGTTTTGATAAGAACATTGGCACTCTGACCACAAATTGTATGTGAGATTGTCAATGACAGGGGTAGATGGAATACGTTCGCCAAGAAGAAAGAAGAAGAGAAAGTATCTTTGAGAAAGAGAGAATAGACTCTGGAATAACCCATGGGTGCTTGCCACTAAAAATGAACATCAGGTAGATAAACCTAGTTGCCTTGAGTTAAGTATTGATTCCGGGCTAAGTCAATTTTAGATGAGATATCTAGGTTTGCAAGAAAAGGTCTTTCTTCCTTTCATAAGTTGTCATAATAAGTATGGGAAATCGACATTGATGTTGTAATACTCTGAATCATGTCGTCAAACATGGATGACCGATATATTGTTATATATATATAAATGTATACACTTGAGAATGAGTTGCATGTCATGTCTTGTTTAGTGGTTTGGTGTAAAAGTTGAAAGTTGTGCGTAAGTCAATCCCAAACCTTGTTTTGTGTTTGCACTCAAATCGTTGTCATCGTCATAAAGCTCTATGAGTGTATGATGTAAACATTTACTTGCAAAATTTGACAGATGTTGAATTATTTCTTTTATGGGCTATTATTGTATAATAAAAGGTTTAAATAATGTTTTAAATCTTGAGACCGTTGGGTGTAATACCTTTGGTTGTATTATATTGGAATATACAAAATTATATTAGTTATATTTAAATAGTCATTTTGGGGTAATCCTTTTATTCTTTTATGATGTTTAAATTCGGGCAGTAGCTCGAAGAGCTCACTCAAGTCTTAACTATGATGTCTTATATTGCGAAATAATCTATTTACTCTTGAGTCTTAAACTTTATGAATGGGTTGTCAGCTTAGCTATTATTTCTAGTTATGCATTTGATCTATACTCATACTCGGTTATGAGTAGTGTGATAGTTGTCCAAACTATAAACCACCACCTTGCGAAGTGTTGAGCTCCACTTTGCAGAGTAATCGCTAATTGAGTAGGAAAACCAAACCATTTCTGGTAATGGTCGCAAAAGGAGGAGATGGTTAAACCATGTTGGGTAGTTACCCAGTTGATAGGGGCGTTGTCTAGAGAGTGGGAGGTTAGTTTTTCTTCGGAGGGAGAATGCTTTTTAGAGAAGTAAGGAGTTGGTTTTGAAGACAGAACGCAGAGAGGAAGTGCAGAGGAGGCCAAGTACGAAGTGAATGCGAGCGGGTTAAAAAGAATGAACTCTTGGATTAGTTTTCAAGTAGTCACTGGAGATTATCTTCAGGTTTCTTTTCATCTCTTCTCTATGCAGTCATGGTTATCAAGCATGTTTTAATAGTATTGGCTCTTCTTGTAATACGATGGATCTTAGTATTTCATTGAAGATGTAATGTGTGAATCGATTACCAACTTTAGACCTGTGAGTTTTCATTTCCTTCAACATGGAAACAATGCTATTGTCCCCTGAACCACACTATAGTCAAAAAACTCATAGTTGTAATACATTGTACCTCGAAGCATCTTCGAAGGTCAATTTAAATTGTGTAGTTGTTTTGTTTAACTTTAAGAGGTATTTGGATATGCGAAGAGCACATAGTAGACTGAGTTATCGATCGAAAGCTAGTTTTATAAGTTATCACAAGCCACAGTAGTAAAATCTAGGTCAACGTAGGAAGTGCCCTCAGTTGGCTTGCCAACTATAATTTGGTTGGTCCTGTCATATTTAAAGACAACTAGTTTTATAAAAGACTTGTAGAATGTGTTATCCATCAGCAGAAGAGAAATAATAGTGTGAAATGTACGTCGATGCATGTAAGACTACTCAGTCCTCCTCAAGTTCTGAGTTTAAAAATGGTTGGCCGACCATAGAGAGCATTCTATACTTGTTGTGAATGATAACTAGTTAGAGTCCATTTATTTATTGTTTATAACTCTTTTAGTTAGAGTCCATTTATTTATTGTATATAACTCTTTTTTCTTTAAAACATTCAAATTGTTGTGTTTTCGAAAGAGGGGGATAGAGTTATTATTGGTTTATACAGTCAAACAAGTTAAATAATGAAGTTTTAGAACCAACATAAAGAGTCTTTAGTTAAGTGTTTAGTCTAACTTGCAAGCATTCTTCTTGCAAATAGAAACAACATGATAGGATTTCTAAATGCTTGGTATGATAAAAGATTAAGCTTTGTCGAAGATTCAATGGGTCAAAGAAGATTTTTAAAGATTATTTAAATTTTAACTTTGGGTCTTTGAATATTTGTATTCTATAAATTGGTCTATTGTTAAACCCTTCCGAAACAACTTAGTTAAGTTTAGTGTTCCACTCTTGACTGGATAATTTAAAGCAGTGGACTAACTTAGAGATCAACTGTTAAACTTATAGCCTTAACCGATTAACCGGTAAGCTAGAATCCCATTCTTTTAACATATGGGCAGAAATGTCTCCATGAGCTAAAAAGAGAGAAGTAAACCTAACTACCATGCGTTAATGTATGATGAGTTTGGAACACCAAGAGGTTATCGTGGTTGTTATATTGAACTTATACATAGGTAACTATAGGATTACGATTAATTCAAGCCGAGTTGGGGTGGGTGAACTTACTACTTGTGTTGACACAATGCTACTTATATTCAAATCCTTTGGCCAAGGTAGTGCATGTGCCTCAAGTGTATTGATAGTTCACCGTGATTGGATGGCGTAGCTTGTGGAGTGGGTAAGTGCAAGAAGATGGGGGGCCAAAAAAGGGTCTTAAGTGGCCACTTTTTTTCTGAAATCAGGAAATGCTGGCCTTGGATGAAAAATTGAGCATAGTTACACTCAAAATTTGGAGATGTAACCAAAACAATGTTCGTAGTGCTCTGAGTCTACTTTCTAAACTACTATTTTTTTTTAAAATGGCATAGATTAAGGGTTTCAAAAGAGGGAGCCACAGAAATTGGTGTTGTTTCTATCAAAAAAACATAACATAGAATGTTTTGTGGCTCCCTCAAAAGGTCAACCTTTTTTTGGTATTTTTAAAATTGCTTTAGTGAGAAATTAGCTAATAGCATGTAGTTTATACCTGATTTTTCTGATAAATTTTTTATGAATATTTGATTTTTTTACTAATTTTCAAAGTGGATACATCCTAAAAAATAGAATTTTGGCCGTGCTACCCCTATAAATTTTGAAAACTAATCGAAAATATTTTTTTTCTTTTTTTAATATATGTAGAATGGAGTCTAGTTTCTAAATATGTAATTTTTTTGAAATTTCAATGAATAGTTAATTTATAATGAAAAAAAGACTAAACAATGGTTTTTGCCCAAAAATAAACACATAAACAAAAGAAATTAAAGATGAAAGGCTTAACATTGTTAAAATGTGAAAAAAATCACATCGTCAAATAGCTAAGAGAAATCCTAACATTACCGAGGTGTTCAATTTGTTTGACCTTGAAAAATGTGCAAATCTGAGGGTTAGCATGAATGAAATTATGTGAAATCTTGAAGATTATGGAAAAACACATCTGTGGATGTTGAAAAGGCACTCCAAGCCTTTGGGTTGGAAATCCAAAGCAAATCCCAAGCGCAAGGCTTGGGATTCCCAAAGCAAAACATAACGTGAGCACTTTATAATGCGGTCACGTTATTGTTTGCTTTGCATTTTCCCTTCTTCGTAAAAGTTTGTGTTGTTTGTCATGTTTTAAATAATGCGAGTGCGTTATGTTCCCCTTGAATTTTTTTATGCTCAAGGTTATTAATCATGTATGTATGTATGTATGCCTATATGTATGTATAGTGTCGAGGGTAGAGGAGGGTAGAGATGGGACTGAGCCAGATAGGGGAGGAGAGGGGTGGATAAGGATTGATTGATTAAGGTTTAAGGTTGAGGGTTTAGGGATAGGATTTAGAGTTTAGTGATAAGGGATTAGAGTTTAGGACCTTGAGGGATTAGGGTTAAGGTAGAGTGTTGAGGGTAGAGGGATTAGGGATAGGGTTTAGGGTTGAAAGTTTAGGGTTGAGGGATTAGGGTTTAAGGTATAGTTTTGAGGGTTGAGGGTTTAGGGATAGGGTTTAGGATTTAAGGTTTAAGTGTTGACGGTTGAGGATTTAAGGTATAGTTTTGAGGGTTGATGGTTTAGGGATACGGTTTAGGTTTGAGTGATTAGGGTTTAGGGTTGATGAATTAGGGTTTAATGTTGAGAGTTGAGGGTTGAGGGTTGAGGGTTGAGGGTTTAGGGATAGGGTTGATGGTCAAGGGATTAGGGTTAAAGAGAGTGTCGAGGGTAGAGGGATTAGGGATAGGGTTTAGGGTTGAAGGTTTAAGGATTTAGGGTTGAGACTTTAGGGATGAAGGTTAAGGGATTAGGGTTTAAGATATAGTGTCGAGTGTCAAGTGTGTAGGGATAGGTTTTAGGGTTAAGGTTTTAAGGGTTAAGGGTCGAGGGATTAGAGTTAATGGTTAAGGGATTAGGGTTTGACGTCGAGGGTATAAGGATTAGGGATAGGGTTGGAGGGTTTAGGGATAAGGGATTAGGGTTTAGGGATAAGAGATTAGAGTTGAGGGATGACAGATTAGGGTTGAGGGTTGAGGGTTGAGGGATTAGGGTTTAGGGATAAGGTTTAGGGTTGAGGGTTGAGGGATTAGGGTTTAAGGTATATTGTTGAGGGTTTAGGGTTGAGGGATTAGAGTGAAGGGTTGAGGGATTAGGATTTGACATTGAGGGTTAAGGGTTGAGGCTTTAGGGTTTACGGTTTAGGGATAGGATTGAGGGTCGAGGGATTAGAGTTAAGGGTTGAGGGATTAGGGTTTGACATTGAGGGTTGAGGGTTGAGGTTCAAGGGTCGAGTGTTGAGGGATTAGGGTTGAGGGTTTATTGATAGTGTTTAGGGTTGAGGGTTAAGTGATTAGGTTTTAGGGTTGATGGATTAGGGTCTACGGTTGACGGATTAGCGTTTAATGTCAAGGTTAGGGTTATAGTGTCAAGGGTAGAGGGATTAGGGATAGGGTTTAGGGTTCAAGGTTTAAGGATTGAGGGTTGAGACTTTAGGGATGAGGGTTTAAGGCTTAAGATATAGTGTCAAGTGTTGAGGGTGCAGGGATAGGGTTTAAGTTTTAAGGGTTAAGGGTTGATGGATAGGGATTAGGGTTTAAGGTATAGTGTTGAGGGTTGATGGTTTAGGGATAGGGTTTAGGTTTGAGGGATTACAGTTTAGGGTTGATGAATTAGGGTTTAATGTTGAGAGTTGAGGAAAAAGGGTTTAAGGTTTAGGGTTTAGGGATAGGATTGGTGGTCAAGGGATTAGGGTTAAAGAAGAGTGCTGAGGGTAGAGGGATTAGGGATAGGGTTTAGGGTTGAAGGTTTAAGGATTTAGGGTTGAGGCTTTAGGGATAATGGTTAAGGGATTAGGGTTTAAGATATAGTGTCGAGTGTCGAACGTGTAGGGATAGGTTTTAGGGTTAAGGGTTGAGGGATTAGGGTTTGACGTCGAGGGTATAAGGATTAGGGATAGGGTTGGAGGGTTTAGTGATAAGGGATTAGGGTTTAAGGTATAGTATTGAGCCAGTTGAGGGTTTAGGAATAGAGATAGTGTTTAGGGTTTAGGGATAAGAGATTAGAGTTGAGGGATGATATAATAGGGTTGAGGGTTGAGGGTTGAGAGATTAGGGTTTAGGGATAAGGTTTAGGGTTGACGGTTGAGGGATTAGGGTTTAAGGTATATTGTTGAGGGTTTAGGGATAGGGTTTAGGGTTGAGGGATTAGGATTTGATGTTAAGGGTTGAGGGTTGAGGCTTTAGGGTTTAGGGTTTAGGGATAGGGTTGAGGGTCGAGGGATTAGAGTTAAGGGTTGAGGGATTAGGGTTTGACGTTGAGGGTTGAGGGTTAAGGTTCGAGGGTCGAGGGATTAGGGTTGAGGGTTGAGGGATTAGGGTTTAAGGTATAGTGTCGAGGGTTGAGGGTTTATTGATAGTGTCTAGGGTTGAGGGTTGAGGGATTAGGTTTTAGGGTTGATGGATTAGAGTTTAAGGTATAGTGTTGAGGGTTGAGGGTTTAGGGATAGGGTTTAGGGTTGATGGATTAGGGTTTAGGGTTGACATATTAGCATTTAATGTCAAGGTTAGAGGGATTAGGGATAGGGTTTAGGGTTGAAGGTTTAAGGATTGAGGGTTGAGGCTTTAGGGATGAGGGTTTAAGGCTTAAGATAGAGTGTCAAGCATTGAGGGTGTAGGGATAGGGTTTAAGTTTTAAGGGTTAAGGGTTGAGGGATAGGGATTAGGGTTTAAGGTATAGTGTTGAGGGTTGATGGTTTAGGGATAGGGTTTAGGTTTGAGGGATTAGGGTTTAGGGTTGATGAATTAGGGTTTAATGTTGAGAGTTGAGGGTTGAGGGTTGAGGGTTTAGGGATAGGGCTGATGGTCAAGGGATTAGGATTAAAGAAGAGTGCCGAGGGTAGAGGGATTAGGGATAGGGTTTAGGGTTGAAGGTTTAAGGTGTTGGATCTTCTCTTGAATCAACATTAGGGTTAGCCAGTTCCAATGCACAGGCAAATTTGGTCAACTAATACAGGAGGTCACGTGAGTTGCCTCCCCTTCACTTCTGGTTCTATCGCACCAAGGGGGTATCCCTATAGCTAAAGATTTACCCTTGACTCACCTAATGACAAAAAGATTTAGCTTGACAACAACAGGTAGAATACTCTCATGTGTAGACCAAGATATACATGATAGATCACAAGGTTGGCAGTGTTCTTGGACATATCTAACTGGTTGTGGATGAGAGTATGTAGGGGTCCTATTTCTACTCCTACAACTAATAGGTTGGAATAATGAAATGATTTGTTTTTAAGTTTTGGATGCAAGACAGGGAGTTTTTGGATCATAACTACTACACAAGTGTAGATCGGTGCTTATCTCAGGGTAGGGAGTCAACTAGACGTATACAAGAGAATGGATTGCAACTGGCATTCAAGTTTCAAGGGGTTAGGAGTGGTATTTGCCTTACAAACACCACCCAAGGATAAGTATTTAACTATCTCTACTTACATACATCCCAGCTGACATACAATC
Organism: Cunninghamia lanceolata; assembly: GCA_027924645.1. Lineage (NCBI taxonomy): Eukaryota > Viridiplantae > Streptophyta > Pinopsida > Cupressales > Cupressaceae > Cunninghamia > Cunninghamia lanceolata. The sequence continues at coordinate 3,410,480 of BSBN01000467.1, read as the reverse complement.
TTCTCCATACTCAACCTAAAACAATTTAATCCACTCCTTGAATGGAAGTTAAAGATTAAGCATGTGATATAGAAATCTATACCCTAGAATCTGAGAAACCTGTAGCAACTAGATTCAAAAGAAGAGAATGCATACAACACAAGGAGACAGACAGATAAACACATGCAATAATGCATTTTTCATACAAAATAACAAGAAACTGAACATATGTGCAAGGTGTGCTCACATGCAACTCATAAACTCCAACAGAGATAAAACAACCAGGAAAATGCTCTGTCTTTCATTATTTTTCCCCCAAAAATGCCCAAGTCTTCAACAACCTTAAATGAGTAACACAGTTTGCATTTTATAGCAAGACTGTGTACTCAGCATTCAATACATTGTCATTTTCAAAATTCTTGCCAAATACAATGCACCAAGAATGGCGCCCACATCATTCAATGTCCAGGTAGAGAGAAGGAAGGGAGCAGGTGAGATTAGGAACTGCACCGCTGCCTGAAGATTTTCATCATGAATTTTGTAGTTGGCCAGTCTACTCATTGGCCATGCCTCTACAATCCTGCCATCAATGCCAACCTACCCACAGCTTCAGAAAATGTAACAATCTGCATGCTCTATGGTTTTCCCACCCAGAATACCACTATAGAGGCATGGAAAACCCTTCATTTGAATAGAGCCACTGATTTTCCAACCATCACCAAGATCTGTGGCCCCAAATCAAGCTAAAAAGTCGTTGACCAATAGAAACATGCCACGTAGGTGCTTTTCTTCTTTGACTTTTTTCCATCGCAACATTCATTTTGCCTTTTCTGCCTCAATTTCCCTTTTAAATTCTTGTATATGCAAAAGAATATACATACAACAGTTCTGGACACATGGTAGCTGCTGATTTGCTCTCCACCACTAAGCATTGGCCTTTGTATCTCCATCGGTGATCCAATGTATTTCCATTTGCATATGTGGTTGTATGTATGAGATTGTATATACATACAATCACCAATATACAAGGTGGACCCCAAAGCTCTATAAGACAGAATGCAATCATTATCGGGTCTGGCTTGCATCTTCCCCTTGCATATATTTCCTTGTATATTGCATATAGAAATGCAATATACAACCACAGACTCTAGTTGATCTATTAATCAGATTGAAAATACCCTTGAAATCTAGCTTGTATCTCATCTTTTTTATCATCTCTTTGTATATCACACATACAATGTGCAATAGACAACCTCCGGATCTCAAACCATTATGAAGCATATTAAAATTTGAATCAGGTCCGGGCATTGTATTTTAACCTCTTTTGTATATCTGCGATATACAATGCACATATACATACAAGTTGCGGACTTCAACACTTTATCTGTTAGATTGGAACATCTTTTGGAATCCACGTTGTATCTTTCTCATTGTGTCTTTTCGTTGAATATCGCATATACAACTCATAACATGCAACCTGCGGACTTCAACTTGAAATTTGCCAAAACATATTCTCCTTTGCGTCCGGGCTTTACATCTATTTGCTTGCACATTTCGTTTGTATATCACACATACAAAGTGCTATATACAACTTGGGGACCCCAAATTTTATTTGCTGCATTTGATTCCCCCTTCGCGTTCAGATTGTATGCCTTTATTTTGTATATGCCAATGTATGTCACATATACAATGTCACTTGTATATGAAGCAGGTCCCACCAATTGTATCTTACCTTTGTATCTCGACGCTTGCATATTTTTTCTTTGTATGTGCTCATTGCATGTAACCATTGTATATCTAAACATACAAACCTGATATAGAAGCAAACTCAACATACAACCGTAGAATATTCCAAGAATATGTGAAAGATTCCTCAATGTATATGCACCTATTCCAAACCTGATATGCATACAAAGAGGCATATAACTAATTTTTTCCATTTTTTGAAGGCCGATTGAGCATTCTGCAAGCCCGCCAGTGTACATTTGTATTTGCACATACAAACCCCTTTGTGTATACAAAGATACATGCATTTAAAATATTTTTTTGCACTTTTAAACTGCAAAGGCCAAAAGACTTAGAATTTTTTGGATTTTTTATGAAAGGTGCCTACGAATTTATATATTTAAAACCTGAATGTTTGTGTAGGCACCAACATAAGGATTTAGGGTTGAGGCTTCAGGGATGAGGGTTAAGGGATTAGGGTTTAAGATATAGTGTCAAGTATCAAGTGTGTAGGGATAGGTTTTAGGGTTCAAGTTTTAAGGGTTAAGGGTCAAGGGATCAGAGTTAAGGGTTGAAGGATTAGGGTTTGACATCGAGGGTATAACAATTAGGGATAAGGTTGGAGGGTTTAGGGATAAGGGATTAGGGTTTAAGGTATAGTATCGAGCCTGTTGAGGGTTTAGGAATAGGGATAGTGTTTAGGGTTTAGGGATAAGAGATTAGAGTTGAGAGATGATGGATTAGGGTTGAAGGTTGACAGATTAGGGTTTAGGGATAAGGTTTAGGGTTGAGGGATTAGGGTTTAAGGTATATTGTTGAGGGTTTAGGGATAGGGTTTAGGGTTGAGGGATTAGAGTGAAGGGTTGAGGGATTAGGATTTGACATTGAGGGTTGAGAGTTGAGGCTTTAGGGTTTAGGGTTTAGGGATAGGGTTGAGGGTCGAGGGATTAGAGTTAAGGGTTGAGGGATTAGGGTTTGACGTTGAGGGTTGAGGGTTGAGGTTCGAGGGTCGAGGGTTGAGGGATTAGGGTTGAGGGTTGAGGGATTAGGGTTTAAGGTATAGTGTCGAGGGTTGAGGGTTTATTGATAGTGTTTAGGGTTGAGGGTTGAGGGATTAGGTTTTAGGGTTGATGGATTAGGGTTTAAGGTATAGTGTTGAGGGTTTAGGGATAGGGTTTAGGGTTGACAGATTAGCATTTAATGTCGAGGTTAGGGTTAGAGTGTCAAGGGTAGAGGGATTATGGATAGGGTTTAAGGTTGAAGGTTTAAGGATTGAGGGTTGAGGCTTTAGGGATGAGGGCCTAAGGCTTAAGATATAGTGTCAAGTGTTGAGGGTGCAGGGATAGGGTTTAAGTTTTAAGGGTTAAGGGTTGAGGGGTAGGGATTAGGGTTTAAGGTATAGTGTTGAGGGTTGATGGTTTAGGGATACGGATTAGGTTTGAGGGATTAGGGTTTAGGGTTGATGAATTAGGGTTTAATGTTGAAGATTGAGGGTTGAGGGTTGAGGGTTGAGGGTTTAGGGATAGGGTTGATGGTCAAGGGATTAGGGTTAAAGAAGAGTGTCGAGGGTAGAGGGATTAGGGATAGGGTTTAGGGTTGAAGGTTTAAGGATTTAGGGATGAGGGTTAAGGGATTAGGGTTTAAGAAATAGTGTTGAGTGTTGACCATGTAGGGATAGGTTTTAGGGTTTAAGTTTTAAGGGTTAAGGGTCGAGGGATCAGAGTTAAGGGTTGAGGGATTAGGGTTTGACATCGAGGGTATAAGGATTAGAGATAGGGTTGTAGGGTTTAGGGATAAGGGATTAGGGTTTAAGGTATAGTATTGAGCCCGTTGAGGGTTTAGGAATAGGGATAGCATTTAGGGTTTAGGGATAAGAGATTAGAGTTAAGGGATGATAGATTAGGGTTGAGGGTTGAGGGTTGAAGGATTAGGGTTTAGGGATAAGGTTTAGGGTTGAGGGTTGAGGGATTAGGGTTTAAGGTATATTGTTGAGGGTTTAGGGATAGGGTTTAGGTTGAGGGATTAGGATTTGATGTTGAGGGTTGAGGGTTAAGGCTTTAGGGTTTAGGGTTTAGGAATAGGGTTGAGGGTCAAGGGATTGGAGTTAAGAGTTGAGGGATTAGGGTTTGATGTTGAGGGTTGAGGGTCGAGGTTCGAGGGTCAAGGGTTTAGGGATAGGGTTGAGGGTCGAGGGATTAGGTTTAAAGTAGAGTGTTGAGGGTATAAGGATTAGGGATAGGGTTGGAGGGTTTAGGGATAAGGGATTAGGGTTTAAGGTATAGTATCGAGCCCATTGAGGATTTAGGAATAGGGATAGTGTTTAGGGTTTAGGGTTGAGGGATTAGAGTTAAGGGTTGAGGGATTAGGATTTGATATTGAGGGTTGAGGGTCGAGGCTTTAGGGTTTAGGGTTTAGGGATAGGGTTGAGGGTTGAGGCTTTAGGGTTTAGGGTTTAGGGATAGGGTTGAGGGTCGAGGGATCAGAATTAAGGGTTGAGGGATTAGGGTTAAAGTAGAGTGTCAAGCGTATAAGGATTAGGGATAGGGTTGGAGGGTTTAGGGATAAGGGATTAGGGTTTAAGGTATAGTATCAAGCCCATTGAGGGTTTAGGAATAGGGATAGTGTTTAGGGTTTAGGGATGAGGGATTAGGGTTTAGGGATAAGGTTTAGGGTTGATGTAGACAAGGAGCGATTGAGAGACATAGAGAGGGGAGAGGTAGAGAGGTGAGGGGGAGAGGTAGAGAGGTGAGATTTAGAACATGAGCTAACGGAACTAGAGGTGAGATATTATAAAGGTGCTATCAAAGGTGAGATAGGCACACATATTTATGGATCAATCTATAGCAGGACAAAATGCGAGCACGTTATAATGTGTTCACATTTTGTCCTATTATAGAAATGGTAAAAAAAGTGTTGACCCCCATGTTCCAGGCCCACATGCTCTATTTTCATGCTGATTATGCATGTGCCCTGACGAAAAAGAAGTTCTTTCATGTTGTTGGGAAGTTCAACATGAGTGTCTCCATGAAAATCATAAGCCTTAAGGATGATCCTTTTGGTTGTCATAACATGATAATGTGAAGATAAGGGATTGTTGTCACACATTAGAAAATTAGTCCTTACCTCATGCCCTAGTGTGATGTCTCCCACGATCTCAATCATCTCTTATTTCATGACTAGATGGTTATCAACAAGTGCTGGGCCATGAGACATCTCCAAGTGAAAATCAAGTGTATCATGTGTCTTAAATTTTGTCCCATGGTTGCAAGATGAATCTTCATGTGTGAGGAGATGATCTCTATCCACAAGTAAGTGTAGGTAGTTTGATGCCACTAGCACCAAGGCCTCAACCACATCTTCAACCTTGTAGTCAACATGAAGTCCCATGTACTCTTCACTTGTAGCCTTAATAGGTGACTCTCCTTAGTCCTTATCCTCATAGGACTGAAGTGAACTTTGTACCATAATGCTTTGTATGGCTGTAATAACATTGTGCAATAATGCTTTGTATGCTTTATACCTATTTTGGTTGAGTGACATTTACTCATTTCTTAGGAACTAATGTTGGTCTCTTTATCATGCTACAGACAAATTCTCCGTCATGCTGAGGAAATGATCAAGAATTAAACCAACACAGGAAGAGATAGAAGCTAAGAATGCAAAGAAAGTAGTGGCTATGATTACAAAAGATAGTAATGCAACATGGCATGTGATTACATCGACTATAGTAAGTAGTCAAACGAGGAAAGCTCGTCTCATTAGAAAGACGAGTCAAGAATTGAGAATTAATAGGAAAACTTTATTAAGAGCCATTGGAAGACACCAAAGAATTGAAGACACTAATGCCAATGAATTATGGGCATTCTCAGGGAGACTACCACGAAAAGATAAACCAATTGTTGAAGCATTGAGATCACTAATTGAAGACTTTTGGAAGAATAACACAAGGGTATCTCTGAATCAAAGGAACATGGTAAGAAGGAGAATCGGTAGTCAGAACCGTGAGCCACATCCAAAGCATTTTTTGGATGAGACTCAAACACAATTTTATGGTAAATTTCTAGAGAAGTATCCTCAAATTAAAATTTGTCAAAGATATTTTGAAATGCTAAAACCTTTCTATGTCAAGATAAATCACACACACACTACTTGTTGTTGTAGATTACATATTGAATTTTCTAACCATTTTTATGTTTATAGGTCTATATGTTTAGATATGCATACTAACAATGTTTTGCAGGGTTTTGCCATATGTGCCCCACCAACATCTTCAAGAGACTTCATATCAAGAATTTTATGTGAAAGAGAGGAAGGTCAAATATTCTACAAGAAATTATGCTTGGATGGCACATGTCACCATTGCGGTGGCTTGCAACATTTGCCAATATGTGAACATATGGAAAGAACACATGCGGTTGGAAATGAACTAGTAGAGTTTGGCAAGTATAAAATAGTGGTATACAATACAAAAGATGGTAAAGAACCAAAGAGGTGTGAATTGGTTATTGAAAAGATTCCAATGTATCAGTTTATGCCTATATTTTGTGATAGCATAGTGTATGAGTATGGAAGACATGCCCATAGAGCTTGATGGTTGGACTTGCAATTCAAGTTATGCAAGGACACATTTCTGGTTGGTTGCATTGTTTCAGTCGTTGACTTTGCAGAGAGCTATAGTCTACAGCCATAATGTGAGGTGCAATCACAATATTACAACTTCACATAGGTTTCTATATTTGTGCACATTGCATTCATCCATGTGAATGATAGTACAGAGGATGACAGAAAGATCATAAGGGAGTATAATTTCTATATTAGTGATGATCACACGCATTCTATGGAGTTCGTGCAAGGTTGCTTTCAGGTGTTCTACAATGATTTGGCTAGAAGGGGCATATCGTTTAGTTAGCATATCATATGGTCGGATAACTGTGCATCACAATTTAAGAACTCACAAAATTTCTATTGGCTGAGTAGGAGGCATAATTTTATAGGTATTCAGCATATGTGGAACTTTTGTGAAGTCAGGCATGGAAAGGGGAAGCATGATGGTGCAGGAGCATGTATCAAAAGAGCCATAGCATGAGAAGAGTTAAAGTATAAAGACAATGCAAAGTTGACAGATACAAAATTGATTGTCGAGTGGTGTAATGCTTCCATGCGTCCAGGTAATGAAGGTAAGTTTTCATTTCACAGATTTTTTTAGTTGATAGATGATTCTAACATTGCACCATATGAGGACTATTGTACACTGACAGGATCAAATGAGATGCACTGTTTCAGAAGCTCAATTGTAGGTTCATGGAGTATCCATATGTGAAAGATGTCATGCTTTTGTTCTTCCTGTATAATTCAAGCATGGGATGAGTGCGAGTCAAAGGAGTGGGTTGACAAATGGTAGTTAAGTTATCTTAGCCCACTTGACACGTATCGACCCCCGCCAGCATTGGAACTAACACAGATGGGATCATTAGTTGACTTTAACCACATATTAGATCTAGTTCAACTAGGTAATATATCTATTTGCATAGTTTTTGAAATTCCTAATGTCATCTTACTTTGTAGTGTTTTTGTAATGTTGACTAATTTCATCTAATTTGCTAGCTATATCAATGTAGGGCACGTATATGTAGTTATTGCAGATGAAGATAATGAAGAGGGAACATATTATTACTTATGTCGTTGTGTTGAGACCAAAAAGAAATTGGAGGCCCCAGTTATAGATGGAGAAAACATTGAATACCCTACAGGCTCAGTGGTTATTACTAGAACATGGCTTAGAAGGTACCCACATAAGAGTGTTAATGTTTGGTTGTTTCAGGAATTTGACATGCATCGGAAGATTGTTCATTACTTAAACCTTGTCGTGGCATCCAATGTTCATTTGATACAGTATTGGGGTAGACCTTTGAACAAAATCTTGTGGAAGGTGCGTAAGTCTGACCATGAAGCAATACTTGACACAATAAAGAGTAGAGCAGACCCGAATGGTTCATTGGATTAATTTGTAAGTATTCACATTGATTTTGTAAAGTCATGTTACATTGAGTTGTAAGTATGCACATTAATTTGTAAGGTTTGTCTTTTTTTATTTCCTGCTGTAATTTTACACATATACAGATTTTTACATCATCATGTTATGCTTCATGGGGTTAGACCTAAGTGATGGATGAAGTTGATCTTGAGAATAATGTATAAAATATAGGTAATGTATAAAATATAGGTGTCTCTAGGTGTCTTGGTTTCTAACTAGGTAATAGGTGTCTCTAATTGTGATGTAGAGGCAATGGGATAGTTGGAGGATGGCAAACTAGACAAGGTTTCCTTATGCTCTAAAGGCCAAATTTCATGATCATTATACAAAAGTGGGAACATGAGTTAGAGACTATGAATTCTTCATAGAAAAGGTGATTTTAGATGCTATGGGACCCATTCCAATCATTTCCAAAGGTAGACCAAACTCAAGATTAACACTTCCTTCACAAATCCAAGAAATGGCTCGTAGCCCTACAAAAAGAAAACAATCCTAATAACTTTTGATACAGATCTTCAAACATAGAACTTGAACAATCAGTAGATACCCATTTGAACTCCCTATCACATATCTAAAACTGGGTATAGGTTGTTTTGGATGATATACCCTAACCTATAACTCCTCTCAATAACCTAGAGCCCCAATTAGGCCTAAAATACAAAGAGACCCCCCTTAAATTCACACATAGAACTCAACCAATGACTTGAGAACTTAGTATTCATGCCAAAACTATGAATTTTGTGGGTTTTGTCCTCATACAATTTGTTGTTGCCAAAAATGCCTCTATGGTTCCTTCTCTATGTCTCTAAACATCACCTAACACATGGTTTTGTTAGGTTTCCTCAAAGAAAACTTCTTCTCCTCAGATTTACTACCAAAAACTCATCATAGCATCCTAGAACAGACCTACAACAACCCATTACACTAATCAAAAGTGAATCAAATCAGTGGAATGGCCAAAAAATGCATGATTCTTACCAAAACCCTAGATAAAGGTTTCTTAAACTATTTTCAGGAAAATGAGTCTTACTCTACTCTAGAATTGTTTCAAAATGCAAAACTAGATGCAAATGAATGTCAACTCACTCTAGTTTCATGCCACCACCATAGTCCTTTAGTTGCACTAATGGTGCAAGGGCGCCTAGGTTGTCATGCCTCCAAGAGGGGTCAAAAAATGAAATTTTGTTTTGATTGAGTCAATTGTATGTAATAAGGTCTTCTAAGACCATTTCATTTCTTTTTAAATCACTTTGAGTCATTTGGGGTCAGTTTGAGTCTTTGAGTCATGTTGCAAAAAAGTGTCGATGTTGTCAAGTTGCATAAAGCAACTTTTGAATTTTTGGTGTCCTGCTTCTGATGCGACCAAACTAACTATTCCAATGCATCCAAATGGCTACATTTACACTAGGCATGGCCCTTTTTTTCACCCAAACATGTCAAAATAGTCCGAGCTACATTGTATCGACGATATCCCTGAAGAGTCCAAAGTGCAAAAAGGCAGCAATCTTTGACGAGATGTTACTTGAAAACTATATCACTTAGAAACATTCTGTCTAAGGAAACATGATCATGTAGAGTGCCTCTACAATAACCTCTCTCAGTTTTTTATATCTCTGAGGCATTTGCCCATGGTGAAAGGTTTTTTGCTGCCTCAAAAATCTTCAGAAGGAGGCAGTGTAAAGTTGCAAAAGGGTGTGACTTTCATCCTGCTCCTGATGTGACCAAACTGACAGTTATAATACGTTTGGATGGGTACATTTACACTAGGCATAGTCCTATTTTTCACCCAAACATGTCGAAACAATTTGAGCTACATTGTACCGACGATATCCCTAAAGAGTCTAAAGTGCAAAAAGGCAGTAATATTTGACAAGATATTACTCAAAAATCGTGTCACTTAGAAACATTCTGTCTAAGGCAACACAATCATGTAGAGTGCCTCTACAATAACCTCTCTCAATTTTTTATATCTCTGAGCCATTTGCCCGTGGTGAAAGGTTTTCTGCTGCCCCAAAAATTGTCAGAAGGAGGCAATGTAAAGTTGCAAAGGGGTGTAACTTTCATCCTGCTCCTGATGTGACAAATTGACTATTCCAACGCATCTAGATGGCTACATTTATGCTAGGCATGGTCCTTTTTTTCACCCAAACATGTTGAAACAGTCTGAGCTACATTGTACCGATGATATCCTTAAAGAGTCCAAAGTGCAAAAAGGTAGCAATCTTTGACAAGATGTTACTCGAAAACCGTATCACTTAGAAACATTCTGTCTAAGGCAACATGATCATGTAGAGTGCCTCTACAATAACCTCTCTTAGTTTTTTATATCTCTGAGGCATTTACCCATGGTGAAAGGTTTTCTGCTGCCCCAAAAATTGTCAGAAGGAGGCAGTGTAAAGTTGCAAAGGGGTGTAACTTTCATCCTACTCCACGGTGCAAGTTTTAAGTTGATTTCCTCCAAGGCGCCAATGTGAGGTTGTTTTGATGGCAAAGGGAGCCTTGATTCATGATGTCGAATCTCCTTCCTCCTAGGTGCCAAAATGGATAGTTTAGACAAGAAAAGGTGCCTTAGTATACTTAGCTCATTTTTTGGCAATTTGATGGCTTCAATCACTTGTTAAAACCTATAGGAGACCATTTTACACTTAGGCGCTAGATCTTAGGATTTAGAACATCTTCCTTCAAGGTGCCAAAATGAGGTTATTTAGACACAAAAGTGCGCCTCCATACAAGATGCTTATTCTCCTTCCACTTAGGTGCTCATTCATGATGATCCAAGTGACAATAGGTGCTTAGACTTCCTTTGGTAAGATTTAGTCATTTTGAAGGTTCTAACACTAGGTGCTATAGTTGGAAGTGATTTGAACTTCATTTTCCTCTAGGCGTCCAAAATGGATGGTGGAGACAGAAAAGGTGCCTAGGCTTCTTTTGACGATTTTCAAAGTCTTCCTAAGTTATATTATGTTATATTGACCCTTAGGCACAAATGGATGATCTAGGATGACTCTAGGCACATATCCAAGGTGATATCTTTCTAGGCCCAATCTTCACTAAGTTTAGACTTCACTTTACATCAAGGCACCAAAATGGATAGTTTAGAGAGAGGCAAAAATGCACCTAGAGGTATGATGCTCAATTTGATGTGTTTGATCAACTTTGATAATCAAGATGAATTGCCTCCCTTAAGGCACCCTCCTTTATACTTTGAAACATCCTTTCAATATCAAGGCACAATTTTGAGGTTGTTTGGATGATGAAAGGCGCCTTGAGTTCTAGGCGGAGTTTTGAGGTTGTGCAAGTAGAGAAATGCGCCTAAGGTCTTAAAGCAAATTTGTGCCTAAAACTAAAAATCCCCGAGGTATGACTTATGGAAGCCTATAGCCCCAATGTTATGTTGCATACTACAATTAGGTAAGACTCAATGTAATCTTATAACCTTGCCTTATATGCAAGAGGAATTACATTTAATAACAACAATGGTCATCAGGTGCTCATAAGCATATGATTTTGACTATCTTATTCAAAACAACATACTCCTTGCATCCCAATATGGTATAATAACAAGAAATTAAGAAATATTTTCAATTGATCAACTCATAAAGAATATGGATCAGCATACTCATTTGAATATTTTCAATTGAGCAACTCATAAAGAATATTAATATTTTCTGTTCAACATGATGATTCATTTTTTTTAAAATACAACTTTTATCTTTTAGTTCCAAAATAAGGTTTAGGTGATACTTGAATAACAATAGCTAGCTTATTGGATCAACAAACATCCTATGTAATACAATTACACTTTAAATATTTGTTCAGTAGCCATCTACAAATATCTATTCAAACGTGGATTTATAATGCAAGTATGGAGGCCATCAATAAAAAAGATTTGTATTAAATAAATATCCATATAGGTATACATCAATATCTGTTGATATAAGTATAACATATATAAAAAATAGCCATATAGGCTTACAAAAATACCATATAGGCATACAATGTCAACTATATACAATACAAAATATATGTCCACAAATGCCATATACGCATACAACAAAGGAACACAATAAAAAGTCATTCCCCTCTGGCTGGTGAAGAGAATAGATCACGGGCAGCCTTTGATCTTCTAGGGGATGGAGACGCGCATGTGGGTGGTCTACTACAAACCCAAGGGCTACTCCTCCTATTTAGTTCTTCCTGCATCTTTAGCTATTACAATAAAAAGTTTAGACATTAATATATAGAAATTACATGTTATAAAAAATGAAACATTTAACAAAATAATCACTTACCGCTATCATATAATATGTCTCCTCACTTGCCTTAGTAGCAGGAATAGACCATGGTGATGTCATGTCCTATAGAAACCATCCAGATAGAAATTAAACTTCAAATCAATAATCTTTTGATTTTTCAAAAATAAACAACTATAACAATGAATGTAAATTGAAATTTACTAATCTGCCTCATACCCTTGTCAATGCCATGGAGCTATGAATCATAGAGGTCACACCATGCTCCATTGCCCTATGAACATCGAGAGGTGTCTCCGTAGCCTGCATCATTTGGAAATAAAACAACATTATTCAATTACGAAAACTATAATAGTGATGCAAAGCATGGCTCCTAACATACACACACGTTCATCTAAACATGGAAGTACACACAATAAAGCACACAAGTCACATACAAAAATCTAGTAAGTACAATTCATTCATTAAACTATTTATTTTATTAACTCCATGAAGCTTTGAAGTTCACTACCGCTGGCAGGTGTTGCCGTGAAATCTCCAATATTAACTTATTCAACATCCAAAATCAGATATTAGAATACCATTCATATAATGATGCTATTCACATGTAATATTTTTAATTATTTACTAGTTACATACCCCGATAGTAGATGATCTAGTGTAATATGCAGGTGGAGAACCACTGAAAACTGCATCAACGCTATGACCCTAAAATTTCATTAAAATCATCAAACTAAATTAGTTAATCTTGCATTTCAAAAATGAAATTAAATAAATTAAATTTAATAAACTTGCTAATATTTACCTAAGTATCAAGGCCGAAAGTCTCACTCAGGAGGGTATCTGGCATCACCATTTGCTCAGCTGTAGATGTAGCCTATGCACCTGCGTCCTGACTATCCATGGGGTCATAACCATAAGCTGACCCACAAGTCTGACAAGCATGGGGTGGGACCCTACTCCTCGCACTATCTCCCAACCCACTCTGTGTTGCAGGATTGGCATGCTCTATGATGCTCTGGGTCAAGGCACTAATGGACTGAAGTGTATCGACCTCAACACTCTCCTTCACAATGGAAGGGATAGAAACATGCTCATGGGCTAGTCTGTTGATTACTCGTCTCACTACCCACTGTGGGTCAACACGTGCCCCTAGTCTATCTTGTGCTGACCCCCCACCTCTACCCTGGAAGTCTCGCATATCAAAATAGTTTGGTACTTTATTGAGGACAAACTCGCAGTAGAGTTTCCTCAAAAAGTATTGCGGGACCTCATTATTATTGCATGGAGGATGGTCAAAAACCATCCACCACCTCTACCCAAAATTGACCCTTATCACTTGGTTGTTGCACCAATGGATAGGGAACCTCTTGCATGTAATGGGTGCAGGTTGATTTGTTTGTGGGTTTGTGAAAATCGAACACAAGTCTAATTTTGTAATTTGTAATTTTTTCACATCTTGGTATGACAGCTTGTCTGCACAATAGTCTCTAAACTCTCTCCTTTTATCCATCCAACTAGATATTTGCTTGCTAATTGAATTTACATTTGACAACATAGATTCAAGAGATTCAACAAGTGTGGACCTATGCAAGGTTGAAGTGGAAGGATCTTTCAACCTTGCAATTATATCTTCAATTTCTTTTTTGTTGTTTTTAATTTGCCCCATTATATTTTCTTGTGTTCTAGGGGCATGTCAAGGAATCGATGGAGGAGGTTGTTGTTCCGCGGGTATTTCCTCCTCAGGATTTTGTGGATTTGGAGGAGGAGGAGGAGGAGGTGCATTAACATTTCTTGACAATTAACGAAATATACATCAAAAATCAACTCAAACCTACCTATTTAGAAAGAAATTCAAACAAAAAAACAAATAAAACTCACTCCTTTGGTGTGCTCGACATCGTGGTGGCATTTTGGCAATGAATCAGCAAGATTTTGGTGTTGAATTGATTTTCCCAAAATGCGAGTGCACTTCCTAGGGTTTGCAGGCCACGGGTATAGAGGAGAAAACAAAAATGAAATGGCAAGATTAGCTTTTTTTTAATTTATAATAATTCATAATGCACTTGCATTATGGTTTGGTTTTGACGAGCCTTAGGCTCGTCATTACCAAACCATAACGCGAGCGCGTTATGCATTAAATTATTTTGAAAACAATTTAGCCACTTTTTGGCCCCCCATCTTTTTGCACTTACCCGAGTGGTCATGCTTGACTAGAGGGTATCTAGGGGATTGCATGATAACAAGTTATGTAGGTCACAACACCAGTACTCAGATGGCTAACACCATTGGTTATCCTAAGTCTATCCTCTTTGAGTAGGGTAGGGCCACTTCTGGTTAGGAAGGAGTGCGGGAGACCGACGGTCTATGGTTGGAGGTTAAACTCCTTGAAGATACTTTCTCTTCTATATTCGAGAGGCTTGCCGAGACTTGAATTTGGATGGTCGACAATCGAGATGCAGTGACTTTGGTAAGTTTCTATTTTGAAAATGTTTCCAAGTATCTTTAATCATCATATTATATAAAGTTGTAGATGGATAGATCCCTTTTGTACAACTTATAATTTCATGAATATTGTTAGTTGATGGACGAATTAATTGGTTTCAGAATGAAAATCAAATTTTCTTTCTGTATTAAACTAAAAAAAAATTATTACCTTTGGTTAAACCTATTTTTTAGGGTGAAAACTAAACTGGGTGTTACACTTTCCTCCTTTTTACATGAACAACTCAACATGTAGGTCCAAAAAACTTTTGGTGCTTCAACATCTCTTCAACTCTTACTATCATCCATCTAGTTTTGCGCATGTAGCAACTTGGCTGTAATCCAACTGATACTCATCATCCAAGTACCAATCAAACCCCTACTCATATGTTGTCCTTACTATATAATGTTAGTGTAAATAAGGTCATATTATATCTAGTTATGATATCACCTTTCTAGGATTGACCTATTCACACTTAGCTTAAGTTTACTTAGGCCTTTTTAGGAGTTTGTCTCAACTCATATGATTGAGACATGTGTCCTCATCTTTTTGAGACACCTATTGTATGTTTACTTGCCACTTGCTTAAACACTTGTCATTTGAGCTTACAAGTGTGGCACTTTTGGAGGGGTGGTCAGTCATTGATTCCTACCTTCCTACCTCCTCTCTCATGCCTATTTATGCAAGGCATCTATGTACATTTTACTTAACTTTTGAATATATCAATTAGGTTTATTTTGTGTGCTTATAACTTGTGGAAGTTTATTCTAGTTCTTGCTAGTTGATCTTGGCTGAGCTCCAACATGGTATCATAGCCATGCTAGCAAAAGCCTTCCTATTTGAGTGATTTCCACACGTAGCCTTGTCAAGAGTTCATCGTGGAGTCAAATGGACCTCACCATTGAGTCTAGAAGGCTCAAGATAGTAAATATTACCCTTCGTTTGATGAATTTTGGTAAAATCAATTTTTGCATTAAAAAAATCTACCCTTAGCCCTAGGGTGTTGTACAGCTGTATGACCTCCATTTTCGTACTTGTATGGATTTTTGTAAAAAATTCAATTTTTTTTTGTAGAGAGCACTTTGGCCCCCTGCAAATTTTGTGTTTTGGTCAATTGTTTTTGTGTGCAGGGATTTACTTGTGTTTGCAAGCTTGTTTAGCCCTAACAAACCCTTTGTTTTAGTTTAGGGTGATCTGCCTTTCTTTGTCTCGTTAGACCTTTGATCTTTGTTGCGATCGAATTTCTACACAAAAACATAGCATTTGTTTTAGCCACTTTCAACCTAGAAACTCAGCCTCATCAATCTCCATAGGCAACTCCTAAAACCCTTCATTTGGCTCACCAGGCTCTTAATCCAGCGTATCAGGCCCCATCGACCCAATTGACCTTCCATTTGTAGTCACGTCGTGCCTTCTCTACACTTGGCTCTATGAGCCCATGTTCCAAATGGCCTCCAAGGCATGCCTGTCAGCTCCACAGGCCCTATCGGGCTCTAATTTTGGCCCTGACAACACTATGTCGATGGGTTACACTTTCTAGGACATCTTGATTTTTGTTGAAATCACATATTTCTAGAAAATATAATGATTTAAACCTTGAAAGGTTCCATTTAAAGGATTTTAATTGAAAAGGGTTTGATCAAACCCCCTTGGATAGAACCCCGCTAGTTTTAAACCATACCTATAATGGAGTCTCCTCTACACCTATCAAAATGCAGATAAAAAACCACTTTTGATTTACCTTTTGGGGGATCAAATGAAATCATTTAAAATTTATTTTTTATTTCTTGTGAATGTAGGTTTTTCACCAAACATCAAATTCTCTATTCTACACACATGGAAAATTAGTAAATTAGTGAAAAAAAATTCTAAAAAATATCTATGCCCTAGGTATTAATGTCCTTGTTTCAACAAAAAAATAAAAATTGAATTTAGATACATACAGAAAAAGTCATGTTTTACGGAATACGCCTATGTCTAAATTATAATTGGTTTGACTTCAAAACTTAATTAAAAAAAATATTCAACAAAATATTATGAAACCAAATGCATGCCCTATATATCGGTATTACCAATCTAAATTCAAAAGAGTCAAAATTTTATCCTTTGTAGAAAAAAAGTTATGTGCTACAAAATACACATCATTTTAAAAAAATGTTGTTTGCTATTAAAAACTAGTTATCAAAGGAGATGCAAAAAAATTTACAATTTGACTCTAAATTTTTTAAAAAATATATATTTAGAACCTACAAACAAAATCTCACAAATCACTAGTTTGCATCATCTTCAAAGTCCTAACTGTTTAGTAGCTATAGGTGTCAGAAAGTGAAGATTTAGTTCAAAATGTTGATTTCAATGTCAAGTTTGGCCAAAAAGTGTAACCCATTATTGTGAGATGACCCTACACCAAGGTAGACTTACAGGGGACTCCAAGCATTTGACTCAACCCTAGTTTCAAGCTATGTTTTGCCCACACACCATTTGGCCCCTAGTCAACCTCACACACTACTCCTAAAGGATTGTTTGAGTCCTATTTTATACTCTTCAATCGATCTCTGTGCCTCTTTGAGGCCCCTGCTAGCCACAATCTGGCCCTCTCAGTCTGCTCTGGTCGTCTCTATGCCCACTCGCCCTCCAAATTAGGCTCAATTGGCCATTTTTTAGGCCTCTACACCTTGAATTGGCCCATATTGCAAAATTTCAACCCATTTGGGGCTCCACTAGGGTACCATTAACCAACCACCAGGCCTTGCCAAGGCTCCACCAGAGCACCACCTATTCTATTTTTTGCACCTACAAGGGCATTGTTTTTCAATTTGCTCTAACTTGCAAACCATTTATTAGTTTTTTGCAAAATTGTAGTCTACAGAAAGCTATTTCCGTCTACTTCATTGTGGCAAAGTTATTTTTAAAAAATTGACTATTTTTTTAACCTCTGAAGTCCATTGTAAGAGTAATTTTTGGTGGGGTATAACTTTCACCTTGCTTATCAAAAATTCACAAATATTTTTTGAAACATATCATAAAACACAAAGGATTTGTTTACACTTGTAATTTTTAGATACAAATAAGCCATTTTTTCAAATTATAAAAATCACCATGATTTATAAACGGTTGATTTAGGCTTTCTGATTGCTCAAATTGTAACCAATTCTTGTCTATTTTTTCTCAGGGGCTTCTAAAATAGCATAATAATATCAGGGGATAATCCATCTAAGTCACTAAAAATGGGGATATTTCAAATCATCCATTTGTCATTACTTAAAAAAAGGAAACCACAAGTCCTAGTGCGATGACATCCTAAAGCATTGCCGATGGATCCATGTCTTGCCACATTTGTATGGTCTTATTCCTAAACCAAGTACATATTGGCAGAAAACTATATGGGGAAATAAAAATGATCATGTCTTAGGACTAATTGGTTTAAGTATTGGGAACCACACATCGTGGGCTCTATCACACATTGAGTGCCCTCACACTCTCTAGACCACACTATGGGAAATGTATGGAGATCCCAATGAACCTCCATTCCTAGATGATCCCATTATGGACATACTTCTTCCCCTTGATGATGTTGATGATCCTTTGTATGATGATGATGATACTGAAGAGGAACTTTCTTATTGGGAAAATCTTGAATGTGTTGATGACACAGAGACATATCCTCTTGCTTCTGCTCTATCTCCACCATCACCTAATGCTACATCCAAATCTAGAGTTAACTCATGTATGGCTTCCAATGATTCTATCATCTTTCCAGATCTACCACATTGGGATACATATCTACCAAACATTTCATCTCTGTTTGTAGAGTCCTGCATTGCAGATTTAGGAGGCACCATTGAGGACATTTGTCTTCTATTTAATGATAGCTTCGATAAGTTGCATTACTATTGTCTTCTTCGGATATGATTTCTCTTGCTTTGCCTACATCAGCTTCTATAGTGACAAATTATGTAGATATTCATGAGTCCACATATTTTACTTAGTCGTCATCTATTTTGACATCCTCTGCAATAGTATCAGATTATCATCAGTCCAATTATCACCATACATCTATGGTCCCCATGGTCCCTATTTCTGAATCTTTTATGGTACTTGATTCATCTTATTAGCATTTGTCACACATTAGCATTGGCTCGGAGCTACTTGAGCATCCTTCAAAGACATCATGGGCATCAACTGCATCTTTGGATCATGGGTATAATTCAGAGACATTCATACTTCTTCCTGCACATTCCTATTTGGAATGGGAAGATCATTTGCACACTTCTATGGTTCTATTTCTTCCTAAGGGGAGAGATGTGGTTCAACATTCATGGATCATCTTCAACATCCATTTTTGAGCATCTATCAGCACTATAGGAGGCATTTTGAGGGGAGAATGCATTGTTTCTCTTCTCATATCAGTTTTGGGAGGAAGTATTTCTTCACATGGAGTTTATTCTTTGACATTTCTGGGGGGTCACATGGACCTTCTCACTTTTTCTCTCCTATGGGGGAACATATATTGTACATTAGTGTTAGAAGTAGTCCTTGGGGGGTCATGTTGAGTCTTCCTATCCTCTTCTTCTTATTCACTTGCACAATTTTATCATGTATCATTTCTCTTTTGGAGAGGGGTTTTTCCCACCGGGTTTTCTCCTTTACTCTACTTATGAGAAAATTGTTTGTACATGGGTACCTAACATGGCCTAGTATCTGAGACACATCATATTTGTATATCACTTCTCCCTAAGTTGCACTTAAGAGGGGTGTTAGTGTAAATAAGGTCATATTATATATCTAGTTAGGATATCACCTTTCTAGGATTGACCTATTCATACTTAACTTAAGTTTACTTAGTTTTTTTTTTAGATTTTGTGTCAACTCGTATGGTTGAGACATGTGTCCTCATCTTTTTGAGACATTTATTGCATGTTTACTTGCCACTTGCTCAAACACTTATCATTTGAGCTTACAAGTGTGGCACTTTTGGAGGGCTAGTCAGTCATTGATTCCTACATTCCTACCTCTTCTCTCATGCCTATTTATACAAGGCATCTATGTACATTTTACTTAACTTTTCAATATATCAATTAGGATTATTTTGTGTGCCTATAGCTTGTGGAAGTTTATTCTAGTTCTTGTTGGTTGATCTTGGCTACTCCAACATATACCATTTTTTATTCTCCTTCCTCCAACAATTCATCTTCCCCTCTATCTCTTTTAGTCCTACCTCTTTTAATTCCTACATTTCTATAGCCACATAGATAACCATATTTGATTTCTCCAACCATCATTGCTAGTTTTATAATAGTCACAATCAAAGAATAAACACATGTTGTAGCCTAGCTAGGAATCAAATGTAAATTAAGTAGAGAATAATGATCTACACTTAAGGAATATAATGGATGATTTCAAAGAAAGAAATTCCCACTTGAAACACTTTTCCCAAATAATCCTGATTATTACAACCATTTATAGACAAAGAGACCCACACCCAACCAAAGAATGAAGTCTAATGCACATGCAAGTGCTTAATATAAAGGATGTTGCTTAAACATATGCTCACAAAGAATGCATCAACCCATCAATGAGGAAGATAAATGAATTCCTAGAAATGAGCCACCCACCAACAACAACTAAATATCATGCCACCTAGCTAAAAATCAATTGGACTCTTAGCATACATGAATGCCACACACCTAAAGGAAAACACACATTATCACTATGCCAAGAAGATTCACCAACTATCAAACTCCTCATTACTACCTCAAAATTATCATTGTCATCTATAGGAGGTTTTGTCTATCACACGAGGTCACTAATAACTGATCCTTCCCTATAAGTCTATCTTCTTCAACTTCCATGTTGCTTCTAAACTATTTTTACCAATCACACACACATGGCACTTCATCCTCTTGCAATTATTGGATAATACCACAACTACTTGATCAAACATGTCCTTACCTTTTTGCCATGCCTCTATAACTTACTACATGATTCAAAATAGCCTTGGGGCACACATGAAGCGTTGTTGCAAGAACACTATCAAGTTACTATGCATGTTATATTGGTATCTGAAAGCATCAACTTTGGAGTGAATCCTATCACTCCTTTAAAGCTATTGCAACTAACTTGGCAATAGTATTAATGCTTGTGGCATCTGTTATAAGTGAACATGTAGCACCACACATATTTAGTAAGTTGCTATGTTGATGACTTGTAACCTTTCTATGTCTGTCAAAGATCTTATTATAGGTATCTCCCCACCCTACAATGAGTGACCTATAACTTGCTATAGGCATTTTGTAGCTTGCACTTACTTGTTCATAAAAAATGATGCACTTACGAATCAATAAATGGCCCCCATGATTTTCAAACTCAAATTTTATCTTGGGTCCAAGCGAACTCCCTTCTAACTAGTAGTTATTTGTGTTGTCCTCAAAATCAGTTGTGCTCATTTTGTAGGACAACCCCTACGAAACTTGTTCGTTTCATAGCCTACACTCTAAGTACACATTTCGAGGCATATCTCCTCTACCTCATGCATAGTCCTCTGACCCCTAAGAATGTCTAAATATTTCCCCAGGATGATTCCTCGAAGTTCATGAAATTTGATTGGCTATGAGCTTGTCAAAATATCATTTTTGAACTTTTAAGGGTGTTAGAAAATTTTTGGTAGTTCACATGCAAAGTCGATCAAAACCCCCGACAATGCATGTGACTTGTTTTCTTATATGCTTGAGCGGTCAATTTCATCACCTTGACATGTGTTATCTATTTACATGTGGTAGCAGTCAATATAATCATGCATGTTTATCTATTTTAATATGTAAGGGCGGTGAAAATTGCCGCCCATACATAATGTGTAAATGACATGTGAAAACAACTTTAAACCCCGCCTTTGCACTTTTTGGCAACTTCAAGTCTAATTCGTGTGCAATTAATGCACGACGAGTTCGAATTTCAAAACCTTTTTATGTTTTAATCCTTTTAAGAACTTCATTTGTAAATGTTTCAAGTCATTCTATTTTTCTTCCAAGTCCTCATTTACTTGTGGATTTTTCCCTCAAAGAGTGATTTTGCTCACGCAAAAGATCAAATCTCGCCTAGGGTTTGCGTTGCTATCGTCATCTTTCTCCAGGTAAGGGTTTTTATTGATGTATATTTCTTTATCTTCCTTTTGTTACATGTGTTAGGGTTTGAAATATTTTTATTCTTGATTTATCCTTTGATTTCAAAGAATCTTAGAATTGTTTGCTTTGCAATGAGTTATTGTGCTTTGAAATCTAGAGCTTTCTATTTTTTGAGTCATTCGTTCATGTGTCTTGAGTAATAGTTTTTTTTTATCTTTGATTAATGATGACATGGTGATTTTCATCATTTTGTAAAACCTTAGTGTTTTCATTTTTCTTCATGTAAAAAACTTGTCGTTGGTAGGGGCAGCGATTTTTGCCACCTATGCCTTTGTTTTCTTTTGTGCTACCCTAAGTGTAATGGTGGAAAAAGTAGCCACCCCTACATACAAATTCATGAGTTTATACCATTAGTAAGAGCGGCAAAAACAACCACTCAAACACTTTTAACTTTCATTCTGTTGATGGTGGTTTTAGTACACAACAACGCAGGTGTGATTGCTGGTTTCACACCTCTCTTGAAAAGTATCCTACCCTAGGTAAGACTATTCCAAGGATAATATAGCTAGGTCTTAGGTTGCTTGGAATCTCTCAGTAGGTATGTTCTAGCTGTGCCTACAAGGGGTCTTACATGCAATCTGCAAATTTTCAAGTTTGGAGTAGCAAACACACATAAACCCTTTTATGGTTTTCAGCTGATAAAATAATGTAAAATGTTGCTCGAATTCCTAATCTAACAACTAACAATGGTTTTGAAGAAAATGCAAAAGGTTAGGGTTTTAGAAGAATCCTAAGTGACATTTGTAATGCATAGGTTATCTTTAGTAGATAAATACTCCAAAACTTTAAACCAACTTCTTGAGTTACCAAACTGAAATGGGTGTTACAATGCTACAGAAAATGGTGCTATCTTCAATGGAAGTCAATAGATTTTTAGCTCACATTCATTTGCTAAATACCCAATAAATGGCGTGACTTAACTTATGAAATGAAATTAAACTTTAGCACAGATAATCATCCCAGACTAACTTTACACAACTATTTACCATCAGCAAATAACTCAAAGTACAGACTTAGAGTATTCATCAGATACTACAACAAACCATTAACATTATGAAAGCACAACTAACTAACTATGGGAGAGCAAGAAGCGAACCATGAAAACCAAAATGAGCCAATACAAGACACAAATTCTCAAAATTACTGTAGAAACTTGCTTTGCATTACTTCAAATGGCATAGAGTCAACAATTCGGCATCAAATCTCTCTTACAAACAAAGGAAATGGCAGCCCTTTATATAGAAAAGTAGCATACTGAGTTTTTAAATGGACGGTGGAGATTAACTTAACACCGACAATCCAGATTACATCAATAAATACAACTGTAATAGCTCACATCAATTCTTGGATTACATTTTGTCTTCTATGAAAAAGACGAAAAATAGCCCCCATATACATTGAATCTAGTCAATTTGACTAGCCAACTCAATATATTAATAGAAAAGAACATTCTAGAAGAATGAAAAAGACAAAATAGAGTCACATGCTGCCCTGAATACAACAATTTACAATTATGACGAGATTACATCCTTAAAAGATTCAAAATAATATCAAGATTCTTTATCTAAGTCAATTTTGTCTTCGCTAGCTAGCTTGTTACGGTAAGTCAGCCACGCATCAAGTGGAGGACTAATCTCAAATGAATCTAGATCCTTTAAATGATTTATCCTATACTCAAACATCTCTAGCTCCCAACTGAATTTACTATATATCTTTTCTATCTCTGCACCTGCCTTGTGAACCGCCTTGAATTTGGCCCTGAGGTCACTTGCCTTGTCCAACCTATCCTCCATACTAAGCATGGCATCTTCAAAAACCACCTTGTGTAACTTATCTTTACACTTCTTGATATCAAATGGAGCATAATCATCGTAGGATGCTTCTCGTCAATCCTTTAAAGAGTCATTGATATCATATATGATTAATCTTAGCTCCTCATCGGTTGGCTTATATGTTTCTTTTATATGCTCAAAAGTTTCTTTTCTTAAAAGCAGCTATTGATACCATTAAATGGCCTTGGGGAGCTGATTCCCAGTCAAAATATTCTCTACAACCAGAGTCTGGGTAGGCAATTCTCTGATGCTCTTTATCTGAAAATACATATGCGAATAGTATTCATCGAAGGAGTCACACTCTTCACGTAAATCTCTCCATTTCTTATGCAATTCTACTAATTTTTTGTGCGCTTAAGCAGTGGCACTAATAGTTTCGCATCCCATCTCAAAAATTTTTAATAACCAATTTTTTGTACCTTGGGATTTGGATCTTATCTCACCCAATCTGGCCATTTCATCAATAGATAGGAAAGTGGGTATCATCCTTATATCTCCCCCTGCATCTATTGGCTTTACCAAAAACTAAAGGCATGCATGAAGTTCTTCATTCTGCTACTTCAAATCCTTCTTGGATGTTTCATCCTTGTCCAGGTGTTCCAAAATTGATGTGATTGACTCCTTGAAATCATCCACTCTTTGAGCATGAGTGGCTGGTCCCAGATCAACTGTAGATATTATGTAATCTTCCACCCTAACTTGTTCTTTTGCTACACCAACTGGCGGGACTACTATTTCTATAATTCTCAATCTTGATTCATCCCTATAGATTCTGGAATGTGTCTTAGCCTTCTTTTGCTTCTTGGGCTTCTGAGCCTATGATAAAATGTTACTCAGATCAAGCTACATTATTTCCACCTATGGTTTAGGATACGCTATTCTACTTTGTATCCATTCAGGTGCAGAAGATTTGTTCAATTCAGTGGCTCCATTACCATCAATTACAGCCAGCTCTTTGGGTGATTTTTGTTCTTACTCTGGTTCTCTTCCTTTTCTTCTTCTTCTTGGGCCAAGTTTTCCAGATTTGCCATTACATTTTCTTGAGCTGACTTAAAAACTTCCTCTGCCTGACCTTTATCTAGAGGGCTATCAAATACATCAATAACTTCAACATTGGCCGAAGGTTCATGGGAATCTTCATCACTTACTTCAGTCAATATATATTTCTCCTCCTCAAGTGTTGTTTTAGGCTCATGCAATCCTAACTCTGCACATACTTTCTCAATCCCAGACAGCAGTGGTACTGCAAAAGAATCTGCAGGCATTTGTGAAATAGGGACAATAGAGGATATGGCTAGGAAAGGCATATTGACTTGTGTTAGGTTAGATAAGACTGATGACAAGGAAGAAGAGATGACAAGAGGTGAAGGAAAGGGTAGTGAAGGTAGAGGGAGAGGGGGTGAAAGGATGGTAGAAATGGGAGGTAATGGTAATTGAGTAGAAGAAGTAGAAGATGTAAGTGTAGTGATAGTGGAAGGGCATGAAATGATGATAGTGGAAGAAATAGGGCTTCTAGAGGTGTTGGAAGAAATTGCTAGTGAGCAGGAAGTAGTTGCAATGGTAGAGGTAAGAGAGGTGGCAGGGGATGTTTCTTGAGTTATGGGTTAAGTGGATGCAGTAGAGGAAGGAGTGATAGAAGGAGAAGTGATAGTAGAAACGGCAGGGGTTGTGACAGCAATGCCCACACTTTGGGTAGTAGGAGACTGGGCAGTTGGAGGACTAGAATCTTTCTTGGTTGTAGCATCCTCCTTACTAACTTCTTT
Source organism: Cunninghamia lanceolata (assembly GCA_027924645.1). Taxonomy (NCBI): domain Eukaryota; kingdom Viridiplantae; phylum Streptophyta; class Pinopsida; order Cupressales; family Cupressaceae; genus Cunninghamia; species Cunninghamia lanceolata. The sequence goes on along the minus strand of BSBN01000467.1, from coordinate 3,385,228 downwards.
TATTATTACCTTCTTTTCCTTAGAGCCTTCTCCAGGGCCACTTAGCATATCTCTTTTCTTGGAGGCCCTTGTCCTGGTAGAGGGAGGTTGATCTTTCTTTGGAGTAGGCCTTACAGATGGCTTCTTCATCTTCTTCACTTTTTCGGCCAGAGATGTATGTTCTTCACTGTCTGACTTCTATCTCTCAGCTAGCTCTACTTCATCTGTGACATGGATTGGCTCATCCTCTTCTCCCCTGGAGTCCTTATCTAATTCTAATGTTGTATAAGTGAGTTGAACTCCCTGTCCTTCTAGAGTAGCCACATGACCTCTTACCCAGGCTTTGCTTAATTTGATAGGTTCTCTCATAACAGTATCGAAGGAGCTCTCTCCTACATTTTCCCAATTTGGCAATGGGATAGGCTGATGGTATTGAGCCTCCCATGGTCCTCTAACCATAACATTTTCATCATCTTGTAGCTAGTCTGGCATTGCCATAATGTGAAACTTCTTGATAAAATCCAAAGGCAGCCTTGAATGTGCTTTCTTCATAATCTCAAAATCATCGGGACAATTGGCCCAAAAATCTTCAATGTTCATCTTGTGGAACAACTTCTTACTCACGAACCTTTCCATCACCTTATTTGGATCAAAATGATCCCTTGCATCGTAGTAGAGTAAGTTGAGGAGTTGAAGCTCTTTATTAGAATGCTCTACAGATGCTAAAGAAGGGCATGCATAAATTCCCTTGCTAAACTTGATAGGAAACTACACATTAGTTCTGTGCAAGTGTTTGAGCTTCTTGACACAGGGTATTAACTATCTAGATAGCTCCAGAAGTATTGTCTTATCATCGGGATACCTAGGAAGTCTGGAGGGCATCCCAATGAAGCCTTGCACCCTTAACAATGTGAATTTCTTGAAATGGATGTACCATCTACCGTACCTAGTTATTTCATTCATGGCCTTAGTGGAAATCCTCAAGGCTATGTTACCTTACAGCTTTCTAGTTATATACATCATGAAAGCATCATTTACTCTTTTAAAATGTATCAAATATTAAGGAGAGGTCAGCTGTGGGTAGCATTCATATACCTTTATCTGAGTTTGCTCATCATTCTCAACTTCTCCAATTTTGGATAGCCCAACATAGTGATTTCTTCTTGCCAATGCATAAACAATATAGGATGTTCATCTGAAGTACCTTTTGTCCTTAAAATTGCCAAAGGCCTCATGAATGTTGTCACTAAGGATTTGAGCCTAGTGGAACTTAGTCCCTTTCAATATCTCAATGATAATGACAAACATCCATTCCTTAAAGGTGGAGGCTATAGGTAATCCATATATCCTACTCAAGAAAGTTACTAAGTCTCCAATTTCATCATAGAAATCACTTTTGTATAGTATTCGGGGAAGTTTGATGAGAGCAGACCTCCTGCTTTTGGCCCAATTATCATTCATGTACTTTCTGCAACCTTCTACATCTTTGTTATAAGTCTCCTCTGATCTTTGTTTGTCTGGCATAGTCATAACCTTGTGCCAAGGAATATCAAAGGTCTCAGCTAGAGAAGGTGGGCTTAAATCAACCAAGATATCCCCACTGGTTGTTTGGATTGTTCTTGTCATTGCATCATACCTATCTACACAAGTTGCCATCAGTTCTGCACATTGGACTGAAGTGGAGAAGGCAGTAGCTTGTGATATACCACTGTCCTTGAGTATTTTGGCCCTAGGAGTTGGGTTTGGACTGAAGACCCTCAATCTGAAGTCATCTAGGTCTATGTGACCTAGGTCTGTATCTCCTACATCACTCCACCCGGAGTGAATCTTGGTCTCTGAAGGGATTCCTTTGAATTCGTACTTCATAGCTTGGGCTCAGGCAGTCATTTAGTCTGTAGGACCAGACCTTATAAGTTTGATACCTTGAGGATCCTTTTAGCGTACTCCTAAGTTTAAGATGAACTTTGATTTAAATCTGCTATTACTACTGATATACCCTTTTTTAAAGAATCTAATAGTTATCACTATTGCACTTACAACAATAATCATAAATACATGCAAAGAGACATTTAATGTTGCAAGAAATCCTATGAAAATTTTCATTATCTATGCATTACAACATTCACTCCATCATTTTTGGCACTTTCCCTTTGAAAATTGTTTGAAAATTTAGTCATTTGCATGATTTGCGCTATTTTGAGGGTCATCCGACCTGCAAGTAGAAAAGCGTTGAAATCAGGGTCTACCGACCTTAGCAGGAAAAATAGGCTTGTTCAACTCAAGGTTCAACAATTATTCATGCTTTTTAATGTTTTGTGCAGATTTCAATGGTTACTGACTTCTACAGATTTTAGAGGTCACCAACCTCCATCGGTTGTCAAGTCAGTCAGTTGGGACTTAGCGTAAATCCTATTGATATCATTTGTACTACATTTGCACGGGATTTGGACAGGATCATTTTTAGCGCAAGGCCGATGTAATGTTTCTAGCGGGATTTGGGACACCACCGACTTTGTAGAGAAATTTGGGGTGTCCGACCAAGTCAGAGACAAGGTCTTTTAGTGCAAGGTTAGCGCAAGGTATTTTCAGTGCAAAAAGCAGTTTCAATGTTAGCGGGGTTTTGCAGTCCTCCCAACCTAATCAGTGAGATACGACATGGGCATGTAGGTTGAAGGTCAATGTTTTTAGCGTGCAATAGATCATAAAGTGAGGTGTGGGTTTTAGAGGTCATCGATCAACTAGAAAATTGACAAATTTAAAGGTTGGTCAGACCTCATTTTGGTGCTAAAAATTGAATGTGTCCATGGCAAAATTTATCTAAGTTTTGGTTTAGTTAACTCATGGAAATCCATTTATGTTTTCAATAGGGAATCGTAGTGAGGTTTCAACGAAGAACAAACAATCTATGCATGGAAACCCTAGCTAGAAACCCTATGAATGTTCATTTTAGAAAGACAAATGTTCAATCAAAACCCTAATTGCATGTAGTGAAATCTCGAAGGACAAGGTTTGGAACCCTACCTGGTAAATGTGGAAGATGTGTTGAGACTATGCAAACAGGGGTGGTCACGGATCGAACTTGGGTGGATCGGCAACAAACAAAGCTCTAGAAATCCTGTCGAATGCAAAAGAAATGGTTCAAATGGAGGATTTACCCCTTTTATCCCCTGGCAAAATCATCATTAATGCACAACATACAATTGTCATTTTTAGGGTTTCGACATGGTTTCTCCCTAGCTCGGACCTGGCGGGGAAATTGGGTGCGTTAGACCTGGTCAGTGAGGGACCTTTTCAATGCTAAAACTTATAAATTCAACTTGCACTGTTTGCAAGCCTTTAAGGTCCATCTGACTTGCGGGTATTTTTGATTCATCTGACTTAGTCGGTGATCAATCGATTTAGTGCAAGTCAGAGACTGTTGATTCTAGTGCAGAAGTCCGCCAGAGAGAAAATTAGTGCTGAAGTCAGTGACAACAGATTTTAGCACCAAGTCGGTTGGAGGACAATCTAGCGCAATGGTCAGACAGATAGGAATTTAGTGTAAAAGTCAGTTGGAGGGCAATCTAGCACAAAAGGGCAATTCAAGGCCTTCAAAAGGGATGTAAAAAACCAACCTAGTAGATTCTTGAAGTGATTTCTCAATATCATCGTTCAATCAAGTTCAAATGCACTTTGAACATTTAACCACTTGGGAGATGAAAAAAGATCTCATGACATCTAAGCCAAATCAAAAGAGGGGGTCCTCATTTTCTTGAATGGGGCACGTGTGCGAGGCACAACAAATGGCGGATCTACTGGAAAATGCTCCCAAGCATTCCAATGATAAACGTTTAGTTCAAACCCAGAATCTCTGTGTTTCCCACATATTAAATGAAAAAGCAAGGTACCTTATCAAAGAATCTAAGATCACTACTAGTGCAACCATCCACATCCTTAAAACCTGAGTGTGTGCAATTGTATTCATTCCCATCCTTTGGCAACTAAGTTCATCCAAGATCCCCTAAGACAAGCTAGGAAGCTAAGATCATTCTACCACCAAGAAATGCTCAAATTTTGGGATGTGATGAGCTTTGAGAGACAGATAATGTTTTCTGGTATGATGGCATTTAATGGCAACCATTTCTAGATAGTACCTTTTGTAAGTATTTACAATTGATAGTCTCTTTATTTGCACTGTAACGGGTCTAGCATTGAAAAACGCCTTTTATTTTTACCCAATATAAGCTAGCAACACTTAGTGTCACTTACCCTTTTGCTTGATTGATAGTGCATGTGGTAGAAGAAGAAGTCAACCCTTTTACTTGACACAAGATCACTTAGACTCGCCTAGCTACCTTAGGATCATTTAGAGTGTGAAAGATATATGGTTAGAAAATACTTTAGGTGCACCAACTAAGGACTCATTTCCAATGAACAGACACCATACTCCTTGGCATAAAAGTGGAACCCACAACAAAACTAAGTGGAAACCTTGGCTTCTTGAAGGAAAACTCATGACTATTCACTCATCAAAGAAGCACTTGAAGGTCCACACAACTACCACCACATCAAAAACAAAGACCCCGCGAAAAAGCAAGCGAAAAAAGCAAAACCAAAAGGACAACTAATCTAAGCAAAGCACCTAACAACTAAGGAAAGCAAAGTTAGGAAAGCAAGACTAAACTAAAGGCAACCTAGACTAACCAAAGTAAACAAACCCCTAACTATGTACACTAAAATGAGGCATGATTGCCTTTCAGGCCTGGAAGTAGTGCTTTAGGAACTGGCCATTCACAGGCAATGGCAACTCCTCACCAGTAAGGGTCTTGAGTCGGTATGTGTTGTCTCCAAGGATCTCATAGATCTGATAGGGGCCCAACCAAAGTTTATCAAACTTACCATGTTCTCCTTTCTTTTCATGCACTTTATCCCAACATAGGACCAAATCAGAAATACGGAAGGCTTTGACCTTGGCTCTTTTGTCGAGCCATCATTTTACAACTCCTTGATGTTTAGCAAAGTTTTCTATAGAAGCATCATGTTTCTCTTCAAGGTACAGTAATTGGGCCAACCTAGAGGCCAATTGATCATCAGTTTCAAGGTAGTCTTGCATGAATTGTAGTATGGGAATCCTCAAGTGGATAGGAAAGATGGGTTCAATCCCATAGACTAGGTGATAAGGCGATGTGCTCAGGGCTGCTTTATGTCTGATCTTATCAGCCCATAAGACAAATCTAAGCTGAGTATGCTAGTCTATGGGGTTTTTATCTAATAGTTTCTTAATGACCTCAAGTAGATTTTTGTTTGTTGATTCAACCACCCCATTCCCTTGTGGATAGTAATTAGATGAGAACTTGAGAGTAATCCCATAATCAAATGCCTAGTTAGAAAAACGTAATGATGAAAAGGTAGGGCCATTATCACAAACTAAAACAAATGGACAACTGAATCTAGTGATAATATGCTTTTCAACAAATTCATAACTAGCTCTGTGGTGCATTGCTTACAAGCTATTGCTTTAGACCATTGAGTGCAGTAATCAGTAGCGGTCAAAATATACCTGTGGCCTGTAAAGGAAGGTGGATTGATCATACCGATAAAGTTGAGGCCCCATTGATAAAATGGTTGTACCTCCACCATAGGTTGCAAGGGCATGGGCTGCATGTCGCTCTCTATGTGCAGCTATTTGGCATATATGACAGGTTCTTACATGTGAATATGCGTCTTTGAACAAAGTTGGCCAGTAATACCCAGCACAAAGAACCTGATTAGCTGTTGAATGGGCTGACCCATGTCCTGTCCCAAATTTCTCATGAAAACTAGTTAACACTTGATTGACCTCTGACTTATCCAAACACCTTAGATAGATGCCTTCGTGATTCTTCTTGTAAACGACTGATCCTTTTATCATGTAATTGCTTCTTTTCAGTCTGAGTGCTCTCCTTTGAACTGAATTCAGCTGTGGTGGATAGCATTGATTGAGTAAATAAAATATGATATCTCCGTACCACTCATCTTTTGAAATGTCTTTTAACAGGTACTGCTGGGAGACTAGGCCTAGTCCCACTTCAACCATTGTTCTAGTGAGGGCTTGACCTCTTACCAATTTCATCGGTTGAATATCTATGTCAAACTCTTGCAATATGGTGACCCACTTCCCTCTTCTTTCTCCTAATTCACTTTGCATCAACAATGCTTTGACTGCGGCATCTGGAACTATAGCAATCACTTGAATTCTTAAGATGTAATGACAAAATTTCTTAACTGCCTTTACCAGAGCGTACGCTTGTTTTTCCACATTTGGATATCTTAGCTCTACATCTTTCAATGGAGTGCTCATGAAAGCGATGGGCCTTTCATCATCAACTGACCTCTTTTGTGTCAACATTGTAGCACAAGTATACTCAGAAGCAAATGAGTATATTTGAAATGGCAAAGTGTAATCGGGACTCACCAAGACAGGTGCATTGGCTATAGCTTGTTTAATTTCTGCAAAGGCAACCTTGGCTTCTAGAGTCCAATCCATTTTAGCATCCTTTTTCAGCATGGCGTTGAGAGGTCAAACAATCTCAGCAAACCCCGTGATGAATTTAAGTACAAAATTGATCTTACCAAAGTATGACTTAAGTTTCTTCTTGCTGGCTGGGGGAGGTACTTTGAGTATTGCTTGGATCTGGTCTAGGTCAATAGATATTCCTTGCTCAGATATTATATGTCCCAGCAACTTCCCCTCAGTTACTCCAAAAATGCACCTCTTGGGATTGATTGATATACCATAATCCTTACATCGCTGCAACACCTTTCTCAAATCTACTACATGATCTTCTCGCCTCTTAGAGAACACCATGAGGTCGTCCATGTAGATGATAATACATTTTCCAACTAACCCTTTAAAAGCAACATCTATTGCATGCTGAAAAGTTACACCAGCATTAATTAAACCAAATGGCATGCGACGATATGCATAGATGCCCCATTTGCAGGTGAAGGACGTAATCTGTCTTCACAGTCTACCATCACCTGGTTGTAACCAAATATTCATCCAAAAATGACATCATCTGGGACCCATTAACAATCTACAGCACTTTGTGTAAAGAAGGTAGTGGGTAATTATCCTTTTTAGATGCTTTGTTTAAGTTATGGAAGTCAACACAAAGCTTGATTTCTCCATTTTTCTTCTGGACTAGAACTAAATTTGCTACCCATGTGGAATGTCTAACTAGAAATATTATCCTTGCTAATAGCAACTTCTGTACTTCTTTGAAAATTAGTGGTTCTAGTAGAGCATTCACCAGCCGCTACCTTTGTCTAAATGGCTTTGCTCCTGGCTTCAACGGGATGGTGTGTGTGATGATCGAGGTATCGTATGTCTTTAGATCTTCATAGCTCCATGCTATAACCTCATGGTAATCTCTTAATGCATGTATGATTCATGTCCTTTCTTCTGCAGTACTAGCTTTCCCAATGAACACATTCTTAACATTTTCTTCTATTCCCAAGTTAAATGGTTCACACTTTCCTCCTGGAGATTCTCCTTCTTTCCTTTGAGTTCCTAGATTGTCAGCATCAAACAATCTTTCCAATTCTACCATTCCCTGTGGAATCGTATTGGTTTTCAGGTTTAGCACACCTTCTAAATCCATTTCACTAGGTTCCATTTCTTCTTCATCTATTATCTGAGCAGTGAAAACATCAGATGAAGTAAGGAAGTTAATTATGTGTTGATCATCTTCAAAAACTTAAAAATTGGTAACATTGTCAGGTACAGACGAGGTAGCGACAAATTCCACATAAAACTTTTTTAATCCTGCCATGGACATTGGCTCCAATGTTCTCGATGTCTAATCTAGAGCATTTGTAACATGATTCTACCTCCTTGGGATCAATTAGATATTAAAACCATCAAAGCATTCTATCAAATCCTAGACTCTATTCCTGTACCTATTTAGCCTCTTATCATTACATGAGTATTTCTTTCTTACTTGTTTCACCACTAACTCAGAATCACCAAACACCTAGATAATTCTGACCTTCTTCTGTAGTGCTAGCAATAACCCTTGAACTAATGCTTCATATTTAGTGACATTGTTTGTGCATGAAAATTGCAGTCTCTGTGACACCATTTATGAGCTCCCAGTGAGGCTAATCAATTCAACCCCTGCACCAGACCCTTGTTTGCATCTTGAGCCATCAAATCTTAAGGTCCATAAGCAGAAATCTCTGCTGCTATCATTCTATTTCACAGATTTCTTCTCATCAAGCAGAGGCTCAAGTTCTTCCTTCTTTTCAACACCTGACACCTTCTTTAGAATTATAGGGATCTTCAGTTGTCTTTGTACTTGATTTACTACTTCTTGACACAATTGGCAAGTGAATTCAGAATGTGATGTATCATGTATGTAGCACCAATTGGGCAATAGTAACTCCTCCATTTGAACCTGCTTTCCAACAGTTGTTTGATCTTGCGCAAATCTGTCTACAAAATCTCAGAATCCTTTGAATATCCCAGGTTCATCCTCTTTTGAAGAGTCTTCTGAATCTGATTGAATGTATGCTTTTGTACTTTCCAATCTTTCTATAAGTGGTTTAGGGGGTCTTAAGCAACTCAGCATAAGGACTTCTTCTGACTAACTAATGTGTGGAAGATAAACTCCCAAATCAACTTCTGAGGATAGAATCTCGTTGGGTGGACTGTATTCTGTGATCATATGCTTCATCTTAGGTTCTCTTTCAATACGTATCTGATTGGCCAACCCTTTCCATGGCAGCCACATATGAGAAAAGTTAGTTGCCATATAACCGTTCAAAGTCCTAGACCAGTCTATACTCAGAAGCATGCCATATTGATCTGGAATGTCCACCACATGAATATCTATATACTGTTGCACCCTAGGATTAGAAGCCAACTGCATGTGTATCCTGTTTAATTCACCTACTACATTCACTTCAGTCTCATCTAATTGTGTCACCTTCCTGAAAGACTTGGCTGGAGTGAGCTCGAGTGCTTTACAGACTAATAATGGCATTACATTCGTGGAAGCACCAGAATCTACTAAATAGTTATGGAGGTTTTTATTGAATATCCTAAGTGTTAAGAGGAAAGCAGGACTTTCCCTCTTGTCTTTATATAGTGTCATCTTTTGTTCCACATCAGTCACATGTATTCTTTCTTTCCCTTTATCAATGCTATCTTTGGTGATATTCTCCTTTGGTACATAATCAATTTTGGTTGCAACACCCATATCTTGGAAGAAAGATTCCTGACCTCAGGTATTTTAAGTAATTCATACACAGAAAGACTGACCTTCATTTTCTTAAGTTCCTCAGCTACATACTGCCCCATTTTTACTATGTCAGATCATTGAAAATTTTCTGCAGTAGTAGCGCCCTAATATACTGATTGATGGGGAACTTTCGGGGGTTCAAGGTTATTGGTAGCTTTTGGGTCAGGTGGAATCTGATAGTTGTTTGGCGGGATGGAGGTGGTGAAAGGGCCTTTAGGCTTGCTACTTCTCAGGTTGTAAGGAGTCTTATTGTACTGCTGATATGCATAACTTCTTCAGAATCTTCTTCCTCAGGTTGATTATCATCTTGGAATGGAAATGTCTAACTATCAAGGACTAGAGCAGTGTCAAACCTATGAGAAGGAACAATTTCATACCCTTTCGGCGGAGTCTCCTGATTTTCAGCATTTTGAATCTCCATTTGGAAGATACTGGATGCAATCTAGAATTTTGGGTAGTCTAGTTCAGAGTGAGCATTCGTGTTGTGCAGTCTGCACCAAGTGGACAAAGCTACTTCAGCTAACATCACATGACCCGGGGACCTGGTATCATTGTTCTAATTTTCTAAGGGTGATGGGACTCCTCCATTGTTCAGTCTGGTGTTCCAGGATCGGTTTGGCTAATGTTGAAAGTTCTGATTTTGATACTGATTATGATTTGGAAACTGGTTCTGATTTTGATTCTAGGAGTACTGCTGATTCTAAAAAGTTTGTTGATTCTATCCCCTCTGTTGTAGGTAAGCATTATAGTTCTTGAGGTGGGTAACCTCAGCAGTAAGCTTCTTCATTTTCTCAACTAGTTCTTTGATATCATCTTTGTCTTCTTTGGCTTTGGCTATTTCTGAAGACTGTAGGAAAGGCATTTGTGCTGGAGGTGTTTCAACTACTAGATTGTCTGGGTGAATCACCAAAGCCTGTGTTGCAGCTAGGTTTGGAACCGGATTCATCACAGGAGTATGATTATCTAATGCATGATTTATCATAGGTATTTGATTTGGAATGGTAACAGGTCCCATGTGGTTCAATGGACTGGAAGCTATCTGTCCTAGCTGGGTACTCACAGTGACAGCAACAGAATATGCTTGAGCTAAAGTAGCAGGGGTTGGGTCAGCTCTCCTTGCGAACATGGAGGTAAGTTTATCTAGGGTAGCATAGTAAATAGGTAGGGCAACGGCCTATTCTACAGCGTAAGGAGCTTGCAAGTGATTGAAAGCTTTCTGAAATCTATTGTTAAAGGAACTTATCATCTCTCCTTCACCTTGACAGATTTCTACAAAAGATCAATAAAGGTCAGCTGGGGTGGTAGGCATACGGAACCTATCCAGAAATGTCGTCTTCAGGTTTAGCCATGAATTTATGGATGCTACAGGGAGGTTAGTGAACTAGTAATAAGTTTCATCTTGCAGAGAATAAGGGAACAACCTACATATAACATCTTCATACTATACTTGCAACATGAACATGTTAGCTTCAAAGATTTTAATGTGCTCATCTGCAGTCCTATCTGGATCATTTACTCTGAACTTTAAATAGAACTTATCTAGGTTCTTTGGCATATCATGGTAATCATTGAACAGAAAAGGAGACTGGTTATTTCCTGCAAAGAAGGCCATGTTGGGAGGATTAAAGGGAGTTGCAACTATGTTCCCAGGGGCTGACTGAGCTCTTGGGGCTTTGGGTATTCCTTGATCCCTTCTTGTTTGTCTAAATTCTGTCAGGGACAACAACTCTTCTCCAGCTGAGCTAGATCTAGTGTGTCTCTATCTAGTCCCCGGACTTGCTAATTTTTAGGTAGAGGGAAAATAGTTGCCCTCCTTCTAGTGCCAATTTTGTTGATGGCAGTTTTAGCACACAACAACACAGGTGTGATTGCTGGTTTCACACCTCTCTTGAAAAGTATCCTACCCTAGGTAAGACTACTCCAAGGATAATGCAGCTAGGTCTTAGTTTGCTTGGAATCTCTCAGTAGGTATGTTCTAGCTATGCCTACAAGGGGTCTTACATGCAATCTGCAAATTTTCAAGTTTGGGGCAGAAAACACACATAAACCCTTTTATGGTTTTTAGCTGATAAACAATGTAAAATGCTGCTGGAATTCCTAATCTAACAACTAACAATGGTTTTGAAGAAAATGCAAAAGGTTAGGGTTTTAGAAGAATCCTAAGTGACATTCGCAATGCATAGGTTATCTTTAGTAGACAAATACTCCAAAACTTTAAACTAGCTTCCTGAGTTACCAAACTGAAATGGGTGTTACAGTGCAATAGAAAATGGTGCTATCTTCAATGGAAGTCAATAGATTTTCAAATCACATTTATTTGCTAAATACCTAATAAATGGCATGACTTAACTTATGAAATGCAATTGAACTTTAGCATAGACAATCAACCTAGACTAACTTTACACATCTATTTACCATCAGTAAATAACTAAAAGTATGGACTTAGAGTATTCATCAGTTACTACAGCAAACCATGAACATTATAAAAGCACAACTAACTAACTATGGGAGAGTAATAAGCAAACCATGAAAACCAAAATGAGCCAATACAAGACACAAATTCTAAAAATTACTGTAGAAACTTGCTTTGCATTACTTCAAATGGCATAGAGTCACCAATTCGGCATCAAATCTTTCTTACAAACAAAAGAAATGGTAACCATTTATATAGAAAAGAAGCATACCAAGTTTTCAAATAGACAGTGGAGATTAACTTAACACTGACGGTTTAGATTACATCAATAAATACAATTGTAACAGCTCACATCAATTCTCAAATTACATTTTGTCTTCTATGAAAAAGACAAAAAATAGCCCCCAAATACATTGAATCTAGTCAATTTGACTAGCCAACTCAATATATTAATAGAAAAGAACATTTTAGAAGCATGAAAAAGACCAAATAGAGTCACATGCTGCCCTGAATACAGTAATTTACAATTATGACAAGATTACATCCTTAAAAGATTCAAAATAATATCAGGATTCTTTATCGAAGTCAATTTTGTCTTCACTAGCCAGCTTGTTACAGTAAGTCAGCCATGCATCAAGTGCAGGATTAATCTCAGATGGATCTGGATCCTTCAAATGATTTATCTTGTAGTCGAACATCTCCAGCTCCTGATTGAATTTATTGTATATTTTTTCTATCTCTACACCTGTCTTGTGAACCGCCTTGAATTCGGCCCTGAGGCCACTTGCCTTGTCCAACCTATCCTCCATATTGAGTGTGGCATCTTCAAAAATCACCTTATGTAACTTATCTTTACACTTCTTGATATCAAATGGAGCATAATCATCGTAGAATGCTTCTCAGAAATCCTTTAAAGAGTCATTGATATCATATATGATTGATCTTAGCTCCTCATCAGCTAGCTTATATGCTTCTTTTATATGCTCAAAAGTTTCTTTTCTCAAAAGTAGCTGTTGATACCATTCAACGGCCTTGGGTAGCTGATTCCCAGTTAAAATATTCTCTACAACTAGAGTCTAGGTAGGCAATTCTCTGATGCTCTTTATCTGAAAATACATATGAAAATAGTATTCATCGAAGGAGTCACACTCTTAGTGCAAATCTTTCCATTTCTTATGCAATTCTACTAATTTTTTGTGTGCTTGAGCAGTGGCACTAATAGTTTTGCATCCCATCTCAAAAACTTTTAATAACCAATTTTCTATACCTTGGGATTTGGATCTTATCTCACCTAATTTGGCCATTTAATCAGTAGATAGGAAAGTGGGTATTGTCCTTATATCTCTGCTGCATCTACTGGCTTTACCAAAAACTGAAGGCATGTGCGAAGTTCTTCATTCTATTGCTTCAAATCCTTCTTGGATGTTTCATCCTTGTCCAGCTATTCCAAAATTGATGTGACTGACTCCTTGAAATCATTCCCTCTTTGAGCACGAGTGGCTGGTCCTAGATCAACTGTAGATATTATGTAATCTTCCACCCTAACTTGCTCTTTTGCTAAATCAGCTGGCGGGATTGCTATTTCTACAATTCTTGATCCTAATTCATCCCTATAGATTCTAGATTGTGTCTTAGCCTTTTTTTGCTTCTTGGTCTTCTAAGCCTGTGATAAAATGTTACTCAGATCAAGCTGCATTATTTCCACTTGGGGTTCAGGATACACTATTCTACTTTGCAGCCATTTAGGTGTAGAAGATTTGTTCAATTTAGTGGCTTCGTTACCATCAATTATAGCCAACTCTTTGGGTGATTTCTATTCTTGCTCTAGTTCTTCATTCTTTTCAGTGCTTATCTCCTCTTCCTTTTCTTCTTCTTGGGCTAGGTTTTCTAGATTTGCCATTACATTTTCTTGAGCCGACATGAAAACTTCCTCCGTCTGACCTTTATCTGGAGGGCTATCAAATACATCAATAACTTCAACATTGGCCAAAGGTTCATGGGAATCTTCATCACTTACTTTGGTTAATATGTCTTTGTCCTCCTCAAGTGTTGTTTCAGGCTCATGCAATCCTAACTTTGCACATACTTTCTCAATCCCAGGCAGCAGTGGTACTGCCAAAGAATCTGTAGGCATTTGTGAAATAGGGACAGCAGAGGATATGGCTAGGGAAGGCATATTGAATTGTGTCAAATTAGATAAGACTGATGACAAGGAAGAAGAGATGACAAGAGGTGAAGGAAAGGGTAGTGAAGGTAGAGGGAGAGGGGGTGAAAGGATGGTAGAAATGGGAGGTAATGGTAATTGAGTAGAAGAAGTAGAAGATGTAAGTGTAGTGATAGTGGAAGGGTATGAAATGGTGATAGTGGAAGAAATAGGGCTGCTAGAGGTGTTGGAAGAAATTGCCAGTGAGCTGAGAAGTAGTTGCAATGGTAGAGGTAAGAGAGGTGCCAGGGGATGTTTCTTGAGTTATGGAAGCTGAGGTTATGGGTGAAGTGGATGCAGCAGAGGAAGGAGTGATAGATGGAGAAGTGATAGTAGAAACAGCAGGGGTTGTGACAATAGTGCCCACACTTTGGGTAGTAGAAGACTGGGCAGTTGGAAGACTAGAATCTTTCTTGGTTGTAGCATCCTCCTTACTAACTTCTTTTACTTTTACCTTCTTTTCCTTAGAGCCTTCTCCAGGACCACTTGGCTTATCTCTTTTCTTGGAGGCCCTTGTCTTGGTAGAGGGAGGCTGATCTTTCTTCGGAGGAGGCCTTGCAGATGGCTTCTTCATCTTCTTCACTTTTTTGGCCAAAGATGTATGTTCTTCACTGTCTGATTTTTGTCTCTCAGTTGGCTCTACTTCATCTGTGACATGGATTGGCTCATCCTCTTCTCCCCCGGAGTCCTTATCTGATTCTAATGCTATATAAGTGAGTTAAACTCCCTATGCTCCTAGAGCAGCCACCTAACCTCTTACCCAGGCTTTGCTTAATCTGATAGGTTCTCTCATAACAATATCCAAGGAGCTCTCTTCTGCATTTGTCCAATTTAGCAATGGGATAGGCTGATGGTACTAAGCCTCCCATGGTCCTCTGACCATAACATTTTCATCATCTTGTAGGTGGTTTGGCACTGCCATAATGTGAAACTTCTTGATAAAATCCAAAGGTAGCCTTGAATGTGCTTTCTTCATAATCTCATAATCATCAGGGCAATTGGCCCAAAAATTTTCAATGTGCATCTTGTGAAACAACTTCTTACTCATGAACCTTTCCATCACCTTATTTGTATCAAAATGATCCCTTGCATTGTAGTAGAGTAAGTTGAGGAGTTGAAGCTCTTTATTAGAATTCTCTGCAGATGCTAAGGAAAGGCATGCATAAATTCTCTTGCCAAACTTGATAGGAAACTGCAAATTAGTTCTGTGCAAGTGTTTGAGTTTCTTGGCACAGGGTATTAACTATCTAGATAGCTCCAAAAGTATTGTCTTATCATCAAGATACCTAGGAAGTCTGTAGGCCATCCCAGCGAAGCCTTGCATCCTTAAATATGTGAATTTCTTGAACTGGATGTACCATCTGTTGTACCTAGTTATTTCATTCATGGCCTTAGTGAAAATCTTCAAGGCTGTGTTACCTTGCAGCATTCTAGTTATATACATTGTGAAATCATCATTTACTCTTTTAAAATGTATCAAAGATTGAGGAGAGGTCAGCTGTGGGTAGCATTCATATACCTTTATCTGAGTTTGCTCATCATTCCTGACTTCTCTAATTTTGGACAGCCCAACATAGTGATTTCTTCTTGCCAATGCATAAACAATATAGGATGTCCATCTGAAGCATCTTTTGTCCTTGAAATTGCTAATGGCCTCATGAATGTTGTTACTAAGGATTTGAGCCTAATGGAATTTAGTCCCTTTCAATATCTCAATGATAATGACAAACGTCCATTCCTCAAAGGTGGAGGCTGTAGGTAATCCATATATCCTACTCAAGAAAGTTACTAAGTCTCCAATTTCATCATGGAAATCACTTTTGTATAGTATTCAGGGAAGTTTGATGAGAGCAGACCTCCTGCTTTTGGCCCAATTATCATTCATATACTTTTTGTAGCCTTCTACATCTTTGTTATAAGTCTCCTCTGATTCTTGTTTATTTGGCATAGTCATAACCTTATGCCAAGGAATATCAAAGGTCTCAGCTAGAGAAGGTGAGCTTAAATCAGCCAAGATATCCCCACTGGTTGTTTGGATTGTTCTTGTCATTACATCATACCTATCTGCACAAGTTGCCATCAGTTCTACACATTGGACTGAAGTGGGGAAGGCATCAGCTTGTGATATACCACTATCCTTGAGTATTTTGGCCCTAGGAGTTGGGTTTGGACCGAAGACCCTCAATCTAAGGTTATCTAGGTCTATGTGACCTAGGTCTGTATCTCCTACATCACTCCACCCATAGTGAATCTTGGTCTCTGAAGGGATTCCTTTGAATTCGTACTTCATAGCTTGGGCTCGGGCAGTCATTTAGTTTGCAGGACCGGACCTTATAAGTTTGATACCTTGAGGAACCTTTTAACGTACTCCTAAGTTTAAGATGAACTTTGATAAATCTGCTATTACTGATGATATACCCTTTTTTAAAGAATCTAACAGTTATCACTATTCCACTTACAACAATCATCATAAATACATGCAAAGAGACATTTAATGTTGCAAGAAATCCTATGAAAATTGTCATTATCTATGCATTACAACATTAACTCCATCATTTTTGGCACTTTCCCTTTGAAAATTGTTTGAAAATTCAGTCATTTGCATGATTTTTGCTATTTTGAAGGTCATCCGACCTACAGGTAGAAAAGTACTGAAATCAGGGTCTGCCGACCTCAGCGGGAAAAATAAGCTTGTCTGACTCAAGGTTCAACAATTATTCATTCTTTTTAACATTTGTGCTGATTTCAATGGTTACCGACTTGTGCAGATTTTAGAGGTCACCGACCTCCATCAATTGTCAAGTCAGTCAGTTGGGACTTAGTGCAAATCCTATTAATATCATTTGTATTACATTTGCGCGAGATTTAGACAGGATCATTTTTCACACAAGGCTGATGTAATGTTTCCAGCGAGATTTGGGACGCCACCGACTTTGCAGAGAAATTTAGGGTGTTCGACCAAGTCGGAGTCAAGGTCTTTTAGCACAAGGTCGGCGCAAGGTATTTTCCGCGCAAAAAATAGTTTCAAGGTTAGCTGGTTTTGTGGTTCTCCTGACCTAATCAGTGAGATGTGACACGGCATGTAGGTCAGAGGTTGATGTTTTTAGCACATAATGGATTTGAAAGTGCGGCGCGGGTTTTAGAGGTCACTGACCGACTAGAGAATCAACAAATTTATAGGTCGGTCGGACCTCATTTTGGCGCTAAAAATTGAATGCGTCCACGACAAAATTTGTCTAATTTTTGTTGTAGTTAACTCATGGCAATCCATTTATGTTTTCAACAAGGAATCGTAGCGGGGTTTCAACGAAGAACAAACAATCTATGCACGGAAACCCTAGCTAGAAACCCTAAGAATGTTCATTTTAGAAAGACAAATGTTCAATCAAAACCCTAATTGCATGTAGTGAAAGCTCGAAGGACAAGGTTTGGAACCCTACCTGGTAAATGTGGAAGACATGTTCAGACTATGCAAACAGAGGTGGTCGTGGATCGAACTTGGGCAGATTGGCAGAAAATGAAGCTCTGGAAATCCTGTCGAATGCAAAAGAAATGGTTAAAACGAAGGATTTACCCCTTTTATCCCTTGGCAAAATCATCATTAATGCATTGTGTACAATTGTCATTTTTAGGGTTTCAGTGTGATTTCTCCCTAGCTTGGACCTGGTGGGGAAATTGGGTGCGTCGAACCTGGATGGTGAGGGACCTTTTCAGCACTAAAACTTATAAATTCAACTTACACTGTTTACGGGTCTTTGAGGTCCATCCGACTTGCAGGTGTTTTTTCTTTGTCTGACTTAGTCGGTGATCGATCGATTTAGCGCAAGTCGGAGATAGTTGATTCTAGCGCAGAAGTTTGTCAGAGAGAAAATTAGTGTTGAAGTCAGTGACAACGGATTTTAGTGCCAGGTTGGTCAGAGGACAATCTAGCACAATGGTCCAACAGATAGGAATTTAGTGCAAAAGTTAGTTAGAGGGAAATCTAGCACAAAAGGGCAATTCAAGGCCTTCAAAAGGGATGTAAAAAACCAACCTAGCAGATTCTTGAAGTGATTTCTTAATATCATCATTCAATCAAGGTTAAATGCACTTTGAACACTTAACCACTTGGGAGATGAAAAAGGATCTAATGACATCTAAGCCAAATCAAAAAAGGGGGTCCTCATTTTCTTGAATGGGGCGTGTGTGCAAGACACAACATGCTCTTTGTAAGACCTACATGCATGAGTGGTCATTTTGACCACTCATGCACTTAAAGACCTGTATATCTACTCATGTGTAAGGGCAGTCAAAATGACAGCTCATACATGAAAAATACACTAATCCTATCGATATGCAAAAGCGGTCATTTTGACCGTCATTTCACTCCTTTGTAAATAAACCCACCTACATGTAGAGGCAGCTATTTTGGCTGCCCTTACACCAAAATGGAAAATGCCCACATGCAGGAGCAATCATTTTGACCACCCGTGCATGACTCCCTAAAAATTTGCTAACACTGGGAATTTTTTAAAAATAATATCTTTGACCTGCTTTTGCTTAATTTTTCAACGTGCTCGCTCTCTACCCATTTAAGCACATCCCTCTGAACATGATCATCATTATGCAGTTTCCATATAATGCCAATTTTTCACCTAACTGCAAGATCGTGAATTTTTACAGTTCCTTCAAGTAGCAGCTGTGTTCAACATTACATCCACTGAATTCTTCAAAACCAATGTCTGAGCCATCTCAATCCAAGGCTAAAACAATGAATTATAAGTATCAAGGGGTTTTCCCTGTTACTTCGGTTCAGTCAAATGTTGATGAGATCAGGGATACAGAAATATGCCACGTTGATATGGTAGAATTTATGGAAAGAACCAAGCAACAAAACCCTCCACGTTTCATGCAAAAGATCATTGATAGTAACATACACTTGGTGGCTTCTTTCCCAATTGTAGCACATAATCCCGAGTTTGTCCTTCAAGTGGCAAGTCATTATGACAAAGACACTAGAACTGTGGTGGATGCCAATGGAAACATTATCATGAGGCTAGATGTAGAATTCTTAGATAAGGTATTCATGTGTCCACCTATTGAGAATGTTGGGGAAATTGACTTTGCCAAAGGTCAACAAGATTTTGATAGTGATGTTGAATATGCCAAGAGGCATATTAATAATAAGTGGTTGAAAACTTCTCGAACTAACCTATCCAGATGGCGCAGAGGATTTCCAAGGAGTGACTTTGTGGAGGAAGTTAGTGATCTAATTACTTTGTTGAGTAGAGTCAGAGGTCTTCCTTCTTCTTCTACATTCCATGAGTGGATGTATTTATACATTAGGGTCATTCTTAAGGGGCAACAGAAGATAATTTGGGGAGAACAAATCAGTAATGCTTTGCATGATCAACTACTCAAGGTTAATACTACTTTCAATTCTTATATGACCTCCTATCTAGTTTATGTTGTTGCATCAATGAGGATGTTTCTAGGTTTAACCCAAGAAGGAGATCAGAGAGTTGTGCCAATTTTTCAATACTATCCTCAGATAACGCTCAAATGATCTATTCACCATTTTAGGAGGGTGAATGATTCTTTCTTTTCAGTCTTCATGTGTTTGTGGAATAATGAGTTGGAGCAGAAGAGGGTGTCTGATGAGGCTTGGGAGGTGGTGAATTATTTTGGTTGTTTATTCCTACAATTCCCTACTTTTACATATTTAAGAGTTGGATATTACCCAGGTTATCCATACATGTTGCCTCGATATCTGAGTGACAAGATGGTTATGATGGAGCTATACAGACAATTGATTGTGCTTCATAATAAGCAAATGGAATTAAAAAGTCTAGAATTAAGTCTCCTGTGGAAATAGGGAGATATTCAGTTCAATCTAATACCAAAGCTAAAGCAATTGAAACTAAAATGCAACTTGTGACTATGAAGCAATTCAAAAAGAGGAGTAATTTTGATTTCCGTAGAGTATAGGATAAAATCAAAAGGAAATCTATATTCCATGTTCCTATGGTAGAGGATGTTTTGGCCAACTTGAGGACCCAAAATGAGATACGCAAGTTGTATTACTACATACTGCATTTGAGTCAAATAGAAGAAATTGGGTTGGCAGATATTCCTGAAGGCATGGAGGATGAGGGGGATGTTTTAGACCCAACATAGAATACTAAAAATATCGAAGCCTCAGCCTTACCTAAAATCAAATGGTCAGTAAAAGAGGAAACTTCTCTTCGAAAAAGGTTTCGGCCCATATTGTCCAACACCAATGTATGGTTGCAGAGCAAAGGAATCAGTTAGAAAGAATTTCTTACTGGGTCTAAAATAGAAATTCAGGAACAAATAGGGAAGAAGGTTAAGAACAAGACTAAGAACAAAAGTGATGCTCCTTCTTCGTCCAAGGCATCAAAGCCACGGATTAAGTTTGTTTCTAAAGGAGGGAGAGCAAAAGAGGTTGCAAAAGGTTCAAAAACTTAGGATTCAAGTTCAGACAAGATGAATGTCAACATTGTGGAGTCTGAAAATGTAGAGGTAGAGAAGCAAGGTGTTGAAGAGCCCCACACAGGGGATGTGGAGCTGGGTGAGAAATTAGCTAATGAAAGAGATGAGGGACATGAAATAGAAACAGGTGTAGAACAGGAACAACTTGATGGTTTGCATAATTCCCCACATAAAGATGTTTTCCATGAACCAAAAGTTTCTACTGCCTTGCCACATATTTTTGTTTCTGATCATATACCAGTTGTTTCAAATATTCCTATTTCTCCTATTATTGTTGTGTCTGAGTTGATTCTATTCCTACTTCTGTAAAGACTGGTTTTGGGACTGTTTTTGATTCTTCTGGTTCAATACCCAATTTGTCTTCACCTTCATTTGACATTGGAAAACAAACTGTGTTAGATCAATTTCTAGATACTTCTAAGAAGAATTTTGGTGCTACACGTATAGTTTTCACTACCATTTCTCCAATTGTTACCATTACATGTGTCAGTATGAATCCTATTGAGGAGACAGTTGATCCACCCACAAATGTAAATGTTTCTACACTACCTCCGTGGTTCTCAGCATATACTCTGAAGAGAAAGAAGCAGGCCATTTCGCCTGGTGATGTTGATTTGGAAAAGCTATTGCCTGTCAAGCCAAAGGCATAAAAGAAAAAGGCAAAGACTATTTCTAGGCTTGTGGATGATAAAGGAGTCAGATATGCAGAGATTGCAAGGCCTCCTCCTGAAGCTATAACAAATACCTTCAATGTAAATGATGACATTATTTCCAGAGTTGAGTTGGGAAAGCTTACCCATAAGGGTATTAAATCAGATTTTCAAGTAACATCCAGTTCTTTACTTAATGAATATGATGAAGAAAAGAAAGAGAAAGAATGATACAAAGCTAAGGCTGAACAGCTTGTGGCTATTCTTCAAAAGATAACTATGTCCTTAGAAATTGTGGAGCCTATGGCAGTTTCTATTGAAGATCCTTTGATTTAGAAAGTTGAAAAAGTTCATGTTAGAGGAAGGGTTGTTAGTGAATTCCTAGATAGAATGCTCATGTAGGGTAAAGTTCTTCTGAAGACTGTAGAGGAATGAAAAGAGAAAATGGGAAAAGCAAGAGCTGAGCTTGATGAGCTTGTTGATTCATTGTCTTAGTGACTCCAAGATCTAGAAGAAACTCTAGAAGAATGGATTAAAATGAAGAAGATAAAGATAAATAATTTGATAACAATTGGTGTTGTATCAAATTGTGAGTCTTATATTAAGACTAAAGAATCTTTGATCCATCGCATCAATGTGTTAAAGAGTGTACTTGAAGATCTGCAAAATGCATGGGAATTCAGTAAGGACAATGATGTAACATTATTGCATAGACTTGAAAATTTTCCATGTACCTTGACGGGAGAAAGTCACAAATTTCTTTTTGCAGAGGAAATGATTGATGTATGCGAAAAGATGATTCAAAGGGATTTTGAGGATGAAGTGTTTTCAATTGCCTCATTGGACAAGCTTCATGACTATCAGTCCACTCTTGATAATTTGAAGGACAATCTTGGGAAACATGAGAAGGTGATAAAAGCAGTAAAAGATGCGATTCTCAAGGCTCGCACTATTTCAGAAAACATAGCTGGACCTGATGTCTATGAGATGGAAGCAGTGAAGACTATGTATAATAATTTTGTAAAAAAGAATGATGGTGGTAGCTGAATTTTTATCTTCATGCCTTAATTTATTTTCCATAGTTGTTGCATATGTAATTTGTAATTAGTTCTAGACATCCACATGTATTTTTCCAAAATGTAATTACATGTGGAACAAAGGAAGTCCTAAGTCAAAAAGGACTCTTTTGTGGAATAAGTCAAAGTATTTGTAGATTTCCTATTTTTTCTCCAGGCCTCTCCCTATAAATAAAGAGGGCCTCTATTGTAATATCTATCTTTTGTCTATTGCAAGTAAACTCTGCCGAATTGAAGAGCATATCAAGACTTTGAGCTTTACTGTGTTTATCAAATTTTCAAGCAATTATTAATATAAGAAGGCATTTTGAGTATCAAACTTTGTGTTGAATCAAATTGCATTGTGATATTGATGTTCTTATGTCATTAATGTTACATTATATTGAATAGTTATTTGAATTGTGGAGATTTCATCAATCAATTGAGAGAGTGTTCTGATTTTGATTCTAATAGTCTTTGTGTTATTATATCAATAAAGGAGATTGTGTTTAGTTAGTGAAGGGGATATAGATTGGAGACTTTGTGCTATCAATTGTTTTCTTCAACTTGGTTATATTTCATAGTTGATATAAGGTGAAGACTTTACCCTTCAGTTTGTTTCAAATTAATTTATTATTATTCAAGTGGAAGAAGTTATGGAAAACTTTGGGTTTTCATGAGCTTCGTGGTAATTTATATTTATTTTGTGAAAGTTATTGTTGTGGAGAAAGAAAACATATTCTGAAAAAAGAGAATATTGTGATTTGAAACCATCATCTACATAGTTTAGTATAAGAAAAGTTTACTTTGTGATAAAGGGAACCTCCCCTTGTTGAGAGGAGAGACTTTGTCTCATCATAGTTGTGGCTGATATATCCATTTTGTCGTTAGTGAGCTAACGACAAAATATTCACCCAACAGTTTTTTGGTGAGTCTACTGGGGACCAACGTGCAACTTAGAGCCTCACACTTTGACTTGAAGCATTCTGGCCTCATTTCTTGAAATAAGTTTGTTCAAGTTTTTATCTTTGTTAAGTATATTACATTCTGGTAGACTCAAGGTATACAAGAAGTAAGCGAGCTCAAGGAATTATTGATGCTATGTTTGAGTTAATGCAGCAAAATAATTTTGGTCTTTTTCCTCTGATTCCATGACTTCAACATACAAGGAGTTTCCCTCCTACCAATGCCAGGTCTCCTATACTAGGTGAATCTTGCAGTGCAAATACTAACAGAGTGCTATCTACTCAGGTTCCTCAAAGGTTTGTTATCTTGCATTTCAACCGGCATACAATGGCAGCTCAAGGCCCTTGGGGTAATTCTTTTGGACCCCTAAATTTGACACCATTGTTGCATGAACTACCCTGTAGTTCAAGAAAGAATTTTCCAAAATTCTATGGTGATGGGAAAGTCCATCATGATGAACACATTGTGGCTTTTTGCATAGTGTGTGGTGTGCTAGGGGTGGAGTACAAGGATGTATCTATGAGACTTTTTGTGGAGACACTTCAAGAAGTCGCTATAGATTAGTTCTACCAACTTCCAGCCCAAACTATTACTGGGTGGTACTCTCTCAAAACTAAGTTTGAGGCGAGGTTCAAACCTACCGAAGATGCTCATGTTCTGTTAGCTCAATTAACTCAGATGAGAAAAGAACCACAAGAACCCATGTGGGAATTTATTGTTAAGTTCAACAAGATGACTAACAGGATTCCTACCAATGCTCAACCCACAGTTGATAATAAAAAGTGTTTCTTTATAAATACTCAGCTACTAGAGGTGAGTTTTCTTTTGCGGTGGGAAAATTTGGTAGATTTGATAGCATCTCAAAATCTTGCAATGGAAATTGAAGATGATCTCATTCTTGCTAGGAAAATAAGGAAAGACACTAATAGAAATAGAGGGCAACCCTCTAATGAAGTACCTTCTACCAGCACCATAGATCCCATGGTGTAAAAGTTAGCTAAGAATTGATAGCTTTGAAGAAACATATGTCTCAAGGTGTATCTATTCCTTTCTATAGGTCCGATATACCAAGGAGGACATTTCCTAATGCTCAATATTAGGGCAATGCTGCTAGGATCCAAGGATAGAATAGGCTTCCACCAACACAAGGGAGGTTTGCCATAGAAGCACCACCAATCAACTCAGCAGTTGGTTATTATGAAGGTGAGAGAAAATTTTCCACAACTTGACTTGGATCAGAAAAACAATGCCAATCTCTTTATGGAAGGAGAAGAAGAATTGGCTGGCGACTCAAATATTAGGTTCTTGAATTATCAGGACGAGGTAGAAAGAAGAGAAGATGCATATAGTGGAGCATATGTCATTTTCACCAAATCTCAGAATCAGTCAAACCAACAAGTGACTGATAAAGGTAAATCAAAAGAGGATCCTCAACCTATAATTTCTATTGCTAAGTGAGGAACTCCTTTACCTTTTCAATCAAGGGATCCGGCTAGTAAAAAAACAAGTAAGTTCTTCTAATACTCCTACTTCTTTTGCTTCCATTCCTCAAACTAATACTTCCACAATGAAACCTCAGAATGAATGTTTCCCTTCTACGTCCAATTCATTTCAGCTTTTTGATATAATTGACCATGCTAGGAAAGCCAAAATTCAAATGTTTGAGGTGGAATATTTGCAAGCTAACCCTGATCAATTTGAAAGGTTAGTTGAATTTGTTAAAAATAAGACTGCCTCTGTAGGGAAAGATACTTCCAATAGTATTCCTAACCCCTCAAAGATTAGGTCTTCTTAGAATAACCTAGTTACCACTCCTCTTATTGCTTCAGGGAAAATTGAACCTTTCTATGTTTCTTTGTTAATCAATGGTCACAAACTTAGTAATTGTGTCATAGATTCGGGAGCTTCTGACAATGTTATGCCTGCCAAGGTAGTAGATGCTCTAAGATTGACTCTAACAAAAACCTTTGGAAGGTTCTTTTCAATGGAAAACAAACAGGTGCCTTTGTTAGGCTAGATTAAGGATGCACAATTTGCATTCGCTACTTTTCCAGAGAAAAGAATAAAGATGACTATCCTAGTTGCTAATGTTCCGGCTTCATTTGGTATTTTACTGGGATGAAACTTCTATAAAGATGTAGGAGGAGAACTTAATATGGATTTATCTAAAGCAAGGTTACCTCTTAAGGGTGTCATGCAGAAATTGCTTCCTGAAAAAGAAGTGAAATATATTGTCACTCAATATGAAGACCCAAAGGCTCAAATTTTATTTGAATCTTTAGGTTTAGGTAACTATTTCCTGACTACAGAATATACTTCTGGTTCATTAGATGATAGTTCAGATGAAAGTATGGTGATGGAAGATTCTTCTTTGGGTGAAGAGTCTGTTGATCATAGAGATGTCGAACCAAAAAGTTCAAATGATATTTGGACTTTGGAATTTGATGGTAGCTATTCTTCCACAGGATCAGGGGTTTTAGTAGTCCCGATATATCCTCAAGGTGATATTTTTCTTTTTTCATATAAGATACAATTCGACAATACCAATAATACTGCTGAGTACGAGTCTTTGTTACTCGGAATGGAGGCTGCTCACACAAAGGGAATAAAAAATATTCATGCCCAAGGAGATGTAGAGCTGATTGTTTGTTAGGTAAGAAATTTGTACCAGACAAAAAATGAAAGGTTAAAGCATTAGCGAAATCAGGTATGGGATTGCATTGATAAATTTGATGCATTTGATATTTCTATTGTTCCTAGAGAGTATAATGATAGAGCTGACCCATTGGCCGTATTAGCTACCCTTATGGTCCCACATAAGGATTTTAAGGGTGATAAGTATACTATTGAGTTGTTCTTCTAGCCAAGTGTACCTGATAATGTTGACCATTGGCAAGTTTTTAATGGTGATAATCAGATTATATCTTTTCTAGAGAAAATAGATAGTTTGATGAACTTTACTTTGAGGGAAGTGATTCTCCACCTTGGGAATATGTTTCTAAAGTAAACTCAGAGATTGGTGAAGAGTTTCTCCAATTGAAAGGAAATAAAATTCCAAAAGGTTTAGTTTCCCTTAAAAAGCTATTTGATAAACATGATCATTATATCAAGCAAAAGCAGCAGCTTGACTCAAGTTCATCAATGGAATTTGAACAAGTGAACCTGAATACAGAAGTAAATCCTAAAATGGTCAATATTGGGAAATGTTGCACTGATGATGAAAAGTTCAAGTTCACAACACTTCTACACCACTACATTGATGTGTTGGCATATTCGTATGATGACTTGAAGTCCATCAAATCATAAGAGATTCAACATGAGATTCTACTCAAGGTGGGATCATTGCCTCATAAACAGAAGCAGAGGCAATACAATCCTAAAATATCAAGTATTATCCTTGCTAAAATTCAAAAGATGTTGAATGCTAGGGTAATTTTCCCTATTCATCATTCAACTTAGATTGCAAACATTGTTGTTGTAAGGAAGAAGAATGGAAAGATCTGTATCTATGTAGATTTCAAGAATCTAAATCAATCTTCCTTGAAAGATAACTACCCTTTTCCCATAATGGATCAAGTGTTACAAACAGTAACCGGTTCAGAGATGCTATCTATGTTGGATGGTTTTTCAGCCTACAATCAGGTAGAGGTCAGTGAAGTGGATCAGTACAAAACCACTTTCACAGCTCCATGGGGCACTTTTGCATATCACAAGATGCCATTTGGGTTGATCAACGCTGGCGCTACTTCCCTGAGAGCAATGGACTTAGCATTCAGAGATGAAATGGGTAAGTTCATTGTGGTATACCTTGATGATTTGACTATTTTCTCCAAAAAAATGTTAAGATCATGCTTTCCACTTGTGGCAAGTTTTGGAACGATGTCGTCAGAATGGTATTTCTCTTAACCCTAAGAAGTCAATTTTTGGGGTTATAGAAGGTAAACTTCTTGGTCGCATTGTGTCAAAGGAAGGTACTAAGATTGACTCCGAAAGGGTCAAATCCATCCAAGGTCTTACTTTGCCTACAAGTAAGATGGTTGTTCATTCTTTCTTCAGGAAAGTAAATTTCCTGCAAAGGTTCATTCTAGAGTTCACAGAGAAGACATGTCATATTGTTAATATAATGAAAGGTAAGACCACTTTCCATTGGAGTGTGGAAGGTAAAGCTGCTTTTGAGGACATAAAAAGAGCCATACCCATGCTTTGGTTTTGGTATGTCTTGATTACAACAAAAATTTCATTATGTATAGTTATGCTTTAGAGCATACATTGTCAGCAATTCTGGTTCAGCAGAATGAGGAAGGCGTAGAATCTCCAATTCCATTCATGAGTTGTCCATTGAAAGCTCATGAACTCAAGTATTCTAACATGGAGAAACATGCTTATATTGTAGTAAAGGTTATTAAAAACATTTTAGATTTTATATATTGAACTCACATACTATTGCTTTGGTGTCAGATACAACAATAAAATCAATCTTGATTCAACAGGAGTTTGGGACTAAAAGAGGCAATTGGATTGCCAAAATTTAGGATTTTGATCTTGATATTAAACCCACCAAGCTTGTCCATGGGAAAGGTTTGTGTCAGCTTATTGTTGATAATGTCCCAAAGGAAACAGGTGATGAAGAGACAGAGATTGAAGATGTTCCAACTGTCCTTTTTGTTACTACAACTGATGAATGGTATTCTAATATCGCTTACTTTCTCACATATGGTGACTACCCTACTCATTTGTCCTACAAGTAAAAATGAACTATTAAGCTCAAGGTTGCGAACTTTGTCTTATGGGATAATGGTTTGTACAAGAGAAGTCTTGATGGAGTTTTCCTTCGTTGCTTTGATAAAGCGCAACAAAGTAAGCTATTGGAGTCTTTCCATAATTTGGCATGTGGAGGACACTTTTCAGCACCAGTAATGACTCACAAGATTTTGAGAGCCAGGTATTATTGGCCCACACTTTTTCAGGACGCATATGATTGGGTGTGTAAGTGTGAACTTTGTCAGCAGTTTGTGGGGAAACCCAAGTTAGTTGCACTACCATTGAAACCAGTTGTAATTGAGGAACCATTTCAGCAGTGGGGCATCGACTTCATTGGCGCTGTGAATCCACCATCAAGTGTGGGACACAGTTATGTTCTTACTGCAACTGATTATTTCACCAAGTGGGTGGAAGCTATACCAGTTAAGCATGTTACTTCTAAAGTGGTTTAAGCTCCTCAAAGAAAATATCATATCCCAATTTGGTGTTCCAAATAAGATTGTGGCAGATAATGCTACATGTTTTTCCTCTAATGAGATTACTAGTTTTTGTTTTGAATATGGGATTATTCTTTCATATTCATCTGATTATTATCTGCAAGGGAATGATCAAGAAGAATCAAGTACTAAGAATCTAGTTACTATTATCAGGAAGCTGGTAGATGATAATCAAAG
The DNA here is from genome assembly GCA_027924645.1 of Cunninghamia lanceolata. Taxonomy (NCBI): domain Eukaryota; kingdom Viridiplantae; phylum Streptophyta; class Pinopsida; order Cupressales; family Cupressaceae; genus Cunninghamia; species Cunninghamia lanceolata. The sequence continues at coordinate 3,356,772 of BSBN01000467.1, read as the reverse complement.
AACATGGCATAAGACATTGTTTGATACTTTGTGGATAGATAGAATTACCCCAATGAGGGCTATTGGTATGTCACCATTTTAGCTATTATATGGTTTGAATGCAAAGATACCAATCACCTTGGAATTTCCCGCTTTGAAGTTGGCAAAGGTAGTTGAGAATGGAACTTTTGAAAGTTCTATTGATAAACGCATAATGTATCTTTCTGAACTAGAAGAGCAATGAGTTATGGTGGTGGATCATATAGATGAACATCAAAATCAAGTCAAGAAGTTGTTTGATAAGAAAGTAAAGGCTAGAGATTTTTAGATTGGGGATCAAGTCTTGTTGTGGGATAAGAGGAAAGATCCGAAGGGAATGCATGGGAAATTTGATTCCCTATGGAGAGGGTCATTTGTCATTCATTAGTTCTATGGTGAAAATAGTTTCTTGCTGGGATATCAAGATGAGACACCATTCTTGTTGCTGCATAGCAGACAACATTTGAAGCTTTCCAATCCATGAAGTGCCAAATAAGTTCACTTGTATATTTGTACAGTTTGTGTTTTTCTTTTTCAATTTATCTTTTTGTGTCTTTTGTTTTGTTCGCTTGACTCTATGGCCCAACGGCATGGATGAAGGCACTTAGAGACTAGAGTTCTTCTCCCTTTGATCATTTCAAAGAATGATTGAAGGAAGCTCCCTAATTAGAGCCAGCTATTGTCCTCAAAATTAGTTGTGCCCATTTTGTAGGACGACCCCTATGAAACTTGTCTCTTTCGTAGCCTACATTCTAAGTACGCATTTCAAGGCATATCTCCTCTACCTCATTCGTAGTCCTCTGATCCCTAAGAATGTCTTAGAATATTTCCCCAGGATGATTCCTCAAAGTTCATGAAATTTGACTGGCTATGAGCTTGTCAAAATATCATTTTTGAAGTTTTAAGGGTGTTAGAAAGTTTTTGGTAGTTCACATGCAAAGTCAGTCAAACCCTCGACAATGCATGTGACTTGTTTTCTTAAATGCTTGAGCAGTCAATTTCATCGCCCTGACATGTGTTATCTATTTACATGTGGTAGTGGTCAATATCGTCGCTCATGCATGTTTATCTATTTTAATATTTAAGGGCAGCGAAAATTGCCACCCATACATATTGTGTAAATGACATGTGAAAGCAGCTTTAAACCCCGACTTTGCACTTTTTGGTGACTTCAAGTCTAACTAATGTGCAATTAATGCACAATGAGATCGACTTTCAAAACCTTTTTATGTTTTAATCCTTTTAAGAAATTCATTTGTAAATGTTTCAAGTCATTCTATTTTTCTTCCAAGCCCTTATTTACTTGCAGATTTTTCCCTCAAAGAGTGATTTTGCTTACACAAAATATTGAATCTCACCTAGGGTGTGCGTCGCCATCGTCATCTTTCTCCAGGTAAGGGTTTTTATTGATGTATATTTCTTTATCTTCCTTTTGTTACGTATGTTAGGGTTTGAAATGTTTTTATTCTCGATTTATCCTTTGATTTCAAAGAATCTTAGAATTGTTTGCTCTGCAATGAGTTATTGTGCTTTGAAATATAGAGCTTTCTATTTTTAAGTCATTTGTTCGTGTGTCTTGAGTAATAGTTTGTTTTTATCTTTGGTTAATGATGACATGGTGATTTTTGCTATTTTGTAAAACCTTAGTGTTTTCATTTTTCTTCATGTAACAAACTCGTCGTTGGCAGGGGTGGCAATTTTCACCGCCCATGCCTTTATTTTCTTTTGTGCTACCCTAAGTGTAAGGGCGGTGAAATTAGCCGCCCCTACATACAAAGTCATGAGTTTATACCATATGTAAGAGTGGTAAAAATGACCTCTCAAACACTTTTGACTTTCTCTCTTTATAAGACCTACATGCATGAGTAGTCATTTTGATTGCTCATGCACTTAAAGAATTGCATATCTACTCACATGTAAGGGCGATCAAAATGACCACTCATACAAATAAAATTCACTAGTCATATCAATATGTAAAAGCGGTCATTTTGACCATCATTTCACTCCTTTGCAAATAAACCCACCTACATGCAGAGGCACCTATTTTGGCTGCCCTTACACCAAAATGGAAAATACCCACATGTAAGAGTGGTCATTTTGACAACCCATGCATGACTCCCTGAAAATTTCCTAACACTAGGAATTTTTGAAAAATAATATCTTTGAGCTGCTTTCACTGAATTTTTTGACTTGATCGCTCTCTAGCCATTTTAAGCGCATCCCTATGAACGTGATCATTATTACATAGTTTCCCTATAATGCCAATATTTCCCCTAACTACGAGATCATGAACTTTTACAGTTCCTTCAAGTAGCAGTTGTGTTCAACATTACATCTAATGAAACCTTCAAAGCCAATGTTTGAGCCATCTCCTTCCAAGGCTAAAACAATGAAGTATAAGTATCAAGGGGTTTTCTCTATTACTTCAGTTCAGCAAAATGTTGATGAGATCATGATACAAAAATAGGCCATGTTGATATGGTAGAATTTGTTGAAAGAATGAAGCAACCAAATCCTCCACATTTCATGCAAAATATCATTATAGTAACATACACTTGGTGGCTTCTTTCCTAGTTGCAGCACATAATCCTGAGTTTGTCCTTCAAGTGGCAAGTCATTATGACAAAGACACTAGAACTATGGTGGATGCCAATGGAAACATTATCATGAGGCTAGATGTAGAATTCTTAGATAAAGTATTCATTTGCCCACCTATTGAGAATGTTGGGGAAATTGACTTTGCCAAAGGTCAACAAGATTTTGATAGTGATGTTGAATCTACCAAGAGGCATATTAATAACAAGTGGTTGAAAACTCCTCAAACTAACCTATCCAGATGGCCCAGAGGACTTCCAAGGAGTGACTTTGTGGAGGAAGTTAGTGATCTAATTACTTTGTTGAGCAGAGTCAGAAGTCTTCCTTCTTCTACATTCCGTGAGTGGATGTATTTATACATTAGGGTCATTCTTAAGGGGAAACATAAGATATTTTAGGGAGAACAAATCAGTAATGCTTTGCATGATCAACTACTCAAGGTCAATATTACTTTCAAGTTTTATATGACATCCTATCTAGTTTATGATGTTACATCAATGAGGATGTTTCTGGGTTTAACCCAAGAGGGAGATCAGAGAGTTGTGCCATTTTTTCAATACTATCCTTAGATAACTCTCAAATGATCTATTCACCATTTCAGGAGGGTGAATGATGCTTTCTTTTCAGTCTTCATGTGTTTGTGGAATAATGAGTTGGAATAGAAGAGGGTGTCTAATGAGGCTTGGGAGGTGGTGAATTATTTTGGTTGTTTATTCCTGCAATTCCCTACTTTTACATATTTAAGAGTTGGATATTACCTAGGTTATCCATACATGTTGCCTCGATATCCGAGTGACAAGATGGTTTTGATAGAGCTATGTAGACAAGTGATTGAGGTTAATAATAATAAAATGGAATTGAAAAAGTCTAGAATTAAGTTTCTTGTGGAAATAGGGAGATATTCAGTTCAATCTGCTACCAAAGCTAAAGCAATTGAAACTAAAATATAGCTTGTGACTATGAAGCAATTCAAGAAGAGGAGTAATTTTGATTTCCACAGAGTACAGGATAAAATCAAAAGGAAATTTGCATTCCATGTTCCTATGTAGAGGATGTTTGGGCTGACATGAGGACCCAAAATGAGATACGCAAGTTGGATTACTACAGACTGCATTTGAGTCAAATAGAAGAACTTGGGTTGGCAGATATTCCTGAAGGCATGGAGGATGAGGGGGATGTTTTAGACCCTACATACAATACTGAAAATATCGAATCCTCAGCCTTACCTAAAATCAAATGGTCAGTAAAAGAGGAAACTTCTCTCCAAAAAAGGTTTCAGCCCATATTGTCCAACACCAATCTATGGTTGTAGAGCAAAGGAATCAGTTTGAAAGAATTTCTTACTGGGTCTGAAATAGAAATTTAGGAACAAACAAGGAAGAAGGTTGAGAATAGGACTAAGAACAAAAGTGATACTCCCTCTTTGTCCAAGGCATCAAAGCCACAAATTAAGTTTGTTTCTAAAGGAGGGAAAGCAAAAGACGCTGCAGAAGGTTCAAACACTGAGGATCCAAGTTTAGACAAGATGAATGTCGACATTGTGGAGTCTAAAAATGTAGAGGCAGAGCAGCAAGGTGTTGAAGAGCCCCATACAAAGGATGTGGAGATGGGCAAGAAATCAACTGATAAAAGAGATGAGGGACATGAAATAGAAACAGGTGTAGAATAGGAACAACTTGATGGTTCACATAATTCCCCACATAAAGATGTTTTCCATGAACCACAAGTTTCTACTGCCTTGCCACATATTTTTGTTTCTGATCATATACCAGTTGTTTCAAATATTCCTATTTCTCTTATTATTGTTGTGTCTGAGTTGATTCTACTCCTACTTCTGTAAAGACTATTTTTGGGACTATTTTTGATTCTTCTGATTCAATACCCAATTTGTCATCACCTTCATTTGACATTGGAAAACAAACTATGTTAGATCAATTTCTAGATACTCCTGAGAAGAATTTTGGTGCTACAGGTACAATTTTCACTACCACTTCTCCAATTGTTACCATTACAGGTGTTAGTATGAATCCTATTGAGGAGATAGTTGATCCACCCCAAATGTAAATATTTCTACACTACCTCCGTGGTTCTCAGCATATACCTTGAAGAGAAAGAAGTAGGCTATTTCGCCTAATGATGTTGATTTGGAAAAGCTATTGCCTGTCAAGCTAAAGGCACAAAAGAAAAAGCCAAAGATTGTTTCTAGGCTTGTGGATGATAAAGGAGTCAAATATGTAGAGATTGCAAGGCCTCCTCCTGAAGCTACAATAGATGCCTTCAATGTAAATGATTACATTATTTCCAGAGTTCAGTTGGGAAAGCTTACCCATGAGGGTATTAAATCAGATTTTCAGGTAACAGCCAATTCTTTACTTAATGAATATGATGGAGAAAAGAAAGAGAAAGAATGATACAACGCTAAGGTTGAACATCTTGTGGTAGTTCTTCAAAAGATAACTATGTCCTCAGAAATTGTGGAGCCTATGGCAGTTTCTATTGAACATCCTCTAATTTAGAAAGTTGAAAAAGTTCATGTTAGAGGAAGGGTTGTTAGTGAATTCCTAGATAGAATGCTCATGCAGGGTAAATTTCTTCTGAAGACTACAGTGGGACAGAAAGAGAAAATGGGAAAAGCAAGAGCTGAGCTTGATGAGCTTGTTGATTCATTGTCTCAGGGACTCCAAGATCTAGAAGATACGCTAGAAGAATGGATCGAAATGAAGAAGATAAAGATAACGAATTTGATAACAATTGGTGTTGTATCAAATCAGGAGTCTTATATTAAGACTAAAGAATCTTTGATCCATCTCATCAATGTGTTAAAGGGTGTACTTGAAGATCTACAAAATGCACAAGAATTTAGTGAGGACGATGATGTAACATTATTGCATAGACTTGAAGAATTTTCATGTACCTTGACGGGAGAAAGTAACAAGTTTCTTTTTGCAGAAGAAATGATTGATGCATCTGAAAAGATGATTCAAAGGGATTTTGAGGATGAAGTGTTTTCAATTGCCTCATTAGACAAGCTTCGTGACTATCTGTCCACTCTTGATAATTTGAAGGACAATCTTGGGAAACATGAGAAGGCGATAAAAGCAGTAAAAGATGTGATTGTCAAGGCTCGCACTATTTTAGAAAACACAGCTGGATTTGATGCCTACATATGAGATGGAAGCAGTGAAGACTATGTATAATAATTTCTTGAAAAAGAATGATGGTGGTAGCTGAATTTCTATCTTCATGCCTTAGTTTATTTTCCATAGTTGTTGCATATGTAATTTGTAATTAGTTATGGACATATCCACATGTATTTTTCCAAAAAGTAATTACATGTGGAACAAAGGAAGTCTTAAGTCAAAAAGGACTCTTTTGTGGAATAAGTCAAAGTAGTTGTAGATTTCCTATTTTTGCTCCAGGCCTCTCCCTATAAATAAAGAGGGCCTCTATCTATCTTTTGTCTATTGCAAGTAAACTTTACCGAATTGAAGAGCATATCAAGACTTTGAGCTTTATTGTGTTTATCAAATTTTCAAGCAATTATTAATATAAGAAGGCATTTTGAGTATCAAACTTTGTGTTGAATCAAACTGCATTGTGATATTGATGTTCTTATGTCATTAATATTACATTATATTGAATAGTTATTTGAATCGTGGAGATTTTATCAATCAATTGAGAGAGTGTTTTGATTTTGATTCTAATAGTCTTTATGCTATTATATCAATAAATGAGATTGTGTTTAGTTAGTGAAGGAGATATAGATTGGAGACTTTGTGTTGTTAATTGTTGTCTTCAACTTGGTTATATTTTATAGTTGATATAAGGTGAAGACTTTGCACTTCAGTTTGTTTCAAATCAATTTATTATTATTCAAGTGGAAGAAGTTACGGAAAACTTTGGGTTTTCATGAGCTTCGTGGTAATTTATATTTCTTTTGTGAAAGTTATTGTTGTGGAGAAATAAAACATATTCTGAAAAAAAAAAGAATATTGTGATATGAAACCATCATCTACATAGTTTAGTATAAGAAAAGTTTACTTTGTGATAAAGGGAACCTCCCCTTGCTGAGAGGAGAGACTTTGTCTGATCATAGCTATGGCTGATATAACCATTTTGCCGTTAGTGAGTTAACAAAAAAATATTCATCCAACAATTTGCCAACTCAAGCATGAGATGCTTAAATATGAACATTAGGGTGATGTATAAAAGGACACATGCTAATTCATATTGAATTATCAAGCACATATTTATGACTCATCATGACAGAGCCCTGCTACAAATTACATCATCATTATAAGAGTATTGTATTGGGAGGGCATCATGATTTACATTGAATTGACATGTTGTATGATTGCTTGGTGTGACTTTAATTGTAACACCTTTAAATCAGTTTTATGGGTTTAACATAAGAAGAAGATCCTTATGTAGCAAGCTCTCAAAGGTGTTCATCAATATTGGTTAGTTTGTATATAAATTTTCCACACATCAAGGTGAATAGGTTTCAAGTGTTCAAAAGTGCTCAAGTGATTATTGTGGGCAAAGGTCAAATTCACAGATATAGATCAAATCTGCAAGTGTGGAAGTGAACCTAAAAATCAATAGGCAAGAAAGTGAACTTGGTTCAAATCCATGATGTAAAAATGACCCAGATCAATAAACATTAAGTTTAAAAGTATGATATCACTTGTCTAACAAAATTCATAAACATTGATCTAAGAATAAATCACATGATACCATTTGTCATAGTATATTCGACATCAAATCTAAGGCTAAATACCTTTATTTTTTTATTTTTTCCAATATATATTTATAAATATATTCCTATAACTATTAATCTTAATTCATATTACTAAGGCAATTTATTTACTATAATTAATTAATTAATTTAAACCTTTATTTTCCACACAATCCAAAGCCAAAAAATCTAACAATGAAAAGTGACTATAAGTCCTTGTAAAAAATTGAACGGTTACATGTAATGGGTTTGACATGGACTTCTTAAAGAAATAAAATAATGTAATATAATGAACTCTAAGTAAAGTTTTGAAGAAGTGAACTCAAATGTGCTTGCAGTTTGATGTAAATTTGACTGTCACGTATTGTAGTTAATGTAGTTTAAAGGGTGAAAATGTTTACTTGACCTAGAACCCACCAAACTTCCAGTCTTGTCTGAATGTGAGAGACACAATCATAACAAATTCTCTAAAGCAGCTCAGATAATACAAGGCGGCCTTTTCATGTACACATCAATGTCTAATTCCACATAAAGCATATTTCAAATTTTTAATAGAAAAAGGCTCTATGATTCTGCTTGATGGTTATTAAGTTTAAAATATAGTTATGTTTTTGTCATAAAGGGGTGGTTGAAACTGAAAGACATTTTATTATTGAGTGTGCTGCATATGTGGATATTGGAAGTCAGTATGTGAACAGTTGGAGTGTGGATAGCCTTAGTGAGTTATTCGTGAAGGCAAGGATTTACAATACTGCTAATTTATTGATCAAGATTCATAGTAGAATATCCAACCTCAAAAAAAGTTTGAAAATACCTTGACACATAGTTTTCTCCCTTAGACTACCTAATCTCGTAAATGTTATATTTATGTAAACTTGCTTTTTAAATCCTCCCTTTTCCTGCACGCTACTGTTGCTTCACAGTCCAAACCTTTCATTTCTCGTTTCTTCTGACTATGTCATTCACGGGCATGACTTCTAAAAGCAAGCGATGGATTCATTGATTGGAACAGAAAAGTATGCATTACGATGGAAATGTTGGTGGGGATGTTAGGTAAATCGTACAAGCTACATTTAGTCTGATAGAGATGTGTAACGCCTGCAAGCATGGATCGTTTTCTCCATCAAACACATTCAAATTTTCGGAGACATGTGCGTCAGATAAGAAATTCACGCAGGACGCTCAAATATCTGCTGTACGCCGTAAGATAATAGACTGCAGTTCGTAAGTATTCAGAGAAAAGAAAAAAATGGCTTTATCGTTTTCTAAAAAAATAAAAAGAAAATAATACATTATTCAGAGAAAAGAAACAAAAAAGTCGTGGTAGATTGTACACCCTCAAAGTTTATGCAGGAAGTTCGAAAAAATCTAAACAAAATGATTCATTTACCATGTATTGTCATCACACTATTCTACAATAGCAACCTTGATGTCTAATTGTGTTAAACAATTAGAAAACTAATAAGAGCTTTCCTTCATAACAATTGTTTAAGCCTCTTTAGAGAATTTGCAATTTTTATTATTTGTCTATATGTAGGGAAATAAATTTACCCTATACTAATTTAGTATCTAAATTTAATGATAGATTAATAGAAGTAAATTATTTTTAAATTAATAAAAATTGATTAAAATGTATATAAATGATAAATGGATGAGAGGGATAAGAAGTCTTTACGAATACAATTGAGATAGACTTTGGAATAATGGTCAAACAATTGAGATGGAATAATGCTCAAACAATTGAGATAGATTGAATAGGTTTTTCTAGTGTCTATGACTAATCCATGCATTTGGTAATCCCCTCTAGTGTCAATTCTATCTTAATTGAAATTGCAAATCACATAAAAAGAATATAATAATTACTTCATAAGAACATAATTCTCACAAGTATACTCTTAAGATATAGAAAAATGATTATTAGTCACAAATATTAACAAATTAACAAATCTATGTTAATATTAAACAAAATTCATAACTACAATTTTTTAATCAAATACAAAGAATGTAATGATTGAACAATTATAGCTTTCCAAAGCAAAAAATCATTTGTAATTACATAGAACCAAAAAAAATTCATAGAATTTCATGAAAAAAGCACAAAAACTATGAGTAGATAGATAAAGTGGGGCCAAATCATAGGTTTTTCTACTATTTGTCTCACTTTTAGGTGATGTACATAATGCACTCACATTATATAACATGAGCACATTACATAATGTGCTCATGTTATGCCTAAAATGCAAGCACATTAGATAATACATTCATATTATGTAACACAAGCATGTAGTATAATGCACTCATTTTATGTAATGTAAGCACATTATATAACGTGCTCACATCTATGTGCACTTGCATTATATAACCCAAATGTATTATTATGTAGCATGCTTGCATTTTAGGATTGGAATAGGCTTGGTGAACCCCTATTTTACCTCTCAAAAATGTGTTTTTCATATTAAATAGTATTTTTGAACTTCAACATCATCATATTTACTCATTTTATAACAAAATTTGATGAAACTACCACTAAAATATCACTCTAGTTCTTATCTTTCTAACCATATAATTTTTTTCTATTTTGAATATATATTAAGATATTTATTTTCATTTTTTCTAATGTCCTCAAATTTCTCAGATACATATGTATTGTTTTTTCTTTATTTTTTTATCTACTTATCTAAATTCTTAAAAAAAAATATTGGATTGTTCTATACTTCTTTATATATAGAATTTTTATAGAATTTTTCTAACACACATGCTCAATGATAAAAATTTTAAGATGCATCCACTTCAGAAAATCACAAAGAAAATGTTCAATAAAAATATAGAAAAAAAATGCTCTTACCTATCTTTCAACCAAATGATTTTGAAAAATACTTAAAAAAAATAAGAGGGTGCACGTTTATTTTGGTGATAAAAATAGGAAGAGCAACACTTGACCCTTTTAATACTAACCATTTTTAAAACTCCATAGTAGTCTAGAAACTAGACTCATAGTACACTACAATTCTTGTTATAATGCCATCTCCAAATTTTGAATGTAAGGATCTTGATTTTGTGTCTAAGTTTAGGTTTAGCTATTTTAAAAAATAAGTGGTCACTTTTGACCCAAAATTTGAATGTAACCATCTCAAGTTAAGTTTAGGTTTAGCTATTTCAGAATATAAGTGGCCACTTTTGACCCACTTTTGTCCCCCATTTCCATATATTACCTTCATAGATCCAAATTTTGTTTTATCTATCACAACACCTTAACCAACCAAAAAGGAAAAAAACATTAAAAATAAAATTGCTAAGCTCTCTTAGACTCTATTGTCATTTACATTTATAGTTTGAAATCTAATTGTTTAGGATATCTTATAATTAAATGATAAAACAAAATAATTGTTATCCCAAGGGGCTCATGAAAAATTAACCATGGAAAGCTAGAGTGAAGTTGTCTCCATTTATTTTATCCATCATTGACTTTAGAAGGGTGAAGCACTATTAACTACAACTACCTAAATAAAGGGTATGGTTTATGTTGCTCTTTTATGCGCTCCCCGTTTGTGATTTCGATGGAGCTTAATCTGTTATTTTGATAGAGATAGATAGTCTATTGCTGTGAGTTGTTTCCCACTACTATGTCTTTTATTTACATTATTGTTTTTATGCTGCTGTTTTGGATGGATATTCTTTAAAAAAAATAAAAATAAAAAATTAATTCTTATCAACAAAACTTTTCTTCAATAAAAAAAAAAGAAAGTATGGTCCAAGTCTCAAGTCGCTCTCATTGTTAAATATTTTTTCTTCCTCTCTCATTATATTATTATGAATCTCATCATTCTTTTAATTTTCTATATAGAAATTGGGTTTGGTTTAGGTCGTGAAATGTTTCCTCAGAGAAGACATTTTGGGGCTGTCATCAATAAAATTTGGGATGCATATCTAGATTTTAGGTATAATCTTGTGATAGCCTACTTTATCTAGAAGTTTTTTCGGCACGTGCTTTTAAAACTAGAAAAAGTCATCCACCTAGAAAACAGCTTTTCTTTTGTGGTACGAGACATGGGAATCTTTTTATTCTGCACATGTTAAATTACTGCTACTAATGCGTTAATTGACGTTTTCTTCTAAATAAAACCAATTTCTTGGACGCGCGGATTTAGGTGGGAATTGTTTGCATTCATATGGCTTTTGTTTTGTTGCAGTTGAAAATATGAAGAAAAATAATGAAATGGAGGGTTTGAATCTCTTCACCAAATATTTTCAGGACAAGGAGAGTTTGATGCCCCAAAACGATGGGGGAACACCACCAGGTATGCTATGCTAAATTATTTGTTTGCTTTTACAATATCAATTCCATTAAAGAATATTACCCACTTGTTTTTTTCTTTCTCATAGGCTATCGGATCCTGTAAAATCATTAATACATAGATTCATTCTGAAAATCTGTAAAGTTTCATATTTGTTGGTTGGTTAACTTGTTTATTTGAGACTGTTTATAGGCAAGGTTAGTTCCTCTTCATTGATCATGGCTGTCGGAGGCTCTAATCCAGCAGCTCAGTTGGGTTTCTGTTCCTACAATGGTGATGGGAGTTGTAGTTCAAAAGATCTGTTTAGCAAACAATCCAGTTTTGGTTCTTCCATGGGTTTGGCTGCAGGAATTCAGCAGAGACAGATGCATCTGAAGGGGTTATACCCAGTATCAAGGTAAATATTCAGCTCCTGCATTGTTTTCAACATATTTGGTTGTTTACAATTTTATGTGGAGATCAAGTCCTTTGATCATAATGCAATGATTTTTTAAGTTCTTTTGGTTTTTTAAAATACTTTTAACAAATATTTTTAAATATTTGATTTTTTCAAAGTTCTTTTGGTTTTTTTAAAATACTTTAATTAATATTTTTTAAATATTATTAAATTAAAATTATAAGTTTATTAAACATTATTTAATTCTATTTACCATTTTTTAATAGAAATGACGTAAAATTACTATTACCTATTACCTATTTAACTGTTGAAAAACATATTAAGTACAATACAAAACACTCAAACAAAATAAGCACGATAGACATTAGATTTCCACTGTCCATTATATGGTAAATAAGTGCTTTAGAATTAAACTGTGTGAGTTTTTCCCTCAACCTTGAGGATCACAGATTCGCACTCCATGATCCATTCTATTTCTCCTCTCTTGCTTTCTATTCTCTTGATGATGGGACGGAAAAACTATCACACAGTTGAATTCTAAGCACTCATTTACAAAATAAGTACAATACAAATATGGTCCCATGAATATTTAATTTTTTTTTGCTTATTTTTAAGCAGTCATTTAAAGTGTTTATTTTAAACCTTATTAAATTGTTTTAAAACAAAATTTTCAGAAATTAATGTTTTTTTTAATCTGCCAAAGCTTATAGTGGCGCCATGTGGCATTTTTTTATTGTGTAGTGGCTGCTTATTTCCAGCCCCCCTTTTTTTCCAAACCTTATTTGCAATTCCCAACAGTAGCTGCTCCACTAAAATAGGGAAAGATTGTATATTATCTCTTTCCCATAATTGTAAATTTCCATGGAGCCACTCCAATTGCTTAAATTTAAGCAAAAAAATAAGTTAAACAGCAGCATGGGGACCAGGACTTAAATTTGACGGTCTGACTTTGCCTGTCAAGCAATTTTTTAATGACGGTTATCTATTCAAAGGTGCCCTCAGAATATTGTGATATATCTTAGTATAAGTAAAATTATATATAAACCAAATATACACATCATCATTATTTTATATAAAATTTCACAATCTATCCAAAATCTCTCCTTCCATGTGATACAATCTTTTTAAAATTTTGATTAGCAAAAAGTCTAAATACAACCTTAATGTCTAAATACACCATACGACCATCAAATTTATGCTCTCTTGGGGACATAGGGTTACACTAAATAGAACTCAAAATTTAATCAATTATGAAAGAAATCTGTCCCAAAATATATGTAACACTTAAAAATCTTAAAAATCTTCTTGATTTTCACACCTTATATAAACAGCAGCCGCCTGATCCCATAGTCTACGTGGAAATCAAAGAGCTTTTTGGGTTGGTTGGAATTAAAAAAGATTTTTGGGTTATTTGAGTTGGAATTAAAATATTAATTCGTATAAATTTCTGGTTGTTTTCTAAGGTCTGCTGGATCTGCCGTTTCAGGCAAGCAATCTCCGGGTACAGCTCAGTTGACCATTTTTTATAATGGAATGGTTAATGTATATGACGACATTCCTTCAGATAAGGTATGCACAACATTGTAATGCTTAAAAGCTATTTATTTTTGTTATTGCATTTCACAAAATGGTTTTGGCATGTAAATGTGGTTTCAGGCACATGCCATTATGTTACTCGCCAGTGATGGGAATAAACACACAAAATCAGTTCCAGTAATGATTTATAACCAGCCCAATCGTAGGGAGTCAGGTAAGCACCAAAACCTTTTTGTTTATTGCATACACTGCATTGCCTGTGTTAAAAAATCAGACAAACCAGGCTGTTTAAGTTTAGCGTCCCATAGAAAGAAAGATTTTGTAGAACCAATGCAAATCTAGAGAAAATCTCAGTACAGAGAATATTTCTGCGCACTAAGCCTGCCCGTGTGGAAAAGTTATAAAAAATCCCACCAAAAAGAAACGGCAAAATTTTCAATATGTAGGTATGTCCTATCTTCTGTAAATAGTATTGTACTAATCATAAACTAATAGGGAAGGATACTATTTAGTCCAGTCCAATTTCTGAGTTCTAATCATTTTGATTTTTTTAGAGAGTTAAATATCATAATTGAAAATTGAAATAATATAAATTTTAAAGGTATGAATAATCATATTTCTAATAAATAATTTAAAAAATATTAAATATTATTTTTCTTATTGATCTTCTAAACTATTTATCTTATAAATCTATAAAACAACAGAACTTTTTAAAATTTTAGCAATTTTTTTTTTTCCAAATTTTATCTATTAAAGACTTTCTAAAATTAAAACTTATTTTTTATTTATTTTATTAATTAATTTTTATTTTCTTTCCTTTAATTTAGTATATAGACTTTAATATGTGTGTACATATACATATATACATATATGTATATGTATATATACACATATACATCTATATGCATACATATATACATATAAGCATATGTATACATATATGTATATGTGTATGTATACATATACATACACATATCCCTTGATTTAAATAAAGAGAAAAATAGATCCTTAGCCTAAGAAGATTTTGAAATATTACATTTCTTACTAAATCCTTCTAATTATTGTTATTGAAAATGAAATGGAGCCCATCCTACAACTACTAAAATCTTTCCATTTGCATTGAAGTGAGTTCTTAAATATCATCCACTTCAACAGTCAAAGGTCAGTTTTGACCAATAAAAATAGGACAATATTTACCACTTTTTGTCATGAATGAAGTGTAAAATTGTTATTGACTATTTGACCATTTGACCATTAAAATGGATGATATTTAAATAGAGTGGTAGTGAAAGATGACGGACCATAAAACCTCTGAATTCTTCAAGAGTGCTCTTCATAAGACCTATTTTGAATAGCTAGAGACACTCTTACATCACAGAGTTTTCCTTCAAATTTCTATTAAAAATGCCTTCCATGACACCATCAACCTGCCTTCAGTCATATTCTGAAATAGATGTGAATATAGCATTGCACCAATAGCTTTGAATATATTTATTTACAACCAACTTCCCCCACATTTTCCTTCCCATGATGTCAACAATGGTCATCAGGAACTCTTCGAGGATTGTATTGTCGTGGATGTGCCCGTGTTCATTTTTCTTTGCACCAATGTCAACAATGATGGCATTCATGACTGAAGGAATAATGATGTTAAACAACCTTTTGATTTTCATTTGCACACCTGCATTATCTTCCACAAATTGACATTCTTTGAGCCATCTTTGATGCAAAAGCTCCACCCCGCACCTATAAAAATTAGTCCTCTGTGCTTCATGATGAGAGATTAGTACCTGTACATAATATCCAATCGTATTCTTCTTCAAAAGATTGCGAAAGTATAGCAATGATTACAGAAGCCTCTAGGTTTACTTGGCCTAGACAAATTTTACTATCCCTTCAGATACTACAATCCTTTGAATACCATTTCAAGTGTTGCATTTGTCTAACAAAATAATCTCATCAATCTGATCGATAGCATGGTTAGCTAAGAGGTTTGTAACTGTATTGGCCTCTCGATAGATATGCTTCGCAGAGTAGTCTTGAAGTCCATCAAGAAGAGGGATGATTAAATCAATTTATCTTTAATTTCCAAATAGTAGAGTTTCCACTTCTGATGGCGATACATATCATAGAGTCGCCCTCCCTATTGGCTTCTTGATAGATATGCTTTGCAGAGTAGTCTTGAAGTTCGTTAAGAAGAGGGATGATTAAATCAATTCATCTTTTAATTTCCAATTAGTAGAGTTTCCATTTGTGATGGCGATACATATTATAGAGTCAATATCTATAGTCTTAATATTATTCCAGAAACATAGTTTCAAACCTTCATACAATGTTTCCAACTTAGCTTCATTATTTATTCCAAGTAGTAATTTTTTGACATTTTGGATTTCCACCTCATTCCTTATTATGCATCTTGCACTAGAGACTTCAAGATCACCTTGTGAGGCCCCATCAAAATTTAGCTTCAATCTACCACTTAGAGGGGCCAACCATTTTGCTTTCCTTCTTTTTTATTTTGAGCATTTAGACTTTTCTTTTGAGAACTAAGCGGAAGGAATATTCAATGAATTCCACTTCTTCATAATATAATCATTCCAATGTGTAAATGCCTTTGATTGTAACTTCAATCTTATTTGTTACTTCTTCTACTCTCATATGTTTCTAATTGAAGACCCTATGATTTCTCTCTTTTTGTTAGTGCCATATAACCATCAAGACAGACTAACCATCCATAGACCTATCCAAAATGCCTTACAATAAAGGCTATGCTAACTTTCAAAATTCTCAAGTATGTCCTTTTGTAGTGCACTCGCCCAATTCATCTTCTCCATTACTTGGTACTGACATTTTCTAGCAAAAGGACAAGATAGTAATAAATGATCAGTTGTCTCCTCTACATTCAAGCAAAGTGGGTAGCATGACAAGCTATCACTGCCAAACATACATAGTGTGAGGGTAAAATAGTGCATCAATCAAATGAATAACAGATGACCCAAACATCAACAGAATAGAGAAACAAAGAAGATTCAAATGAACAAAGCAATGAACAAACACAGCAAACCTCTTCCGTTTCGAAACTTCTGTTGTTCGCCTATCACGAATCGTCCTTTCGCAGATGAGATGAGCCCTCAGAGAGTGCAATCTTTTAAAGCTGTTGGAGGAAGTCGATGGTGAACGGCTGTAGTGTGATATGCAATGAAGGTGAGCTCCAATGCAACAATGGTGATCTCAAGCTTGTAGATGACAAATGGGTGCCAAAGGCGCGCTGGTGATATTTCTGCAGAGTAACGATGTCAAAAGCCTGGATGATTAGAATGAAGGGATGAAGCTTCATTTATAGACCCGGAGGAATAGGAATCAACGGTTGAGAGAAGATATGAAGATCAACGGTGGAGGATGGTTGAGGAATGTGCAACCAGTGGAAATGTGACAAGTGTCCCAGCTCCATCATGAAAGGTGGGATGTGACAAAACTGATTGGAGAGTTAACTCCCTTGACTGGTCTGTTAACAGAATTGATTGATCAGTTAGAAGAGTGGATTGTGGAACTGACTGGGTTGATTGAGGATTTGACTCAACTGACATGTTAGTTAACAGATTTGATTGATTGGTTAACTGACCTCTGATTGGAGAAGAAATAGGCCATGTGGGTGAGGGAAAATAAGATAATTAAATATTAAATATATTTAATTACATGTGCAACCTGATGAGGTGGACAAGGTGAGGTGTAAAGGTGATGTGGAATTTTGAATTTAGAACTTTAGGATAGAAGAAATAGGATTAATTGAATAATTTATGATTATTTAATTGTGAAGGATAAATAGAAGAATTTTAATTAAATAAATAGAATTTATTTAATTATGGAACAGTGAATCGATTAAATAAATTTAGAATATTTATTTAATTAATAGAAGAAGGGAATAAATATTTAGAATATTTATTTAGGATGATTTGTGTCATTTTTAGGCGTATACACATAGCCTATCCCCCATCAAAATTTTCTTTTACATGATTGTTCATGTGAAAGCCCCAACCTTTGGGAGATAGTTCACACTCCAACATAGATCTGCCAGCCAACTACTATTGTTAGGAGAAGTGCATTGTATTTGATATGTGATCTTAAGTGAATAACATCTAGACTTAGACCCACACCATATTATTTTATCCTCCTTTTGAGTGATTATAACTCTTCTATTCCCGAGTTCCTCTTTTATTTTAGCTTTCATAGTCTAGGATATGGGGGCATCATTAAAGTCTTTCCATCCCCATACTATACCATGCACACTCTATCTCTCTATGAGATAATTTGCAACCTTTCACCCCCACACATCTTCCATTATTTCCTTGCATTCACTAAGTTCAGAAATGTCTAAAAGGGTTGATAAATTCACTAAGTTCATAAATGTCTAAAAGGGTTGATAACCATTCCAAGAATCAACCCATAAATTAGCACTCCTCATATTTGTTTATAACCCATGACAAGTGCTCTATAATGAGGCACCTACAAGACATCATGAAATTCCATACATGAGAGCCACTCAATAGATTAGCAATAGAGAGAACTCTACTTGGTTCCCTTGTGTCGAGGTACTTCTATTTTAGAATTTGAATACACTAGGCTTCAAGGTTATTATACATATTCCAAACAAGCTTCACACCAAGAGTTGTATTGTGTTTAGTTAGGGCTCTTATTCCTACTCCACCATCATATTTACTTTTCCTAGTAGTATCCCAGTTGATTAATGGAATTCTCCTCATTCAAGCCTTCCCACATAAATCCTTTCATTATCCCATCCGAGCTTTGCATAGCTTTCTTTGTGAGTTAGAGGCATGACATCATATATATAGGAATTTCTGATAGCATTGACTTAGTCATCAAAATTTCCTAGCCATCATGAGCTAGTAACCCTTCCATGCTTAATTTTGTATGCCACAATTATGTCCTCCCATAGTTTTGTTCTAATATAGTACCCTTGAACAAAGGTATGGCCAAATACTTGCTCATAATAGTTCTAATGTTGAAGTCAAGGTAGTCAGTGATCCTTTGTTGCACAACTTGATTGATATGAGAAAAATTTTTTTTGACTTGTTGCAATTAATTAGCAAAAATGTATTGATCCAATGTTAGCTTGATAGAACTTGCCACCTCCATCTAAACCTCCCTGTAGAGGATAGTATCATCAACAAACTGCTAATGCATTATGGGAGCCAAGTTTCTTGTTATTGTCACCCCATTCCAATCACCCATTGAGGTCTTCATTTTAATAATGCAACCAAGTGCCTCTACCATCAAAACAAAGATAAAAGGGGATAATGGGTTGCCTTGTCTAAGACCTCTTGTAGCTTTGAATAATCTGCATGAGTTACTATTAACAAGTATAGAAAAGCAGAGAGTGTAAATGTAGCTATAAATCCACTCAAGCCATTCCTTCCTAAAACCAAACTTCTATAGAATTATCATTAGGAATAACCAACTAACCAATTCGTAGGCTTTATTGATGTCTACTTTGATAACCATGCTTTTTTGACATGAAATAGTAATCAAATGGATGGTCCCATGAGCCACAATAATTCCATCTATTATTGTTCTATCTAGCATGAAATTGCTTTGTTATGTGGATATGAGATTTGGTAGTACCACCTTCAACCTATTCACCACCACCTTCAAAATTATTTTATACATTGTGTTGCACAGTGATAAGGGACAAAAAATCAACAAAATGTGATGCAAGTGAGCTTCTTAGAATGAACACTATGTTCATGTTGTTGAGGTCTTATAAATTTTTCTTGGAATTCTTTGAATCCTCAATCACATCCCAGACATCCTTACAAATAATGTCCTAGCAGAGGCATGCTAGAAACCCATTCGGGCTAGGGGTTTGGTCCAGATACAATTGAAAAGGTGCAACTTTGACTTCATCTATAGAGATAGGAACCATTAAAAAAGAGTTATATGCATTTGTGACTAGACACAAAATATTGTTAATCAAGCAACTCATATCCAACACATCCAAGCCCCATAATATGACAGTAAATTCTTAAAATATCCAACTACCTCATTTTGAACCTCCTTCATCTTAGTCACTATCATCCCATTAGCCATTCAAATTGATCCTAGTCTTTTCTCTAGTAAATTTAGAAGCATTATGAAGAAATTTGGTATTAAGATCCCCTACCTCCAACCAAGTTTCCCTAGATTTAGATTTCCAAAAAATATCTTCTCTAGCCAAAATTTTCTATGTGTTGCTCCATTAGTTCCTTTTCTCTAGTGTATTTGAATTGTGGCATGCCATATGCAATCACCTTTTTATTGATTTAGATTCCATTTCCTATTCGATCCTCTCCTTCTCGAAAATATTCTTAAAAGAATGTACATTCCAATCTTTTAGTTAGGTTTTCAAAGAGTTCAATTTCTTGGAGAAAGTGAAAATTTTAGACCCCTTTTGAGTAACCACCACATGCCACAAAGAATGGATGACGTCCATCAAATCATCCCTTCTAATCCACATTTTTTCAAATTTGAACAAACACCTGAGAGGAGGTCGATCCTCCCTTATTAAGAGAAGAACTACAAAGTGATCAGAACCAGAAATAGAAAAAATGGAGGATTCTAGAATATGAATGGAATGAAGCCAATTAGTAGAAAACAAAAATCTATCTAGTCTCTCCATCATATTTGTGAAACCTATTTTCCTATTCATCCAAGTCGAATTCCCATTTTTGGTGCAACATCAATGAGGTCTGCATCCTTGACAAAGTTTTAAAGATTGATCTGGGCTTGTTTGACATGAGTGAGCTTGCCACTTTTCTTTTCTCTAGATAGAATTGTGTTGAAATATCTACCAACAATGAATTTAGTATTCAGTAGCAGAGTGATACAGGAATTTATTTGATTCTAGATTTAAGACTTATCCTTGGTTTTAGTGGGTCCATATACATTTATCAAAGTGAAAGACAACTTATAGTGTAAACTTCTTACCCAAATGGCCATCTAGTTTGACATAGAAAAGAGAAATTATGCAGAAGCCCAATTTAGGGCCCATAGAAAACCCAAGCCCCTAGCCGAGCTCACTAATTTAACAAAAAATCCATTCCAACCTTTGCAATGATTTATGAATTTATTAGCTTCCACAATCCCCAAATTTGTTTCTTGCATCATAACTAAATTGACCAATAGAGTATCCATATGGCTTGGTTGTGCACCATTTGTTAGGGGCATTCAAGCCCCTAATATTCCAAGTGACAATCTCATTGCTCTAAGGAAGTGATTTCCTCCCTTAGATCTCAACATCATATTGGTTTAAGGTGGATTGTCCACCACACAATGCATTTTCTTCCCTATTCTACTTATTGGTCTTCCTCTCATGCTTTTTTCTAGAGACTATGTTTTCTTTGAGGATTTTGGATGTAGATTGGTTGATGCATCACACATCCCTAATGCCCAAATCATCTTCTAGTTCATTTCTAAATCTAGTTAGAAATCATAATCATCTTTGACATGATCTAATTCACCCATACCAAGTATGGTAGAATTATATGGAATGATTTCCCTCTTTGAGGCTTCACCTTAGAAAATGACAGGCATCACCTTCTCAGGAAGTGCATCTAACTTATTAAAATTGGAAACAACTACATCTTGTGGCCTGATCTCCCCAGGCTTAGTCTTCACCACCCATCTCTAGTTATTCTTCTCTTGAGGCACTTTTGAATAGTTTGGTTCACAATGGGACTAACTTTTGCATTTGAGGTAGTAGTACTTATTTTCTTCCACCTCCACTGATTGGATCCAATTACCCACCTTGGAAGATATGATGATTTATTTTGGGATCTCATAAATAGAAATGAGGTAGATTCTTGCATAAATTCTAGAGTTACCTTCAAGAGATGCTTTCTCAATGGAAACTAAATTTCCCATTTAGTTTTTAATTTGTGAAAGTCCTTTAATCAACTAGTACTCTAGAGGGAGATTATAATGTCTAATCTAGCATGGGGTATCACAAGGGGAGCAAGCTAGCAAATTTAAATTAGGGCTCCATTTTTGCATGAATAGAATAACATTTCCCATCTACCATGAACTATTCTTAGGAATAAAATCCCTATCCTCTTGGGTCCCAAAAGTGATTTATCTTCCAAGTATCCCTAGCCCGTTCCAAGATGTAGTTATGCAATGATTTGTCTCCTATGAATCTCCCAATAATAGCATTCTTGTGTAATGTTTGTACAATCTCCCCATTGGGTCTAATGGACAAAAGAGGAATGTTGTTTTATTCTTTGCATTCGTTGGGTTCCTACTTCCCTATTCCACTTCTGAGTCATTTGCCAGAATCATGAAACTACTTTTTTGGTATATATTCTAGAACCAATGCACATCTAGCCAAAATCTTAGTCCAGAGAATATTTCTAGACAATAAGCATGCGTATATGATGTAGGAGCATCCCCTGGTTCAAGAGAAATCTTGCATCAACCAAAAACATTTGCATTTCAGTTTGTTTACATTTCAATTCTTTCATTTTCCAGTTCAGTTCAGGTAGTTCAGTCAGAAGCAGTTTTCAGCTTGTGGTCTAGTTTTGGCATTTCACATCTTGCGGATCTGGACTTAGCATCTATATTCATTCATCTACATCATATCAAGAATTCAGAGCATTTGGAAGTTTCTGAAAAGATATCGCTATAAGAAGATCAACTATTTTCTCAGAACAGAGCATCCTGACAGTCTTAGACAAATCAACTAAAGGAGAAGGCTTGCGGATCCTAATGACACATCATTCAATGATCTTTGGTTCGTGGCTGACCTTCCTTGGAGGTCCGCACATTATTCCATTCATTTGTGGGCGTGTTCTATGCATTTAGGTCTGACCTATCTGTGAACACGTTACAACTCTTCATTGGAGTTTGTGATCTTCCTTGGCTGATGCGAAGGAATCTATTGATCCAGAAATGATATATAAAGATGTAATAGATCCTTAGGAGAGTAGTTATCAAGTTCTCATGATTTAGAAGATAGATAGTTGGCTCCTTTGCAAGAGGACTTCAAAGATTTATCTTGTGCATGTATGTAATCAGGCCTGTGAGCCCTAATTGTAAGCCCGCATGTTGCCGACCAATCTGTATTTGAATTCTATGATCTATACTGAATGACTGAATCTACATTTGTTCTATTTCTTTGAGTTGTTTCTATTGTGTTTACTCTTGCTGCACGGTCTGGACAGTTCATTTTGTGAACCCTCCTACCATGACTGCACCAAGTGGTATCAGAGTGAAATTTTGATTCTTTGGAGCGAATTGGCAAAGGGGATTCTGTAAGATCTTGTTGTAAGAAGATCGCCGACCCGAGGCAAGTTACTTGTGTGCAACCGATCGCTGATTGAGAGGCAGTTGTCACTTGTAGCTCGATTGTCAAATTTGAGGCAGTTTGCACTTGATCCTAGGAAGATGTCACTGCGAAGAGTTCCTCCTATTGGTAAAATGGCTAATAGAATGGATGAGATGATGGAATTGATGAGAACAATACGAATTCATTTGGATGCTGTCAAAGAAGATAGGCAAAGAGGATTGACACCTAGACCTAATGTTGAAAGTGATGATGAAGAAGAATTTCAATCTGCTGAACAAACTAGGAAAACCCTAGAAGATCATGAAGAAGAAGAATCAGATCAAGTAAAGATGTTGCGAGCTATTTCAAAGATTGGAAAGAGACCTAGAGTTGATGTGCCAAATTATACTGGTAATTTGAACCCTGAAGAATTGCTTGACTAGATAAATGACATGGAGGAATATTTTGAATATGAGGAAATTGAAGATCCAGAGAAGGTGAAATTTGCAAAGACAAAGTTGAAGGGACATGCTGCTATATGGTGGAAAGAAGTTTAGTTGGAAAGAAATAGAAGAAGAAAAGAAAAGATTACAAAGTGGGACCGGATGGTGACAAAGTTGAAGAATCAGTTTATACCTGTTGACTATGAGTTGGAACTGTTGAAAAGATTGCAAAACTTGAGACAAAACGAGAAATCTGTGAAGGAATATACTAAGGAATTTCATAAGATGATCATAAGAACAGAACATAGTGAAGCAAACAAGGAGAAAGTGGCTAGATATATCAATGGACTGAGATTGAACATTCAAGAAGAACTAAGCTTGGTAAGGATAACATCTTTAGAGGAAGCATATCAATTTGCACTGAAAGTTGAAGAGAAGCTGAATAAAAGATATGATCAGAGGTAGAGGAGGTAAATTTTAGAGAGGTACAGAACATTTTTCAGAGGAGACAGATCACATCTGGAGTAGAACAAGTTTGACAACCCCTTTAAGAAGGATGATAGAGAACAATGCTTACCGGAGAGATGATAGAATTTTTTTACCAGATAGGAAACCCTAGTGCATATCAGAATGAAGGATATAGAAGAGAAGGTAAAGGATTTGATAAGAGGACATTCAGAGGTGCTTGTTTCAAGTGTGGAGGTGAAGGACATAGAGCATTTGAATGTAATTAGGGTAGTACAAGTAAGAGGACAGAAAACAATGGAAGAGCAACCTATGTGGAAGAAGAACCTATTGGATCACCTAGTTCAGTTGGCAAACCAGAGAAAGGAGAATCATTGGTAATGAGGAGAGCACTATTTCAAGTAGAGACAGATGAGGAACCACCGCAGAGGAAAAGCTTGTTCAGAACTAGATACAAATCAGGAGGTAAGTGTTGTAAAGTTGTAATTGATAGTGGTAGGTCAGATAACCTAGTTTTAGAGGAGATGGTGACTAAGCTGAAGTTGGAAATATTGAAACACCTAAGCCCTATCAGATAGCATGGATTCAGGATGATCATAAGGTACTAGTAAGTGAACAATGTTTGGTGAAATTTCATATTGGATCTTATCATGATAAAGTCTTGTGTGATATTATGCCTATGGATGTTTGTCATATCTTGTTGGGTAGACCTTGGCAGTATGATAGAAAAGCTATACATGATGGGAGAAAGAATACATATACTATAACAACAAATGGAAAGAGAATTACCTTGATTCCTTTGAAGGATGATCCTAAGAGTGAAGTATGTGGGAATGCTAGAATATGTTTGGTAGATGGAAGAAAATTTCTTGATGGTTTGAGACATGAGAATATGTGTTATGCATTGATTCCTAAGACGCCTGAAACATTGAAGAAGGAGACTAAAGAATCACAACCGGAGGAGATAAGAGAGTTGCTGACAGAATTTGAAGACATCATATCAGATAATGTACCTGAAGGATTACCACCTATAAGGAGTATCAGTCATCACATGGATCTTATATCGGGAGCAATTTTTCCTAATAAAGCAGCACATAGAATGACACCGACAGAGAATGAAGAGTTGAATAGACATATACAAGAATTGTTGAGAAAATGTTTGATTAGAGAAAGTTTGAGTCCTTGTGCAATACCTGCAGTTTTGGCACTGAAGAAGGATGGAGAATGGAGAATGTGTATTGAGTCTAGAGCTATAAAAAATATCACAGTTAAGTATAGATTTCCTTTACCTAGGATGGATGATATCATGGATTGTTTGAGTGAAACAAGATATTTCACAAAGATAGATTTGAAGAGTGGATACCATCAGATCAGAATCAGAGAAGGTGATGAATGGAAGACTGCTTTTAAGACAAATGAAGGATTGTATGAGTGGTTAGTGATGCCTTTTGGATTGAAAAATGCACCGAGTACTTTCATGAGATTGATGAATGAAGTTTTGAAGAAATTTTTGGGTAAGTTTGTGATTGTAAAATTAGATAATATTCTGATTTTTAGTAAGACAAAGGAAGAACATTTGTGGCATATTAGACAAGTTTTACAAAGGTTGAGAGAAGAAAAGTTGCTGATAAACATCAAGAAGTGTAGTTTCATGAAAGAAGAGTTGGTATATTTAGGATTTGTGATTTTTGTGGAAGGATTGAAGATGGACCCTGAGAAAGTGAAAGCAATTGTTGAATGGCCTACACCGAAGAGCATTGGAGAGGTTAGATCATTTCATGGATTGGCTAGTTTCTACCGGAAGTTCATAAAAAATTTCAATTCAGTTTGTAACCCTATGACAGAGACAATGAAAGGTGATAGAAAGGATTTCAAGTGGACATCAGGAGCAGATAAAAGTTTTGAACTATTGAAGCAGAAAGTGATAGAGCAACCTGTTTTAGCATTACCAGATTTCAATAAGATATTTCAGGTTGATTGCGATGCAAGTGGAAATGCAATTGGAGCAGTGCTAAGTCAAGAAGGTAGACCTATAGCATATTTCATTGAAAAGTTGAATGATGCAAGGAGAAGATATTCAGTTTATGATCAAGAGTTCTATGCCATAATTCAAGCCTTGAAGAAGTGGAGACATTACTTGTTGCCTAAGGAGTTTGTGTTGTATACAAATCATCAAGCTTTGCAATATTTGAACAGTCAAGGTAAGTTGAATCAGAGACATATGAGATGGGTAGAGTTCATGCAGAGTTATACTTTTGTGTTGAAGCATAGGAGTGGAAAATCAAACAAAGTTATTGATGCCTTGAGTAGAAGAAGAAACTTGTTGACAGAGATGAGAGTTGAAGTGTTGGGTTTTGATGAATTAAAGAGCATGTATGAGGGAGACACTAATTTTGTAGAACCTTGGAAAGCATGTAAGGAACCTGTTGTGATAGATAGGAGTAAGTGGTTAGACTATTTCATTCAAAAAGATATGTTGTTCAAAGGAAGTTAGTTGTGCATACCTAGAAGTTCAATGAGAGATAATCTGATCAAGGAGAAGCATAGTGGTGGATTGGCAGGACATTTTGGCATTGATAAGATAGTGACTTTGGTGAGTGAACATTACTTTTGGCCTCAGATACATAAGGATGTTCAGAGATTTGTGCAGAGTTGTAGAGTTTGTCAAGTTGCAAAAGGGAGTAGTCAGAACACTGGATTGTATAAACCTTTGATAGTACCGGAGAGACCTTGGGAAGACATAAGCATGGATTTTGTAATGGGATTGCCTAAGACACAGAGAGGACATGATTCAATATTTGTAGTGGTTGAAAATTTTTCAAAAATAGCTCATTTCATACCTTGTAAGAAGACAACTGATGCAGTGCATGTAGCTGACCTATTTTTTAAGGAGATTGTGAGATTGCATGGATTACCTAAGAGTATAGTTTCAGACAGAGATACAAAGTTTGTTGGATACTTTTGGAAGACACTTTGGAGGAAGATGAAGACATATTTGAAGTTTAGTTCAACTTTTGATCCACAGACTGATGGACAGACAAAGGTAGTGAATAGGAGTTGGGGAAACTTGTTGAGATGTTTGGTTGGAGAGAAGGCAAAAAGTTGGGACTTGATTCTTTCACAAGCAGAGTTTGCATACAATAATTCAATAAATAGGAGTACTGGAAGAACACCTTTTGAGATTGTGACCGGAGTGAATCCTAGAGGAGTTGTGGAATTGAGAGATATCAGTACGGAGGAAAAGAGAAGTGTAGAAGCAGAAGAATTTGCAGATCACATGAAGACAATGCATAATCAGGTGAAGGAACATTTAGAGGACATGAATAGTAAGTATAAGGAAAAGGCAGATGAGAAGAGAAGACATAAGGAATTTGACATTGGAGATGAAGTGATGGTGTACTTGAGAAAAGAAAGATTTCTAGTTGGGACATATAACAAGTTAAAGATGAAGAAGTTTGGACCTTGTAAGATACTCAGAAAATTTGATTCAGGAAATACATATGAAGTGGAGCTACCGGAGACATTAGGTATATCACCTATTTTCAACATTACAGATTTATATCAATATCATGAAGCAGAGTTCAGTGACAGCATGGAAGAAGACCTGAAGAAGCAGTTACCACACAAAGCACTGGAGCAGATAGAAGACATTTTGGACAGCAAAGTTGGACGTAGCACTAGAGGAAGACAATACAAAGAATACCTTGTGAAGTGGAAAGGCAGACTGGAAGAAGATTCATCTTGGATTTCTTAGGCTGAGGTGGACCGTTTGGGTTCTCCCCTAGCCCCAACAAAGTGAGGGACTCACTTTTTCAATAATCACGGATGTCTGATGCAGGAACATCCCCTAGTTCAAGAGAAATCTTGCATCAACCAAAAACATTTGCATTTCAGTTTGTTTGCATTTCAATTCTTTCATTTTCCAGTTTAGTTCAGACAGTTTAGTCAGAAGCAGTTTTTAGCTTGTGGTCTAGTTTTGGCATTTCACATCTTGCGGATCTAGACTTAGCATCTATATTCATTCATCTACATCATATCAAGAATTCAAAGCATTTGGATTAGTTACTGGCAAGATATCTCTATTAGAAGATCAACTATTTTCTCATAACAGAGCATCCTAACAGTCTCAGACAAATCAGCTAAAGGAGAAGGCTTGCAGATCATTCCTTGACTTGCAGATCCTAATGACACATCATTCAATGATCTTTGGTTTGTGGCTGACCTTCTCCAGAGGTTCGCACGTTGTTCCATTAATTTGTGGGCGTGTTCTATGCATTTAGGTCTGACCTATCTGTGAACACGTTACATCTCTTCATTGGAGTTTATGATCTTCCTTGGCTGACGTGGAGGAATCTATTGATCCAGAAATGATATATAAAGATGTAATAGATCCTTAGGAGAGTAGTTATCAATTTCTCATGATTTAGAAGATAGATGATTGGCTCCTTCGCAAGAGGACTTCAAAGCTTTATCTTGCGCATGTGTGTAATCAGGCGTGTGAGCCCTAATTGTAAGCCCGCATGTTGCCGGCCAATCTATATTTGAATTCTATGATATACTGAATGACTGAATTTGCATTTGTTCTATTTCTTTGAGTTGTTTCCATTGTGTTTACTCTTGTTGCATGGTGCGGACAATTCATTTTGTGAACCCTCATACTGTGACTGCACCAAGAGGCAAATCGGAAGAAGATTCATCTTGGATTTCTCAGGTTGAGGTCGACTGTCTGGGTTCTCCCCTAGCCCCAGCAAAGTGAGGGACTCACTTTTTCAATAACCTCGGATGTTTGATGCAGGAGCATCCCCTGGTTCAAGAGCAATCTTGTATCAACCAAAAATATTTGCATTTCAGCTTGTTTGCATTTCAATTCTTTCATTTTCCAGTTCAGTTCAAGCAATTCAGTCAGAAGCAGTTTTCAGCTTGTGGTCCAGTTTTGGCATTTCACATCTCGCGGATCTGGACTTAGCATCTATATTCATTCATCTACATCATATCATGAATTTAGAGCATTTGGATCAGTTACCGAAAAGATATCGCTATCAGAAGATCAACTGTTTTCTCAGAACAGAGCATCCTGACAGTCTCAGACAAATCATCTAAAGGAGAAGGCTTGTGGATCATTCCTTGACTTACGGATCCTAATGACACATCATTAAATGATCTTTGGTTCGTGGCCGACCTTCCTCAGAGGTCTGCACGTTATTCCATTCATTTGTGGGCGTGTTCTATGCATTTAGGTCCGACCTATCTGTGAACACGTTACAACTCTTCATTGGAGTTTGTGATCTTCCTTGGCTGACGCGGAGGAATCCATTGATCCAGAAATGATATATAAAGATGCAATAGATCCTTAAGAGAGTAGTTATCAAGTTCTCATGATTTAGAAGATAGATAGTTGGCTCCTTCTCAAGAGGACTTCAAAGCTTTATCTTGCGCATGTATGTAATCAAGCCTATGAGCCCTAATTGTAAGCCCGCATGTTGCCAGCCAATCTATATTTGAATTCTATGATATACTGAATGACTGAATCTGCATTTGTTTTATTTCTTTGAGTTGTTTCCGTTGTGTTTACTCTTGTTGCATGGTCCAGACAGTTCATTCTGTGAACCCTCCTATCGTGACTACACCATTATATGGAAAAGCTATAGAAGATCCCACCAAATTATATGTTAAATATAGGTAACAAAGCCTACCACCAAATGTAAATATTAAAGTCTATATACTAAGTTTGGAGAAAAATAAATAATAATTAATTAGTAAAATAAACAAAGGAATTGAGTTTTAATTTTAGAAATATCTATATTAAAATTTAGAAAATAAAAATAGTTGAACTAAAATTAAAAAAAAAGATATATTGTTTTATAGATTTTAAAAAATAGAGAGTTTTAGAGGAAGTTTAATAAAAAAAATCACATTTAATAACTTTTTAAATTATTTATTAGAAATATAGTTATTCATAATGACATTTTGATTATTTTTAACTTTTAAAAATTATATTATTTGAGTTTTTATATACCCATTGAACATATAATTATGTAAGTTTGATATTTAACTCTTTAGAGAATCAAATTAAAACTTAGAAATTCAATTAGATTAAATAGTGACCTTTCATATTACTGCATGATTAATAGGATACTGTTTACAAAGATATGCCATAGGTATGGTAAGTTATTTAGTAAGATTTTCTATAACTTTTCCCTGCCAACATGCTTAGGGTGTAAAAATATTCTATAAACTGAGATTTTAGCTAGATTTGCATTGGTTCTTTAGAAAAAAATGTTTTTCTAATAATATCCTATTGTTAAAGATCATATATAATGGCCTGTTAAGGTTTTGTGCTGCTCATGTTACAGTTGTATAGTATTAGCTTTTGGGTCTGTTTTTCACACAGTTTTATGGTCAACTTCTTTATAATTTATTGCATTTTTTAAATATTAAAAAAAATCATAATGTACACATTTTTTAGGATAAATATATTATTATTGTTAATGCTTGAATAATATTTACTTTGAAATGAGCATCAGATCTTCCCATTGCTAGAAAGCATTCTCTACAACGTTTCTTGGAGAAGCGCAAGGACAGGTACTTATTACTTCAAAATAATTATATATTTTAATTTTAAGATTTTTAATATTAAAATTAATTTCTATATTGACAATCATTGCTTATACAGGCAAACTCCAAAAGCTCCCTAAACAAGAGAAGAAAACCCAAAGCCAATTCCACGCCCAATATCTTCTTCGCCTTCTTTGCCAATTAAATATAATTTATCAGATGCTTACAAACAATATTGGCCATGTGTACATCTCTCCTATTAATAATCATGTGAATGAGTGTACGTGGCTTTTTGCAATTTTTCTATATGAAAAAAATTCGTAGTTCATGGATCTATTTTTATTTCACAAGCCTGGTTAGGTAGAGGAGCAATTTATAATTTGAGGTAGGTATTAACAAACTTATTAATTATGCTTGATGATTATTTAATTCAAGACACATTTATGAGGCTTCATCATTTATTATTAGTGTTTATATAAAATTAAGATTATTTAAATTGATACAACGGTATATTAAACATATATTAAATTGGACCAAACCTTCCAATTATTATAATTTTTTTTAGATGAAAAAATAATTAACAAAGATGTTAAATGATATCAATGATTTTATGATAATGTTTATCATTTTTGTTTACCTTAAAGCATTTAAAATTATATATTTAATACATAGTGTGGCAATGACCTTTGATTTTTAGAACTTTGAACTTTTATAATTTAGTTGTCTTAGTGCATGAGTCATTGTAGTGGTTGCAAACTTTAGATATGATGTTCCAATAGAAAGATTTGGGGGGGGGGGGGGGGGGGGGGGGGGGGTGAAAATTTATAAGGACAACAAGAAAAATAGTTATATAGCTTCTTTCCCGCCTACCTCAATTAAACACCTTAACGGTATATTTCAACCTCTATACATAGCAATAGATAATGGTTTGGCTTGCTTGCTATCCTAGGTGCATAGGTTTATAACAACAATGAATGCTTAAAATATTTAAATCCTAAAATCTTCTTTTGGTGTGTGTTTGTCTCTATGTACGGAAGATTCAAGGAGGTGGATCACTAAGAATGCCAAAGGAGAAGAAAAATAATAACAATTTGTGAGTATTAGCTAGGCAAAGAGAAAGAAATAATAGTAGTAGCTATGAAAGAGTAATCATAGTCATAGTAAGGAGTTATAGGAAGTTCTAAAAGAAAGAAGTTATAGGTTGACAACTAAAAAGTAATATAAAAATTATTAGAAATATGTTCATGGGAATAATAGAAAAATCTTAACATTTAGGACCCCAAAATTGTTAGGCCCGAGAATGAAATGTAGAAAATATTGACAAATGAAATGCACAAGAATTAGACAATTGAAAAGTATTCAATGAAAGCTTTACCATTCATGCATTGATCAAAATGAGAAATAATGTACATATTTAACAATATGAAAATTATTGTTTAGTTCATCTTCTAGATAATTATTGAGCTTCTAGTGTAGCTAGTAAATACAAAATATAAAATAGTATCCTACCAATCCTATGATTATGTCCATTATTGTTACACCCCCCTTAATTTGCAAGGGTATTGGTAAAACCAGTATTTGTGTTGCGCATTGGGCAACTTGTTTATGGTGCCTTATTTGCTTGGTACGAAGCCCCAATGTTATGGAAAAGGTTTTGTTGATTCCCTTCTACAATTTTAGAATTTTCAAGAACCAAGATATTGAGTTGGTAAAGACCTAAGTTTGTTTTATCGAGTTGAATCAAATGTGCACGATGCTATATCTCATTTTGAGAGAATACCATACCTATTTTTTTATGAGAATTTTCAACACAATTTTCTATTCTGAGTTATGAAATTTATAGAAAATGGTTGTTCAACTTCTGTCTCTATCAATTTTGTGAGTGAAAATTGGTGAACTTAGGTTGATTGCACCCATGAATAGTCCAAAAGTGTGCTAGTTACACCATGTGACCTAAAAACTAGATAACCTAGTTTGATTGTGCTTAGGAACTTAAGCTAAAAGTGTGTTAAGGCATACACTAAATGACTTGAATTTATACTAGCATAGATATCTTAAATACATCTATCTGAAAGACACCGAGAGATATCAGTCTTGAGGTGCCTATCTATTCTCAATAACATTTTCAATATAGGCGGCTCGAGACTGATATCTCTCGACGTCGTTTAGATAGATGTATATAAGATATTTATGCTAGTTTTATTTTATTTTCTACATAATAAAATTTAATTTATTTCTTTTTCATTGGTTCATATTTTATAAAAATAGAGTGTCGTAAAGTAATATTTTATAACATTATATATTATTAGGGTTTCATTTTTTTATAAAGAGGGTAAAAACTTTATTGATTCAAGAAAGCAGTACAAAGCCAGAAATTACAATCCCCCCGTCAAGGGTCACAAGCCAGCAATAGAGACATCAAGCAACACCCAAAATACATCTCATATCTTCCATAACCAATTCCTCAAGCTCCCTATCAAGGCCCTCAGGGAGATAGCTTTAGTCATCCACTTTCCAATTTCCCATCTGTTTAGAAGCCCATTTAGCCAAACCATTAGCCACCTTATTCCACTCCCTAGGGATATGGCAAAAGGTGATAGAATCCAAGACCTTACCCAGAGAGATAATTTGTCTAACCACCCCATCCAGCTGCCAATTCACATCCTCCAACTGCTGCTTATTCAGCAAATCTACCACAATATGAGAATCTGACTCACAAATTATCCTTCTCCATCCAAGGGCACAAGCCCTTTTCAAAGCCAAGAGAATAGCCAATTTGTCTCCATGAAATTGTTAGAGCGTTGGCCATGATACTCCGAGAAGAAGAACACAACCACTCCTGAATAGTCCCTACTAATGCCTCTCACACCAGCATGACCTGGATTGCCTCTAGAGGACCCATCAATATTGATCTTCAGAACCTCCAAAGGTGGAGGTCTTCAATGACCATCTCTCTGAACCTTCCCTCTAGCACCTCGACCCAAACTAGGCCCAGTCCCCCCTTGGCACAAACAGAAAGCCCCAGACTCCAAACAATTCCCATATCTCCAGGGTCCACAGGGGCCGAGAGATCACACCTAGCCACCAAAGTCTCCTGAAGACCTCCCAAGATCCTTATCCAAACATGTCACACCTAAAGTTTCGTATCTAGGAAAATCTTGTGATTATGCTCTAACCAAATATGCCAAATGATGAAGCTGGGACCAATTGTCCAAGCAGTGTGGAGGAAGGAAGTCTTGGCTGAAGAACTCCCCAGCCTTCTCCAGAAGTCTTTTAAAGAAGAGTCATGCCTACACGGTTGCCTCCAGACTTCCCACCAGAAATGCCAGATCACCCTTAAAAAAGAGCATTGGAAGAAGAGATGAGAAATGTTCTCATCA
Organism: Cunninghamia lanceolata; assembly: GCA_027924645.1. Taxonomy (NCBI): domain Eukaryota; kingdom Viridiplantae; phylum Streptophyta; class Pinopsida; order Cupressales; family Cupressaceae; genus Cunninghamia; species Cunninghamia lanceolata. The sequence goes on along the minus strand of BSBN01000467.1, from coordinate 3,323,034 downwards.
CTATTAGAGCATATTACGCACATAGAGGGGCCATGAAATCCCTGCTTCCAAAGATTCTCCCAGGTCAGACAATTATAAATCACCAACCAAGAAAAGAAATTACACTTGGGCCAAGAGAATTTATTCCAGATCTGCTTCCACCAGGGGACCCCCGTGCACCCAAACATCTACTCATCCAGAACTTGATAACAAGAGGAAACAATGAACTTGCCTTTCTAGTCACCTCCCTAGGCCAGAACATCCCTATCTAATAAAGAGTTACAAACCCTACCAGCCAAGATGTCAGCTAGCTCCTGACGGTCCTCCATTGATCCCCTAGGCGGCCACTCATGCGGGTCCTTCCACCCGTACACCGTAGCCTGACCCTGTAAGTGTAAAAATCAAACATAACCTTCGCGAGGACCCCTATGATGATTTTGATCCTTGTCACGTACATGTAAGCATGAAATAATGTCCTCTAAGCAACAAACCTCTTGATGATGTGTCTTCTTTCTTGTCTTGTGTTGTTTCCTCTTTGTCATTTTCTCTCTCTCTCTGTTTTCGACGCTTTTCGACACTTTCGCGACATTTGTCGATTTGCATTTTCTGAGATTTTGACCATGTTCCTAAGCCTTGTGAGCATCTTGTAGGTGAGTTTTCACCTTTCCCCTATGTTTTTCGTCCTCTCCACCCCCTAGAAGCCTTCTAGAGGTCCCCCCTATCCATCTCCAACTTTCAGTTTTTAGTTTCACTCAACCTATCCAAATCTACCCCTATTATTTCCAAATCTCCCCTGGGAGATCCTGCGGTGCAAGTGGAGATTTGGATTCTTGCACATGATATACCTATTTCCAGAGGCAGGACACTTCCTTTTTCTCTTCCCTACCATCTCCCATCATGTTGTTCCTCTAAAAACCCTTGTCTGTCAGGATCTCCACCGGGCGACCCAGGGTCGCCTAGGGGTGACCCTACTGGCACAAGGGGCGACACTGTCGCATTTCTAGCTATGGAAAAACTTGAGTTTCTCACTCAAAAGCTCCATTTTCACCTGTTTTTCTTCTAGTTCGCATGCTTTTGATGCCTAATATGGAGTTGACTATATCACGCACCCACACATGCATAATTAACTCCATTTGATCTAAAATTAACAACTCAATCAATCTCATGCATCCTTCCAACTCTGATCCTTCTTCAATGATAAGCTATTATTGATTTATCACTCTCTAATCAACTGAGTTTACTGGGTAATCAATCTAGTTCACTCCCTAATCAATCCTTGTTAACTCATCAATCAATTGAGTTAATTTCTCAGTCAATTCCACCTCTCATCCTTTCTTCAAACCTATAAATACCCCACTCTCTCAAGCACAAAGGGAAGCAAATTCATTGTGCACACAACTCTTGCTAAGTTTTTGCTCTCCAAATTAGCATTCTAATGCTCTCACAGGATGAAGGTGCCTTTTATTTTATTCATTGTTAAATCAAGCATCATTACGCTGCTTCAATCAATGCCATTGAGTTGTTTCAAGCTTCAACAAGATTCTTTTTCTTCTTTGTGTCATCTTGTCGTCAAGAGGTCTTCCCGCTGCTTCAAGAGGATTCGAGGTTGCCAACATCAAGGATTTCTGAGGGTAGTGGAGTCACACAAATCTTCATTCTTTCAGGTTCCTCTTTTGCTTTATTTAATTGGTAGTAATTAAAAAATCAAAATTGCTCTTGGGAATAGTAATTCATTGCTTTTTCCTTGATAGATCTAGCATCTTATAGATAGTTTGCATTCTTAGATTAGATTTATTTACTTACAATTTTCCTTTTCTAGATTAGTTGTTTCAAAATATTTAAAAACCCAAAAAACATAGAGTAATTGCATTAGGGTAATATCATTCGAGTTGCATTCATATTTCCTTTCATAGATTAAAAAGCACTTTTCATTCCAAAATACTAAAAAGACACACAAAAAAAAGTTAGCATTTCATTTAGTTGTGCATGCATATAGAAATCCTAGAAAAGATAGATAACTTGCAAACCCTTGATACCATCACGAGGTAAAAAATAGTTAAAACGATTCAATCTAACCCTTGATCACATCACAAGGTAAACACAAGTCAAAGCATAACTAAACCCTAGGTCAACTAAATCCTAGGTGAAAACCCTAAGTCTAGTTAAGGTTGGTCATTACACATTTATCTCTAACTTGGATCACGAATGTGCCTAGGAGTAAGAGGTGAGTGGGTGAGGACAGTCCTCAACGTGATTGAGGAAAACAATCCACGACAATAATAGGAGACAATTACTTTACCACAACAAGATCCATTTGTCCTCCTATTGATAGAAGAACATATACAACTTCAAATACAACAAGAACTCATTCAACGAATTGAAAGACAAGACGACATAAATGAAAGTAATTGTTTACCCACACAAAGGTGGAATATAAGAAACCCCAATAGGAGAAGAGAAACTAGTGACCGTTCCAGTCATAGGGTTATCTCTACAATAATTACCATCGAATGAAACATTCAACTTAGCACACAACAACAAAGGCCACAGATCTTGCCAACCCCTCTTCGCGAAGTCAAGCTCTCCAACGAGCTAGACCCCTACCGTGTCTCACCTCCTCTCGACTGGATACTTCCATGAGAGTGAGAGCGACATGGTGGATCACCCCATGGTAAGGAGGGAAGGGTCCGTGTGCGTGCCTAAATCCAACCCGACAGCCCCAAGTAACTGGAGTCACGATTTTGAACGTACATATTTTGGTGAAACCGACATGAAATTTCAAATGCTTATAGGACAAGTAGTTTTGCATTCTGACTTCAGATATTCATTCATCACCATACATTGTTAGCTTCACCACATATTTTGGTGAAACTGGTGTGAATTACATAATCTTTTGGTTTTGTAGTTTGCATTCCCATTCAACGCTTCAAAAACATTTAGCAAAAGCTTCAAAACATTCTCACACTATTCTTCATAGCCACTTCTGTCACTTCCACTTCCATCACCTTTGTTATCACTCGCTCCATTTATTCTGTGGTGTCTACGGCACCCCTGAATATGACAGAGCCCGATCTAAACCAAGGGAATATCCCTTCAAGGGAACTAGAGACTCCCTCTTCTAATAGATACGTGCCTCCCCATCTAGATGCACCCATCACAAGTTGTTATGACTATGAAGACTCTGATTATAAACAAGATCAAAGAGATCAAAGAGAATCCAGGTGTTCTCAGTCTTTCAACAACCCAGCTTGGGAACACAATCCAACCATACCTAATACGCCTCATAAAGCCAAGACAATTAGGTCAGAAATCCATAAAAATGATCAACCTTTGACAATCACCTTGAGTCCTTATCTTGATGAGGAGGTAAAAAGACTAGAAAAACACTTGCAAGAGGCAAAAGATGCACAAGAAGCCCTAAGAATTGCCTTGCAAGAGGAACAAAGAGAAAACATTGCATGAGAGGAAGCACAATATCATACCAACACTCGAAGAGACCATCCAAGGAACGAAGAAAGACCTAGAGCTGCCACACCTACAGATTTAATTGCAACTCTAGTGCAAAGGATTAGAACGCTAGAAGCAAAACAAATAGCTCCTGAAAGAAGGCAAAAGTCCCACGCTGACAATCAAATTGAACAGGACAAGGGGCATCTCAAACTCCCCCTACCTCAACTATTATTCAAGGAACACAAGCAATGACATATGCCAAAACAGGAATCCTCCCATTCAAAATGTTCAAAACACGCTAGGAAATCCTGCAAACCAAATAGTTGGATATCAACATCCCCCAGTTGGATTGTTAACTACACCTCAATCACAAAGCACCTTCCTCAGAACATATCTCAAGTACTTGAAGGAGCCTCTTGATCAAAACATAAGAAGCATGTAGCTACCTCTCCCATTTCCACATCTCCTGAAGTTTAAAGGAGAAGGAGATCCAAACTCCCACATTAAAGCCTACACTATGGTGATAAGAGAACTCCTCCCTTGGGATGGGGTTGTAGAAAAAATATTTTTGAAAACTCTTGAAGGCATAGCTTTGGATTGGTACTATCACTTACTAGAAGCTTCAATTCACTCGTTTAGACAGCTAATCAGAGAGTTTTTCAAGGCATTCGACATGAACAAACTCGTTAAAATAGGGATCAGAGAATTCCTCACAATGAAACAAGAGCTAAATGAATTGGTAGCTCACTTTGTCACTTGACGGAGGCAAGTCCTCTATTCCTCAACCACTACTCCGAATATGGACCATCATGAACTATGCGACCTCTTCTTACATGCCTTAAACAAGGACATGATAGAAGATGTTCAAAAATTGCCATACAAATCCTATGAAGAAGCATTAGAAAGTGCTTTGAGGATTGATCAAGCCGCCATTGACAGTGGCAGAAAGGTCTACAAATCAAATGGAAAGTTAACAAAAGAAGACACATGGAACAACACTCTTGTGGTCAAAATTCTTAAGAACAATAGAAATGCAACCATAGATGGGGTAACAGATCAACCCCCAATCAAGAAAATAAGAGACGATTATAATGGGAGGGATTATTACCCTCCTAATGTCAATGTGATTGATTGACCTAGAAACAATGGGTACTACCCTAGGGATAATTACCAAAACTGGAACCCCAACGGAAACAAAAATGGAAACAATGAAGATATGAGAGACCCCCATATGAGTTCAATCAATTTTGTTCTTTTCATAGAACAAGGGGGCACAATACAGAATCTTGTAGAGAATATAACCGTTTCATAGCAAGGCTACTGGAAGACCAGCAACATTTGTTCATAGAGATGTTCTTGAACCCACAGGATGTCACACTAGATAACAAGGACACAAGACAAAACAAAGCTCCAATAGCTCTGCAAAACGTAAACATGAGAATCTATCAAGACCTGTTTCCTGCGCATAAGGATGCCGAGACATCAAATCAAAACAAGGTAATCAAAGGAAACAACATTGGTATCCCACCACAACTAGGACAAAAAGGAGAGACTAGGATGATGGGACTGGTCGAAATACTCCACAATGAAGAAGAAAAGGAAGATCATGAGAATGGAAATGAACAAATCAAAGTATACGAAGGTGTCGTTTCGGTAGTAGAACCAATACCTATTCCAATCGAACCCTATGAATTCATCAAGGATTTAAAGAAGACATATTCTCACATTTCATTCATTGATGTACTCTGGAATTCCCCTTCACATCTCTCAGCATTACTAAAAGCCATAGGATTAAAATACCTTGACCAAATTACACCACAACCTTGTGAGAAGATAAACCATGTGGACTATGACATCAACCCACCAAATTTAGAACTCAAGGATCCAGGGTTCTTTGATTTAAAGCAAATGCCTTCTGAGGATAAGCTGACCAAGAAAGGAGAACCTGAGTTATACTTACAAGTGTGGATCTATGACACTTGCATTAAAAGAACTTTAGTTGATGATGGAGCCACAATGAACATAGTTCCATTCTCCCTTTTGGAGAGGATGGGTTATGGACACACAAATATCACCGCTTCACGAGATACTTTGAGCGGGTTGGATAATCTAAAATCTGCCATGATAGGTAAGATTATCTTGCCAGTGACTTTGGGACCTAAAACCATTCCTACCACATTTTACGTTATCGACAAGGATACATGATACAATTTAATCCTTGGTAGGCCATGGATCCATAGGATGAAAGCAGTGCCATCAACATTATTTTAGGAAGCTCGATTCTTACATCTTGGGAAGGTATACGTCGCAAAAGGGGACCTCGAACCTTTTAGCATGTTGAAGTCAAACACATCAAACAAACATATAGGCATCCATATAGATTATGAACTTCCCACCAACATCGCAGAGCTCAAAACTTTAGAGAATGAGGCATTGCCAAAACAAAAGGAAATAGTCCCCAAAGAAAAAACAATTGAGATCATGGAATGGATAGAGCAAGATGGACCACTCCAGTTCCCCCTAGAGGTACTCATGATCAACATCCAATAGGGCTAGAAACTCCTCCCTTGCATATGAGAGAAACTGCACAGAACTGAAGGTCTAGTGTTTGAGACAACCACGTTAGATTTAAGATATGCCAATCCTCATGCTTTCTTAGATCCAGAGGAAGACATGACAGAAAGTTACACTCCTTTGACACCCTTGAGTGAATCACGTGTCCCTGACACACCAGAAGAAACAAAATCTTATGGACCTCTCACATCAATAGAGGATTGATATCTACCATTGACACCCATGGAGGAGGCACATTCTATTGACACCAAATCAACCAACATAATAGGAATGCTACCTAGGATGTTCATGGTGTCTCAACTGTAAGAGAGGCCAACCACCTCTACCTTGGTTCAATCAAACGAACTAGGCAAGTGGAAAGCACCCCTAGTTCAAATTGAAATGGTTGAAAGACTTCCCGATGAAGATGAAGAAAGTAAAGGTACTTTTCATAGAGAATGGAAGATGAGAGTGTTGGTTGGAACTGATGACCCTATCATTTTCAAACTGCCAAAGAGTTATGTCACATATTCCATGGACTTAAGACTGGAACCCAATGGGAGGACAAGTATAAGCTTTGTCCCTCCTGACGAACAAAGGGAGCCATAAACTTCCCTGGAGTTGTTCCAATTTTTGCAAAGAATTTAAGAGAGACAAGATGTGAATGTCTACATGCAAGAATAGTTTGACCTACTAGCAGAGTTATTAAATTGTGATGGAGTCCTGTATTGGACCCCTTCCCATCAACAAGCCTTTCGAGACTTACTTTGTCTCACACTACCAAGGGAAACCACTGAGTTAGAAACAATAGAATCAAATGACAAACTCTACAGAAAAGGAGAACTAGTCCCAAGAAGAGGTAGCACAAAGAATAAGAAAAGAAGATGAAAAAGAGCTTTTTTAGAAGACTGGAAAGGCCCTTACATGGTCAAAGAAGATGTCGAAAATGGTGCCTATCTCTTGTGCACAATGGAGGGAGAGGAATTTGGTGAAATAGTCAATGCCTTTCACCTCAAGAAATACTGTCTAAAAACCAAAAAAATCATAAAACATAAAAATAAAATTAAAATTAAAAAAATCAAAATGTCAAAAATAGTTTGTTTCTTGCATTTCAGTGTCATTCTGTTCATCTTGCATTACTGTCAGTAACTTGCTCTTATACTATTTTCTTTTCAGTAAGGAGTCTAAGGTTTCCTAGATATATGTCATCCTTTCAAGACCTAGAGATTCCCCATTTTTCACAATTACCATTATCCCCTTTTCATTCCTAGTGATTCTAATCAAAGCCTAGCTCTTAGCTTTACACTAATCCCAGTCTTAATAAGTCAAGATGTTAGGTCTAAACAAAGTCAGTATTCAAACCTACAATGTTCAAAGGAAGCTTGCAAGTAGACCTTCCCAATCCTTCCCAAGTAGTAGAGAAGTCTAACCAGATTACATAAACTTTAGGTGGTGCTCAGCCTCTTATCTTCCCTGGCCAAAAATGTCAGGAGGATCAAAACTCTGAAGGAAGCAATCTAAAATTCAAGTGAATAAAAAATGAGTGATCAAAATAAGAGTGTGAGAGATCAAATTATTGCATATCAAAGTTCCAAAAGAATTCATTTCTTTAAAAGTCAAAAATCCAAAAAAATGAGAAAAATCAAGTGAGGCATTCTAAAAAATACAAAAAAAGTGAAAAAGCAAAAAAAAGAGATGCAAAAAAAAGAGTGAAAGAGAGAAGATTGCTCAATGCCCATACTCTTGGATGGAGATCAGTCTAAGCTCGAAGCCTCAAGGGTGACATTCTAAGAGAGAAAGTAAAAAGAAAGGTACAAAGCACACACATGCACTAACTGAACAAAACCAAGAGTCTAGTAGTCTCTAGGATCATCTTCTACCTAGGGACCCTCATTCTTTCCTATTTGTCCTTTACCCCAGGTCTACCTTTCTTTCCATCTATGATCTAAGTCTAGCGAACACCAATAAAATTTGTTACTTGTCTAAGTTGAAAGCTTGTCAGATTGTCTTATCTAGATAAGGATTAGTGTTTAGCCTTTAGCAGAACCCAAAATCTGAAACGCCCCATTTTCATTCCTGCTCCCCACTTGAGTTTTAAAATCCTATCTCACAGCCTTGATTAGTTCTCTTATATCAGGACAACTTGCAATCCCCTGGATTGAAATCATATTAAAGAGCAATCACATTGTTTGTTCCACATTGCATTCATGCCAAAATTAGAAAAAGAGTCTCAGAGCAATAAAGTCAAATGTCATATCTCATGACATTCAGTAGAAGTAAAATGTTTCATTTCAGTATCTCTCATGTTCTTGCATCTGCTTAACGTAAACTCCATCTCATACATATGCCATAAAAAATTACAAAAACATGTCATCCTTATCATACTTGCATCATTAATAGAGTTGAAAAGGTCAAAAACATAATCAAAAAGTTCTCAAACCTCCAAAACATACACAAGAGATGAGTACAAATCCAATGGGTGAAAACCATAAAAGGATAAACTTTCGTAGATACATCCAAATTTTACATATACAAGAGTGTCAAAGAGCTAGGACAAAATACTCTCAAAGGAAGTAGAGGCTCCCCATGCAAGGGGGCACAATTTTAAGAAAAAAAGTCAAGGTCAGTTCCCTCCAACTGAACCCTCAGGACTTTGGCTCCTCTGTCTATGAATACCACTTGTCACTCAATGAGACCTATGGGAGCGAGGCACCCTACTGTGAGCATGTGACTGTGAAGGCCCCGCAATACTAGCATCTCGTCATCCAAAACTGAGACGAGCAATCTCTTGAAGCACCTGATTCTCACCTTTAAGGGTGTGAATCTCGACCTTCAAGTCTACATTCTCCCAACATCCATGGTGAAAGGGAAAAGAGAACATAGCATGCATCTTACAGCATCCTATATTTTACTCAAACAAATATTCAATAACTTGATGCAAGCACATACTACTATGCCCTTAAAGCGGAAACAAACATAGTTGATTTCCCATCACATTAACCCTTAGAAGAAAGATAATGTAGCTTATAGATCTAAGAAAATTTTAGCAGCATAATGGCATATAAATTAGCACTTTAAGAACATGAAAAGAAGAAGAATAGAAGAAAGATAGACATAAGAGCAGAGACACCAATATACGTGGGAAAACCCTTTCGGGTAAAAAACCCCACACTCTAAAGCATCAAACCAATGTATTAATCTGTAACAACAAACATGTTGCAATACACTTGCAGGCTCAAAGCCTTAACATGGAGATTTAAATCTTGCTCCTCTGGAGGAAAAACTCACATCATAACCCTACATAAAACTCTTCTCTCTCAAACTTCTCCTCAAGCCTCCAATTTATAGACTTCTGGCTATACAAGAAACCATCTGTGGTTTTACAAAACCATGTGCTTAACTTCTCAACCAAGATTCCAGTCTAAAAATAAGCTCTCACGTCCAAAATGTTCTCCCCTATTTTTGACCCTTACAGTTGTCATAGAATCTATCGTAATACCTCTAAAAATAGTCCTTCCATGATATACTACCATGTGGGCATCTTTTGACAACTAATATTTCAATTTTCAAGGCACCAACATGTGGCAAAAGTGCCAATTAAGAATTCAAACGCCACTACATTATTTTGGAGCTAAATAAATACAATAACTGACTATGGGAAAATATTAAATACAAAATAATTCTACCGAAAATATGCAAGGTTGAGACACCTCATTTCCCAACATTCTCCCACTTGTCGAATACCTTGCAAGAGCTAGGGAATACACAACCAGTCCGTGAACAACCAAGGTTACCATACTACCTCAACTGAACTCCACTATGCTCATGAGCTTTACAGAAGCACTTGTAGCATTTTCCAAGTGATCACCAACACGATAAAAAGATTAGAATTCCAAAAACATGATGAAACACTAAATGTCACATAGACACACCAATATATCTAGCTTCAAACGCATTACAAGAACACAAATATGAAGTCCAAACACATCCAAAACAAGATCGAGCATGAATGCTCCAGAACAGTTAGAACAATAACCACAACTAGTTGTTTACATCCAACTAAAAAACCCACCATTGATAGAACTTCTGCACATGACATATCCAACCCATATTACAGCTCTCATCCCTGTATAATCCACTGTCTTGCTCAAAGTTACCATCTCCCATGATAACAAACACACCAAAACCATTGATGTGCAAAAAATCTGAAGACCTTTAATACTGCAATCCAATGAAAAATAATCTACCAAAGACATACATACATCCTAGGAATCAAACTGCATGAGCAATGCCAACCAAAGCAACACAAAGTCTACCAGTCAGGACTTACATCAAAGTTTGGCTTATAATCAAATCATGTAATACAAAGAACAATTACAATGATCTGCAAACTACAACCGACCTGCTATAAAAAAAAAACATACTTCCACAAATAGTTTTCTGCTCACTTTTTCACCATTGATCTCCACCACTTCTCCCAAGTCCTCCACATCTCAAATGATATACATTACAAGAACACATACTGTTGCTAAAAAACAAGAAAGGACAACAACAGTAGATGGCCACAAACCCAGTGATCATACTAGATGAATAAGAACCTCTAGGAAGAAACATGAGACCATAAAGAGAAACTGCAAACCATATCAAGTCCTTTTGCCAACACCATCAAGTGCTAAGCTATGCCAAGTAAGATCTCCTTCACTAAACCCCAATTGAAAACCCTTACCAACACCCAAACATTCAATCTCAAAAGATCAAACAAGATATATTACCAAAATGGATGTAAGCTTCTCTAACCAAGGATGATCAAACTCAAAAAATTCATTCCAAAAATAGGAATACAACCCAATAACATCTCCAAAACTTCTCAAAAATCAAACCATATACCTAAGGAGATTACCATGCTAAGTAATCCTCAAATGAACCCTCCAGAACTAGCAACATGGGCAATACCTATTAGATCATTTTCTGCCGAGTGAATTGAGAGTGGGGAATGAGAATGATCCACTGAGATACACTGAGTCTCATAGACTCTCTCCAAGAACAATCTCCTCTCAAGTTCAAACATGAACTCATGTCCATAACAAGTGAAGGCTCCTCAGTCTTTCTACTGAAATTTCACCATTCCAACACATGATCCCCACAACAAGAGATCTCTAGCCTCACTCACCTCAAGTCCCTCTAGTATCCATGAGTATCCATCAACCAATACATGCCAACTTCAAATGCATCCTACAAAATCATGAAGCTTCAAGCAAATGATTAATACTCAAAACCAAAGAGAACTTCACTAGACCACTGTCAAAGCTCCCACTGCACGTCTACAAAATTAAGGAATACACATGACATCATGATCTAACATCTTCTCCTAAGAGATCACTACCTGCTCCAATGAACATATCTTGCCAAAGGGGCACCATCATGCCAAAACTCCAATCTTAGAAATAAGAGTCCATCATGGCACAATACCATCTCCAATCACATGAAGATAACCATCCCTTGACAATGGAACTCAAGATGTCAAAATAATTTCACAGCATATAAGAATCATAATCCAAAAGCCTTACCATGACACCTACAACCACTGTAGAAGATCATCCATCACCAAGTGATAGATCCGCATCACTGCCAAAGCTCCTACTGAAATTGTGATACCAAGCTTATCAAGGAATTGTGATAACCATCCTCTAAATGAAGATCATACATGGATCTAACACAGTTTAATAATCAACCTGTGCAATACCAACAATGCAAAAGAATAAAGTAGAACCAATATCTCCAAGTCAAGAAGATAAAACCATCACTGTCAAAAGCTCACACTAAACTATGTAACCAAGCTATCCATGACATCATGATAAACATACTAGAAGTCCCAACAACCAACTATCTGGGCACTCTAATCATCCATCCTCTCATCCCAATACAACATACCAATGCACAAATGACCACATACAGGGCCAACTAACAAAGTCTGCATAAATACTGAATCAATCTTGTGGATATAGATAGTCCACATCTGAGTCATCCCATTGCAATCAAATAGGTGATCGGCCCACAAAACTGCATAACTCGTAAATCCCAAACATGAAACATGCAAACTTATCATCACATTAGTAACTTGCAAACTGAGATAACAAGAAGATAACATGTAGACCACAAGACTCAAACACCAAATCAACCATAGATCTGATTTGCCAAACAAGTCCACATATGAGTAGCCATAGTTAAGGAACCCATCAAGCAAATATTGTAGAAAATGATGAGCAACTAATCACATACCCACATCTCCACACTGAGAAAGCTAAAAACCTCCTCACACCATGCACGAAGGATGCAAACATGCAACTATCTTACATCTAGAAACACCCCCAAGGATTCATAATCTGAAAAATAGTTTATCCATAGATCTACAAAACCACAAGTTTTGATTAACCATGTAAAACTTGCAAAATCACCATGTCACTGACATACATGCAAATCCATATCCACTTATCATCTGGAAGACCCACAAGTCTGAAAACTACCAATAACAACTATACTAGAACAATGGAATAACACAGATAAGCATAACCATAGATTTTGAATAGAAAATCTACAAAACCCTCAGATCAAATCAATATGAAACTGAGACATGCAAGTACAAACAACCAAAAGGAAGTAGAGGTCCAGGAACTCCAGGCCCACTTGTAGGCCAACTCCACAACCACCACCATGTACAAGCATATGGAGGAGCTAGGTTGTTCCAGAAGTGTTCAGATCATCCAATGATCAACTCCATAGCCTACATGCATTTGAGGTTAACAAAACAATGCCTTCCAATGCCAGGGACTAAAACCAAGAACCCAACATAAACACATTAAACCATAGTCATGACAACCCAAGTTTCTCCATGTGATCAGGAAGCCAGGAACGAACACCCAACTTGAATATTTTTCTGCAAATGACCATAGAATGAAAGAACATAACCACCATGCATGAGGGTTATTACATACTATGAAACAGGAGCTCCAGATCAATATCATATTAAATGTAACCACATGATCAACTCCATTATACTCCATCTTTTCCATCCTTCAAATGCCTGATGTACCCTGAAAACAAGATCAACTGCAAGACTTCCACTCAAACAAGGATTAATAATCAACCAATTCCTTCCTATAGATTCCCTCAAGCTTGCCAAGCTAAGAAATCACAACAGAAGAAATATCCAGAACCTTAAACACCATGGAACCAACACATGCAATCTCATGCAACCATGGAACCACCATAGCTCTGATACCAATTGAAAGGGAAAAGAGAACCCATCATGCACCTTACAACATCCTATATTTTACTCAAACAAATATTCAATAACTTGATACAAGCACATACTACTATGCCCTTAAAGCGAAAACATACACAATTGATTTCCCATCACATTAACCCTTAGAGGAAAGATAATGCAGCTTACAGATCTAAGAAAATTTCAGTAGCATAACGGCATATAAATTAGCACTTTAAGAACATGAAAAGAAGAACAATAGAAGAAAGATAGATAGAAGAGAAGAGACACCAATATACGTGGGGAAAACCCTTTCGGGTAAAAAAACCCCACACTCCAAAGCATCGAACCAATGTATTAATCTGTAACAACAAACATGTTACAATACACTTGTAGGCTCAAAGCCTTAACATGGAGATTTACATCTTGCTCCTTTGGAGGAAAAACTCACAGCATAACCCTGCATAAAACTCTCCTCTCACAAACTTCTCCTCAAGCCTCCAATTTATAGACTTCTAGCTATACAAGAAACCATCTATGGTTTTACAAAATCATGTGCTTAACTTCTCAGCCAAGATTACAGTCTAAAAATAAGCCCTCACGTCCAAAATGTTCTCCCCTATTTTTGACCCTTACAGTTGTCATAGAATCTGTCATAATACCTCACAAACAAAACTCACATGGATCACCCGGCTGCCAATTAGGGTCAAGTTATCACATCACCTCATCTGAATGAGGGGGTTGGGGAACAATAGGAGGACCCTCAGTGATGTCAGGTGCATCATTTGCATCATCAATAGCATCAAGACCCTCATCTTGTGCATCCTTGGTAAGCCCTCATCTGATGAATCATCACCTTCAGGAATATAGTCCTCATCAGTAGACTCTGAATCCACAGCTACAATGAGACCTTGGGAAGGAGTCCCTTTCCCTCCCCTCTATCCTCCTCTGTGAACTCTAGTAATGAACACTCCAGGAGTCAAAGGAGTGCAAACAACCGATCTCTGTCCAATCTCACCCATCTCCTGAATAGAATTGTAAAAAGTGGACACTGGAGGCAACTCCTTGGGGAAGTCCTCGCCAAACTACTATAAGACACACTCAACATGATGGGCCTCAACTAGACCATTATGGTCTAAAACCTCAAATACTCCACGACAGTACTCCTTGATCTCGCTATTGTGAGCCCAAGATCCTTCCATGTCAAGATAAGGATCACAGATCATATCCTCATCCGTAAGAGTAGCAATAGTGGGCAAAGAAACATCAAAGTGACCCACATGCATCCATCTAGCTGCTCTCAGTAAGCATCTATCCAGAATCAAAATAAGCTTCTGATAGGGCCTAATGTGCTCAAATATCCATGTGATAACCAAAGAAGAGTGGCTAAAAGCAAAAGCCCCTCGCGGTGCAATGCGATAGAAGTCCCTATAGATCATGGCCAAAATATCTGGTCCCCAAGCATAGACCGTGCCCTCCTCAATACCACGAATGATGGGTGCCCAACACCATCTCAAGCAAACTGAGGCCTTGTCTCCAGACAACCTTGATGCAATCAAACTAATCAGGAATCTCCTCAGATGTGGGATGTGAAGTCAAGGCACGGAAGTGAGCTGGACTCCTGTCTGATCCTCGAGGCGACTAACCCCCATAAACTCTACCCAAGATGCCTTGTCCTCAGAGGACTCGCTAGCTAGAAGGATGAGAGGATGTCCTCTCATAGGAACTCCAAGAATATTGTAGACATCAAACAGAGTGATGGTCCACTCTTTAGAGACCTGTGGGAACCTAAAGGTGTTCCTATCTGCATCCCAGTAAGTCAGAATGTCACAACATATGCATGATACAGGGTGAATAACATGCACATGGTAGACTTTGGCTAGGCCCACTCTCCTTGGAATAGCACGGTCCTCATTACTCAGTGAAGTGAACATCCCTGAGAGTCACCTCTACTCTCAACAGGCATTCCATCGGATACGCATGTCTTGCAAAGTCAAAAAAGAATTTTAGATTAGATCTCGTAAACTTGCAAAATCCTAAAAATCATAAAACTTGTAGAAAATCACAAAAAAAGCATATAACCCCTCAAAACTGCAATAAATAGGTGAATACAGTAGTCAAAACAAGTCAGATCATAGTGAAACAACTGGCAAAAAACATTAAATTTTAGGCAAAATCAACCCAACAGGGTCGCCCCTGGGTGACCCAGATGACTACAGGATCTCCCCCGGGTGACCCTACTATTCTGCAGGATCTCCCTCGGGTGACCCTACTGTTCTGCAAGATCTCCCCCGGGCAACCTACCTGACAAAAGGGGTGACCCTGGAGCGAGATCCCTCGAACTAAAGCTGCTCTAAAAACTTGATTTCTCAGCTAATTTTAGAAAACGAAAGACCTATCAAACTCTAAACGACAAAACAAAGACAATGCAACAAGAAGAATTCACAAAAATAGAAAATTTCAAGAGATTTTTGAAAAATATCTTGAAATTGTCTATTTTTGTCAATTATTCTTGTTGCATTGTCTCTGTTTTGTCGTTTAGAGTTGGATAGGTCTTTCTTTTTCTAAAATCGACTGAGAAATGAAGTTTTTAGAGCAGTTTTAGTTCAAGGGATCTCCCTCCAAGGTCACCCCTTTTGTCAGGTAGGTTGCCTAAGGGAGATCTTGCAGAACAGTAGGATCTCCCTTGGACAACCTTGCTATTCTACAGGATCACCATCGGGCGACCCTACTATTCTACAAGATCTCCCTCGGGAAACCTTCCTGACAAAAGGGGTGACCCTAGAGGGAGATCCCTCGAACTAAAACTGCTCTAAAAACTTCATTTCTCAGCCAATTTTAGAAAATGAAAGACCTATCCAACTCTAAACAACAAAACAAAGATAATGCAATAAGAAGAATTGACAAAATCAGACAATTTCAAGAAATTTTTCACAAACTTCAAACTAGGGTTTAGAGAAGGGTTTTTCACTTATTTTGTACCCGATTCTCCAAGGCTGAAGAAGAGGTGGCCATCTTTGTGATCTCCTCAACGATATCTATCCAACGACTACTCACATAACCAATTGCATCGTTGTTTCGCTCTGATCTCACGATTTGACTTGTTTTATTTGCCCTTAGCTAAGTTTCATTTATAGATTTTTAGATTAGCTCTTTGTTTTTATGCATCTCTTTTGTGTGTCATTTTGCGTGCATTTATTCCTACATGTCTCACCGACAAAGGCAAACAACTAGTCGAACTCAAATGATCCATGGTAAGTTTGTCATTTAAGTTTTTATTATTCATTTTGATACATTCAAATGCTAGACTAATACTAGTTATTGCAGGTACAATTGTGGGAAAATTGACAAGAAGTAAGGCCTAGTTCTGGAATGGTACCTACCTTTCATGTAGACTACCGTCCCCGAGGGGGCAAATATGTAAGCACAACAATCACGCACAGCCTCCATGAGGACCCCTATGATGATTTTAATCCTTTTCACACAAATGTAAGTGTGAAATAATATCCTCTAAGTAGCAAACCTCTTGATGACGTGTCTTCTTTCTTGTCTTATATTGTTTCCTCTTTGTCATTCTCTCTCTCTCTCTCTCTCTCTCTCTCTCTCTCTCTCTCTCTATTTTCGACATTTTTCAACACTTTCGTGAGACTTATTGATTTGCATTTTCTAAGATTTTGATCCTGTTCCTTAGCCTTGTGAGCATCTTGTATGTGAGTTTTCACCTTTCCCTTATGTTTTTCATCCTCTCCACCCCCTAGAAGCCTTCTAGAGGTACCCCTATCCATCTCCAACTTTGGGTTTTCAGTTTCATTCAACCTATCCAAATCTCCCCCTATTATTTCTAGATCTCCCCCAGGAGATCCTGTGGTGTAAGTGGAGATTTGGATTCTTGCACATGATTGACTTGTTTCCGGAGGCAGAACAGTTCCTTTTTCTCTTCCCTACCATCTCCCATCATGTTGTTCCTCTAAAAACCCTTGTCTGTCTGGATCTCCCCTAGGTGACATAGGATCTCCCTAGTATTGCAGAGCGCACAGTTAAAACGCTACTAAATAGGGGTGAATACCCATCAAAACCCATAGTTCATACATTCTACACTATCGGCAAGACATCATACCATCGGCGAGCTTAAAAACTATTGCGCTGACATACCGATCACCCCGATGACCCTTCGAAGCATCCTCAGTCGGTCAGACTTACTCTGTCGGCCACCTTGTAACCTATCACTCCGACTGTTGTAGTCACACCGATGTGAGGTCCACCAACTCTGACTATCGGCAAGAACAATACCATCAGTCATCTTTGACCTTATCTCTCTGATCTCACAACTCTCCCTGATGGATGACTCTTCGTTACTTGCCTATCGACAAGACTTAGATCATCGGCGGGATCTTTTACTGTCCTTTTGATACGTCGATACACCAACTTTGTATATGCTTAGTGTGACTTACTATTACCGGTGAACTAAAGTTTCTTTACCCTGATTTCACAGTTACGACCGGTCACCGTTTGTATCCGATGAAAGATACATTCTCAAGATACATTCTCAACATGCTTTTGTGATATGCATACGCAATATACATTCAGTGAAACAATACGAAACTTATGCCGATGTATGTTTCTTCGGTGAGACTTCCTTCGTTCTTCACCGATACACTTTCTATCGGCCTAACACCATTGATCGGTGTAACTTCAAAAAGTTTCTCCGAGGGTTGTGTTATATCGATGGTAACCTCTGCTACTTTGCAACTACACAGACACCAAACCAGAAATAGAAACAAAGACTTGACAGCATGGAAGGGGGTCTATAATTCTCTATAAACACTTCTCTCTTATCACCCCGATATGCCACGATCAGCAAGATCACCACTGTTGGCTCAACATCACGTTATCTACCCGATAGTTTTGTCACTTCGATATAACTATGCAAACATTGAACAACTTATATAGAAAAAACAAGCTCAACAGAATGGAAACAATCTAACCCTAAGGAAGTCATTCCACTAATTTTGAAGAAATCTCAACGAGTGGAATGCTTCTGATCTACATCTCTGCAATTAAACCAAACAGAACTTTTTATTCCTTCTTCTCAGAAAATATACATACAACAATCTTCTCTGCCTCTGTGTCTCTTCTTCTTCTCTCCCTCTCTGTCTGTTCCTTTTTCACTCTCTTTTCTTAATGAACACCGACCGACTATATAGACTCATGCTGGTAGTTACATACGATGGAAGGCGAATCGCCCTACAACCACTTCTACCATTTAGTTACACCCATTCAATTCGGTTACAATCTTTCATGACACGTATACAGACTCAACGTTATGCCGTTACTTGGCCAAGTATGACTGAATATGGCACTAAGGCCTTACAAACATGACACTTTGGACAAAACAAAAAATGCATGGAATCCTCCTGATTCTTAGGTCTCGAGGTGCTCTTGCACCATACAACCAACCAACAAAGATTTCCAAGTCCCTTGGAAATGTACCTGCAAAAAAAACTACCTTTTCCTGCATCTCTGTCTGGCTTCATCTTTCACTCTGTCTCTTCAGCTCCAGGCTTCAAATCTTCACATGAATGGAATAGTGACCAACCAACCAACAATGGCAAACTACTATCAACATTTCAGAGCATCGTCAGGCTCCTTCTACTCCTCACAATGGAGTACTCTCAGACTGATCTAAGCTTCAGTGACTAAAACACAATGCTCAATCAGATGTCCATCCTACACATTGCTACAAACCTATTCCTCTCGTCTAACAATAGATCTTGGAGATGCACTACCACTCTCTCTCGCAGTGGCCTCACTCTGCACCCTCTTCCAGCCAAATCTCTATTGGTGAATGGTCTTGACAGACCTCATCATCGTCTACCCACACACTACAGGAATCCTATTCCTCCTTGCAACTAGATGGCACAAGCATCTGCAACAGTCTAGCAACTACTGTCAGCCTTCAAAATACTTTGCATGATCTCTGTTTTCAAAATGGTCACCAACCAAACATTTTTTGCTTCAACTCTTCAGTTTTCCTTCTCAGTGACAGAAAGTAAACACACAACACCTTCCGCCTAGACCTTTCGCTAGCTCTGATACCAATTTGATGCAGAGTGCACAGTGAAAACACTACTAAACAGGGGTGAATACCCATCAAAACCCACAATTCAAACATTCTACACTATCGGCAAGACATCATACCATCGGTGAGCTTAAAAACTATTGTGCCGACAAATCGATCACCCCAATGACCCTTCAAACCATCCTCAGTCGGTCAGACTTACTCTGTCGGCCACCTTGTAACCTATCACTCCAACCGTTGTAATCACGCCGATGTGAGGTCCACCAACTCTGACTATCGGCAAGAACAATACCATCGGTTGTCTTTGACCTTATCTCTCTTATCTCACAACTCTCCCCGATGGATGACTCTTCGTTACTTGCTTATCGGTAAGACTTAGATCATCGACAGGATCTTTTACTATCCTTCTGATACGCCGATACACCAACTTTGTATATGCTTGGCATGACTTACTATTACCGGTGAACTAAAGTTTCTTTACCCTGATTTCACTGTTACCAACGGTCACCGTTTGTATTTGACGAAAGATACATTCTCAACATACATTCTCAAGATACATTCTCAACATGCTTTTGCGATATGCATATGCAATATACAATCGGTGAAACGATACAAAACTTACGCCGATGTATGTTTCTTCGAGGAGACTTCCTTCGTTCTTCACCGATACACTTTCTATTAGCCTAACACCGTTGATCGGTGTAACTTCAAAAAGTTTCTCCAAGGGCTTTGTTACACCGATGGTAACCTCTGCTACTTTGTAACTACACAGACACCAAACTAGAAACAAAAACAAAAACTCGACATCACGGAAGGGGGTCTATAATTCTCTGTAAACACTTCTCTCTTATCACCCCGATATGCCATGATCGGCAAGATCACCACTGTTGGCTCAACATCACATTATCTACCCAATGGTTTTGTCACTCCGATATAACTATGCAAACATTGAACAACTTATACAGAAACAATGAGCTCAATAGAACAGAAACAATCTAACCCTAAGGAAGTCATTCCATTGAAATCTCAACCAGTGGAATGCTTCCGATCTACATCTCTGCAATTAAACCAAACAGAACTTTTTATTCCTTCTTCTCAGAAAATATACATACAACAATCTTCTCTGCCTCTGTGTCTCTTCTTCTTCTCTCCCTCTCTATCTATTCCTTTTTCTCTCTCTTTTCTTAACGAACACAGACCAACTATATAGACTCATGTTGGCAGTTACATACGATGGAAGGCAAATCACCCTACAACCACTTCTGCCATTTAGTTACACCCATTCAGTTCAGTTACAATCTTTCATGACATGTATATAGCCTCAACATTATGCCGTTACTCGGCCAAGTATGACTCAATATGGCGCTAAGGCCTTACAAACATGACACTCTGGACAGAACAAAAATGCATGGAATCCTCCTGATTCTTAGGTATCGAGGTGCTCTTGCACCATACAACCAACCAACAAAGATTTCCAAGTCCCTTGGAAATGTACCTACAAAGAAAAACTACCTTTTCCTGCATCTCTGTCTGGCTTTATCTTTCACTCTGTCTCTTTAGCTCCAGGCTTCAAATCTTCACATCAATGGAATAGTGACCAACCAACCAATAAAGGCAAACTACTATCAACATTTCAGAGCATCGTCAGGCTCCTTCTACTCCTCACAATGGAGTACTCTCAGACTGATCTAAGCTTCAGCGACTACAACACAATGCTCAATCAGATGTCCATCCTACACGCTGCTACAGACCCATTCCAACTCATCCAACAGCAAATCCTGGAGATGCACTAGCACTCTCTCTCGCAGTGGCCTCACTCTGCACCCTCTTCCAGCCAAATCTCTATTGGTGAATGGTCTCAACAGACCTCATCATCGTCTGCCCACACACTACAGGAATCCTATTCCTCCTCGCAACTAGATGGCACGAGCATCTGCAACAGTCTAGCAACTCCTGTCAGCCTTCAAAATACTTTGCATGATCTCTGTTTTCAAAATGGTCACCAACCAAATGTTTTTTGCTTCAACTCTTTAGTTTTCCTTCTTAGTGACAGAAAGTAAATACACATCTCTGCCCAGACCTTTCACTAGCTCTGATACCAATTTGATGCAGAGCGCACAGTGAAAACGCTACTAAACATGGGTGAATACCCATCAAAACCCATAGTTCAGACATTCTACACTATCGGCAAGACATCATACCATCGGCGAGCTTAAAAACTATTGTGCCGACATACCGATCACCCTGATGACCCTTCGAACCATCCTCAGTTGGTCATACTTACTCTGTCGGCCACCTTGTAACCTATCACTCCAACCATTGTAATCACGCCGACGTGAGGTCCACCAACTCTGACTATCGGTAAGAACAATACCATCGATCATCTTCGACCTTATCTCTCTGATCTCACAACTCTCCCTGATGGATGACTCTTCGTTACTCGCCTATCATCAAGACTTAGATCATCGACGGGATCTTTTATTGTCCTTCTGATACACCGATACACCAACTTTGTATATGCTTGGCGTGACTTACTATTACCGGTGAACTAAAGTTTCTTTACCCTGATTTCACCATTACGAATGGTCACCGTTCGTATCCGATGAAAGATACATTGTCAATATACATTCTCAAGATACATTCTCAACATGCTTTTGCGATATGCATACGCAATATACATTTGATCAAATGATACGAAACTTACGCCGATGTATGTTTCTTCAGGGAGACTTCCTTCGTTCTTCACCGATACACTTTCTATTGGCCTAACACCGTTGATCGGTGTAACTTCAAAAAGTTTCTCCGAGGGCTGTGTTACACTGATGGTAACCTCTGCTACTTTGCAACTACGCAGACACCAAACTAGAAATAGAAACAAAGACTCAACATCACGGAAGGGGGTCTATAATTCTCTATAAACACTTCTCTCTTATCACCCCGATATGCCACAACCGGCAAGATCACCACTGTCGGCTCAACACCATGTGATCTACCCAATGGTTTTGTCACTCCGATATAACTATGCAAACATCGAACAACTTATATAGAAACAACGAGCTCAATAGAACGGAAACAATCTAACCCTAAGGAAGTCATTCCATTGAAATCTCAACCAGTGGAATGCTTCCGATCTACATCTCTACAATTAAACCAAACAAAACTTTTTATTCCTTCTCAAAAAATATACATACAACAATCTTCTCTTCCTCTATGTCTCTTCTTCTTCTCTCCCTCTCTGTCTATTCCTTTTTCTCTCTCTTTTCTTAATGAACATAGACTGACTATATAGACTCATGTTGGCAGTTACATACAATGGAAGATGAATCGCCCGACAACCACTTCTGCCATTCAGTTACACCCATTCAGTTCAGTTACAATCTTTCATGACACGTATACAGACTCAACGTTATGCCGTTACTCGGCCAAGTATGACTTAATATGGTGCTAAGGCCTTACAAACATGACACTTTGGATAGAACAAAAAATGCATGGATTCCTCCTGATTCTTAGGTCTCGAGGTGCTCCTACACCATACAACCAACCAACAAAGATTTCCAAGTCCCTTGGAAATATACCTTAAAACAAAACTACCTTTTCCTGCATCTCTGTCTGGCTTCATCTTTCACTCTGTCTCTTCAGCTCTAGGCTTCAAATCTTCACATGAATGGAATAGTGACCAACCAACCAACAATAGCAAACTACCATCAACATTTCAGAGCATCGTCAGGCTCCTTCTACTCCTCACAATGGAGTACTCTCAGACTTGTTGGCATTTGTTCTGAATCAGCATTAGGGTTTGCCACTTCTAATGCACAGGCAGATTCAGGCCAACTGAATACAGGAGGTTGCGTGAGCTCCTCCCCTTCACTTCTGGTTCTGCCGCACCAAGGGGGGTATCCCTATAACTCAAGATGTAACCTTGACTAGCTCAAAGATAGAAAGATCTAACTTGACAACAACAGGCAGAATACTCTCATGTATAGACCAAGATCTGCATGATAGATCACAAGGCTGGCAACATTCTTGGACATGATGTCTGGTTGAGTATGAGAGTATGCAGGGGGTTCCTAATCCTACTCCTACAACTAACAGGTGGAGGTATGAAGTGTTTTGATATGAATTTGGATGCAAAGCTGGACATGGTGTATAACACAAGAACACAGCATGATTGGTGCCTATCCAGGGCTTGGAGTCGGTAGACATACACCTGTGAATGATCAGCATAAATAGCTAAAACTAGATTTCAGGGGGATACACATGATATCTGCCTTACAGATATCTCCCAATATAGAGTGTTGAGCTATCTCTACTTATGGCATCCCTACTGCAGTATACCCTTCCCAATGTTCAACCTGAAAACAGTTTAATCTGCCCCTTGAGCAGAGGTTAAAAGATCAGACATTCAACATAGGAATTCTATGCTCTAGAATCTAAACATCACACAAATATCCAGATCCAGAAGAAGAATACATGCAATACTGGAGACAGAATTAACACAACACATGCTAAGATAGCATTACTCATATAAGATCAACCAATGAAACCAGTGGATTCATGCCAAGTCCTACAACAGGAGATACATAAACTCACAAGACAAACTGTACAGAGCAACCAGATCAGCTGGCTATGGATTACAGAGCCAAAAATCCACAACTTTCAACAACCTTGAATGAATAACACCGTCTGCATTATATAGCAGGAGGGTGTATTCAGCATTGACTACCATGTTGACCAAAAAGCCCGCCAGATATACAGTATCATAGAAATGGCGCTCAAACACTACCAGATTGGCGCCCAAACTTGAATGCAGCAGGTAGGGGAGGAGACAGGAAGATTTCTCGAGCCTTGCGCCGCCGCCTAGGGATTCAGATCTTCAATCAGGTACTACATCAGCCCACGCCATCGCCCATACCTCTGCAACAATCGCCATTGATGGCGCACCAACCCGCGGCCTCGGGAAGAACATCAAACAGTCGATCGCAACCACTTCCCGCCGAGGTTCATCATCATGATATTTTGAAAATGCAGGATAACATTATCCCACATGCACCCCGCGATGACCTCTTTAACACTTTATATACTAGGTCATGAGCATATATCATGTCGGCGCTTTTGCTCCTGACGACACTAGTATAAGACTTCATCATCATCATCCTCCAGCAGCATGATATCCTGTTGCCCGAAATATCACCCTGACGTCAGCATCATATTCGCAATACAAACTGCATGATATTCGCCTTCATCGGCACAACCGGATCCATCGGAGGAACATCCTCCTGCTGAGCTTATAACAAAAGTCTGGCCGATGAACATCCTGATGACGTCATCATCATATCCTGCTGACGTCATCATCATGTTTGCCTACTGCGCACCTCCTCATATCCGGATGACGTCATCATCATGTTTGCAAATATCAAGAGGTCTCTTCAAGATGATCAGTGTTAGAAATATGACCCCCCCCGGACCTTGATGACGTCATCATCATATCAACATCATCATGATATTCGGAAGACAACCGGATATTTGGAAATATCCTCCTGATGTTCAAATATCAGGTTGCACTGTAGCTCCTCTGTAAGATCGGGGCGATAGATGAATATGATGATGCTCGAAAAGATCACCCCCACTAGATAGCGCACGAAGCCGGCAGGCGGATATCTCCTTGATATCAGCATCATCATGATGCTCGAACAAACAAATATCCAGGTGATATGAAAATATCACCCCCTCCTTCGGAAAAATCATGATGCAGATAGGCAGAGAACTGGATATCACCCTGATATAAGGATGACGTCAGCATCATCAGGATGAGAAACAAAGAACAAGGTGATACAACATCATCAGGATGATATTGACTAAGATCATCCTGACGTTCAAAATATGATGACCCTAGTGAATATCGGGTCGCACTTAGAACTCTTCAACAACATCATCAGGATGATCATAACCAAGATCACCCGATGATAGAAATATCACCCTCGCAAAATATCATGAAGGCAGAAAATATGATGACCTCCGCAAGCAGCAGGATGATAACTGGAAATATGATGATGATGACGACGACCCTTAGGAAAAAAAAAACAAGTTAGGTCGAGCAACTCAAAGAATAAGCAACATCATCATCATGCCTGCGCAAGGTGATAAATGGAAGATCACCGGAGACTTTGAAAAATCACCCTCGCAAGCAGATCAGGGCGCACTGTAGCTCGTCAGCATCATCAGGATAAAAACCAAACATCACCCGATAACTGAATATGATGATGACAATGAAAAACCAGTCGACGAAGAACATGATGATGCTGACCTTCATCGAAACAAACATGATGATGATGACCTCCTCCTCAAGAAAATATGATGATGCAGCTGAAAAATGCTGAGGAGGTCCATCACTTAGAACATTTTTTTTTGGATACTTAGGGAGAGTGCCTGAATGAAAATTTTTCAAAAAACTACCAGTCAATTCAGGCACTAACAGTGGCTCTGTCTGGGGACGTGCAGGTGAAAACCTGCAGCGAGAACTCCAGATCTCTGGGATGCAGACCAGTCCCTTATCCATTGGGCACAGAGTCAAATACTGCACTGACCTGCATCACCCAACACACTTGATGGCCTAAGGCCACCAAGAAAAGAAAAACATGTATCTCCCCTTGTCAAATATCTTGTTTTCATCTGCATGCACTGGATCAAGCTTGGAGATACTACAAAGATCTACCCACAAACAAATCTTGTCATCTGCATATTCAACTCTCTGATTTGGCTTGTCATTATCACCCTTGTGCAGATAACCCTCAACATCATGTGACATGTGGGTGCAGAATGTATCAAGCAATGCATGTTCATATGGCATATAGCACTTATCACCTATATCATCATCATGCATTGCAACATGACCCCCTAGCTGGACTGCAAATAGGAAACACTCGGAGTCCACCACAAAACTAGGAAGATCAAGGCTCATTGTATTATATGCTGGCTCATCAAAAGAAAAGCTTTCAAAATC
The DNA here is from genome assembly GCA_027924645.1 of Cunninghamia lanceolata. Lineage (NCBI taxonomy): Eukaryota > Viridiplantae > Streptophyta > Pinopsida > Cupressales > Cupressaceae > Cunninghamia > Cunninghamia lanceolata. The sequence goes on along the minus strand of BSBN01000467.1, from coordinate 3,296,712 downwards.
ACAATTGTGTACATCATGCACACAACCATCTGGTACACCAGGCTGGAAAAGATCAGGCTCTGGCATCTCTTTTAAGTCAGGCACATTTTCACAATCACTTACCTGATGTATGTTGTTTCCTCTTTCATCAGGATGAGAAACAGAATCCAAGCCAAAAATAGTGTCTAGATCTTCACCATACTCAGACAGATCCTCATCACCATATGTGTCATAAATGGGTGACCCAGGTGCATCAGTTTCATCATAGTATGCCATTTGTTCATGGGCAGCAGAGCACACCTCTTCATCATCAATGGATTCACTCTGTGGAGGAGTATCAGCCTGTGTGTCATAAGCAAAACAGCCATCAAATGAAAAACAATCATGCTCTGAACTAGCACTTATTTCAATTTCTGACTGCTCTTCATGATCTCCATGTGCTTGAAAGGTAGGCAATGGGTCACACATAGGACTGCTTCTCTGTTTGCTTATATCTCCTCTGTCTTGAGCACAATACTCACAATTGTCTCCACAGGTCCATTCTAAAAATTGCTCATTGCTGTCCATAACCTCGTTATTGTTTTCATGGTCAGCTGCCTCATCATTGCAATGGGAATCCTTATTAGTCCTTTCACTGGCATCCTCAACTGGTGAACAATCCAGTTGAGCAGTATTGTTAGCATTATGTTCACATACAACAGTCTCAACCTCTATGCTTTTATTTTCATTTTCATCTGCACATGATGCCATAATCATTTGGTCATTTGCAGCTTCATAACCATTATTCACACCAAGGCCTGGGGACAGGGGTTTCAGCAGGTGCACATTTCTCATTTCTTCTACATTTTCTAAAAATTTGTATGCCATCTGCATACTTGTCACCTTGAAATCCCTCAGTAATGCACTAGAGCCCTCCTCAAAAGCTTCAAAGAATATGCCAACACAGGCTGAAATATCAGGTCTGAAACTTTCAGGGACATGTGAAAGGGCTACTGCAAACCTATGACTGAAATCAACACATGGCTCTTCATCTTGTTTTCTGATTCTCATCAATTCTGCAACAAGATCAGCCGGTTCTTTTGCAAATTCTTCCTTGAAACAGTCAGCAAGCTCATCCCAACAGGCAAAAAATTTCTTTGGAAAGCTCAAATACCAGTCTTTTGCTTTTGCATCAAAGGACCTAACAAGAAACCTCATCCACATATCCTCATCTCTGAATGAATATTTTCCCATAAAACTTTGAAAATTTTGGATATGTGCATTCCCATCACACACATTGTGACCACTAAATCTAGGCATCTGACAGTATATCCTAGCAGGCATAGTTTCTACTTTATAATCCACCCATGACAAATCCAGTTGGTCATACAAAGGATCAAATGGGCTGACAGGAGGTTTAGCTTTCTGACTGGCAGACACAACAGGGTTACTGCTTCTTAATTGGGCCTGCTCAGCCTCTAAGAATATCAACCTATTTCTTATCTCCTCTATTCCTTTATCCAACATTTCACCACTGAGTGTGGGATAATCCATACTTGGATTCATAAAAATCTTACTCTTAGACATCCTTTGTCTGTCTAAGACCTAAGGCTTCCCCTAGCATCTAACCTATGCAGTAAAACAGCAAATATAAAGGAGAAGGAACAAGGTACCTTTTCTCATACAGATGCAGGAAAATGAACAACACATTTCTGTCACATCACATACATCCATCTTTCATGTGCATTTGGATCTTTTTTGTAGAGTCGCCACCTCTCCAGAGAGGACAAAATTTTCACTAACTGAAAGCTACTTTTCCAGGTTCATTCCACCAGCAGAGCATCATTTCACCAGAGACTGCAGGATATTACTTTACATCAACGTCCCCAGCAGAGTCGCCATTCTGTTGGCATTTGTTCTGAATCAGCATTAGGGTTTGCCACTTCTAATGCACAGGCAGATTCAGGCCAACTGAATACAGGAGGTTGCGTGAGCTCCTCCCCTTCACTTCTGGTTCTGCCGCACCAAGGGGGGTATCCCTATAACTCAAGATGTAACCTTGACTAGATCAAAGATAGAAAGATCTAACTTGACAACAACAGGCAGAATACTCTCATGTATAGACCAAGATCTGCATGATAGATCACAAGGCTGGCAACATTCTTGGACATGATGTCTGGTTGAGTATGAGAGTATGCAGGGGGTTCCTAATCCTACTCCTACAACTAACAGGTGGAGGTATGAAGTGTTTTGATATGAATTTGGATGCAAAGCTGGACATGGTGTATAACACAAGAACACAACATGATTGGTGCCTATCCAGGGCTTGGAGTCGGTAGACATACACCTGTGAATGATCAGCATAAATAGCTAAAACTGGATTTCAGGGGGATACACATGATATCTGCCTTACAGATATCTCCCAATATAGAGTGTTGAGCTATCTCTACTTATGGCATCCCTACTGCAGTATACCCTTCCCAATGTTCAACCTGAAAACAGTTTAATCTGCCCCTTGAGCAGAGGTTAAAAGATTAGACATTCAACATAGGAATTCTATGCTCTAGAATCTAAACATCACACAAATATCCAGATCCAGAAGAAGAATACATGCAATACTGGAGACAGAATTAACACAACACATGCTAAGATAGCATTACTCATATAAGATCAACCAATGAAACCAGTGGATTCATGCCAAGTCCTACAACAGGAGATACATAAACTCACAAGACAAACTGTACAGAGCAACCAGATCAGCTGGCTATGGATTACAGAGCCAAAAATCCACAACTTTCAACAACCTTGAATGAATAACACCGTCTGCATTATATAGCAGGAGGGTGTATTCAGCATTGACTACCATGTTGACCAAAAAGCCCGCCAGATATACAGTATCATAGAAATGGCGCTCAAACACTACCAGATTGGCACCCAAACTTGAATGCAGCAGGTAGGGGAGGAGACAGGAAGATTTCTCGAGCCTTGCGCCGCCGCCTAGGGATTCAGATCTTCAATCAGGTACTACATCAGCCCACGCCATCGCCCATACCTCTGCAACAATCGCCATTGATGGCGCACCAACCCGCGGCCTCGGGAAGAACATCAAACAGTCGATCGCAACCACTTCCCGCCGAGGTTCATCATCATGATATTTCAAAAATGCAGGATAACATTATCCCACATGCACCCCGCGATGACCTCTTTAACACTTTATATACTAGGTCATGAGCATATATCATGTCGGTGCTTTTGCTCCTGACGACACTAGTATAAGACTTCATCATCATCATCCTCCAGCAGCATGATATCCTGTTGCCCGAAATATCACCCTGATGTCAGCATCATATTCGCAATACAAACTGCATGATATTCGCCTTCATCGGCACAACCGGATCCATCGGAGGAACATCCTCCTGCTGAGCTTATAACAAAAGTCTGGCCGATGAACATCCTGATGATGTCATCATCATATCCTGCTGACGTCATCATCATGTCTGCCTACTGCGCACCTCCTCATATCCGGATGACGTCATCATCATGTTTGCAAATATCAGGAGGTCTCTTCAAGATGATCAGTGTTAGAAATATGACCCCCCCCGGACCTTGATGACGTCATCATCATATCAACATCATCATGATATTCGGAAGACAACCGGATATTTGGAAATATCCTCCTGATGTTCAAATATCAGGTTGCACTGTAGCTCCTCTGTAAGATCGGGGCGATAGATGAATATGATGATGCTCGAAAAGATCACCCCCACTAGATAGCGCACGAAGCCGGCAGGCGGATATCTCCTTGATATCAGCATCATCATGATGCTCGAACAAACAAATATCCGGGTGATATGAAAATATCACCCCCTCCTTCGGAAAAATCATGATGCAGATAGGCAGAGAACCGGATATCACCCTGATATAAGGATGACGTCAGCATCATCAGGATGAGAAACAAAGAACAAGGTGATACAACATCATCAGGATGATATTGACTAAGATCATCCTGACGTTCAAAATATGATGACCCTAGTGAATATCGGGTCGCACTTAGAACTCTTCAACAACATCATCAGGATGATCATAACCAAGATCACCCGATGATAGAAATATCACCCTCGCAAAATATCATGAAGGCAGAAAATATGATGACCTCCGCAAGCAGCAGGATGATAACTGGAAATATGATGATGATGACGACGACCCTTAGGAAAAAAAACAAGTTAGGTCGAGCAACTCAAAGAATAAGCAACATCATCATCATGCCTGCGCAAGGTGATAAATGGAAGATCACCGGAGACTTTGAAAAATCACCCTCGCAAGCAGATCAGGGCGCACTGTAGCTCGTCAGCATCATCAGGATAAAAACCAAACATCACCCGATAACTGAATATGATGATGACGATGAAAAACCAGTCGACGAAGAACATGATGATGCTGACCTTCATCGAAACAAACATGATGATGATGACCTCCTCCTCAAGAAAATATGATGATGCAGCTGAAAAATGCTGAGGAGGTCCATCACTTAGAACATTTTTTTTTGGATACTTAGGGAGAGTGCCTGAATGAAAATTTTTCAAAAAACTACCAGTCAATTCAGGCACTAACAAGACTGATCTAAGCTTTAGCGACTACAACACAATGCTTAATCAGATGTCCATCCTACACACTGCTACATACCCATTCCTCTTGTCCAATAGTAGATCCTGGAGATGCACTACCACTCTCTCTCACAGTGGCCTCACTCTACATCCTCTTCCAACCAAATCTCTATTGGTGAATGGTCTTGATAGACCTCATCATCATCTGCCCACACACTATAGGAATCCTATTCCTCCTCGCAACTAGATGGCATGAGCATCTGCAACAGTCTAGCAACTACTATCTGCCTTCAAAATACTTTCCATGATCTCTGTTTTCAAAATGGTCACCAACCAAACATTTTTTGCTTCAGCTCTTCAGTTTTCCTTCTTAGTGACAGAAAGTAAATACACAACACCTCTGCCCAGACCTTTTGCTAGCTCTTATACCAATTTGATGCAGAGCGCACAGTGAAAACGCTACTAAACAGAGGTGAATACCCATCAAAACCCACAGTTCAGACATTCTACACTATCGGCAAGACATCATACCATCGGCGAGCTTAAAAACTATTGTGCCGACATACCGATCACCTCGATGACCCTTCAAACCATCCTCAGTTAGTTAGACTTACTCCGTTGGCCACCTTGTAACCTATCACTCTGACTGTTGTAGTCACACCGACATGAGGTCCATCAACTCTGACTATCGGCAAGAACAATACCATCGGTCATCTTCGACCTTATCTCTCCAATCTCACAACTCTCCCCGATGGATGACTCTTCATTACTCACCTATTGGCAAGACTTAGATCATCGGCGGGATCTTTTACTGTCCTTCCGATACATCGATACACCAACTTTGTATATGCTTGGCGTGACTTACTATTACCGGTGAACTAAAGTTTCTTTACCCTGATTTCATCGTTACGACCGGTCACTGTTTGTATCTGACGAAAGATACATTCTCAACATGCTTTTGCGATATGCATATGCAATATACATTCGGTGAAATGATACGAAACTTATGCCGATGTATGTTTCTTCAGTGAGACTTCCTTCGTTCTTCACCGATACACTTTCTATCGGCCTAACACCGTTGATTGGTGTAACTTCAAAAAGTTTCTCTAAGGGTTGTGTTACATCGATGGTAACCTCTGCTATTTTGCAACTATGCAGACACCAAACCAGAAACATAAACAAAGACTCGATAACATGAAAGGGGGTCTATAATTCTCTGTAAACACTTCTCTCTTATCACCCCGATATGCCACGATTGGCAAGATCACCACTGTGGGCTCAACATCATGTTATCTACCTGATGGTTTTGTCACTTTGATATAACTACATAAACATTGAACAACTTATACAGAAACAACAAGCTCAACAGAACGGAAACAATCTAACCCTAAGGAAGTCATTCCACTGATTTCGAAGAAATCTCAACCAATGGAATGATTCCGATCTACATCTCTACAATTAAACCAAACATAACTTTTTATTCCTTCTTCTCAGAAAATATGCATACAACAATCTTCTTTGCCTCTGTGTCTCTTCTTCTTCTCTCCCTCTTTGTCTGTTCATTTTTCTCTCTTTTCTTAATGAACACAGACCGACTATATAGACTCATGTTGGTAGGTACATACAATGGAAGGTGAATCACCCTACAACCACTTCTGCCATTCAGTTACACCCATTCAGTTTGGTTACAATCTTTCATGACACGAATACAAACTCAACGTTATGCCGTTATTCGGCCAAGTATGACTCAATATGGCACTAAGGCCTTACAAACATGACACTTTGGACAGAACATAAAATGCATGGAATCCTCTTGATTCTTAGGTCTCGAGGTGCTCCTACACCATACAACCAACCAACAAAGATTTCCAAGTCCCTTGGAAACGTACCTACAAAACAAAACTACCTTTTCCTGCATCTCTGTCTGGCTTCATCTTTCACTCTCTCTTCAGCTCCAAGCTTCAAATAAACTATCTTGAAGGGTCATAAATAAGATCACAATAAGGTATAGATTCCCTATGCCAAGGATTGAGGATCTTTTAGACTATCTTGAAGGGTCATCGGGGTGATCCGTATGTCGGCACAATAGTTTTTAAGCTCACTGATGGTATGATGTCTTGTTGATAGTGTAGAATGTCTGAACTGTGGGCTTTGATGGGTATTCACCCCTGTTTAGTAGCATTATCATTGTGTGCTCTATATCACCTAGGTGACCCAAGACCTCCTAGGGGCGACCCAATGTCTCCTAGGGGCAAACCTACTTGTACAAGGGACGACCCTGTCACGTTTCCATGCATAGAAAAACTTGAGTTTGTCACTCAAAAAAGCTCTGTTTTCGCCTATCCTAATATGGAGTTGACTATTTCATACACCCACACATGCATAATTAACTCCATTTGATCTGAAATTAACAACTCAATCAATCTCATGCATCCTTCCAACTCCAATCCTTCTTCAGTGATAAGTTATTATTGATTTATCACTCTTTAATCAACTAAGTTTACTGGGTAATCAATCTAGTTCACTCCCTAATCAATCCTTGTTAACTCATCAATCAATTGAGTTAACTTCTCAATCAATTACAGCTCTCATCCCTTCTTCAAACCTATAAATACCCCCCTCCCTCAAGCACAAAGGGAGGCAAATTCATTGTGCACATAGCTCTTGCTAAGTTTTTGCTCTCCAAATCAGCATTCTAATGCTCTCATAGGATGAAGGTGCCTTTTATTTAATTCATTTTTCAATCAAACATCGTTACGTTGCTTCAATCAACACCATTGTGCTCATCAAAAGCTCTCATTGAGCTCTTTCAAGCTTCAACAAGCTTCTTTTGCTTCTTTTTGTCATCTTGTCATCAAGAGGTCTTCCTGTTGCTTCAAGAGGATTTGAGGTTGCCAACATCAAGGATTTTTTAGGGTAGTGGAGTCACAAAAATCTTCATTCTTTTAGGTTCCTCTTTTGCTTTATTAAATGGGTAGTAATTAAAAAATCAAAATTGCTCTTTGGAATAGTAATTCATTGCTTTTTCCTTGATAGATCTAGCATCTTAGAGATAGTTTGCATTCTTAGATTATATTTATTTACTTGCAATTTTCCTTTTCTAGATTAGTTGTTGTGAAAGGGAAAATGGATTAATCAAAATGAATAATAAACCCAAACACTAATGAAATCTGAAGATAAAGATAGCTTTAAAGGTAAAACAAATAAGATACTTACACCTTTTACCTTGCGTCTTCCATTATTCGCCTATCTATTCTTGATCTTGGTAATGATGAAGCCCTCAAAAACAAATGCTCCCTTGCTTGTTGAAGATGACAAGAAAAGAATGGCTAGGATACTTGTGTGATTGAAGATGAGCTTCAACACACTAAAGATGGATGAGATGAAATGCTTTGAGAAGATGGGGGTGCCAAAGGCGCGCCTGTGTTTCTGCAGCATAAGTTTGCACAAATGATGGATTATATATGAAATGGAGAAGAAGAGGGTTGTATTTATAGAGAAGGGTGAGGGAAGATCAATGGTTGAGAAGAAAAGAGAAGATCAACAAAGGAGGATGGTTGAGGAACGTGCAATCAATAGAAGAAGGACATGTGTCATTCAAAAAGAAGTTATGTTGAGTTAACTGCTTTGTTGATGAGGATGAGTTTTGTTTTTTTTAAATTAGAATTTATTTTTCTAATTTAAGAGCAAGTTTGCTTTAAAGATGCTTTAAAACTGCTTTTGCTTTTGTAACTCAGCTTTTTCCTTTTGAATGACAAGAAGAATATATTTTTAGAAGATATGAAGATTTTTTAGAAGATAAGAAAGCATAATTAAATAAATAAATTTATTTAATTACTTGTGGATAATTTGGAAGAAAAGAAAGCAAATTAAATAAATAAATTTATTTAATTCATTTTTAGAAGATTTGGAAGATAAAAAAGTAAATTAAATAAATAAATTTATTTAATTCATTTTTAGAAGATTTGGAAGATAAAAAAGCAAATTAAATAAATATATTTATTTAATTTGTTTTTAGAAGATTTGGAAGATAAGAAAGCAAATTAAATAAATAAATGTATTTAATTTGTTTTTAGAAGATTTGGAAGATAAGAAAGCAAATTAAATAAATAAATTTATTTAATTCATTTTTAGAAGATTTAGAAGATAAGAAAGGAAATTAAATAAATAAATTTATTTAATTTGTTTTTAGAAGATTTGGAAGATAAGAAAGCAAATTAAATAAATAAATTTATTTAATTTATTTTTAGAAGATTTGGAAGATAAGAAAGCAAATTAAATAAATAAATTTATTTAATTTGTTTTTAGAAGATATTGAAGATAAGAAAGGAAATTAAATAAATAAATTTATTTAATTTATTTTTAGAGGATATTGAAGATAAGAAAGCAAATTAAATAAATAAATTTATTTAATTTACTTGCACATGATTTTGGAAGAATAAATAAAATATTAATTATATTTTATTTTTGGAGAGTGAGGATTTAAATAAATTTAATTTATTTATTTAAATTTGGAGGAATGAGCAACTTAATTAAATAATTAGAAATTATTTAATTGTTTGGAAGAATTTAATTAAATAAAGGATTTTATTTAATTTTGACTTTAGAAGAGATAATTAAATATTTTGATATTTAATTAACTTAGAGGAAATATGAATCGAATAAATAAATTTATTTATTTATTTATTGATAGAGGAATTTAGATGGAATAAATATTAAGAATATTTATTTAGATAGAGTCGTGTCATTTTTGGGTGTATACATTTTGCCTCTCTTTGATGCAATGTGTTTTATCATGTTGTTTCAAAAAATAAGATTGTCTAAAAATGATACATGCCCTAGTTTGCCCCTGGTACAAGTTTTAATGACAGGATGCCCCCTCAGGAGATTGGACAGGGAGAAGGTAGAAGGCGTGAGACGGACAATCTTACAATGAGATAGGTTGACAAGAGAAGAAATAGTTGGAAGCAGAAGAAAGAGGCAAATGATATGCGATGCAAGATAAAATGATAACATACACAAGCAAGTAAGCAAGTATGCCCAAATGGTACAAGAACAAACAAGGTATTGCCCTTGTCGAGCGGTAAACCAAGGATATAGATCGATGATGTCTGGTTTCAGGAATGAAACATGTCGTATAAGACTCTGGGTCTGGTTTCGACAATGCAACATCCTACCTAAGACATTTGATATGATAACAATATATGACAGTGTTGTCATGGCAGGGAATGATATATCCCTAGAGCAACATGAAGGATAGTTATGACTGATTGATATGGTTTATGACAAGATTAGGATCAAGACCGCTGATTGCGATTGGATAATTTGACAAGATTGGCTTGACTCGATTGGTATGGATTAAGGATAGACTTGCATTTGGATCATTGTTCGGATTGACAGCTAGAACTGTTGATGAGAGACATGAAGACAAATAGAAATTTGATCGATAGAAGAATGACTTGATAGAAGAAATTACAAGCTTTTGTAAACATTGATTTGCTGCATTTTGGATCTTTATTGGATGGGATATAGAGAAATGCATTTGGATATGGATACGGATATGAGACACAATTGGATACGTTATGGATATGGATATGGATATGAACTGCAATTGGATACGGTATGGATATGGATATGGATATTTGTCATCTTGATATAACAAGTATTTTGAAGTGCTTATTTCATCATTGGGCTTTATTATGTTGTAAGAAAACACAAGCATCTAGGTATAATTAAACCGAGATGACCTGAGTATTCCTTACATGGATTTTGATATAGCAAGTTGATACAAGCATCTAGTCAACTTGAATCTAGATGACCTGAGTACTTCTTGCGTTTCAACAGACAAGGATTGTCCCTTTTCATGTTTAGACCTCGGAGTCCTCGATGATCTTTTGCTGATCATGTCTTTAGACAAAAAGTTGTTACACTACTAAAGTTTAATCCACAAGCAGCAGACAAACAAAAAAATATCATGCCCCCATCATATCATCTCTAGCTTTTGGCGTCCTTGAGTAGCATAGGAAGACATAATAACGAAAAATCAAGACCTTGTAAGTTAACCTGTTTATAAAACATTCTTGCATTAGCCATGTCTTTTGCCATAATTGATATAGAATTGGTTTGAGTGCCTCAGTATAGTGCTCTGCTTTGGACAGGTTGATGTTTTTGCGTCAAGAATTTTGTTTTTGGGAAGCCTGCTTTGCTGCACACGCTTGCTTGGTGAAAGGGGTGTAGATGTGGAAAGAAAGAAGGACAGACAATAGGATAGGGATGGACGGGAAGCAGAGCCTCGGGGGCGCATTGATAATGGCCTTGCCTACGTAATAGCTCAGAGGTGACATAGTTCAGGAAAATCCCTGATGGACCGAAGATATGGATCAGATGAGACACGATATGGAATAGATATGGACCAGATATGGATCGAATGACACTGATGACAGAGGCTATGCTAGGTTGACATTGTAGACAGGATACCAGATAAGAATTTTGGATAGCCTTAATTCTAGATACTGGTGACAAGGGAAACACCATAGATAGGGAGACGGATGGGCAATAAAAAATGGGACGGGTAGGTATGGGGATGGGCAATAGTGGATAGAAGGAATCTAGGATGTGATCTCCAAGGACTATGTCACATATGAAAAACGTGCCCCACTGTAGGTAGAATACTTAGGATTTTTTATGGCGATGCTTATGACGATAGGAGGATGAAAGGATAATGAGGGATTTGTGTGGTTTGGAGGGATAAGGTTGTTGCAAGTATGAGGTGAGCCATTGTTGTCATTGATGTCAACATACTCATATTGCATTGACAAGAAGGATTTGATGAGCTGTGTGCTGAGAATATTGAGAAAATTAGCCTCAGTCAGGAACAGTGATGAGAAGAAGGCAAATGTACTGTATAGGATGAGAACCGGAGGATGCGGATTAAAGGGTTAGTAAATATGAGTCTTGAGATGCTTCAGTTAAGATTTTAGAGGTCCGCATGAAGATCTGAAGGAGTTGTGGCTGTCGGTATAGAACCGGTTCCAGCAAGTATCCAGAGGTGACAGAGGATCACAAAAAGGTCCGGTGAGGTCCGGAATTGTATTATCCTAATCTGTGGATTGGACGGAGTGTTTGGGATGTCCTTGTGATGTGTCATCCTGATTTGTGTATGATTTGGAGGTCCGAAAGTACCTCTTGCATTATGACAGTGGCGACAGACTGTGTTCTTGAAGTTCCGGATGAGGAAGACAAGAGATCCCAGTAAGTAGAGGAAGTGCGGATGTATCCGGACATTCAGACAGGCTTGTGAAGGTTCTTGGATCATGTTTAGGTTGTGTTGTTGGTCCGCATTGATGGTAGAGCCCGAAATTGAAGTTATTCTTCCGGATGAAGTTCTTGCTCTGTTTAGCTGACCGAATGAGTTGTTCATCCTGCGAATGTTCTTGTGATGGCCGACCGGATGTGTTATTCATCTTGCGGATACTCCTATGGTTGTTTGCCGACTTAGATGTTTGTTCCTAAGTCGATGTCTTGTATAAATAATGGTTTGTGAGTTTATTTCAAAGTGTGCTGTGTGGATGAGTGTGGCATAGCGAAGAAACGTGCGAAAGGCAAAGCAGAGATTTTGGGCTTAATTGGAACTGATCCGGACATGGTAGAGATGTCATTCTCCAGTTCAAGACTGTGATTTTTATCACTTTGTAGACAGTGTGTCTCCTTGTAGGCAGTGGGCCTCTTTGTGAGCAGTGTGCTCGGGCAGTGAGCCCTTATTGGCATGTGCCATTCATTTTTCTTTATTCTTCTAACAGAGAATAATTCTTGGGTTAATCACCCCGTGGTTTTTCCCTTAACCGGGTTTTCCACGTCAAAATCTTGGTGTTCAATGTGTTGATGCTTATCTGCTCTTGTGTTTATGTATTATGCTTCCATGGATGATTATTTGATATGCTGCTAACTAACAACAGAGAATTAAGTGTTTGAAAGAAGAAGAAGTTTTATACAACTGATTCACCCCCCCCTCTCAGTTGTATGCCCTAGATCCAACAATTGGTATCAGAGCTAAGTTCCTCTGATAGGAGCTTAACCGCTTGAGGAGATCCAGGATGTCGTCATACAAGAAGGATAGTCCGAAGTTCGATGGAACCAACTTCACTCTCTGGAAAGGTCGCATGAAGTGTCACTTGGAATGTATGGGAAAAGCATACTTGGCTATGATTTCAAAACCATATGTACCTCCACAAGGTGGTCCGACAACTCTGAATGAAATCACAGAAGCTGAAAACAATCTGCGGACCAAGGAAGCTCTTCTAAGCACATTGAATGACTCAGATCTCTCGAATGTCATTGACCTACCAACTGCATATGAGATCCTAACTAAACTGGAACTTCTGTATGAAGGAGATGAGTTTGTCAAAAGTGCAAGGTTGCAAAGTTTGAAAGGGAAATTTGAAAGATTGAAAATGAGAGATGATGAAAACATCACTACCTTTATGCCAAGAGTAAATGAGCTGGTATGTGGAATCAGAAATGCTGGTGGAACTTTAGATGAAAATGAGATTGTCTGCAAAATCCTAAGATCCCTTCCTGCTGCCTACAAAATCAAAGTTGCTGCCATTGATGAATTCAGAGCCCACACAACTGTCACAAGAGAACAACTGGCTAGCAAACTAGCTGCATTTGAAATGACCGAGTTTGGAGATGATCCTCCCAAGACTGAATCTGCTTTCAAAGCCAGTGCCTATGTGAAAGGCAAACAGAGATTTGATCCGGGTGAAAACTCATCAAGGAAAATGTCATGGTATGATCAAGCAAGAAGAGACATGGAAGAAGAAGAAGCAGAAACAGCTCAACTTGAAGCCCTCATTGCAAAGAGATTGCCAAGAGGATCTGGTAAGTATGAAGGAAAACTACCCTTTAAGTGTTTCAACTGCAATAAGATTGGTCATTTTGCCTCAAGATGTCCGGAGAGATCTGCAAGATCTAATACTCACAGACAAAGGTTTCAAAAGAATTGCTATTATATTCATGAAGAAGATGACAATGAAGGAGTAACAGATGATGAATCAGAACTAGGAAACAAATCCGAAAATGAGTGGGTGTTTATAGCCATCAAGGAAGAAGATTCAATACTCTCTGAATCTGTCAATCACAAAGTTGTTGAAAAAGCCTTGGCTGCTCAAGTGGAAGAAAAGGATGATTGGGTTATTGACAGTGGATGTTCTCACCATATGACTGGTGACAAGAATAAGTTCTTAGATTTGGAAAGATATGAAGGAGGAATGGTAAAGTTTGGTGACAATTCTGCTGGCAGAATTAGAGGTAGGGGAACTATTTCCTTTGATGGTAAGAGCAAAACAGGAAATGTACTGTATGTTGAAGGATTGAAGCACAATCTTCTCAGTGTTGGTCAGTTAGTGGACAAAGGCTATGATCTCCGGTTCAAGAATGGAAAATGCAGAATCTTTACAAGCTCCGGAACTGAAATTGCATCCGGTACTCAGACAAAAGGTAATATCTTTCATCTGGTTGGTTCAAATAAAAGTTGTTTATTTGTCCAAATTGATCAGAGTTGGTTATGGCATAGAAGAATGTGTCATGTAAATTTTGATAACATCATCAAGATAAGCAATACTCAGGCTGTGAGAGATCTTCCAAAATTGATGAAACCTACAAATAGTGTGTGTAAAGAATGTCAGTTAGGTAAACAAAGCAGAGTCTCCTTCAAAAGCAAAGATCAGTCTTCTACCGGATTGTTGGAATTAGTACATACTGATCTATGTGGTCCGACAAGAATCAAGAGTCTGCAAGGTGATAGATATTTCATGTTGTTAATTGATGATCATTCCCGGATGATGTGGGTTACCTTTCTAAAAGAAAAATCAGAAGCTTTTGAGAAGTTCAAAATCTTCAAAGCTATGGTGGAGAATCAAACCGGATTGAAACTAAAGTGTCTAAGGTCTGATAGAGGTGGTGAATTTACATCTGGTGAATTCATTGACTTTTGTGAGAAACAGGGTATAAGGAGATAGTTGTCTGCTCCTAAGACTCCACAGTAGAATGGAGTAGTTGAGAGAAAGAACCGGACCATCCAGGAAGCTGCTAGGACAATGATGTTGGAAGCAAATGTTCCTCAAATGTTTTGGAAAGAAGCTATCAGCACCGCAGTCTACACTCTAAATCGAGTTCAAATCAGAAACAACATCGGTAAGACCCCCTATGAACTTTGGTTTGGCATCACTCCTACTGTGAAATATTTCAGAGTATTTGGTAGCAAGTGTTATATTAAAAGAGATGAAGATCTAGGAAAGTTTGATGCTAGAAGTGATGATGGAATTTTCTTGGGCTACTCCACTCAAAGCAAAGCATACCGGTGCTACAATAAGAGATTGAGGAAGATGATAGAAAGCACCAATGTGAAAGTTGATGAAGGAATTGAGAAACCTTCAAGATTTTATGAGCTTGATGAAGATGACCAAGACAGTGTTCAAGGAACTCAATCCTCTCTGGTGAGACAGAGTCAGCCTGATCCGGTAAATCAGGAAGAAGAGATAGGTTTGAATGAGCCTGATCAAGAAACAGCAGTGCTGGATACTCCCAAAATTCCAAGGTTTGTAAGACTGAACCACTCTGAAGATCAGATCATAGGTGACAGAAGCAAAGGTGTACAAACTAGAAGGAATATTGCTCAAAATCAGAATGAATGTTGTCTGATTTCAAAGATTGAACCTAAAACAATAAATGAAGCCTGCAATGATGAAAACTGGACCAAAGCAATGGAAGATGAATTGATGCAAATTGAGAAAAATCATACTTGGGATCTTGTTCCCAGACCTAGAGACAGGAATGTAATTGGAACCAAGTGGGTCTTCCGGAACAAACTAAATGAAGCTGGTGAAGTAATCAGAAACAAAGCTAGATTGGTCTGCAAAGGCTACTCTCAAATAGAAGGAATTGACTTTGAAGAGACTTTTGCTCCGGTGGCAAGAATTGAAGCAGTCAGATTACTTCTTGCATTTGCTGCCTTCAAAGACTTCAAGGTATATCAGATGGATGTCAAGTCTGCCTTCCTAAATGGTGATCTGGAAGAAGAAGTCTACATTGAACAACCGGATGGATTTCAATTGTCTGATAATAATGATATGGTCTGCAAGTTGAAGAAAGCTTTGTATGGATTGAAGCAAGCCCCAAGAGCATGGTATGAAAGGTTGGATAAGCATCTTGTGCAGATTGGATTCAACAAAGGTACTGTTGACAGTAACTTATATTTCAAAATTGATCATGAAAACATTCTGATTGTTGAAGTGTTTGTGGATGATATCATTTTTGGAGGAAGAGATAGTATGTGCAAAACTTTTGCTAATCAGATGAAAAGTGAGTTTGAAATGTCTATGCTTGGTGAAATGAATTTCTTCTTGGGTCTGCAAATTACTCAAACAAAAGAAGGGATCTTCATTTCTCAGACCAAATATGTGAAAGAATTGTTAAGGAAATTTGGTATGGAAGACTCAAAGCCAATGAACACTCCTATGGCAACCGGATGTAAGCTAAGCAAAGATGATGATTCTCCAAAAGCAGATCAGACAAAGTATAGATCAATGATTGGTGGATTGTTGTATCTCACTCAAACTAGACCAGATATAATGCAGGCTGTTGGTCTTGTGGCAAGATTCCAGGCTGATCCTAGAGAATCTCATGTTATGGCAATCAAAAGAATTTTTAGGTACTTGAAAGGAACAGCTGAGTATGGTCTATGGTACCCTAGAGATCCGGATTTCTCTCTTCATGCTTACACAGATGCAGATTGGGCAGGAGATGTGGATGACCGGAAAAGCACTAGTGGTGGAGCATTCTTTTTGGGGAAGAGATTGGTTTCTTGGCTAAGCAAGAAACAAGATGCAATATCTCTGTCTACAACTGAAGCAGAATACATTGCAGCAGCAGGTAGTTGCACTCAAATCTTATGGATGAAGCAGATGCTAAGAGACATCAAAGTTGAATATGAGGAGCCTATCACAATTTTCTGTGATAATTCAAGTGCAATTAATATTTCCAAGAATCCGGTATTGCATTCTAAGACTAAGCACATATCTATCAAATTTCACTTTTTGAGAGAACAAGTAAACAAGGAAGAAGTCAGATTGGAGTATGTTCCCTCCAAGGATCAGATTGCAGATATCTTTACAAAACCTCTTCCCAAGGACTCTTTTGAATATCTCCGGGAGAAGTTAGGGGTCATGGCCCCTCCGGTGATGAACTAAGATGCACTGATGTGCATCAGTCCGGTGGCTATCACAATCATATCTTGTGATCCGGACTAATGGGGAGCTGCAACTAAGGGGGAGCAGCTGGTATGATTCTGATATATGAGAATTGCAAGTATGAGCCCTTTGCCATTGATGTCAAAGGGGGAGAGAAGACATGTGAAAAACAAGTGGTTGATGATCAAAGGGGGAGCAGTAAAGGAAGAGAAGACATATGAAAAGTTGAAGTTCTTGTCTTAATGGTTTTTCACATCATATGTTGCCATCAATGACAAAGGGGGAGATTGTTGCAAGTATGAGGTGAGCCATTGTTGTCATTGATGTCAACATACTCATATTGCATTGACAAGAAGGATTTGATGAGCTGTGTGCTGAGAATATTGAGAAAATTAGCCTCAGTCAGGAACAGTGAAGAACAGTGATGAGAAGAAGGCAAATGTACTGTATAGGATGAGAACCGGAGGATGCGGATTAAAGGGTTAGTAAATATGAGTCTTGAGATGCTTCAGTTAAGATTTCAGAGGTCCGCATGAAGATCTGAAGGAGTTGTGGCTGTCGGTATAGAACCGGTTCCGGCAAGTATCCAGAGGTGACAGAGGATCAAAAAAAGGTCCGGTGAGGTCCGGAATTGTATTATCCTAATCTGCGGATTGGACGGAGTGTTTGGGATGTCCTTGTGATGTGTCATCCTGATTTGTGTATGATTTGGAGGTCCGGAAGTACCTCTTGCATTATGACAGTGGCGACAGACTGTGTTCTTGAAGTTCTGGATGAGGAAGACAAGAGATCCCAGTAAGTAGAGGAAGTGCGGATGTATCCAGACATTCAGACAGGCTTGTGAAGGTTCTTGGATCATGTTTAGGTTGTGTTGTTGGTCCGCATTGATGGTAGAGCCCGGAATTGAAGTTATTCTTCCGGATGAAGTTCTTGCTCTGTTTAGCTGACCGGATGAGTTGTTCATCCTGCGAATGTTCTTGTGATGGCCGACCGGAGAATTAAGTGTTTGAAAGAAGAAGAAGTTTTATACAACTGATTCACCCCCCCCTCTCAGTTGTATGCCCTAGATCCAACAAAGGTATGTCAAGAGACATCTAAAACATTTGTCAACATTGTGCCCCCAAATCTTTATCAAGATCAAAAATAGAGGAAAGGAAGATTTAGGATGGATGGACACAATAGGATAGGTACGTAGTGGATGGAAGGAAACTAATAGGAGAAGAGTGATATGCCGATGAGACAAGGTGCCCCCAAGTGTAGGTGACGTAGAAGATCAACTTACACATGACGCCTGTTTGCCAGGTTTTCATCATGGTACTTATCCAAGGTGCCTGTTTGCTAGATTTTCACCATTGGATGAAGGGATTTTGCTTTACTCTTTTTTTTTTGAGTATTTGGATGGAAGAAGGTGGATACAGAAGGACTCGAGCATCTAGCTCCGTGAAAGGTGATAGTCCCGCTAGATGGATGTTGTCGCATGGACTATGTCTAGTGTGCTCATAGATGTTGGTAGGCAATTGCATGAAAGTGAGATGGAGAAGGTAGATATTGGATAATGGAAGGTGCGACAGAAGGACTTATGCAAGGATGGAAGGAAGGTTTATGCAAAAGCATGGACCATGGGAGTAGGATGGGGAGGATATGTAGGATAATAGTTGAAAGAAGGGGAGATGGAGGTATGTGGAAATGTTGTGGAATGGAAGGGAACCATGACCAATGGTTGCACACACTGTGATAAACATTGAAGCTTATGATAGGCAAGTGGTGTGGGAAGCAATGGAGATTTTTTCTTGGTGGATGAATGATTTATGAATTTAGGGACCCACATAGCCTTAGTATACTTTTGATTTTTGTTTATCATGTGGGATGGAAGGATTTGATACTTGTGGATGGCATGGGAGAAAGTGGATGGTTGGGATGCTTTAGAGGTGGATGCCTCATGTAACTTTAGGGCTTTTTGCTTGGGTACCCAAACCATTTTTCTTTTAGATTTTACCTGTGAAGGTATGGGCTTGGGTATATGCGGCATTTGTATAGCTTCAGAAGTAATTAGTTGTTGCTTGGTGACCCACACCTTTTTCAGTTTGGCATTGAGGTGTGCGGGTGAATGCAGCTTTTGATATGGCTAATTCTTTGAGTCTTGGCTTTTAGATCCTAGGTCATGAGGACTCTTAGGATTTTTGACTTTATAGGTAGAGGCATCCAGATTTGTGCTTTTGAATCCCCTGGGGATGGTGGAAGCTCGTTGTTTAGACAACATGTGCATTTGTTGGCCATGATTGGGATATTTAGAGGATTTATAGATGGATGCATAAGGTGTTGGAAGAAGTGGTGGTCAGATGCATAGAGGGATATTAGGAGTTGGAAGTAGCAGAGATAGATTGGATGGTGGAATGTGTATGGTCGCATGCTTTTGAGAATTGTAGGATGATGGAGGTGGAATGGCAACATATGTTTTAGGTATATGACGTGATTTGTGGTGGAAAGAGGTAGATTTTGGAGGAATGGAGGAAGTACCAACATCTTGAGATGGTTCACCTTGGGGTGTGTATCCAAGGCCGTATGAAAGTGGAGAAACTTTGACATGGATAGGTTCCAAAATACCTTGTTCATGAAGGCCTAAGCCTTTACCTTGATAGTTCATATTCTGGAGTATGCAGTGGACCATGGGATTATGTATAGGTGCACTAGCAGCGAGTTCCTTGTTGGATGAGGAAGACAAGATAACGGATAATGGTTGTTGGTGTTCTAAGGAAGAACATTCACGCATGAAGGTAGTAAGCCCAATGATATAGGGCGATGGATTTGTAGCTTGGTCAATAATGGATGGTGGGGGAGCAATAGGATCTTGATTATCATTATGCTCAGTAGGATCCAAGTTATTGGTTTGATCATCTATGTGCACTTGGGAGGCAATTGTCTCATCAAGGGAAGTTGTTGGAGCATGGATAGGAGTAATGGGGGTTTCTTTCTCATGTATAGGTATGGGATCAAGTTGTTCAAGGACATCTTCTTCATAGGGAATATCTTGATCATAGAGAAGGTATAGATTATGGACGGGTTAGAATTGGATCTCTTTCCCATGTATAGGATCAAGTTGCTCATGGATAGCTTCTTCATAGGTATTATCTTGTTCGTGGAAGAGATAAAGGTTATGAACAGTTTGAAATTGGATGGGGGTGTTTTGGTCTTGATTTAGACAAAGGGTGGATGTTTCCACATGCTCAAAGGTGTGCTCTTGACATAACTCTTGGTCATCTTGAATGGAAGTGGATAACTCTTGGATAGACTCTTGGTTGACAACATGGATGTTCGACGGACCTTGACTTTGGTGCATGATAGGAGGTTCTTTGATAAGCTCAAGGGTTTGAGGATCACATGAAAGGGTTGTAGGATTTGACATGTTATTGGAAGCATTTTTTGTAAGGTCAAGAACTGGATTTTGGGGACATGGTTGACTCTCTACTAGTAGCCCTTGGATCACATCCTTTGTAGGTGTAGGAGTACATGGATGAGGTGATGGATGAGTGGATTTTGGAATTCTCCATAGCTTTCATATGTTGCATATCTTTCCCAAAAATCATCCGAGAATTTTTTGTTTGTCGGTTTAGACGATGGGGAACTTGAGGTTAGTGTTGGCATAGGATTGGTATGTTTTGAAATATGTGTCTTAGAAGGTGGCAAAGGAGGACTAGTAGGAAGAGTGGTATACGATTTCCAACTTGGGGTGGTGCTTGCCTTGTCATGAGCATCATTAAGACGGGAAAAGAATGTAAGACTTTGGGGCGAGGTGTAGCTAGTACTGGCATGTTTAGCTTGCAAGATTGCCATTTCTTGTTGTAAGACTTGGATTTGTTGAGAAATTGCTACACAATCTTGGGGCGAGGGACCTAAGTTTATTTGTAATTGCAGATATTGGAGTTTTTGACCAGTATATTCTAATTGGTTTGCCATTGACACAAGACCGGAAAGGCTTACTAGTTTGGATGAGCAGTAACAAACGCATTGTAACAGAGTGCAAAAGTGCCACAAAATGCATTGTAGGTCGATGCAAAAGCATCGTTCTGGTTTTTCAATTCAGTTTTGCAGAATTTTGGAATGTTTTTCAAGATTTTCTATTTTTAGTTGAAAACTTTGGTCTTTTCTTGAATGTTGGGTTTCAATTATGGCAAAAGACACAACAAGAAGTTTTCATTTTTATCTTTTGTTATTTTTTTTGTATTTTTGGACTATTTTGACTCAAAAACAAGTACACCCTAGGCTGGATAGGACAATATTTGTTGAATCCTCTAGCTGTGCATACTCAAAGTGTGTAGCTCCAGGATATGGTAGCACTGGCTCCCCTTCATGGCACTCACTTCTCATGCATACCAGATCTAGGTTTCCTTAGGCTCGTACCCCCACCGAACCTTAGGATTGTCCCTGCTACCTCTACTAAGAGTCACATGAATCGAGGCCGCTTCAAGAGCTCTGCCCTTTGCATCAACAAATAGGGGTTTTTGGCTTATTATAGAATTGGTTCTTATTCAGGGCAATCGTTCGAGTGGTTACACGTGTGGCGGTACTACTCTCTGTTATGGAGTCTCCCAGCCTCAAAGGGTTGCACCTTAGAGGGTTTTGGGGGAGGTTGGCCATCGGTGTAACACAACAGCACTCGTTGCAGGAGGTTTTCACCTCAAGCACAATTTATTTTAAGTGGCTTGGTAGGGCTTGGCTTTAGTCTGTTACCACTCAGGGTCGTTCCCACTTGGATAGGTGTGCATCCAAGGGTAGGCCCCCCTAAAGGTTAAACAAATAGAATGACAAGTCTGACATTTTGGTCACCCAGTTAAGGGGAGAGCATATGCCTATTGTCACTCACAGTCATAGAATACACTGATTAATCTAACCTAGTTAAAAGTAGAAAAACTAAATGGGCTATTCTACTTGTGCACACACGCAGTTGTTAACTTTGAAGTGTTTAAGACATAACAATGTTCATTCCCGTTTGTTTGAGATAGCAATAATCTAACTAAAGAAGATAACAATATGCAGATATAGCAGTGGTTCAATTACTCTCTTCCTAGTTATGGACTATGTGGAATTTTGCATGCAACATCCTTTTACTTTTTTCCCTTAATTAAACTAGATGAACTAATCAATGCAACTAAATGAACTACTCCAGCCTCTAATCCTGCAAGATAGAATGTTAGCTCAATCAGAAAATCACAAGAAACCCTAAAAACTACAGTGCAGAACCAAAGCGCCACAATGCAGTCTGAATGCGCAGAGACAGAGAGTGCATGCGACATTTTACATATGCGCCAATACAGGAGGTAAATGCACTAGAATACAATGCAAATGCGTTAAATGATTAAATGCACCGTAAAATAGAGTATAAGCACCATCTGGAGAGGTATATGCACCGTAGTATGAATGCACTGAAACAAGGATCGAATGCGTCGAATCAAAGGGTGTATGCACCAAAAGACTCTGTCAAAAACCTATACGACACCTGTACGACACCTGCACGGAACCTATCTACAAGAAACTCATATTTTGATTAGAATAAAGGGGCAAGAGCCCCATGGTGGGCACCAAAATGTGAAGGGGAAAATGGATTAATCAAAATGAATAATAAACCCAAACACTAATGAAATCTGAAGATAAAAGATAGCTTTAAAGGTAAAATAAATAAGATACTTACACCTTTTACCTTGCGTCTTCCATTATTTGCCTATCTGTTCTTGATGTTGGTAATGATGAAGCCCTCAGAAGTGAATGCTCCCTTGCTTGTTGAAGATGACAAGAAAAGAATGGCTAGGATACTTGTGTGATTGAAGATGAGCTTCAACACACTAAAGATGGATGAGATGAAATGCTTTGAGAAGATGGGGGTGCCAAAGGCACGCCTGTGTTTCTGCAGCATAAATTTGCTCAAACGATGGATTATATATGAAATGAAGAAGAAGAGGGTTGTATTTATAGAGAAGGGTGAGGGAAGATCAATGGTTGAGAAGAAAAGAGAAGATCAACAGAGGAGGATGGTTGAGGAACGTGCAATCAATAGAAGAAGGACATGTGTCATTCAAAAAGAAGTTATGTTGAGTTAACTACTTTGTTGATGAGGATGAGTTTTGTTTTTCTTAAATTAGAATTTGTTTTTCTTAAATTAGAATTTGTTTTTCTAATTTAAGAGCAAGTTTTTAAAGATGCTTTAAAACTGCTTTTGCTTTTGTAACTCAGCTTTTTCCTTTTGAATGACAAGAAGAATATATTTTTAGAAGATATGAAGATTTTTTAGAAGATAAGAAAGCATAATTAAATAAATAAATTTATTTAATTACTTGTGGATAATTTGGAAGAAAAGAAAGCAAATTAAATAAATAAATTTATTTAATTCATTTTTAGAAGATTTGGAAGATAAGAAAGCAAATTAAATAAATAAATTTATTTAATTTGTTTTTAGAAGATTTGGAAGATAAGAAAGCAAATTAAATAAATAAATTTATTTAATTTGTTTTTAGAAGATTTAAAAGATAAGAAAGCAAATTAAATAAATAAATTTATTTAATTCATTTTTAGAAGATTTGGAAGATAAGAAAGTAAATTAAATAAATAAATTTATTTAATTTCTTTTTAGAAGATTTGGAAGATAAGAAAGCAAATTAAATAAATAAATTTATTTAATTTGTTTTTAGAAGATTTGGAAGATAAGAGAGTAATTTATTTTTAGAAAATTTGGAAGATAAGAAAGCAAATTAAATAAATAAATTTATTTAATTTATTTTTAGAGGATATTGAAGATAAGAAAGCAAATTAAATAAATAAATTTATTTAATTTACTTGCACATGATTTTGGAAGAATAAATAAAATATTAATTATATTTTATTTTTGGAGAGTGAGGATTTAAATAAATTTAATTTATTTATTTAAATTTGGAGGAATGAGCAACTTAATTAAATAGTTAGAAATTATTTAATTGTTTCGAAGAATTTAATTAAATAAAGGATTTAATTTAATTTTGACTTTAGAAGAGATAATTAAATATTTTGATATTTAATTAACTTAGAGGAAATATGAATCGAATAAATAAATTTATTTATTTATTTATTGATAGAGGAATTTAGATGGAATAAATATTAAGAATATTTATTTAGACAGAGTCGTGTCATTTTTAGGTGTATAGAGTTGTTTCAAAATATTTGAAAACCCAAAAAAATAGAGTAATTGCATTAGGTTAATATCATTCTAGTTGCATTCATATTTCCTTTCATAGATTAAAAAGTACTTTTCATTCCAAAATACTAAAACAACACAAAAACAAGTTTGCATTTCATTTAGCTATGCATGCATATAGAAATCCTAGAAAAGATAGATAACTTGCAAGCCCTTGATACCCTCACGAGGTAAAAAAATGGTTAAAACGATTCAATCAAACCCTTGATCACATCACAAGGTAAACACAAGTCAAAGCGTAACTAAACCCTAGGTCAAAACTGTAAGTCTAGTTAAGGTTGGTCATTACACATTTATCTCTATCTTGGCTCACGAATGTGCCTAGGAGTAAGAGATGAGTGGGTAAGGATAGTCCTCGATGAGATTAATGAAATCAATCCATGAAAACAATAGGAGACACTTACTTTACCACAATGAGATCCATTTGTCCTCCTATTGATAGAAGAACATAGACAACTTCAAATACAATGAGAACTCATTCAACGAATTGAAAGACAAGAGGACATAAATGAAAGTAATTGCTTACCCACACAAAGGTGGAATAGATGAAACCCCAACAAGAGAAGAGAAACAAGTGAGCCTTCGGGTCATAGGGTTATCTCTACAACAACTGTCATCGAATGAAACATTCAACTTAGCACACAACAACAAAGGCCACAGAACTTGCCGACCCCTCTCTGCAAAGTCTAACTCTCCAATGAGCTAGACCCCCACTGTGTCTCACCTCCTCTCGCTTGGCTACTTCAATGAGAGTGAGAGTGACGTGGAGGATCACCTTGTGGCAAGGAGGGAAGGGTCTGTGTGCGTGCTGAAATCTGACCCGACAGCTCTAGGTAACCAGATTCATGATTTTGAGTGTACAGACCCAGAGCTTGTGGGGATTTAAAATCCATCACATAAGTCCAACCAGCTTCCAAAAATGCCTACATAGGTCTTGCAAGTGAGGGTGTGTAGACATAATAGGAGGATGCCCATCCCAGGAATCAAACCAGTAGAGAGCCTCTGAACGCCTGTTGCAAATCCAAAATAATCCTTGTTTAATCAACTTGGCTCCCCTCTTGAGGGTATTCCAAACCATAGAACCCTTACCCATTAGGTTGTATATGGGCACATCCACACAATCCACATCCCCAAGGTATTTTGAGGTGAGGATCTTAGCCCAGGTCTGCTATTGTTGAGTACACCATCTCCAATAGAGTTTAGCTACCAAATCTTACCCATTCTAATCAAACCGACGCAACCCTAGACCACCCTCTTGCTTTAGCCAACACACAACATCCCACTTGACTAAGGTCCACTTCCTCGAAAGTAGATTACGAGACCACATAATTGTCGACAAAGACTCTCAAAGTCTTTCACAAAGCTGGTAGGAGCATATAACACAAAGCACCTGTACAATGGGAAAGCTTGAATCACAGACTTCAACAAAGTCACTCTTCCTGCAGAAGAAAGCCACCTACAAGTCCAATGACTTACCTTTTTTTGAAACTTCTCAATAACATCTTGCCAAAACACATGAGGTAACATTCGAACAACCAAAGGAATGCCAACGTAGACAAAAGGAAGTTAGCCAATCTAAAACCTAAGAATACCCTCAATTCTCTGCTGAATAAGGTTAGGAGTATTAAAGAAATAAATAAAAGACTTACCTTTATTGATGCTTTGCCCAGAGGTAGCCAAATAATAGTCTAGGGCCTTCCTTAGATTAACTGCTTCATTCACTCTGGTGAGACCCATTAACACCGTATCATCCACAAACTAAAGATGGGATTGGGGGGAATGCTATTGTCCCATCACCAACCTTGAACAAGACCAAGCTCCACATGAGATTTCAAAAATCTCCCAAGCCCTTCAACCATCAAAATAAATAAATATGGAGATAAAGGATCCCCTTGTCGAAGTCCCATGGAAGCCCCAAAGAGTTTAGAAGGCTCTCCATTCATGAGCATAGAAAAGGAGGTAGACGTGACACAACCCATAACCCATTCAATCCAGGCACTGTCGAAC
Organism: Cunninghamia lanceolata; assembly: GCA_027924645.1. NCBI lineage: Eukaryota > Viridiplantae > Streptophyta > Pinopsida > Cupressales > Cupressaceae > Cunninghamia > Cunninghamia lanceolata. Next base: position 3,270,676 of record BSBN01000467.1, on the reverse strand, counting down.
CCAAAAGCTTTCAAAATCTTGGTTAGAAAATCTCATTTGACACAGTCATAAGATTTGGCCATATCGAGCTTAATGAACATAGACTTCTCCTTGGAGGAATCCATAGAGTGAATAGTTTCAGTTGCAATAACCACACCATCCAGAATCAGCCTACGACCACAAATCCACCCTGTTCCTCAAAAACCAATCTAACCATGGCTTCAGGCGTTCAACAATCAACTTGGTGATTATTTTGTACACCACATTACAAAGGGTAATAGGCCTAAAGAGATCCAAATAATTAGCCCCCTCCCACTTAGGGATGAGAGCCAAGAAGGTGGCATTCAAGGCTCTTAGCATTTACTTATTCTTTTGAGATTCTTGAACAACCTCAAGAAGATCAAGCTTTATAACCTCCCAAAACTCCTTAAAGAACTCAATCAGGAACCCATCAAGACCAGGAGCTTTACCTTTCCTCATATGAAACACAATATTCTCCAAGTCTAGCTGAGAGATTGGCTTGAGAAAGGATTCATTCATTTCACCAGTCACTAAGGGAGGAATGCAAGCCAAAATTTCATCTTCTTCCTCACTGGCAGGAGGGGAATTATCAAAGAAGAGAGTAAAGAAGAACTAAATGGACTCTTTCGAAATCTCACTAGAGGAAAGAAGACGGTCACCATCTGGGGACTTGAGAGATGAAATGATATTTCCCTGCCTTCTATCCTTAACTAAATTGTGAAAGAAAAAAGTATTCCTGTCCCCTTCTTGAAGCCAATCAATGCGAGATTTTTGCTTCCAAAAAATTTCCTCACGAAGCTCCCATTCCTCCACCTCCTTCACAGCCACAACTTCCAACATAGTCATCTCCTTAGATAGCCCCTGACCCCAGATCTGTCGAGTAATGGTGTCCAAGTGCTCTTGTGCAACCCTTTTAGCCTAGAAAACATTGCCAAAATGGTGTCAGTTCCATCATTTCAACATATATTTGACATACTGGAGTCTTTTAGTAGAGGAGTACATAGCAATACCAAAAGCAATCTTCCCATCCCTCCACCATCCTGGCATCAAATCATGAAGAGACTCATCACGAATTCACATCAACTGATATTTAAAGGACTATTTTTAGAGAATCTAGATAGGCAAGCAGAGAATTTGATCGGCTAGTGATCTGAACCCTGCCAATCCAAAATCTCAGAGCTAGTCATCTATTTGACACCAACCCAAAAAACTGGACACCAGAAACTTGTCTAACCTTTCAGAAATAGCATCATCACCAGTCCTCCTATTGTTCCAGGTAAATAACCCATTCATTGGTTTGATATCCACCAAATTCATACAAGCCACATTGTCTCTCAAGAGATCCAAGGAAGGATCCAGATGGGTAATCCCACACCTTTTCTCTTCCAGAGGTGAGATAACATTAAAATCACCTGCAAGAATCCAAGGGAGAAAGGGCTCCAAAGAACACAAGTATCTAATATGAGACCACAAATGAGCCTTACTATGGAGATCCGTAGGAGCATAAATATTAGAAAGAAGAATTCTGTCACCAGACTCTAGATTAGAAGCAACAAGAGATATAGAGCACCTGCCAAAAAGCCACTAGAGAGGAAAAACTGTGTGCAGATCCCATAAGAAAGCAAGTCCCCTTAAGCTTCCCTGCACACCCACACATTGACATTAACCTCTACCCCAGATCCTAGGAGCCAAATTCAACATACTTTCAATAGACAACTTAGTCTCTTGGAGGAAAACCAAATCAGGAGAGTGAACATGAATCAAATCATGAATAGCCTTTTGTCTAGGGATGTTATTCATACCCATAACATTCCAAGATATCACAATTTGAAAGGAAGCTAGGTGTGCGAAAATTGCTTCCTACACTAATCTAATGAGGAGAGGGCTATGCAAATTCAAATTATTCCTTACAACTACAACAACACAGAACATCCAAATGAGATATTGCAGCAATACACAAGAACCAGAAAGAAGACAGAAGAAGAGAAATAAAGATTTACGGTGGGGAAAATGCTTATCAGGTGAAAAACCCCACACTCAGAAACCTGCACAATGTATTAACAAATCTGAAAGTTATTTACAATACACTTGCAATGCAAGCTTCAATGGTTTTCGACACTTGTATCTGGAGTCAATTCGATAGCATAATAGTACCTGTAAACCTGTGATACAACTCCCTCTCCAAGCACCTGTTTAAATAGAATATACAAGGCAATATTAGACCTATCTTGGAATGGGCATCCAACAAGGCCTCATGGCCCAAAACCCATACCTAAGGACACTTGGTCAACATTGTATAATGTGCCTGACACTTGTCCACGGCTCCCATCCCAAAGAGGTCGCCTATTTCCAAAATGGGCTATGACAGCTGCTCTTATGACACTTACGACCATCATAGAATCTGTCATAGTAGTTACAACATATAGCTGTAAGAGAATCTGTCATACACATGCTATAAATAGCATATTCTCTTACAACATGTCATATTCCACCTTGGGGATCCCAAATATGCCTTATTCAAAGATGCTTCATGACACATTTCTTCACCTATCTTACATGCTTCTATTTCTGACTCTTACATGTCATAGATTCGTCATAGGAATCCGTCATAACCGTTTCGGTCAAACATTCCCTTACACAACATGGAAGATGTTGACACATGGCAAAATGCTCTACCACAAAGTGGGACGCCTATCTCCTCATGTGAGGACAAAATCACAAGTTGTCATAATCCATGTAGGATTGACACATCACCGTGCCACATCCCACAATATGACAATATGGAATTTACAAATATTTACAACATAGGCAATTAAATAATAAATACAAACATTAATAATGTAAGGAATTACCAAGGTTGAGACACCTTAATTCCCAACACAATCATTGTTGGGGCTAGGAAAAATGAGAATCAATAGTCCTCACTAAGCTAGACTCTACCAAAGTCTCTCCAATCAACTTTACCTTTTCCTGATCCTTCTTCCTACCTGCTTTAAGAGGCTTCTCAGGAGTCCCCTTTTTGGGGGGTTCTTGCTGGAGGCCCAAAATAGGAGAAGGAGACTTGCCTTTACTAGAGTCCCCAACAACCTTCTCAATGATGATCTCAGAACTGGGGGGATTAGGAACCATAATAGTGTCTGTCGTCAAGCCAATTCCCCCAAGCTTAGGTCCTGAGGAAGGGAGATCTGTGTCCATCTGAGCTAATTGACCCCCTTCTGGGACCTGGCTAGAAAAAATATTTGGCTGATCCACCAAGTGCTTCTCAACAATCATACTATCAACAACTTGCATTTCAAAGGGAACACCTTCCTCTTGAACCAAGTCCTCTAACACTTTAAACCTGTTGAGGGTTTCCTCTTCCTGCCTGTCTTTAAGAGTCCTCTTTTGTCCTCTATTCCTGTTACGAGGCTTAACATACACAAACCATCCTTATCTACCTCCACCCCCTGCATTGGGGCTTTACCTTTGTCCACCTTCAAGTCTGACTAATGAGAAGCACTAGCCATACCAGTAGTCGAAGCTGCTTTGGGGCATTTTCATTGTAGGTGGCCATATTCATGACATAACCAAAAATGAAAAGGTAATGCCTCATAATCTAATTGCTGGGTCCAAGAGGTTTCCCCAATGCTTATTTCCATTGAATCTGGCAATGGGTTATTCAAGTCAATTTTGACGCATACTCGAGCAAAAGAAAGAACCTTTTTATTCAAGGTTTGTTGAGAGGGCCCAATAGGCTTACCGAGAAAGAGAGCAATCATCTATAATATATCACTTCACCAACATTCCAAGGGCAAGAAAGGGAGGAGTACCCAAACCAGAATCTGAGAAGGGAGCTCCTCCGTAAAGTTGAAGCCCACATGCCAAGGTTTAATGAATAGGCTCACCTGGTTATAGATGTACGGCCCGCCTTCAAAAGCCCGATTTCTATCAGCAATATATTTTTAAAATAATAAAGTCTTAATCTATATTAAAAATGAAAGGATTAGTTAATAAAACCCTAGCTAAATACGAAAAAAAAATCAAACCCTAGGTAAATTAAATTACATATTTTACAACACAAAATTTTGATTTAAATTAACTCTTTTAATAGTAACTAAAGTTTAATTTTTTAATGTTGCAGCACATATTTATTTATTTATTTTTTAATATTTTAGCAATGAATTTTGTAGGACGCTATATCTATGTTTTATTTTTATTGGTTTTACTTTTTTTTTTCATGTTGATTTTAATTTTAATTTTAATTTTTTAATGTTGCAGCAAAGTTTTTTTTAATACTTTAGCAATGAATTTAAATTTTTTAATATTCTAGCAATATGAAATGATTTATGCATATAAGATTAACACCACTATTCTAGCAAATCGTGAAATTCATACTTGTGATTTTTGTTGATTCTTGAATTTTTTTGCCCCTTCTTGATTTTTATTTTGTGCTTTGGCTTCTGTAATTAGTGATTTTATTTTTGGTTGTTTTCCGTATTGGAGACTTTCAAACATTTATGTTTCAAATATGTTCTAATTATTAATATTGCATTTTTTAGCTATATTTTTTGTAATGTTTATGATTATTTATTTTAATATGTCAGCTATTTAATTATTTTTTAAATTTGTTTTTTTAACACGCTCACCCATTTCACCCCCGTGCCACCCCTGTAGGTTACGACTCTCAGCGTAATCAAGATAAAAATGTGAACCACTTGCCACCCATAATGTTGTCGAATGAAGACACATGTCAACACATAAAAAATTGCTCTTGTGGCAAAAAAAATTGTGTTGAAAATGAAGGTATATGATGATCTCACTCTAGGTATAGTCATCAAAAACCAAAATGAAGTGTGCAATCTCAGGTGTTCAAGTGTTAAGCTAAATGTTATTTATTGAGATGTAGTGATAAACGATAATATGTTGCAATGATAAATCCTCCAAGTACCATGCTCAAAGATTTCAAAATCTAGATCTTGATGTTTCGTTGAGTACAATGCTTGAAGAACTCAAAATCTAAATCTTGATGTTCCCAGGCTATAAGATGAGAGCGAAGAGTTATCGAAAATGCCCCCTAAAAAGAGAACAACATACATGAACCTATGTATAGAGATGCATAATTCAATAACATGCTCTCAGGTTTTCATCATGAGCCTCTATTAAGCTACCCTTTCAGGTTTTCAACTTAATGGGAAGAGTTTATAAATCAACCTTTTGGGTTTTCAACTATAAACTCAAGTGTAAAAGTATAATCAACAAGAGGTAATATCCATGGCCTCAAATAATCTAAGCTATATATCTTGCAGTCTTAGTGTGTTCATTATCAATATCTCAATTAGAATGGGAAATCATAGATATAGAGTTCATAATTCTCCTATGTGGAAATTGAGTGCAACTCCACAACTCTCTTAGTAGGTTGTTGCTCAATAGTACAAGTATTAGTATCTTTAATACTTAGCTAATCATCAATTGGATTAACACCAACATCTACATCATGAGTAAACAAGATCAATAGGCTTTCATACCATTACTCAACAATATCTGTAGTGTTGATTTTCTTATCAATTGGATTGACAACAACATCTGCATTAGAAGTAGATGAGCTATCATCTAAAATGGAATGGACTCTTCTATAAGATTTTGACAAAAGCAAAGCCTCAATTTCTCATCTAGAATGTTCTATCCATCCAAAATAAGTATGCCTCATTGATTTTTTAGGTGGATTTTTGACATAAGATTGTTTTACAGAATGTGTGTGTTGACCACATGATAGAAAAGGATGTAGATCAAAATAGTCACTAAAGGTATGCCCTCAATGTCCACAATGACAACATATTTGGACTTGATGGGTTTTAGTGTAAGTTGATTTTGATTGATTTGATAACTTGTCAATTTCACAAGGCTAAGCAATAGGTGAAGACTCAACTTGATTTTGTTTAGATTACCTCCCGACATAAATTTGATAGGTTTGGAATATTTTGGTACATGAAAAAATTTACAACACCTATATACCCTACACCAATATGATGTTTTTTGGGTTTTATTGTCTCATATACTTGCATAGTAGTTGGAGATTCAATAATAGGAGGAATAATAGGTATTCTATCATATTATGGGTTTTGACAACAGACTTTTTGATTTAGAATCAACAACATTGTTAGGTATGTGCATGGAAATGGGGAGCCAAAAGGGGGGTCAAAAGTGGTCACTTTTTTTCTTGAAATTAGCAAAAAATGATCTTGGACAAGAAATTCAAGATATCTATGCTCAAAATTTGAAGATGTGACAAGAAAAAGATTAGTAGTGCTCATAATATAGTTTCTAAAATACTAATTATTTAAAAAATGATGGAGATTAAGGCAGTCAAATATGGAGAGCACACAAAATGATCTCGATCTCATAAAAAAATATAACATAGCATCAAGTGTACTCCCCCTAAAATATCAACATTTTTTTATATTTCACAAATCCCTTTAGTGGAAAGTTAGTTGACATCGCGCATTTCAAGTGCCAAATTTTTCTACTAATTTTTTAATGAATATACGACTTTTTACTAATTTTAGAAGTGGACACATATGAAAAAACAAAAAATTGAGTGTACCCCCCTTAATTTTGAGAAAACTAATTAGAAATCATTTTTTTTAATGTATATAGAATGGAGTCTAGAATGTAAAAATGTAATGTGCTTAAAATTTAGATGAGTGGATGGGTGGGTGCAAGAAGTTGAGTCCACTCTTAGTGGAATTCTTGTGGGGGAATTTTTTTTTTCACAAGAATGGGTACATGTTCCTAAACTCCTACTCATATGGAATGGGTACTTGTTTTGATTCGAGATCCTAGTCCTAAATGGTTGCCCATTAGGAATGTGTATGTATTTAGGAATGTGTACCCATTTCTAAAATGAATGGGTACTTATTTAGGAATAGTATGCATTCCTAAAAGGTATTAATTTTTTTCTTCCCCACAAGATCATTTTCTCCTCTGTTCACATAGTGAGGCCAATTGGAAAAAGCACTCCAAAATACGTACCCACATTAGGAAACCTCAATAGCACCTTTTTTTGACCTCCTCCCTCCATCAAAGCTATTTTGCTATGTTCTCAGGTAGGTGGCTTTTCTATTTACATATTTTTATGTCTTTTTACAATTTTTTTCCTATTTCTAAATTTAAATTTAGTTTTCAACTCGAAAACCCTAAACTAGACTATGTGGATAAGTGCACAAAGATGAGGGACCAAAAGGGGGTCTTAAGATGCCACTTTTTATTTGAAATTAGGAAAGACTGATGTTTGATGAGAAATTGAAGATAGTTACACTCAAAATTTGAAGATACAACAAAAATAAGAGTCGTAGTGCTCCGAATCTAGTTTCTAAAATACTATTTTTTTTCAAAAATGGTTGAGATTAAGGGGTTCAAAAAGGGGGAGCACACAAATTGGTCCTATTTTTCTCAAAAAAATACAACATAGCGTCTAGTGTGCTCCCCCTAAAATGCTAACTTTTTTTAGTATTTCAAAAATCACTTCAGTGAGAAATTAGCTAACACCATGTAGTTTATCCCTAATTTTTCTGATAATTTTTTCATGAATAATTGATTTTTTACTAATATTCAAAGTGGACACATCTTGAAAAATAGAAAATTGAGCATGCTCCCCCCTAAAATTTTTGAAAACTAATAAAAAATCAAGTTTTTTTAATAGTGTAGAATGGAGTCCAGTTTCTAAAAATGTAACTTATTTGAAATTTTGATGAATGGTTAAAACAAAGTAAAAAATACCAGACACTAGTTTTTGACAAAAAATAGACACACTAACAAAAGAAATTAAAGATGAAACTCTTAACGTACTCAAAACGTGAAAAAAATTATATGGTTAGATAGCTAACGGAGAGCTTAAGATTATGGTGGTATTTGTTTTGATTTTAATTGAAAAAAGTGCAATCTTGATGGGGAGCACACTCCAGATTATGTGAATTTTGTTAGAATCTAGAAAAACATGTCCTTGGATGACCTAAACACAATCCAATCCTTTGGGTTGGAAGCCCAAGGCAAATCCAAGCCTAAGGCTTGGAAATTTCCAAGATAAATCATAACGCGAGCACGTTATAGCATGCTTGTGTTATGTGCATTCACATAATGCGAGTGCATTATAATGCACTCACGTTATGTTGAACTAAAACACTCACTCCCTCCCCTCCTCTCTCTTTCTCACCTCTACTTCCCTTCTCTCTCTCTCTCTCTCTCTCTCTCTCTCTCTCTCTCTCTCTCTCTCTCTCTCTCTCTCTCTCTCTCTCTCTCTCTCTCCCTCCCACTGTCTACTTCCCTCCCCTCTCTACATCTTATCCTCTCTCTCACTCTCTACTTTCCTCCCTTCTCTACCTCCTACCCTCTTTCTAACTCTCTACTTCCCTCCCCTCTCTACCTCCTACCCTCTCTCTCTCTCTCACTCTTCTTCCCTCCCCTCTCTACCTCCTACCTTCTCTCTCACTTTCTTCTTCCCTCCCCTCTCTACCTCCTCCCTCTCTCACTCTCTACTTCCCTCCCATCTCTACCTCCTACCCTCTCTCACTCTCTACTTTCCTCCCCTCTCTACCTCCTACCCTCTCTCTCTCTCTCTTACTATCTTCTTCCCTCCCCTCTCTACCTCCTACCCTCTCTCGCAATCTCTACTTCCCTCCCCTCTCTACCTCCTACCCTCTATCTCACCCTCTTCTTCACTCCCCTCTCTACCTCCTACCCTCTCTCTCACTCTCTACTTCCCTCAACTCTCTACCTCCTACCCTGTCTCTCACTCTCTTAATCCCTCCCCTCTCTACCTCATACCCTCTCTCTGAGTCTCTACTTCCCTCCCCTCTACCTCATACCTTCTCTCTAACTCTCTTCTTCCCTCTCCTCTCTACCTCCTACCCTCTCTCTCACTCTCTACTTCTCTCCCCTCTCTACCTCCTACCCACTCTCACTCTCTACTTCCCTCCCCTCTCTACCTCCTACCCTATCTATCACTCTCTTCTTCCCTCCCCTCTATATCTCCTACCCTCTCTCACACTCTCTACTTCCCTCCCCTCTCTATGTCATACCCTCTCTCTCACTCTCTTCTTCCCTCCCCTCTCTACCTCATATCCTGTCTCTCACTCTCTTCTTCCCTCCCCTCTCTCCCTCCTACCCTCTCTCTGAGTCTCTACTTCCCTCCCTTCTCTACCTCCTACCTTCTCTCTCACTCTTTTCTTCCCTCCCCTCTCTACCTCCTACCCTCTCTCTGACCTTCTACTTCTCTCCCCTCTCTACCTCCTACCCTCTCTCACTCTTTACTTCCCTCCCCTCTCTACCTCCTATCCTCTCTCTCACTCTCTTCTTCCCTCCCCTCTCTACCTCCTACCCTCTCTCACCCTCTACTTCCCTCCCCTCTCTACCTCCTACCCTCTCTCTCACTCTCTACTTCCCTCCCCTCTTTACCTCCTACCCTCTCTCTCACTCTCTTCTTCCCTCCCCTCTCTACCTCCTACCTTTTCTCTCACTCTCTTCTTCCCTCCCCTCTCTACTTCCTACCCTCTCTCTCATTCTCTACTTTTCTCCCCTCTCTACCTCCTACCCTCTCTCACTCTCTATTTCCCTCCCCTCTAGACCTCCTACCCTCTCTCTCACTCTCTTCTTCCCTCCCCTCTCTACCTCCTACCCTCTCTCTCACTCTCTACTTCCCTCCCCTCTCTACCTCCTACCCTCTATCTCAATTTCTTATTTCCTCCCCTTGCGACCTCCTACCATCTCTCTCACTCTCTACTTCCCTCCACTTTCTACCTCCTACCTTGTCTCTCACTCTCTTCTTCCCTCCCCTCTCTACCTCCTACCCTCTCTCTGAGTCTCTACTTCCCTCCCCTCTCTACATCCTACCCTCTCTCTCACTCTCTACTTCCATCACCTCTCTACCTCCTACCCTCTCTCTCTCACTCTCTTGTTCCATCCCCTCTCTACCTCCTACCTTCTCTCTCACTCTCTTCTTCCCTCCCCTCTCTACCTCTTACCCACTCTCTCACTCTCTACTTCCCTCCCCTCTCTACCTCCTACCCTCTCTCACTCTCTATTTCCCTCCCCTCTCTACCTCCTACCCTCTATCTCACTCTCTTCTTCCCTCCCCTCTCTACCTCCTACCCTCTCTCGCACTCTCTACTTCCTACTCTCTCTCACTCTCTTCTTCCCTCCCCTCTCTACCTCCTACCCTCTCTCACACTCTCTACTTCCCTCCCCTCTCTACCTTCTACCCTCTCTCACTCTCTTCTTCCCTCCTCTCTCTACCTACTACCCTCTCTCTCACTCTCTACTTCCCTCCCCTCTCTACCTCCTACCCTGTCTCTCACTCTCTTCTTCCCTCCACTCTCTACGTCCTACCCTCTCTCTGAGTCTTTACTTCCCACCCCTCTCTACCTCCTACCTTCTCTCTCACTCTCTTCTTTCCTCCCCTCCCTACCTCCTACCATCTCTCTCTCTACTTCCCTCCCCTCTCTACATCCTACCCTGTCTCTCACTCTCTTCTTCCCTCCCCTTGCTACCTCCTATCCTCTCTTTGAGTCTCTACTTCCCTCCCCTCTCTACCTCCTACCCTCTCTCTAACTCTCTACTTCCCTCCCCTCTCTACCTCCTACCCTCTCTCCCACTCTCTTCTTCCCTCCTCTCTCTACCTCCTACCCTCTCTCTCACTCTCTACTTCCCTCCCCTCTCTACCTCCTACACTCTCTCTCAATCTCTTCTTTCCTCCCCTCTCTACCTCCTACCCTCTCTCTGTTAGGGTTAGTTGACATAAGATATCAATTAAATGCAAATAAAGATTAAATAGAGGAATGGAAATACATAGAAATAATAACAACGAGAGACAAGTTTTTAACATGGTTCACCCAAACTCGGGTTACATCCAACAATAGAGAGTCCAATATTATTATCCAATAAATCAAACCGATTACAACCAGCAATCCTTCCAACTCAATACCACTGCAAATGCTACAATCCATTATCAACCAAAACCCTAACCCTTAGCTGCTTTTATCAAGCCTTATGTCGGTTACAAAATAGGGTTTTTTTATGTCGGCCAATAGAAAAATAAATCCCAATGCCTTTATAAAATAATAGACAATTTTTGCTTCGGGGCCCCCGCAGGAGGGGCTCTGCCCCCTTGTACTCCCCCGTTAAATAATTTGGGGGGAAACTGGGCTAATAAAAGTGGGGAAATTTTAACCTCTGAGTCTGATTAGGCTCCATATAACAACACTCTCTCACTCTCTTCTTCCCTCCCCTCTCTACCTCCTACCCTGTCTCTCACTCTCTACTTCCCTCCCCTCTCTATCTCCTATCCTCTATCTCACTCTATTCTTCCCTCCCCTCTCTACCTCCTACCCTCTGTCTCACTCTCTACCTTCTACCCTCTCTCACTATCTACTCCCCTCCCCTCTCTACCTCTTCTCATCATTCTTCTCATCCAATGAACTTTCATTTTATCTTGTTTCTATTTCATCCTCCTAATTTATATCCTCATCCCTCTTTGCATGTCCTAGTTTTCTTAATTCCATGCTCTTTGTCAATAAGGAAGAGGGAGAGGGAGGAAGAGGGAAAGAGGGTGGAGATGAAGGGGAGAGAGAGGGGAGAGATAGGGTGATAGAGAGAGAGACTCCTAGTTTTCTTGTTTTCATTTCCTTCATCGATAAGGGTGAGGGAGAGATAGAGGGGACAGATAGGGGACAGATAGGGAGATAGAGGAATGATAGGGGGAGAGAGGAAATAGATAGGGAGATAGGCAGAGAGATCTAGAGGAGACAAATATGGAGAGATAGAGGAGACAAAGGGGAGAGATAGGGAGATAGAGAGTGAGCTTGGTTGCTCGAGTTTAGGGTTTAGAGGTTAGAGGTATTATTTGAGGTTTATGAGTTTATGGTTCCTCAAGTTTAGGGTTTAGGGTTTAGGGGTTAGGGTTTAGGGGAATTATTTAGGGTTTAGGGGTTATGGGTTGCTCAGGTTTAGGGGTTAGGGGTTAGGGGTTAGGGTTTAGGGGCATTATTTAGGGTTTATGGTTTAGGGGTTAAGGTTATAGGTTTAGGTTAGGGTTTAGAGAGAGAGAGTACCGATAGGGAGATATAGAGGAGATCGAGGGGAGAGATAGGCAGATAGAGGATGAGGGACATGGCCAGAGACATAGGTAGAGAGATTGAGAGATAGAGGAATGATAGAGACATGGAGATAGGGGTTTAGGGTTGATTAGGTTTAGGGTTTAGGGGTTTAGAGAGAGAGGGAGATAGAGAGATAGATATATACTTATTCATAAAGGTTTGCATAGATATATACTTATACATAGAGAGAAAACATTATACTTGTTTGCATGCATGACGGCATACAGGTTTCATGTGCTTCCCAAAATGCGCTCGTGTTATAATGCGAGCACATTTTGGGAAGAAAAAATAGGAAAAAAACATGTGGGATCTGTGATTTAGACCCCACATGTCTATTATTCCCTAATTTTCATGTGTGCTATCAGACAATAAAACACTTTTTCATGGTGTTTGATATTTTAAGAATCATTGTTTGATCAATCCACCACCTTTTTTTGTTTTTTCAATGTAGATGAACTAGTTTTGCATGTTTTTGGACATAATTTTATTATTTAAACTGAAAGTTTCATGTTTCATATTGTTTCAAAGCTAATTTTCATGTATTTAGATTGAATTTGATGATATATGTTTATTTTTTCATAAATTTCACTAATCCTATTCTAGAGTTATATAGAATTCAATATTTAATATGAAGGAACTTGCCAAAAAGATCAAATTTTTGAGGATTTTGAAGCAAAATTTTGGAGGATTGGTCAACTCAAATATCAAATTCTAAGGTATGTTCTTTATGTTTTCGTTTACTTCAATTTATGTTCTTTAGAACACTCACAATCACTAAAAGTGGAACTATCTAAGTTAAAAAAGTCATCATTATGTGCATTAATAGAATTAGAATCATTAAAATATGATATATACATGAATTTGTTGTATCTTGAATTTGAACTATATCATCAATACCTCCTAAGGATATACATCATTGCTAGTCAAACCAAGGACATTATCCTAACTTTTAAAGATTGCACCATAGTTAGGATTACACAAAAGAGCTGAAACTTTAAGAGTTTTATCATGGTAGAATATGAGATAAACAATCAACATGTGTTCATCTATGTCATCAAGAACATCTAGGCCTAGATTGTCATTACACATTTCACTTCTAGTCTAATCATGTCAAAATCAACAAGTTTGGAGTCATTTATTAGACAAACATAATCATAAAATCCCTCTTCATTTCCACTCTCAATAGTGACATATAAACCATTCAACTCATATAAACATCAGATTATGCAAATCTCTACTAGTTATGATACTATGAAGGACTTGTATGGGAGCCTTAGATTCCAAATTGATCACCACAATTCAAATCTAAAACACTCTAGAAGATGGGGAAAGTACTCTATTAACCATGACTAGCCAAATACAATGGCTAAAAAAGTTAATTCTACAGTTATAAAACACATATACACAACTAAAGGTGATCCATAGACATATTTTTCCATGAAGATATGATACCTTCCCAATTTTGAAGCCGTGACAATCAATTTTGTTGGATGATGTTGGCAAGACATAGCTAACTTTATAGCAAGATACATCCATGCTTCAAAGGAGACATGACACACTTAATCCAACCACCAACACATCCAAAGGTCATAATATACACAAGAGACAAACTCTTGATATACTTATACTTAGGTATAAGTAAGGCTTGAAGATGTAATATGTAAAGAGGATAAGAAATATGTAAGATAATATAAGAAGAGAAAGATAAGACAACACTCAAGTAACTAATGAGGCTTAGATCCTCAATCTACACCCCTTTCTTTCTAATAATTAGCACATTCAAGGTTACAATATTTTAAATTTTGAAAGTTTTAAACAAGAAGAAAATACTCAATTCTATCATGAGGCATTCAATGAAAATTCAAAAAAAGTTAAAACAAAACAAACATCACAAATTCAACACAATAAACAAACAAGCCAAAATCACTCTTTTTTGAGTCTCATATCTCCCACATGGCCTTTCATGCCAAATATGTTGAGGGATTAAGGAAGACTCAATTGATGCACTTTTAGATGAAATTCAAGAGAACATACCCATTTTTAGGAAAATATGAGAGAACAAAGGTGGATAGGAGAAGAGTCCCACATAAGACAACTCATTCTCTTAGATGATCTCATCAAAATTATTGATGCCTAAATTACAACAGTAGAACTATAGAGGGAACATTTAAACAACTCGATAGTTCAAATTCAAACCATTCCACATCCCACTACTTAGGTCAACACCATAGTCTGCCATTAAGCACTTCTCCCTCATGAAGTGAGTGAGCCCATTGGTGCAACCTCCACTCCATACAATCATATCATTTCCATTCATGAGATCAGGTCCTTCCATGTGAAGAAAGTAATCAATCAAACTATCCTTTTCTTAGCTAGGCTTTATTGGAAGAGAAGGAGGAATTCAATCCATGCCATCAACAAGTGTGCAGTGCATGTGGCATTCTGAATCCACCTCATTCACTTTTGTGGTGAGTAGATTTAGAACATCATAATTTGAGTTTAGTATTTGGATATTGGGAGATCTCTCTCTTCATAAACTACACCATACTTAGCTTGTTTGTCATATCAATCATCACACTGATTATTCATTATGCTTCTAACATCATCATTGTGTTTCTTGTCATGAAATCCATTGTTTTTTTTCTGAATTACCTTTGTGATCATTACTCCCATGACCTTGATTGATAATAGATTTCTAATTTGAGATGACTTCATACTTGTCTTCATGAGCAACTCTAACTAATTCACCACCTACAGTATAAGAATTTGGGCTATCCTTTAACATGCTGGTAGGTCTAGTTTTACCTTGTGAGTCTCCATTTGGAATGGTTGGTCCATCAAAATGTGCTTGTCATAACTCTCCTTAGTGCTAGTGACTTCTTCCATCTTGTCTTGAGTAGGTGTATCCATGGGAGGTTAAGAAAACGTGTTTGAGAAGATATGTTAAGAAAATGTGAAACTAACCTAGAGATTGTGCCTACCACCATTTGTAAATTAACATCAACAATCAACATGTGCTCATCTATGTCATCAAGAACATCTAGGCCTAGACTGTCATTACACATTTCACTTCTAGAATCTAATCATGTCAAAATCAACAAGTTTGGGGTCATCATATATGCTGATTATTCATTAGTCATCATATGCTGATTTATATATGTTGATTATTCATTATGCTTCTAACATGATCATTGTCTTATTCATGATGCATATAGAAATCATCATCATACCAAGGAAATGAGCAAAGACTGTAACACCAAAAGAGCATGAAGCTGAGAATGAGAGGAAAAGAGAAAGAATGAAGTGAATTCGTGAAAGTAGGAAATTGTCAACCATACAAGAAGACATTCCACCATTGCCAATTGAAGAGGAACATGACACATCTAATGAAGCTAAGAGAGATATAATTGGTAGCACAAAGGGAATGAATACAAAACCCCCGTTCAACAAGGAAACTAAATCTTGAAGTTGGAGGCACTCCATCGTCCATAGGTGAAATTGAAGGAACACCATCATTATCTTCTCAAATTGGAGGCACTCAATCTTTCACAAGTGAAGTTGAAGGTACATCTTCAGTCTCTTCTCAAGTTGGTGGCAAATGATCATTCACACATCAAGTTAAAGGCACACCATATTCTCCATCTCAACTTCAAGCCTTTTCATCTTTTTCATCTCCAATTGAAGGTACATCATCCTTCCCATCTCAAGTAAATATTGAAGGAATTCCTAATGTTGAGTCAACTTTACCAATGAAAACGCCTCCTAGAATTTTGCATAGGAAGCCTAAGTTTCTAATTGATATCGATGAGAATGTTTTGAAGCCCATGTAGGATAAGATTCCCAAGCGCACTTGCCAAAGATATGCAAATAAGATATGGAAATCATTCTTTGAGAACTTAAATGAAATCATAAGATGTCAACTATTTGTTGAATTGATGAGAAATCTAAAATTTAGGCCCATTATGAAGATTCTTGGCCTAAGAACATTAGATGCCTCAAGTGAAAAATCACTTGTAAAGAATCTAATGAGTGCATATGAGAGTGTGGGTTCCACCTCACACACCAAGGATGGTAATGTCATACGACGTGTCATTACATTGACAATAGTAAGCCAGCAAACAAAGAAAGTGTTAGAACTAGTAAAATCCACTTGATTATTCCCAGTTTTGTTAAACCCTAATTCTAAAAATCCACAAAAAAGAGTCTAAGCCCTTTGGTCATTCATTCATTAAAACCCAAAAATCCTTGTGTAGCAGCTTCATCTAGTCATTTTCCATTATACATGTGTTGCATCCTTGTATTTTCACTCTAACTTATGTTTTTGTTCAATACTGCATTCCTGCAAAGCTAAAAGGTATGCCCTAAGAGTCCCTTGTGGTGTTGTGGGAGTTTGAGGAGTGAAACACATTGTTACCACACTACTGCAAGGAGGAGAAATAATGGTCCTGCTGGCAGTGAACAGTAAATAGTTACCACAACCCCACAACAATAATAACACGGTGTTGGAACTAGCTGGTAGGATGGTAGTAAGAGGTCAGCTTAGCATCTAAAGGTGGCCCCACAATGAAGGTGTCAAAGCATTATGGCTAGTTTACGGGCTAGTGGTAAACAAAAGATATAATAATAAATGCTACTGCGGTCCTGCGACAAAGAAGACAACATTTTGAGGGTTACAGTGGTGCGGTGAAGAGATAAAAGGCTCCCATCGTCCCGCGATGGGAGTATCATAGCATTTGATGTCGGTGAAGGACAACACTAGAGGGTAAACATAAATAATGAAGGTTACCGCGAACTCACTAGGGGATTGAACTAGGCTAAGTATAGCCTGTGGTAATGTAGTATGCATTAAAAATTAAAATATATGCCCCGTTGCCCCGCAGAGGTCTGTATTTACTATGGCAGGATTACGATATCAATGACATTGACTGCAAATAAAAACAAATCTTGTCAAAATACCTCAACCACCTAATCTATTTAGATCAACTGTGCACATTCAAAGTCATATGAATGATATTATTTCTCTATCTCTCGGCACAAAGGTGATTAATGGTGAAATGACCAATGCAAGAACTAATAAAATATGAATTTTTACTTCATTTGTTCATTCAGACAAGCTCAGAAGTGTTGGGAGATGATGAATTCAAAGTCTGGAGTGTACTTTGTGACTCTTCTTGACCGGGTAAGTGCACTATGTTCATTCCTCTGTCAAAGTTGACATTGTGTATATAGTTTTGCTTTCAAGTAGCTCAGTAGATCAAACAATCACAAAACCCTAGTTTAATAGACTAGTATACAATGCCACCTAAAAAGACTGAACCAGTGGGTAAGAAGGGGGAGCCTTCAACTCTAAAAGAGAAGAAAAGACCTCTCCAACAATCTCTTTTAGACATTCTATGAAATTCTATGGACAAGGGCTATAAAAAGATGTTCAAGGATGAAACTCATGATTGTCGTGATGCCCTAATTCCTAACTTAGGATGGAATTTATTTTGGTACTTTTGTGATAAGAAGGATGCACATGGCCCTATTTCTAATCCATGGATACTTGATCTTGCCAAGCTGGTAGTGCCAAATGTTTTTGTGGCTGTTGAACTCATCATAGCACTAGTACAACATTACCATGCAGCTACAAGGACAGTGAGGTTACCAAATGGGTCACCCTTGGTAACAGTGACTAGAGTTACAATCATTGATTGCTTTATGCTGAACAAACATGCTCTTACAAAAGTTGATATTTAGAAGAGGGAGGAAAACTATACTAGGCTCAGGAAAACATATAGGAGTGATGAACTCCCTATGTATATGAGAAAAGGAGCAAACAATAAAAGAATACATGTTCCAACTACTTCTATTGAGCCATTTTTTAGTGGATGATTTCACTGTATATTTCAAGAAAACATATTTTGCTCTCTGCCAGGTATTGGGAATGGATGCCTAAGATAGAATTCCAGTTAGCTTGATGATGATGGCAATGAGAATACAAAACCCCGAGGTCAACATTGAATATGATTTTGCTTCTGTCATTGAAAAGGGATTGCATGATAGACTTCTCCAAGTGAGAGAAAATAGGGCACCCATCACATTTAGATACTATTCTTTGCTATGTCATTTGATTTTGTACCAGAATAGGAAAAGGTGGACTAGGAGAATGGACATCAACATGATTGATCAGATAGGTAACAGATTGCATGTACAATGTCGGTGTTATACGTGGGACAATAATTGTAGGAACAACAACTATGTGATATTTCATGATGATTTTATAGTAAGAATCATGGCTACCCTTGGGCATACCTCACCAAGGCTACCAATTGAGATCAGAGAATTGCTAAGGCCTCATGCATTGAAGCTAGAGAAAGGACACATGTATAATTTTGGTGATTGGTTTTTCTTTCCAGACCACACTGTGATAAGAGTTTATGGATACACACAACCACCGCATACTCTTCCCAAATTTGTGCCCTCTCATTTGGCCTTTTGGAATTTATGTGACAAATGCTCTGGATGGAGAGGGATGTCATGAAGAAGTAGAAGAAAGGAACATTTGTGCGAGAATTGACTATGCTTGATGAATTATCTATTGGTTATGACACTTTGGAGAAATTACAAGTTTATTTGAAAGCAAAGTATTCATTGAAATAAAAAATAGAGAGGGTTTATGACCCTGAGGGTCACATGAACTTTGTCAGATAGTTGATCCTCACCAAGAGTGGGATATCCCATCAAGTAAACTATGATGAGGATGTGATAAAAAATTTCCTCACTCCTCAAGAGGTATATGATAGAAAAAGAAAATGGGAAATCTTGATGAGGATAGAAGAATAGAAGAAGAAAAAAGAGCCTAGTTTCTTAGGATTTTTTGTTGAAGAAAATGATCCATTGAAGAGGATCAATTTAATAATTGACAATTTTGAGTGGTTGTATGGTAAGGTACAGGGCCAATCTACCAAGGCTGCCAACTCCCTGTGAAGAGACCAGGTGAAATTGTGATTGCTGAGCCACCCCAGGATGCAATGCTAGTATAAGAGCCTTCATCCCTCAAGAAACCAATGTCTAAGAAGCATAAAATTGATGATGTACCTCCTCTAGTGCCCGATGAAATGTTAGAAGGGGTAGGTGACATAGATGAAGTTGCAAGTATATTGAGGCATATGGGAGAGGAGATTGAAGTTGATTATCTCCTTTTGGAAAAGAAACTAAAGCCCACAAATCAGAGGCTAGAATGGACACACAATCACAGGGTGAACTTGAAATGCATGAGGATGAAAGGATTTTAGCTTCTCCGAGATTCATGGATGATGATGAATTCATCAATACTCCTAAATTCAAAGATTTTTGGATAAAAATGAAGATGAAAGAATTTGAAGAAAAAGTTCAAATAAATAAGGTGGGAGCTGATGAATCCCAACGTGACCAAATTGTTGCCCAAACATTCAAGGATATTAAGATTGATGAAATAAATGTCATCCCACAAGAGGTTAGACAAATGGTTTTGAAAAGCAATATGTTGATCATTCCTGGGATGGAGCTGAAAAAGATGTTTTTGCTAGATCAAGTGAGGAGTTAGGATGATCTAATGATGATTTTAGAGTTTGATTTTGAATATGGTGTGAGTGGTATAGGGTATAATCCAAAGACTGAGACCTTGGCACTTTGGGCAATTCAAAAAAATACAAATAAGCCAATATTGTTGGATGTGATCCATGAGATGAGAGGAACTGCAATGGTGAAGACTTTTAAGGACACATCAACCCTAGAAGCAACCACATTGACAATGCACTTAGCCATGTTTACATAGGCTTCTATGAAAATATACAACTCAAATTGAGTGAACATGAGAAAAATTAGTTAGAAATGAATGATGAGGTGAACAAATTGTATTTGGAAAATGTGAAGCTAAAACAACAACTGAAAGGAATTGATTTTTCTTAGAGAAAGGTAATTGTGCCTTATCAGCCCCCTGTATCTCAAGGAGTTGGTGATAACATTGTTCTTGTTGATTAGTTGAATGCCATGAAGTAGAATTTTGAGAAGGAGATTGAAAAATTTAAAGAAATGAATGAGGCCACAAAGAAGGAAACAAAATCCAAGATTTTTGATGTGATTGAAAAGGTTCTTGAATACAAGGTCAGATTGATATTAGATAATATTGAAGAATTGCATCATTATTATGGTGCTTTGTCTCAAGCACTTTATCAAATGAATGTCCATTTTCCTATCTTAGATCCTTTGCTCAAGAAATGGCAGCCAGTCCATCACACTCTCATCACACTATGTAAAGTTTTGTAGAGAAATTTAGATGCCCCCGCTACCTTGAAGCCAACTGAGAAAATGGTCAAGATGATCATTGAGGAAATCCAATATGCATCTGGAGAGAGCAAGAAGATGAAAGCAAAGATGGAATCCTTTGGCACCTTCAAACATCATTTCATCCTAGGCATTCTTGAAGAAGATAATCAGCTCAAAAGCTTTGAGAAATGGAAACAAGAGTGTGATGAGATAGTTTCTCATATTGTTGAACAGTTGTAGAAGGATGAGGAGTTGAGTGTGCATGGTTTCAATGTTATTCTTGACAGGATAATTGTACTAGATGCAAGGTATACAAAGTTCATCATGATGTCAAGGGGCTACTCAATAAAAGGTGGAAAGATCATCTGGTGACTATGCTTCAGATCCAAGAATACAAATGGCTAAGTGAATACACAATGTACCAATGGGAAAAGGAGTATCTATCTCCTACAGAGGATTGAAATAGGTCAAGTGTGCAACAAAGTTGTTTGAGCATCATACTGGGGTCATCAGTCATCAATTCACCATCATCAAACTTTGGAAGACTCCTTTGTTCTTTTTCTTATTTCTATGCTTTATTTCATTAAATGTATTTGAATATTGGGCAGTCTTATTAAAACTTGCAAAAGTTAATATTGTAACATGTCATATCAAAAGGTGGGAATTTGAACAGTCATTTTTGAATGTGAACGGTCTAAAGCTTGTTGCTTCCTTCATGCATATAAGAAGGAAGCCAAGACCGATGGAAAAGCTCTTTGGGAATTGGATTTTGGAAAGAGATATTGTAAAGGCCTATTTTCTGAAGCATATCAATGAAAAAACTGCATTTCTTCGGTGCCTAAATTCTAGTTCTCAATTATTTTTTGAATGTTGATAGATTTTTATCTAGTTGTCTCCATTTTGTTTTCTCTTTATTATTTAAATTAACATATCAAGCATATGTCTAATTTATCAAAACACAATTCATGTTTTGTGTGATTTGTCTAATAGGGTTTCTTCAAGTAAGAATTAAACTCCTTTAAATAGATCACAATAATCTGGAGGAGTCAATTGGATAAATAAGAAGAATCTGGTAAAAAACAATTTTTCACATTTATGCAAGTCATAAACAGTATTGTGCCAAATAATTCAAGTTATAGCTAGAAGGAAGACACATATCTATCTATATTCTGACTCTGTTACCCAAGAAAGGCATCAATCAATTCATTTCCAAAACCATTCCTTGTATAATATTTCAATCTAATTTTGATTTTCAGTTGTAGGAGTAGGAGTAGGAGTAGTGGTTAGTGTAAGTTGAAATAATCTATTTTTAGATCATATGCCAATTTTGAGGTAGATTGAATAGGATGATTTAATTGATAAAAATCTATAGAATTCATAATCTGCTCAATATTCACCAATCAGTTTTGAGGATTTAACATTCAATGGTGAAAACAAGGTAATACCCACCTAGGCATAGTAGAGCCTAAAGTGTAGGGAATTCCAATCATTTTGATTGATTTTGTTCATTGGCCAATTCACTTGTAAAACCTAATTATAAAGATTGGCATACTTTTAGGGTTTTACAATCTATTGATTTGGGAACCAACATAAAGCTCACCTCATTAGAAAGACAAGTCAAACATTGAAAATAAGTAGAAAAACTCTAATGAGAGCCATTGGAAGACGTGAAAGAGTTGAGGACCCAAACACCAATGAATTGTGGGCATTCTCTAGGAGACTCCCACAGAAAGACAAAGTTGTTGTTGAAGCATTGAGATCCCTCATCAAATTTTTTTGGAAAAATAACACTAGGGTATCTCCTAATGCAAGAGATGTTGTAAGAAGGAGAATTGTTTGTTGAAACCATGAGCCACATCTAAAGCATTTTTTGGATGTGACTCAAACACAATTTTTCAAGAAATTTTAAGAGATGTATCCTCAAGTCAAAATTAGTCAAATGTATTTTGAAATGGTAGTCTTTTTATGTCAAAGTAAATCACACACGCACAACTTATTTTTGTAGAGTACATATTGAGTTTTCTAATCATTATGATGTTTATAGATATATATGTGTAGATTTGTATACTAACAATATTTTGCAGGAGTGTAATATAAGTGTCCACCTAGATCTTCAAGAGATTTCATATTGAGCATCTTATGCCAGAGAGTGGATGGTCAATTACTCCACAATAGATTATGCTTAGATGGCACGCGTGATCATTGTGGTGGGTTACAACATTTGCCAATTTGTCAACATATGGACAACACACATGCAATTAGAAATGAGCTAGTAAGTTTTGGTAAATACAAGATAGTGGCATATAGTTTGAAAGATGGCAAAGAAGAAAAAAGGTGTGAATTGGTCATTGAAAAGATTCCAGTGTATCAGTTTATCTCTATTTACTGAGATAATATAGTTTATGAGTATGCAAGGCATACCCATAGAGCTCGATGGTTGGACTTGCAATTCAAGTTATGCAAGGACATGTTTCCACTTGGTACCATCATTTTAGTTGTTGACGTTGTAGAGAAATACACACTATAGCCACATAATGAGGTACAATCACCATATTACAACTCTATGTAGGTTTCAATATTTGTGCAAATAGCATTCATTCATATAGAAGATAGTACAGAGGATGATAGGAAGATCTTGAGGGAATATCATTTTTATATTAGTGATGATTGTACACATCCTACGAAGTTTGTACAAGGTTACTTTCAAATGTTCTTCTGTGATTTGGCTAGTAGGAGCATATCATTTCGTCAACATATCATATGGTCAGATAATTGGGCATCACAATTCAAGAACGTGCGAATGTTCTATTGGTTGAGCATGATGCATAAGATAATGGTGTTCAACATATGTGAAATTTTTGTGAGGCCGGGCATGGAAAGGGGGAGCATGATGGTGTAGGAGCATGTATCAAAAGAGCTTTGACACGAGAAGAGTTGAAGTATAAAGACAATGCAAATTTGATAGATGCGAGATCTATTGTTGAATGGTGTAATGCTACAATGGGTCCAGGTAATGAAGGTAAGTCTACAGTTCATAGATATTTTTGGTTGGTCGATGATACTAACATTGCAAAATATGAGGATTGTTGTACATTAATAGGATCGAGTGAGCTACACTCTTTTAGAAACTCTAATGCAGACCTTCATGGAATATTCATACATAGCGGATGACATGCTTTTGATCTTCATGTACATATGAAGCTTGGTATGATTGTGAGTCAAAGGAGTGGGTTGATGATTGGTGTACAAGAGGCCTAAGCCTGATTGACATGTATCGACCACCGACAACACTACAAATCACAGAGTTGAATCATCGGTTGATTTTGACCATGTTTCAAATCTAGTTCAACCAGGTATTATCAACATTCAAATTTAATAAAATTTAATATACCATATTATTTTGTAGTTTTTCTTGTATTGTTGACTATATTCATCAAACTAAATGCACATATCAATGCAGGGCATGTTTATGTAGTTATTACAGTTGAAGACAATGAAGAAGGAATTGATTATTATTTGTGTCATTGTGTTGAGGAAAAAAAGAAATTGGATTCCCCAGTTATATATGGAGAAAACATCGAGTACCCTACATGATCAGTGGTTGTTACTGGAACATGGCTTAGAAGGTACCTAGTGAAGAAGTTTGATGTGTGGTTTTTTGAGGACTTTGACACACATAGGAGGATTCTTCATTATTCTAACCTTGTCATGGCATCAAACATTTATTTGATCAAATATGTGGGTAGACCATTGAATAGGACCTTGTGGAAGGTTCGTGAGTTTGATCATGAGGCAATACTCGACACAATAAAGAGTAGAGTAGACCTAGATGGTTCATTGGATTGAATTAGTGGAATGGAGGTAGGCATAATCCTTATGAAGTTGCCTTTGGAAGGAAATTAAGGTAAGTTTTCATGATTATTTCAGGATGATATATCCTTTACTCTATTTCATAATTCATTTTAATGATGTTACTATTTCATAATAAGTCTTAATTGATGCCCTGCAAGACATTGGATCAAGTGAGAACACCTTTATAGTACTGAATTTTCATCTACCAGAAAGGTATTATGATTGAATTTTTACAATCGACATCTCTTGGAGTAAAATGGATGGTGCCAACACATCTGGGTGGACGGGTAAATGCTAGGGGAGATGTCTTTTTGGTGGCAAAGCCTCATGGCCATTCTTGGTTATATCGAATGCAAACATTCTCTCAAGAGCCCTAAGAAAAAAAGGTGACAAACTTTGGACTGACTATTCCATCAAACTATGACACCTAGGAACATCTTCTTTGCATGTATAGGTGGATATCAGGTCCATCTACAAACACCTACCTTGATTTTTTCTAAATCAATTTTGTTTGCCTATGGTGGCAAGGAACACATTATTACAAAATGCTTCAGTTTCATGTAGTGGAAAGGTGGTATGAGTGAGATTTTGCATTCCATAGCTCATGGGGCTGAATGGACTACGCCAATGTGTAGGGGTAGGTGGGTAAATGCTAGGGGAGGTCTTGTTTCATGTGCCAAGCGTCCCAGTCGTTCGGGGCAGCAGGCTACTGGCAAAGTCCCTTAAGATCCCTAAGAACAAAAAATTGCTAAATTAGGACAGAGAAGTTCTCATAATTCATAGTAGTTGGGAATGTTATGTTTGAACCTACAGTGCATGTGTCAACTCTAGTCCATTTGACTGTGTCGAAATCAAATGCATTCTTAAAAAATGCTTTAGTTTCATGCAGTGGAAAGGTGCTAGGAGTAACATTTTGCATTCCATAGCTCATGGGGGCCGAATGGACTGTGCCAATGCATTGGGGTGGATAGGTAAATGCTAGGGGAGGTCTCATTTCATGTGCCAAGCTTCCCAGTCATTCAGGGCAGTAGGCTATCGACAAAGTCCCTTAAGATCCCTAAGACCAAAAAACTAGCAAACTATGACATAACAGTTCTCAGAATTTGTGGCATTTGGGAACATTATGTTTGGACATATAGGTGCACATGGGGTCTGTCCACAATAACCTCTCTCGGTTTTGGTCTACTCCAGTTTGTTTGACCGTGTCGAAATCAAATGCATTCTTGCAAAATACTTTAGTTTCATGCAGTGGAAAGGTGCTAGGAGTGACGTTTTGCATTCCATAGCTTGTGGGGCTGAATGGACTATGCCAACATGTCGAGGTGGGTGGTTAAATGCCAGGGGAGGTCTCATTTCACGTGTCAAGCTTCCCAGTTGTTCGGGGCAGCATGCTACTGACAAAGTCCCTTAAGATCCCTAAGACCAAAAAATTGCCAAACTTTGATAGAGCAAGTCTCAGAATTCATGGTAGTTGGTAATGTTCTGTTTGGACCTACAGGTGCATGTGGGGTCCATCCACAATGACATCTCTTAGTTTTGGTCAACTCAAATCTGTTTGAATATGTCAAAATCAAATGCATTCTTGCAAAATGCTTCAGTTTCATGCAGCACAACCTTGCCAGGAGCCATATTTTTTGTTCTTCTCATCGTGGGGCTAAACAGACTACACCAACTCATCAGGATGGGTGGGTAAATGTAAGAGGAGGTCTCATTTTATGTGCCAAGCATCCCAATCATTCGAGGCAGCAGGCTACCGACAAAGTCCCTTAAGATCCTAAGACCAAAAACTGCCAAACTTTGACGGAGTAGTTTTCAGAATTCGTGCAGTTGGGAATGTTTCGCTTAGACCTATATGTGTACATGGGGTCCATCCAAAATAACCTCTTGGTTTTGGTCAAGTCAAAATTGTTTGACCCTGTTGAAATCAAATGCATTCTTGCAAAATGCTTTAGTTTCATGCAGCACAACCTTGCTAGGAGCCATATTTTTCATTCTACTCATCGTGGGGCCTAACAGACTATGCCAATGCATCAAGGTGGGTGGGTAAATGCCAGGGGAGGTCTTGTTTCATGTACCAAGCATCCCAGTTGTTCGAGCCAGCAAGCTATTGACAAAGTCCCTTAAGATCCCTAAGACCAAAAAACTACCAAACTATGACGGAGCTGTTCTCAGACTTCGTGGTAGCTGGGAATGTTTTTTTTGGTCCTACAAGTGCACATGGGGTCTTTCCACAATAATCTCTCTCAGTTTTGGTCAACTCGATTTCGTTTGACTGTGCCAAAATCAAATGCATTCTTGCAAAATACTTTAGTTTCATGCAGTGAAAAGGTGCTAGAGTGAGATTTTGCATTTCGTAGCTCCTGGGGCTGAAAAGACTATGCCAACACATTGGGGTGGGTGGGTAAATTATAGGGGAGGTCTCGTTTTATGCAGAAAGCACCCGTCATTCGAGGCAGTAGGCTACCAGCAAAGTCACTTAATATCCTAAGAGCAAAAATTGCTAAACTTTGATGGAGCAATTCTCAGAATTCATGGAAGCTAGGAATGTTTCATTCAAACTTATAGGTGCATGTGGGGTCCATCCACAATAACCTCTCTCGGTTTTGGTCAACTTAATTCCGTTTGACCATGTTGAAATCAAATGGATTCTTGTAAAATGCTTCAGTTTCATTTAGCACAACTTTGCCAAGAGCCATATTTTTTGTTCGTCTCATTGTGGGGCCAAATGGACTATTCCAACATGTTGGGTTGGGTAGGTAAATGCTAGGGGAAGTCTCATTTCATGTGCCAAGCATCCCAGTCATTTTAGGCTACGAGCTATCGATAAAGTTGAAAGATGCTAGGAGTGAGATTTTGCATTCCACAGCTCATGGGGCTGAACCAGCTATGCTAACACATCAAGGTGGGTGGGTAAATGCTAGGGGAGGTCTTGTTTTGTGTACCAAGCATCCCAATCATTTCAGGCTATAAGCTACCGACAAAATCGAAAGGAGCTAGGAGTGAAATTTTGTATTCCATAGCTCGTGGGGCTGAACTGACTACGCCAACACATTGGGGTGGGTGGGTAAATGCTAGGGGAGGTCTCGTTTCATGTGCCAAGTATCTCAATCATTCTAAGATGTAAGCTATCGACAAATCACTTTATCGGTAGCTTACATCCTAGAATGATTGGGATGCTTGGCACATAAAACGAGACCTCCCCTGGCATTCACTTTGCCGGTACCTTATAGCCCAGAATGATTGGGATGCTTGGTACAAAAAATGAGACCTCCTTAGCATTTACCCACCCACCCCGATGTGTTGGCACAATCAGTTCAGCTCCATGACGAGCAGAATGAAAAATATGGGTCCTCGCAAGGTTGTGCTACATGAAACTGAAGCATTTTGCAAGAATGCATTTGATTTCGGCACAGTCAAATGGAATTGAGTTGGCCAAAAATGAGAGAGGTTATTGTGGATGGACCCCACATGCATGTGTAGGTCCAAATGAAACATTCCTAGCTACCATGAATTCTAAGAACTGCTCTGTCAAAGTTTGGTAGTTTTTGCTCTTAGGATCTTAAGTGACTTTGCCGGTAGCTTGCTGCCTCGAAGGACTGGGAAGCTTGGCGCATGAAACAAGACCTCCCCTAACATTTACCCACCCACCCTGACACATTGGCATAGTTTTTTCATCCCCATGAGCTATGGAATGCAAAATCTCACTCCTAGCACCTTTCCACTATATGAAACTGAAGCATTTTGCAATGCATTTGATTTTGGCATGGTCAAATGGACTGGAGTTGATCAAAACTGAGAGAGATTATTGTGGAAAGACCCCACATGCACCTGTAGGTTTAAACAAAATGTTCCCAGCTACCACGAATTCTAAGAACTACTCCATCATAGTTTGGCAGATTTTTGGTCTTAGGGATCTTAAGGGACTTTGCCGGTAGCCTGTTTCCCTGAATGACTGGGACACTTGACACAAAAAATGAGACATCCCTTGGTATTTACCCACCTACCCCAACACATTGATGTAGTCTGTTTGGCCCCACAACAAGCAGAACAAAAAATATGGCTCATGGCAAGGTTGTGTTGCATGAAACTGAAGCATTTTGCAAGAATGCATTTGATTTTGGTATGGTCAAATGGATCTAAGTTGACAAAAACTAAGAGAGGTTATTGTGGAAGGACCCCACATGCACTTGTAGGTCCAAATGGAACATTCGCAGCTACCACAAATTCTGAGAACTGCTCCATCAAAGTTCGGTAGTTTTTGCTCTTAAGATCTTAAGGGACTTTGCCGGTAGCCTACTGCCTCAAATGACTGGGATGCTTGGTGCATGAAATGAAACCTCCCTTGACATTTACCCACCCACCGCAACATGTTGGCATAGTCTGTTCAACCCCACGATGAGAAGAATGAAAAATATGGCTCCTGTCAAGGTTATGCTGCATGAAACTGAAGCATTTTGCAAGAATGCATTTGATTTTGGCATGGTCAAACGGATTTGAGTTAACCAAAATTGAGAGAGTCTTATTGTGGATGGATCCCACATGTGCTTTTATGTCTAAATAGAACATTCCCAACTACCACGATTTCTGAGAACTGCTCCGTCAAAGTTTGGTAGTTTTTGCTCTTAGGATCTTAAGTGACTTTGCCAGTAGGTTGCTGCCTCGAATGACTAGGATGCTTGGCACATGAAATGAGACCTCCCTTGGCATTTAATCACTCACCCCGATGCGTTGGCACAATCTGTTCAGCCCCACGAGCTATGGAATGCAAAATGTCACTCCGAGCAGCTTTCCACTACATGAAACTGGAGCATTTTGCAAGAATGCGTTTGATTTTGACATGGTCAAATAGACTAGAGTTACCAAAACTAAGGTTATTGTGGATGGACCCCACGTACTCTTGTAGGTCCAAATGGAATGTTCCCAAATGCCACAAATTCTGAGAACTACTCCGTCATAGTTTGGCAATTTTTTGGTTTTAGGGATCTTAAGGGACTTTGTCGGTAGCCTACTGCCTCGAATGATTGGGATGCTTGGCACATGAAATGAGAACTCCCCTGGCATTAACCTACCCTCCC
Source organism: Cunninghamia lanceolata (assembly GCA_027924645.1). Taxonomy (NCBI): domain Eukaryota; kingdom Viridiplantae; phylum Streptophyta; class Pinopsida; order Cupressales; family Cupressaceae; genus Cunninghamia; species Cunninghamia lanceolata. The sequence goes on along the minus strand of BSBN01000467.1, from coordinate 3,241,335 downwards.
TGACACATTGGCATAGTATGTTCAGCCCCACGAGCCGCGGAATGCAAAATGTCACTCCTAGCACCTTTCCACTGCATAAAACTGAAGCATTTTGCAAGAATGCATTTGATTTCGACACGGTCAAATGGACTGGAGTTGACCAAAACTGAGAGAGTTTATTGTGGATGGACCCCAGGGGCACCTGTAGGTCCAAATAGAACATTACCATTTAACATGATTTTTGAGAACTATTCCATCATAGTTTGGTAGTTTTTTGGTATTAGGGATCTTAAGGGACTTTGCCAGTAGCTTGCTGCCATGAATGACTGGGATGCTTGGCACACGAAATGAGAGCTCCCCTAGCATTTACCCCACACACCTAGATGCATTGACACAATCTATTCAGCCCCATGAGCTATGGAATGCAAAATCTCACTCCTAGCACTTTTCCACTGCATGAAACTAAAGCATTTTGCAAGAATGCATTTGATTTTGACACAGTCAAACGGACTGGAGTTGACCATAACTGAGAGAGGTTATTGTGGATGGACCCCACATGCACTTGTAGGTCCAAACGAAATGTTCCCAGATGCCATGAATTTTGAGAACTACTCTGTCATAGTTTGGCAGTTTTTTGGTCTTCGGGATCTTAAGGGACTTTACTGGTAGCCTGCTGCCCCGAATGACGGGGATGCTTGGCACACAAAATGAGACCTCCCTTAGCATTTAACTACCCACCCCGATGCGTTGGCATAGTTTGTTTGGCCCCACGAGCTATGGAATGCAAAATCTCACTCCTATCACCTTTCCACTGCATGAAACTGAAGCATTTTGCAAGAATGCATTTGATTTTGACATGGTCAAATGGACTAGAGTTGACCAAAACTGAGAGAGGTTATTGTGTATAGACCCCACATGCACCTGTAGGTCAAAATGGAACATTCCCAGCTTCCATGACTTCCAAGAACTGCTCCGTCATAGTTTGGCAGTTTTTTGGTCTTAGGGATCTTAAGGGACTTTACCAGTAGCCTACTGCCCTGAACGACTGGGATGCTTGGCACACAAAAAAAGACTTCCCCTGGCATTTACCCACCTAACCTGATGCGTTGGCATAGTCCATTCAGCCCCACGAGCTATGGAATGTAAAAGATCACTCCTAGTACATTTCCACTGCAATACACATGTAATGAAGTTTCAATACACATGTATGGACAAGGTGTTAAGGACACATATTTCATCCATTTGATTTATAAATTAGAAAAATTAGAAATTCCTTGCCTGCATTAGCATTTTCAGCCTAGGGCTTGATAGTTTATGGTAGTGGAAAGAGTTTGGAGGCCCTCATGGTGTTGGATGTTCATCTTTTCCAGATCTTGTATGATTTGAATGAAGAATTTCAATTGGGAGTTAGATCTAATTGCATAAAGTAATGGCTAGGGATTTGATTTGATTCATTTGTATGAGTACAATCTATTTTGATGATTGCACTTATGTAATAGGGCTAATATTTTGATCTTATTTGGGATGCAGGGATATGGAGATCAAGGTCTTATTGCATTCAAGGAAATGTCTACAGGATGTATACAAGTTCATCACACATGATTCACATATCTAGAGTCATTATTGGCAATCAATTGTTCATATGCAAGGCATTATCTTTGACTGAACTGTCATATTCCCCTGCTGTTACAACCTATTAAGATTAGCACAAAACTCATTAGGAACCCACAGAATTCACTATTCCATCTAGGGTGATCATGGCTAAAATAGGGGTTGTAATTTTACATGAATAGCAGGTTAAGAAAACCTCATACATATTATATCAAAGGGAGAATGTTACAATAGTCTTGAATGCAGAAATGTAGTTATCTTGAGGTAGCCATCTCCTAACACTATTGTAGCATGTGACAAAAGGGTTTAATTCATTAATTGTGTTTATTCTTTGTTGTGTCTATTCTTTAATTCATTAATTGTGTCTAATCTTTGTTGTGAAGCAAATGCAATTGACACATGTAAAGATAAATTCCACAACCTTTTCCAGTATCCTCCCTATCTCTACCAAAATAGGATCTTTGGAACAACGTATGGACAACCATGAAAGCATAAAGGATATAGGAATTTTCTCACATGTTGTAATTGTAGTTGCCCTTGTAGACATGTAGGAAAAGTGTGGAAGCATAGACAAGGCACGTGGACTGTTTGATAGAACACATGATTTTTGGCTTTCATTATGGTTTATCTTACTACTCATTTTTGGTGTGTACTTCACTTGAAGTTATCATGAATATGTTTGAGGGATTGTATTCTTCATGGTGAACGCTTGGTTGTGGTGAATTTTGTGTAATATTGAGTCTTCTAGTCGTTTCTTCTCTTTGGGTACTATGACCCTATTACATGGTTTGATTCAAGTGGGTTCTCAAGTGTCACTTCTTTGGGTTGATTGTGTTTTACAATAGTGGTAAGGGTTTGTGAAGGTGTTTGTGAAGTTGACTATGATGAGTATTATGTAGGTTTTATTTTGAATGGTGGAAAAGAGTTTGGTTTCTCGAGAAGTATTATACATTTGGACTTTATCTTATGAGCATTAATTGGTGAAGGTCAATGGCATTGTGTTAGTCATAGTGAAAAACCCTAGAGGCTTTATTAATGTGCTCAGAATGAATTTCTAGAGGATGGTAAAGAAAAAATTTGAGTGCCTTCTAAAATGATGAGTTTTCTCTTGAATATTATTGTGGTTGTTAGTTCAATGTGTATAGTCTCATTGATAAGATGTATTGTTATTATCCCTTAAGAACAAAGCGAAAATGCTTTACTTTGATTGAATATGTGGATAACAATTATGTATGTGCATATGAGAAAAATGTTACTGTTATACTATTTTGCCCTCCTAGCTAAATAGTCTAAGGAATCCTTAATTCTGGTGTTTTCCTTCTCTAGTATGCAGGCTGAATTGTTCAAGCCCTCCAAAACCCCTTAGGGTTTCCCTTGTTTCCCCTTAAACCCTAAGGTTTCATGGTCAGATCTTACCTTTGTTCTAATTTGTAGTTGACCATTTATTCTCAGTTTCCAGTCACTTAAGTTATGACCTTGAGCCTTTTATATTGTGAAGTCACTGACCCCGAGCGTTTTATTTTCATGTGTTGTCAGAGGATCTTCGAGTCTTTGAACCTAAGTTAGCAGGTTTGAAAGTTCATGAACCACCTGACTTATCGACTAGTCTCCAAGTCTTGCATTTCTAAGCCTCTTTATCATTGGTCTGGTTGCCTTTGTTTAAAAGGAATCCTTTCTTGTCAGGAGGTCAGAAGTTCTTTGAACTTCCAAACCCTCATCTTATGGTTTGAAAGTTCCATAAATCTCTGACTCACCGACTGAACATGCTCACTGCTCCCTTGGTGCCTTTATCGTGGTGTCACATGGAAGTATTTTGTGAACTCGTAGCCCACCTAAGATGACATCACATTCCTTCCACAGGGTTGTGAGAGGACACCTGCAAAGTATATCGATACCTCAGTAAGATGGTGCTAGGTGTCGAAGAAAGAAAGGTAGCAGTGGGGCCATTTAAAATCAATGGCAGCACATTGTCGTAGAAGAATCTTGTCTGCTAGGAGGATTCTTTGCATGACCACAAAATTATGATACATGGCGCCCATGTGGGGCCACTGGTATAAAGGGAAAAAGGCTGATAATCTAATGATGACATAGCATCGCAAATGAATATTGCCTATCGGGTAGATTCTTTGTGCGCCTACGAGATATTGCCATCTATCTTAAGGCATCAACACAAGGTAAAAGGTAAAGTGTATGCTATAGAGCTCGCGGGGCCCTCTATCTTCGAATTGTTTCTTCATCCTATGGTCCCAATTCAAACTCAAGATTTTCAAACTTCCTGGTGGTGCCAAAGCATTCAAGTGAGTTTGTGGGCTTTGTAGAGGCCGATTATTCAAAAGAATCAACTTGGGCCGATGACGATGTGGATGCAAAGACTCAAGGGTTAAAAATTTAAAGTGTTGTAAAAGTTGCCCCTCCCTACCAACTCAACATTTAATTTTCGTAGGCTTGGGGCGATGAGGGTAGATGAAATGGTGAACCCTTCAATGCTAGGGTACAGATGTAGATGCAGGGCCTATTCACAATGGAAAATCAAGGACTTTCTACATTCCTTCATCAATACACCTGCCATTCATTCACACAAGCAACCTATTTGTAGGCTTGCAAGCCTAACAGGGGTATGGACTCTGCCCTAATTTGCAGGGGGTTTCTAAGCAAAATTCAATGCAGCATGGTCGATGTCTCGTCTCATTGACTTCTCCTTTTCTCACCATGGTTGCTATAGTAGAGTGCTGAAATGCTATATATACATCTCTCAAAGATGTATTTAGGGTTGGTTGTTCTTCTAGGCTACTATAGGATAGAGAATCTTTATAATCAGACCTCTATCATGCAATTGCAAGAACAACTAGATTTGATGGACTGTGCTCTTCTGCTGAGTCTCTCATGTCTCTAGTCTTTTTCAACAATGAATGTAATTGATCACTCAATGTCTGTATTTCTTGTATCATTCTCTCTTTTGTAATAATCATTTGACCTCTATAATCAGTATAAGCTATTATTTTTTCCTCTCTCTTTTGATTTTAGCACTGTGTCTACTCTTTGATTGGTGTGAGCTATGTATTGTGGATAGAACGGTCCCTTTCATTTCTCTACTTATCTTTCTTGGCCTCTGTTAGAATCAATCTAGTTTGTGCAAGTCCTTCCAGTTGTGAGATTATTACTATGTTGAGTCAATTGCAGCCGACCTACCAAATTTGGTGCATCACCTTTATTTCCATTCAGTTTCTTCCTAATCCTTTTCCCCTATGGTATTAGCACAAGGTTTAGATAGTTTTCTCTAAGTATTAGGCTTAGAATGAGGAACCAGCCTTCTCTAGAGTTCTGATCTCAACTTGCAAGGTCCCACACCTTGAGATCATTCCCATTGTGTCATTAGAATGCTTGAACTCTCTCCAAGCTGGGTGTAATTCTATGTGACAACAGTTACCTTAAAACAATTTGAAATATTTGCAAGGGCTATAGGATAGACCTACGGCTTTATTGTAACTCTAAAATGATATTTAAGGAAACCCTTATTTATGGAATTGTTATAGTGTATATTTTTGCAATAATTAAGCTCAAAGTATATATGTTGCAATAATTGCAAGATATGCACAAAATGGATTTGTTGATAACAATTTAGAAACTTTCAAGAAAATGCAATTCACAGGTGTAAATCCAAATTCCACAACCTTAACCAACATCCTCCCTACCTATGTCAAAATGGGATCTTTGGAACATAGTACGACATCCATCAAAGCATAAAGGGTATGGGAATTTTGTCAAATCTGTTGTAGTTGCAACTACCCTGGTAGACATGTATGCAAAGTGTGGAAGCATAGACAAGACACGTGAACTATTTGACATAACACCTCAAAGAGTACCGTCTCATGGAATGAAATAATTGCAAGATATGCACAAAATGGATTTGTTAATAAGGATTTTTAGAAACTTTCAAGCAAATACAATTGAGAGGTGTAAAGGCAAAATGTGATCTTTGGAACATGGTATGGACATCCATTGAAGCATAAAGGATATGGGAATTTTGTCAGATCTTGTAGTTACAACTATCCTAGTAGACATGTATGCAAAGTGTGGAAGCATAGACAAGATACATGAACTATTTGACATGATGCCTCAATGAAATGCCATCTCATGGAATGCAATAATTTCAAGATATGCAAAAAATGGATTTTTTAATAATGCTTTATAAACTTTCAAGAAAATACAATTGGCAAGTGTAAAGCCAAATTCCACAACCTTAGCTAGTATCCTCCTTGCCTATGCCAAAATAGGATCTTTGGAACATGATATGGACATCCATCAAAGCATATAAGATATGGAAATTTTGTTAGATGTTGTAGTTGCAACTGCCCTTAGAGACATGTATGAAAAGTGTGGAAGAATAGACAACACGTGAACTGTTTGTCATGATGCCTCAAAGAAATGTCACCACATGGAATGCAATGATTGCAAGATATGAAAAAAATAGACTTTTTGATAAGGCTTTAGAAACTTTCAAGAAAATGCAATTGGCAGGTGTAAAGACAAATTCCACAACCTTAGTCAACATCCTCCCTTCATATGCCAAAATAGGATCTTTGGAACATGGTATGGACATCAATCAAAGCATAAAGGATACAAGAATTTTGTCAGATCTTGTAGTTGCAACTACCCTAGTAGACATGTGTACAAAGTGTGGAAGCATCGACAAGGTATGTGAATTGTTTGACATGATGCCTCAATAAAATGTCGTCACATGGAATGCAATGATTGCAAGATATAAAAAAATGGATTTTTTGATAAGGCTTTAGAAAATTTCAAACAAATGCAATTGGAGGGTGTAAAGACAAACTCTACAACCTTAGCCAACATCCTCCATTCATATGCCAAAATTGGATCTTTGGAACATGGTATGGACATCCATCAAAGCATAAAGGATATGGGAATTTTGTCAGATCTTGTAGTTACAACTACCCTATTAGACATATATGTAAAGTGTGGAAGCATAGACAAGGTACATGAACTGTTTGACATGATGCCTCAATGAAATGCTATTTCATGGAATGCAATGATTGCAAGATATGCAAAAAATGGATTTTTTTGATAAGTCTTTATAGAATTTCAAGAAAATACAATTGGCGGGTGTAAAGACAAATTCCACAACCTTAGCCAATATCCTCCTTGCCTATGCCAAAATGGACATCCATCAAAGAATATAAGATATGGGAATTTTGTTAGATGTTGTAGTTGTAACTACCCTTGGAGACATGTATGCAAAGTGTGGAAGCATAGACAAGGCCCGTGAACTGTTTGGCATGATGCCTCAAAGAAATGTTACCTCATGGAATGTAATGATTGCAAGATATGAACAAAATGGATTTTTTAAAAAGGCTTTAGAAAATTTCAAGCAAATGCAATTAGCGGGTGTAAATCCAAATTCCAAAACCTTAGAAATGGTATCTTTGGAACATGGTATAGACATCCATCAAAGCATAAAGGATATAGGAATTTTGTCAAATGTTGTAGTTGCAACTACCCTACGAGACATGTATGCAAAGTGTGGAAGCATATACAAGGAACGTGAACTATTTGACATGATGCCTGAAAGAAATGTTGTCTCATGGAATGCAATGATTGCAAGGTATGCACGAAATGGATTTTTCATAAGGCTTTAGAAACTTTCAAGCAAATGCACAAAAGAAACTTTCAACCAAATGCAATTGACACGTCTAAAACCAAATTACACAACCTTATCTAATATCCTCCTTGACTATGCCAAAATGGGATCTGGCAAACATGGTGTGGACAACCATCAAAGCATAAAGGATATAGGAATTTTGTCACATATTATATTTGCACCTACCCTTGTACACATGTATGGAAAGTGTGGAAGCATAGACAAGGCACATGAACTATTTGACATGATGCCTCAAAGAAATGCACAGTCTCATGGAATGAAATGATTGCAGGATATGCACAAAATGGATTATTTGAAAATGATTTATAAACTTTCAAGCAAATGCAATTTGCATCCTGTAACGATAATTGATCATCATATTAAAAATTTAATATAAAATGTCATATACATAATATCATGAACATAACATCTAGTCTATATATAAAGCCATATAGGCATGTCCAAACAAAGCCATACAGGCATATACAAAATATACATTGGTAGCATATAAAAGTATGTACGCAAAGCCATCTAGGCATACAAAAAATATCCTAAAATCTAGTTTCCTATAGACTTTCATCAAATAATCAATGGCCCTTGCTTGGCCGTGAAGATGGAGAGCCAATCAGTGACTCATCCTCTCTCTCCTGTCAAGTAGACCTCCTTGACAGAGCTTTATCCAGCTCCACCTATTAATACTGTAGCTAGGGAAAATTAGGCTTAATGTTAAAAACAACAGACGAACTAAACCCTAACAAGAACAATAGAGCACAAGATAACAAAAAGATCAAAATAAAAATGCAAATGCAAACCGATCTCCTTGCTAAACTCAATTTATCTCCATTTCTCTTCTCAACCTCGCATAGGCATGCAAGATTTCAAAGGATTGTTGATGGAAGAATGTTGGTTGCTCACCGTTATAGCAGCATAATAGTACTCAAGAGCTAGATATGCAAATGACTTATGAGAGGTTTGATTTATATAAAGGTTGATTTGAGTGAAGACACATCAAAAATCTTATGACTAGTCAAGTGGGGTATGGCCAATTAGGTCTTTCTCTAGGATGCACGAGGTTGCCTAAGGATGTCCCCAATATACTCGAGGTATGGGGGGACCCAATTCTATGAAATGAAAGTGAAATAATGCCACACAACTGGGAGAAAGGGGTAACCCACCCTTCTTCTTCACTTCCCAAAGGTATAAAGTTCTTTGGGGCTTAGCCAAGAGTGACAAGATTTTGACTTCCAAAGAGGGTGTCTTTCGATTCACACCTCTCTATTTAGACTCTGCCAGAACGCTAGAGTTGAGGTCATCCCTTGGAGTGGTGTGTCTCCAAGAAGGCCTGTTAGGAAGGGTATGACAAAAGAAAACCAAGTGAGTTGTTTTTGATCTCCAAGATCAACTTGCAGTGCGAGGAGAGAGCATACACACACATACTTGATTCACACTCGCACTTGTTAATTCCCCTTAGAAATTGAAATGTGTGGTGTGAAAATAGATGGATGAGAGGTGTTTTTGATTCTCAAGGTCACACAAAGCACATTAGAAGAGCATACACACCTCTAATCACATGCAAATTCACCAAATAGTTCAAGCACTTGTTTCTTTCTAAATCCCAAGTCAAATGTGTGATAGGAAGACAAGGGTTAATTTTAGACCTGATTTTTGATGTGTGATTGAAGACAAGATTTGTTTTAAATGCCCAAATCAAAATGTGTTTGCAAGTAATGATTATGAAGAAATGAAAGGTGAATGGAGTGCACCTAGAATTTTTCACTTTCCAATCTACTATTGAAACTGATCCTAATGTTACTACAGCTCCTTAGATGCACCTAGAAGCCACCAAAACTGAGAAACAAGTAAACTTGCATATGGAAGCATTACGATGAAAAATAGAAATATGGAAAATATTTGATGTAAATAAATAGGTACGAAAAAATGAATAGTGTGAACATATTCTAGGGGAAATTCTATGCACTTTTAAAAAAAAAAATTGTGAAAATTAGATCAATTTTGCAATAGTTATGACCATATGAAGTTTGAAATAAGAGCTGACTTTGACTGAGAAAAAAGGCATGAAAATAGTACATTCACTTGATAAAACCTACACCGTGGTGAAGTTCACTGAGTAAGCTTTCCAACGAGTCTTTTTTTTGCAAAAAATTGATATCATATTCCTGAGTTATGAGGAAAAGAAAAAATGCCCTATTAGGGCATGTAGAAGAAAGAGGATAGGCTCTGACCGTTTGACTTAACTACTAGCAGTTGGAGGGAATTTGGTCACATGGCCTAGTGGTTAAAGCCCGGAGGCTAGCTATTTAAAGGTTAGTGCTAGCAGTTTATGCTAGCGGGGCCCTTGGTCACCCATATGACCAGGGGCTACACCGTACCAAAAAAAAAAGAAACCCCCAATGTATAGGGCACTGACCTGGTCACTGATGTGACCATAGGCCAGGGTCAGAGGAGCTAAGTCTCTTGTCACAGCTAAGGTGATGACGGCTTAAGGTTAGGCTAGGTGATGGGGGTGAGCTTGAGAGAGAGACAATTTAGGATTTCACAGTCACATTTGTTTAGGGGTTTGTTAGTGGATGCTAGGGTTATATGTAGTGTCAGTGGTGTATTAGGGTTTGCATAGGGTATTGGGAGGTTTAAGTTTGAGCGGAGGAAGGGTGGAGAGGAGGCTTCGACGTGGCGGATGGGGGTTTTCTGAGGTGGCAAATGAGAGTTTATGAAGGTGGTAGACTTTAAATAGAGGCGGTGACAACTTCAACCACATGTGGCAATGAGAGTTTTAGATGGTGGCGATTGGCTAGCGGGAGGCGATGCTTAAAAGGGGTGGTGACTATGTGTATGGAAGGCGACTGATGTGAGTTGGTCGACTGAGTGAAGAATGAGCAGTTAGGGTTTGTGTTGTAGTGGGAGTTGATAGTGAGCATTAAATTTAAACTTGTGATCGAACATCAACCTTCAACCTGCAACAGAAAATATTAAGACTGCAATACAACACAGAAGCAAGTATCAATACGAACAGGGGTATGCAGATTTGTAGACCTAACTTTTTTTTCAAAAAATTGTAAAAATTTTCTGAAAGCGAAATAGGGTGAATTTTATGTCGTTTTCGCCTGCGAGGCCTTCCAGTCTCAACGATGAGGTCCGTTTGAGCTCTGGAGGTCACCTACAAAAGTTGATTTTTAGAAGTCAACAAAAAATGTTAGATTTGTATGGATTCACATTAGGTTCACCATTTATAGCTAGGGAAAATTAGGCTTAATGTCAAAAACAACAAAGTAACTAAACCTTAACAAGCACAATAGAGCACAAGATAACAAAAAGATCAAAATAACAATGCAAATGCAAACTGATATCCTTGCTAAACTTGATTTATCTCCATTGCTCTTCTCAACCTTGCTTAGGCATGCAAGATTTTGAAGGATTTTTTATGGAAGAATGTTGGTTGCTCACCGTTGTAGCAGCATAATAGTACTCAAGAGCTAGATATGCAAATAACTTGTGAGAGGTTTGATTTATAGAAAGGCTAATTTAAATGAATGGCTAGGATTGAAAGTTGATTTGTGCTATGTGGACGGTTGAGATTGACTAGGGTTTCCCACCCCATTACAAGATAAGAGGGAATTTCAAATTTGAGGATATGATGAGGTGTAAAATCAAATAAATTTGCCCAATTTATTTAATTTGTTGAGATAATCCATGTGAAAATGGGATTTTTCCATTAAGTGAGGGGTTGTAGTCATGTGACATGTGCAGGATAAGTCTAATTTAAATAAAAGTTTATTTAAATTAGTTGTGCATGTGTTAAAATGTGAGGGGATAATTCAAATGTTTTATTTGAATTATTCGAGACATGTGAAAGGGGGAATTAATTAAATATATAAGATTTATTTAATTAATTGATTAAGTGATTAAGTTGGATTATAAGTGGGATTATGCAAGGATCTAGGGCAAAATGTTGTAATATGTCTCACAAGGTGATGTTGCAAGACATGTACAAATTTAAGTGTCTAAAAAAGCAATCAAACAATATGCACATTAATATAGAAAACATGAAATATATAACATCACATATGTAATTGATCACTTACTGCTACTCGATGATCACTCTCGACCATCTTTTCTCTCTTCATCCGTAGTTGGACGGGTTGGAGTTGTGACCTCCTGTGAGAAGTATCAAGAAGCAAAGTTGACTAAACATAAATATCATTTATGTACACTAAGTGGCATGAGATAAAACAAGAAATACAAAATGACATTTTCATGTTATTGGCTCATACCTCAGTCTTAGGATTTGAAGACATCATGGTTGTAGCAATGCCTACCTGCGCTGACTCACGAAGATGAGGAGTCTCCATATTAAGCATCTGAAAATAGAGTTCAAGATTATTCGACCAAAATAGATACATAACATTATTTAAATGCATAATGATTACAAATGGTTAAATTTACCTATGTATGAGTGGTTTTGTGTCCAAGGGACCAAGGAAACTATGGTGCTAGTGAAGCTCCCTATTGATATCATCAAATTATCACTAAATAATATTACCATTAATATATGTACAATATTTATGATCATGTGATAAATTACATACCTGCTGACTTGACCTCCTCTCATAACCCATCAATGGATGGCTAATAGAGGTAGGATGAAGACTCTGACCCTGGAATTTCATTGCGCAGACAATTACATACATTATTTTTGACTTATAATATAGATAGTCATATAAAATTAATTACAAATTTCAAATAAGAATATATTAAATCAAGATGAAACTTGTAAAAAATTACCTGAGAGTCAATACTAAATGTACGTTGTAAGACATCATCGGTGAGAACAATATCATCCAATATGGATGTGTCCATCATTGGATGTTGCCCCTGCATCGTACAATCCTGCTGAGAGTCCTACCATGAGTCCTGTGTCCCATAATCACATAGGTTCCCACATGAACTGCACAAATGTGGGGACAAATGATGTCTACTACTTTCACCCTCATCGGCTTGGGTGAGATCATTGCCATGCTATGCTAGAGATTGCGTGAGAGTAGTCAATGAATGTAGTGTCTCCACCTCAACACTCTCCTTTAAAGTCGAAGGGAGTGACACATGTTCTGGCCTCAACAAGGGTCTATGTACATAGTTTTGATCTCATTGAGCCCCCTCTCTATCTTGGGAAGAGCCACCACCTCTACCCTAAAACTCTCAAATCTCAAAATAATTAGGAATCTTCTTGAGGATGAATTCACAATGGAGTTTCCTCAAGAAACATTGTGGCACCTCATTTTTGTTGCATGGATGCTCATCAAACACCATGTACCATCTATCCCAAAAGTTTTGGGATATATCTTGATTCCTATGCCAATGAATAGGGAACCATTTTCAAGTCTCTTCTAATCTTTGGCCAAAGTGTGCACATAATGCAGATTTTGTACTTTTTTCATTCTTCACTTGTTCATAAGACAATTTGTCAACATAGTATTGTTGACACCTCTCCCTATAGTCATGAAATTTGGTGATTTGTTTTGTCAGTGATTTGGTGTGAGAAACAATCATCTATAATGACTTCACAAGCACTCTCCTACGATCGGTGCTTGCACTTGGATTGTTTAACATTTCAATTAGGGTTTGAAGATGTCTTTTATTTTCTTCTATTTGCCCTAAATAGTTTTCTTGACTATGTCTTTCATGGTGAGGACGTTAAGGTGGGGGGTTTTGAGGGTTTAGAGGGTTTTCAGGGTTATTTTGACCATCCTTGGCTGGATTTGTGTTTTTTCCTACCTCATTAACTGTAAATTCAATATAAAAAAACTAATCAAACATTGCAAAAGTCAAAAATTCTTTTCAAACTCACAAAAATTAATCAAACCCTACCTTCTTCGATTGCTAGACCCTCTACATTTGCTTCATGACGTCTTCAGGAGTGGGTTTGGCGAGGTGGCATCATGAAAATGTCAATCTCTCTTTGCACTTGCTTGATTTGTCCTTCCTTGAATGCGCTCACACTATAAACTCTGGTTTTTCTCTCCAAACTCTATTTTTTGGCCGTAGGTATGAGCAAATGAGTGTTTTTTACTTTTAAACAAAAAAAATGAGAGCACATTATAATGTGCTCATGTTTTGCTCTGCATGGGACCAAAAAGTCATGTGGCGACTTTTTGGTCGCACAACTCCATACACTTACCCATGTTCACTAAAAACAAAAACCAAAGGACCTATTCTAAACCCTAGGACCTTTAAACTATAATCTATGAACTCTAAATTTAGGGTTTAGAGTTTGTAACTTAGATGTTAATTTAATTTAATTTATGATACAATACAAACTATAGAAATATCAATTGATCTATTGATCAATATATATTGATATATCAATCAATAGGCTGATTGATATTTATAGGGTTTAGGATTTGTGATTCATTTAAAGGTTATTTTAATTCAATTTATGGTACAATAGAAATTAGAGGTTAATTTAATTTAATTTATGATACAATATCTAAACCCTAGAAATATAAACAAAACAAAATGAAAGAAAAGTAAACCAAAAACAAACCAAGACAAAAACAAAGAAAACCAAACAAAAGAAAATAAAACAAAAATAAACAAAACAAAAATAAATCGAAACAAAAACAAGGAAGAAGAAAAGAAAACCAAAATCAAGCCAAAATTTTTAGTCAATAATCAATTCATATAAAAATTAATATGATTCAATATAAACCCTAGATAAATTATATATCAAATGATATTGATCAATATATCAATTTGATATCGATATCAATTGATATATTGATCGATATTAGTTGATATACACCAACAATATTACAAATTAATTTTTAAAATTCTACCAGATCAATTTCAGCTCTAATTTATCCTATGAAGATCAAAATTCTATCACTAAATTTCAATTCTAATTTATCCTATGAAGATCAAAATTTCAATTCTAATTTATCCTATAGAATTTTAGATTAAATTTCAGCTCTAATTTATCCTATGAAGATCAAAATTCTATCACTTTCCTCTAAGCTATGTTTTGAGATGACAAATCTTACCCATAATGAGGGTGCTTCTGGATTCAACTGTGTATGTGTTTTCTTCAATGTCGGATCATACTCAATGATCCATCATCAAGAAGAGGAGAGTTCTAGATTAGATCCAAAACATTGAAGCAAAAACATACACAGTTGAATCCAAAAGCACTCTCATTATTTTCATGGATTGTGGAAAACTCATGTCTACTAAATCTTATCCACTTATTGAAATAACATGCTTGACTAGTCAAACAACTGGAGTACATACATGAACAACTAAATTTTTTAGAGAACAATCAAGAGAAGTTATCTAAGAACCTTGATAAGATAACTAAAGGTGTTGATGACCTATTCCAATTTAGGAAGACACTCAAGAATGGAGACAAACTTAACTTTGTGAAATTTAAATATGCCAAAGACATTCATCAAAGCATTATCAATATAGCCAAATATATTAATGTTGGCATTGGAACTCCTATTGTAAAAGAATTTGAATGATAATTAATTGTAACTTACCATCTATTGTGATTTTTTTCAATTACTCTTATACAATGTTTATGCTTTGTTGAGATTATTAATATTAAAATCCTCTTATAATATTATGAAATTTATTCAATACAAAATATCCTTTTTTTTGCAAAAAAATGGGGTAAAAATTTATTGAATAGAAAGGCACAATGGTACAATTAGCAGCCACAACAAGAAGGCCAAGAGGCCCCAAAGGCCAAAGAAATAGAAATAGAACTAGAAGCATAAAGATCCAAGCTAAAATTCACCCACCTAGGGGCCAGGTCTCCAAAACCCTTAACCTTGCATATCTGCATGAACCAACCTCTACAAATTACCCACCAAACCCTTAGGAAGCTACTCCTAATCATTAACCTACCACCTACTCTGGCCCTCTAAAGCCCATTTGACAAGGCAATCCACTACACTATTCCATTCTCTCGGGATATGAATAAAGGAAATCTCCTCCAGAAAGCTTCTTACCCTTAGAATTTGTCTAGCCATTGAAGCTAATTGTCATTTCACCCCTTCAAAACTTTGTTTATTTAGCATATTAACAAGAATCATAGAGTCAGATTCACAAGCAACCTTGCACTATCCCAGAGCATAAGCCTTCTCCAAGGAAATAAGGATAGCTAGAGCCTCCATCAGATTATTAGTCTAATGCCCCTTATAAATGGAAAAGAAAATCCTAACTGAGCCTGATTTATCTCTGCCAACTCCTCCAACACCAGCCTATCCTGGGTTACCCCTAAACGAACCATCTGTGTTGATCTTTAAGACACCCTCTGCAAGGGGAGACCATTTGCCGCACTATTGAATTTTCCTTTTGGGCTTCCTACCCTTTGAAGATAGGGAATCCTTCCTCCCTTTTCTAATTAAACCTAACCTCAACATCACCTTGGTTTCCCCCTGATCAGCAGGAGGAATCACCTCACACTTAGCCTGAATAGTCTCCTGAATCATACCCATGACCCACTGCCATATCTGTTGAACTTCCAAAGCTGAAGCTTGGAAAATCCTTCAGTTATGCTCAACCCAAGACTGCCAAAGGATACAAGAGTGCCCCAAATTCTAGGCCACCTGTAGACTCAAATCCTTGGCTTGTTGTCTCCCCAAACTACACCAAAACTCCACTAGAGAAGAAGCATAAATACATGCATGATTCTAGGCCTCCCACCATCGATGCTACATAACCTAACAAAAGGACAATGGAAAAAGAGATGTGAGGAGGTCTCCTCATCACAGCCACACAGAACACAGATCAAGGGCCCCTAAAATCCCTGCTTCCTCAAATTCTCCCAAGTGAGACACCTATTGCGAGCCACAAGCCACAAAAAGAAATTGCATTTGGGCCAAGTGAACTTGTTCCAAGTATTCTTCCACCAAGAAACTTCCCTACCACCATACTTTTGCCTACCAAGAACCTGGTAGCCAACAACCATTGAGTACACTCCTCGCGGGGTAGGGCTCCAAGCAAGGGTATCCTCCAAAGAGAGGGAGTTGCATTCCCTAGTGTATACACATAAGAATGGCTCGAGTCAAATTAAATAAATATTTTATATTTATTTTATTCTTATTCTTCTATCAATAAATAAATATCTTAATTTATTTATTTGGTTCACATTTATCATATTCTTCTACCAATTACATTCATAAATTCCTCTAATGTCATCTCTAATTAAATAATCCTAAATTATTTAATTATTTCCTCTAAGACAAAGTCCTATGTCTAAAATCCACATCATCTCATCCTTTTCATCTTACACATCATTGGACACCTCACCATGTTTCTCCATAAATTAAATATTATTAATATTTAATTAGGTATTTATCCTCTCAAGACATGCCCTATTTCCTCTCAACCATCCCCATGGTCAATGTTGACTTTGTGACACTTGTCTCATAAATCCTATATTCCCTCTCACATTCCAACAACCAAAGACTCCTTCCTCCATGTCTCTATCATGGTCTTCCACCTTTACCTCATTGGTCTTTGTGAGTATCATGACATGTGGCTTATGGTTCCATGTATTCCTCCACCTTGTCATCGTAGTAGGAACATTTTCCACCTTTATCTCCCTCATCCCAACCAATTTGATCTTGACCGTACATGTGACAAGACTTATTACTCCATCATGGATCTTTTGACACTTGGATTTGAGCCATCCTTGGCCTATAAAAGGAAGCTCCTCACCTTAATTTTACCAAACACAAGAGCTATAGTACTTACATGCTACAAAAATTCCATCAAGTATCCAAGCATGCCTTTGGCCCCCATTTTGCATATCAATATCATAATCTCCATTGTTGCATTATCATCTAGCTTCATAGTATCATTTAGTTGCATATCATTATCCTCATATCAAACATCATCAATGGCTTTTATCATTAGTTTCAAATCATCATCATTAACATAGTCTTGCATTGTAGGTTTATTTACATTGCACATTGAATCCACAAATTCCATTCATCTCATTGTCATCTTGAAAAGCAAAGAAGTACAATTCTGAGAGCAATATCATAATCAACAAGATCTTGAGAAGACATGAGACAATGGAACACAAAGGATAAATTAGTTTGCAAGATATAATTCATGTTTTCTGTATTTTTCCTAGTTTCATTAGTGAATTGAATTTGAGTAGGAATTTAGAGTAATTGTGGTATCTTATTAGGTTCTTATAGTTGTTTCAAATAATCAATCACATTTTGCCACCCACCGTGGGGCCTTGCCCCATTTTTAACTTCCAAATTTGAGTTTTTGGTGTACTTACAGTCGTAACAGGTCGTTTCTACGGATTTGAGTTCCAGAACTGTGCATCTGTGATGAAATCAGAGACTACAGGAAGAAAATTACCAAACATGCACATTTGATCATTTGTACTGCGCATCTAATACTTTTTCATGCACATACAAATTCTACTGTGCATCTGACACTTTATGCTGCACATTTGTCTTTCTACACATATAACTCATTCTGCTGCGTGTCTGTTGTCTATTTCTACGCATTTGAAATTAGTCAGTTTTAGTATATGTCTTTTGATAACCTTGATACTAACGTTTTGTTGCAGTTGTCATTGATCCTCAAAGGGGTGTGCTCAGACTACTGATAAAGTGTTTTTGTAGGTTTAGGGCTCGGTTTAGACATTATTGTTGCATGTACTCATACATTGATAATCTAGTGGCATCTAGTTTAAATTAGGAGGAGCAACTCTATCTTGCATACAAATCATCACATTAGTCTAATTTAGGAGGAGTAACTCTATCTTGCATACAAATCATCACATAGTGTAATTTAGGAGGAGTAATCATACAATCTTGCATACATATCTTCACATAGTCTAAATTAGGAGGTTAATTAGACAATCTTACATACAATCTTGCATACAAATCACAACATAGTCTAATTTAGGAGGTCTAATTGGACAATATTGCATACAAATCACAACATAGTCTAATTTAGGAAGGTTAATTGGACAATCTTACATATAATCTTGCATACAATCAAAACATAGAATAAATAGGGGGAAGTAATTTCATCCAATCTTGCATACAATCATAACATAGTTTAATTTAGAGGCTAAATTTGACTATCTTTTCTTTTCTATTATCATAAAAATATGGCATCTTCTGTTGTTAGATTAGTCACACTTAGATTAATCTAGACGGTTAATAAGCAAGTGTTTGTTGTGCTTGTAAAGGTGATAGGTATATGCTCTCCCCTTGCAACATCTTGGGTGATCAAAAAACCAAACTCATCTATCATTTACTTTCAATACATCCTTTAGAAAGTCCTACTTTTGGATTACGCTTCATCCAAAAGGGATGACCTTAAGTAGAGTTTTCCTTTGAACTACTATATAAATTAAATAAGGCGAAATCCAAGTCCTAACCAATGTCAGCCTTGTCTTACGGTGCCAAATCGAAAAGAGGAGTACTAACACTTTGTGAAAATGATTTTTGCATTATGTGAGGTATATGATACTCTTAGTAGGATTGGTTAAAGCTTTTGGTAGCTTTCTGCATGCTCGCAAGGCATTAGTCCCTGAAAATTACTAAGAACACCTTAGCTAGTGGCCACCCGACTCACCTCTGAACGTTGCAGTAATTTTTAGTGCAAGGAGAATCAATACAAGCTCTCAAGATTACTCACCATTACCTCCCTTGAGATGAGATAGTAATCCCCAGCTAGTATAAGCTACTTGTGGCCTACTCGTAGCTTTCTAAGGGGAGGGTGAGATATCCCTACCTATCCTCTCTCACAAAGATGATATAATGCTCACATGTGCTTACCTATGTGATGTCATTTGAGTCGACGGAGATCTAAGTTGTGAGATGATGTACCACAATGAAGCCTTATCTTTAGCGATAAAAAGTGTTTATTTTGTTTACAAATTGTGTTAGACCTAGTGGTGCCCACCTGGGTTTGGGTTTCAAGCTAAAAATTTGTAGGCATTTTCATGAGAAACCCCAAAACTTTCTAAGTCCCCCAGCCTCCAGTTGTATGTATGTATCTCTGTATGTACATGGCCGTTTGTATCTATGTGCAGGTGCAAGTTATACATTGGCGGACCCAAAAATGAAGTTAAATCGGCTTTAGAAAATAAAAAAATAGTTGTATGCATCTTTGTATGCATATTAGGTTGTATATGGCATATTCCAGGTTAGATTTCGTGCTTGTATGTAAAACATTGTATGTATATGTTGTATATTTGATATACAACAGGTAAGATACAACGACGGACGTCAAAAAGTTTCAAATTAGGTTGAATAATGGTCGGGCCCACAGGTGTACAAAGGGGATTGTATGTATGTTCGATATACAATATGACATACAAAGCAGAATGTACAATCCCAGACTTAAAAAATTATTAAATCGGGCATGGCAAGTGCATACAAGTGCAGAGTTGAAAAGTCAAAGTGATTTCCTTTGTATCTTGCGTTGTATGTATCTCTGACATACAACTGCATATACAAGGCGATGTACAAGCTGATGCGGCCAAGGAGTTAACTGCATTTGTGAAATAGGTGAGGTCTGCCATTGTATATTGAGGTTGCATGTTCCCAATATACAATCGGACATACAACGAGCAGATACAAAGAAATATACAAAGCGGGAGCGGTCAAAGTCAAAGTGTTCAAAAGCATGGTGGGGCCCACACAGTTGTATGTCCCAGATTGTATGTATGTGCATATACAATGCGAGATACAAAGGGCACACATACAACCTAGACGTGAAGGAAAATGTGTTATGGCAGATTTCAGGCTGGGGTCCACGGGTTGTATATTACACATTGTATGTATGTGCGATATACAATGAGAGATACAATGAACTAGATACAATGCCGGATTCAAATGTTATTTCAATCCGATTGATAAATGAGCTAGATTCCGTAGTTGTATGTATATTGCACATTGTATGTGCAATATACAAGGCGATATACAAAGGAAGTAAGATGCAAGCTGGAGCCGATTGCGATTTCAATTTGTTTCATAAAGATTTGGGGTCCGCCCTTGTATACATGGTGATTGTATGTATATACAATCTCATATACAACCACAGATGCAAGAAAAGATACAATGGATCACCAAATGATGATATAAATGTTCAGCTATAGTGATCCAATCAGATGCTGCCACATGTCCAAAGGTAGTTGTATGTATGTACAACTGTATATACAAAGATTTGAAGGTGAAAAGGCAAAAATGGGCGAAAAAGGTAAAATGTATCTTCACGCTGTGAAAAGTCAAAGGAGCAAAAAGACACCTGCGTGGCACGTTTTCATTGGCTGATGACTTTTCAAAGCTGGTGACTAGATTGCTCGATCAAATTGAAGCTGCAGATCTCAGTGGGAGGAAATGAATCGACGGCCTTTTTTGAAAAAAAATTAGAGCGCGTAATTTCTGTGTGTTCGCTACATCTTTTCAAGCGAGAAGAAACTTTAGAAACACATGAACCATTGTCGCATCCCAAAATTGGTAGGTCGGCCATAATGATAAGATACAGAGGTATGGTCGATGAATGACGGGCCACCTACCATTTTTAATGAGAAATCTTAAGGTGGCTGCACATCTCCCGAGTTCAACTACTCCTTCCCTCTTCTTCTCCCTGGTGCATTCAATGTTCTTGGCGCCATTTTGATGGTGCAGTGTATCTGAGGGTGATTTGAGATGATAGTGTAATTAATGCTGAGTGCACGTTTTTGATGTATAAGAGGACTGTGTCACTCATTTTTTCGGTGGTTGAAGACTTCGGCAATTTTTTGGAGGAAATAATGAAGAATAGAGCATTTTCTTAGCTGTTCTATCTCTTTTGTGAGTTTATGAGTTGCATCTGAATGCACGTTGCACATATGTTCAGTTTCATGTTGTGTTTATATGATAAATGCTTTATTGCATGTGTTTTAACTGTTTGTCTCCATTTGTTGTATGCATTCCTTCTTTTGAATCTGGTTGCTAAGGGTTACTTAGATTCTAGGATATAGATTTCTATATTGCATGCTTAACTTTTGACCTCCATTCAAGGAGTGGATTAAACTATTTTAGGTTAAGTATGAAGAAGATTGTATGGTAGCAGGGATGTTTGTAAGTATAGATGGCCAAATACTCATTCTTGGGTGGTGTTTGTAAGGCAAATACCAATCCAACCCCTTGAAACTTGAATGCCAGTGCAAATCATTCACTTGTATACATCTAGTTGACTCGTTCCCCTGAGATAGGCACTGGTCTGCCCTTGTGTAGTAGTTATGATCCAAAACCCCCTGTCTTGCATCCAAAACATCAATACAAAACATTTCATAATTCCAACCTGTTAGTTTGTAGGAGTAGAAATAGGACCCCTGCATACTCTCATTCCTAACCAGTTAGATATGTCTAAGAACACTGCCAACCTTGTGATTTATCACACAAATCTTGGTCCAAACATGAGAGTATTATGCCTGTTGTTGTAAAGCTAAATCTTTCTATTGGGTGAGTCAAAGACAAATATTTAGCTATAGGGATACCCCCCTTGGTGCAGCAGAACCAGAAGTGAAGGGGAGACAGCTCACGTAACCTCCTATATTTGTTGGTTGAATCTGCCTATGCATTGGAACTGGCAAACCCTTTACTGATTTGGAGAGAAAGACCCAACAAAATGGCAACTCCGCTGGGGAGTTGAAGTAAAAGAGTGAATTCTTGCCCATCCGAGTCACCAACAAAGTGGTGACTCTACTGGGGAGTTGAATTAAAAGTGTTATTTTTGCCCATCCGAGTCTTTAACAAAGTGGCGACTGTGCTGGGGAGTTGAATTAAAAGTGTTATTTTTTGCCATCCGAGTCTCCAACAAAGTGGTGACTCTACTGGGGAATTGAAGTAAAAGAGTGAATTCTTGCCCATCCAAGTCACCAACAAAGTGGTGACTCTGCTAGGGATGTAATGTTGTATCCATAAAAATGTGAGTCTAAAAGATTGAAGAATCAAACCTGGAAGTGCCTTATTGCAGTAATCTTGAAAAGTTGTATGTGTGGCTCTACTGTTGGAGAACCCAGAAAGAAAAAAAAAAAGAACTTTCAGCTTTAGGATGTTTGAAGCTCATACCTCTACAAGGAGGTGGTGAATCTGCACAAAAAGAACTTGATAAAAGAGACAAGATGTGTTAAATTTTCATACAAATCAGTCATGGAAAGGAATTTGCAGTGACTGCAACATATCCAGGTATTTTCACATATTTTGGTTTTCAAAAACCATGGTGTATAAGATTTAAAGGATTCCCTATTTGGTGAAGTAGCACTGGTTAAAAGGGAAATGTTGGTGATAAGCTTACATGCTTTGTATTTTCTAAGAATGTATTTTGTGTTTCAAAAGAAGTATGCAATGTTGTTGAAAGACTCATTTAGAAGACTTTAGGAAATTTGAAACAACAATTTATATTCTAAATGCCTAAGGTCATTGTTGTAAAAGGAAGTCTGGGTTGAGAAGAAGGTTGCAAAGGCATATAAGATGTATTATCAGCCCATGCACCCTTGTGAGGTGTCAAATGCAATAATGTATAGTGATCAATCCCAACCGTGTAATAAAAGGAGTTTCAACATTAACAGATATAAGCCCATAAATTTCAATGGCATTTGTGGTTATCCAAATACTTTTCCATCTAAGATTAGAAAGTATTTGCCTAAATTCAGTGGTGTAAAGGATGAATTAGCTGAGAGAGACTTGCAACAGTTTAAAATGTTATAGATGACTTTGAGGTTGACCATGAAGATGTGGTTATGAGATTATTTGTTCAATCTCTAGATGAAGATACAAGGGACTGGTTCTCCTATCTTTCAGCATACTCTGTTAGCTCTTGGCAAGAATTTAGATCTGCATTTCTAGAACAATATGGTGAAAGAATATATGAACATGCAGTTATCAGTGATTTCATGTATATCCATATTGAAGAAGATGAGTTAATTCCAGCCTTTAACCTCAGATTTATGAAGGCATTGAAAAGAATTCCAGAATGTATGAGACCTAATGATGCATTGTGCCTAGTGGTCTATCTGGGAGCATTTGATAAAAAAATGAGTTATAGATTGAGAGATAAGGAGCCCACCACATTGCATCAGGCACATCAGTTTGCAATAGATGTTGAGAACAATTGGAGGTATGGAATTCAAAAGGGTTATTTCTCTGCAAATTTCTACTGCCCTAGGGTCCCCAATGTTGATGAAAGATATAATTCAGGTGTTGGAAATGAATGTCAAAGCACTCACACCTCTGCTATCCCTGTTTATGCATCATTCCAAGTTAATGATGACTTTGCCATGGAGGAGGATGCCCTGATTTGCCCAGCAAATGAAGATGATAATAATGATTTTTCAAGTGATATTAATATGCTAGTCCTAAGCAAGAAGCATTCATGTTTAAATGATCCGGTTGTGCATAGTTGTGACCATATGGATCAGGAGTCAATATTAGTTTCATTAGGAAGCATTAGAGGGCTGGAAAGTGATATGGATAATTTAGCTTCAGATTGCATTGAAGTAGAAAAAATCTTGTATGTGGGGAAATCAGATGATATCCATGATTAGTTCATGGATCAGGTTTGTTCTTCTTATGACTCTAGATTTGCTAATGTTGAAGAAGAGTTGGATTGTCATGAAGGAGAAGCAGAGACCTTTGCAATGAGTATGAATCCCCTTTATGATGAGCCTTTAGATGCATTGAACATTGTGAGTCATGACCTTCATTGGTGCAGAATTAACCCTCTTTTTGAGGATGATGATGATGAATATGAGGAGACAACTGACATAGGTGCTGCATTAGTTTGTGAAGAGGGGACATATGAATCAAAATTAGATATCTTCAGCTCTTGTGAAGATAATATGGATATGCAAACTATGGATAATGAATGTTCAACATTAGCTGTTCCGGATGTATGCAACAATAGGTGTGTGGATCAAGATTTGTTATCAATGTCAATAAGTGATATAAATGGTATTGAAGGTCTCATATATTTTGAATGTTTTCAGTTTCTGGATTAGCTGGATGAGTGCCTGGTAATGTGCCACAGCCAGGTAGATAATGAGGAATGCCACATGCAATATGATGATTTACTGTTTGAGGAATATTGTTTGAGGAATATAACATACATATGTTACCTAATGCTGAAAGATATTCCAGTATGTATGGTTATGTGTCTGATTGTGATATGCATAGTGACAGAGGCAATATTGACAGAGGCAAGTTTTCAAGAATGGTGAAGCATGTAATTGACAAGATCAACATGTGGGAAAATTATGTTGATGTTTTCAGTTGTGGATGGGATCGTTCAGATTAGAATTGGACATTTGGCAGGAGGAGATTATGGTTTTTCATTTTTGGCTACCCAGGGCCACCAAAATAGTGTTTGAAAGTGTGATTTGTGATGCAGGTTGGTGCAGCGATTGACTCTGTGGCCCAATGGATATAGCACCTAGTCTACGTCCTAGAGTTCTAGAGTTCTCGCCATGCCTGCAAGAGGCATGCGTCCCCAGATAGAGCCAATGGTGGTGCCCACTTGGCTTTGGGTTTCAAGCTAAAAATCTACAGGCATTTTCATGAGAAACCCCAAAAATTTCTAAGTCCCTCTGCCTCCAGTTGTATGCATGTATCTTTGTATGTACATGGCCATTTGTATCTATGTCCAGGTGCAAGTTATACATTGGCTGACCCAAAAATGGAGTTAAATCAGCTTTAGAAAATGAAAAAATAGTTGTATGCATCTTTGTATGCATATCGAGTTGTATATGCATATTCCAAGTTAGATTCTATGCTTGTATGTAAAACATTGTATGCATATGTTGTATATTTGATATACAATGGGTAAGATACAATGCCGGACATCAAAAAGTTTTAAATCAGGTTGAATAATGGTCGGGCCCACAGGTGTACAAAGGGGATTGTATGTATGTTCGATATACAATATGACATACAAAGCAGAAGTACAATCCTGAACTTCAAAAATTATTAAATCGGGCCTGGCGGGTGCATACAAGTGTAGAGTTGAAAAGTCAAAGTGATTTCCTTTGTATCTTGCATTGTATGTATCTCTGACATATAACTGCATATACAAGGCGATGTACAAGTGGACATGGCCAAGGAGTTAACTACATTTGTGAAATAGGTGAGGTCTGCCATTGTATATTGGGGTTGCATGTTCCCAATAGACAATCAGATATACAACAGGCAGATACAAAGAAATATACAAAGCGGGAGCGGTCAAAGTCAAAGTGTTCGAAAGCATGGTGGGGCCCGCATAGTTGTATGTCTGGGATTGTATGTATGTGCATATACAATGCAAGATACAAAGGGAACACATACAACCTGGACGTGAAGGAAAAATGTGTTATGATAGATTTTAGGTTGGGGTCCGTGGGTTGTATATTGCACATTGTATGTATGTGAGATATACAATGAGAGATGTAATGAACTAGACACAATGCCGGATTCGAATGTTATTTCAATCCGATTGATAAATGAGCTAGAGTCCGCAGTTGTATGTATATTGCACATTGTATGTGCAATATATAAGGCGATATACAAAGGAAGTAAGATGCAAGCCAGACCCGATTGCGATTTCAATTTGTTTCATAAAGATTTGGGGTCTGCCCTTGTATACATGGCGATTGTATGTATATACAATCTCATATACAACCACAAATGCAAGAAAAGATACAATGGATCACCGAATGATGATACAAATGTTCAGTTATAGTGATCCAATTAGATGCTGCCACGTGTCCAAAGGCAGTTGTATGTATGTACAACTGTATATACAAAGATTTGAAGGTGAAAAGGCAAAAATGGGTGAAAAAGGTAAAATGTATCTTCACGTTGCGAAAAGTCAAAGGAGCAAAAAGACACCTGCATGGCACGTTTTCATTGGCCGATGACTTTTCAAAGATGGTGACTGGATTGCCTGATCAAATTGAATCTGTAGATCTTGGCGGGAGGAAATGACTTGACGGCCTTTTTTCAAAATTTTTAGAGCGGGTAATTTCTATGTGTTCATTGCATCTTTTCAAGCGGGAAGAAAATTTAGAAACACGTGAACCGTTGTTGCATCCCAAAATCAGTAGGTCAGCCATAATGATAAGTTGCAGAGGTATGGTCGATAAATGACGAGCCACCTACCATTTTTAATGAGAAAATCTTCAGGCGGCTACACGTCTCCCGAGTTCAACTGCTCCTTCCCTCTTCTTCTCCTTGGTGCATTTAATGTTCTTGGTGCCATTTTGATGGTACAGTGTATCTGAGGGTGATTTGAGATGACAGTGTAATTAATGCTGAGTGCATGTTCTTGATGTATAAGAGGACTGTGTCACTCATTTTTTCGGTGGTTGAAGACTTGGGCAATTTTTTTGAGGAAATAACAAAGAACAGAGCATTTTCTTGGCTGCTCTATCTCTTTTGTGAGTTTATGAGTTGCATCTGAATGCACGTTGCACATATGTTTAGTTTCATGTTGTGTTTATATGATAAATGCTTTATTTCATGTGTTTTAGTTGTTTGTCTCCATTTGTTGTATGCATCCCTTCTTTTGAATCTGGTTGCTAAGGGTTACTTAGATTCTAGGATATAGATTTCTATATTGCATGCTTAACTTTTGACCTCCATTCAAGGAGTGGATTAAACTATTTTAGGTTAAGTATGAAGAAGATTGTATGGCAGCATGGATGTTTGTAAGTATAGATAGCCAAATACTCATTCTTGGGTGGTGTTTGTAAGGCAAATACCAATCCAACCCCTTGAAACTTGAATCCCAGTGCAAATCATTCACTTGTATACGTCTAGTTGACTCCTTCCCCTGAGATAGGTACCAGTCTGCCCTTGTGTAGTAGTTATGATACAAAACCCCCTGTCTTGCATCCAGAACATCAATACAAATCATTTCATAATTCCAACCTATTAGTTTGTAGGAGTAGAAATAGGACCCCTGCATACTCTCATTCCAAACCAGTTAGATATGTCCAAGAACACTGCCAACCTTGTGATTTATCACACAAATCTTGGTCCAAACATGAGAGTATTCTGCCTGTTGTTGTAAAGCTAAATCTTTCTATTGGGTGAGTCAAAGACAAATCTTTAGCTATAGGGATACCCCCCTTGGTGCGGAAGAACCAAAAGTGAAGGGGAGGCAACTCATGCAACCTCCTGTATTTGTTGGCTGAATCTACCTATGCATTGGAACTGGCAAACCCTTTGCTGATTCGGAGAGAAAGACCCAACAAGACTTGTGAAAACTTGGGTTTTTTATAAGTCTTGAACATACACTAAATGTCACAAATAGCCATTGTGTTGTATTGTCTATTGTATTTTCTTGTCTAAAACAAATAAAAATAAGCCCAAAGACAATAGGTTACCTAGAAAAATGAGCCAAAAACCAACCAAAATTGATCAAAAATAGTCACTGACACAGAGTTGCGCATATGATCAATCTTGTTGCGCATATGATCAATCTTGTTGTGCATATGATTAATCTTGTTGTACATATGATCATTATTGCTGCGCATATGATATTCCTACTCATTTGATCCATCTTCCAGCACATTTGATTTGTGTTACTGCACATATGCAACTGCATGTATACTTCCTGTTCCTGTGCATACACACACTGTTTCTGCACATTTGAAACTATACATCCACAATAGAGAGTTGTTCCTGAGATCTAGTACTAATAAGATTAACACTTTTGGATACCCATTTTGTCATAGATTTCAGTTCCAAAGTTAGTTAAACCATACATAGACATCTTGCATCCATTTCAAACATTCCACTTATATTTCACATTTACCTTCCAAAAACAAACAAAAATGCAAAATTGTCACTTTTCACATGTACTCATAACACAAGTAAGAAGCTCTTTAATCAATCAAATCATCCAATCCATCCATTTCCCACCTAATTCTTTTATCATCATCCTACTCATATTCACATCCTTAAACCTAGTCCAATCTTCATTTGTCAAAATGGTTGTGATCATCAACAAATCTAGGCAAAATCCAAAACCATACAT
Source organism: Cunninghamia lanceolata (assembly GCA_027924645.1). NCBI lineage: Eukaryota > Viridiplantae > Streptophyta > Pinopsida > Cupressales > Cupressaceae > Cunninghamia > Cunninghamia lanceolata. Next base: position 3,213,026 of record BSBN01000467.1, on the reverse strand, counting down.
ACTCCGAGGTGGCCCAAAATTTTCTCCTAATGATGATGAGAACTTTGTAGAATCCTTAGGTCATCTTAATGATACTCTAGACAAGGGAAATCTTGCCTCATAGTATCATTTAGTTGCATATTATCCTCATATCAATCATCATCAATGGCTTTTATCATTAGCTTCATATCATCATCATTAACATTGTCTTGCATTGTAGGTTTATTTACATTGCACATTGAATCCACAAATTCCATTCATCTCATTGTCATCTTGAAAAGTAAAGAAGTACAATTCTAAGAGCAATATCATAATCAACAAGATCTTGAGAAGATAGGAGACAATGGAACACAAAGGATAAATCAGTTTGCAAGGTATAATTCATGTTTTCTATATTTTTCTTAGTTTCATTGGTGAATTGAATTTGAGTAGAAATTTAGAGTAATTGTGGTATCTTATTAGGTTCTTACAATTATTTCAAATAATCAATCACACCTAGCATCCAAAATCCAAGATAGCTCCTCCCAATCCTCAACCGAACCCCCTGGAGGCCATTCACGGGGAAATTTCCATCTAAATCTCTCCATATGACCCACCCTCTCGTTGGCTTTAAAAGCCTCAACCTTGGCCCACCCAACATCCAGAAAGATGTAAGAAAGGCTCCAAAGATGTGGGTACACAAAAAAAATTAAGGGATGACCATCCCAAGAATCAAGCAAGAACAAGGCCCTAGAGCCCCCATTGTAGATCTAGAACAAGTCCTACTTTATTAGACTAGCCCCTCTCTTGAGGGTATCCAAATCATGGAACCTCTACCCTCGACACCATACCTAGGGACATCAATACTCTTTGCACCTTTCAAGTACTTATGCATTAAGATCTTAGCCTAGTCTTGGTCTTGATTAGTGCACCATCTCCAAAAAAGTTTCATGGCAAAGGCATGACCAATGAGAACAACCTGTCACAGCCCAAGACCCCCTTTCTGTTGAGGTCTATAGATGTCCTCCCACTTCACCAAAGGCCACTTAGAAGCATCCAAGATCCCAGACCATAAACATTATCTAGAAAGAGAGTCCAACTCCTTGATAAAGCTAAGAGGAGCCACCTGCACCATACATCTGTAAATAGGGAGAGCCTGAACCATAAACTTGAGAAGAAGCACTCTGCTTACAAAGGATAGCCATCGGATAGTCCAATGGCTAACTCTACTCCAAAACTTATAAATAATCTTTTGCCAAGTAACCTGAGGCAAAGGACCCACAGAAATAGGAATTCCAAGGTACTCCAGGGGGAGGGATCCAATCTAAAACTTGAGAATCCTAGTAGTTCTTGACTGAATCAAAGGAGGAGTATTAAAGAAATAAATGGAAGACTTTCCTTCATTAATCTTTTGTCCTGATGCAACCAGATAAATATCCTATGCCTGTCTGAAATTGGTAGCTTCCCTGATCTTGGAGATCCCCATCAAAGCAGTATCATCAACAAATTGAAGGTGAGACTAAGTAGGAAGACCGATCCCCCAACTCCACCCATGGATGAGCCCTTGCCTCACATAATCCTTTAAAAATATGCCAAGACCCTCGGCCAAAATGATGAAGAGATAAGGAGAGACGAGATCCCCCTACCAAAGACTATGAGAAGACCCAAACAAATCAGAAGGCTCCTCGTTAATAAGAAAAGAGGAGAAAGAGGTAACACAACTCATAACCCACTCGATCCAATCCTTTCCAAACCCAAAATCAGTAAGGACTTTTTTGTAGAAAGGACCATCTCACCCTGTCATAAGCTTTAGCCATGTCCAACTTCATGAACATAGCCTTTTCCTTGGAATTAACCATTGAATTGATAGCCTCAGCTACAACCACAACCCCATCCAAAATTTGCCTACTGGAAACAAGGCCCCCTTGCTCTTCTGAGATAACTCTATGCAATCACTATTTAAGTCTCTCTACCATAAGCTTAGAAATGATCTTCTAGACCACATTGCAAAGAGCAATTGGTCTAAACTAATCCAATGAATTAGCTCTTTCCCTCTTAGGAATGAGAACCAAAAAGGTGGCATTCAAAGCTCTTAGCATCTATTTGTTAACATGAGATTCTTACACAACAACCAATAAATCATGTTTGACAATATCCTAAAACTCTTGAAAGAATTCAATAGGGAATCCATTCGGTCTAGGTGCCTTCCCTTTCCTTATCTTAAAAACAATCTCTTCAACCTCATCAAGAGTAATAGGCCTGCCCAGGCTTTGAGTTGTCTCATTATTGACCACAGAAGAAATACAGTTCAAAATAAGATTCTCTTCCAACAAGGCATGAGGGGAATCCTCCTTGAACAAAGAAGAAAAGTACTAAGTAGCTTCCTTAGAAATTTTAGGAAAGGAGGGAAGTTAGCTTCCCTGAGATAACACTAAAGAAGAAACCAAGTTCCCATGCCTTCTATCTTTAACAGAATTAAAAAAGAAAGTTGTGTTCCTATCACCCTCCTAAACCCAGTCAATCCTAGACTTCTGCTTCCAATAAATCTCCTCCTGTAACATCCATTCTTCCAAAATTTTCAAAGCCTCACCTTCCTCCTAGAGGGAATTCTCTGAAAGACCTTGATCCCGGATATGTTTGGTGATCACATCAAGGTGAATTTGGGAAGCAACTTTGGCCTGGAAAATGTTCTCAAAGCACTGCCTATTCTATTTCTTAAGCTAAAGCTTGACATATTGAAGGCGTTTCACAAAGAATACATGGCAGTGCTGTGTATAAGCATGCCTCTCCACCACAAATCCCTCACCTGCTCTTGCAAAGAAAGCTCCCACAACCACATCAATTAGAACTTAAAAGAGGAATTCTTATTGAACCCCAACTTGGATGCTGAGAATTTGATAGGCCAATGATTGGAGCCTCTCCAGTCTAGAATCTTCGAATAGTTCTCCCACCCATTACCAATCCAAAAGCAAGAAACTAAAAATATGTCAAGCCTCTTAGAGATGGAATCCACCCCACACCTCCTATTGCTCCACATGAACATACCATTGCTAGGCTAGATATCAACCAAATTTAAACATTGGATAGAATCCCTTAGGAGAATGGAAGAGGCATCCAACCTAGCCACACCCCCTCTCTTTTCCTCCAGACTAGAAATAGCATTGAAGTCTCCTGCAAGAATCCAGGGGAGAAGAGGGACCAGAGATCTAACCTGTTGAATATGTGTCCAAAGGTTAGACTTGTCAGGTAAATCCGTAGGAGCATACAAATTAGAAAGAAGAAGAACTTCCCCTGAGAGAAAGCTAGAAGCAACCATTGTCAAAGAATTCCTACTAGATATCCACCAGAGAGGAGTAACCTTCCACGGATCCCAGAAGCTCACAACCCCACCTGCCCTACCATGTGCCCCAATACACTGATACTGACCTCTACTCCATAACTCAGCTGTAATACAAACCAATTCATCAATTGACACCTTAGACTCCTGAATAAACAAAACATTAAAAGAGTGCACTTTAATTATCTCACGAACAATCTTTTGTCTAGGGATGTTGTTTAAACCCCTTGTATTCCATGATAGAACAAGCATTTCTAAGGGTTAGAAAAATGGGATTCAATAGGCTTAACTGGCCTCGATTCCACCAAGTTTTCACCCATTAATTTCATTTTATCCTGATCCTTTTTTCCTCCCTACTTTGGAAGGCTTCTTTGCAACTCCTTTTTTGAGATTCTTTTGTTGTAGCCCCAATTGAGGCAGAGCTTTGCTACCTTTCCTAGGGGTGAATCTATTAGACTTAGGGCACACAACTGAGAGGGGGGGTGAATGAGTTGTCCAAAACTTTCTCTAATTTCACACTTAAGTCCTCTTAGTGATTAGCAGTATATCAATCATAAAGCATAATGCAATTAAATCAAAAGTAGAAACTCATCAACACATGAGACACCAAGATTTTGATGTGGAAAACCCGGTTGAGGGAAAAACTACGGGGTGATTAACCTAAGATTGTATTCTCTGTTAGAAGAATAGAAAGAACAAAATGGCACATGCCAATTAGGGCTCACTGCCCAAGCACACTGCTCACAAGAGGCTCACTGCCTACAAGAGACACACTGTCTACAAAGAAATAAGTATCACCTACTTGAACTAGAAAATAGCATCTTCACCATGCTTGAATCAGTTCCATTTAAGCCCAATATTTATGCTCTGCCTTTCACTTTCCTCCTTGCTACCACACACTCATCTACACAAGGACACCTCTGAAATGACTTCACAACCCATTATTTATACAAGACATCAACTTAGGAATAATCATCTAAGTCGGCAAACATCTACAAGAACATCCGCAAGATGTGTAACTCATTTGGTCAGCCAGTCTCAGGAAGAACATCATCATCTGGAAGTTATTCTTCAATTGCAGGCTCCAACTCTAATGCGGACCACCAACATGAACTGGACATGATCCAGAGACCTCCACAAGATTTCCTGAAACACCAACAACATTCGCACTTCATCTGCTTACTAGAATCCTTCACTCCTTCATCCGAAACCTTAAGAACATAGTCTGTCATCAGTATCATAGAAGAACAGATGCTTTCGGACCTTCAAGCCACAAACCAAACTAGTTAATACTCCACAAAGACTTCCTCAACACTTCCTCAAATCCGCAGAATAGGACAATGCATTTTTAGATCTCACCAGACCTATCTGTATTACTCTGTCACCACTGAACATCTGCCGAAATCAGTTTTACTTGAGCCGCCACACCTTCTTCAGATCTTCATGTGGACCTCTGAAATCTCTAATGGACCACCTTAAGACACATATCTACAAACCCTTCAATCCGCATCCTCTAATCCTTATCCTAACTTGGACTTTTTCCTTACTGTCATCACTATTCTTCATTGTTCCTGATTAAGACTAATTTTCTCAATATCCTCAGCTCACAGCTCATCCAATCCTTATCATTAATGCAACAGGGGTATGTTGACATCAATGACAACACCGGTTAGGCCCATACTTGCAACAATCTCCCCCTTTGTCATTGATGGCAACATATGATGTGAAAAACTATTTTAACCATCAAGACAAGAACTTCCCTCACTGTCACAACTCCCCCTATCAGCAACAGTCATTCACATGTCTTCTCTCCCTTTATTGCTCCCCCTTTGATTAGCAACCACTTGTTTTTCACATGTCTTCTCTCCACCTTTGACATCAATGGCAAAGGGCTCATACTTGCAGCTTCAACTCTTTAAGAACATACCTACTGCTCCCCTTGAGTGGCAGCTCCCCATCATCAATCCGGATCACAAGATATGACTGTGATATCAACCGGACTGATGCACATCAGTGTACCTTAGTTCATCACCAGAGGGGCAATAACCCCTAACTTTTCCCTGAGATACTCAAAATAGTCCTTAGGTAGAGGTTTAGTAAAGATATCTACAATTTGATCCTTGGAAGGCACAAACTCCAATCTGACTTCATTCTTGTGCACTTGTTCTCTTAGAAAGTGAAACTTGATAGATATATGCTTAGTCTTTGAATGCAACACCGAATTCTTAGATATATTTATTGCACTTGAATTATCACAAAATATTGTAATAGGCTCCTCATATTCCACTCTTATGTCTCTTAGCATTTTCTTCATCCACAAAACCTGAGTGCAACTACCTGTTGCTGCAATATATTCTTCTTTAGTTGTGGATAGAGATATTGCCTCTTGTTTCTTGCTTAGCCAAGAAACCAATCTCTTCCCCAAAAAGAATGCTCCACCACTATTACTCTTCCGGTCATCCACATCTCTTGCCCAATCAGTATCTATATATGCATGAAGAGAGAAATCATGATCTCTAGGATACCATATGCCATACTCAACTGTTCCTTTTAGATATCTAAAAATCCTCTTGATTGCCATGACATGAGATTCTCTAGGATCAACCTAAAATCTAGCAACAAGACCAACAACCTGCATTATGTCTAGTCTAGTTTGAGTGAGATACAACAGTCCTCCAATCATTGACCTATACTTTGTCTGATCAACCTTAGGAGAATCATCATCTTTGCTCAATTTACATCCGGTTTCCATGGGAGTGCTCATTGGTTTTGAGTCTTCCATCCCAAATTTCTTCAACAATTCTTTCACATATTTGGTCTGAGAAATGAAGATTCCTTTCTTTGTTTGAGTAATTTGTAGACCCAAGAAAAAAATCATTTCACCAAGCATGGACATCTCAAACTCACTTTTTATTTGATTTGCAAAAGTTTTACACATACTATCTCTTCCTCAAAAAATGATATCATCAACAAACACTTCAACAATCAAGATGTTTTCACGATCAATTTTGAAATACAAAATACTGTCAGCAGTACCTTTGTTGAAGCTAATCTTTAAAAGATGTTTATCCAATCTTTCATACCAGGCTCTTGGGACTTGCTTTAGTCCATACAGTGCTTTCTTCAACTTGTAGACCATATTACCATGATCAGACAATTGAAATCCATCCAGTTGCTCAATGTACACTTCTTCTTCCAAGTCACCATTCAGGAAGGCAAACTTGACATCCATCTGATATACTTTGAAATCTTTGAAGGCAACAAATGCAAGAAATAATCTAACTGCTTCAATTCTTGCCACTGGAGCAAAAGTTTCTTCAAAATCAACTCCTATTTGAGAATAGCCCTTGCAGACCAATCTGGCTTTATTTCTGATTACTTCACCAATTTCATTTAGTTTGTTCCAGAAGACCCATTTGGTTCCAATCACATTCTTGTTTCTAGGTCTGGAACAAGATCCCAAGTGTGATTTTTCTCAATTTGCATCAACTCTTCCTCCATTGCTTTGGTCCATTTTTCATCATTGCAGGCCTCATTTATTGTCTTAGGTTCAATTTTTGAAATCAAACAATACTCATCTAAATTTTGAACAATTCTCCTTCTAGTTTGCACACCTTTGCTTTTGTCACCTATGATCTGATCTTTAGAGTGGTTCAGTCTTACATACCTTGGAACTTTGGGAGTTTCTTACACTTCTGCTTCTTGATTAGGCTCATTCAGACTTATCTCTTCTTCCTGATTTACCGAATCAGTCTAAACCTGACTTTTAGAAGAGGTTTGGGCTCCTTGAATCAGAACACCATTCTGATCATCTTTATCATATTCATAAAACCTTGAGGGTTTCTCAATTCCCTCATCAACCTTTACATTTGTACTTTCTATTATCTTTCTCAGTCTCTTGTTATAACACCAGTATGTTTTGCTTTGAGTAGAGTAACCCAAGAATATTCCTTCATCACTTCTAGCATCAAACTTTCCTAGATCTTCATCTCTTTTAATGTAACATTTGCTACCAAAAACTCTGAAATACCTCACAGTAGGAGTGATGCCAAACCAAAGTTCATAGGGAGTCTTACTGGTATTACTTCTGATCTGAACTCGATTTAGAGTATAGACTGCAGTGCTGACAACTTCTCTCCAATAGATCTGAGGAATATTTGCTTCCATCATCATGGTCCTAGAAGCTTCCTGGATGGTCTGGTTCTTTCTTTCCACTACTCCATTCTGTTGAGGAGTACTAGGATCATATAACTGTCTCTGTATTCCATGTTTCTCACAGAACTCTAAGAACTCACCGGCTGTGAATTCCCCACCTCTATCAAACCTCAGACATTTCAGTTTTAATCCGGTTTCATTCTCTACCATAGCCTTGAATATTTTGAATTTCTCAAGAGCTTCTAATTTTTGTTTTAGAAAGGTTACCCACATCATCCAGGAATAGTCATCAATTAGTAACATGAAGTATCTATCACCGTACATACTCCTGGTTCTTGCTGGACCACAAAGATCAGTGTGAACTAAGTCCAATAATTTGGTAGAAGACAATTCCTTACTCTTGAATGTGACTCTTCTCAGCTTGCCCAACTGACATTCTTTACACAAGCTATTTGTAGGTTTCACCAATTTTGGAAGATCTCTTACAGCTTGAGTATTGCTTATCTTGATGATATTATCAAAATTCACATGACACATTCTCCTATGCCATAACCAACTCTGATCAACTTGAGAAAATAAGCAACTTTTACCAGTACCAACCAAGTGGAAAATATTACCTTTAGTTTGGGTACCGGATACAATCTCTGTTCTGAAACTTTCAAAGATCTTGCATTTTCCATTCTTGAACTAGAGATCATAGCCTTTGTCCACCAACTGTCCAACACTGAGAAGATTGTGCTTCAAACCTTCAACATATAGTACATTACCGGTTTTGTTCCTTCCATCAAAAGAAATAGTTCCTCTTCCTCTGATTCTACCAGTAGAATTATCACCAAACTTTACCACTCCTCCTTCATACCTTTCCAAATCTATGAACTTATTTTTGTCACCTGTCATATGGTGAGAGCAACCACTATCAATGACCCATTCATCCTTTTCTTCAATTTGAGTAGCCAAAGCTCTTTCTACAACTTTATGATTGACAGATTCAGAGGATATTGGTTCTTCTTCCTTGATGGCAATAAACATCCAATCACTTCCGGATTTGTTTCCTGTCTCTGATTCATCATCTATTACTCCTTCATTATCATCTTCTTCATGAACATAGTAGCAATTCTTTTGGAACCTTGATCTGTTAGGATTTGGCCTTGAAAATCTTTCCAGACACTTTGAGGCAAAATGACCAACCTTATTGCAGTTAAAACACTTAAAAGGCAATTTTCCTTCATACTTATTGGATCCTCTTGGCAGTCTCTTTGCAATAAGGGCTTCAAGTTGAGTAGTTTCTACTTCTTCTTCTTCCAGGTCTTTTCTTGCTTTTTCATACCATGGCAATTTCCTTGATGAGTTCTCTCCCAGATCAAACCTTTGTTTACCTTTTACAGAGGCACTAACTTTGAATGCAGATTCAGTCTTGGGGGGTTCATCTCCAAACTCGGTCATTTCAAATGCAGCCAATTTGCCAGCCAATTGATCTCTAGTGACAGTTGTATGAGCTCTGAATTCTTCAATGGCAGCAACCTTGATTTTATAAGAGGTAGGAAGGGATCTGAGAATTTTGCCAACAATCTCATCTTCCTCCAAGACACCACCAACATTTCTAATTCCACAAACAATCTCAAATACTCTTGGCATAAAAGTAGTAATATTTTCATCATCTCTTATCTTCAGATTTTCAAATTTCCCTTTCAGATTCTGTAACCTTGCACATTTAACATACTTGTCTCCCTCATGCAGAAGTTCCAATTTTTGCCAACTCTCAAAAGCAGTTGGTAGGTCAATAACATTTGAGAGCTCTGAATCAGATAATGCGCTTAGAAGAGCCTCTATGGTCCATAGATTATTTTCAGCATCTGTGATTTCATTTTGGGTTTTCGGACCACCCTGTGGAGGTACATACTATGTTGTAGCCATGGTCCAGTATGCCATTCCTATACATCTCAAGTGACATTTCATGTGACCTTTCCAGAGATTAAAAGTGGTTCCATCAAACTTTGGACTATCCTTCTTGTAAGACGACATCCAGGATCTCCTCAAGCGGTTAAGCTCTTTTTAGAGGAACCTGGCTCTGAAACCAATTGTTAGACTTAGGGCACACAACTGAGAGGGGGGGTGAATCAGTTGTCCAAAAATTTTTTAAATTTCACACTTAAGTCCTCTTAGTGATTAGCAGTATATCAATCATAAAACATAATGCAATTAAATCAAAAGTAAAAACTCATCAACACATGAGACACCAAGATTTTGACGTGGAAAACCCGATTAAGGGAAAAAACCATGGGGTGATTAACCCAAGATTGTGTTCTCTGTTAGAAGAATAGAAAGAATAAAATGGCACATGCTAATTAGGGCTCACTGCCCGAGCACACTTCTCACAAGAGGTTCACTGCCTACAAGAGACACACTGTCTACAAAGAAATAAGTATCACCTACTTGAACTAGAAAATAGCATCTTCACCATGCTTGAATCAGTTCCATTTAAGCCCAATACTTATGCTCTACCTTTCGCTTTCCTCCTTGCTACCACACACTCATCTACATAAGGACACCTTTGAAATGACTTTGCAACCCCTTATTTATACAAGACATCAACTTAGGAATAATCATCTAAGTCGGCAAACATCTGCAAGAACATCCGCAAGATGTGTAACTCATCCGGTCGGCCAGTCTCAGGAAGAACATCATCATCCGGAAGTTATTCTTCAATTGCGGGCTCCAACTCTAATGCGGACCACCAACATGAACTGGACACGATCCAGAGACCTCCACAAGATTTCCTGAAACACCAACAACATTCGCACTTCATCTGCTTACTGGAATCCTTCTCTCCTTCATCTGGAACCTTAAGAACACAGTCTGTCATCACTGTCACAGAAGAACAGATGCTTCCAGACCTTCAAGCCATGAACCAAACTAGTTAATACTCCATAATGACTTCCTCAACACTTCCTCAAATCCACAAAATAGGACAATGCATTTCTGGATCTCATCGGACCTATCTATATTACTCTATCACCACTGAACATTTGTCAGAACCAGTTTTACTTGAGCCGCCACACCTTCAGATCTTCATGTGGACCTCTGAAATCTCTACTGGACCACCTTAAGACACATATCTACAAACCCTTCAATCCGCATCCTCTGATCCTCATCCTAACTTGGACTTTTGCCTTACTGTCATCACTGTTCTTCATTGTTCTTGATTGAGACTAATTTTCTCAATATCCTCAGCTCACAGCTCATCCAATCCTTATCATTAATGCAACAGGGGTATGTTGACATCAATGACAACACCGGTTAGGCCCATACTTGTAACAGAATCATCTTCTTTCAGCCTCAAATTCACAATGTGCCCTATGGTAGATACAGTCCCAACAGCACCCGAAGCCAGACCCAACTCACAAGACCCTACCTGTGCATGAACTATAGCCAACTGGAGCACTAGCTACTCAAATTCTTGCCTAATCAAGTTGAAATCTTGTAAGTCCGTTATCTACTCTTCACCCATAGTGGAAGCCTCTAGGATCATATTATTTGGGTTACCCTCCAACAAATCTAAGTCCTCCAAAGCATCAAAGTGATTGAAGGCCTCATCTATCTTCCTGTCTTTGAGAGAATGTTTTAGACCCCTCCCTCTATTATGGGGTTTAACAGGAATAAACCCCTCTATCATTAGAGCCTTTCCTTTGGTATTCACTTGATTAGCATGTGTCAGAGCTTTGGTTAAAGCATCATGGAACTCCTTAACCGAGGGGTTAGCTTTAGGACACTTCCTTTGCAGGTGCTCGTACTCATGGTAAATCTGACACTAGAAAGGAATAGCTTCATAATCAAGTTGCTGAATCCATGCGATATACCCAACCCATAGTTCAAGAGAATCTGGAAAAGGATTATTTAAGTTAATTTCAATACAAATGCGAGCATAAGAGATTACCTTCTTATCCATAGTCTATTGTGATGGGCCTACTGGTTTGTCGAGAAAAATCCCAATCATATGCAGAATGTCATTTCACCAGAATTCCAATGGCAACCATGGGAGGCGAACCCACACTGGTACATTTGATGGGAGCTCCTTTGAAGGATTAAAACCAATATGCCATGGTTTAATAAATAGGCCCACCTGATTGTAAAAATAAGGTCCTCCCTCATAGGCCTTGTTGTGATCCGTCAGGCATGAAAACACCACAATGAAATAATTATTTGCATCCAGCATCACCTCCATATCACCCTCTGGATTCCAGGTATGGCAAGTCCACGATTCCAAGAACGGAAGTGAAACCCGAGAATCCATAAACTTACAAATGAGAGCATGATTACACAAATATGTAACATCTTGCACCATTGAATATTGTTGGATGACTAACACCAGATGATTAGCACTCCTCTCTAAACATCCATTCACTTTTAGGGGTCTCTAGCCACCAGACTAGGATGACCCACCAACATGCACCGAGCTATTTAGAAAATCAACCGCCTTTGCATGAGTGGAAAGGGGAGGATCAAACCCTGAAACAACCTCAGAAAAGGACATGCCTTGATTAGCATCCAAAGCTGCACATGTAGCCATACCCATGCCAAGAAAAACACAACCCTAAAAATGATGAAACCCTCGCTAACCACACACCCTCGAGCCCACAAACACCCCACCCCAGTAAATCACAAATCCCCCATGCCTATACTCGCACCCTTTAGCCTATAGCAAGAAAAAAGAGCAAGCCACGACCTACTACAGGCTGCGAGCCTACTCAGACAGAGGCGCCACAGTCATCCGCTCCCTGAATAGTGGATCTACCTCCCATCAATACAAAATATTCTTAACTTACCCTACTTGATGCAAAAAATAAATCCTTTATTACAATTTTAAAACAAAAAAAATCATTATTATGATGCCATTTAGATTTTTGATATAATGTGTCACTTATAGTGGTGACATACACACTCAAAAAAGGGTGAGAATAAGAAGTTTTGTCAACCTCCAAGCACTATGAATTCCAACAACAAAATTTTTTATGGTGATATTGTGTCCAATTGGAGACTATGACCACAAAGATTTAATAGAAAATACAACACCTATGTGAATTGTCAAGGACACAACTATCAAAATTCAAGGATTTTAACCGTCTAATTAATTCACTATTTATTTAATAATAAATGTGATCTTTTTATCTAGTGTGTTTACCATTAATCTATCATAAAATTACCCTAGGATCTTCCTACACATGTCAAGTGCAATTTAGGTCATTTAAGAGTTTTTTTAACCCCAAGGGATTTTAATTAAAATTTAAGGGGCTAACGAAGTACCTCACCAACCATCCTTTCATTTCTATTATAGGTAGTTTCCTAGATGTACAATATAAATTTTAATATATTTGGCTTGTACATTGAGGGAAATAGCATTAGGAATCTTCCTAAATCTTGGACATTAGTCATAGAGTGCATATTTTCTACAATTATTTGATAACTCAACCTAAAAACATGTTTATCTTGCAAGACTTTTGGTTGTGCATGTGAATTGGTTTCTATGTTGTTATGTTTCTGTTTTGTGCATAGGGTTTTGCATCCATACATGTGTGGTTTTGTTTCGTAGGAGTTTCTGGGATGTTTTCTATCCACATGTATTGATTTTAAGCATCATGTGCACATTATTCAAGAGGCATAGATTGATCACGAGGCCATAGACATAGTTTGGTTCTGTACATTAGATTCTCTCATTGATATCTATTGATTGGTTGAAAACATAGTAAGTTGTTAGCCAAGAACATGTAATATGGCATTGATAGCTAATAATTGGTTAAATTAAATGATGCATGGGAAGATGAATTTCCTAAGGATAAATAGTGGGTTTTTGACCTAGGAAAGTATACCAGATGATGAGGCCATGCCTTCTTGAATCAATGTGTGTGTGTGTGTGTGTGTGTGTGTGCGTGCGTGTGTGTGTGTGTGTGTGTGTGTGTGTGTGTGTGTGTGTGTGTGTGTGTGTGTGTGTGTGCGTGCGTGTGTGTGTGACCAATTAGAAAACAAAAATTGTTAGCACTAGAAGTGAACATGGAGTTAATGTTGAAGGTTGAAGTAGTTCATGTAGTGAATAGTTGGTTCATGCATACCTTTTTTGTGATGAGATTGTGCTTAAAGGAATAGTGGATTGAAGTTGATAGTCATCATAAGGTTAGATCTATAGTGCAAATAGTCTCCACAAATTTTCTTTGTAATCTTCCTGAGAGTAGGTAGCTATATTTGTATTGACATATTTTGTAATAGTTAGAAGATTCATTTCCTGAAGCATCTTGTTTTGACTTTAGTTGTGTATTAGTGTACCCATTAACTAGTTATTCATTTGACTCATTACTGATATTGTATCATGATATTACAATTTAGGGAAGGGAACTAACACATTTATGAAGTGCTATCTGGAAAAAATGTAAAATCAAAACCATTGATATATTTAATTCTTTCATCAAGGATTTCTACTAAAGAGTGAACCTAAATTGGGAAAACCTTTACAAAGTGCAACTCACTAATTGCTTCTAGAATAAAAAAATTTAGTATAAGACTACATGGAAGAGTATTAAACATTAGAATCCAAATGTACAATTGAGCATAAAGTGGGTAAATAATTTTGCACCTAATGATAAAGAAGTGAAAATCCTCACAAGAGATTTATTTCTAGCTCAATGTCATACCTTTTATGCAAAAACAAAGAACAAAGGCTATAACATCAACATGAAAGAATGTGTTTCAAGTGCAATGATCTACATTGTGTCATAACCCTATTTCTCAACACTTAAATGTGGTCTAGTTAATTATGTAGAAATTATTATTGGATTGAAAATTAATTAATTAAATTATAATATCAATTGAATGACAATTTTAATAGTAAAAGAATTTTTATGGTTAAGTTTAAATAAAATAATTTGAAAGAGGTGGAGCATATTTTATTTAAAAAAATAAATAATAATGATAATAACAAGGGTAGAATAATAAAATAAATAATTAAATTAAATTAAATTTGTACCAAAGTTAAATCAAATAAATTAAAGAAAGAGGGTAAAGTAAAATATTTATTAAAAAATATAGTATTATTAAAAACATTTTTTTTAAAAGAATTTAGAAACTAATTTTTTTATTTTGGATAAAACTTCATTATAAAAAGATAATGATAAAATATATAGATAAAATTTAAAACAAAATAAAGTAAAAACAAAGCAAGATAAGGATAAAGATTGAAAAAAACTAATATTAGATGGATTATTTAAATGGATAAAATATAATATTAATTAAGCTTTATTCTCATGGGATAATATTAAAAAAATGCTATGTGTATTCTTATAATAGTGCTTTAAAATTATTTTGATTTAAATTTGAATTATACACACATATATATACACACATTAACATTTTCTTATGACTATTTTAAAATAAAATATTAAAAGAAAGTTTTAAAATAATATTTAATTAATTGTTTAATTATCTACTTTATTGTTTTTAAAACAAAAGAAAGATTTAAAAAAAATAATAATAATAATAAATTTAATAATAAAATAAAGTAAGCAAAGGAATAGAAGAAAACTATAAATAGAGGGAAAAACAAAGGAAAGATTAGCACAAATTTTCTAATGAGAAAATTTGAAGGCAAAAGAATAGAACTCTAGAAGAAGAAGGTTGCAAATTCATAGGTTCAAGATTGTGGCTATTTGCTTTGTGGAATGGAATTCAAGATTTGTGTTTGTGTGAGGCCTAGTTGTTTCTACTATTGAGACTACTTTTCAGATAGTTTGCTATGATTTGTGTTATTGAGTATTGTGTGTATATGATTTATACTCTCTTCACAGGATCATTGACATTGATGTTTAGATATGGATGTGTGTGTGTGTGGACATTGTTTTGGATCATAGTTAGTATTAGATGATTTAATTTAATTAAATCTTTTTAATTATGTGATTTATATGATTGTGTATTTAATTTTGCAAAAATGAATATTGTCTTATTAATTATGAAATTTAATGAATTATTCTTTTATTCATAGAAATGATAGAAGTTTAATATTTATTTATACATTAAATTTTTAGCTATCTCTTCCATGATATACTGTTCAAAATTGAGTTTTGTAGGTGGGCAGAACATTGTCAAGATACCTATTTTTATTTGATTTTATTAGCAGTGGGATACCTATTTTTATTTGATTTTATTAGCAGTGAGATACCTATTTTTATTTGATTTTATTAGCAGTGGCTAACCTATATTGGGTTAAAAAAGCAATTTGTTGTGTGGAGGGAGTTATTTGGGTTAATTATCTTGTGTTTTTTATTTAATTATTTATGTGGATTATTATTATTATTTCTTATTGTGATAGTGTTGGGGGATTTAAATGAGTTTTATTCATTTAGTTGTTATTTTATTTTGTGGTTGAGTTTGATGTTTGAGGAAGTTAAAGAGTTTGATTATTTCTTGTAAACTTCCATTTGGGAAGTTGAAGGTGGGGGGTTGAGCATATTGTTTTATTGGGAATTTTATTTTTTGCTACGTGAGTGCGTGGATGGTTTTTCTCGCGTGGATGGTTTTTCTCTCTCTTTTGGCTGAGAAGAAGTATGGAGTTCGCATTTTTCTGAAGAAGAATTGTGGATGAAGGAGGGTATGAAGGAGCTGAAATTTATGTTTTGAGAGGGTTTTTCTATTGATTGGATCCCATATTTTGGGCTGCTCCTAACTTGGGCAGCCAAGGTAGAGTTTTACATTTTTAATTTTTCCATTGTTTTGTATGAAATCTATGTCTATGGAAGAAATTGTTAAATCTGAAATTTGTTTGGCTTGTTTTATTTTTGTGTTGTTGGGGTTTGGGTAGTATAGGGAGTGGATCTCCCCTAAGGGGTGAGAACCTCCCTTGTGTGGGGTTGAGAGATGTGTGGAGCCTCTCTTAGGGAAATTTGATGGGCAATGTTATTAATGGTGGATGGAAGGGTTTGTGGTATTTGGATGTGTTGTGGCATGGTTGGAAGGGTTGTGGTGTTGTGCGTGTGTTGTGGTATGGATGGAAGGGTTGTGGTGTTGTGGGTGTGCTATGGTATGGATAGAAGGGTTGTGGTGTTGTGGGTATATTGCGGAATGGAGGTTTGGAGGAATAAGGGATCTTTGTTGTGGCTATGAATTGTGTAGAAGAAATTGTATTTTGTTGTTGTGATTATTCCCCAAGAGGGATGAGTATCCCCTTTCTCCCCCTTTTCAAGAATCTAGAATGGAATTCTTTGTGTGAGTTAGCCAATTGGGAATTTGTGTTGCTATGTGTTTTAGTTTGCAAATTGTTTGATTTGTTACAATGTTTATTTGTTAGTTCTTGAGAATGTCTCCCGCTCGGGGGAGGATTTGTACAATAAACCCTATGGTTGGGTGGAGAGCAAGACTAGGTTGCTCATTTGGTTGTAGGTATTCGGTCCATCCAAGAGAAGGGATGGGATTGAGCTTGTATGCTCTGTTTAAATGGAAGATTAAATCTATTCTATATCTATATTATTAGAAATTTCATTTGTAAAATACTACTCTCTATAATTCTGTTTGTATAAAAGAGAGAATTTGATATGTATACCTCTATTTATCTCTATGGTAAGAGGCTGGAAAATACCTCTATGCTAATTTATAATTATGGGCTTGTGAATTACCTCTGTGTATTAAAAAATAGTTGTAAATTTATATTATTTTCTAATATTGGGAATGATTTCAATATCTTTGTTATTTCTGTTATTAATGAATTGTGGTTCTGAGCAGAAACTTGTATATATCCTGCTATTATTTGGTTCTCGTTTTGTAGATTAAACAAAACATGTTCATATTTTAGAGTTTTGGTTATTTTTGAGAAGTTATAGAATAATATATGTGTTATGTCGTAAAATGTCCCCCTAGGACTTTTACTTCCTAAGTTTAGCTCCTGGGTCCCTTGTTTTGCATCTTGCATATTCATTCTTACTCCCAAAACAAAATGTCTTGAAACCCATGTCAAATGGGACTTGAGGGACATTGTTGAGCTTAGACCTGACCTAAAATAGGACCTAGGGGCTTGAGCACTCATGCCCTAGTCTTGCCATATTTTAGGCAGGTCCCAAATTTGAATGTTAGTTATGTGACCGTTAAAGGTGTCTCATGCCGACATCTTAAGTTTGAATTATGAAATTAAAGTGGGAATGCATATATAAGCATGTTTAGGGATTCATTTACAAACTAGAAGATGATCATGAACTTTTGGTGAACTTATGATTTTAGAGCATTCAAGATATTCATTGTTGTAGAGAAGAATATTGTTGTTGCGTTTGTGATTGCAGATTTAGCTTCATCTTCTCATGTGTTGAAGGATTTTCATCTACATGCAAGATACACCTTTGAGGTGATATCTATTTGTGTTGAATCAATCATTTATCAATTTTTTTTGCCTCTATCCCACAGGGATATGCACTCTTTATCAAACAATAGTGTTGGAAGGCTTGAATGCCATTCCAGGGCTTGACTGAGGCAAGCTCCTAAACACCACAACCCCCAACTCCTTTCCTTGTGATTGTAGGTTATAGGTATTGAGTTTCATGAAGTGAAGTTGCAGAGGAAGGTTGCAGAAGATAAGAATTTAGAATCTGATGGAAAGAAGTAGTTTGGTGCATTATTGGGGCTAGGGCGCTAGTCACAAAGCCCTCTGATTTTGCAGGAGTAGGAATATCTATGACAGTGATAATCAGAATTAGAAGAGGCCTCGAGATCCTGAAGAATATCCTACCTTGGGCTAGGGCACTAGTCACAATGCCCTCCACATCTTCTATGATAGAAACAGACAAAACAATGGTCATCAGTGTTGGAAGGAGTCTGGTACTGCCTGAAGAAAATACTACATTGGGCTTGGGTGCTAGTCATAAAGACCTCGACTATTCCACATCTTGAACTTCAAAAAATGGTCAGTAACTAATCTCTGTCTACTATCTTGATCTGCAAGCATTTGTCATAATTCATCCGTTTGCTTACGATTTTACATAATTAGGGTTTTAAGCATTAAATTAATACATTAATTGACAATCTCTAAATTTCCACATTGTTACATGTGACCATTCAACTTGTAGGTGAATCCTCTTGCAAAAGTTGTGACTCAACTCAGTGAATGTCCTTGAATGTTTGTAGTAAAAGGAGGATCTAGCTATTTACCCTCTTCCCCCTTTTTCTATTAAAATTTTTGGTGAACCTATGTTTTTATTGAATTTTGCACCTTGATGAGTGTTGTACTTTAGATTCACATTTATTCATTTAGTTTTCATCTTATTGCATTTGAAAATTTACAAAAAAAATTGGAAAATTTGAAAAAATTGAAAAAATTGGTATTTTAGGCTTGCATTTTGACATAATTGCATTGCATTTCATTCCATTTCTGATATTTTCATTAGATTTGATATAAATTACAGAATTACATCATTATTTAATCATTTTTCATTGCATTTCATGCTTGAATTGTTAGATTTTGCTTGAAATTGTTGACTTTTCATAAAATCTAGTATTTGCATTAGCTAGGGTTTGTAGTTAAAAACTTGTTTCAGATTTTACTACTCTTTTAAAACACTCATTCAAATCTGATTTTGTTTGTAGTGTTACATATTGCATTTTACATCCAAAATTTTGCATTTACACAGTCAATTTCAACAAAAACTAGCATTTTCACTAGATTTGGTCTTGTCATCTATCTTGATTTGCATTATAGGTCTATTGTGAAGGATATTGTTGCATTATTGGACTGTTATAAAGGTTATTATTTGCTGCCCCTCATCAATTTATTTACAACACTTCTTCTTTTATGCATTTGCATTGAAAAAAGTAAAAAAAAATGAGCATTTTAGGTCATATATAAACATAGTTTTGCACTTACTTTCTTGAATTCATATCAAAAAGATTTTAAAATCAGATCTTGCATACATTTGAGAACATAAATTTGGCATCATTTTACACACATGATTGAAAATTTGCATTATCTCAATTACACATTGTGTATTTCAACATCTAGGGTGTACTACTAGATCTTATTGGACATTGATGTTTCAAGACATTTCATTATGGCACCTTCATGTCATTTCTCTTTGGTATCTTTGTATGCATATATCAAGGATCTTGATTTTCATAGATTTCTAAACCTCATGAGTGAACATCCTACAATATTAGAAGATTTAACCAAATTCACCTCTAAGAACTCTCATGAGAAAGATATGTGTGAAAATTCCTCTTCCATTAATGTCTTGGAATTGATAGCTAAAGAATATGATGATGTTGATGATCCCATAAGTTATCCTACTTCTCCTATAGTTGAATGTCCAAGAACCTTAGATGAGAAGACTAGGGATAGCTCTACTATGGCTGTAAATTCAAGTTCCTTAGACATCATTAATGATACAACACCTAACCTTTCTAACAACACTTTACCTTTATTTTATTCCAATGCTCTCCCTAGCTAAGATGAAGCATTAGTGGATGAGAAAAGATCTCTCACATTTAATCCTTTAGGTATACATATTGGGTATAATCAAGATAAAAATAATGTTAATTCAATCTTCACTAATAGACTTATTCCACCCACCAAGAGGTTACTATATAAGTGTAGCAATATTCCTAAGATGGTTGTGTGGGGGGCACCTAATGCACCTTCTTGCTTAAAACCAGTGATTATGGTTCAAGGAGATCAAAAACCACCTCAACCCCTAGATTACATTCTAAATTATGAAAGACAAATAACTCAAAGAATCAAGGTGTTTAAAATGTGATTGCTCACACATATAATACCCGTAATAACAAGAAAAGTATACAAGTACCTCATGTGCCTACCTCTCTTCCATGTTCTCAACCTATGCTCCCTTCACCACCTCATCTTACTCCTAAAGGTGGTCAAGAATATGATCTTTTCGAGCAGCTTCATGCTACTCTGGCCAATATCTCTCTTTGGGATTTAATACAAACATCACCTACATACCACATAATTCTCCAAGAAGTTTTACAAAAGGTGATTGTATTGCCTGTTGTTAAGTCACATGATGTAGTAGCTCTATTAGATTGTATGCATGCGACAAAAATGGATATTCTATTTCAACCGCATCAATTACCATCAGCCGAAATTCAAAAACCAATATGATCCTCTTATGGTCTTTGTCACAATAAATAAAAAGTTGATAAAGTGAGTTATGATTGACAATGGATCGAATCTTAATGTTTGTGGCATTGACCTACTACACAAAATCAAGATTGACACATCTTTAATCAAACTTGATAAGATTAGTATTTGAGGCTTTGATAATTAAGGTAGACAATCTATGAGTACTATAACCTTACCTATAAGGTTGGTCCTATGACTTTATCTACCCTTTTTCATGTTATGCATGGTTTGCTTTCATATAATATAATTCTAGGTAGACCGTGGATCCATGTCATGGGGGCAGTTCCATCTACCCTTCATCGATCACTAAAGTTCATCTATCAAGACAAGCTCAACACAGTGGAGGTTGATCCCAAACCAGATAGTTGTTTACATATTAAAATGCAAAAAAAAGTTAACAATCATTCGAGTTTAAACAACTTACGAGTGGACTCATCAATGTCTCTTGCCACAAATAATGTTGTGCAAGAATCTAAACCATTGAATGCACTTTTTGGTGACAATTGGGGTTCATTAGATTTTACTCCTTGCAGTGTTGGGGAATATAAACTTAATAACTCTGACACATCAAAAATCACATTGATCTCATCTAAGCAATCTTTAGAAACACCTAAGAAACCTAAAGTCTCCTTGGTAGAAAATAAATACAATACTTTTACTTATACTACAGATTATGACACCTATGAGGCCTTGCCATCTTCTAAGGAAATGACATCCCTCTATGGTCAAGGATTTAAAATCCTTTATAATAACTGCGACTATGTACGTAATGGATGTGGTGTAAATCAACAAGGAATTAGAGTGCCTTTACAAGTTGCTAGAATTAACTACACAGCCGGTATTGGATACCACTCTTTGAAACCCACCAAAGCCTCTCGTCATCCTAAACTTAATGTTAATACAATATCAACAAGACTGAAACAACATGAGAGATATCCTGGGCTAATAGGCAAGAATTGTCCGCCAGGAGCTATCCCTATGAAATAGATAAACATTTTTCCCTCTTTAAGCCAAACTCATTGTAGCAAATATTATAGTTGACCTCAAGGGTGATATTCTCCTAGATATGTATGTTCTTAACATTGGGTTGTATCAGGTAAGTATTTCTAACCCTTTTCTCTCTCGTGTTGTGTTCCCCCGTGATGTGTTATGTGTTGTTTAGGCCTCCTAGGATGACCCTTGATACTCTTGTAAGGTCAAGGATACTAGGAGACCACCTCTGTTGTGACCTTTCTTCTATTTGTATCATCATTCTTCTATATTGATCATCTCCTCTATTTTATTGTTGTGTGTTGTGCCTTAGGGGCATAGCATTGTGGTTGGTGACCTGGGGGCACCCTCCTACGTGACGACCCTAAGGCACTTGTTCTCCTCTCTTGATTTATTGTTTACCTTCTTTTAGTGGTTCTATCTAGATGGCAGATGATGAAAAACAAACATATACTGATACAAACCATGTGTCCCTTCAGTGAGTAAGCAAAAATGGACCTAGTCCATACATGATGATGGGGTTAATATATATTATCTGACGCTTGGCTAGTAGAATCGCTCCGTGTGATATTTTGATGTTGACATATATTTGCTAACAAACCATAACAATATAGTTTCTCCATGCACTTTTTTTTATCTTGGGTCTCATCCTGGTTACACTTGATTCTGAGATCTCTGCATTATAGCCCCACAGTTATACTCAATTTTTGAATCCGTAGTATGACCTTGGCTTTTGATGTGATTATTTTCATGCATTTCTTTTATCATGTGATGTGGTTACTATCTTAGAGAAAGATTTCTAACCTCTCTTCTTGAAGGAAATTGTGCATTTGTGGGAACATTTGGTGATCGTAGAGTACATGTCACCTTTGGGGGCATGGGCTTTGTGAGAGCTCTTGTTCCCTTGTGTGTTTTCTCTCTACCTTAATGTGCTTGATATTGGCACACGATATCAACCACCTTAAGGTGGACGCATATAAAGGTAAGATGTCTGATGATTTTGGTACTAATGAAGTGTGTTTGTAAGCCCTTTGCAGAGGCAGGATGTTGTATCTCTGCATGAGTGTACATCTTTAATTTATATTGAAATTAAAAATCCCTCTATAGAGGCAGGGATGGTGTATCTCTTGAGCTAGTGCACGTCCTTTTTATTTAAAAGTCCTTCGAGTAGGTGGAGTTGGTGTATCCTCCCTCAAGTGTGTCTTTGGCAGTAGTTGTGGCATAAGGCCAACCATCAGGTGTGTCTGTAGCATGCTTGAGATGGTGGGGGTTTAGCAATAAGTTCCTTCCATCACCTTATTTGTCATGTTTTAGATGTATAGTATGTCTTTGGCATGCTATATGGCACTCGTGTTTTCCATGTGTCTTCCGTATGTTTTCCCCCTTGTGCGGCTAACCTCCACTTGGGCTTTGTATGGCATTTTTTCACCTCTTGTGTGTGTAGCGATGGGCTCCACCTACACTCGAGGTTTGTTTGCCATGTTTTCTCTTTGGGGTTGTGTGTTGCATTTTTACTTTCCATGTATCAGCATTCATTTATATATGTGAAAATGAAAAAGAAATAATCATTGCATTCATTGTATTCATTATGTTTTACGTGTCTTCAATACTGTCTTTTCCGTGTCTTGCATTCCTGTTACTATATTCTCCATGTTTTGTGTGCCTATTACTATCTTCACTATGTTTGGCATGTCTATGGTGCGTTTTCTCTAATGTCTACTTGAGACTGGGGGCTAGAAATAGTTCCTCAATCTTTGTGTATGCATTAGCTTCAAGTGCCTAGCGTGTTTGTTGTGTTTTGACCATCCTTTAATACATGTATGGGCCATGCGTTCATACATACATTAAAGTGGGGGCCAAATGTTATGTCATAAAATGTCCCCTAGGACTTTTACCTCCTAAGTTTAGCCCCTGGGTCCCTTGTTTTGCATCTTGCATATTCATTCTTACTCCTAGAACAAAATGGCATGAAACCTATGTCAAATGGGACTTGAGGGACATTTTTGAGCTTAGACCTGACCTAAAATATGACCTAGGGGCTTAGGTTCTCACGCCCTAGTCCTTCCATATTTTAGGCAGGTCCCAAATTTGAATGTCAATTATGTGACCGTTAAAGGTGTCTCATGCTGACATCTTAAGTTTAAATTATGAAATTAAAGCAGGAATACATATATAAGCATGTTTAGGGATTCATTTGCAAACTAGAAAATGATCATGAACTTTTGGCAAACCTATGATTTTAGAGCATTAAGATATTCATTGTTGTAGAGAAGAATATTGTTGTTGTGTTTGCGATCGCAAATTTAGCTTCATCTTCTCATGTGTTGAAGGATTTTCATCTACATGCAAGCTACACCTCCGAGGTGATATCTATTTCTGTTTAATCAATCATTTATCAATTTGTTTTTGCCTCTATCCCATAGGGATATGCACTCTTTATCAAACAACAGTGGTGGAAGGCTTGAATGCCATTTCGGGGCTTGACTGAGGAAAGCTCCTAAACACCATAACCCCCAACCCCTCTCCTTGTGATTGCAGGTTATAGGTATCAAGTTTTGTGGAGTGAAGTTGCAGAGGAAGGTTACAGAAGATAAAGATTTTGGATCTGGTGGAAAGAAGCAGTTTGGTGCACTGTCGGGGCTAGGGTGCTAGTCACAAAGCCCTCTGAGTTTTCAGGAGCAGAAATCTCCATGACAGTGATAATCAACATCAGAAGAGGCCCCAACATCCCAAAGAATATCCTACCTTGGGCTAGGGTGCTAGTCACAGTGCCCTCCACATCTTTTGTGACAGAAACAAACAGAACAAGGGTCATTACTATCAGAAGGAGTCTAGAACCCCCTGAAGAAAATATTGCATTGGGCTTGGGCACTAGTAATAAAGACCCTAACTATTTTGCATCCCAAACTTCAAAAAATGGTAGTAACTAATCTCTGTCTATTGTTTTGATCTGTGAGCATTTGTCATAATTCATCCATTTGCTTACGATTTTACATAATTAGGGTTTTAAGCATACTTGAGCATTAAATTAATACATTAATTGACAATCTCTGAATTTCCACATCATTACAAGTGACCATTCAAATTGTAGGTGAATCCTCTTGCCAAATTTGTGACTCAACTCGGTTGAATGTCCTTGAATGTTTGTAGTGAAAGGAGGATCTAGCTATTTACCCTCTTCCCCCTTTTTCTATTAAATAATATATAAAAATAATTGTATGTTCTTTTTGCCTTAGGCCTCCATGGAAGTCATGGAGCTTCAACAGCTCCCATGGGTGATAGTCATGGCAAGGTGTCAGCCAAGGACAAGCCTGCCACAAGCTTCTGTATGCACAACAAACTTGCTTTATGAGATATGCATTTGGTTTATAATATGCATTATATATATAATGTTATTTATAAATATATACATATATATCAATATTGCCATCCTTCATATATTTGTTTCAAGAAAGAAGAATATTTGTATTCTTGCAGATTTATATATGTATACCTTCTGATTGATATATGTATGTATGTATGTATGTATGTATGTATGTATGTATATATATGAATATATAAACTTAGTAAGTTTATTTATGTTGTTCATTACTCTACTTAGCAAATTTTAATGTCATGAAAATGGTAATTAGTAGATTTAGTAAATCCCTAATTGTGTTACTTAAATAAATTAGTTTTTTTGTGTTCACATCCATTCTTATGGTAATCATAAGGGTGGGCATGATAGTTTGGCTTCATTCTTCATCAAACTTTTATGAGAGGATTCGAGGTAGGTTTCTATTCATGAGAGGCTTTATAAAATATTTGGTTTTTTGGGATTAATAAATGAACTTAGGGGTTTTGATGAGAAAGAATTGATTGTTTATATTTTAGGAAAAAATAGAAAATAATAGGAATCAAAACTTTAGTATTCATAAAAATTTATTTGTGAAACTAATTGTTGTAGGAAAAAGCTAGAGTTGCTTTTGCAAGAAGAATTTAAGAAATGGTTAGAAAGATATTTAGTTTGTGAGTAAAATACAATCCTAGAAAATTTTATACACCTTATTGAACCTAATTTTCAAAGGATCTAATAGGTAATTGAGAATTAGAGATAAAAAATGAAAGGCTAAAAACTAGGATAATAAGGTAGAATCTCTTTGGAAGAAATTGGAATTTATATCCTTTGATTTTATAAATTTTAAATACATGATAATTCTAATTTTTCTGATTTCAAAACTAAAATTTAAATTTATGAATGCAAACTTTGGTAAAACTTGTAGGTAGAAACCTAAGTGAAGATAATTTAATCATTTGATAACGTTTAATCAAATTGAAACTTAATGAATAGTTTATGGAAAAATTTATAAATTTAGTTAATGATAATTTTGTCATTTTTAAAAGTAAGTGATTTTATATCAATTTGGATTGAATTAATAAATTGAAGGTAAATTTTGAAACTAAGAAATTAGAATCTAGTTACATTGAAAAACAATAGTTTAAATTGTTTTGGCCATATCTCTTAAATGGTTATTTGAGCATCTCAAATTTCTATATATGTGAATTAAACTATAGAATAAAAAATTTCCACAAAATTTTATGTTTTATATTTTTTCTTAGGTAATTAGAACAAGTTTATGATTTTTTAATGAAAATTGTTAAACTATCAAAAAAACTAGTCTGTTACATCTTCAATAAATCCTATTTTAGAACTGAGTTTCTCTAAAAAATTTATGAAATGTGTGAAATCAAGTATACTAAATCCTTAGAAAAATTAGTTGAACCTAGTGTTTATATTTTGATATATAGATATATTAGTGACTTTTTATCCATGCTACTATTTTTAGAATTATGTATCATAAAAATAAAATAAAAGAAATTCTCCTTAAAAGCATGCCTCTTAGACACCTCTTTTATATAATTAGAAAAACTTAAGTGTTTCATATTAGATACCTCATATATGTGTAATTCTATTTTTAATGAAAGTCTCTTAATTTAAACCAAAATTAAATATCTATATCATAGTTTACTAAATAACTAGTCACATATAGTAAGTATGAGTCTTTATCGTTAGACAATTTCATTGAAATTTGGAACTCTCTACTCTTAAATTATTTTCCTATCCATGTCAAGGGAATTTATAGATCAAGTGATATATAATCTACAAGATTAAGTAAAACTTAAACTGGTTATTATTCTAGAAAAAAATTCAATAAAGAATTGGTATTGTAATTAGTAATCTATATGAGCAAATAATTAGTTTTGATATATCTCCACCACACAATTAACAAGGAGTCCAAGTAGATAATTTTCTTTTCATTGAACTTAGAGTTAAATTTCTATGGTAAATTTATAAGCTTATGTAGTATGTTTAGTAACAAAATAATATTAAGAGTTAACTCAAAAATTATTTTATCTAGTTGGATTAAGTTAAACTAGGAATTTAAGATAGAATTATATAAATTAATCCAAACAAATTTTTATAAAAGTTGAGTTTTAACATATAGTCTTCAAATGACAATTATATGTTGTATTAAATACACTTGGATTTTAAATTTCTAATTCTTTATGACTTTCATTAAATCAATTATATGTTTCTATTCCAAGTATGTCAATTAAGTTTATTTATTTCAATTATACAATTAACTTATTAATTTCATGTATTCAATTTAATTTATTTCAAGAAAGTAATTTTTATTTCTCTGCAAATTGCACCCAAGGGGGGAGCACCCATTTATAGATAATTAGTAAAATTAAAACAAACCAGTTTGAAATACACTATCTCCATATATTTTATTAGCACTATCAGTAGGTAATTACAAAATTTTGGGAGCTATAAACCTATATTCTATATATTATGCTAATTGTATAAAGCATAAAAAATAAAGGGGGATATCCATTACACCAGTGCTCAAGACCCTATAGCATCATTTGAATCCTCATGAATGAAGTCCTTCAACCACTTGACCCCATCCATCTCCACCATTCCCAACACTTTTTGATGAAGTTCACACATTTCTTTTATTTTCATCACCTTTGGGATTCCTTAGCCGACATACTCATGGAAATGAAAGAATACCAGTTTAACAGTGGACCCTCCTCTTGCAGCATGTAGAAATCAATCAGAAGATGAACCCCATTTCCATAGTAGGTGATTTCCAAGACTTCATCTAGACTTCCCAACAACTCTATATTAAAAAGATAAGAAGCCATAGACTTCATGCTATCCTTGATTTCTCCTAGGTCAAGAAGAGTAACAACAAACATTGACAAAATATCAAAATTGACTCTATACCTGTGCGTGTAAGCACAAAAAGCACTCACAGATTCCATGAGGACCCCTATGATGATTTTAATCCTTGTCACGTACATGAAAGCATGAAATAATGTCCTCTAAGTAGCAGACCTCTTGATGACGTGTCATCTTTCTTATCTTGTGTTGTTTCCTCTCCGTCGATTTCTTTCTCTCCCCGTTTGCGATGCTTTTCGACACTTTTTGCAACACTTGTCAATTTGTGTTTTTTGAGCTTTCAACCTTGCTCCTAAGTCTTGTAAGTGTCTTGTAGGTGAGTTTTCACCTTTCCCCTATGTTTTTCATCCTCTACACCCCCTAGAAGCCTTCTAGAGGTCCCCCTATCCATATCTCACTTTCAGTTTTCAGTTTGGCTCAACAAATCCAAATCTCCCCCATTATTTCTGGATCTCCCGCGGGAGATCTTGCAGGTGAAAGTGGAGATTTGGATTCTTGCACATGATTGACCTGTTTATGGAGGCAGAACACCTCCTTTTCCTCTCTTCTATCATTTCCCACCATGTAGTTCTTCAGAAAACCCTGTCTTGCAGAGATCTCCCTTAGGTGACCCTATTGACGAAACAGGCGACCCTGTCGCATTTCCAACTGTGGAAAAACTTGAGTTTCTCTCTCAATTTAGCTTCATTTTCACCCATTTTTCTTCTAGTTTGCATGATTTTTGATGCCTAATATGGAGTTGACTATTTCATGAACCCACACATGCATAATTAACTCCATTTGATCTAAAATTAACAATTCAATCAATCACATGTATCCTCTCAACTCCAATTCATCTTTAGTGATAAGCTATTTTTGATTTATCACTCCATAGTTAGCTAAGTTTACCAGGTAATCAAACTTGTTAACTCCCCAATCATCCTTGTTAACTCATCGATCAAATGAGTTAACTTCTCAATCAATCCCATTCTTCAAACCTATAAATACCCCTCACCTCTTCATTATTTTCCAAGTTGAGCAAGTTGGAGAATACTCTTCTCATCTTCACAAGCTCTTTCAAGCTTCTTCACAGGCCTTTAAGCCTCTTTCTTCATTTCTTTCTTTAGTTTTTCAAATATTCATACCTTTCATTGTTGCATAACTTCAAAGCTCTTCCATGGAGGCAAATTCATTGTGCACACAACTCTTGCCAGTTTTTTCTCTCCAAATTAGCATTCTAATACTCTCACAGGATGAAGGTGCCTTTTGCTTTATTCATTGTTCAACCAAGCATCGTTACGCTGCTTCATTCAACGCCATTATGCTCAACCAAATATCTCATTGAGCTCTTTCAAGCTTCAACAAGCTTCTTTTTGCTTCCTTGTGTCATTTTATCGTCAAGAGGTCTTCTCGCTGCTTTAAAAGGACTCAAGGTTGCCAACATCAAGGATTTCTAAGGGTAGTGGAGTCACACAAATCTTCATTCCTTCAGGTTCCTTTATTTCTTTATTCAATTCATAGTAATTAGAAAACCAAAATTTGCTCTTGGGAATAGTAAATCTTTGCTTTTTCCTTGATAGTTAGATCTTGCATGTTAGAGTAATTATTTTCATATTCCTAGATCTAGACTTTTTGTAGAAGCAATTTCCTTTTTTTAGATCAGATTATTTTAAAACAATCAAAAACTCAAAAAACATAGATTAAACTTACATTAGGAAAATCATATTAGCTTGCATCCATATTTCCCTTTTATAGATTAAAGAGCACTTTTCATTTCCAAAATACTAAAAAAGCATAAAAACACATTTGCATTTCATTTACCTTTGCATGCATATAGAAACCCTAGAAAAGGCAGACAAACTTGCAAGCCATTGATACCATCACGAGGTAAACCACGATAAATGATTCAATCAAATCGTTGATCACATCACAAGGTAAATACAAGGCAAAGCATAGCCAAAGCCTAGGTCAACTAAACCCTAGGTCGAAACCCCAAGTCTAGTTAAGGTTGGTCATTACACATTTATCTCAATCTTGGCTCACAAATGTGCCTGGGAGTGAGAGTTGAGTTGGTAAGGGCTATCCTCAATGAGATCGAGGAAATCAATCCACAACAAGATCTATTTGTCCTCTTATTAATAGAAGAACAAAGACAACTCCAAATACAATGAGAACTCATTCAATGAATTGAGAGATAAGAGGACATAAATGAAAGAAACTGCTTACTCACACAAAGATGGAATAGAAGAAACCCCAATAGGAGAAGAGAAACTAGCGACCCTTTGGGTCATAGGGTTATCTCTACAGCAACTGCCATCAAACAAAATATTCAATTTTGCACACAACAACAAAGGCCACAGAACTTGCCGACCCCTCTCTGTGAAGTCCAGCTCTCCAACGAGCCATACCCCCACCATGTCTCACCTCCTCTCAACTGGCTACCTCCACGAGAGTGAGAGTGACGTGGTGGATCACCTCATGGCAAGGAGGGAAGGGTCTGTGTGCATGTAGAAATCTAACCCGACAGGCCCAAGCAACCGAAGTCGTGATTATGAGCTTACATATTTTGATGAACCCGACGTGAAGAGCAAAAAACCTTTTGGTTAAGCTTTTTGTGTTTCCATTACGTGATCAAAATTCATTCATCATCACTTTTAAAACATAGGATGGGATCTTTTGCATTTCTGTGTGCTTCTTTCATTCCATGCTCATCTTTCATGTACATCTTCATTTCAATCATTTCATGGTGTTTCCTACACCCCAAAACTAGGACAAAATCACACAAAGCTTAGTGGAATCACCCCTCCAATGAAATTAGCACATGTTCAGATCTAATAGCTTCAATCTCAAATCAATCAAATGCAAAAGACTCAAAGGGGATCCAACAAGATCCCCACAACATTGACCAAATCAAAACATCTCAAGTGAGTGTTCGGTCTAAAATCCATCAACAAGACCAACCCATAACCAGTGATATGAAAATGGCCACCCAAATAGACAATGAGGTAAGCCATCAAAAGGAAAGCTTACAAGAAACTTGGGGGGCACATAAACCCCTCCATGTGGCACATCATGATAAAAGACTTGTGACATGTCAAGTATCATCAAAAGGAACAAGTGAGGTCAGTCAAACCTCAAAACAAAGCAATCCATCTCAAGTTTGTAAAACTCAAAGAATAGAGGAAGCCTCACTCAAGACCTTATAGAAACCGTGGTCCAACGAATTAGGACCCTTGAAGCTAGAAATGGGTGTCAAAGAGAAATTAAAGAAAAACCTAGGGAATAGGGAAATCATTTCATTGATGAAATCAAATCAAACTAGGGGTCAACACAAAATACCCCTCATCTAAACTATCATTTGTATGACATACATAAAAAATAATTCAAGCCTCCCTTGTCCTCACAATCCAACATGAAAAGTCTCAATCAAATAGGTGGGATTCCTATAACGTGAAATCAACCACAAACAATCCCACCCAATCTTCAAAACATAAACATGACATCATCTAGTCATCCAACTTTTTTGAGATATCAATAATCTAGCATACCATTTCAACATGTGCAACAAGCTCCACTTGAAGGGCTAATGTTTGGAAAAACAAAATCCTCTACACATAACTCCCTCCTAGGAACATACCTCGAGTATTTAAAAGAGCCTCTTGACAAAAACATTCGTCGGGTTATACTACCATGACCTATCCCCGAGCTTCCAAAATTTAAAGGAGAAGGAGATCCAAACTCCCACATTAAATCCTACACCACAATGATAAGAGAACTCCTCCCTTGGGATGTGGTTGTAGAAAAAATCTTTTTGAAAACTCTTGAAGGCATAGCTCTGGATTGGTACTATCACTTACTAGAAGCTTCAATTCACTTGCACAGACAACTAATCAGAGAGTTTTTCATGGCACTCAACATGAATAGACTCGTTAAGACAGGAATATGAGAATTTTTAACAATCAAACAAGAATCCAACGAGTCGGTTGCACATTTTATCACACGATGGAGGAAAGTTCTCTATTCTTCAACTAGTGCACCAAACATGGATCATAGAGAACATTGTGACCTCTTCTCACATGCTCTCAATAATGACATACGAGAACAATTACAAAAACTCCCTTACAAATCATATGAAGAGGTACTTGAAAGTACCCTTAGAATTGACCAAGATGCTATCAATAGTGGAAGAATGGAGTATGATTCCAACAGAAGGTTGATAAACCATGATACAAATAACAAATCTTGGACAAACGATCAAGACATAGATGGGTCAACAAGCACTTCACCATCTAGAAACAACAACAATTGTGACTACAATAGTCATACAAGTTTGGGAAATGAAAATGCTAACAACTATCCCTTGAGAATCAACAAGAAGTCATACAATAATCATTATAAATCTTGAGATCACAATCATGATATAAATTGCTCATTTCACAAGAGAAGGGGGCATGAGGTCAATTCATGTCGGGGTACCATCGCTTCATATCCAACCTCCCAAAACATCAACAAAAAGAATTCATGGACAAATTCTCACAAGATGAAGAACTTAGTCCCAGCAACTTTGATCAAAACACCTTAGGCCTTGTGGAATTAGATAAAGATCAAGAAATTTGTGTCAGCCAAGGACCAAAATGACCAGATGACACTTCCAACAATTCAAAATTTTCTCGCATGCTAGAGCTTATCAAGAGTTCTCCTACACACAAGAAAGCTCTCCTCAAAGCTTTAGATCTAGACCATATAGCTCAAAACACTCCAAGTGAAAAGTGTTTTTCTTCAACATTTGATTTTGAAAAGTTACCCTCAGACAATGACATATCTAAACAAGGAGACCTCACCCTCCATCTTATAGTCCAAATGCAAGATTGTTCCATTAAATGTGTAATGATTGATGATGGATATGCAATCAACATAGTCTCCAAACATTCAAACCATGAGTAAGGTCAATCTTCAAATCACATTGGGTCCAAAAACCCTCCCAACTGAATTTTATGTCATCAATGAAGAAACCACTTACAACATGATCCTAGGAAGGCCTTGGATCAATAGGATGAGGGCCATTCCATCCACATTATTTCAAGAATTACACTTCTCGTACATGGGACAAACCCACATCATCAAAGGAGATCTTGATCCTTTCAGCCTTTATAGAGTTGAACAAGTCAAAAAGAAGGGAAAGTCCATGGAAACCACTAGTGACCCAAAAATCACCACTTTTGAAAAAGGAGAGATTAAAAAGAAATTGCAAACATAGCCAAGACCTCAAAATGTATAGGAAAGGGGGCAATAGGAGAATTCCCCTTTGATCCCCACTCAACAAAGTCTTACGCTCCATTCAACTTAGTGGCCATTCCAATTGAACCAGACATAAACATCCCTATGGTTGAAATCATGACTAAAGAAGAAGAACCAGAATCTGCACAAAAACTAGGAGAGTCAACACCAACTTCAATTACCCCTCAAAAGTTCAAAACAAGCAACAAAACTATACAAGAATAAAAAGTGGTAAAGCTAGGGGGAAAATCATCAAACAATAAAACATGTGAGTACAAGAAACTCCTCATTGAATGCAAAAACATTTTTGTACCAAGTCTTCGAGTGTCCTTGTAAAGGCTTTCAAGCAAAGTTTAGACCAAATTGGATAGGTCTAGAAATAGTTAAGGAAGACGTAAAAAATGATGCTACCTATTGTGCATCATGGAAGGAAAAGCTCTTACCATCTCATAAAAAGCATAAAATATAAAAATACCCAAAAAAATCAAATATTCCAAAAACAAAAAAAATTACAAAGATCAAAAATGTCAAAAAGAATTTGTTTCTTGCATTTCAGTATCATTTTGTTCATCTTGGATTATAGTGAATGATTCGCTCTTATATTATTTTCATTTCAGTAAGGAGTCTAAGGTTTCCTAGATATATGTGATCCTTTTAGAACCTAGAGATTCCCCATTTTCATAATCACTATTATCCCTTTTTCATTCCCAGTGATTCTAATCAAAGCCTAGCTCTTAGCTTTACACTGATCCTAGTTTTAATGAGTCAAGATGTTAGGTCTAAACAAAGTCAATATTCAAACCCACAGTGTTCAAAGGAAGCTTACAAGTAGACCTTCCCATTTTTTCCCTAGTAGTAGAGAAGTCTGACCAGATTACAAAAAATTTAGGTGGTGCTCAACCCCTTATCTTTCCTAGCCAAAAATGTCAAGAGGATCAAAACTCAGAAGAAAGGAATCTAAAATTCAAGTGAATAAAAAAAATGAGTGATCAAAATAAGAGTATTCAGAGATCAAAGCATCGCATATCAAAAGTTCCAAAAAGCATTCATTTCTTGAAAAGTCAAAAATCCAAAAAAATGAGAAAATTCAAGTGAGGAAAATACAAAAAAAAAGTGAAAAGAAAAAAAAAGAGATACAAAAAAAGAGTGAAAGAGAGAAGATTGTTGAATGTCCGTACTCTTGGGTGGAGATCAGTCTAAGATCAAAGCCTCAAGAGTGACATTCTAACAGAGAAAGAAAGGTACAAAGCACACACACACACTAGCTGAGCAAAACTGAAGAATCTAGTAGCCTATAGGATCATCTTCTACCAAAGCACCCTTTTTCTTTCCTATTTATCCTTTACCCTAGGTCTACCTTGCTTGCCATCTATGATCTAAGTCTAGTGAATACCAATAAAATTTGTTATTTGTCTAAGTTGAAAACTTGTCAAATTGTCTTATCTAGATAAGGATCAGTGTTTAGCCTTTAGCAAAGCCCAAAATCAGAAGCACTCCATTTTCACTCCCGCTCCCCACTTGAGTTAAAAATCCTATCTCATAGCCTTGAATAGGTCTCTTATATCAGGACAACTTGCAATCCCTTGGATTGAAAATCATATTAAAGAGCAGTCATGTTGTTTGTTCCATATTGCATTCATATCAAAACCAGAAAAAGAGTTCCAAAGAAATAAAGCCAATGTCATAACTCATGGCATTCCATAGAAATAAAAGTTTCATTTCAGCATCACTTGTGTTCTTGCATCTACATATCATCACTTGCATTCATATATATATTCCTAAAAAGACAAAAACAAATTGCATCATCTATATGTGATCATCTTAGCTATGCATTCTCATAAGAAAAATAAAATCTCTAGCCAACCGTATGCACAAAAGGGAAAGTGAAGTACAAGATGTCAACTAAATCTATGTATGGATCTCATCAAATTAGGTCTTATAACAATAAGTGTAAAACAATGTCTGAGCACAAGTCACTCCTCCAACAAGTCAAAAGAACAATACTATGTAATCAAGTACACGAGTCTCCCCATGCAAGGGGGCAAGGGTAGAAATATCTTAAATCTAGGTCTCTCAAAAACCTGAAGGAGTGTCAAATCAAACCTTTGTAAAATCTCCACAAAAACCATAAAAATTGGAAAATTTGAAAAAACCTAAAAAAAATTGTAAAACATCAAAATCCTTAAAAATCAAATATGTTCTTCAAAATCTACAATAAAAAGGAGAATCTATTCTCCTCCTCTCTAGCTTAGCATGTGTTCTTTTACTTTTATGCATCTCTTTCGTGCGTCATGTTGCATGCATTAATTCCTACAGGTCCAAACCGAGAATGGTAAACAACTAGTCAAACTCGAACGATCCATGGTAAGTTCGTCATTTCAGTTTTCATTATTCATTTTGATACATTTAAATGCTAGACTAATACTAGTTATTGTAGGAAAATCAACAACATGTAAGGCCTAGTTCGGGAACGGTACCTACCTTTCATGTAGACTACCGTCCCCAAGGGGGCAAATATGTAAGCACAAAAATCATGCACAGCCTCCATGAGGACCCCTATGATGATTTTAATCATTGTCACGTATATGTAAGCATGCAATAATGTCCTCTAAGCAGAAGACCTCTTGATGACATGTCTTCTTTCTTGTCTTGTGTTGTTTCCTCTCTATTGATTTCTTTCTCTCCCCGTTTGCAACACTTTTTGACACTTTTTGTGAAACTTGTCGATTTGCATTTTTTGAGCTTTCAACCTTGCTCCTAAGCCTTGTAAGCATCTTGTAGTTGATTTTTCACCTTTCCCCTATGTTTTTCATCTTTTGCATCCCCTAGAAGCCTTCTAGAGGTCCCCCCTATCAATCTCCCACTTTTGGTTTTTAGTTTTGCTCAACCAATCCAAATCTCCCCTATTATTTATGGATCTCCCCCAGGAGATCCTACAGGTGCAAGTGGAGATTTGGATTCTTTCACATGACTGAACTATTTCTAGAGGCATAACACCTCCTTTTCCTCTCTTCTATCATTTCCCACCATGCAGTTCTTCAGAAAACCCTGTCTTTCCTAGATCTCCCTCAGGTGACCTAGGGTCGCCCCCAGGTGACCCTACTAATGAAAGGGGAGACCCTGTCGTGTTTCTAGCCATGGAAAAACTTGAGTTTCCCACTCAATTTAGCTCCATTTTTGCCCGTTTTTCTTCCAGTTCACATGATTTTTGATGCCTTAGATGGAGTTGACTATTTCATGCACCCACACATGCATAATTTGTTGAGAATCAAGAACACTAAGGGGGGGTGAATCAATGTTCTCCAAAACTTATTGCTTTGTTCCTTTATTAATTTAACACATACATCCAAAAGAAAGAAGCATGAATACAAGAATAGAAACAATAAGATCACAACACATGAACACTAAGATTTTTATGTGGAAACCCAGTTAAGGGAAAAACCACAGTGGGGGTTAACCCACAAGAATTTATACTCTGTTAAAAGTATTACAAATGGGGAAGGCACATGCCTTTAGGGAGCACTGCCCAGAGCTCACTACTCCAAGAGGCTCACTGCCAACAGAAATGATTACAAGAAGATTACATAATGTTTGAGCTGATGAATAACATCTACCAATGCAAAAATTTAGTTCCGGTTAAGCACAAAATACTGATCTTACACACTTCATCCTTACTCTGCCCTGTTTCACTCTTCAACCATAATCCAAGCTTAGATCTTCACCTTCGCACTTCTTTCTGTCATTTTCACACTTACTTCATCATTACATTTCTATCACACATCAAAACACTCGAATCCATCAGCTATATATATCCACATCAAGAAATTCAATCAATTGTAGTCGGCTTCAAGAAAACTTTGAACATTTATTAAGAACTCTACTCTGTTGGCTGAATCCATGCACAAACAACAATGTGGACCAAAAACTTGTGTTCTCAAATCATCAATCATGTTAGCCAATACCATTGTTTATCACAAATAGCTTAACCAACAACTTTTATTCATCCGGACTAAGATCAAATACTAGGTTACCTATTCTTCTTCTGACTGTACTGACTAACTGGAACCTGATACTCAGATGCTTATAACTTTTGAATCCTTCATCACTAGAGGCTAAATTTTTGCATTTAGATAGTCTTGACAATCCTTAGCACTCCCTCAGATCCGCAGCACACTGTGATTTACCACCGGAGAGATCCGGACCAAGATACTAGACCCTGTCACATGCTCTATTTCTGACTACTTGGACTTAGACAAATCTTCACTCTGACTTCCGGTATGAACAAATTATGTAATGTGGATGTGTAAGATAGGCTTAGTTTCCATCAATGACAACACTTGTCATACATAGAAGTGTCTCTTGCCAACAATCTCCCCCTTTGGCATTAATGGCAACACTTAGTGAAAAATGACTAAGTGTCAGAACAACTCCCCCTTACTTTGTACACTTATGCTTTTCACTATTCTCCAGTACTCCTCCTTTGCTGGATTCCTCATTTTTCACTGCTCTTCACTCCCCCTTTGACATCAATGGCAAAGGGTGGGATCTACAAACCAGAATTTACACAAAAATTCTATATACCAAGCTGCATATGTACAAACAATCCTTAAGTCCTGTTTACATAAACTTAAGCATATCACCAAAAATGTTTTTCAATAGTGCCAGCTCACTATCCCAGCTCTTCTTCATATTGTTCAAAATTGAGATGTGACCATTGAATAGAAATGCGTGTGACTCTACCTTCCATAGATCAGTGGGGTCACTTTTCTGAGCGACAGCTTGGGCTTCGGTCAAGGCATTGAATGTTGCTTCCATTTTGGGGGAAATTAGTCCCCAAAGCTCACTCATCCTTGCCTCAATGTTCCAGACACTCCTTGTTTGTCACTGATGTTGTCAAAGGATCAAAAGATTTGGATACACTTGATAGCTTTTGCTTAGACTCCTTTATTTTATCTTCAATATCCTCTATAACTTTAGGACAAGATAAGAAAAATTTATATACATTTCCTCCTTCTATAAGAGCATTTTGAATACTCTTTACACTCGTATCCAGCACAATTCTATCTACTCCAGTCATCCCTTTTAGAGCATCAAATCTTTTACCATTGAATTTATTTTGAACCTTGACCTCTACAGACTTTTCAAGAGATTCAAAATGAGTACTTATAGAGTTTATCAAGTTCTTTAACTGACCAGAGGGGAAGCTGATGAGTCCTTCTAGTATGTTGGCATGATTTTCTCCAAAATCCCTGATGCCAGACCAAGTAGCTCACTGTCTTCTATATGAGACTTTAAAATATCTTCTCTAGCCTTAGCTTGTGCGAGAGAGGCCCACTTTATCTTTTGAATTGGTGAAAGACTATCCAAATTGATTGGACCTTTCAACTCTTTTGCAACTAGTTTATAATTTTCCAAAATTTCTTTCACTGCTTTTGCAGTGTCTCTTGCCCAAGATGCTGATGTATCTATTTGATCCTTATCGGTACTGTCAACCAGATTGTCCTGCTTGGGCTCTTCATTGACCTTTGTAATCTCTTCTTCTTTTTAATTTTTGTCCTTGGCTTTTTCTGCTTCTTGGTCCTTAGCTTTTTCTATTTCATGCTCTTTATTCTTCAATGAATCATCTTCAGTTTGAGCAGCTATTTCAACATTCACCTTTGTATCTTCTTTGTTTATTGCTTCCTCTTCCGGAACTAAGGAGTCATCTATCTTAGTTTGTTTCTCATTGATCTTCAATTCTTCGACATCCAGAATTGAGGAATCAATCACATCATCAATCTCTTCCTCAACAATGGGAAGATTATGCCTTTTCAATGCACTCAGAAAAATCTCCTGAGTATCTTTGACTATCTCATTGGTTTCACCAAGCATGAGTTTATTCATTCTTTTCTTACTCCTGAAGTCATCTTTCACCTCTTTGAATATCATGTTCATTTGATCTGGAGTAATATTAGGGCACAATTTTATCAACACATGCTCCCTAAGCTCAATGTCTTTACTTTTTGCATTTTATTTTCTTAACTCTAGAACATCTGCAAGACCTTTTGGGATTTCAGAAGTTATTTCAATTAAAGCCTTATTGTAGATATTCAGATATTTGACTATTGCTTCCTCTAGAACCTTCTTATCAGAATCACTGTAATCATCATAAAATTCAGTCATTAGCCTTAAGTTTCCATCTATAGTGACTGATTTTATGATGTCATCCACAGAAAGAGTAGGCTTTTCATCATATGTTTCAATTTTTTCTTCTTGCTTACCCTTTTGCTTCTAGAGGGCTTCTCCTTAGATACCTTGGCTACTTTTGTACTTGAGGCCTTCAACTCTTTGACCTCAACATCAGAATCAATTTCTTCTTCATCATTTTTCATGCTTTTATATGTCTAGGAGGCCTTAGTTTTCACCCTTTTCCTTTCTTTTTTGGATGATTTGCCTTCCGATTTCTTAGGTTTGGAAGGTTTTGGGGGAACAGGGGCAGCAATAGAGCTCCTAGTAGTCCTTCATGTGGAGGAGGATTCTACCAGAGCACTTCCTTATTTCTTATCCTGCTTCTCCTTCTCAGCTTTTTCTATCCTTTCTATGTTCTGCTTCACAGCTTCCCTAGTTATGCTAATGCTTTCAGCATACATTTCTACTTGCTTTTGAACTTTCCTCTTGATTTCAGGTTCTCTGATCTCAACATATAGTTTCACACTTAGCTCCTTATATGTCCCAAATCTTTCAACTGTTGTGTCCTTTGGCTTGCTCAAAAGGTGTTGAGCATACATATCCAATATTTGCTCATCAACCTCATACCCCATGGGCATGATCCATACTTTTCTTGGTTCAACAGCTTCCATTAAACACTGATCTATATCCACCATAAAGCAAACTGCATCCTTGTATTTTTCAACCACAAATGTAGGAATTCTCCCCCTTGAATGCATCATGTTTTGAATTTTTTTGAAGAAACCCCAAAGAGCAGTCCTTTGGGCATTGGAGTCACCAATATTGTTCAAGTTCTCTCTTATTTGAATAGCAACAGGTTTATCATTGGTCCAACACATGCTTTTCTTGTGGGGCAACTCATTCATGAAATAGAAGAACAAACACAAGACCAATATACCATATTTGAGGGTATTATTTTTATCCTTCTTAACCTTATTCAAATTTTCCATTAGCTAGTTCTGTAGCAACTCACACAAGTCATAATCAACATTCTATCTCAACATCTGATAAGCTACATAGATAGTTGTACTAGATACAGAATTTTCCCTGCTGGAATGATAAATCTTATATCCAATCACCATTGAAGTAAATTTGACATCTGGATCAGTGATGTCATTTATAGTCATTGCCCTTTTGTCAAACCTTGAATCGGTAGCATCAGTTATGGTTTGATTCTTTACTGATTTCAACATTGGCAGTCCACCGGATGAGTTTAACCCTATCACGGCCTTGATGACATCCTTGGTGATCTTGAAAGGTTTCATTAGCCATAAAAACTCATCATGCATTTGGCTTAAAACATACTAGACCCATTCAACTTCATTGAAGGATGGAAACCCTATAATCTGAATGAAATGTTTATCGTGCAGTGCCTTATACTCAGGTTTAGGACCTTTTATTTCATCCCTTAGATGATTCTTGAACAAATCTACTAACCTTGAGTCACCAAATTCATCTATGCTCGCATGAATATGGGCCCTAATATCTTCAACATGCAATACACCATATGGAACTTTTGAGAAGGCACCTAACGGGTTGACTTCTACTGATTTTTTTGGATGCATCTTGGATTTGGGTTGGGGCCTTTCAGTAATATAAACAACCAATGGTGAAGCCATTGCAAAAGATTAAAAGTTTAAGGCTTCATAGAAAAATACCTTTTTCTTCCACGGAATTAGGGTTAGCTGATGAATTCGCCAGTCACACTTCAAATCCTTGAAATCTTAGCTCAGGTGCTCTTCATCTTGCTCTCTTTGAATGCAAAGTGATCCAAATGGTTGAATGAATGAGTTTTTATCCTCCGCAAAACCTAATTTGTCATTGTAATAAATGCTCTACCCTAATACATCCGGTTACACTGTTTCTACATGCAGTCAATCTTCAATTGCTCCACAATCAATCACATTTGCTTTTTTTCTTCCAGAATTTGCTTCAATAGATTTGCAATAGGCTTCTTTATCTTCATTCATCATGCCAGATTCAGGAACCCACTTACTGGTAGGGGAAATTTGATTTTCAATGCAACTCCCCCTGAGCCAGAGCTCTTAATTCAATTCCTAGAGGAATTAACAGCATTGGATTTCGGTGCGAACCCATCACCTTCATTGTTTGCATCTTTCTTCACCCATGTTTTATTCATTTCTTTCTAAATCTCATTCACATCTATTTTGCCTTTGCCTTTGTCCATCTTCTGCTCTGTTCTTCCTGTCTGTGAGTTCACCTTTTTACTTTTGCAAAATTTAGCAATGTGTCCAGATTTGTTGTGGTTAAAACATATAGTCTTGTTTCTCTGACAATCACATTTTGGAGCAATTTTAGATCTACATTGCATTGCCATATGCCCAAACTTGTTGCAAGTAAAACATCTTCCATTAAAAACTTGTTTGTTCTTAGGAGGATTCCTTGAACCACTTCTGCATTCCTCAGCCTTATGACCTATCCTTGTTGGGATAAGGTGCCATTAACCTTGTAAATCCCATTATTGTATTATTCCATTTATTATTTGTAATTACCCATAAGGGATGTACAAGTTTCATCGGCAAAAGTAAAAATTATTTATTGTCCACGGTAATTACAGAGTTGCTACAAGGTAAGTCCCAGAGTTACCGACAGTAGTTACTAGATGTCATTTACTATGGTAAATGGTAATTGGTCAAAGTGGGGTGCACATGTGGAGGAATAATCTATTTTTAGTGTTATGACGCACATCATAGATGTCGTAAGAGGGTGTAAGAGATTCTATGACAACTGTAAGTTGTCATAAGAATCTATGACACTTATAATAGCATATGATGTGTCATAAGATGTTGTAAGTGGCTATTTTTAGCCCCAAGGCATTCAAGCTTGCATGGACACATTTTTCCAAATGTAGGATGCATGTATGACAGCATTTATGACCCCGTAAGAGGCTATTCTTGGCCATGGATGCCCAAGGTTGTATTGTTGACTCTTAACAAGTGTTATGGGCTTGTAAGAAGTCATTTAATGTCTTGAGGTTGTGTAAATTCTATATAAACCACAGTATAGTAGATGATATGCATAATAATAGTTTGCAAGTACCCAGGTTCTGCCAGAGTGAAGGTTGGAGGATAGAGGAAGTGAATCTATTTGTAATCTCCTTTTGTGAAGATAATACAACTTGACCTCTTTTCTTGGTGGAGTTTTTTACCCGAAAGGGTTTTCTCCATGTTAAACACTTGTGTTATGTGCTTCACTCTGCTTCTAGTATATTTATGTATTGTGGGTTTATGTTTTGTTACAATCTCCATTGTTAATAGCACACAATTGAAGATTGCTAAAATTTATCTCGAATCAGATTTCCATTGAAGTAATGTTGCTTTCATTTCTAACATTTGGTATCAGAGCCTGGCTAGCTTTGACTCTTGGGTGGTAGTGTGGAAGCTGTAGCTACAGTAGGAGATTTGGTTGTGTATATTTTGTAGATCTTGTGTTGTTATTATGGATGCATCCACCATTGCATCAACCTCTCGTTTAGACATTGAGAAGTTCAACAAAATGGGGTATGAGTTGTAGAAGATGAAAACATAAGATTTGTTGGAAGAAAGAAACTAATGGTTGGCTATTCAAAAAGAGAAGAAACATGATGATGTCTCTCAAGATGAGTGGGATAGACTGGATAACAAGGCACGAAGAACCATCTGGTTGTCTCTTTCAGACTCTGTCCTATTGAATGTCACAAAGGAAGAGACTGCATACAAGTTGTGGAAATGGTTGGGTGAGATCTATCAAGCCAAGAGTATGGTAAATAAACTTTATTTAAAAATAAAATTGTTTTCCATGAAAATGCGAGAAGGTGAACTAGTTGCAGAGCATTTAAATTCTTTTCATTTGCTAGTGAGTCAACTTGATTCAGTAGATGTTTAGGTTAGTGAAGAAGATAAATGTATCTTACTTCTTTGTTCTTTACCCGAGTCTTGGGAGAATGTTGTCCTTTCTATCACTACTAACCCTGCGGATCTGAAGTTGGATACTCTTGTTTCAGTGCTACTATCACATGAATTGAGGAAGAAGAGTTTAGATAGTTCAGGGGATACTCTCAGTGTCAGGGGAAGGTCTAAGGAAAGAGGACCTAAAGGAGATTAGAAAGGGGCTAAGGACAAGTCCAAGGGCCGGTCTAAGACTCTTGGTAAAAAGAACAGAGTTAAGTGTTGGAACTGCGGTAAAAGGGGACATGTGAAGGAGTGCAAAAATGCCAAGAAAAAGTGGGAGAGTGCTTCAGATAAGTCCTCGAATGCAGGTGAAGAAGTATTACTTTCTGCATGTAATCTTGTTTCTAATGATCATTGGTTGGTTGACTCAGGATGCTCATTTCATATGACTCTGCATAAGGAATGCTTCTCCTCATATGAAGAATATGATGGAGGTAATATCTACCATGGTGACAACTCTTCATATCCGATTGTCAGGAAAGGAAAGGTATTGTTGTGTTTCAGTGATGGGAGGATTAAAACCCTCCCTGGTGTTTTGCATGTTCCTGGATTAGCTAGAAATATGATTCTAGTTTCAAAGTTGAATGATTTGGGAATGCATGTGACATTTGACAAGCATGGCTACAAATTGGTGAGAGGGAACTTGGTGGTAGTGAAAGGGAAGAGATTCAGGAATTTGTTTAAGATTGAAGCCACTACAGTTTGTAATGCCTCCTATGTATCTAAGGCCACTACTAAAAATACATGTATGTTGTGGCATCGTAGATTGGGCCACACAAGTAATAATGTATTAAAAACTATTAAGAATAAAAATTTGTTGGATGCTTTCTCCTATTCTGATGAGCACTTTGATTTCTGTGAGCATTGTGTGTTTGGTAAACAAAATAGAAAATCATTTCCTTCAGGAAGCAATAGAGAAAAAGAGAAGTTATAAATTATTCATAAGGATGTATTTGGACCTGTGGATAATGAATCTATCAGAAAATCTTGTTATTTTGTAACCTTCATTGATGATATATCCAGATTTACATGGATTTATTTTATGAAGCATAAATCTAAAGTTTTCACTAAGTTTAAGGAATTCAAAGTCTTAGTAGAGAACCAATCAGGTTTAAAGATAAAAATATTAAGATTTGACAATGGAGGGGAATATTGCTCTAAGGAATTTGATGAGTTTTGCAAGCATGCAGGTATAATCAGACAAAAGACAACTCCGTATACACCACAGCAAAATGGTGTTACAGAAAGGATGAATCAAACAATTATGGAAAGGGCCAGAAGTATGCTTAGTGATGTACAGTTGGATAAATGTTTTTGGGCAGAGGTTGTGTGTACTACTTGCTACTTGATAAACAAATCTCCTTGTAAGGCTCTTGATTCGACACCTTATGAAGTGTGGACAGATAAGAAACCTTCTATTTCACATTTAAGGGTTTTTGTCTGTGAGGATTTTGTTCATGTGCCTAAGGAAAAGTGATCTAAGTTGGATCCAAATGCTGAAAAGTGTAC
Organism: Cunninghamia lanceolata; assembly: GCA_027924645.1. NCBI lineage: Eukaryota > Viridiplantae > Streptophyta > Pinopsida > Cupressales > Cupressaceae > Cunninghamia > Cunninghamia lanceolata. Next base: position 3,168,282 of record BSBN01000467.1, on the reverse strand, counting down.
ATTCATTGGATATGGTGATAATGTCAAAGGTTATAAGCTTTGGAATCCACTAACCCGCAAGATTATCTTTTCTAGAGATGTTATTTTTAAGGAACTTGGAGCTATTTCTGAACCTGAGCAGCCAAAAGAAAAATATGAAAAGGTAAAGAAGGTACACTTTGATTTAGAGCAGCAAGATGCACCTCAGGAAGAATAGAATGATGGATTGGGGGATGAAAAAGAAGAAGAAGATTCAAGTAGTTCTGATGAAGATGAATCTATTGATACAGAAGAAGTTGGTGCAGATGATCATGTAAAAGAATGAGTAGAGTCTCTTACTCCACCCTTGAGGAGATCCACAAGACAACGAAATCTAGTTGATAGGTATAGCCCACCAGATTTCCATTGTGTATATGCTTTATTAAGTACTAACGATGAACCTAGATCCTATAGGGAAGCTATTTCTATAGATGATAGTGAGTCTTGGCAGTTAGCCATGCAGGAGGAGATGATGGCTTTAGACTCTTGTAACACCTAGGATCTTGTTTGTTTTCCCAAAGGAAGAAAGACCATAGGATGTAAGTGGGTCTTCAAGAAGAAGTTTGGAGCAGATGGATCATTGGAGAAGTACGAGGCTAGACTGGTAACCAAGGGCTACTCCCAGAGAGAGGGAGTTGATTTTGGTGAGATATTCTCTCCTGTTGCTAAATTGACTTCTATTAGATTTCTCTTATCCATTGCTGCAGCTTATGATAGGGAGATTGAGCAAATGGATGTTAAGACTGCGTTCTTACATGGAGATCTTGAAGAAGAAATTTGTATGCAATAGCCTACAGGTTTTGAGGTAAAAGGTAAAGAACATTGGGTTTGCAAGTTAAAGAGGTCTCTTTATGGTCTTGAACAGTCCCCCAAAATGTGGTATCAAAACTTTGACTCATTTGTTTTGAAATTGGGTTTTGTTAGAAGCGAGAAGGATCACTGTGTTTACATTTATTGTGTTGATGATTCTATACTAGTTATTTCTTTGTATGTTGATGACATGTTTTTCAGCAATACTAAGGGTATGATCAGTGAGCTTAAAGCCCAACTTTCAGGTGCATTTGGGATGAAGGATTTTGGTGCTACAAGGTATATTTTGGGAATGGAGATCAGGAGGGACAAAGTTAACAAAAATCTTTGGTTGTCACAAAGTAAGTATGTGAATACTATTTTGCAGAGGTTTAGTTTGCAGAACTGTAACCCAGTTAGAGTTCCTTTACCCATTGGTACTAAGATTTCATTAGATATGTGTCCAAAGACTGAGGATGATCTTGAGGATATGTCTAATGTGCCATATGCTAGTGTTGTAGGGATTTTGATGTATGCAATAGTTTGCACTAGACCAGATATTGCCCAAGCAGTGGGAGTTTTGAGTAGATTTATGTCTAACCCTGGTAGACAACATTGGAACTATGTGAAGATGGTGTTTAAATATCTTGTAGGTACTCCTGATCATTGATTGGTTTATTCTGGTACTGATAGTGTTGATAAATCTTTAGACATACAGGGTTTTGTTGATGTAGATTGGGCAGGTGACTTGGATAGTCGAAGGTCCACTAGTGGCTATGTGTTTACTCTGTTTGGAGGTGCAGTGAGTTGGATGAGTAAGAGGTAGCCCACAGTTGCTTTGTCCACCATAGAAGTAGAGTATATGGCTGCTACTCATGTCTCTAAGGAGGCAGTTTGGTTGAGGAGACTATGTATAGGTATTGGTTTTGATTGCAGGATCATTCAGATTGGTTGTGATAGCCAGAGTGCTATTTGTTTGGCCAAGAATCCCATGTATCATGCTCGGACAAAGCATGTTGATGTTCAGTATCACTTTGTTCGAGAATTGGTTGCAAATGGTGAAATTGAGCTGAAGAAGATAGACACTCAGGAGAATGTTGTAGATTCAGTGACTAAGCCTATGATCTCAGAGAAGTTCATATGGTGTAGAGAGGCCATGGCTCTTGTTTCTAGTGCCTGATTATTTTTCATTTGATTTCCTATGGGTTGATTTACAATGTATAATTTCAAGTGGAAGAATGTTGCGATAAGGTGCCATTAACCTTGGAAATCCCATTATTGTATTATTCCATTTATTATTTGTAATTACCCATAAGGGATGTACAAGTTTCACTAGCATAAGTAAAAATTATTTATTGTCCATGGTAATTACGGAGTTACTGCACTATAAGTCCCAGAGTTACCAATGGTAGTTACAGGATGTCATTTACTATGGTAAATGGTAATTAGTCAAAGTGGGGTGCACATGTGGAGGAATAATCTATTTTTAGTATTATGATGCACGTCATAGATGCTGTAATAGGGTGTCAGAGATTCTATGACAACTGTAAGTTGTCATAATAATCTATGACACTTATAATAGCATATGGCATGTCATAAGATGTTGTAAGTGGCTATTTTTAGCCCCAAGGCATTCAAGCTTTCATGGGCACATTTTCCCAAGTGTAGGATGCATGTATGACAACATTTATGACCCCGTAAGAGCCTATTCTTGGCCATGGATGCCCAAGGTTGTATTGTTGACTCTTAACAAGTGTTATGGGCTTGTAAGAAGTCATTTGATGTCTTGAGGTTGTGTAAATTCTATATAAACCATAGCATAGTAGATGAGATGCATAATAATAGTTTACAGCTACCCAAGTTCTACCGAAGTGAAGGTTGGAGGACAGAGGAAGTGAATGTATTTGTAATCTCCTTTTGTGAAGATAATAGAACTTGACCTCTTTTTTTGGTGGAGTTTTTTACCTGAAAGGATTTTCTCCACGTTAAACACTTGTGTTATGTGCTTCATTCTACTTCTGGTATATTTTTGTATTGTGGGTTTATGTTTTGTTACAATCTCTATTGTTAATAGCACACAGTTAAAGATTGCTAAAATTTATCTTGAATCAGATTTCCATTGAAGTAGTGTTGCTTTCATTTCTAACAATCCTTTTGCAATTAAAGCATTGACTAGAGAAAGATGATTCATTTTGATTTACTTGACTTCTACATGGATTAGCTCTATGACCATACTTATTGCATTTGAAACAATTGCCATTGAAATATGGATACCTTTAAGCATTAGGTTGTCTTACCGAAGGTCTTCTAGGATTCCTTCTTTGTTTTCTTGCTTCAGGATTTCTTTGATGGGATCCAAAGCTCTCACCTTTCTCAAATCCCAGACCATGCTTATCATCTGCCATCTTCCAACTATCAAGCAACACTTCAAGTTTGGCTGAGATTATCTTGAATTTTTCTTTATATTCAATTGCAACTTCTAGGTCATGTTTGAGAATGACAATTTGCCTTTCAAGTTCTTCCTCATTTTCCTTACTTTCATGTAGATCAGACTCTAGATGGCCAATTTTTCTGTCCAATCTGCAGCATTCTTCTATTCTTTCTTTCAGAGATTGATTCAGTTTTTCTTTAGTCTTCTTCCTTTCTTCAATTTCCTTGGTTAGCCTCATCACCTTGGATTCCATCTCATGTTTTAGGACAACTTCTGTAGACACCTAAAATTGGCTCAGGTTGAATTAAGTAAATATTTTAATATTTATCTTAATTCTTATTTTTTTATGTCAATTAAATAAATATTATAAGTTTATTTGATTGGTTCATTATCCCATAATTAAATAAAATTATTTTATTTAATTAAATTCTCTAAATTCTTCTAATGTCTCAAGTCCTAAAATCCACCTCATCAATCCACCTCATCTCTTCCACCTCACCATGTTGCACATATAATTAAATATTCTTAATATTTAATTAGCTGATATCCTTCATTTTCCAAAATAAATCTTTAAATCAATTAGCCTTCACCCATTGAATATTTTATTCAATGTTCCCCACTAGCCTTCACCAATTGAATATTTTATTCAATGTTCCCCACTAGCCTTCACCCATTGAATATTTTATTCAATGTTCCCCACTAAACTTCACCAATTGAATATTTAATTCAATGTCCCCCACTCTTCCCAAACAATTGAATATTTAATTCAATTGTCATAATCCACTATTTTCAAATAAAAGATTTTTAATTCACCCATTATGAATTAAAGATTCACTTTTATTCCTAGCCATTGATGTCATCTGTTAATCCTCACCCTCCATTCTATTTTCAGAAATTCTATAAATAGAACCCTCTTTTAAGCCATTAAAGAGATTCATTATTGCATCAAATCTATACTCAAAAATTCTCTCATTCCACTTTCCAAGTATCCTCCATTATTGTGTATTGAAGCTCATCTTCAATCACACAAGGTATCAATAGCCATTCTTCCTTTGGCATCTTCAAACAAGTAAGCAAGCTAAAAAGAGCTTCTGAGGGCTTCAATCAAGATCAAAGCAAGATAGGCAACAATGGAAAATGACAGGTAAATGGGTTTTGTAAGTATTTCTACTTCTTTGGTTTGATTCCTCTTTATCTTCACATTCTATTGATGTTTGGGTTTTGTATGTTTTCATTAGTTTGAAACTAACTCTCATTCTCCCCCTCACATTTTGGTGCCCACCGTGGGGCCCTTGCCCCTTTATTAATCAAAAAATGAGTGTTTACAGTGGCAGGTTTAGGCAAGTTTCTTTTTCAGGTCCGTGTAGGAAAAAAAGGTGAAGAAACAGGTTTCTGACAGTAGTTTTGCGCATTCACACTCTACAGTTGCGCATTTGTCCTCCGCAGCTGCACATACAATCATATTGTGCATTTAACCTACATAGTTGCACATCCACCTTCCACAGTTGCGCATACTCTGAAGTTGCGCATTCATACTACACAGTTGCGCATCCAATCCTGACTGCAGAAACTAAACATAAGTTGTGCATATACTCTTTATTGTTGCGCATCCGTCAGATTTGCGCATTTACTCTGTAATGTTGCACATTTGTCCTCTGTTTTTGTGCATATACTACTCTTGCACATATACCTTGTAAGATTGCGCATTCATCCTCTATATTTGTGCATTCATTTAGCAGGCGCATACACTCCCTGTTTCTGCGCATTCAAGCTGCAGTGGTGCACATTTGTTCCCTACTTTGCTGTTGTATAGTTTTTGATCTTTGCATCTTGAGCTAACATTGGTTTTGCAGGAGTAGTGGCTGGATTAGGTCATCTAGATATTTTGCTTAGTTTATCTAGCCTAACAAGGGGTGAAGTAATCAAAATGCATTTCATGACAAAACTACACATAGTCCCTAATTAGGAAGGAAGTAATTGGACCAAATTGCTATCTTGCATTGTGGATTTGCTTTCTAGTTTAATCACTGCAATCTTCTACAAACGAGAAAAGAACAATGCTAAGATTAATCACTTTCAAAGTTAACAAATGGGAAAAGAACAATGCTATGATTAATCACTTGTCAAGTTAACTATCATGTGAGTGCACAAATTAGCTTAGCCCATTTAGTTTTTCTATTTTAACTAGGTTGGGTGAACAACTGTATTCTGTGTTTGCAAATGACAATAGGCTTATGCTCTCCCCTTAACTGGGTGATCAAAGTGCCAGACTTGTCATTCTTTTTGTTAATCCTTTAGGGGGGCCTGCCCTTAGATGCACGCTTGTCCAAGTGGGAATGACCCTGAGTGGTAACAGGCTAAAGCCAAGCCCTTCCAAGCCACTTAAAATAATGTGCTTGGGGTGAAAACCTCAAGCAACGAGTGCTGTTGTGTTACACCGACGGCCAACCTCCCCCAAAACCCTCATAGGTGCAACCCTTTGAAGCTGGGAGACTCCATAACGGAGAGTAGTGCCACCGCATGTGTAACCACTTGAATGGTTGCCCTATCTAAGAACCAATTGTATAGAAAGCCAAAAACCACTATTTGTTGATGCAAAGGGCGAAGCCCTTGAAGCGGCCTCGATTCAAGTGACTCTTAGTAGAGGTAGCAGGGACAATCCTAAGGTTGGTGTGGGTACGAGCCTAAGGAAACCCAGATTTGGTATGCGTGAGAAGTGAGTGCCGTGGAGGGGAGTTGGTGCTACTAGATCCTGAAGCTACATGCTTTGAGTGGCACAGCTAGAGGATTCAACAAGTATTGTCCCATCTTGCCTAAGTTGTACTTGTGTTTTGAGTCATAATAGTCCTAAAAATACAAAAAAATATATAAAAAGATAAAAATCATGGAAAACTTCTATGTGTTTGCTATGCTTTTGCCATAATTGAACATCAACTTCATCAGAAACACCAAATTTTCTAAAACCAAAAAACATTGAAAATCCTGAAAACAGTCCAAAAATTCCAAAAATCAGAGAAAAACACAAAAAATAGCTAGAATTGCGCATACATATTGACGTTTTGCGCATTTGAACCGACTTTTCGTGCATATGTCATAATTGTGCATTTGAACTTTGTCTTTGTGCATTTGAAAAAACCAGTGTTGCATATACATGTCGACCTGTTGCGCATATACCTCTTGTTGTTACGCATTTAAATCTGAGAGCAAAAATCCAGTATCTTCCAAAGAGAATTTGTCAAAATACTTTTCAAAAACTAGTTTAAACTTGATCTAGTTTTCAAAATGTGATCAAAGACCTTGCAAAATCCACCATCTGCACCATAGCTGCTTACCCATCCAAAATTTTGCCAAATCTTTTTCCAAGTTTCCAACAAGATTATAGTCAAATTTTCTTGATCAAAATCAAATCTCAAACAAGACCTAGTGAGCCTCCAAGTATCAAGGATTACTTATCCTTCTCTATCGGAACTCCACTAGTAGATTGTGCAAAGGCTAGTCAATATCAAGTAGGCGGATTTATAACATCCCTACTTAGACTATCACTTTTGTATACCCACCTTGTTTGACACCATCTAGATCTAAGAAGGAACCTTGCTAAAACCTTGTTTCATCATAGCATCTTGCTCAAAATCTTCCAATCTCACTCCATCCCATCTCTTTACCACCTTGCATGGTCTTGACAAGATTACAAAAACAAAAGCAGTTAGAAATGGCAGAGAAAAGTATTTTTGACGGTCATAACAATGATGAAGAACCTTCCATGGACGAGATCCTCCACATGCAGCATGACCAAAAGCTCAACGACTACTTGAAGGGGTGCTTGCCCAAGACCCATCAAAATACTTTTTATATCTAGCAAGTATAGGAGCTAAACTCCCTAAGGATTACGACGTGGAAGCTCTCAAAGAAGCTGATGAAGAGAGAATCCCTGAAGGAAGTAGACAAGGTGAAATACCCATAGAAAAGAGCAAAACAACAATTGATTCCTTAGATGCCCTAAGCCTAGTAAACCAAGACGTCAAAGCTCTCAAACAAGAAATTTTAGACATAAAAATAGGAACATCGACCAAAAACTATATCCTAGAGGATATTTCACCATATCCTTTTGATAGGTCCTTAATCATGATTCCCTTCCCCTCAAGATTTCAGGTGCCTAAATTCGATAAGTATCGAGGGAAGGGTGATCCAAGAGATCATATCAGAGAGTTCAATGCTGCTTGTCTAGAGGTCGCACATAACGATACTTACCTTATGCGACTATTTCCACGGAGCTTGGGAGGACAAGCCATGGATTGGTTCTCTAGACTGACACCTAGTACTAAGACATTCAATGAACTTGTCAACCAATTTGTCACCCACTTCTCATACAATATTGAGAACGACATCTCAATATTGGATCTCTGTAACACCAGACAGAAAGGAGGAGAATCTTTTGCTGCCTTCTTACAAAGATGGAGATAATTGGCAAGCAAGTGCCCACACCAAATACCAGAGAAATAGATGCTAGAGATGTTTGTCCACAATTTGTAAACAAACTTAAGTTACCAGATCCAAATCCAATGTCCTACATCTTTTATCAAGGTCATTGAAATGGGCCTCATCATAGAGAAAGCTCTCATCATGAAGGGCCAAATCAAACTCTACAAAGACTCTCCCAATACCAACACCAACAACGACAAACCTAGATTTTGGACAAAAAACAAGAACGTTGTGAATGATGGGGTGGTGGATGCCAAAAATGCGGCAACTAAACAACCAATTTTCAACCTATCAAATGACCCCCCGCAAAACAAACCAAGAAATACCGAATCTAGATTCGGCAACTTTCATCCTAGAAGAAAGTTCACACCTTTGGCTGAAACATTAGAAACTACCTTGCGGAAGCTAATTGCCGACAATCTCATAACGCTTCCCTCTGCATGAGAGTACGAACCAAAGGTCAAACCCCATTGGTGGAATGACAATGACTTTTGTGGATACCACGAAAATAGGGGGCACATGACCAATGATTGCATCACACTCAAATACATAGTCCAAGACTTAATAGATCAAAACAAGATATTTGTTAACGGACATACCTCAAACAGCGATCATCAGGCATTCAAGGATCCTCTTCCTAACTATGAGCAAGGAGGTCCTTCCAACAGAAATAATCATGGCTCTAACAATGCAAATTACACGAATATCAGATATGACTATGTTGTTAACCATATCTATGAAAGTGACTCACACATTAATATGATCACTATCAACAAGAATCTAGACTGCAATGTTACTACCTGTAGTAACAGAGTCACCCTTAGAGGAGCTTCCGCTCCTCCATCGAGTCAATATAGTATCATGGATCAACTCCACAAAACACCTGCACACATCTCCATGTTAGAACTGCATTTGTCTCCTTCTCCTAGGTCTATACTCGACAGAGCCTTAGCAGAAGCCTCTATTCCCACAAACCTAGTTGAAGAACAATTCCAAAACATGGTCGGTAACATCACCTCACCACACTCCCTATCATTCACTGAGAAGGATGATATGTCTATCACTCAACCCCATAACGCCTCCCTTCACATTGAAGCTTTCATACACAAGCACAAGATCAAAAGAGTCCTAATCGATGGAGGGGCTAGTTTGAATATCTGCATGTTGAAGCTAGTCCTTACATTGGGGTTTTCGGAGAAGGCTATAGATCCAAAAAGAAAAATCACCATAAAACCCTATGATGAGGAAGAAAGAACATCTAAGGGAATTGTTACTCTACCAATCAGAGTGGGCCCCGTAGTGAAAGATGTGGCTTGTCAAGTCCTTGACATGGAATTAGCATACAACATTCTTCTTGGATGACCATGGATACACGCTTTAAAAGCAGTACCTTCTACATACCATCAATGCATCAAGTTCACACATGAAGGACAAGAGATCACCATCCCAGGCAATCCTAACCCCTATCAATACTGCAACTCCATTCAGTCCAAACTAGACGTTGTAATCCCTAACAACCATGCTTTTGCATCCTCATCATCTCATGTTGATCTAGCTACACTAGCTTCTTCTTCAGGGGCACCTCCACCTAAACTCCAACTCAAAGTAAAGGTTTGGGTGAGTACATGGTATCTTAGTCCCTTTGCTTGGCACAATCACCCCTATCTCCTTGATCTTATGGGAGACCTATCTTAAAAACACCCATAGCAAAGAAGCCAACCAAAGGACCATTTGTGAAATGGGGAAGCCTAGAAGATGAAAGTGATGAAAAAGATGTCCTACAATGGCTATACAAATATGAAGCTAGCTCCTCAACGCCACATGATCATCCCACTATACCAACAGAATAGTATGGACAATGTTACCAAATACTACAGAAAATGGGATATGAAGGACACAGTCCACTTGGATCAAGAAAGGATGGCATCACTGAACCCATCCAACCTCATGCCTTAATAGCCCGAGACACTACAGGGCTAGGCTAGACTGGAGCACCAAGAAGCAACAAAAATAAGGAAAAACAAATAGAAGTAGCCACTAACAATATGGTTGAACAAATTTAGAGGATGCAACTAGGGAGTGAAACAGATTCTAATGAGTACGAGTGGGATAGCCTCTCTGAGCTGTCTTGTGATGAAAAGGATATTGACGTTATCCATGAGTATGACCCAACCCCTACGAATGAGAGACAATGTCTAAGAGCTAGACCACTAGAGTCCGTTCCGCATAATGACAATAGTGACAATCACGAGGAAAGAATGATACCTCCCTCGACGGATCCCCTACTAGTGAGTACCATCACAAACTGTGTTCATTCCCTCAACAATTCTATCCTTACCATCAACTCTGTTGAATCCAACCAACTGCATGACCCCTTACCTCTGGTACACCCCGAACTTATAGACTGGGACCTTGAAGGCACCACCCCTGAACTAGACACCTTCGAAAATGATGACGCGATCATCGATTACCTTGAGCTTAGAGATCACATACCTGCAGGTGACCACAGAGCTGGCTATGCTATAGAACTCAACGTGCAGTCCTATTTTGGAGAGAGCGCCAAGCCTTTCAGTCACAAAAACATCAAAATAAAAGAATGATCTAATGGTGAAAACTGCTCTGCGGCAGTGTTAGATCCTCAAAATAGTAAAAAGAAAGACGCATCCAATGGTGAAAACCTCTCAGAAGGCTTGACCCTCTTCCCAATCTAACACATCAGGAAAGATCGTCGATCTTGATAGAACCGGCAGAAGCGATCTATAATCAATGAACTCAGAATGAAGATAATAACTAATCTAATGTAAACAACATGATTATACCTTCATAGTGAACTCACGAATCCATGCGAGAAGGAGATGCGCCATGTAGCTCCTTAAGATTATTCCCGTGATCAGAATGACTAACGTGTAGAATGTGGGTTGCTCAAATGTTCACAACACAATGTGGATGAGAGATAAGGTGATTCAAATGGAGATTGAGGATGGCTAGAGTGATTTGGACAGAGTTCTGATGAGATGAGAGGATTGAGACAGGATTTGAGCAGAGGTTTGATGCATAGACTTGGCTTCCTAAATGGCTTAGAGAGGGGTCCTATTTATAGGATTTTGGAGCTGAGGATGGAGGGTCAGGATTCACCTGATCAGATCAAGGGCTAGGAATAAAAGTGAATCTTTTATTCCTAGTGGGTGAATTAAAAATTCCCATTTTGGGAAGAGTGGAGGTGAGTGAGAGACATCTGAATATTATATTCAGTGATTGGGAATGAGTGGGAGACAACTAAATTTTATATTCAGTGATTGGGAGTGAGTGGGAGACATCTAAATTTTATATTCAGTTTAGTGGATGAGTGGGGGACAAGGTTAATTAAGTGTTTTCTTAATTAACTTAAGCATGATTTAATCAGATAAATAGGATTTATCTCATTAACAAGGATTAGGGAAAATCATCTAAATGAATATTAGGAATATTCATTTAATTGATAGGATAGGGTTGTAAGGTTAAATGGATTATTACGTGAATTAATTGATCACCAGGGATATGCAGATTGGGGGAATGGATTAGTGCAAGATACGAAAAATTGATTTGCAAAAGCAGTCCAATTTTAGGTGTCTACATTTGCCCCTCTTTGAGATGGTGTTGTGGCTAAGCAACATCATTTCAAAGAAGTTAAAACATAGAGATGGATTGGATAGAAAAAAGATTTTGGTTTGGAAGAATAAGGTTTGGGGATAATTGGTAAGGGTGATGCCCCCTCGAGAGGATAGGTGGGTTGCGAGAACACGGTTGTGCTCTCGAAATGGATGGGACAGATTGGTTGAACTGGTCAGAGGATAAGTGGTGGGATGAAAGGATGATGATGTTGGGAGATGATTGGTGGATTATCATTGTGCTAAAACTAAATTTGAGCAATCCTAGGTTTGATATAGCAAAGTGGATATGTTCACCAAGGTATAGAAGACCAGGGTGATGATGTTTATCCAACATTGCATGGACGAGACACGCAGACAAAGGGATGATCTCATGCATGCCCAAGATAGTACAACCTTGTCTAGATGAGGGAAGGGGACTCATAGCATAAGCCCTTAGTACATAAAAGGTATGATGAACCTTAGATGCATAAGGAGATCAATATGCTAGAACCGACCCTATGATCAACAAGATATGAATACTAGCTTGGAGTAATGAAACCAACCCACAAGCATAGCATACAACAGCAAGACTATGCCCCTTTCTAGATGTTTTTGCCACATACCATGATATAGTAAGATCAAGGTAGCTTTGATGTGATCTTCGAATAGGACAAAAGATAAAAAGCAACAAACTCAAAAGACCAACTAACCAAACAAGTAACCATTGTATCTCTTGCCAAGATGGATGATGATTTGATAGATTCTGCCTATCGTAGGAAAGATATATCCTAAGGCAGGGATTGACAGATGATTTGATGATGTTGTAAAAAGTGGCTCAAGATATGATGGTGACAAGTTGTGATTGATGCTGAGTTGATAGTTGATGATTTTGAGTAAGGACAATGCTTTGATAGGTGATGCGATGCTTGGATCTAGTGTAAGGTTATTGATGATAGATGTGATGATAAAGGTGATGATGATGTGGGAATGTGATGGAGCAAATTTTATTTGTGTGATGGATAGATTATTATTGGAATTTTGTGTTTTCTATTGTTTTTGTATTTTTTGACTTTTGTGATGTTTTTGAATTTGTTGATTTTGTAGAAAGGGCATGATTTAATATGATGGTTTGCTGGTTGAATTTCAAAATTCTGAAGCAAATGATATTTATGGAAGCTGCAAGGAAGTGCCAATAACAGAGGACTTAAATATTGATGATCAAGAGTGTAAGATGAGTAAAATCCATACACTAAGAGCACAACCAGAGATCTGTAAAGAGTGCATAGAGGACAGAGAAAGTTGTGAATTTATGTGTAAATTGGAATATAGAAATGAGGAGATTCATATACATCTTTTTCAAGGTAAAGAACCTCCTAGGTCCATTTTAGCTTCCTCTGGGTCTTTATCTGATGTTGAATGGTGCACATCAAAGAGGTCTCAGAAGACATTGACAAATGGTAGCTCAATTAACTTGAGAGTTTTGTGGTAGGTGAATGGACAAGCGATAGGGATGCATGTTAGATAGATGGAAGATAGGGATGAGGGATAGGATAGGTATGCATGATATATGGATGGGGGATTGCAGGATTTTCTCCAAGGGCTAGGTTGCAAGGAATCATATGCTCGGGCTCATGTTTGAATGGGTGGACTTTGCATTAGATGGATGGAGGATATACTTAAAAGGGAGTATGCCAAGAGGTTTCCAAGGCTTGTTTTTGATATGTTGCCCCTTGTCTTTATCAAGATCTAAGGTGGGGGATATAATGGATAGAATGGATGGGGAATAATAGGATGAATAGGGGATGGTAAATAGGAATATGATAGGATAATGATAAGATAGTGGATAAGATGTGTGAGGAGATGATGGATGTGGATGAAGGATACGGTTTTGCCCCCAAGTGTAGGGATACAAAATAGATGGAGAAGGGATTACGCATGATGTCCCCAAGGGGTTTTCATCATGGTACTTGCCCAAGGCGCCACGAGGAGTGGTTTTCACCATTGGACGGATTTTTTCTCTTTACTTTTTTCTTGATTATTTGATTTTTTTGTTTTTCTTGATTTTTTGACTTTTTTGATGGAAGGGGGACTCTAGCGTCTATTTCCATAGCAAGGAGAAGATCGTCCCATGTTGGATAGCATTATGGATGATGATTGCATGGATGTTGGTAGATAGGTGACAATGGAATGGATGGTGGATAATGGATATTTGATGTGGATTATGCAAAAGCATGGACTAGAGGAATGTGATGGGGAAGATATGTAGGATAGTGAACGAAAGATGGAGAGATGGAGATATGTGAGAATTGCAAGTGGTGGAGGGGAACCAAGACCAATGGTGGCACACATCGTGATGTATTTGGAAGCTTGTACTTGGGATGTGGAGTTGGGATTAATGGGAATTGGGATGGGGGATTTTTGAATGGTCGATTTGGGGTTTTAGGGACCCAAATAGACTTAGACTTTGGGGGATTTTTAGATGGGGAGCGGGATATTTGGGATTGTGGGGTAGATTGGGATGTGGATGCCTCATTAGAGTTTGGTGCTTTTTGTTTGGGGACCCACACCATTTTTGTTTTTGCATGTTCTTGTGATGGTGTGGGCTTTGATAGCCTTTTTGATTTTTCAAGTTGATTGGAAGGGATAATATCCTTAGGCTTTTGTGCTTTATGAGTTGAGGCATTCAAATGTTTGAATCCCATGGAGTTTGTGGAAGCTTCATGTTTGAAAGATGTGTGCTTTTGTTGATCTTGATTTGGGATTTTAGTGGACTTATGGATGGAGAGGTAAAAAGTGGATTTTTGGATAGATGGGTGAAGTGATTTGATGATTGGGATATTAGGAGTTGGTAGGATAGGAGGTAAAGTGGATTTGTGGATAGGGATGTGGGGGGTTGGTAGGATAGGAGGTAGAGTGGTTTTGATAGGGATTTTTGGAGTTGGAAGTAGTGGAGGTAAATTGGATGGAGGGAGATGGATGGTCACATGCTTTTGCAAATGGTAGGATGATGGAGGAGGGATGGCGACATATGTTTTGGGGGTGCGATGAGATGCACCATGTTTGGGATTGGATGAATGGATTTTGGAAGGTGGATGGATGGTATCATCTTGTGTAGATTGTTGTTCGTGGGATGCATAGCCAAGGCCATGTGAGGATGGATGGAATGTGGTGTGGATAGGCTCCAAGATGTCTTGTTCATGAAGGCCTAAGCCTTTGCCTTGATAGTTCATGAGTTGGAGCATGCGACATGCAATGGGATGTTTGGTGCTTTGGAAACAAGATGCAAATCCATTATTTGTTGGAGAAAGATAGGGCGTTCCAATGTAATCAATGAACTCAGAATGAAGATAATAACTAATCTAATGTAAACAACACGATTATACCTTCATAGTGAACTCACAAATCCATGCAGGAAGGAGATGCGCCATGTAGCTCCTCAAGATTGTTCCCGTGATCAGAATGACTAACGTGTAGAATGTGGGTTGCTCAAATGTTCACAACACAATGTGGATGAGAGATAAGGTGATTCAGATGGAGATTGAGGATGGCTAGAGTGATTTGGACAAAGTTATGATGAGATGAGAGGATTGAGACAAGATTTGAGCAGAGGTCTAATGCATAGACTTGGCTTCCTAAATGGCTTAGAGAGGGGTCCTATTTATAGGATTTTGGAGCTGAGGATGGAGGGTCAGGATTCATCTAATCAGATCAAGGGCTAGGAATAAAAGTGAATCTTTTATTCCTAGTGGGTGAATTAAAAATTCCCATTTTGGGAAGAGTGGAGGTGAGTGGGAGACATCTTAATATTATATTCAGTGATTGGGAATGATTGGGAGATAACTAAATTTTATATTCAGTGATTGGGAGTGAGTGGGAGACATCTAAATTTTATATTCAGTTTAGTGGATGAGTGGGGGACAAGGTTAATTGAGTGTTTTCTTAATTAACTTAAGCATGATTTAATCAGATAAATAGGATTTATCTCATTAACAAGGATTAGGGAAAATCATCTAAATGAATATTAGGAATATTTATTTAATTGATAGGATAGGGTTGTAAGTTTAAATGGATTATTAGGTGAATTAATTGATCACTAGGGATATGCAGATTGGGGGAATGGATTAGTGCGAGATATGGAAAATTGATTTGCAGAACCAGTTCAATTTTAGGTGTCTACACGATCAATGTCAACATAGGTGATAATCCCAAAATGGTCCACATGGCAAAGGCTCCAACAGAACAGGAAAAACCAGCATTTACAGAGTTCTTCAGAAGAAAATAGATCAACTTTGCATGGACATACGTCGACATGCCAGGGCTTGATCCAAATCTCATCATGCATCACTTATCTTTGGCTCCAGGAGCTAAGCCTGTTAAACAGAAGCTCAGAAAAATGCATCCGCAGGTGGCTCTCATGGTGAAAGAAGAACTGAAGAAACTACTAGATGTCAGGTTTATCAAACCCATAGACTATCCCAAATGGATTTCAAATATCGTACCAGTAGCCAAACCAGATGGCAGGGTCAGAATCTGTAGTGACTTCAGGGACCTAAACAAAGCTTGTCCGAAAGATGACTTCCCCTTGCCCAACATCGACATGATTGTAGATCTCACGACAGGTCATACCATGCTATCACTCATGGATGGTTTCTCGGGATATAACCAAATAAAGATTGCACCAGAAGACCAGCACAAAACTGCATTTACATGTCCTTGGGGCACCTACTATTGGTGCGTCATGCCATTCAGTCTAAAAAATGCTGGGGCAACATATCAGAGAGCCATGACAACAATCTTCCATGATATGATGCATACTATAATGGAAGACTACGTCGATGACATTCTAGCAAAGTCTCTCACAAGAGAAGGACATCTAGCAGTACTAGACAAGATCTTTAACAAATTGGAGAAGTTTAATGTGCGACTTAATCCAAAAAAGTGTGTGTTCAGGGTTACATCAGGAAAGCTACTAGGCTACATAGTATCCGCCAATGGTATCGAAGTTGACCCCGCTAAGGTGAAGGCCATAATGGAGATGCCACCTCCTAAAAATTTGACTCAATTGAGATCCCTACAGGGCAAACTACAGTCTATTAGATGGTTCATTTCCCAACTGGCAGATAAGTGCCACCCATTCTCTCATCTGCTGCACAAAAATGTATCTTTCAAATGGAACAAGTCATTTGAGCAGGCTTTTCAACAGCTAAAGGAATACCTAATGAAGCCACCAGTATTAATGCCACCAATTCGAGGCAAGCCTTTGTTACTATATATCTTAGCTACACCAACAGCTCTGGGAGCTCTCCTTGCTCAACAGAACTATGATGGAAAGGAACAGGCTATCTACTACATTAGTCGAACACTCATCGGATACGAGTTGTAGTACACACCAATAGAAAGAGCATGTCTAGCTGTTGTATTTGCCTCGCAAAAATGGAGACATTACATGCCGTCACACTCTGTTAAACTGGTGGCAAAAATTAACCCACTGAAATACTTACTCAATAAGGTGGCCTTAATAGGTAGATTCTCAAAATGGGTCATGCTTCTTAGTGAGTTTGACATAGAATATGTGGATAGAAAAGCGATAAAAGGATAAGTGCTTGTAGATCAACTAGCAGAGGCGCCTTTAACGGATGATAACCCCCTGAGCTTTGAATTTCTAGATGAGTCTATCTTCTACGTCAGCACAGCAAACTGGAAAATGTACTTTGATGGCTCCTACACCCAGCATGGATCGGGGGCAAGTATCTTGTTGATCATGCCTAATGGTGATACTATTCCAAAGTCATACAGATTAATGTTCCTTTGCACTAACAATGTAGCAGAATACGAGGCTTTGGTCATCGGTATCAAGCTAGCAGTTGAGTGGAACATCAAGGAGCTTCAAGTCTATGGTGACTCCCAACTGGTCATCAACCAAGTAAATGATGACTACCAAACAAAGGATGAGAAACTAATTCCTTATAAACGCATGGTAGATGACTTCAAGGAGTATTTCGTCCAGATATCATTTGAACAGTTACCAAGGATCAAGAATAAAGCTGCAGATGCAATGGCTACAATCGCATCTCTTCTCGACATTCCAGACAATCAAACACGACATGAGTTCTTAGTAGAGCCAATCTCTTGTCTTACTTATGACACTCCAGATGCCCATATCATATGCCACATCGTAGGAACCGATTCCCCTCTCTATGGTAAAATTTTTACCTATCTAAAAGAGAATACACTCCCACTTGACCTATCCCATAACCAGAAAGAACCTTCATTCAGCAGGCATCCTGGTACGCCATTATTGCTAACACCTTATATCGTCGAGGTCTCAATGGTACTCTCCTTAGGTGTCTAGATAGAGAGGAATATCAAACTGCTCTAAGCGAAATACATGATGGAATATGCAGAGCTCACTCTGGTGGCCCTACCTTAGCCAAAAAACTCATACGCGTGGGATACTATTGGCCAACAATGGAACAAGACTCCCATCAGTTTGTAAAGAAATGCACAAAGTGTCAAATCCATGGGAACTTGATACATGCGCCAGTGCAAGAGCTACAGCCGTTGACAACTCCTTGGCCTTCCTGTCAGTGGGGACTCGACTTAGTGGGCAAGATCCACCCTCCCTCCTCAAGCGGCCATAAATTCATTATCACTACCATGGAGTATTTCACGAAGTGGATTGAAGCCGTGCCTCTAGCCAACATCACAGGCAAACAGATTGCCTCGTTCATCTTGAACTACATCATTTGTCGTTATGGTGTCCCTTCATCAATTATCACAGATAATGGATGACCCTTCAAGAACCAAGATGTCAAGGAACTATGTGACAAATTCCATATCCAACACCACTTCTGCACTCCTTACTACCCACAAGGTAACGGCCAAGCTGAGGCATCAAATAAAACCATTTTGAAAATCCTAAAAAAGACTGTCAATGATGCTGGCCATGATTGGCATGTCCAACTGAATCCCGCGTTGTGGGCCTACCGAACAAGCATCTGCACACCCACAGGTGCAACCCCATACTCCCTAGTCTATGGATCTGAAGCTATCTTGCCCATTGAAGTCGAGATCCCATCATTGCGAGTCTCATTAAAAGGCCTCATATCAAATGAAGAGTACAGAGTAACCAGACTCCAAGAGTTAGAGCTACTTGAAGAACGAAGGCAACATACATTTAATCACCTAAAAGCATGCCAGCAATGCATGGCCAGAAGCTACAATCACAAAGTAAAGCTCCGGGTCTTCCAGGTTGGCAACCTAGTCCTAAGAGAAAATCTAAGAAATCAGCAAGATCATGAAAAGAAAGGAAAATTTGAACCTAATTGGTTGGGTCCCTATGTAGTCATCACAGCTTATGGATCGGGGGCATATCAATTGGCTACATCTGAAGGTGAACTGTTTGATGATCCTATCAACAGCATGCACCTTCACAAGTTCTATACCTAAAAACCCCAATGTAAGGGAGTCCTGAAAAAATCCAAAAAATTGAAAAAGTGATAAAAAATAGAACAAAAATATAAAAAAATTGAGAAAATAACAAAAAAAAATCGTCCTATGGTGAAAACCTGGCAAACATGCACCTAGGATAGGTACCATGATAAAAACCTAGCAAACAGGTGTCATGTGTACTTATTAGCTTCTCGTGCAAATAAAAAGTAAGTGGTGAAAACCTGGTAAACAGGCGCTATCTGCGACAAACCACTTCCTCTATCTATTCTGACTTCATATCTCTTGTGTCCTTCATATCACTCCTCTTGAACCAGTCCTTTGAACCAATTCCTGAACTACGTCGCCTCTGAGCTATCACATAGGCAAGGCCATTATCTATGCGCCCTGAGGCTCCACTGTCCCATCCACTCCATGTCTCGTCCTTCTGTTTGTTTGGGTCCATACCATTTCTGCATCTTCACCGTCGCCTAGGTCTTAGGTCCATCAGGGTTCACCCCGAACTACATTGCCTCTGCGTGGTCACGTAGGCAAGGCCATTTAGCAATGAGCCCCTGAGGCACTAGGTCAGTCCTTTAGGGTCTGTCCATCCATGTTTGTTGTCCTATCGCCCATAATAAGTCGATCCTAGTCTAAAACTGGGGGCAACTCCTTGACCTAGTTATGGATTTGGATTCATGAATGCCATCGTTCTGAAAGGAGATCCCAATAATGGATTGCGATACTTTCACTAGACACCTAGAACAAAGTTCTCGACGCATACCATCAACCTGTCCAAAACAAACACAAAGCAGAGCACCATATCAAAACACTCAAAATGGTTCTATATCAATTATGGCAAAAGACACACCTAATGCAAGAATGTTTTGTGAACAGGTTAACTTACAAGGTCTGGAATTTTCGTCTATTATGTTTTCCTATGCTACTCAAGGATGCCAAAAGCTAGAGATGCTATGATGGGGGCATGATTATTTTCTCTGTCTGCTGCTTGTGGATTAAACTTTAGTAATGTGACGACTTTTGTCTAACGACATGATCAGCAAAAGATCATTGAGGACTCCAAGGTCTAAACATGAAAAGGGGCAATCCTTGTTTGGTGAAATGCAAAAAGTACTCAGGTTATCTAGATTCAAGTTTGACTAGATGCTTGTATCAACTTGCTATATCAAAATCCATGTAAGACATACTCAGGTCATCTCGGTCTAATTATACCCAGATGCTTGTATTTTCTTACAACATTTCAAAAAGTGAAAAATACCAAAAAGTGCCTAATGATGAAAGCAAAAGACTTGCGAAGGTGACAAATATCCATATCCATACAGTATCCAACTGCACTTCATATCCATTTCCATATCCATACCATATCCAATTGCAAGTTTATCCTTAATCCATGCCAATCAAGTCAAGTCAATCTTGTCAAATGATCCGATCACAATCAATGGTCTTGATCCTTGTCCGGTCGTAAACCATATCAATCAGTCATAACTATCCTTCATGTTGCTCTAGGGATACATCACTCGCCGCCATGACAACACTGTTGTATATCGTTATCATATCAAATGTCTTAGACAGGATGTTACATTGTCAAAACCAGACCCGAAGTCTTATACGACATACTTCATTCTTGAAACCAGACATCATTGACCTATATCATTGGTTTACTGCTCGACAGGGGCACTACTTTGTTTGTTCCTATATCATTTGTGCATACTTGCTTACTTGCTTGTGTGTGTCATCTTTTTATCTTGCATTCCATCTCATTCATCCCTTTCTTCTGCATCCAACCATTTCATCTCCTATCAACCTATCTCATCATGAGATTGTCTGTCTCACGCCTTCTACCTTCTCCCCGTCCAATCTCCTAAGGGGGCATCCTATCATCATAACCTGTACCAGGGGCAAACTGGGGCATGTATCATTATTAGACTATTCTTATTCTTTGAAACAACGTGATAAAACACATTGCTTCAAAGAGGGGCAAAATGTAGACACCTAAAATTGGCTCATGTTGAATTAAGTAAATATTTTAATATTTATCTTAATTCTTATTTTCTTCTGTCAATTAAATAAATATTATAAGTTTATTTGATTGGTTCATTATCCCATAATTAAATAAAATCATTTTATTTAATTAAATTCCCTAAATTCTTCTAATGTCTCAAGTCCTAAAATCCACCTCACAAAATCCACCTCATCTCTTCCACCTCACCATGTTGCACATATAATTAAATATTCTTAATATTTAATTAGCTGATATCCTTCATTTTCCAAAATAAATCTTTAAATCAATTATCCTTCACAAATTGAATATTTAATTCAATGTTCCCCACTAGCCTTCACCCATTGAATATTTTATTCAATGTTCCTCACTAGCCTTCACCAATTGAATATTTTATTAAATGTTCCCCACTAGCCTTCACCCATTAAATATTTTATTCAATGTTCCCCACTAAACTTCACCAATTGAATATTTAATTCAATGTTCCCCACTCTTCCCAAACAATTGAATATTTAATTCAATTGTCATAATCCACTATTTTCAAATAAAAGATTTTTAATTCACCCATTATGATTTAAAGATTCACTTTTATTCCTAGCCATTGATGTCATCTGTTGATCCTCACCCTCCATTCTATTTTCAGAAATTCTATAAATAGAACCCTCTTTTAAACCATTAAAGAGATTCATTATTGCATCAAATCTATACTCAAAAATTCTCTCATTCCACTTTCCAAGTATCCTCCATTATTGTGTATTAAAGCTCATCTTCAATTACACAAGGTATCAATAGCCATTCTTCCTTTGGCATCTTCAAACAAGCAAGCAAGCTAAAAAGAGCTTCTGAGGGCTTCAATCAAGATCAAAGCAAGATACGTAACAATGGAAAACAATAGGTAAATGGGTTTTGTAAGTATTTCTACTTCTTTGGTTTGATTCCTCTTTATCTTCACATTCTATTGATGTTTGGGTTTTGTATGTTTTCATTAGTTTGAAACTAGCTCTCATTCTCCCCCTCACAACTTCTTTTTCTAGCTTCTCACATTCCTTTGTCTTCTCTTTTAGGGCCTCATCCATGTCATTGTCTTCATTCTGATTTGCTAGTTGAAGAAGTAGCTCCTTCCTCTTATCATTTGATTTGCTTGATTTTTCTTTTAAGGTCTCAATGAAGTCTTTAACATCTTTAAGGTTCTCTTGCAGTTCTTTAACTTCTACTTTGGGCTGATCAAGATCTTCTAAATCAAGTTTAAGTTGTTCATGGATGCCATCAGAATACTTGAATGAGCCCATTGAAAAGACCTTCCCAGATCTTCCTCAAGCTGTTAAACTTCTTCTAAGGAACCTTGCTCTGATACCAATTGTTGAGAATTAGGAACAACGAGAGGGGGGGTGAATCGGTGTTCTGCAAAACTTATTGCTTTGTTCCTTTATTAATTTATTACATACATCCAAAAGAAAGAAGCATGAATACAAGAACAGAAATAGTAAGATCACAAGACATGAATACCAAGATTTTTACGTGGAAACCCGGTTAAGGGAAAAACTATGGTGGGGGTTAACCCACAAGAATTTATACTCTATTAAAAGTATTACAAATGGGGAAGGCACATGCCTTCAGGGCACACTGCCCAGAGCTCACTACTCCAAGATGCTCACTGCCTACAAAAATGATTACAAGAAGATTACAGAATGTTTGAGCTGATGAATAGCATCTACCAATGCAAAAATTAAGTTCTGGTTAAGCACAGAATACTGATCTTACACACTTCATCCTTACTCTGCCCTGTTTCACACTTTGGCCATAATCCGAGCTTAGATCTTCACCTTCACACTTCTTTCTATTATTTTTGCACTTACTTCGTCATTTCATTTCTATCACACATCAAAACACTCGAAACCATCGGCTATATATAGCATCAAGAAATTCAGTCAACTGTAGTCAGCTTCAAGAAAACTTAGAACATTTATTAAGAACTCTGCTCTATCGGCTGAATCCATGCACAAACAACAACGCGGACCAAAAACTTGTGTTCTCAAATCATCAATCATGTCGGCCAATACCACTGATTATCACAAATTGCTTAACCAACAACTTTTCTTCATCCGGACCAAGATCAAATACTAGGTCGGCCTGTTCTTCTGACTGTACTAACTAACTGGAACTCAATACTCAGATTCTTATAACTTTTGAATACTTCATCACCGGAGGCTAAATTTTTGGATTTAGATAATCCTAACAATCCTTATCACTCCCTCAGATCTGTAGCACACTATGATTTACCATTGGAGAGCTCCAGACCAAGATACTGAACGCTGTCACATGCTTTGTTTCTGACTACCCAAACTTAGACAAATCTTCACTATGACTTCCAGTATGAACAAATTATGTAATGTAGATGTGTAAGATAGGCTTAGTTGCCATCAATGACAACACCTATCATGCATAGCAGTGTCTCTTTCCAACATAATTAAATCCATTTGATCTAAAATTAACAACTTAATTAATCGCATGCATCCTCTCAACTCCAATTCCTCTTCAGTTATAAGCTATTTTTGATTTATCACTCCATAGTTAGCTGAGTTCACTGGGTAATCAACCTTGTTAACTCCCCAATCATCCTTGTTAACTCATCAATCAAATGAGTTAACTTCTCAATCAATCCCATTCTTCAAACCTATAAATACCCCTCACTTCTTCATTATTTTCCAAGTTGAGCAAGTTGGAGAATACACTTCTCATCTTCACAAGATTTTTCAAGCTTCTTCATAGGTGTTTGAGCCTCTTTCTTCATTTCTTTCTTTAGTTTTTCAAAGATTCAAATCTTTCATTGTTGAATAGATTCAAATCTCTCCCACGAAGGCAAATTCATTTTGCAGATAGCTCTTGCCAGTTTTTGCTCTCCAAATCAGCATTCTAATGCTCTCACAAGATGAAGGTGCCTTTTGCTTTATTCATTGTTCAACCAAGTGTCGTTACACTGCTTCATTCAATACCATTATGCTCAACCAAAGATCTCATTGAGCTCTTTCAAGCTTCAACAAGCTTCTTTTTGCTTCTTTGTGTCATTTTGTCGTCAAGAGGTCTTCCCACCACTTCAAAAGGACTTGAGGTTGCCAACATCAAGAATTTCTAAGGGTAGTGGAGTCACACAAATCTTCATTCTTTCAGGTTCCTTTATTGCTTTATTCAATTCATAATAATTAGAAAACCAAAAATTGCTCTTGGGAACAGTAAATCTTTGCCTTTTCCTTGATAGTTAGATCTTGCATGTTAGAGTAATTATTTTCATATTCCTAGATCTAGACTATTTGTAGAAGCAATTTCCTTTTTTTAGATTAGATTATTTTAAAACAATCAAAAACCCGAAAAACATAGATTAAACTTGCATTAGGAAAATCATATTAGCTTGCATCCATATTTCCCTTTTATAGATTAAAGAGCACTTTTCATTTCCAAAATACTAAAAAAGCACAAAAACACATTTGCATTTCATTTAGCTTTGCATGCATATAGAAACCCTAGAAAAGGCAAACAAACTTGCAAACCCTCGATACCATCATGAGGTAAACCACAATAAATGATTCAATCAAACCCTTGATCACATCACAAGGTAAATAAAAGACAAAGCATAGCCAAACCCTAGGTCAACTAAACCCTAGGTCAAAACCCCAAGTCTAGTTAAGCTTGGTCATTACACATTTACCTCAATCTTAGCTCACGAATGTGCCTGGGAGTGAGAGGTGAGTGGGTAAGGGCTATCCTCAACGAGATCGAGGAAATTAATCTACGACAACAACATGAGACATTTACTTTACCACAACAAGATCCATTTGTCCTCTTATTAATAGAAGAAAAAAAACAACTCCAAATACAATGAGAACTCATTCAACGGATTGAGAGACAAGAGGACATAGATGAAAGAAATTGCTTACCCACACAAAGGCAGAATAGAAGAAACCCCAATAGGAGAAAATAAACTAGTGACCCTTCGGGTCATAGGGTTATCTCTACAACAACAGCCATCGAACGAAACATTCAACTTAGCACACAACAACAAAGACCACAAAACTTTCCGACCCCTCTCCGCAAAGTCTAGCTCTCTAATGAGATAGACCCCCGCCATGTCTCACCTCCTCTCGACTGGCTACTTCCATGAGAGCGAGAGTGATGTGGCAGATTGCCCCATGTCAAGGAGGGAAGGGTCCGTGTACATACCAAAATGTGACCCGACAGCCCTAGGCAATTGGAGTCATGATTTTGAGTGTACAGTGCATTGTGTGAATAAATTCATCACCTAACACCCACTATATTGCAAACAGAATCATGTCACTCCTAGTTTTGAATATGCATTGCAAGTGTTTCTTTGAAATGACACTGAGAAAAGCCATTTGTCTTTGAGCACTCTGCAACCTAATAGGCATATCCATAATTAAGATTGAGGATTGGTGAGACCATTAACACCAACAAAATTTGATGAAATCCACACAAAAGGGGGGATGCATTGTAATAATCACACGAATCATCCTGACAAGGAGATGATAGTGGAATAATTATTTCATTAATATCCCACACTTAAACTCTCACTCTAGCCAGAACTCCCACTTCGCCTTTCTATGGAATGATTAATTATAACTACTGAGCCTTTGTGGAAATATTACACTATGGGCCCCTTTGAAGTAGTTACATCCAATCTCAACTCTTTTGCCCTATCAACTACTTCTTTGGCCAAAGCATCAACCTCCATGTTGGCTTCTCTATACACATGGTTTATAATGAAAGCATCCAATTTTTCTAGTAAATCTAGGGCTTCGAATAAGAGAGAACCGAGTTTCCAAGAATGTGTGTGCCTTGTTCTAACTACGTTGATGACTATTGATGAATATGCTTCAGTCTCAATCTTCATAAAGTCCAACTTTATGCAAATTTGAAGACCAAGAATGAGAGCTTGAAGCTTTGCTTCGTTATTGGTCCTGACTTTAAGTCTTTTGGGGGCTTCACAAACTACTTCACCCTTCCAATCCCTAATAATGCTTCCAACATTGGAGTTCCCATTGTTTCCTTTTGAAGCCCCATTAAAGTTCAATTTGACCCATTCCTCCAAAGGTGGTGTCCATTTTTCTTATTTGTGCTTTTGTTGGGATTCATCTCCCCATCTCCCATTAATGAGAGATTTCAAGAAAGTAACTAAGTTCATTTATTTTCAAGTATTTAAATAAGTTTATAAAGTGTAATTAAGTTTATTTGTTTTCCATGTACGAAATAAGTTAACTAGTTATTTATTTATTTCCAAGCATGTAAACTAGTTGTTATATTTTAGTTTGAAGTATGTCTAGTTAGGTTAAAAAGTTATACAAAAACAAACACTACATAGTGTTTGGTATTAACAGTGCCTCTGGTTCATGTTTACATGTAATGCCATCACAATTGAATTATTGCATCTATAGCCTAACATAGATACACCAACGACATCTATGATGTCGTCCCTATAAATCACTGGGGAGAAATAATGACACCTTAATGAGTTTAATAAATACTAATTGAGTGGGAAATCTTGCTCAGTATAATAATTTTTTTTGATAGAAACATAATAATTTGACATAGAAACATTCAAGAAAGCTTTTCTGTCATGATAAACAAGATGTGTTTTAGAAAAACAAAACAATGATGTAGATGAACAACAAATATTATTAAGTTAAATGCTTCCCTTAATGGGTAGAATTCACAAAGGAACTGTCTGGGGAAAAGGGGCCCTAGAAAGGGTTGCGTACCCACTTATACAGTTCACACCCAACATAAAACTAAACTAGAACTACATATAAATTACACCTTGATCCCATGGATAGGGTATGTAGGTAGCCTTGGGTAAATAAAGGAGGTTCTCAGTTTAGGTTTTCATGTGTGCTTTGGTGAGTCATTAAACTAACTAACCAACTTGCACTTTCTAATATAATAAACTCAACTATAGGAATACACATTGATACTCATAAGAGTTTTGGGTGAACTTTTGCATCCTTGAGGCTTAAGCCAAAATTCTAAGGTGGGATGCAAACATATTAACTTGTAGTCTTGATATACGAATACCTCAATGCATCTTCAATAGGGAGATGTAGTCTATCAGGATGACTTAGGACTTAATATTGTCCCAATGAGTCTAAGTCTCTAGCCAGAGCAAATCTCATTTGCCTGTCTCGTATGGAAAAATGTATTGCCTATCTCATTTGCATAGATGAGTTGCCTATTTCGTATGAACAAATGTATTTAATAGCTTGCGCGAGTATTCAGATAAAACATTATTATCACATTAAACAAAATAAACAAAATAAAATTAGTAGTAAAATTTTGAGATAGTTTAGTTAAGGATCAAGTAGGGTCTTTACACATTGTCCTAGACAAATCTATTAGAAAAATAATATTTTTATGGAAGAATAGATAGACAATGAAGAGAATGATAATAAGACATGGATAGAAGATGAAGATCAAGAGTTAAATCAAGTCAACAATATCAAATCTTGAGACAAACAATTTGAACAAGGAAGCGGCTATCCAGCCCCAAAAAAAGCATGGGGGCATGGATGCCCCTTCCTTCCCCATGCATCCCTGCATCGCAATACCTCTATCTTTACATAACCCTAACTTCAAGATTTCTAACGATAACAACAGACTATTATCCGGATGGTTCCATAGATCTGTAGACCTTCGCTGCCAAATTATTTAGGAAATGACGTCTGACGTCCGTAAAAAAACTCACGCCTGCAAAAAAAATAATTATATTACTTTGGGATTTCTATTTATAATTATATTCTTATATAATTATATTATTATAATAATATATTTTAATTATATATTATAATATAATTATTATATTATATTATAATAGTTATAATAAATTTATAATAATATAATAATTATAATTAATTTATAATAATGTTATAATTATAATTGATTTATAATAATATTATAATTATAATTAGATAATCTCGTTTATTGTATTTATTAGAAAAAATTATTTAAATTAATTAAATCAATATATAATAATATTATATTTATATTATTATATTATTATATTATTATTACATAATTATAAAGAATGTTTATAATAATAAATACAATAAACAAGATTATTTAATTATAATTATATTATTATTGTAAATTAATTATAATTATAATATTATTATAAATTAATTATCATTATTATATTATTATAAATTTATTATAATTGTTATATTATTATAATATTATATTTTAATTATAATAATAATTAGTATAATATTATATAATTATATTATTATATTATAATATTCTAATTATTTTGATATTATTATATTATTATTATAATTATTTATATATTTTTTTTGCTACGTAATAAGGCGCTGATTTATATTGATTATCAAAAAAGTACAAATACCAGTTCTGAGATTTTTCACTGATAGCTTATACTTGCAACTGAGCAGACTAAGGATATTGAGAAAACATGCCATGTAGGGCAAGACCAGCTACATTCAGATACTGATAATTAACCACTATTCAAACTACTATTAAACCACTATTTATCCCAACCTAAAAACATATATCGAAACTAGTAAAAGACAGTAGACAAGGAAACCTAAACCCTTTACGCCTCCAGTTCATAGTTATGCAGTTTCATGTTGAAGTCACCCATCCAGTCCAAACCACAAGTCTCCACGATCTGGCAATACTGCAACAAGAAATTTGCAGCCACCCTAGCGTGTTGTCTAAACCAAACTAGGTCTGCCCCCCTTAGCTAAAGAATGAAAGGGAAATATTTTACTACACGTCCAGGTTGCTGCAGAAGGGGAATATCTCACGGCCGTGGCATGCCTACGCCAAACACAACAATCTCCAGAGTCTCCTCCAGTCCTCCCAGCATGCTAGGAATGAAGAGTCTTCTAGCCACCATGTTCACCCAAGTCTTTGCCACATTCAAATCTAACAGAGTAGCCACAAACTGGGAACTTATGTCAGTGTCTACTCTATACCGTTCGCTGCCGTCCACAAACACCTTGCCCAAAACCATCTTGACTGCCCCTAGCACGAGTTCATCCTGGCATTTTAGGAGGCGTTTTAAGGCGGAGATCAGTGATGCCCCCCCAAAAAGCCATCTGCCTCTTGCTACTAACCAATCGAATGGGGGTATCCATTCCTACACATCGAAACCAATATGCTGAGAGCCGTAAAACCTTCAGTTTCTCTGTCATTTCACAATGCTTCCCAGGGATAGGCGGTGCTACAAAAAGAGATGGCTCTTACTCTGCCTTACCATCTACTGAGAGTCGTAAAAACTTCAGTTTCTTTGTCATTTCACAATGCTTCCGAGGGATAAGTGGCGCTACAAAAAGAGATGGCTCTTACTCTGCCTTAATCTTCAATCATCTCAACAGTCCCATCTTCTGCCCTTCCAGACTGTCTGAGGTTGCTTACCTGTTGTCCGCTCGTGCGAGCCAACTCCTTGCCCTTAAGCTGCGAGGTGTCTAAAATGAACTTGCAGTTTCATCATTGCAATCCGTTCCTTTAGGCATGCAAAAAGCGCTGAGCATGACGAAAGATTAATTGCTCTTGCCACTCGAGAGAGTTCATGGTGGTGCCCAGGTGTCATTCCTGCCAGATCCCAACTGGTTGCCAACTGCTCAGACCGACACTTGTCAAAATGAGACCCTAGTCCTTCCACACCATTACGTGTGGAAGGACTCCCTCCCATCCACCCACTATTATAATTATTTATATTATTATAATATAATATAATAATTATATTATAATATATAATTAAATTATAATAATATAATAATATAATAATACAATTATATAATAATATAATTATAAATAGAAATCCCAAGTAATATAATTTTTTTTTCGCAGGCGTGAGTTTTTTTTTGGACATCATTCCTAAATAATTTGGTAGCGAAGGTCTATGGATCTACAGAACCGTTCGGATAATAGTTTGTTGTTGCCATCAAAAATCTCGAAGTTAGGGTTATGTAAAGACAGAGGTACTGCGATGCAGGGATGCATGGGGAAGGAAGGGGCATCCATGCCCCCATGCTTTTTTGGGGCTGGATAGCCGCTTCCATTCGAACAATGTGTTCTTAGTGATAATGACATGACGTGTAAGAGTAGATGCATTTAAGACACGTGAATTTATTAAGAACAATAAAAGTTGTCATATTGTTGGATATGAGAAATACCATGAACATTATTGATAAAAGAGTGATAAAATGATTGGCATTGGACTAGACTTCTTTAAAAAGTTCCATTAAGCATCCATAAAAATAATCATATTCAAAATATAGGTGTGCTTAGGAATATAGAGCTCCAAATCAATATCTTCTAAGAAATTGGTCAAGTTTTTACATAATAAATTAGATAGAATTGAACTTAAGGAACAAATGAAGAATATATCACACAAAGCACATTTCAGATTTCTAACAAGATTTCATCATACCCAACATGACAAAGCCTATATCAAGAAAGAAGAGCTTGAGAAAGACCAACAAAATCATTAACAACCAAGAGACACAAGAATATTCTCATGCTTAAAGCAAGCTTACAAAAACATGCAACACATTCAAAGAACATTAGAAGGAAGTGATCCTTAGTCAAAAGTAAGTAAATTATCAAAAGAAATTGATATATTATAATCTAAATATTTTTCAAGCGATTCTCAAATTTACATAAACTATGAAGACAAAGACTCACAGTTACAAAAACATGTTTTTTATTAAAGAACTTAATACAGCCCCCCATACATTGTCCCTGCATTCTTATTAATACGGTGGGCCAAACTCACTTATCGGAACGTACAGTTTGGATGTTTGTGAAGTCAACCGAAAATAAGACCTACAAATTGAGGAGTGAGAATAGTAAGCCCGCGTGAAGCTTAGTGGTAGCACATCAAAAGGAAGTGAATGGAAATAGCTACACAAAGGGATTATGATTTTTAATTAGTCTCTTTCACGGTAGGTATAGTAATTGATTTAAAGAACTAAATTTAACTAGTCAATTATATCATTATATTTTTCTTCTTCTTTTAAAGTTTTTACAATATCTTATAATATTAATATTCTAAAAAATAGGAAAATGGGTTATTTGTCTCATAACTTATTGATCTATGATGAATGAAAAGACTATTTTGTGTCTTTTTTTTGAACTATTTTTCATTTAATTTCAAAGATTAATATAATGACTTTATTTTTTTCTCAACTACAAAACTTATATAGTTGTCATGTCTTTTTGCCATATCATATATGTTTGAAATAACATTGAAAACTATTATTCATGCACCCCATACCTACATAAGTTGAATAAGTTAGTTATTCATGTCCTTGTATTACCATTCCCTTCTAAAGATGAAAACATAGTAAATGAAAGCGAGTGGAGGACCTGTCTAGAGATGTTCTTTTTCTTTTGTCATGATTTGTCAATGCTAAAGTTTAGATGTGGTTTAGGATAAGGATTAGTGGAATATCATACACAAGTCAGAGGAGAATCTAGTAGATAAGATTTCCCCAAGTGTACAATTTGAAATTGAGTTAGAAGGATGTGATATGGAAAATCAAATCAAATCAAAAGAAGATTTGGTCTTCAATAATATTCCTAGATTTCAATAATTGTGATAATTTTGATGGAGAAAGAAAGTAGGGAGTTGCATGTTGAGAATGTTGGTGTGAAAAGGGTTATTCCCTAACCAGTTCCATAGCACCTATTCACACTTAGTTGTCCATTTGATTGCATAATGCATTTTAATTGCATGTACAACATGGTGTGCTTGATTTTTGAAAAGAAATGAATAAGGCTACCCTCAATGCATGTGTCATCTATTTTTTCTTCAGTTATGTCTACCAAAAGTAATTATTGTTTATCTTTTTTCTATTACAAATTTTAGAAATATCTATGTTTTTCCTATGAATAGTTGAAGTGTTTCAAATAGTTTATATTTAAATGAGTTCTCCCATCTAAGTAAGAGCTAGAGGTATTGATTCATTTAAGGGTGCAATTTTTGGGGTTTTAAGGTCACCCACATTACCTTCTGTTCAAAGAGAGATTACATGTATGTTTTTACCTATTCTACTTGTATATCATGAAGACAAGTTGCTTCTCATTTCACCAATGTTTATATTATGTATATTTATATTTGTATCTTGCATTTTCTAATTCCTAGTTACTCTTTACTATATAGAGCTATGATAGTCATTGTTATTGGCATAGTTAATGAAAACACAACTTTAAAATTACTAAGATGTAATAGGGGTGTGAGAAGATGACACACTTTCTATTGGAGATGATTCTTCCATCATCTAATTGCAGCTTTTCTATCTCCATGCCTCATGTCTAGGTGAAATGATGTCCATAGAGTTTGTAGTTTTAATGTAATATATATTCAAGTGAAGTTGATAACAATTTGATTTCCTTAATACCAACATGGTGATTGTAAAACTATTGTGCTACTCATCTACTTTTATGTGTGGATGGAAATTTTATTCACAAAATTTGTAGTTTTAATCTCTTTCTATTCAAGACATTGAAAATGTTTATGCTAAAGTAAGGATTATAAACTAATTTTTCTACACATCAGTGACTATGTGTGGATAGAAGTGTTTTCTGAAGGGTTTGCAAGTTTTGCATTTTCTTTATTCAATATATGTGGGAAGCATGTTGGGTTTCTCAATGCCAACTTAATTATTGTCTACTACCCACCAAGATTTTTGCACATGGATGGAGGTGTCATTCATAGGATTTACAATTTTATCATCTTTCTATTCAAGATATGTTATAAACAAATGAAATTTATTTCTTCCAACTTAATGAAAATAATAATATTTTTCTTAACATCTACCTCTATTTGTGGATAGTAATGATCCCTAGGATTTGTAGTTTTTATCTTTTTTTCTCAAACTTGCAAAGTCTTAGTATTTTTATTATTAGTGATTGAGGAGATATTTGTGTTGATAACTGAGAGGGGGGGTGAATCAGTTATCTTAATTTATTCAACTTTCTGTTCTTCTTTAATAATTAGTGCAGCATCAAAACAAGCATGAAAGTAGAAACAAAGTCAATACACATAACACAATGATTTTGACATGGAAAACCCGGTTAAGGGAAAAACCACAGGGTGATTAACCCAAGAATGTATTCTCTGTTAGAAGAATAGAAGTACAAAATGACACTTGCCAATTAGGGCTCACTGCCTACAAGTTATAAAGAGAGTAACAAGATACTTGAACTGATGAGAAGCATCCACATATGTTGGAGTTTAGTTCCAGTTAGGCTCAGTATATTGATCTACTACACTTCATCCTTTCTCTTCTTTAGAGCTGATGTCCTTTCACATACCGGACCAGCCTTACTGCTTCCGCACTGATCTTTTTCTTTTCTTTGCACTTCCTAATTTTTCAACACACCGCTTCTCATTGAAATCCATTTGGTATATATATCCATACAAGGGATTTCATCCTCTTTCTAGTCGGCATCCGGAATAGTCAGTGTTTCCCAAACTCTAGTCTGTCGGCTGAATCCTTGCTTACCAAGTGATGCAGATCAAATAGATACTTATAAAAGTCATCTAACAAGTCATCCAATCACGAATGATACCTTAAGAATCTTGATCACCATCAACATCTTATCCAGAATAATGTCTGAAACTCTGTTGGTAAGTTCTTCCTTTGTCTGCTCTACCAAACAGGACCCCAATACTTGAATGCTCATATCTCTTCACTCTTTCATCACCGGATACTCAATTCCTAGAATCTATCAATCAATGTACTCCTCTTGACTTCCCTAAGTCCGCACTTTCCAAGGATACTTCCTCTAAGAGATCCGGACCTGGCTATCAGACCTTGCCACATGCTCTGTTCTTGCTTACCGGACCACAACATTCTTCAATCTGACTTCCGGTAGGTACACCATGTCCTGCAGATGTGTGGGATGAACTTTGTTGCCATCAATGACAACAATCATGAAGCTCCAGTGTGTCTCTTGTCAACAATCTCCCCCTTTGGCATTGATGGCAACACTTAGTGAAAAATGACTAAGTGTTATACTATACTCCCCCTTGGTTGATGCTCTCTTCTAATGTACACTTTTTTAGAGCTCCCCCTTAGCTGGATTCCACATTTTTCACTGTTCCTCACTCCCCTTTTGACATCAATGGAAAAGGGTAGGGTCCGCACACCAAAATTCTCAAAAATTGAACTATACTTAGCTGTATAAGTATATAAACAGGTTATACTTACATATACTGTAGTATGTCTGCAAAAGTTGTCTTCAACTGTACAACTTCTGTCACCCAACTCTGCTTCATCCTATCCAAAATTGAGATGTGACCACTCAATAGGAATGCAAAGGCTTCTGCCCTCTTGAGGTCTGTCGGATCACTAGTCCGGGCTATGGTCTGGGCTTCTATTAGGGCCTCATGCATGGTCTCTAATTTGGGGATAATCATCCCTTTAAGCTCACCCATTCTGCTTAATACATTCTTCCTCTCCTTCTCAAGCTTCTTAATCTCATTCATGATTGCAATAGTTTGGCATTCCTGGTTTATTATGGATACAGTGAGAGGATCAAAATTCTGAGAGAGGCTTGACAGTTTATCTTCTTGTTCTTTCACTTTCTTCTCAATATCCTTTGTTGCTTTAGTCCAGGATATACAAAATTTATATATTTCTCCTCCATCCTTAAGAGCATTTTCTAAGCTCTTTATCCCAATGTCCATATTTCTCCTATCATTGGTTATAAGCCCTTGTAACTCTGAGAATCTCTTATCCAAAAACTCTTTCCGGACTTCCTCTTCTGCTTCTTTCTCTAAAGAATCAAAATGTGTATTAACAGAATTTATAAGAGACTTTAGATTACCAGATGTGGATGCTGTAGGATCCTTTTGGAAGGATGGCATGATCTTTTCCAGTACACCAGATGCAGTTTCTATGAGTTCACAGTCTTCCATGTGAGACTTTAGCATTTTTTATTTTACCTTAGCTTGAGTGAAGGAAGCTAGTTTCATGGTTTGGACCAGAGAGAGGGAATCAAAATTGAATGGACCTTGAAGCAATTTTGGTTCATCAAATTCCATCATTTCTTTGGTCAAGAACTCTTTGACTGCTTTTGTTGTGTCTCTTACCGGAGACAGAATTTTCTCTTCTTCTGCAGCCTTACCATTATCATCTTCTTTCTCTTTTTCTTCTTGACTGATCTTCTCTTGTACTCTTTCTTTTTCTTTCAATCCGGAGTCTGTAGGGGAAACCGGAGGAGAGATGTTTACTTGACCATGGATTTCTGGAGCAGAGGAATCCAAGTCCTTTCCTTTTTCTTCACCTATCTCCTTTACCTCTTCTGCCACTGTCTCAGTAGATTCATCTGTAGCTGAGGGATCATCACCTAAGTCCTCGACAATGGGAATGTTGAATCTTTTGTAAGCATTCCAGAGAATCTCTTCTGTCTCTTTTCCTATTTTGTCAGTTTCACTGAGCATAAGTTGATTCATTATGGCTTTGCTCTGGAACTCATTCTTGCAATCTTTGAAGATCATATTCATTTGCTTCTGAGTGATTGAAGGAAAGAGTTGAATGGCTATCTGTTCTCGGATCTCAAGATCCTTTGCCCTAGCATTATTTTTTCTTATCTTTAATTCCTTCTCTAGGCTTTTGGGAATGAGAGATATAATTTCAATAAAAGCCTTATTGTATATGTTCAAGTACTTAACTGTGGCTTCCTCCAAGATCTTTTTATCTGCATCATTGTATGCATCATAGAATTCTATTATTGGTTGCAGGTTCCCATCCATAGTAACTACCTTAACTACATCATCTAAGGATAGAGTGGGCCTTTCAACAAACTCTTCTACCATCTCTTCCTTGTCTTCACCGGTAGAGGGTTCACCAGATACTTTCTTCTTTTTCCTCATTTTCCTTACCTCATCTGACTCAGTCTCTTCATCATCCTTTTGATTGATGTAAGATCTTGTGGCCTTTGTCTTAGTTCTTTTCTCTATTTTACCGAATGATTTTGCTTCCAGTTTTGATTTCTTTGAGCTCTTATCAGTGGTAGGTGTAGACCTCTTAGAGGATCTGGTCCGGGAGGGTGCTTCTACTAGATCACTTTCCTTTTCTGCTTCATCCTTCTCTTTCTCTGCCCTTTCCCTCTTCTCTCTGTTAACATTAAGTGCTTCTTTTGATATGCCAAATCTTTTGGCAACATTCTCTACTTCTTTTCTCACTTTTCTCTTTATCTCCAGTTGTCTAAATTCTACATGAATCTTTACACTCAGCTCTTCAAAGGTTCCAAACCTTTCTGCCTTTGGATCCTTGGGCTGACTTAGCATGTGCTGAACATGCAGCTCTATAATTTTCTCATCCACTTCATACCCCATAGGCATGATCCATACTATTCTTGGTTCCACTGCCTCCATTAGGCACTGATCAGTTTCTACCATAAAGCAGATTGTATTCTTATATTTTTCAACTAAAGATTTTGGAATTCTCTCTCTGGATTGCATCATATTCTGGAAGTTCTTAAAATATCCCCAGAGTGCTCTATTTTGTGTATTGGCATCACCAATTCCATGTAGATAGTCCCTAATTTGAATTGCTACTGGTCTGTCATTCTGCCATATCCACCCATTAGATCTGGGTAGCTCATTCATGTAGTAGAAGAATAGACAGAGTATTAACCCTCCATATTTGAAGAGTTCTTCTTATCCTTCTTTATCTTCTGCAGATTTTCCAAAAGTTGGTTTAGAAGGAGTTCACAGAGATCATAGTCAGCATTCTTCCTTAACATTTCATAAGCAGTATATATAGCAGTTCCAGATATTGAATTCTCCCTGCTAGAGTGATATATCTTATATCCAATTATCATTGATGCAAACTTGATATCTGGATCTGTGATATCCTCAATAGGCATTGCTCTCTTATCAAACCTCGATCCGGTAGCCTCACTTACAATTTGGTTTTTGACAGATTTAAGTGTAGGCATTCCACCGGTTGAGTGTAATCCGGTTACAACCTTAATGGCATCCTTAGTGATTTTAAACGGCCTGTTCAACCACATGAAGTTGTCATGTATTCTACTCAAAACATACTAGACCCATTCATCTTCCGAAAAATAGGGGAAATGAATATATTGTGCAAAATGTTTGTGCCGGATAGCCTTATACTATGGTTTGAGCTCAAATGATTCATCAATTAACTGTTTGTGATAGATATCCATTATCTTGGATTATCTAAACTCTTCAATATTCGCATGAATGTAAACCCTAACATCTTCAACATGCAAAATACCATGCGAAATGCTGGAAAATGCACCTGAGGGATCCACTTCTAGAGATTTGTATGGATGCTTCTTAAATTTAGGGCGTGGCCTATTAGAAATCTTTACCACATTCGGAGTAGTCATCTTTCAAAAGATTTGCAGAGAGATATTTAAGAACAGAAAATACCTTTTGCACTTTTAGGTTTTACGGAGTGAGCCGGATCGATTGCTGGATGAATTGACTTCTGCAAATGATCTTTGATGGGCTTGAGGAAATTTGTTGCAGAGCTCCTTTTTGCTTCTTCTTGAATGCAGAATGAACAAATGTTTAATAAGAAAAACCCTTATATTACTCCGTAAACCCTAATACCAAGTTGCAATAAATGCTCAACTTAAGTCATTCCGGTTTGCCTTGTTTTCCTTATTCGGATGACTTGATGAATCAGATCAATCTTGTTCTAAACATCTTGCGGATCTTTCATATCTTAACCATAGTTTATTTAGATGTTTCTCTGAGAACCCTTTAATCTGCAACCTTCCTTGTGCCAATTCCGGCACCAATTTATTGGCTAGGGTAAAAAGTTTTTCCTTGTGTCTCCCCCTGAGCTAGAGCTCACTTTTTAATTTCCAGAAGGAATATCAGCACCAGATTCTGGTGCGGATCCATCCCCTACATTTTCTATACTTCTCTTCACCCAAATCTTGTTCATCTCACTTTGAACTTCATCCACATTCACTTTTCCTTTTCCCTTGTCTTGATTCTAGTTATGATGTACCGGGCCAAATCTATTGCAATTGTGGCAAACAACATTTCTTTGCATATGTGATTGATGTCCTCTTGATCTGCATTGATTAGCCATATGACCCATTCTATTTCATGCAAAGCATCTACCATTGAATGAATTGTTCATTTACATATTTCTGCATTCATGAGATTTGTGACCATACCTTTTATAGTTAAAACACTATCTGGAGAAGGATGTATTAGTTTGATTCATTCTCTTTCTACACTGATTAGCTTTGTGACCAAAGTTATTGCAATTGTGGCAATATCCATTAAAGGATGGATATCTTTGAGCATTAGTTTGCCTTACTGGAGGTCTTCTAGGCCTGTTCCTTGGATTTTCTGATCCAAAATTCTTCTGACCAGATCCAGAACTTTCACCTTTCTCATATCCCAAGCCACGCTTGTCATCTACCCTCTTTTGGCTTTCAAGAAGAACTTCAAGTTGAGCTGAACTTATCTTGAATTTCTCTTTGTATTCATTTGCTGTTTGAAGATCCCTTTTAAGAGAGACAATTTGATCCTCAAGTTTTTCTTCATTATCTTTAGCATCTTCAAGATCAGATTCAAGATGTCTGGTTATTCTATCTATCTTGTAACAGTCTTCTGATTTCTCCTTGAGAGATTGTCTTAGATCATCTTCAGTCTTTCTTTTCTCTTCAATTTCTTGGGTAAACTTCATAACTCCTGATTCCATTTCATGTCTTACCATAATGATCTCTTTTGATAATTTTTCACATAACTTGGTTTTCTCCTTCAGATCTCCATTTGTATCATTTGCTTCATTTTGACTTGCCAATTGTTGAAGTAGATCCTTTCTCTTTTTCATAGAGAGACTTAGTTTCCCTTTTAATTCATTTATGAAATCATCAACCTGTTTGAGTCTTTCCTTCAATTCATTGACTTTAGAATTAGATATCTCAAGATCATCTAGGGTAGACTAAAGTTGTTCCCTCATACCATACACATCCATTTTAATTCCCATATCTTCCTTAAGCTGTTAGGCTCTGTTTGGAGGAAATTGTCTTTGATACCAATTGTTGATAACTGAGGGGGGGTGAATCAGTTATCTTAATTTATTCAACTTTCTATTCTTCTTTAATAATTAGTGTAGCATCAAAACAAGCATGAAAGTAGAAACAAAGTCAATACACATAACACAATGATTTTGACGTGGCAAAACCCGGTTAAGGGAAAAACCATGGGGTGATTAACCCAAGAATGTATTCTCTGTTAGAAGAATAGAAGTACAAAATGGCACTTGCCAATTAGGGCACACTGCTCACAAGAGGTTCACTACCTACAAGTTATAAAGAGAGTAATAAGATACTTGAACTGATGAGAAGCATCCACATATGCTGGAGTTTAGTTCTGGTTAGGCTCAGTATACTGATCTACTACACTTCATCCTTTCTCTTCTTTAGAGCTGCTGTCCTTTCACATACCGGACCCGCCTTACTGCTTCCACACTGATCTTCTGCTTTTCTTTGTACTTCCCAATTTTTCAACACACCTCTTCTCATCGAAATCCATTTGGTATATATATCCACACAAGGGATTTCATCCTCTTTCTAGTCGACATCCGGAATAGTCAGTGTTTCCCAAACTCTAGTCTGTTGGCTGAATCCTTGATTACCAAGTGATGCAGATCAAATAGATACTTATAAAAGTCATCTAACAAGTCGGCCAATCACGAATGATACCTTAAGAATCTTGATCACCATCAACATCTTATCTGAAATAATGTTTGAAACTCTATTGGTAAGTTCTTCCTTTGTCTGCTCTACCAAACAGGACCCCAATACTTGAATGCTCATATCTCTTCACTCTTTTATCACCGGATGCTCAATTCCTGGAATCTATCAATCAAGGTACTCCTCTTGACTTCCCTAAGTCTAGACTTCCCAAGGATACTTCCTCTGAGAGATCTAGACCTGACTGTCGGACCTTGCCACATGCTCTATTCTTGCTTACTGGACCACAACATTCTTCAATCTAACTTCTGGTAGGCACACCATGTCCTGCGGATGTGTGGGATGAACTTTGTTGCCATTAATGACAACAATCATGAAGCTCCAATGTGTCTCTTGCCAACAATTTGCCCAATTAGTCATAAGGCTAATTTCTATGCCTATGACTAATTTCTATGCCTCCAGGAGGGTTTGGCCGTTTATAGTTGATCCTCAAAGTAATATGGTATTAATTCTTATGATTCTAAGCTATGTGGTATGGGGGTTCTACCTTTTTCATATAACTTGTAGGTTCTCACTATCTTTTGTTAATAATTGTGATTATAATCATTTGATTAGATAGAAGGATGATTTGTATGTTTGCACAAGGGTTTGTATTTTAGACCTTTATAATTTATCCTTGAAATTATGGAACTAGGCTTTGGGATGCTAGTATTAATGCTTTTAATGTGAATTTGTAGATGATGCATGAGCATATGGGCGGACAGACAATCGACATCACCCAAAAATAATTTAAGTTTGTTTTCTTTCAGTTTTGATTTTTTTGGTGTTCTTGGCATCCCTCAGCATCATGAAGCAACTTGTATGATTAGATTTATGAAATTTAAAATTTTGTCAGCTTGTTGTTTTAAAGGCCTTGTAGGTAGTTTCACGGAAACAATTGTTTCCAAAGATCCATAAGAGATGGGAAAAAATTATTTTAGGGAAACATTTTTATTATGTTTCACCAAATGTGGAAAAAGAATTGAAGGTACATATTTCACTGTTAGGGAGATTTTAATGCCAATTCACACTAGCATTTTTATGGAAAGTTTAATATCTCATGATTTTTAAAAGACGGAGAAAAATCCTATTATGGGGAGATTAAGGAGGTCATCACACTCATCTTGACTAGCTTTCATGTAAAAAGGAGCTTTTGGGTAAGAGGTATGCAAAAAGTCAATTTTCTGGCACCCTGGCACACAGAATTGAAGCCACGTATTTGGAATTTTTTTCCAAATAGTGTATCTAGACACAAAATAATCTTTGGTGGATATTTTTATCTCATATTCAACTTTTGAAGCCAATTGAAAAGTAAAAATGGGCAGTGGCGGGGAATTTTCTATTCTTTCCGTAATTTCACCTTTTCACTATGTAACCACTCCCAAAAATATCAATTATTGGGTAAAATATTCAAAAAAATAAATATGGCTAAGTGTATATTAATTGAGCAAATGCATAAAAGAGAAAATGAAATAAAATGTTGAGACCAACAAAATGCCAAACAAAATGAAACCATCTAACTTTGGGCACAATATCTCTGACACATGAATTGCTACAAAACATATTCAAAAAAAGGAGGAATTTGGAGCACCAACAATAGAGGGAAAATTTGCCTCATTTTGGAGGGTTAAAAATGTTGCAAGTATGTGTTAATTGGTGTTGTCATTGATGTCAACATGCTTTTGTTGTCATTGGTGTCAACTATGTCTTTTGATGAAGTTGTTGTTTGATTAAGTTGTCTTGCTAAAGGTGATTTGGTTGCTATGTAGAAGTGCTGAAGATGTTATGGATATGCTTTTGATGTTGGGTTTCCAAGTTATTTAGAGAAAATTTGATTGATTATGGAAATAGTGTGTTGAATCTAAGTCTTCTGGCTTATAGAGTACTACTCAATTTTGTCTCCACATTTCTTTTGGGTTGAAGATCTGAGTGTACAGATTGGATATGTTGCTTAGAAGTGTTTGAAGATTCTAAATCTAGAATTTGGTGCTCCGGATCATCATGCAGTGAAAGTTATGTTCACCAGTTTGAGAACAGTGTTTGATAGTATTTGCAGAGGTGTCTAGGAGAAAGTGTTTTGCTCCACATTTCTCCACAGAGTGGTTTTAGGTGTTGTGGTTTTGGATGTGTGCTTATAAGATGTATATCTTTCTTTAGTTCAAGTGGTTCATGATTTGGTGCTCTGAAAAGTCATATCTTGTGTATCAGATTTCGGCAGTGTTGTTTTTAAGTAGATTGTGAACTTTCTTTAGGTGAAAGTTGTTGTAGCTAAATTTTTGGGTTTTAGGTGACTTCAAGATGTTCGTAGATGTTTCTAGATTGTGTTAAAGCTTTGTGCAAGATCCTCAAGGTGTGTTTACCTTTGATGAATCATGTGCTTAAAATATCACAATGTTAACTCAAGTTTGGCCAACTTGGTTGTTTACACTATTTGTAATCATTCTTTAGTGAATGTGAAAACATGGTGAAGTGTGTAAGAGTGGATTTAGGTCTATGCTAAGATGTGACTTGGTCTACATTCATTCCTTTCCTCTATGGGAATATTTAGGTCCAGACCTATTTTGAATTTTATGAGTTATGATGTGTTGCTGACCTTGGAGATTGTCTTCATGATTGATGGTGATATAAATAAGTGTCAAGGATTCATGGATGTGGGATGTGTGAAGGATGTGGTGTTTGTGATGTGAATTTGATTAAGCTAATAATGGATTTCATGTGTTAGGATACCAGATACAGTGAGTAGAAGGTGTCTACAATTTTCAGTGATGTTGTGAAGGTGTTGTATGTGTTGTGGTGTATATTGAGCTTCATTGGAACTGAACTCAATGCATAGGTTAGATGCAATTATATCAGTTCAAATGCTGGTAGTGAGCCATCCTTTTCTTCTTTCTTTCTTTCTTAGTGGGTAGTGAGTCCACCTGCAGTGAGCATTCTTTGATCTAGGTAGTGAGCCTTTTGTAATTCAGTATTGCTACTACATTATATTTTGAGCTAATCCTCACCATGGTTTTTCCCTTTTAGGGTTTTCCACATAAAATCTAGTGTTCTCTTGTGTGTGGTGTTGTTATGATTTATTTTCAGTTATTTATTTTTCATGCTTAATCATCATAACATAGTTAATGGTTAATGTGGATCTTAATGTTTGTGAGGGTTTGAAATTTTTGATACAACTGATTCACCCCCCCTCTTAGTTGTCTTGTGCATTCAACAATTGGTATTAGAGCGAGGTTCCTTGGAGGAGAGTTTAACAACTTGAGGTAGCTCTGGGATGGTGCACAAGAAGGATGTTCCCTTGTTTGATGGATTTGATTTTACACTCTAGAAGGTTAGGATGGAAG
This sequence comes from Cunninghamia lanceolata, assembly GCA_027924645.1. Taxonomy (NCBI): domain Eukaryota; kingdom Viridiplantae; phylum Streptophyta; class Pinopsida; order Cupressales; family Cupressaceae; genus Cunninghamia; species Cunninghamia lanceolata. Next base: position 3,125,376 of record BSBN01000467.1, on the reverse strand, counting down.
CTTTTCTTATTTCTCTTGGTTATGATATCTGGAAGTCTATTGAATCTAATTACACTATACCTTAGAATAGTGTAAGCACTAAAGATGAGGTCAAAGCTCATGAAATTGATGGTAAGGAAAAGCATGCTCTTTTAAGTGGTCTTACAAATTCTGAATTGGTGAAAGTTGTGGATTTGAAAATTGCTAATGAGCTTTGGAAAAAGTCAAAACTTTTTTATAAAGGAGATGATAAGGTGAAACAAGATAAAATGCAGAATTTAAAGCTCACATTTGAGACCATGCAAATGTCTGAAGAAGAAAACATTACAAGCTACTTGCAGAAGGTGGATGAAGTTGTTAATGGCATCAAAGGACTTGGAGGAATGATAGATGATAAAGAAGTGATATTAAAGGTACTCAAAACTCTTCCTAAAGCTTACAGTCATAATGTATTTTATATTAAAGAATTACAAATTTTGAATTAGTTTAGCAGAGATCAGTGGAACATTAACTGCTTTTGAAATAAGAGAGTTTGGCACAACTAGTGGAACTGCAAAGGATGAGAATTAAGGCTAGCAAATCATAGAAGGTTGTGGAATCTAATCTAGAAGACTTTGATGAAGTGGAAGCTAACTTTGTAAGAAGGATGAAAAAAGGTATGGAAAGTTCAGTGGTAAGTTGCCTTTTAAATGTTTCAGTTATGAAAAGATAGGCCATTATGCTTCAAGGTGTCCAGATAAAGCTCAGAGAATTAAGAATAGAGAAAACAAAGGTAAGATGGTTAAGAAAAGCTATTATGTTAGAGAAAATGCAAGTATATATGATAATGATTCTTATTATGAGGATGATAATGATAATGAATGCGTATTCATAGCCCTAAGAGATGAAACTATTTTTGCTAACTCTGGAAGTTATGTGAAGGAAGAGGGTCTAGAAGCGATTGCTAACCTTGAAGGCACTATAATGTTTTCTTTTCATGCTAAGAGAGAAAAAGATGACTGGGTCATTGACAATGGATGCTCAAATCATATGATAGGTGTTAAAAGTAAATTTGTTAAACTTGAAAAATATGATGGTGGACTTGTTAGGTTTGGTGATGATGCAACTGCTAAGATCTATGGAAAAGGTTCAGTAAGTTTTGATGGAAAGCATATCACTAGTGATGTTCTCTATGCCAAAGGTTTAAATCATAATCTCTTGAGTGTTGGACAAATGTGTAGCAAAGGATACAATCTTATGTTTTAGGATGATGATTGTGAGATCAGGAAAATCTCCAGAAAAGTGATTGCTACTGGAATGAGGACTGGTGGAAATGTTTATCATCTCAAAGGTGGTGATAGTTATTGCTTTACAACTTAGATCAGTGAGAGTTGGCTATGGCATAGGAGATTGTGTCACGTCAATTTTGATACCCTAGTAAGGATAAGTTCAGTTCAAGATGTGAGAGATCTACCAAAGATTACAAAGCCTATTACTACTGTCTATAAGGAATGTCAGTTTGGAAAGAAAACATGAAGAAGCTTCAAAAGAAAGGATCAGTTCTCTACTGGATTATTGGAATTGGTACATACAAATTTGTGTGGTCCTACCAGAGTAAGGAGTTTTCAAGGTGACAGGTATTTCATGTTATTTATTGATGATTGTTCTAGAATGACTTGAGTTACTTTTCTAAAAGAAAAATCAGAAGCCCTAGATAAGTTTAAAGCCTTTAAAGCGATGGTTGAAAATGAAATGGATATGAAGATCAAATCTTTGAGGTTTGACAGAGGTGGAGAGTTTACTTCTAATGAGTTTAACATGTTTTGTGAGAATCATGGCATAAAGAAGCACTTATATGCCCTTAGGACTCCTCAACAGAATGGAGTGGTTGAAAAGAAGAACATGACTATTCAAGAAGCTATAATGACAGTGATAAAAGCAAAAAACCTACTAGCAATCTACTAGAGAGAAGCAATTCAGATTGTTGTCTACATACAGAATAGAGTACGGGTTGATGAAGACATATAGAAGATTTCAAAGATTAATGGATATGAATCAGATGAATCTTCTTCCAGAGAAGAAGAAGAAACCAAAGAAAAGGAAGTACAGATTGAAGAACAAGAAGCTCTTAAAAGAATCCCTAAAACACCCAAGTATGTGTAGAGGCATCACTTTGAAGATCAAATCATTGGTGATAAGAGCAAAGGTATACTGACAAGAAGGAAAGCTACTGAAGAATAGGTAAATCTATGTTTAATTTCTAAAGATGAACCTAAAATAGTGGTTGAGGCATGCAAGGATGAGTATTGGATCAAGGAAATGGAAGAAGAACTAATACAGATTGAGAAGAATCAGACTTGGGAACTTGTCCCAAGACCAAAGAACAAAAATGTGATTGGAACTAAGTGTGTATTTAGTAACAAACTGAATAAGAATAGTGAAGTGGTAAGGAACAAGGAAAGACTTATGTGTAAAGGTTACTCACAAGTGAAAGGAATAGACTATGAGGAAACCTATGCTCTGGTGGCAAGAATGGAGGCCATTAGGATGTTTCTAGATTTTGTAGCGCATAAGGATTTCAAAGTGTATCAAATGGATGTAAAGTCTGCTTTTCTAAATGGTGAGTTGGAAGAGGAAGTGTACATAGAACAACCAGATGGATTTTAGTTATCAGATAAACCTAATATGGTTCACAGATTAAAGAAGGCACTATATGGATTGAAGCAAGCCTCTAAAGCTTGGTATGCAAGGTTGGACAGGTACTTAATACAACAAGGATTCCATCAAGGCTCCACAGATAGTAATTTGTACATCAAAGTAAGTGAAGATCAAATTCTAATTGTGGAAGTGTATGTAGATGACATAATTTTGGGCGGAAATGAAGGTATGTGCAAGAAGTTTGCATAGGAGATGCAAAAAGAATTTGAAATGTCAATGTGTGGGGATATGAACTTCTTTCTTAGGTTACATATCAACCAGAAAAATAAGGGTATTCTCATTTCTCGGTCAAAGTATGTAAAAGAGTTGTTAAAGAAGTTTGGAATGGAAGATTCTAAACTAGTTTGTACTCCTATGGTTACTAGTTGTAAGTTAAGCAAGAATGATGAATCTCCTAAGGTTGATCAAGGAAAGTATAGATCAATGATTGGATGATTACTTTATTTGATTGCTATTAGACCAGATATTATGCATGCACTTTATCTTGTGGCTAGATTTCAAGAAGATCCCAGAGAGTCACACGTTATGGTAGTAGATATTTTAAGGGCACTCCAGATTATGGCTTGTGGTATCCAAAAGATAATGAATTTACTCTAAATGCTTATACAGATGTAGATTGGGCTAGTTGTCTAGATGATAGGAAAAGTACATGTGGTGGTGTATTCTTTCTTGGATGCAGGTTGGTGTCTTGGCTAAGAAACAAGATTTAGTATCTTTATCTACTGTAGAGGCAGAGTATATTGTTGCAGCATCATGCTGCACTCAGGTGTTATGAATGAGACAAATCTTGAAGGATATCAAAGTTGTGTATGATGAGCCAATTTCTATCTTTTGTTATAATACAAGTGCTATTAACATTTCAAATAATCCAGTGATGCATTCAAGGACAAAGCATATTTCAATTAGGTATCACTTTCTGAGAGAGAAGGTTGCAGAGAATGAGGTGAAGCTTGAGTAGGTGCCTACAAAGGATCAGGTTGCTGACATGTTCACTAAGGGTCTTCCTAAGGATACATTTGAGTATCTCTAGGAGAAGTTAGGGGTTATTGCCCCTCCTTCTTTGAACTAGATGCATAAGGAGATGCATTAGTCCAGTATGCTTCAAGATTCATTCTTTTCTGGACTGATGTTGGAAGCTACCTCTTAGGGGGAGTATGTAGTAGTTGTGATGATTGTTGTAGTTAGGGGGAGTAAGAAGTTGTTACAATTTGGTATGCACTCCTAAGGGGGAGCATTCAAAGAAGTAGTGAGTAGTATAAGTATGTGCGGTATCATAAAAATAGAAAGAGCTAGAAAATGTTGTGTAGCCCTTTGCCAATGATGTCAAGGGGGAGAGATTTCATTTGAAAAACTAAGGAGAAGAGAGAATGTGAAAAAGAAAAGAGTCAGTAATTAGAGAGAAAGTAAGATGCGTAAAGGAAAGGGGGAGAGTAAGAAAGTAAAGAAAATTGGTGAAGAGTTGTGTCTTGATGGTTTTTCACATTATATGTTGCCATCAATGACAAAGGGGGATATTGTTGCAAGTATGTGCTAATCGGTGTTGTCATTGATATCAACAAGCTTTTGTTGTCATTGGTGTCAAATATGTCTTTTGATGAAGTTGTTATTTGATTTGTTGGCAACTTGGCTAAGCATGATGTCTAAGAGTGTTGTCATTGATGAAAATAAGAAAATGACCAAGGATGGAAGAGATATTTTGGTCCAGTGGAGAAGATTTAGTCATTTTGGCTAAGTGATGGCAGTATATAGAGACAATGACGGAGAGATAGTGTTTTGATTGGAATTGGTCCACAGTTGAAGATTAGGTAGTGCAGTTTAGGTATGTTGTCTGTAGTTCTTATAGGATCTTATATCTAGGATTTAAACTTTTGATAAGTACTGGAAGCATATCTTCAAGTAGCCTAAGTTTGACATTGCAGAGAATAGAGGTAATCGGAATAGAACACTCATTTATTTTGGTCTGCATTTCTCTGGTGTTGAATATTTTGTTATGTAGTTTTGAGGTGTTGTAAACACATGTAAGAAGTCTCTAAATCTAGAGTTGTAGAGTCTAAAGTCCACTAGAATGATAATTGTGAGCTACTAAGTATTGCTACTTGGTTTGACAGAGTTTGACTATGACAGGGCATGTGTTTTGATGGTCCACATTTTTTCGCATGTTGACATTATGTTTTACAATTTTGGAGGTATGATCTATGATGTCTAAGGAGTCCTTGATTTGATTTTGAGCAAATCATGAGGTCTGTAGTGGAAGTTGTGATCTGACAGTTAGACTTAGTTGTTAACAATCTGTGTTTGAGGCTGACATGATAGTTTGATTTGTGTGCAGTAAATTATATTGATTAGAACTTTATCCTAAGTGGTTCTATAGTTGGATCTGACATATGAGAAGGTGTTTCAAATGTTATTTTGGTCCACAAAGGATATTGGTGAAAGAACTGGCCTGACAAGCTACTCAAAGCATGAATACAAGTTCATCTTTATAGACTGACCTAATATGAAGATTCTAAGTGTTGTATATATATATATGTGTGTGTGTGTGTGTGTGTGTGTGTGTGTGTGTGTGTGTGTGTGTGTGTGTGATTCAGTTCTATGTTTGGTGATAGAAGGTGTGAATATGAGTGTGTGCGTGTGTGTGCAACATGCAAAATATAGTGAGTTTATAAGGGTGACAAGTACAGAAGAAGAGAGATCTTACTTTCATGTAAGAGCAGGATAGTAAAACAAATCAGTTAGAGATGAAGAATTTTGATACAGTAATTATGTGCTTCATTGGAGATGTAACCATGCATGTGTAGATGCAATCAAAGCATTTCAACTTGGCAATGATCCATTCTTCTTTCTTCCTTTCTTTCTCTAGGTAGAGAGCCTATTTTGGTAGTGAGCCACCTTTGGACAATGAGTCCTCTTTGGGAAGTAGGCCCTAGGTAGTGAGCCCTAAGGCAGTGAACCTCTTTGTCATTTGGTATTATTACTACATAATATATTTTAAGCTAACACTCACCGTGGGTTTTTCCCTTTTTGGGTTTTCCATGTAAAAAACCTCGTGTTTATATGTGATGCATTATGGTTGCTTCTTCCGTGTTTTATTTACTTTATTGTTATATGTGGCAAATGGAGTAATAATTTAATAAGTAAAATATTTAATAGAATATCAATTCACCCCCCCTCTTAGTATTCTTAGTGTTCAACAATTGGTATCAGAGCCTAGTTCCTTGGAAGAAGTCTAACAACTTGAGGAAGATCTTAGAGATTGAACACATGGCCGGCAAAAGGTATCCTACTTCTCCTGAAGAAATTGATCCAACTGAAAGTATAGAAGAAGACTGCATTGAAGATCAACTCAGAGTGGCTCTTGAAGATCTTGAAAATACTGAAGAAGAAAATAGGGATTTGAAAGAAAATATCAAAGAAGCAGATGAATGTATCAAGAAATTAAGGGAACAAGTCAAGAAGTTTAAAAAATAGTATAAGGAGGCTAATGAGCAATTGAGATCTACAAGTGAAAACTTGGATGATCTAAAAGTGGAAGTTGTAGAAAGAGCAAAAGCTAAAGAAAACTTAAATGAAGTAATAAAGAACAAATCTGAAGAATGTACAAAGCTTGAACAAGAAGTGGTCGATTTGAAAGTTGATCTGAAGCAGGCATGGATTCAAGAAGACAAACTTAGATTAAGTGTTGCCAAACTTGATAAGATAATTGCAACTCAAAAGAGTCTTGATAACAAGGAAGGTCTGAGATTTGAGAAAGGTGAAAGTTCTAAATCAAATCAAGAAACAATTACTAAGAACTATGAGGACAAAGGTAAATAGATCCAGAATAAAAGGAATAGAAGACGTAGAAGACCACTAGTCAGACAACCAAATGCTCAAAGGTACCCCTCTTTCAATGGTTATTGTAATGCCTACAATAAGTTTGGTTATAAGGCTACTCAATGTAGGAACAAAGTGAATCAAAATGTTCCATCATTTTTTGGTTAGTGCTTTACCTGTAATAAAGAGGGTCATAAGGCCAATGAATGCAGAAGCCAGATAAGGAATGGTTACAATAATGGAAGGAATGCTCAAACATTCAGAGGTAACTTCTTTATATGCAAAAGAATTGGTCACTAAGCTAATGAATGCAGAAGTCAGATTAGGAATGGTTACAACAATGGAAGGAATGCTCAAACTTTCAAAGGTAACTACATTATATGCAAGAGATTTGGTCTTAGAGCTAGTGAATGCAAAAGTTAGATGAAGAACAACTATAATAATGGAAGGAATGATTTCAATGGGAATTGATTTGCATGCAATAGATTTGGACACAAGGATAACCAATGAAGATCAAGGATGAATGGAAGAAACAATGATCAAAGAAATGTTGTATGCTTCAATTGCAACAGACCTGGACATATTTCAAGGTTCTACAGAAGCAACAACATGAAGAAGGATAATCAGACATAAATGAATAAACCAGTACAAAAGGTTGATCTAGCAGAGGCTAAGAAGGAGATGAACAAGATTTGAGTTAAGAAGGAAGCACATGAACTTAAGGAGGGGTCTGCACCAGATTCTGGTGCAGACACTTCCTCTAAGAAGTGAATTGGAGGTTCTCGCTTAGGGGGAGCCTCAAAGAAAAACCCTATTCCCCCATCTTGAAATATAGTGTTGACAACTAGAACTAAAATATGAGGTGTATGATAGAATGGCAGATCTTTTGAAGAAGATTCTGGTAGAAAAGAATCAAATGAGTTGGATTGTGGAGCAACTTAGATTGAATGTGGATGGTAGAGAAAGAGTTTGACAGCTTTTTGAATCAAGCATTTATGATGAATAGGTTTCGGTGAAAAAGGGATATAAGGAATTCATTTGAAGGGAAAAACACTTTGCATTCAAACACTCAAGTGACTAAGGAGATCTGAGTAGTGAAACTAAAGTGAATTCAAGTAGTTGTCGAGAAGAAATCCTAACCGAAAGCAAGAGGTATTTATAGTTCTTTCTTTTAAGTTTGTGTTGAGCAAGAAAAGATGTCTACTCCACAAGTAGTTGAAATTATAGAGATGCCTCACCCTAATTTCAAAAGGCATCCATACAAATCCCTTGAAACTAATTTGGATGGTGCATTTTCTAAGGTTTCACATGGGGTTATGCACACTGAAGACATTAGGGCATACATACACACAAATGTGGAAGAATATGATCATATGAAGTTAGGGTAATTATACTTGGATGAGTTGACAAATGATAATTTTGAGTTGAAAGAAAAATATAGTGTTTTGCATGAGAAGAATTTGGATACCTGGTTGGATTTTCCAATATTCTCGGATGATGCTTGGGTTAGGTATGTTTTGAGTAGAATTCATGATGAGTTCTTTTGGCTTAATGTACCTTATATGATAACAAAGGATGCCATTAAGGCAGTCACTGGCATGTGTTCCACCAGGATAGTTATGATATTAAAGTCTGTGAAGAATAACATTGTGATGCAATTGACTAGTGCCAAGTTTGACAAAAAGGAACTAATAGTGAAGGATATTGAAAATCTAGTGGTAAGATTTGCCTCAATGGTGATAGGTTATAAGGTCTACTTCTCCAATAGGGAGAATTCAGTCTCAACAACTGCTATATACATAGCATATGAAATGGTAAAGAACAATGCAGACTATGACCTATGTGAGTTGCTTCAGCAACAATTGTTGGAGAACCTAAAAAGGACAAAAGACACAAAATACCCCTTCAAGTATGCAACTCTAATCATTTGTCTATTCTTCTATTTTCTAAAAGAGTTGCCAGCTATGGACAATATTGTTTGGTTAGATCACTCTCTAGTAGCAGTACAAATTAGAAATCATATGACCATCTTAGGAAATGTTGATAAACAAAATGCAACATTATGGGGTTATTTTAAGAATTTCCAAAAGAAAATGTAGGCTAGGGATAGGATCTCTAAAAAGGTTGTGAAGAAATATGAAAAGGACATTGTATTTATGGTGGACAAAGATAAATACCTTATGGAGGCTATAGAACCTAGAATTGTGTGGGTCCCAACCATGGGATATGAAGTCACATAGGACATCCTAACTGGTTTGGCAGACCTGATGTTGAGCAAACCAAAAGATCCTAAGGAGGAAAGATTTGGAACATTTGAAGAATTATCTCTCAAAGTCCATTTGGAACTAAAACAACCTGAAATCAAAAGGAATGTAAGAAAGTGGCTAGATGAGTTTGCAAAAAGCAAAGGATTTACAAATGAAGAAATAAAAGAAGCAAGAGCTAAGTCTGATGCATCCAAGGCTACAAGTGCTCTGAAAGGACAAAAATCAAATTCTCCAGAAGAACAAGAGCTTCCTCCTCTACTATAGACACATCTAAGAGCTTCGGTCCACTCCCTACAACTGAGGTTGTGAAAGAAAAGACAGAGCCTATAGAGAAAAGGTAGAAAAGAAAGAAAGTAAAGTCCATCAAAAGAGTGTATGTGAGCCTTGGTGGAGGAGAAGAAGGAGAAGAGATAGAGATTGATGAAGAAATCAAAACAAAAAGGGCAAAAATAAATGAAGCCACCTCTGGCAAAAAGGAGAAGCCCTTAGAAAAGGTTAAGGACAAGAAGAAGAAGAAAGGGGAAAAGATTGAGACCAAAGCAGATGAAGCTTCTATGTCCTTGGAAGCCACCATTATTGCAATGGCTGAGCATGGGAATCTAAAGCCCATTGTTGATATGTATGATGAAAGCTCTAATATTGATAAGGCCACAATTGAAGCAGCAATTGTAAGATATTTGGATATGTTTAATAAAACCGTAATTGAAGTCATAGATGACTTACTGAATAGTCTTGGCAACATCATGATAGCACGGAAAGAAGGGGCTATGGCCAAAGATGTTGAAATAAAGGAATATGTCCTATTAAAACTTTTCCCAAACATAACTAGTGAACTTGGTGAAAAGTTTAGAACAAAGAAAAGAGTTAACACTCTTCTATCTAGTGACATTGAGACACTGGTGAAGGAGACTGAGGAGATAACACTAAATGTGTTACATGAGCTGCAAATTCCAACTATTACTAACACTAATGAAAAGGAACAAAATGTTGGTGTTGATAATACAGTTCTAGAAATAAATATGGAATAGAACATGGAACAAACTACAGTTACTCCTCCAGTGAGCACAAGGAATGAAGAGGATGTGAATGCTGAGTAGAATATTGAACAAAGTGCAATGTCTCCTCTAAAAATCCCTAGAAAGGATGAAGAAATGAAAGAGTCTGTAAAGGAAAATAGCTCTGAAGAAAATGTCACACCTAAGGAGAATGTCTTAGAAAGATAGAGTGAGCAAAGAGAAGAGATTAATGAGCAGATAGTAGATAGCTCTGCTCCAAAAACAAATGATGATAGACAAGAACCAGCTCCAAAAAGAGAGGGAAATGAACAAGAGTCTACTCATGAAGAAACTCCAGAGAGATAAGATGCTGAAATGTCTCATGTTGAAGATAAGAGAGACACTGCCGAAAAGGATATTGTTGATTCTTTGAGAGAATTTTTAGAAAAGAAAAAGGAATCTTAGATTTTGTCCGCTCCTGAGTTGTTGCAAGGGCCAATAAACTTGAAAACAATGTCTCCTTTGTAGAAGTTAAATCTAGGATCAAATTTTCAAGCTACTGCACAAGAAGAGATTCTAAAGTCTAACATGGAGGATAGTGAGCTAATAGGAGATGCATTGGTAGTTTTTGAAAAGGTTATGCCTGGTTTGAAGAGAGACACATCTTTGGCTCCCACTATATAGTTGAAAAAGCATATAGAATATGTCAACTCTCATTTTGACTCCCTTGAACAAGTTGTAGAGAAGAAGGTAAGGGTAGAGATTGATGGTAAGAGACTAGTTGAGCTTAATGACAAGATGGCTCAAGATAGAATTTTTTTAGAAGAGTATAGAATATGATTAGACTTCTATCAAAGAGGCTAGTGAAATATACCAGATCTATCTTACATGGCCTAAGAAGACTAAGGATCTAAAAGAGAAAATAAATGGATGGGAAGCTCAAATAATGAAGATCTCAAGAACTTATGACCCAGTAAATGATGCTTTTGGCAATCAATCACACAAGTTTAGACCATTCATTCTAATATACATAAGTTGTAGACCCAGAGGGAGGTTGTATAGCATAGAATGAGCTAGCTCCAGGAAATTGTGAGCTTCAAGATAGCATTCATGGCTAGACTAGTAGCAGCGGTAGATAAGACTAGGCAAATCACTGAGGTCCCTGCTACTATGAAAAAAGGCAGAAGAGTTGGTGTCTCAAGTTAATGGACACATATTAGTTCTAAGTTATACTAAATTTATATGGGATCAATATGTGACTCAACTGAGGAAACTCTATTTAGATACTGTCCCAGCAAAACAGTGAGATATTTTGATTTCACTTGTATATATGTAGATAATACAAATAGTTTTAAAGTTTTGGTCACTTGTACATATTTCCATACCATACACCTTTGTCATTGATGTCAAAAGGGGAGAATGAAACATGTAAAAATACAAAATAAAAATAACTAAAAAACAAGAAGAGAAGCATAAGCTTAGGGGAGCATAGTGTAAAGAGAAAGGGGGAGCAGTATAACAGTTTTCCACATTAAGTGTTGCCATCAATGCCAAAGGGGAGATTGTTGGAAACTTGGCTAAGCATGATGTCTGAGAGTGTTTTCATTGATGGAAACAAGAAAAGGAATAAGGATGGAAGAGAGATTTTAGTCCAGTGAAGAAGACTTAGTCATTTTGGCTAAGTGTTGGCAGTATACAAAGACAACGATAGAGACAATGTTTTGATTGGCATTGGTCTGTAGTTCAAGATCAGGTAGTGTAGTTCAAGTATGTTGTCTGTAGTTCTTATAAGATCCTATATCTAGGATTTCAACTTTTGATAAGTATCGAAAGCATATCTTCAAGTAGCCTAACTCCCGCATTGCAGAGAACATAGGTAATCAGAATAGAACACTCATTTGTTTTGGTCTGCATTTCTCTGGTGTTGAATATTTTGTTATGTCATTTTGGGGTGTTGTAAACACATGTAAGAAGTCTCTAAATCTAGAGTTGTAGAATCTAAAGTCCACTAGAATGATAATTGTGACCTACTGAGTATCGCTACTTGTTTTGATAGAGTTTGACTGTGATAGGGTATGTGTTCTGATGGTCTGCATTTTGTTGCATGTTGATATTATGTTATGTGGTTCTAGACATATGATCTATGATGTCTAAGGATTCCTTGATATGATTTTGAGAAAATCTTGAGGTCCGCAGTTAAAGATGTGTTCTGATAGTTAGATTGAGTTAGTAACAGTTTGTGTTTGAGGCCGACATGATAGTTTGATTTGCGTGTAGTAAGTTCTATTGATTAGAAATTTATCCTAAGTGGTTCTATAGCTGGGGCTAACATGTGAGAAGGTGTTTCAAATGTTATTTTGGTCTGCAAAGGATATTGGTGAAAGAATTAGGCCTACAAGCTACTCAAAGCATGAATACAAGTTTCATGTTTATAGGTCAACCTAATATGAAGATTCTAAGTGCTACGAATATATATATGTGATTCAATTTGATGTTTGGTGATAGAAGGTGTGAATATGAGTGTGTGTGTGCGCAACATGCGAAATATAGTGAGTTTATAAGGGTGACAAGTGTAGAAGAAGAGATCTTATTTTTATTTAAGAGCAGGGTAGTAAAACAAAGTGATTAGAGATGAAGAGTTTTGATATAAATAATTTTGTGCTTCATTAGAACTATAACAATGCATGTGTAGATGCAATCAGAGCAATTCAACTTGGTAGTGAGCCATTCTTCTTTCTTCATTTCTTTCTCTAGGTAGTGAGCCACCTTTGGATAGTGAGTCCTCTTTGGCCAATGAGCCCTAAGGCAGTGAGCCTCTTTGTAATTCAGTATTGTTACTAAATAATATATTGTGAGCTAACACTCATCATGGTTTTTCCCTTTTTGGGTTTTCCATGTAAAAATCCTGGTGTTTATGTGTGATGCATTGTGGTTTCTTCTTCTGTGTTTTATTTACTTTATTGTTATATGTGGCAAATGGTGTAATGGTTTTATAAGTAAAAGATTTAATAGAATATCGATTCAACCCCCCTCTCATTATTCTGGGTGTTCAACATGATTAAGTTGTCCTACTAAAGGTGATTTGGTTGCTATGTAGAAGTGCTGAAGATGTTAAGGATATGCTTCTAATATTGGGTTTCCAATTGCTTTTGAGAAAATTTGATTAATTATGGAAATAGTGTGTTGAAGAAGTCTTTTCGCTTATAGAGTACTGCTCGCATTTTGCTTCACATTTATTTTGTATTGAAGATCTAAGTGTGTGGATTGGATATGTTGTTTAGAAGTGTTTGAAGATGCTAAATTTAGAATTTGGTGCTCCGAATTGTTGTGCAGTGAAAGTTATGTTCACCAGTTTGAGAACAGTTTGCAGAGGTGTCTGGGAGAAAGGGTTTTGCTCCACTTTTCTTCATAGAGTGGTTTCAGGTGCTGCAATTATAGATGTGTGCTTATAAGATCTATATCTTTCTTTAGTTCAAGTGTTTCATGATTTGGTGCTCCAGAAAGTCATTTCTTGTGTAGCAGAGTTTGATAGTGTTGTTTGTAAGCAGATTGTGGAAGTTGAAAGTTGTTGTAGCTGAATTTGTTGGTTTTTAGGTGACTTCAAGATGTTCATAGATGTTTCTAGATTGTGTTAAAGCTTTGTGCAAGATCCACAAGGTGTGTTTACCTTTGAGGAAGCATGTACTTAAAAGATCATAGTGTTAACTCAAGTTCGGCTGACTTTTTTGTTACACTATTTGCAATCGTGCTTTGGTGTATGTGAAAACTTGGTGAAGCATGTAAGAGTGGATTTAGGTCTATGCTAAGATATGGTGTGGTTTGCATTCATTCCTTTCCACCATGGGAATGTTTAGGTCTAGACCTAATTTGAATTTTATGAGTTATGATGTGTTGCCAACCTTGAAGATTGTCTTCATGATTGATGGTAATATAAATAATTGTCAAGGATTTGTGCACCTGGTATGCATGAAGGATGTGGTGTTTGTGATGGGAATTTGATTAAGGTAGTAAGGGCTTTCATGTGTTAGGCTACCAGATGTAGTGAGCAGAAGGTATCTACAATTTTTAGTGATGCTACAAAGATTTTGTGTGTGTTGTGGTGTATATTGAGCTTCATTGGAAGTGAACTCCATGCATAGGTTAGATGCAATTATATCAGTTCAAATGCTGGCAATGAGCCATCCTTCTCTTCTTTCTTTCTTTCTTAATAGGTAGTGAGTCCACCTACAGTGAGCATTCTTTCATCTAGGCAATGAGCCTTTCGTAGTTTGGTATTGCTACTACATTATATTGTGAGCTAATCCTCACTGTGGTTTTGCCCTTTTAGTTCTTTCCAGATAAATCTAGTGTTCTCTTGTGTGTGGTGTTGTTATGATTCAGTTTTAGTTATTTACTTTTCATGCTTAATCATCATAAGATAGTTAAACGTTAATGTGGATCTAAATGTTTGTGAGCATTTGAAATTTTTGATACAAATGATTCACCTCCCCTCCTCTTAGTTGTCTTGTGCATTCAACAAAAAATTATTAAATCTCAAGCAAAAGATAGAGTGTAGCACAACAAGAATACACAACACTAGGAAAGGAGAAAAGAAGGTGTGAGAAGGGTTGTGTTGAAAATTGTTTGGACTGTTTCAATGGGGAGTTGAAAGAGACTCTAGGAGAATGAATAGAGGGGAGATATGAATCTCTACAAAGAAAAGAGTGAACAACAAGGTAGATAGAGGAGTGATTCAAGCAAAGAGAAATAATAAGAGACCCAAAAAAATTGTGTGGCAGAGGGTTTGATTGGAAGAGAACAACAAAGTGTAAAATAGAGGAATGTATTGCAAATATGTGCCTATGATGTGTTGTCATTGATGTCAACATATCCCTTTGTCAGAAACATGGGAAGTAGTGTAGATGAGTGAAGTAGATTGCTCCGCATTTCCAGAGGAATGAAGATCAAAGTACATGGACCATATGGCTGTGTAGTGGATTGTTTGAAGTAGCTCCAGTTAAGATTTGAAGAATCTATGGCCATCTGAGTAGAACTAGGTTTTGCAGTGTTCAGAAGAGACAAAGTGACAAGAAATTGGTCCAGATTGCTCTGTAATGAAACATTGTGATCTATGGATCTAGAGGCATGTTTGGGAAGTCAGTGTGTATCCTCAACTCAAGTGGTTCATGGTTTGGTGGTCCACAAGCAATCTTTCTAGTGTGACAGTCATGGCAGACAGTGTTCTTGAGGTTCCAGATGAAGATGCAAGTGATTCTGATGATTTGGAGTAGTGTGGATGTTATTGTTGAATTAATTGTGCTTGTGGAGGTCTCTAGATTGTGTGCCTACTGTGTTAGAGGTCCACATTGAAGATTGAGCTTGTTGTTGAAGATTTCTTCCTTGGTGTTGTTGTTCTTCCTAGTCTTGGCCGACCGGATGATTCAAGCATGTTGTGGATGATCTAAGAGCAATTCCTTGGAGAGTAGCATGTTGATTGAAGAAGATTCAAGTCCTAGCTATGTTTGGTCGATAGTTCAGTGATCTGCATTGAGTCAAGTTGACCTTGATGTTCATTCCAAGGTTGATGAAGCATATAAGTACTTGTGGATGAGTTGTGGAAAGTTGTCCTTGAGTGAAAATGTTAAAATCATAAGAAAGGTACAAAGGCAAAGAAGAGAAGAGGAGGAGTAGAAGAGCAAGAGTAGTAAAGGATGAAGAGATAGTGAAGAAGTGTTTCGGGGTAGAGCAGAAGTTTTGTGAGCTTTTAGTGGGACTAAACTAGGCATGAAGAATATGATGTTCCTCAGTTCATTCCTTCTGTATTAAACATAAAATCCTATAGGTAGTAAGCCTCTTTGAGCAGTGAGCTCTGGGCAGTGCACCTGAAGGAAAGTGCCTTCCCATTTCTTTTAAGTACTTTTAATAGGGTATGAATCTTGTGGGTTAACCCCCAACATGGTTTTCCCTTAACTGGGTTTCCACATAAAAATTCTGGTGTTATGTGTGTTCATTCTATTTCTACTCATGTGTCGTTGATTCATGCTTTAATTCTTTTATCATTAATCTATTTGTAAGTTGTGAAAGAAGATTAAAAGTAGAAAAAGTTAAAATTGTGAGACAACTGATTCATTCCCCCTCTCAGTTATCCAACCTAATTCCAACAATTGATATCAGAGTTAGTTCCTCTGAAAGAAGCTTGACCACTTGAGGAGATCCAAGATGTCAACTTACAAGAAGGACAGTCTAAGATTTGATGGAACAAATTACTCTCTTTGGAAGATGCGCATGTAGTGTCATTTGCAATGTATGGGTGATCCTTATTGGTTGATAACTAAGAATGAGTATAAGATTCTAGAGAAAGGTCCTTCAACTCTAGATGAACTCAAAGATGCTGAAAACAACATTCGAGCTAAAGAAGCCTTGTTGAGTGCCCTGTCTGATAATGACAAATGTACTAGAATTGAAAACTGTGCATGAAATCTGGGAGAAGTTGGAAACCCTGTATGAAGGTGATGAACATGTCAAATGTGCTAAGCTATATAGATTGAAGGGTAGATATGAAATCTTAAGGATGAGTGAAGATGAAAATATTACCTCCTACATGAAGAAGGTGAATGAACTTGTGAGTGGTATCAGGTGTGCTAGTGGAAAATTGGAAGAATCAGAAATTGTTGCCAAAGTGCTTAGATCCTTACCTACGGCATGCAAGCATAAAGTTGCTTCCATTGAAGAGATCAGGACTGTGACAATTGTTACAAGGGATCAGTTGGTTGGTAAGCTCTCAGCATTTGAAATGAGTGAGTTTGGTGATTCTCTTCCTAAATATGAAACTGCATTTAAGGCCAATATTTCTAGAAAGCAAAGATATGATCCAGGTGAAAGCTCTTCAAGAAAGTCAACTATATATCAGAAGGAAAAGAAGGAACTTGATGAAGATGAAACCGAGTTTGATGAACTTGAAGCCCTTATTGCCAAAAGATTTCCAAGAGGATCTGGTAAGTCTGAAGGAAAGTTGCCTTTCAAATGTTTTTCTTGTAATAAGATTGGTCATTTTGCCTTAAGGTATCTAGAGAGGGTTTCAAAGCCAAACCCTAATAGATCAAGGGCTTAGAAGAAATGTTACTATGTCTGAAGGTGTCATTGATGGTGAATCTGATATGGAAAGTAACTCAGGAAATGAATGGGTTCAAAGCCATTAAAGAAGAAGATCCAGTGTCTACTAAATCTTCTAGCTGTGTGAATGTGGAAAGTGCCTTGGTTGCTTAGATTGAAGAAAAGGATGAATGGGTGATTAACAGTGGATGTTCTCATCATATGACTGGTGATAAAAGTAAGTTCATAAGTTGGGAAAGATATGAAGGTGGAATTGTCAAGTTTGGAGATAATTTAGTTGGTGGAATTCGTGGCAGAGGATCCATCTCTTTTGATGGTAAGAATAACACTAATGATGTTTTGTATGTAGAAGGATTGAAGTACAATCTTCTCAGTGTTGGACAGTTGGTTGACAAAGGGTATGATCTCTTATTCAAGGATGGAAAATGTAAAATCTTAGCAAGCTCTGGATCTATGATTGCATCAGGCACACAAACTAAAGGTAACATCTTTCATTTAAGTGGTACTGGAAAAAGTTGTTTGATTGCTCAAATTGATCAGAGCTAGTTATGGCATAGAAGAATGTGTCATGTAAACTTTGATAACATTGTCAAGATAAGTACTACTCAGGCTATGAGAGATCTTCTAAAGCTTATGAAACTTACAAATAGCATGTGCAAGGAATGTCAGTTGGGAAAATAGATCAGAACTTCATTCAAAAGTAAGGAATAGTCTTCAAGTGGATTATTGAAACTTGTGCACATTGATTTATGTGGTCCTGCCATAGTTAGGAGTCTGCAAGGAGACATGTACTTTATGTTGCTGATTGATGACTACTCTCAGATGATGTGGGTCAATTTCTTAAGAGAGAAATCAAAGGCTCTTGACAGATTCAAGGTGTTCAAGGCTATGGGGGAGAATGAGATTGGTGTGAAGATAAAATGTTTGAGATCTGACAAAGGTGGAGAGTTTACCTCTGATGAGTTCAATGCATTTTGTGAAAAGCATGGAATAAGAAGACAATTATCTACCCCTAGGACTCCTTAACAGAATGGAGTTCTGGAAAGGAAGAACTAGACTATTCAAGAGGCTTCTAGAACCATGCTGATGGAGGCAAATCTACCACATGTTTATTGGAAAGAGGCTATGAGTACTACTATCTACACTCTCAACTAGGTGTAGGTCAAAGGCAATAATGGTAAAAAACCTTATGAATTATGGTTTGGTAATTCATCTACTGTGAAATACTTTAGAGTTTTTGTAGTAAATGCTATATCAAAAGAGATGAGGATCTAGGCAAGTTTGATGCAAGAAGTGATGAAGGAATATTTTTAGGTTATTCTAACCATATCAAGGCATACTGATGCTTTAACAACAGATTGAAAAGGATTGTTGAAAGCACGAATGTCAGAGTTGATGAAAGTAAGGAGAGACCTTCGAGGTCTTGTGGATATGAATCTTGATGATGAAAGTTCAAATGAAGTCCAAACTCAACCTCAGATCTAGACTAGTTCGGAGAACCCAATAACTCAAGAAGTTAGTGAAAATGTTGAGGAACAAGCTCAATAATAAAAAAATCAAGAAATTCTCAGAACCCCCAAGTATGTAAGGTTGAATCATTTTGAAGAACAAATTATAGGAGACAAGAATAAAGGTGTTCAAACTAGAAGAAGAATTGTTGAAGATCAAGTGGAGTATTGTATGATTTTAAAGATTGAACCAAAAATAGTGAATGAAGCTTGTAATGATGAAAATTAGGTAAAGGCAATGGAAGAAGAATTAATGCAAATTGAAAAGAATCATACTTGGGATCTTGTTCCTAGACCTAAAAACAAAAATGTGATTAGAACTAAATGGGTCTTCCGGAATAAACTGAATGAAGATGGTGAAGTTGTGAGAAATAAAGAAAGATTGGTATGTAAAGGATATTCTCAAGTAGAGGGAATTGATTTTGAAGAAACATTTGCTCCGGTGGCAAGAATTGAAGCAGTTAGATTATTTCTTACATTTGTTGCTTACAAAGATTTCAAAGTTTACTAGATGGATGTCAAGTCAACATTCCTGAATGGAGAGTTAGAGGAAGAAGTCTACATTGAGCAATCGGAAGGATTCCAATTGTTTGATCAAGGAGATATTGTCTACAGATTGAGGAAAGCATTATATGGACTCAAATAAGCTCCAAGAGCCTAGTATGCAAGATAAGTGTCTGCTAAAGATAGGATTTAGCAAAGGCACAATTGATAGCAATCTTTATTTCAAGATTGATCATGAGCACATCTTTATTGTTGAGGTATTTGTTGATGATATCATTTTTGGTGGAAATGGAAGCATGTGTAAGAAATTTGCTGATCAGATGCAAAGTGAATTTGAGATGTCCATGTTTGGTGAAATTAATTTCTTATTAGGTTTACAAATCACTCAGTTAGATAAAGGTATCTTCATATCTCAATCTAAGTATGTGAGAGAATTGTTGAAAAAGTTTGGAATGGAAGATTCAATACCAATGAGTACACCTATGGTAACTAGATGCAAGTTGAGTAAAGATGATGTTTCCCCCAAGGTTGATCGGAAAAGGTATAGATCAATGATTGGAGGACTGCTCTATTTGACTCAGACCAAACATGATATTATGAATGCAGTTGGACTTGTTGCTAAATTTCAAGCTGATCCTAGAGAATCCTATGTTGTAGCAGTCAAAATAATTTTTAGATATCTAAAGGGGACATC
Source organism: Cunninghamia lanceolata (assembly GCA_027924645.1). Classification (NCBI taxonomy): domain Eukaryota; kingdom Viridiplantae; phylum Streptophyta; class Pinopsida; order Cupressales; family Cupressaceae; genus Cunninghamia; species Cunninghamia lanceolata. Next base: position 3,105,827 of record BSBN01000467.1, on the reverse strand, counting down.
TAATTATGGATTATGGTATCCAAAGGATAATAACTTCACTCTTCATGCATATATAGATGCTGACTAGGCAAGGGATGTGGATGACAGGAAAAGTACTAGTGGTGGTGCATTCTTCTTGGGAAGGAGATTGGTTTCTTGGTTATACAAAAAGCAGGAGGCAATAGCTATGTCTACTGCAGAGGCATAATATATAGTAGCAACAAGTAATTGCACTCATGTTTTATGGATGAAGCAAATGTTGAAGGATATTAGAATTATGTTTGAAGAGCTTGTTACAATATTCTGTGATAATTCAAGTGCAATAAACACTTCAAAGAATTCAGTGTTGCATTCAAAGACAAAGCATATATCCATGAAGTTTCACTTTTTTAGAGAGAAGGTAAATTAGAATGAAGTCAGATTGGAGTTTGTTTCTTTAAAGGATCAGATTGCGGATATATTCACTAAGCCTCTACCTAAGGATACTTTTGAGTATCTCAGAGGGAAGCTAGGGGTTATTAAGATGCACTAGTGTGCATCAGTCCGGTGGAATTCACAGTCATATCTTGTGATCCAAATTAATGTTAAGGAGATACTACTCAGGGGGAGTAGTCAGTATGCAAATTTTGGAGATCAGTTTGAAACAAAAAGGGGGAGAAAAGATTGCAAATATGTGCCCTTTGCCATTGATGTCAAAGGGGGAGAGAAGTCTTGTGAAAAACTAGTTGCTAATGAAAGGGGGAGTAGTGAAGAAAGTGGTTGTAGAAGTGATAATAGAAAGGGGGAGAAATCCTTGTCTTGATGGTTGAATTAGTTTTTCACATCATATGTTTCCATCAATGACAAAGAGGGAGATTGTTGGAAATATGTGCCTATGATGTGTTGTCATTGATGTCAACATATCCCTTTGTCAGAAACAGGGGAAACAGTGCAGATCAGTGAAGTAGATTGTTCCGTATTTCCAGAGGAATGAAGATCAAAGTACATAGACCATATGGCTATGTAGTGGATTGTGTGAAGTAGCTCTAGTTAAGATTTGAGAGGTCCGCATGAAGATTTGAAGAAGCTATGACCATCTGAGTAGAACCAGGTTTTGTAGTGTTTAGAAGAGATAGAATGACAAGAAATTGGTCTAGATTGCTCTGTAATGAAACATTATGATCTGCGGATCTAAAGGCATGTTTGGGAAGTCAGTGTGTATCCTCAACTCAATTGGTTCAGGTTTTAGAGGTCTACAAGCAATCTTTCTAGTGCGAGAGTCTTGGCAGACAGTGTTCTTGAGGTTCTAGATGAAGATGCAAGTGATTCTGATGATTTGGAGTACTGTGGATGTTATTGTTGAATTTAATGTGCTTGTGGAGGTCTCTGGATCATGTGCCTATTTTGTTAGAGGTCCACATTGAAGATTGAGCTCATTGTTGAAGATTTCTTCCTTGGTGTTGTTGTTCTTCCTAGTCTTGGCCAATCGGATGATTCAAGTGTGTTGCGGATGATCTAAGAGTAATTCCTTGGAAAGTAGCATGTTGATCAAAGAAGATTTAAGTCCTAGCTACATTTGGCTAACAATTCAGTGATCCACATTGAGTCAAGCCAACCTTGATGTTCATTCCAAGGTTGATGAAGCGTATAAGTACTTGTGGATGAGTTGTCCTTATGCGAAAATGATAAAATCCTAAGATAGGTACAGAGGCAAAGTAGAGAAGAAGAGGAGTAGAAGAGCAAGAGTAGTAAAGGATGAAGAGATAGTGAAGAAGTGTTTGGGGGTAGAGCAAACGTTTTGTGAGCTTTCAATGGGACTAAACCAGGCATGAAGAAGAAGATGTTCCTCAGTTCATTCTTTTTGTATTAAACATAAAATCCTATAGGTAGTGAGCCTCTTTGAGTAGTGAGCTCTGGGTAGTACGCCCGAAGGCAAGTGCCTTCCCATTTCTTTTAAAAACTTTTAACAGGGTACGAATCTTGTGGGTTAACCCCCACCGTGGTTTTCCCTTAACTAGGTTTCCATGTAAAAATTTTGGTGTTATGTGTGTTCATTCTATTTCTGGTCATGTGTTGTTGATTCATACTTTGATTCTTTTATTATTAATCTGTTTGTAATTTGTGAAAGAAGATTAAAAGAAGAAAAAGTTAAAATTGTGAGACAACTGATTCGGCCCCCCTCTCAGTTGTCTAACCTAATTCCAACAGAATGGTTTTGTTGTAGGGAACAAACAATTGAAGGAGAAACAAAAAAGATGCCATCATGGTAGAATGATTTGAAAAAGATAAGCTTTGTTGTATATAAATTCATTGTATTTGTTGCATAAAATATTGCATAATCAACAATTGAATGTTGCCAATAAAACTTGAAGTTGGAATGAAATTGATTGGGGTGTTTGCAATGGATTGTGTAATTGTTTTCATTTGATTGAATGGAGAATGATAATGATTTGTGTCCATGTAGTTGTTGTAGCTAAATTTGCATTGCCAAAGATTAAACAATTTGATAGATTTTGTGATTGAGCTCCATCTATGTTGCAGGTTGAGTATGTGGAGTTTGTGAGCAGAGAGTTTCTGTTATAATGCATTTGTTGGTGTGGTGAAATTGTGTTTGTTTTGAGTGAGAGGGAGTACCTCTCTACATTAATTGGTATCAGAGCGACAAGATCTTGAGAGTGCAGAGTATTCACCAGGACCATCTGGTGAAGAGTGGTGAAAAGTGACGCAGTGAAGCTATGAGAGAGAGTTGGTTCTATGAGAATCATGTTGGTTGTCCTCCAGAAAAGATGAAGCTAGGTAGAAGGTGTGTAGAATTCTTCCACTGAGAGGAAGTGGGTAGAAGAGGTATTAAAGAGATGCATCTTCTAGAATCTCATTGGGTAGAGGATAGTTGTGAGAGTTTGGTTCAGGGAGAACCTATGACTACTAAGAGAGTTGGCTCTAAATATTTGTGTACGCATATGGAGAGTGTGCCACAGTTGTTTGGGAAAATGTCTTGGAGAAATGGAGAGTGTTTGATGATGAAGAAGGAATATTTGAAGCTACAGAAAGAGAAATAAGAGCATATCTGAAGGAGTGATTTGTTCCAAATTGTTTGCAAGTTTGGTGGAAAATACTGCAAGGTGACAGTGGACAATGGTAGTAGAGATAATTTGGTTGCATTGGAAATGGTTGAGAAGATGAACTTGAAGAGGTCATCAAATTTAGTTATGTGAACAAAGCATTGTAAATTTTCACATTGGAAGATACAAGGATGAAATTGTATGTGACATAGTACCCATGGATGTTTGTCATGTTTTATTGGGGTAACCTTGGCTTTGGGATAGGGAAGCTGTACATAATGGCAATGATAACACATAGAGCATAATCAATAATGCGAAGGAATATGTTTTGAAACCATTGCAAGATAAACAAGAGGAAGTGGAAAATTAAATTGTAGTAGTATGCCCTAATGAAAGTATGGAAGAAAAGAGCAATATCAAAGTTGCAATGGTTGAGAAAGAGAAAGAGAAAAATGAAGTGGATGAACATCCTTTGAAGGATGAAAAGAAGAAAGAAAAGGTGGCAACAGATATAAAGAATGAAGAAGAAGAAGAGGAGATCCTTGTGCCAAAGGATCAAGAGAAAAGAGAAGAGATTGCAACCGAGGTTGCAAAGGATGAGAAGAAGAGTTGCATCCCTTTGATAGAAGGGGCATGGAAGGAAAAACATGTGGGAATAGCCCATAAAATCCCAAAAGAAAGCAAATTAGAAAAGAAAAGAAGCAAGGAGAGAAAATAATGGAAGAAGAAATAGTATTCAGCTGTAGCATGTCTTTTTGAAGAGGTAAAACATGAAGTTGCAGCAAAGAATGATCCCTTGAAGGACATAGAATGTTTGGGACAACAATGTGAAGAACAATCAATTCATGAAGAATTGAGAAGAGTGGAGGAATTAGAGATTGCAATAACATGCCATGAGGAAGGCATGGCGAAAGAGAGTGACAAATAAGAGATTGCAATGGAGGCATGTCTTTTGGAAGACATGAATGAAGAGATTGAAATTGAGGTAACAGTAGTGGCTACACATCCTTTGGAGGATGAGAAAATAGAAGAAGGTAATGAGAACTCAGTTGAACATGAAGAGATGAATAGTGCTGTGAAAAATGAAGGAAAGGTATTATAAATAAGATCAAAGAGATGAATGCAAGTATCGAATCTAAACTGAAAGCAATTAAGAATTGCAATTGAGAAACTATGCACAATAGCAAGTACATATAGTGTAGAGAGGTTGAGTTGACTTAGAAGTTGACTTCAACACTCAACTAGAGGTGGAAGAAGGTTTCCACCAAGTGTCAGAAGTATGTTGACATGTGTCTTTGGAGAGTTGTGTCAAACTCTCCAAGTCAACAAACAACCCATTTAAGTAGGCTTACAACACGTATATTTTACCCATGTGAGGTAAAATATACACTAACACCCCCTTAAGCATAGCTTAGGTGGGAACAAATAAGGATGGGTCCCGATAACTAGGCCTAATTAGGTATGCATATATAATAAAAATCTCTCATGAAGTGGAGATAAGGTAGAAAACCCTATGGGAAAAAACTACCCTCCAAAAAAGAGAAAATATGCATGAATCTAGAAGTTGCTTTGTGTACCTCGATGTCGATGCTAAACTATGATTGAAATGACTCCATAGAAGAAAGTATCATGAAGATTCATAAACATTAACCAAATTTGAGATTTGATCTAATGCAAGATTCAACTTCATTTACCATAAGCTCTCAATGTGAGATGTGAACTAGCGTGAATCTGTTGCAAGATTATCGATCATTTACCATAGGGTCTCAGTTTGAAAAGTGTTTGTAAGAATCAATTGATCCAACTATTTCTCAATCCCACCTTCTTTTAGTTGCAATCTCATTGAGTTAAATTATGTGACATAATCCTCTCTATTATTAGAGTCTCTTGGACTTATACTTATGAGGTCTTAGCTTGTGATCCCTTTGTTTGTTGACCTTCCCACTAGGTGTTTTCAAGGTCCCAATATGAATAGAAGTACTTGGAGTTATACTTGATCACACTTATTAAACCATCTAGATGAGATGTGTTTTGTAGACTTAGAAGTATGAAAAGAAAAGACTCAATGACACCCCCCTAAATTTGTTCCCCCCTTGCTTTGTGGCACTTTATAATTTAGTGCATGTACATGGACTATCCAAATTTGGAACAAAAAAAAATGCCCTTTATAATGAGAGTGTGAAATTGTCCCTAATGGATTAGGCTTGAATAAATAAGTACTTTTTCTACAAACATCACTCACTTATGAGCTATTGTTTTAAAAGTTATGGCACTTAGCAATTTTCAACCTTGCCAAAGAAATATGCAAAAAAAAACTTAAAGTTTTACCAAAATAATTTTGAAGCCCAACTTAGGAAAAAATATTAATGCCTAAAATAGGGCAAAATATTCTAAGGTCAACCAATATTAGGGCATTCCAAAGGAAAGAGGGTAAAATATGCAGGGGCTTCTCCATGGCAATGACAGATGTCATAGAAAAACTAAGGGTTTCTTCCCTCTCTTCACCCTTCTTGCCTAAGGTGTCACTGTGAAATGGTGAAATCCTCTATTTTGGGCTGAAATTTGGAGGGCATTGCTATGAAAGGGCATCGTCTGATAGTCCCAAGCAGTAGAGAAAAACCCTACCTCTCTTGTGTCAGGCAACATGTCTTTGTGAGGCTGAGTGAAGGCATCAAGAGGCGGTGAGATTATCTTCACCCGCAATGACATCTTTGATCATGTTTAAATCATAGGTAAGCATGAAGGAGTGCCCAACATTGTCACCATCATTGTCACATACAACACAATCATGCACACACATTGCGAGAAGCATGGCATTGATGCCACATGATTCAGGGGGATGCTAGACAAGTGCCATGGCACTGATCCAGAGATTTATGAGGCTACCAATGAAGTATTCGTCGATGATGGTGCCATGGACCAGGCCATAGAGGTTTATATAGAGATGAGATGACAATGCTTAATGAAATTGTGACGCCTCTCAGCACAAGACTCACCAAACTCCCTTCTCAGCCTGCCACGAGATGAACATGCCCAACAAACATGGACCTTGACCAAATCATAACCTCCTACAAATTCCAACTAGTCACAAATGCCACAATGCAAAAATGGACAAGGAGAAATGCCTTACATGATGTAGATTAGTGCATAGAGATGCCTTGCATACCCAAACTTGCACCTTGGAAAGAGAAGAATGCCTCTCGCCGAACATGTGTCACCAAGCAGAGAGTCTTCACACCCAACGGAGGTGGAAAATCCACAAACTAGATTAATGCATGGACAAAACTCTAAAATACTTCCAACCAGCAAATGATCTTAGTTTGCTCTGATACCATATTAGAAACAAGATCGAAGAGATGAATGCAAGTATTGAATCTGAAGTGAAAGCAATTAAGAATTGCAATAGAAAAACTATGCACACTAGCAAGTACATATAGTGTAGAGAGGTTGAGTTGACTTCAACACTCAACTAGAGATGGAAGAAGGTTTCCATGAAATGTCAGAAGTATGTCGACATATGTTTTTGGAGAGTTGTGTCAAACTCTCCAAGTCAACAAACAACCCACTTAAGTAGGCTTACAACCCGTACATTTTACCCATGTGAGGTACAATATACACTAACAAAAAGAAGTTGGAGCAGTGAAAGGAAATGAGGTAAAACTTGAGCATTTTGAGTTTAATTTATTTGAGATGATGAATACAATAGAGGATATAAAGAAAGAGGAAAGTAGATACATGGAAGGCTTTAATTTCCATGCAGATTTGTGTGATGATGCTGCAAATTTAGTTGTTGTTGAGGAGCATGAATTGCTTGAAGAAGAAATTGAGAAGATGGAGAAGTTGTTTAGGCTGAGTGAACATTTGAAGAAAAATGAAGGTGCAGTGACAAACATGGTGAAAGAGGTTGTTGTAACAACATAATTTATGAAGGTAAGTCTTAATTTTTTTGAATTATGTGATGAGGGAGTTGATGTGAATCTTAATGCTATTGAAATGAATAAGAAGTTGCAAGTAGATGGAAAGAAGAGTATAGTAGAAAGTTGCTATGCAAATGTGTATTTGCATATAAAGGTTGTAGAGGATGCTATAGGTGAAACTTGGTGGAGGTGGTTGGTTTGTGGTGGGTCAAATCTCACAAAAGATTGGAAGAGAGATGGATGTATTTGGTGTAGATGTCTGGATAATAATGGTGGGTTAGATCCCAAAAAGGAGGAGAGGAAAGGAGAGAATCTTTGGAGGAGGATGGTTCATGTGGACATGAGTCCATGATAGGCAGGATGAAGAGAGTGCAAAATTGTTGGATGAGGATAGCACTTGTTCTGGTGAGATGTTGGAAAAGGAGGAAAAATAATTAATCTTGTGCACCTATCATAGCAATGGAGTTCATTGTAGGTTGTTTACAACTTGGGAGAGTAGTCCTACTACTCAACTCCACTTTTGTGAGCCTATTCTCACAAACTTCCTACCCAACATGTTATATGCAAGAGCATCCAGGCAAATAGGCAATCAACATCACCCAAAAAAAATTTCGTTTGTTTTCTTTTAGTTTTGGTTTATTTTTGTGTTCTTGGCATCTCTCAGCATTAGGAAGCAACTTGTGTGATCAGATTTGTAAAATTTGAAATTTTGTCGGTTTGTTGTTTTAAAGGCCCTATAGGCAATTTCACAGAAATAATTGTTTTTGAAGATCCATAAGAGCTAGGAAAAAATAATTTTAGGAGAATATTGTTGATTATTTTTTTCTAAGTGTGCAAAATATTTGAAGGCATATCTTTCACTGTTTGAGAGAGTTTAATGCTTGAAGTTCACACTAGCATTTTTACAAAAAATTTAATCTCATGATTTTTAATAGCTGGAGAAAAGTCCTTTTATGAGGAGATTAAGGAGGTCATCGCACTCATCTTAACTAGTTTTCAAGGAAAAAGGAGCTTCTGGGTAAGAGTTATACAAAAACTTAGTTTTTTGACACCTTGGCACACAGAGTTGAAGTTGCGTATTTGGAATTTTTTTCCAAATAGTGTATGCAGCCTCACAAGGTAATATTTGGTTGATTTAATTTATCTCATATTCATCTTTTGAAGCTAATTGAAAATTCAAAATGGTTAGTGGTGGAGGATTTTCTATTCTTGTCATAATTTCATCTTTTCACTATGTAACTACTCCCAAAAATATCAATTATTGGGTAAAATATTTAAAAAAATAAATATGGCTGAGTGTATATTAATTGAGAAAATGTATGAAAGAGAAAATGAATTAAAATGTTGAGACTAGCAAATTGCCAAACACAATGAAACCATCCAACATTGGGCACCATATCTCCCACACATGAATTGCTACAAAACATATTAAAAAAAGGAGGAATTTGAAGTGCCAATAGCAGAGGGAAAATCTGCATCATTTTGGAGGGTTAAAAATTGTGAAATCTCAGGCAAAAGATAGAGCACAACACAACAAGAATACACAACACCAAGAAAATAGAAAAGAAGGTGTGAGAAGGGCTGTGTTGAAAATTATTTGGACTACTAATGGGGAGTTGGAAGAGACTCCAAGAGAATGAGTAGAGGGGAGCTATGAATCTCTACAAAGAAAAGAGTGAACAACAAGGAAGATAGAGAAGTGATTCAAGCAAAGAGAAATAATAAGAGAACAAAAAAAATTGTGTGATAGAGAGTTTGATTGGAAGAGAACCAATAAAAGGGAACAACAGAGTGTAAAGTAGAGGAATGGTTTTGTTGCAGGGAACAAACAAATGAAGGAGGAACAACAAAGATGCCATCATGGTAGAATGATTTGAACAAAGATAAGCTTTGTTGTATATAAATTCATTGTATTTGTTGCATAAAATATTGCATAATCAATAATTGAATGACATTGCCAATAAAACTTGAAGTTGGAATGAAATGAATGGGGTGTTTGCAATGGACTGTGTAATTGTTTTCATTTGATTGAATGGAGAATGACAATGATTTATATCCATGTAGTTGTTGTAGCTAAATTTGCATTGCCAAAGATTAAGCAATTTGATAGATTTTGTGATTGAACTCCATCTATGTTGTAGGTTGAGTATGTGGAGTTTGTGAGTAGAAAGTTTATGTTGTAATGCATCTATTGATGTGGTGAAATTATGTGTGTTTTAAGTGATAGGGATTACCTCTCTAGATTAGTAGAGGGGTTTAACATTTTCATCATGGCCTGTAAATTCTCAGTCTTTTCTTTTGAATAATTGTAAAGATAATTGCCTAAGTAGCAAGAGTGCTAGTTTGTATGTCTCCATAAGGGTTAAGAGTTAGAACTTGTATAGTTGGTCCTCAAAGTCATAGTGGGACCTGGTTTGTGAGTATTAAAGAGTGATTTTAATTCTAGTTGTAGTAATTCACCATTGATATATGATATTTTGATGTTAATCTTTATCTTCATTTTAAAATGTATTAGGCAGACAAATGCTTTACGAGTATCATAGATTTTGGTTCCAAAGCTTCTTGAACTTTTCAATAATAATATACTTTCTATTTAAAAGCTATTGTAGATTTGCATTACATATTTGTGTGAATTCAAAGGCAAATTATTTTTATTTAAGTTGAAAATCTAATTCACTTTTGGGACTTACAATATGGGAAATCAGCATTCATACTTTTTTCTAGCTTGATTTTCCATATGGTATAATGCAATTGTGATATTTTTTCCAATGTCTAAAATGCTTACGGAGGAATGGCTATTTAGGATGGGTTGAAGTATTAAGTTTACTTTCAACAACTTTGCTAGTGACTCTACTTTTATATGCATTACGTATAGTGCCTTGACCTAGAAGGTTTGAGATAAGCAACTTGAGGGTTTAGCATATTTCTTTGTGTGGCAAGAGTTCATGTGGGATCTTCTTTTCCTATCTTAGGTTTTCTTCTACTTTATACTAGGTAAGTACCAAAATCTCTAATAAGATCATTCTTGTAGTTAAAATTTACTTTTCCTAGATGTAATTAAATGTATAGGAATCTTATCATTTAGATAGACTGAATGATAGAACTATATAAACTCAATAAATAATTGAGACAATGATAGTTTTTTTTTTTTAAATAGAGAAGATACCATAAATTTGAAACCAATTAAACTACTCTAACAATGAAGAAATTCATTGTTTCTAAAGTACAAAGAATTAATTACTAATAAGTAAATTTCAAAACATTTTATGTAGTAAGCATTTATTTAAAAATAAATTAGTGCATAGGCTACTTTTTGGAATGCTAACATCACTTGTTGATGTTTGTTGGACTACAAATCCTACAACCATTCTTCTTTGCAAGTCTTTTGTGTGTGTCTAAGGGAAGGAATCTCATTAAAAATTTTAATGCCTTGAAAAATGATACAAATTGATTTGTTTTTATACGTGTTATTGATTTCCATTTTATACACCACTAAATATAGTAAAAATTTAGAATATTCAATTCTTTTGATAAAATCATATTATACTCAATGATTGGGTTGTATACAAAATATTAAATATGGTTTCATAGCTCAATATAGGAGGTCATCTTCCTCTTTCTACTATATACAAATATCTTATAGAATGCTTATGTGTACATTAGAGTATTTTTCTCCTAGGCTATGTAACCAACCTTCACATTATACTTCCCTAATTTTGCTCCACACTGTTAGGACTCCTATTTTTTTGTGCCTCAAAATTGCAAACTCTTGTCGAATCCATCAAATTTTCTTAAGGGGTCCCTGTGCTTTACCCTAGTTCATGTCCCTAAAAACCCTGAAAATTGGCTAAGTTTTAAAATATACTATCCTGTCAGGATTGCGGGACCAAAGTGGATTTTGAGATTTTGGGAACAAAGTGGATATTTGGACTTTTTCCAAAAATCTTCTTGAACTCCCTGAATTTTCAAGACCAATTTGGAGATGCAAAAAATGGAGTTTTCAAATGATATTTTTGAGGAAAAGGCTAAGGTTTTTATGGAGTTCTGGGTCAAACTTTTAGTTTTGACTTTTGGCACTTTTGGTCCCATCAGGATTTTGGGACCAAAGTGGATTTTGAGACCAAAGTGGATTTTGGGATGAAAGTGGATTTCGAGACCAAAGAGTTTTTTGGAGCTTTTTCCAAAAATCTTCTCGGACCCCCTGAACTTTCAAGACCAATTTGGAGATGCAAAAAATTGAGTTTACACTTTTTTTTTTAGGAAAGGGCAGAGTTTTTCATGGAGTTCTAGGTCAAACATTTAGTTTTGACTTTTGGCACTTTTGGTCTCATCGGGATTTCAAGACCATAATGGATTTTGGGACCAAAGTGGATTTTGGGACCAAAGTGGATTTCAAGATTTTGGGACCAAAGATTTTTTTGGACCTTTTTTCCAAAAATCTTCTCAGACCCCCTGAACTTTCAAGACCAATTTGGAGATGCAAAAAAATTGAGTTTTCAAATAATTTTTTGAGGAAAGGGCTAAGTTTTTCATGGAGTATCAGGTCAAACATTCAACTTTGACTTTCGACACTTTTGGTCATTTCAGGATTTTGGGACCAAAGTGGATTTCACGATTTTGGGACCAAAGTGGATTTCAGGACTTTATCCAAAAGGGTCCAAAATTCTTATGTCCTCCCACCAACTCAACACCCGTCGAAGGCCCAAGAATGCACAAAAACACACCGCCAACTCTTTGAATCACCATCAATGCGAAGTGGGTGGTTGAAAATGGTGTCATTAATGTAGTTGGTAGAGTTGGTAGGGTTTTCCCTCCCATTCCAACATCATATCTGAGTTGCAAATGATATCAAAGGAGGATTGAAATTATTTTCAAGGGTTGTTCTTTTTGGCATTTCTTCAGGAAACAAAGTGCAAAGCTTTCTAGGTTTTCAAAGAATAAAAGGTTTCAGTTCTTTACCAAGGTAGATATAGGTTATGAAAGGTTTCATATTGATTTCAACGATTAGTGTATGAATTTCTCCTTCTTCTCATGTAATTTTTCAAGAAAATCCTAAGTTTTAGCTAGCGTGTTCCTCTTGCTACACTTCATGGTATGACTGTAATCATTAATCAGATGAATATGACAAATTCTTAGAATGTTACATGCTATGTGATGATCTTTTCTATGGTTATAAATGAATGATTATGTTTTGACAAAGGATTACTAAGTATATTCTTCATTGATCGTTGTTTTTCTTGCATCTGGGTATCCAGAAAGTGCTTGTTTCATTTCTATGTTGTCTTTCCCTCTGCTGAAATGTGGACTCTGCAACCCATCATAATAGGCACTGGTCTGAAGTATCTGATCACCCACACCCATCAAAAAACTAAAACAAAATTATCAAGTGTGAAGTAAATAGTTACTATTGTATTCTTTGTTGTGGTTCTGTGTTGAAACCAAGAAACATTACTAATGAGTCTTCAAAGCATTGATTCTAGCAAACCAAACAAGCATATCTGCACTTCCATCATAAGTGCCCTTCATCAACTTAAATAGAGGTTTTTCTGTAGCAAGCTTGTCTTAGCCTAGTGATTGTATTTTGGAGTTAAAACAACATTTAGGTATTGTTGCAATATTATAATCTTGAAAACATCTTCCATTATTGTTAATCCTTGTTGAAGGATACCTCTAGGGACACCCTCCTTGGTTTAGCTAAGCTAGAAGAGGAGAGATTACCCATTCCCAACCATTAGCCTTTAATCATCCTTATCCTATTGATGAACCCCTTCTCTATCTTCTTGATGACAACCCTGGCCTCATAGATTGAAGAGTGTTCTAGAGATTTGGATAAGCTATTTTTGGACCCAACAGATTGGCATCATTGCCAGGGAAGCCATTAAATCAGTTTACTTCCGATTAGTATAGTATTGAAATATGATGTTTATTCAAAATATCTTCCCAACAGGGGAAGTGGCGACTCTATTTTCACAACCAAAAATTAATTGTAGTTTGAAACGAGAAGAGATTTACAATGAATAGAGAAAGAAACAAAGAGTAGCCTGGGTGTGATGAATCCTCTAGTAGTACAAGAAATAAGAGTAAATAGAGGGAAAGAAACACCAATGTGATGCCTACATTGAATACCCAAGACCAAATTGATACCTCTAGCAGAAATGATGCATTTGATGATTTGAGAGGTCAATATCAATATACTTGTGAGGAATCAACAGATAACATACTCAGAACAAATAGAAGGATGAACAGAAATGAGTATGATGTTAGAAGAAATGAGAATATGGATGGTAGAGGAAGTAGAGATAGGTCTTGTGGCCCATACAAGAGAACATTTGGGATGCCTAGTAATAATGAAGAGATGTATCAAGATACAAGGCACCCTACTTCTCCCACAAGATCATTTAGAGGTCAACATGACAACATTCCTAGTGAGGGTGATTAGAAGGGGCAGCCTGGTGATGAGGAAAGAGAAAGAAGAATCCAAGATGAATTGGACATGCTTGATCATCTTAGAAACAAAAAAGAGAGATGCAAGCCTTACTTGATCAATAGAAAGCTCAACTTGCCCCAACAAAACCAAAATGCATAGCAGCGAGGCCTAAATCAAAATGTTGATCAACAACATGCACCTCTACATCATTACAATCAGAAAAATAATTAGAGACAACAACAACATCAAATGGGACGACAGGGTATAAATACCACCCATGCTCATAATGTTAAGAATCAGCTAGGTCATAGAATCTGGTGAATCAACAGTATACTAATGTTTAAAACCCTAGGCATGCACAACGAAGGCAAGCACAAAGTTTTCCTCCATTGAGGTAGCCATTGGGAGCTAAAAGGTATAAAAAACTTGACTTCTTTGGCATTCCTAGTTTTCCTAATCCAATTCCAAATGAGATTAGTGGAAAGATCCCTAGGTTTTAGGGCAATAATATTATCACTGGTGAGGAACACTTGAGGCACTTCATCAATGTCACTGATGAGTAAGAGATTGAAGATGAAGATGTGATGATGAAGTTGTTTGTGCATTCATTGGAAGAAAGTGCCAAAGAATGTTACAAGCTCTCCTTGATAACAACATTGATTCTTGGGAGGAATTCATGAGAGTGTTTAGATTGCAGTATGGGGATAGGATTGACCCCAAGTTTGTCATCCATGAACTCACTGTAGACACTTAAAATTGTCCATGTCTTGCAACATCACCTTGTTGATACATTACTTGAGACATCATATGACATTTTGTCCTCGGTCCCTTTCATAATACTTCCATCACCTCATTAGTTAAATAAATCTTATTTATTTAACTAATCCCATTTTAATCCAATTCATCCCACTAGTCAATTAATTAAATAAATCCTATTTATTTATTTAATTTTCCACCTTTCCTCTAATTTAAATAAATAAAATATTTATTTAAATTAGCCTGCTCCAATTTTCTAATTAATTTAAATAAAATATTTGAATTAGTTCTCACCTACAACCTCATTCCAACACATGTCCCTCTCGCATAATTTAAATAATTTTTTATTTGAATTATGTGTCATACTACAACTTTCATTTAATGCTTTGTCACACTACCAACTAATTTAAATATTTTTATTATTTAAATTAGGGCACCTCTATTCTTATCCGCACACTTGTCATTCCACTACCTTTTTTAAATGAAGGGGTCCAAAGTCAAATCATCTTTTAATCTTTGCTGTCCATATCACACATTTCAACTTTCAATCATAGCCATTAATCCTTATCATTCCTCTCCTATAAATCAAGCCTCAACCAAGCTATTTGCATGCATCCATCTTCAAGCAACCTCATGCTATCGAAATGATTTTAGACCTCCATTCTTATCATCTTCTATGTATCATTATGCTACAAAAATCATGAGCAATCAACATATTCATCATCCATCTCTCCCCATCTAGAACATAACTAGTAGATTAGGGTGCATCTACTCCATTCTATTGAGTGTTGAAGACTTGGTTGGGAGGTAAAAAGTATTGGATTTGTTGTATTATCTTTCTATTTACCATTTCAATCCATTTTTTCATTCACATTCACAACCATCAAAAATTCCATCAATGAGACAGTAGATGATTTCAATAGTCTCTTCATCATGACCATGAGAAAGGTGTTGCAAGTATGTGCTAATTAGTGTTGTCATTAATGTCAACATATTTGTGTTGTCATTGGTGTCAACTATGATCTTGTTTTGATGCTTTCTTGTATTAAGTTAGTTGCTTTATACTGGCCTATGTAAGTGTTGAAGATAATGTTTCCAAGTACTTTTGAGAAAATTTACTCTCCCAGTGGAAATAGTGCGTTGAAGAATATCTTTGTTTACAACAGAATAGTCTAGTAATTTGCTCTGCATTTCTTATAGATTTCATATCTTTGTCTATGGATTGGAAGATATGATAAGGGATGGTTGTAGATTCTATGTTCCAAGTTTGAGCCTCTTGTATAAAGATTTGAGTGAGTTCTGTTCACCAGAGTAAAAACTATTTTTATGAGCATTCTGTGGTGACAGGGAGAAAGTATTTTGCTCTGCATTCCTCCGCATTGAAGTTTTATGGTTTGTACTTCTAGAATTAAGTTTGTGATGATATTATGTACCTTCAGTTCAAATGATCCATGATTTGATGCTCCATAAGCAATCTTTCCTTTATGACAGTGGCCAACAGTGATGTTCAAGTGTTCTGATTTGAAGAATCTTATGGATAAAGTGATTAGAGGTTGTGCGGATGTTCTTGATGATTGTAATGTGCTTGTGGATGTCCCTAGATTATGTTCCTACCTTCAGATTGGTCCACAAAGTGTAATCCAGATTGGGCATGAAGCATGTTCTTGAAAGTATTAGTGTTAACACCAGTTTTAGCCGACTTGGTTGTTTTCACTTCTTGGGATTATACTTTGGAGTTTGTGATAGAATGTTGATGCATAGAAGATTGTATTTGAGTCCTAAATAAGGTGCGATGTGATCCACATTCATTCTTTTTCCTCTTAAATTTGTTTAGGACTAGACCTATTATAATGTATGTGTGTTTTATGACCTTGGAGTTTGTTCCAACGGTTGATGTTTGTAATGCTAACCTTGATGATCATTCCAAGGTTGAGAAATTGTACATATACTTGTAATGAAGTCATGAAAATGTATCCAAGTGTGAATATGTGAAGATAAGTGTGAAGGGAAGTAGCAGAGCAAAGTAGATGTATTTTGTGATTCAATGGAACTAAACCTTGGCATGGAGTAGAAGCTATCATCTTAGTTCAACCCTCTTGGTAGTGAACCACCCCTTGGCAGTGAGCCCTAACTTTTGCAGTGAGCCTCTGATTTTTAGTATTCCTATAACATATTTATTTTGTGAGCTAACACTCACTGTGGTTTTTCCCTTATAGGGTTTTCCACATTAAAAATTTGGTGTCTCATATGTTGAATGTGCAATTGTGCTTATGTTTCTAATCTCATGTTTTCATGGTTAAATCATAATAATGGTGATTAATTGATTGATGTATTGATGTTTAGAAGAAGTTAAGTTTTAGTGACAACTAATTTGCCCCCCTCTCAGTTGTCTCATGCATTTCAACAATTGGTATCAAATCTAGGTTCCTCGAAAGAAAGTCTAATAGCTTGAGGTAGATTCAGGATGACACACAGGAAGGTTGCTCTTGAAGACCTAGAAAGAACTAAAGAAGAAATTAGAGATCTAATGCAGGTCAAGGTTCAGGAATCTTATCAGACAGTTGAACCAAGCAGCCAATGACAAAATCACAACAAAATAACAATAGCAGAACAACTGAACAACAATGCTTTATTTATATGCAAGAGACAATTACAACAATAGTATAATCTGCATTATAAAGATATTGGCCTCAGCCTTACAATGCTAGAAGATGCAGATCAGCTGATCGTGTAAGCTAGAGAAACTTCTAGAAGACTCTAACAACATACTACCATCCTGAGTGAGGAGAAGCTCCTCTCAAAGAACAAATTGTATGTATTTATAGACTTCTTTGGTGGCCACCAACCTTCCTTGATGTTCTTGACATGTGTCATGCCTCAATTGCCCTTGGAACAGTTGTACAGACTATCAAAACTAACCTTTTGTCATTTGTGGTTTGCTGGCGGGAAAGTCGGTCCAGCTGGATTTTAGCGCAACAGAAAAAAGTGCTGGATTTGGCTTTCTCTGACGCTCATTGAGAAAAAGTGCTAAAAATGATCCCATCCAACCTACATAGAGGAAAGCGTTGGAAATGACCTCCGTCGACTTAGTGCATAAATTGACCTTGTCTGACTAGCATGGGTTTCAGCCTTGTCCGACTTGGTCAGTGCAGCTATGTTTTGACGCAAAGTCAGGGCGCATGTGGTGCAGGAGCACCTACCTGACAGCTGGCCTCCATGAGGCAGTTAGTTTGTTTTAGGTCTGGTTAATGTTTCCAAGAAGGTCTTATAAGACCAATGCATGTAATAAGGTCCAAGTTGACCGTGCTTTTCTATTTTTAGGTAGTTTGTTATGACAGCTGATGACAGCTGTATAGTTTGTTAGTTCAATTGGATCCTCCCAGCCGCTTGGAAGCTCCCAGCCGCTGGGAATCGAGTGGTAGTACTCGCAAGCAGTTCCTATTTATGTAGTAGGATCGGTTGGTCTTAGGACATATAGAGAGATAGATACAGATTGAGGAGTTAGATTTCAGAGTGAGACAGAGTACTGTATTTGCATCTTTTGAAATCAATAAAGAGATCCTGTTTGTGTCAATTTTCTATTTGGATTCCATTGTGTAATCGAGTTGCTGTTCTGGTGGTTACATGGATTCACTGATCCATTCCACCGGTTGATTCATCGAATCGGTGGAATGGCTATGTACAATAGTTTAGGATTTAGTTTGCATTTTCTGTTTGTTCACATGTATGTTTGTAGGATCGCAGTTGAGAGGTGTTGAGAACCCTAGCATGGGTATGTGCTAGGTCGTGCTGGTAGTTCGAGTCTAGAAAGTTGTCCAGGAAGCAGATCGGGTCACCTCAGGAGGTTCGGCGGATCAAAATTTGCTAAGGTTGGAAATTCGTCACAATGGCATCATCAGGATATTTCTGTGTATATCCTGTAGTTACTTCAGGTGTCATCTGAGTAGATGGAGGTGAGCATGATGTAGTAGTTTGCATAAGGTGAAAGCGTTTCGGGGTGATCATCATCAGGTGTTGCCGAGGAAGAGCATATCGGCATAAGGTAGAAGATCGGGTTGACAATTCCATCGCGGGCCGATAATGTTAAGTTTGGCCGACAGCAGGATATTGAGGGAACTACATATGACGTCATCGTCATTAGGATAATCGTCATCAGGACATTCCGAAATATCACCCGATAAAGGTTTATCCTGCTGACCCTAAGTGTTTTGGTATCGGCATAAGGCATCAAGGAGTTAAGTGGATCAGGAGGAGGATATTCGGCAGAATATTCGTCATTAGTATAAAGTTGAGTATCATCATCAGGATGTTTCAATATGACCGGATAAGTCATATCCTGATGCTGTTGTTTAAGTAGGTCAGATATCGGGGTGACGTAAGCATCGAAGGAAAGGTGCATGAAGTTGTCGTCATCAGGATATATGGAGGGAACCGGATATTTTATATCCTGCTGATGAACATGATGTTGAACATCATGATGCTGTAGAAAGAGTTTGGTGGTAAGATGAACAGTGAACATTAGGAGGATGTTTGCGCTTGCCGAATATGATGATGCTGCTGATAGCCAGATATGATGATGCTGCTGACAGACGAAGGGTCGAAGGTTTGTTTGCAGGAGGATATCGGTCGGCAGAGAAAATATGATGATGCTGACAGTGTTAACAGAAATATGATGATGATGAAGGGTTGTAGACATATAGGCTGTATGTCAAGGTTTTAGTGTGGATGCTTCTGCATCATAGTGGATTAATGGCTTTTCCATCCTATTTGTAAGCTTCTGTTGCATTTCCTCTGCATCATAGTGGTATCAAAGCAAAGGAAGGATCTTCTGGAAAAGATCAGGATATAGCAGGATGTCAGATGAAGAAGGAACATCTGAGATTCTGGCAAGGATGACCAACGTTGAGTTGGCAGTTCTGGTAAAGAAACAGATTGCAGAGAGCAAGGCCGTGAAGGCTCAGAATCAGGAATTGAAGGATGAGTTAGAGAAGTTGAGGAACAGAGTAGGTTTTGGTAGAGAAGAAGATAGGGAAGAAGAAGAGATCCCTAGTTGGAACGAGGAGGTCGTTCCTGCAGACCAGAGACCGCTGTTGAACGCCCTCAAGGCCATGGAGAGGAGAACCATGGATGTGAAATTGGATTTGCCAGTATTTACAGGAAAGATGGAACCTGATTCAGTGATGGAGTGGATAGACTCCTTGAACAATTTCTTTGAAATAGAGGAGATACCAGAACAACAGAAGGTGAAAATAGCCTAGTCAAAAATGAAAGAAGCTACCTTGACATGGTGGAATTTCGTCCAAGATGATAGAGTACAGGAAGGAAAGCGTAGAGTCACTACATGGAAGAAAATGATGGCATTAGTAAAGGAAGCTTATGTCCCATTGGATTACAATATCCAATTACACAAGAGGAAGCAAAACTTGAAGCAGAAGGAGCTAGATGTCAGCTCATATATAGAAGAATTCATGAAACTTTGTGTGAAGACAAAGGTAAAGGAAAGTGAAGAAGAGAAGGTAGCCAAATACCTTAATGGATTGAGGTTCAACATTCAGGAAGATTTAAGTCTGCATAATCCAGATACAGTTCAGAAATGCTTTCAGTTGGCATTGAAAGTGGAAGAGAAGTTAAAGAGAAAACAAGAACAACATAATAGAGGAAGAGGAAACAATATGAGGGGAAGAGGATCAGCCCCTACAACAAGGCAAACCAATGAGGGTCAAGAAGACACTGGTAAAGGACAGGGACAGTCTGATTTCAGAGGTGGATGGAAAGGTAATAGAGGCAGATTTGGAGGTGGTAGAGGTTCTACTACATTTTCAGGAAAGTGTTACACCTGTGGTGAGTTTGGTCATCCATTTTTCAAATGTCCAGAAAGTAAAGGTTCATCATCCAGAAATGACAGAACGAATGACAAGAGAGTACAACTTGTGCAAGAAGAGAAAGTAGAGCAAAGTGTGCCAAGTTCAAACACTTATCAAGGAGATAGAGTTCCTGACAATTATGGATATCCTGAGGAGGGAGAAGCATTGATGCTTAGGAGAATTAGTTTGCAGGCATCAAAGGATATGATGCAAAGAAGAGCTCTTTTCAAGACCACATGCAAGAGCAAAGGTAAGGTATGTAAGGTTGTCATTGATACTGGTTCAACAGACAACATGGTATCTTAGGAAATGGTGAATAAACTAAATTTGGAAAGGATTCCACACCAACACCCTTCCAAGGCATCTTGGGTGAGTGATAGTCAATCACTTTTTGTCTATGAACAGGCATATGTGGATTTTCAGATTGGAGCATATCAGGATAGAGTTTTGTGTGACATTTTGCCCATGGAATGTTGTCACCTACTGTTGGGTAGACCATGGAAATTTGATAGAAGGGTACTGTATGATGGGTATGCTAATACCTACACCATCAAGAAAGATGGGAAGACTATTATGTTGATGCCATTGCAAGAAGATGCTGCAGCATAGGGGGCAGCCAAAATCATTTTAGTGGGAAAGAAGGAATTTGTGCAGAAGCCTATAGGAGCAGGCATAAAGGCAGTTGAGGACATTGCATGGAAAGAAGTTGTTAAGGACAACAGTTTGAAGACAGTTTCAGTTTTGACTGACAGAGGTCAGCAGCAGGTTCAGAAATAGGTTTGCAAACAGCAACCAGTTGAGAGGAATGACAAGGATGTTGTCATAGTTGGGACTATTGTTTGTCCTATAAAAGTTGAAAGGAAGACAGAATTAAACATTGCAGAAGTTCAAGAGGCAATTCCTAAGGTTATTCAACCAGGTATTCAGACAGAGGTTCTGGTAAAACAACCTAACAAACACAAGGTATGTGTGAGAAGGGCCTACATTAACAGGCATGAGGGTTTACTTGCAAGACAGCAAGTTACAGTTCATAAATTTTGGAGCAGCCAAGAGACAGCAGAGGATAAAGCTAGAACAGGTCAGAACACTGAGATGGCAAAGTGCAAAGGTGGAATTCTTCCACAACCTAACTCATGGGACATGAGTTCTTTTTCTGTTGGGGAGTATGGTGCAGGAGCACCTACCTAACAGCTGGCCTCCATGAGGCAGTTAGTTTGTTTTAGGTCTAGTTAATGTTTCCAAGAAGGTCTTATAAGACCAATGCATGTAATAAGGTCCAAGTTGACCGTGCTTTTCTATTTTTAGGTAGTTTGTTATGACAGCTGATGACAGCTGTATAGTTTGTTAGTTCAGTTGGATCCTCCCAGCCGCTTGGAAGCTCCCAGCCGCTGGGAATCAAGTGGTAGTACTCGCAAGCAGTTCCTATTTATGTAGTAGGATCGGTTGGTCTTAGGACATATAGAGAGATAGATACAGATTGAGGAGTTAGATTTCAGAGTGAGACAGAGTACTGTATTTGCATCTTTTGAAATCAATAAAGAGATCCTGTTTGTGTCAATTTTCTGTTTGGATTCCATTGTGTAATCGAGTTGCTATTCTGGTGGTTACATGGATTCACTGATCCATTCCACCAGTTGATTCATCGAATCGGTGGAATGGCTATGTACACTAGTTTAGGATTTAGTTTGCATTTTCTGTTTGTTCACATGTATGTTTGCAGGATCGCAGTCGAGAGGTGTTGAGAACCCTAGCATGGGTATGTGCTTGGTCGTGCTGGTAGTTCGAGTCTGGAAAGTTGTCCAAGAAGCAGATCGGGTCACCTCAGGAGGTTCGGCGGATCGAAATTTGCTAAGGTTGGAAATTCGTCACAACGGCATCATCAGGATATTTCTGTGTATATCCTGTAGTTACTTCAGGTGTCATCTGAGTAGATGGAGGTGAGCATGATGCAGTAGTTTGCATAAGGTGAAAGTGTTTCAGGGTGATCATCATCAGGTGTTGCCAAGGAAGAGCATATCGGCATAAGGTAGAAGATCGGGTTGACAATTCCATCGCGGGCCGATAATGTTAAGTTTGGCCGACAGCAGGATATTGAGGGAACTGCATATGACATCATCGTCATCAGGATAATCGTCATCAGGACATTCCGAAATATCACCCGACAAAGGTTTATCCTGCTGACCCTAAGTGTTTTGGTATCGGCATAAGGCATCAAGGAGTTAAGTGGATCGGGAGGAGGATATTCGGCAGAATATTCGTCATCAGTATAAAGTTGAGTATCATCATCAAGATGTTTCAATATGACCGGATAAGTCATATCCTGATGCTGTTGTTTAAGTAGGTCAGATATCGGGGTGACGTAAGCATCGAAGGAAAGGTGCATGAAGTTGTCGTCATCAGGATATATGGAGGGAACCGGATATTTTATATCCTGCTGATGAACATGATGTTGAACATCATGATGCTGCAGAAAGAGTTTGGCGGTAAGATGAACAGTGAACATCAGGAGGATGTTTGCACTTGCCGAATATGATGATGCTGCCGATAGCTGGATATGATGATGCTGCTGACAGACGAAGGGTCGAAGGTTTGTCTGCAGGAGGATATCGGTCGGCAGAGAAAATATGATGATGCTGACAGTGTTAACAGAAATATGATGATGATGAAGGGTTGTAGACATACAGGCTGTATGTCAAGGTTTTAG
The DNA here is from genome assembly GCA_027924645.1 of Cunninghamia lanceolata. Taxonomy (NCBI): domain Eukaryota; kingdom Viridiplantae; phylum Streptophyta; class Pinopsida; order Cupressales; family Cupressaceae; genus Cunninghamia; species Cunninghamia lanceolata. Next base: position 3,083,139 of record BSBN01000467.1, on the reverse strand, counting down.
TGTGGATGCTTCTGCATCATAGTGGATTAATGGCTTTTCCATCCTATTTGTAAGCTTCTGTTGTGTTTCCTCTGCATCAGCATGCTTTTTAGCGCTGAACCATTCTACGTAGAATTTCATTATGACCGCCTTGCACGGATTTGGACATTGTCAGACTTTGGCGGTTGAACTCACTTCTAGTGCAAGTTGGAGGTGATGACTTTTAGCACAGACCTTATGAAAATTGCCCAACAAAGAAAGGTGACATCACTGACCCAATGGGGAATCTGAAGGCATCAGACTTGGTCAGAAAGAACTATTTTGAGTGCAAGGTCAGACCCTTTCCTTTTTAGCATAAATTTTTAGTACAGATTTTTAAGGTGTCAGACCTTTGGGAATTTAGTACCAGGTCGGTAGGACTGGTTTTTAGTAATAAGTCGAAGGGTATAGATAATCATGTTGGAGCATAACTTCACCAATTTTGACCATCTCTTCACCCAAATTTAGGTATGAATACCCATTTGGGCCTTCTTCAAGATCAATCCCTTACTTGGTCAACTTCCTTAGGAAAATTCTCCAAATTTGATCAATTCATCCCTAAGGTAACTCCTACAGACAAAAATAGACAACAAAAGTAAAAACAAATCTTTTTGGTTGATGAGGATTGCATGTGAACTCGGATGCTCTTGCATCAGACACGCTGAGTAATTGAAATGTTCCATGAGTTGAAAACTCATGAACATTTGGACAAGTCTGGAACTAGAATCCCAAACTTGACAAGTTCTACAGCAGTCAGCCAAGAAGCTTCATTTGCAACCCTATTCTTCCATCTAACCATATACTCCATGTACTCTTTTCCTCTAGTCTTCTTAACCACTTGTGAGTCAATCATCTTATCAACTTCCTCCATCTTCTTTTCAGGCAACTGATCGATCCATCCTTGTGAACTTGACTCTCCTTCATAGAACTTATACAGATCATCAACATTGAAAATAGGTGAGATATCTATCCCTACTGGCAACTCAATCTCATAGGCATTGGATGAGAACTTCCTCAATACCTTGCATAGACCTATATTTTTGAATTTTAATTTATGAAATGTTCCCTGTGGAAACCTTTCCTTCCTCAAATGTGCCAAAACTAAGTCTCCTACCTGAAACTCTTGTTCCCTCCTATGCACATCAACACACTCCTTGTATTTCCTGGCACTTTTCTCCAATTGTTCCTTCACTTCCTTATGAACCTCATGAAGGTATTCTGCAAAATCTTCTGCAATAGCACTCTTCCTATTCGAATCTACACTATCATGAAGTTCATCAACACCTCTAGGGCTATACCCATAAACAATTTGAAAATGACTCCTTCCCGTACTTTTGTTCACAGAATTATTATAAGCAAATTCTGCCTATGCCAGGATAAGATCCCATTGATGTGGTTTATCTCCTACCACGTATCTCAATAGATTTCCCAAACTTATGTTCACAACCTTAGTTTGTCCATCAATCTGTGGATGATAGGCTGAACTGAAACCTGATTCAGTGCCCATTTTCTTCCATAATGTTCACCAAAAATGACCAAAAAACTTCATGTCTCGATCTGAAACTATGCTCTTTGATAATCCATGCAACCTAACTACCTCTTTGAAAAACAATGTAGCTATGTGGGATGCATCACTAGTCTTCTGACATGGTATGAAATGAACCATCTTCGAGAATTTGTCCACAACAATAAAAATGGAATCATGACCCCTCTGTGTTTCAGGCAATCCCAAAACAAAATCCATACTTATATGTTCCCATGGTCTATTAGGTATAAGTAATGGTTGATACAGTCTCATATTTTGTCGTGCTCCCTTAGCATGTTGGTAAATCCTACGACTTTGTACCAGTCTTTTCACATTTGCACTCAGTCCAGGCCAAAAATAACTTTCATTCAATTGTGCCACTATTTTATCTACTCCAAAATGTCCACTTAAGCATCCACTATGATTTTCTCTAATGAGATTCTCTCTCATTGAGCTTCTAGGTATGCATAATTTTTGCCCCTTGAACAACAAACCATCTTGGATAAAGTATTCCAACCATGGTATCCTATCTTCGATCATTGGATTATTACTAACAACCCATTCTTCCTTAAAATCAGGATCATCTGGATACAAATCCTCCATTGCATCAAAGCCAACAACATTAACCCTTAACTCATTCATCAACAAACATCTTCTGCTAAGTGCATCCGCTACCTGATTTGACTTACCAATTCAATGTTTCAAAACAAATGAATAACTTTGCAAGAACTCCACTTATTTCATATGTCTTTGGTTTAACTTACCTTGACTGTTGATGTACTATAAGGAATGATGGTCAGTATACAACATGAACTCATTTGATAGCAGATAATGTCACCACTTCTTTAAGGCATGCATTATAGCATAGAATTCTTGGTCATAAACTGAGTATTTCCTTTTTGCTTCATTAAGTTTCTCACTAAAGTAGGCAATGGGTCTACCTTCTTGGCTTAACACTCCTCCAATTGTACTACCACTAGCATCACAATCCACTTGGAAAACTTTGTTAAAGTCTAGCAGCGCCAACACTAGCTGCTTTGTCACCTTCTTCTTCAACATCTGAAAACTCTTTTCTATTGTAGATGTCCATTAGAATGCTCTTCTAACACCTTTCATTGTTTCAATGATTGGTGCACATATGCCACTAAAATTTTTGTTGAACTTCTTGTAGAAGCTCACCAAGCCATGAAAATGTCTAGCTTCAAACATGTTTCTGGGTGAAGGCCAATCCAGTATTGCCTTAACCTTCTCTAGATCCATCTTCACCCCCTCTTCGAACACTACAAAACCCAAATATACTAGTTCCTTTTTACATAAAACTACACTTCTTCACATTCACCAGCAACTTCTCTTCTTGTAACCTCTACAGGATTGTTCTAAGATGCAGTAGGTGCTCCTCCTTAGTTTTGCTAAAAACCAAAATGTCATCTAGATAAATTATGACAAACTTTCCAAGGAACAACTTCATTACCTTATTCATTAATTGCATAAAGGTGTTGGGTGCATTTGTCAACCCAAACAGCATCACTAACCACTCATATAGTCCATTCTTGATTTTGAATGCTATCTTCCATTCGTCCCCTTCTCTAATTTTGATTTGGTGGTATCCACTTTTCAAATCAATCTTGCTGAAATACTTTGCTCCGCTCAAGCAGTCCATCAAGTCATCCATACGAGGCAATGGAAACCTATAATTAATGGTGATCTTGTTTATAGTCCTTGAATTAGTGCACATCTGCCATTTTCCATCCTTCTTAGGTGCCAATACTATAGGTACAACACACAGACTAAAATTTTTCCTAATCAGCCCTTTATCCAATAGCTCCTGCACTTGCCTATTTACCTCTTCATTTTCCATTGGTGTCATCCTATATGGTGCCTTGCTTGGTAGGCTTGCTCTCAGTATCAGATCCATGCAGTGACTTATGCTTCTAACTGGAGGTAATCCATCTGGTAAGTCCTTCATTAATATGTGATCAAACTCACTTAGAATTTCTTAGACCTCTGTGGGAACTACTACCCCCTTCACAGCTATCATAGCTTCTGCAATTTGAGGTAGGAAGGCATAACATACCTTCTCCTTTCTAATCTCCTTTAGGAATTATTTTCCACTTACTAGACAAACCCTATTACCCCTCTCATCATCCACATCCTTATCCTTTAAAGGATTCAGCACATACTCAACCCCATCCTTCTTGAGTGTTATACATTTACTCTTGTCATCATGAATGGTATGCCTATCATATTGCCAAGGTCTGTCCAATAGTAGGTGGCATGCATCCATTGGCATAACATCACACAATATCTCATCTTTATAATTCCCAATATGAAAGTTGACAAGGCATTGCTCACTTACCAATAATTGTTCTCCCTTCTGCAACCAAGAGACCTTGTATGGAGTGGGGTGCTTCAATCTTTTCAGATTTAGTTTCTGTACCATTTCTTATGATACTAAATTGTTAGTGTTGCCATTGTCCACAATGACCTTGCAGTATTTTCCTCTAGCCTTACATCTAGTTCTAAACAAGCTTCTTCATTTTTTTGGTTCCCTTTGTACCTTCTCTAGGATTAGAAGAACTTTCCTCATCATTAAGGATTCTCCATCCTTAGCTTCTTCTTCACACTTTGGTGAGGCTGCACTAGCCACACTCTCCTCCTCAGCTTGTGCCATATGGGCTCTAATCTCCTTTCCTTTGGCACTGCTCTGTTGTACCTAAGGACATTCAAATGCTCTATGTCCAGTCTGTCCACACTAGAAACACGTTCCACTGAGCCCTCTTCCTCTTCTATAATTTCCTCTACCTCGGGAATAATCACCTCTTCCTCTACCTCCCTAGGTATTGGAAGAACTTGCTTCACTTTGTTTATCCCAAGATCCACATCCTAGATTTGACTGTCCTCTTCCTTTAGAGGATTTGCCTCTCCCTCTAGAGTTATTCTACCTTCTAGAGATCTTTTCTTCTGCCTTCAATGCAAATTGATAGGCTTTTTCTATGTTGTTTATTCTAACCATGCTAATTTCATCTTGAATCGAATAATGCAGCCCATTCACATACCTAGAAATCTTCTCAACATCATCTTCAATGTGACTAGCCCTGATATTCAATCTATAAAAATCTTTAGTGTAATCTTGTACAATCTTTTCCCTTTGCTTGAGGTTCTGCAACATCTTGAACATAGTGATCTGATGATCGGCTGGCAGGAATTTTGCCTTCAACTTGGTTAACATCCTCTCCTAGGTTTTAATCTTTTCCTTCCCTTTTCTTTGTCTCTCAACCTGCACATGATCCCACCACAGAGATGCATGTCCTTTCAGCTTTGAAGCTGTAAGTTTCACCCTTTTTGGATCTTCAACAGATTCCAACTCAAAAAACTTTTCCATTTCTGAAATCTAGTCTATAGCTCATCTAGTTTCAAACTACCATTATAACTGGGTAGCTCAACACGGGGTTTAATGGTAATCTTTGTCATTGCCTGCAAAAATCTCCCCTCAAATCCATCTTCTCCTTCTTCTACTTCCTCTTCATTGACTTCTACTTCCTCATTGTCACTTACATTTGCTACAGGTACTCCTCTACGATGCATTCTTTCCATTGCATTCAACCTAGCCGTAATGCCTCTGAGCATTTCTGCCAATGCTACATCTCCAATCCTTAGAGGTGTTCCTCTCCTTCTTCTATCATGGTGTGCCATGTCTCATATCCTTTGCAGTGATCCCACAGCCTCAAGGAGTGAAAAACCTCACGCTGATACCACTTAATGTAGGTCAAGGTTTAGGAATCTTATCAGACAACTGAACCAAGTAACCAATGACAAAATCACAATAAAACAATAATAGCAGAACGACAAAACAAAAATGCTTTATTTACATGCAAGAGATAGTTACAATAGGAGTATAGTCTGCATTACGAAGATATTGGCCTCAGCCTTATAATGCTATAAGATGCAGATCAATTGATCATGCAAGTTGGAGAAACTTCTAGAAGACTCTAACAACATACTACCATCATGAGTGAAGAGAAGCTCCTCTCAAAGAACAAATCCCATGTATTTATAGACTTCTTTGGCGTTTCCGACCTTCCTTGATGTTCTTGACACATGTCATGCCTTGATTGCCCTTGGAATGACCGTACAGATTGTCAAAACTGACCTTTTGTCATTTCTGGTTCGCTGGCAGGAAAGTCGGTCCAATTGGATTTTAGCGCAATAGGAAAAAGCGCTAGATTTGGCTTTCTATGATCCTCATTGAGAAAAAGTTTTGAAAATGATCCCATCTGACCTATGCAGAGGAAAGCACTAGAAATGACCTCTGCTGACTTAGCATGGAAATTGACCTTGTCCAACTAGCATGGGTTTCGGCCTTGTCTGACTCGGTCGGTGTAGCTGCATTTTGACACAAAGTTGGGGTGCATGCTTTTTAGTGCTGAACCTTTCTGCACAGAATTTGATTTTGACTGCCTTGTACAGATTTGGACATCGTCAGACTTTGGCAGTTGAACTCACTTCTAGCGCAAGTCAGAGGTGACGACTTTTAGCGCATACCTTATGAAAATTGCCTGGTGGAGAAAGGTGACATCACTGACTCGGTGGGGAATTTGAAGGCGTCGAACTTGGTTAGAAAGAACTATTTTGAGCACAAGGTCAGACCCTTGCCTTTTTAGCACAAATTTTTAGCGCTAATTTTTAGGGTGTCAGACCTTTGGTAACTTAATGCTAGGTTGGTAGGACTGGTTTTTAGCGACAGGTCGGAGGGTATAGAAAATCGTGCTAGAGCATAAGTTCACCAATTTTGACCATCTCTTCACCAAAATTTAGGTACGGATACCCATTTGGACCTTCTTTAAGATCAACCCCTTACTGGGTCAACTTCCTTAGGAAAATCATCCAAATTTGATCAATTCATCCCTGAGGTAACTCCTACAAACAAAAATAGACAACAAAAGTAAAAACAAATCTTTTTGGTTGATAAGGATTGCACGTGAACCTGGATGCTCCTGCATCAAGATCTAATGGAGAATGTCAAAGAAGTAGATGAATGCATCTTAAAATTAAGAGAACAAGTCAAGAAGTTCAAAGAAAAATATAAGGAGGTTAGTGAACAATTGATATCAACAAATGAAACCTTGGATGATTTGAAAGTGGAAGTTATAGAAAGAGTAAAAGTAGAAGAAGACCTAAATCTGTTGGTGAAAGACAAATTAGAAGGATGTACTAAGCTTGAAAAATAAGTTGAGAACCTAAAATCAGATTTGGAGAAGGCAAAGAGCTATGAAGAAAAGCTCAAGATAAGTTCTGCAAAGCTTGATTAGATGATTGTTAGTCAAAAAAGCCCCAATGACAAAAAAGGCTTGGGATCTGAGAAAGATGAAAGTTCTAATTCAAGACAAGTAGTGGATGCTGAGAACAAAAAGGACAAAGGCAAGCAAATTAGGAATCCAAGAAATAAAGGTACCCCTCTTTCAATGGTTATTGTAATTCATGCAATAAGTTTGGTCATAAGGCTACTCAATGTAGGCGCAGAGTGAATCAAAATATTCCATCATTTTTCGGTCAGTGCTTCACTTACAATAAAATAGGTCATAAAGCTAATGAATGCAGAAGTCAGATAATGAATAGTTATAACAATTGGAGGAATGCTCAAACTGTAGACACCTAAAATTGGCTTGCTTCGCAAAATAATTTCCCATGTCTCGATACCAATTTATCCCTCCTATTAATTAAATAAATCCACTTTATTTAATTAAGTTATCCCTAACCATCTGTCTATCCCTTGTGATCAATTAACTCACTTAATTTATCACTAGACCTTACAACACTATCCCTCATTAATCAAATAAATATTCCCAATATTTATTTAGTTCAATTCTTCTTTTCCCTAATCCTCATTAATTAGATAAATCATGCTTATCTAATTAATCTAGCCTACTAATTGACCTACCCTAACCTACCCTAGCCTACGTCATCCTAGCCCTAGGATCAATTAAACAAAACCTCTGTTTAATTAATCCTAACCTCTCATTTGGGTGGTCAAACCTAGTTTAACACCCTTCCTCACATCCTCCAAATAAAAAATTAAAACAAATCACACATCACATTTACTTCTCTTACAAACCCCTTACCTCACCCATCCTCATTCATTACCTCTTATCCCCAAATGAATTCTTAATTCATTTCCCATTCCCCAAATAAATTTTTAATTCATTTCCCATTCTTTCACACCCATACCTCATTTAATCACCCCTTTTTCCAAAATGAATAAAAGACTTACTTTTATTCCTAGCCCTTGATCTCATCTTTCAATCCTCACCCTCCATCCTCATTTCCAAAACTCTATAAATAAGACCCCTCTCTAAGCCATTTGGAAGGGACTTCTTCATGCATCAAACCACTGCCAAAATCATGCCAAAATCACTCCACAATCTCCTCATCATACCATCATAATGTCAAAATTATCCCTCATCCCCATCTCAATCTCTATCTGAATCCACTTGTCTCTCATCCTATTGTGTTGAAAAGCATTGAGCAATCCACATTCAGTCAAATTGGGTAAAATCTGAGGAGCTCGTGGGTGTAACTCCTTCCCTCTTGGATTTGTGAGTCAAAAGGAGGTATAATCATGTGTTTTTGCATTTGATTCATATTTCATCTTCATTTTGTTCTCATTAATCACATTGGCAAGTACCATGATGAAAACCCCTTGTGGGCGTCATGCGTAATCCCTTCTCAATCCATTTTGCATCCCTACACTTGGGGGAAAAACCATCTAATCATCCACATCCATAACATCCTTTTGCATATCCTATCCATTTATCCTTATCCTATCATATTCCCATCCACCATCCCTTATTTATCCTAACATTCCCCGTCCATTCTATCCACTATATCTCCCACCTTAGATCTTGATAAAGACAAGGGGCAAAATATCAACAACATGCTTTGGAGACCTCTTGGCATACTCCCTTTGTAAGTATATCCTGCATCCATCTACTGCAAAGTCCACCCATTCAAACATGAACCCATCATGCAAAATTCTTTAAGCATTGGGGCATATGATTCCTTGCAACCTAGCCCTTGGAGAAAATCCTTATCCCCATCTCCCATCCATCTATCTTGCATCCATATCTCTATCTTCCAATCCACCCATCATGAATCTCCTCCCTCTCCAACCCCATCACCCTCGCCTCTAGACTTGGTGTTCCCTTATAATTAGTATCTAGCGCAAAGGTTACCCACACGAAAGCCAATGCAACCATCTCATAATAAACCATTCCTTTTCCAAAATCAAAAAATCCAAAAACATCACAAAATCACAAAATCCAAAAACATCACAAAATCAAAAAACATCACAAAAAATAAAAAAATACCAAAACAATAGAAAACACACAAAATTCCAAAAATAATATATCCATCACAAAATCAACACTGCTCCATCAACATCTCATCATCTTCCAACATCCTCAAAATCACCCAAATCATCCAACACATTTTAGCTTCCAACATCATCACATTTATCCTCAATCATCCCACATCATCATCACAAATTAGAACTACATATCATAGCCACTTGCATCTTAATGTGCCTTGATCCCGTGGATACAGGGTATGTAGGTAGTTTGGGATACGAAGGACGTTTCCAGTACTCAGGTGCATAAGATGTACCCATCCAACCCGTTGAGCTTACACTAGATCCAAGCATCACATCACCTATGAAAGCATCATCCCTTAACAAAAATCATCAACTATTAAAGCAGCATCAACCACAACTTGTCACCATCATATCTTGAGCCAATCCTACATCATCAACTAGACATGATCCAATCATCAATCAATTCCTGCCTTAGGATATATCTTTCCTACGATAGGCAGAATCTATCAAATCATTATCCATTTTGGCAAGAGATACAATGGTTACTTGTTTGGTTTGTTGGTCTTTTTGTTTTTGATTTTTATCTTTTGTCCTATTCGAAGATCACATCAAAGCTACCTTGATCTCACTATATCATGGTATGTGGCAAAAACATCTAGAATGGGGCATAGTCTTGCTTTTCTGTATGTTGTGCTTGTGGGTTGGTTTCATTACTCCAAGCTAGTATTCATATCTTGTTGATCATAGGGTCGGTTCTAGCATATTGATTCGCTTATGCATCTAAGGTTCATCACACCTTTTGTGTACTAAGTACTTATGCTATGAGTCCCCTTCCCTCGTCAGGACAAGGTTGTACTATCTTGGGCATGCATGGGATCATCCCTTTGTTTGCGTGTCTAGTCCATGCAAATGTTGGATACACATCATCAGCCTGGTCTTCTATACCTTGGTGAAAATATCCACTTTGCTATATCAAACCTAAGGATTGCTCTAAATCATTTTTTCAACACAATGATCATCCACCAATCAATCTTCCACCATTATCACACTTTCATCTCACCCCTTGTCCTCCAACCACTTCTACCAATCTGTTCCATCCATTTCAAGAGCACAACTGTGTTCTCGCAACCCGCCTATCCTCTCGAGGGGGCATCACCTTTACCAATTATCCCCAAACCTTACCCTATTCTTCTAAGCCAAAATCTTTTTTCTATCCAATCCAACTCTATGTTTTAACTTCTTTGAAATGATGTTACTTAGCCGCAACACCATCTCAAAGAGGGGCAAATGTAGAGACCTAAAATTGGCTTGCTTCACAAAACAATTTCCCATGTCTCGACACCAATTTATCCCTCCTATTAATTAAATAAATTCACTTTATTTAATTAAGTTATCCCTAACCATCTGTCTATCCCTTGTGATCAATTAACTCACTTAATTTATCACTAGACCTTACAACACTATCCCTCATTAATCAAATAAATATTCCCAATTTTTATTAAGTTCAATTCTCCTTTTCCCTAATCCTCATTAATTAGATAAATCATGCTTATCTAATTAATCTAGCCTGCTAATTGACCTACCCTAACCTACCCTAGCCTACTTCATCCTAGCCCTAGGATCAATTAAACAAAACCTCTATTTAATTAATCCTAACCTCTCATTTGGGTGGTCAAACCTAGTTTAACACCCTTTCCCACAACCTCCAAATAAAAAATTAAAACAAATCACACATCACATTTACTTCTCTTACAAACCCCTTACCTCACCCATCCTCATTCATTACCTCTTATCCCCAAATGAATTCTTAATTCATTTCCCATTCCCCAAATGAATTTTTAATTCATTTCCCATTCTTTCACACCCATATCTCATTTAATCAACCCTTTTCCCAAAATGAATAAAAGATTTACTTTTATTCCTAGCCCTTGATCTCATCTTTCAATCCTCACCCTCCATCCTCATTTCCAAAACTCTATAAATAAGACCCCTCTCTAAGCCATTTGGAAGGGACTTCTTCATGCATCAAACCTCTACCAAAATCACTCCACAATCTCCTCATCATACCATTGTAATGTCAAAATTATCCCTCATCCCCATCTCAATCTCTATCTGAATCTACTTGTCTCTCATCCTATTGTGTTGAAAAGCATTGAGCAATCCACATTCAGTCAAATTGGGTAAAATCTGAGCTCGTGGGTGCAACTCCTTCCCTCTTGGATTTGTGAGTCAAAAGGAAGGTATAATCATGTGTTTTTGCATTTGATTCATATTTCATCTTCATTTTGTTCTCATTAATCACACAAACTTTCAGAGGTAATTGCTTTACATGCAAGAGATTTGGTTATAGAGCAAATGAATGTAGAAGTCAGATAAGGAATGGTCTCAACAATGGAAGAAACACTCAATCTTTCAATGGAAAATATTTTGCATGTAATAGATTTGGGCATATGGATAATCAATACAGATCAAGAATGAATCCAATCAATGGAAAGAACCAAAGATAGAGGAATATTGTTTTCTACAATTACAATAGACCTGGACATGTTGCAAAGTTCTACAAAAGCAAGAATGTGAAAGGAAACTATTCTACATAAAAGAGGAAAACAAAACAGAGAGAAGATAATGGAAAAAACAAGGTTAATCTAGCAGAGACTAAGAAGAAAATAATGAAATTTGGGTGAAGAAGGATGTAACAAAGGTTAAGGATGAGCCTGTATTGGTATTTGGTGCAGATGTTCCCTTTGAAAATTGAGATTAGAGCTTTGGCTAAGGGGAGTCCTATCAAAATCTTTTCTCCCTTGCCAAAGGATTGGTGTTGATGCCTCAACATAAAGAGACAAGGTCAAGGATTAGCAACAAAGGTTTAAGTTAGATTAGAGATTATGTTTACAAAGGATAAAGAAAGAATTGTGTAGAAGTCTTCTATACAAGAAGATTTGATTAAGAAAAAAGACATGTTATGAATTTTGGCTAAACATCTATCTGATAGAATCAAGCTACATTGTTCTAGTAATTTGGTCCGGATTGGTTCGCTATTAAAGACAAAGCTCTACAGTTCTGACATATGATTATTAATCATTGGTTACATCTACATCTAGAAGTTTGCCTAATTTGGATAATTGACTTGAGAGTAATGAGTAGCAGAAGTTTAGGTTGACAGAGCATAGTTGTTTCCAGTCTAGAGCAGTTTTCATCAAGATGAGTCTTCAAGCAATGAAGAATAAATGAATGAAGAAAGTGCAAGATGAAGAAGCTTAAAAAAGGATCCCTAAGACTCCTAAGGTTTATGTAGAAGCATCACACTAAAGACAAATGAGAGTTGGTTGTGGCATAGAAGGATGTGTCATATCAATTTTCACAACTTGGTGAAGATAAGTTCAGTATAGGCTGTGAGAGATTTGCCTAAGCTTGTAAAGCTTGCTAATATTGTTTGCAATGAATGTCAATTGGGAAAGCAGACAAGAACAAGTTTCAAAAGCAAAGAATAATTTTCTACTGGATTGCCAGATGTAGTGCACAGAGATTTGTGTGGTCCCATAAGGATAAGAAGTCTGCAAGGAGACATGTACTTTATGTTACTTATTGATGATTATTCTAGAATGACTTGGGTCACTCTTCTAGAAGATAAATTAGAAGCCATAGAAATTTTAAATCCTTCAAGGCAATGGTTGAGAATGAGATAGACCTAAGAATCAAGTGCTTAAGGTCTAATAGAGGAGGAGAATTCACATCAAATGAATTCAATATTTTCTGTCAAGAACAAGGGATAAAAAAACAATTGTCTACACCAAGGACTCCTCAGTAAAATGGAGTTGTTGAAAGGAAAAATAGGATAGTTCAAGAAGCTGCCAGGACTATGATGAAGGAAGATGACCTACCAGAAGTGTATTGGAGAGAAGCTATATATACTGCTGTGTACATCCAAAACAGAGTTCAAGTCAAAGGTAACAGTACTAAAACTCCTTATGAATTGTGGTATGGAAGAATTCCTACAGTGAAATATTTCAAAGTTTTTGGAAGCAAATGCTATATTAGAAGAGAAGAAGAATTAGGCAAGTTTGATGCTAGGAGTGATGAAAGAATCTTTCTTGGATACTCTACCAAGAGTAAGGCCTACCAGTGCTACAACAAAAGGTTGAAAAAGATTGTTGAGAGTGCTAATGTAAAAGTGGATGAAGACAAGGAAAGAATATCATATTTGAATGGCTATGAATTAGATGAACCTGTTGTTGATGCTTAAATTTGTAGGTTAATCACTAACATGGGAAATCCTAAGAATGTGAGACTTGATTCTTAAGAAAACCTCCAGATTTTAAAGAAGCTAGTTCTTCTCTATGGGGTTTGATGTAAAGGGAAGAAAAAACAAGATTACAGATAAAATCCTTGAAACTTAGTCTTCTAAGGTGATGCGCTGAAAATGTATATTAAGATTCAAATTGAGAACACAGTGATTAAACCCTTAAAGATTTATTGCCAAGATAAAGAGTACGATGCATGATTAACAATAACAAAGAATATATCATAGATTTATCAAAGGTTCAGTACAGAAAAAATGTAAGAAAGATTCAGAAAGACACCATAACATACACAGAACACCACTCTCTCTTCATTGATGGTCAGGAGAATAGGGTACATAAGGCAAAGATGCACAGATTACATTATTCCATTACTCCTTAGAGGCATCTATTAAGGCAAATGATATTTTTTTGGTCTAGCAGCACAACAACTCAAAAAGTCTCTTTTTGTATCTGAATATATATATATATATAATCTTCCTCTACAATAGACCTTGCTATTTATAGTATAAAATGAGGCTCCAAGACTCTCCTAAGACCATTGATCTTTTAACTACCTGGCTACGAACATCTTCAATTAATTGATGATTTAGTTATCAGCCCATGTGCTAGAAATCCCCTCTAGATTCTAGGTCACTATTTTTCTCTTTCCATTGCAACCAACTTTGTGAGTCTCAGATATCATGGATTCTCCCACCTTTTGCTAAGTTGCATCAGCCAATGGTGCAACATATATGGGCCTTCAAATGCAGAGTCTAACCACCTATGGTGTTAGGATAGATGGCATCACCTGTGACCCTCAAAAAACTCTCAAAAGGTAATACATGGTGACCCTGTGCTCCTCAAGCAATAACTATTCAAAAAGACCTTTCAAACGAGTGTGGTGATGACACATGGTGTCTCCCACACTCTCCAATATCTATTAAAATCATGGGCCCCACTTGCACATGTGGTAGACTCCGTAGCACTTAAGAGCTTAATCAAAAAGAGGTTAAACAAAAGACATGCGACGAGCTCCACTAATTCTTGAATGAGACATGTGGCAAGTTCACACTCATTTAATAAAACTTCTCAAAAGTTTCCCCTCAAATGCCTACTATTGTGACATGTGGTAGCTTCCCCAGGAACTTTAAAAGCTTGTGAAGGGAAATCAAAATAGCACGTAGGTGCCAACACTTGGCGCTATCTACGCAGACTCAATCTTTACAAAAAGAGATATCAAAATGGGACATGGACACTAACACATGGAATTATCCACCGCTTCTTCTTATGCTACTGAAATTAAACATAGTGGAGACATTTGGCATGCTCTGCAGCTCCCTCAAAAGACTCTTAAAGGATCTTAATACTTTTATCCTTAGACTCTGCACCATCGATAGACTCTGCCATGTGGAGACTTTGTGGTCCATAAGAGATTCTTTCCTTTTCTGACTCTTCAAATGATTGCCTCTATGCCACTTGTCACGTCCCACAGCCTTGAGACTCTTTCCTCTATATTTACCTGATGCTTCATACATATATGTAAAATTTAGAGTTTTTACTCTACACCTATTACCACAACAAATGAAATGAAAGTTGAACATGAGGACAGTCAAGATGAAGAAGAAAAGGCTTTGGAAAGTGTAGTTAAGACTCCCAGAAGAACAGGAACAAGATGAATGAGAATGGAGAAGTGGTAAGAAACAAAGCAAGGCTAGTATGTAAAGGATATCCTTAAGTTGAAGGGATAGATTTTGAGGAGACCTATGCTCCTATGGCAAGAATTGAAGCAATCAGAATGTTTTTGGCATTTGCAGCATTCAAAGATTTCAATGTGTATTAGATGGATGTTAAGTCTGCATTCTTGAATGGTGAGTTGGAAGAAGAGGTCTACATTGAACAACTGGAAGGATTTAATTTATCAAACCAAGATGACAAGGTGTGTAGATTGAAGAAGGCCTTGTATGGATTGAAGCAAGCCCACAATGCTTGGTATGCAAGGTTAGATAAGTATTTGTTACAATTAGGGTTAAGTAAAGGCACTGCAGATAATAATCTCTATTTCAAAATCAATGATAATCAAATCCTGATTGTTGGTCTTTATTGATGACATTATCTTTGGAGGCAATGAAGGTATGTGCATGAAATTTGTAGGGGAAATGCAAAATGAGTTTGATGTCTATGTTTGGTGAAATGAATTTCTTTTTGGGTCTACAAATTACTCAATCAGATAAAGGAATCTTCATTTCTCAGTCTAAGTATGTGAAAGAGTTGTTGAAGAAATTTGGGATGGAGGACTCTAAACTAGTATGTACTCCCATGGTGACTAGTTTCAAGTTAAGCAAAACTGATGAATCGCCCAAGACTAATAAAAAAAGATACAAATCCATGATTGGAGGATTACTTTATCTAACACAAACCAGACCTAATATAATGCATGCAGTTTGCCTTGTGGCAAGATTTCAAGAAGACCCTAGAGAGTCACGTGTGATGGTAGTTAAGAGAATCTTGAGGTATTTAAAAGGCACATCAGATCATGGATTATGGTATCCAAAGGATAATGATTTCACTTTCAGTGCTTATATAGATGTAGATTGAGCCAGAGATGTTGATGATAGAAAAAGTACAAGTTGTGGTGCTTTCTTCTTGGGTAATAGATTGGTTTCATGGTTGAGCAAGAAGCAAGATTCAATTTCTTTGTCTACTATAGAAGCTTAGTATGTTGCAGTAGCATGCTATTGCACTCAAGTGTTATGGATAAAGTAGATATTAAAGGACATAAGAGTTGTGTATGAAGATCCAATTGCAATCTTTTGTGATAATGCAAGTGCTATAAACATTTCAAAGAATCCAGTGATACACTCAATAACAAAGCATATATCCATAAGGTATCACTTTCTGAGAGAAAAGGTAATAGAGAATGAAGTAAAGATGGAGTATGTGTCCACCAAGAACTAGATTATAGATATTTCCACAAAGCCTCTACCTAAGGATACTTTTGAGTATCTCAGGGAAAAGTTAGGGGTTATCACCCCTCCTTCTCTAAACTAAGATGCATAGGAATGCATCAGTCCAATGGCACTCAAAGCCTTATTCTTTGATCTAGATTGATGTTTTGGAGGCTACCTCTCAGGGGGAGTAGCTAGATATTGCTGATGTGAGTTCCTGACAAAGAGCAGTAAGTGTTACAGTGTTGATGAAAGAGCAATTTTAGTTTGATCAGAGGAGTAGAGTGCAAGTATGTGCCCTTTTCCATTGATGTCAAAAGGGGAGAGAAATCATGTGAAAAACTTAAGGGGAGATAGAGTGCAAATGTATAAAGAAAAAGGAGGAGAAGGTAATCAATGTAGAATCTTGTCTTGATGGTCTTTACAGTTTTTCACATCATATGTTGCCATCAATGGCAAAGGGGGAGATTGTTGCAAGTATTTGCTAATTAGTGTTGTCATTGGTGTCAACTGTGCTCTTGTTTTGATGCTTTCTTGTATTAAGTTAGTTGCTTTATACTAGCCTATGTAAGTGTTGAAGATAATGTTTCCAAGTGCTTTTGAGAAAATTTGTTCTCCCAGTGGAAACAATGTGTTGAAGAATATCTTTGTTTACAGCAGAATAGTCTAGTAATTTACTCCGCATTTATTATAGATTGCATATCTTTATCTGTGGATTGGAAGATATGATAAGGGATGTCTGTAGATGCTATGTTCAAAGTTTGAGTCTTCGGTATAAATATTTGAGTTGAGTTCTGTTCACCAGAGTAAAAACTATTTTTCTGAGCATTTAGTGGTGATAGAGAGAAAGTATTTTGCTATGCATTCCTCCACATTGAAGTATTATGGTCTACAGTTCTAGAATTAAGTTTGTGACGATATTATGTGCCTTTAGTTCAAATGGTTCATGATTTGCTGCTCCACAAGCAATCTTTCCTTTATGACAGTGGCTGATAGTGATGTTCAAGTGCTTCAGTTTAAAGAATCTTATGGATAAAGTGGTTAGAGGTTGTGTGGATGTTCTTGGTGATTGTAATGTGCTTGTGGATGTCTCTGGATCATGTTCCTACCTTTGGATTGGTCTACAAAGTGTAATCTAGTTCAGGCATGAAGTGTTTTCTTGAAATTATTAGTGTTAACACCAGTTTTAGCTGACTTGGTTGTTTTCACTTCTTACAATTATACTTTGGAGTTTACGATAGCATGTTGATGCATAGAAGATTGTATTTGAGTCCTAACTAAGGTACAATGTGGTCCACATTCCTTCATTTTCTTCTTAAATCTATTTAGGACCAAACCTATTATATTGTATGTGTATTTTCCAACCTTGAAGTTTGTTCCAACGGTTGATGTTTGTAATGCCGACCTTGATGTTCATTCCAAGGTTGATGAATTGTACATATACTTGTAATGAAGTCATGAAAATGTATCCAAGTGTGAAGATGCAAAGATAAGTGTGAAGGGAAGTAGTAGAGAAGAGCAGAGGTATTTTGTGCTTCAATGGAACTAAACCTTAGCATGGAGTAGATGCTATTATCTCAGTTCAACCCTCTTGGAAGTGAGCCACCCCTTGGAAGTGAGCCGATCTTGGCAGTGAACCCTAACTTTTGTAGTGAACATTTTGGGCAGTGAACCTTTGATTTTCAGTATTGCTATAACATATTTATTTTGTGAGCTAACACTCACCGTGGTTTTTCCCTTATAGGGTTTTCCACATAAAAAATCTTGTGTCTCATATGTTGAATGTGTAATTGTGCTTCAGTTTGTGATCTCATGCTTTCATGGTTAAATCATAATAATGGTGATTAATTGATTGATGTATTGATGTTTAGAAGAAGTTAAGTTTTGGTGACAAATGATTCACCCCCCCTCTCAGTTGTCCTTCGCATTTCAATAAAAGGTACCTCCTTATATGAGGCCTAATGAATCAATGTGTTTAGTTTTATTTTGTGGTGCATTTGATTCGAAGATTGGCTATTGTTTGAGGGACAATAGTCCACAAATGTTAAGGGAAGCATATGCTACAACTATAAACATAGAAATAAATATGAGGACTTTAGGGAAGCACATCAAAAGGTATGATGTAAAATTGTCCCAGCCAAAAAAGTAGCTTTCAATAAGCCCCTGTTGAACACCTGAAATAATGAGAGAGGCGGTGAATCAGTATTCTTTGAAACCACTTAATCATTTAAACAATCATTTCACATAGCATGTTTAACTTGCATTAAGAAAGGAAAGCATGAAATCAACCATTAAAGCATATCACACATGAACACTAGATTTTTACATGGAAAAGCCAAAAAAGGAAAAACCATGGTGAGGATTAGCTCACAATATATATTAATAAAGCAACTGGTTAAGGTTGATACAATTGGTGGACTCATTGTCCAAGAATGTTCACTATAGGTGGCTCATTGCCAAAGGACTCACTATCTGAAAAACAAAAAATATTGAAGAAGGGGTGGCTCACTACTAAATAGAAATGATAGAATGCATCTAACTTATGCTAAGGACATAGTTCCACTAAATCTCAATATACTAACTTGATACACTTCATCTTCACCTCAAACTTATCTGATCCCTTTTCTCATCAAACTTTGCTCGACCGAACACTTATTTATTTCACACACACCACACCATCACTATCAAACTTTCACACAAGAAATTAATCTTGTATAGATACTGCTTTCAAGTAAACCATCAAATAGGTCAGCATGAAGAATGTACTGTGTGACTTCTTATCTTGTCACCCCAAAACTCAATCTAATACACTTTGCAAAGAGAACCAAATCATGTAGCACATTTATATAGGTTAGCACAACCTATAAATACTCCCATGACATTATTTCATACATGTCATAGCTTCGCACAACATTAACACTTTCAAGTTGGCTTCACTGGCGAAGCAGCAATAGCATGAACTAACTGTTAATTCATAATTCAACATGCAGACCATCAAAATGCTCACCATTTGAATCATACAAACCTCTGACATCCATAAACTCTTCCTCAAAACCTCATGGAATGATATTCATCTGTGGTGGAATGCTACCAATTTGTTACTAGTATTGTCATTACAAAGTCGAGTACTCTATCAACTCCATGTTTCATTCCAGAGGACTTCAAGACCTAAATCTTTGGATTTAGACTCCTTTAGTATGTACCATCATTACCTTACAACTGTATAACAAAAATCTTTATAGTAGAGAAATACAGACTGAAGAATTGTGGCTTTGTCATAGTCTCTATTCAGTAGATGCCTTAGGTAAATCTTCAACATATTATACCTGACTATGGATCACCAAAAAGAAGGCATATCATGCTTGGATGTATTCTTCATCATACTACACTTGGTAGCTTCTCTAGATCGATACTTTTGATGTCACACTTAACTAGACCAACACAACTATACCTATGTACCTTACTAAACTTCTCCAGACCAACACAATTGTGTCTTAATTAACCTTTGTTGCCATCAATGACAACACTGCTTATTGCCATGCACATTGTTCTCTACATCATCATGCTTATGTTGCCAATAATCTACCCCTTTGTCATTGATGGTAACATAGCCAAAACATCTCCCCTTTGTCATCAATGACAAAGGAACTGCCTATACATCTATGAATGAAAAGCTTTCCTTTTATCTCAAAACTATCCTTACCTTTTTATGTCCATACTCCCCCTCACTATTTTTTTTCTATACTTTACTATATACACCAAGATATCAAAATTGTTTTCTTTTATCTTTCTGCATATGTACAAGAAATCAAATAATGAATCTTATTATTTAGTAGGAAGAATATCTTGTATATATTCTTTAATTATAGCACTGCAAAGTCCCAATGCATCTTGGCAGAGTTAAGTACCTATATCTGCCCAATGATCTACAAAAATAACTCTTCTACTTTTTCCATATATATCGGTGCAGTGGTCATCTTGACAATCTTGTTAGCCTCCTTTAACATTCATGTTAGAGTTGCAATCTTAAAGCTTGCTATCTCACTTAGCTAGCTCATCTGATCCTTGATCAATTCTTTATGATTTTATAGCTTCTTAATGATCACATGAGTCTTTTCAATTTCAGCTCTCAAATCTCCATTATTATCCTTTAAAGGCTCATAAGTCTTTGAGATTTTAGCAATTTGTGTTTCAAGACCATCAATTTTGTCCTTTATGTCCTTTGCGGTAAGAGGCCATGATAGGCAATATTGATACATTACATTATCTTCTTCTAGAGCATTTTGAATACCCTTTACACTGACTCCCAACAAGTTACGTGCCTCAGTACATTTAACTATCAGATCTATCAGTCTCTTATTTCTGATTTCTTCAAAAACTTTCTTCTTAGTAGCCTTCTCTAAGGACATAAAATGACTGTTAACTGACTCCATTAGTTGCTTCACTTGTTGTGTATGAGTCAAAGAAGCATCTCTCTTGGCATCTGGTAGCATCTTCTCAAAAAATTTCATTGCTTCTTCTATAAGCTCATTACCCTCAACATGAGATTGAAGTATCTCTTCTTGGGCAGTGGCCTAAAAGATAGTGCCTAGTTGCAACTTCTTCAGAGGAGAAATATTGGACAAATTAGTTTGTCCATCCATAGGCGATAATTGAATTAGCTATGAAGAGGCCATAGTCTTAACTTATCTCTATTGGGCCAAAAATTCCTTGATGGAGTCTACTGGAGAGACTCTAGAATACTCACCCTTATTGTTCTTCTTTTCTTCATCTTTCTTTTCACAATCTACTTTCTCTTCTTTTGCACCCATTTTGTCTTCCGGAGGAGTCAGAATTCCATTTCCTATTCCTTGGTTTTCTTCAAGATGTCTTGTTCTCTATTTTCCTTCTATTCTACAAGATTTTGTACATCTAGAGGAGGAATATTCTCTACTCTTTGAACCTTAGGAGTCTCTGAATTACCTTGTGCAGCCTTGTTTTCAACTATGTTTTCTACTTGTGAAGGAGGTAGGTTGTCTGTTATAATATTTTCTTGACCTGCTTCTACCATAGTAGGCAAACTAACTTCCAGAATAGATTTATCATGCACTATTTCATGTTCCTTGATTAGGTCCAGAACAAGATCTTCAATCTTTTGTAATGTTTCATCCTTTAACCTTTCTATACCATCCTTGTCCTTGCTCATCAAGGTGCTAACTCTTTGTTTTGTTTTGAACTCCCTATTATAGATTTGAGCCAATTTAGCTTTATCTTCTTCTATGAGAGAGAAACCAATTTTCTCCAAGGCAAGAGATCTAATCTTTACATCTTCTTCAATTTGTTGATGCAGGAGCATCCAAAAGCATTCAAATCAATTGGGACAGTTAATAAAGGAGTTGCAGAGCACCAAGAGAGCAACCTTGGAGATTACCACATTTTTTCGCATTTGCATATCAGAGGCTATGGAGATGGACTTAGCATCTAGACATAATCATCTACATTATATCCAAAATTCAAATCATTTGGGTTCATTTTTGGAGAGATATTGCTATCAGAAGATTACCTATTTTCATGTATTTTCATATAGTAGAGCCGATAGTGTTCAATGGAGTCTAATTGGCTTGTGGAGCAATTTCGTGACTTGTAGAGCTAAAAGGAACATCATTCAACGAAGTTGAAAACCTAGCTGACCTTCATGGAGATCCACACAAAGTTATTTGCACCAGTGGAACAATACGTTATGTTTAGGCCTGACCTATCTATGTCCACACTGTGTCCACACATTTCATGAAGACAATTAAATCTTCGCTGACTTGATAATGTTATGAAGGCTTGAAGAGGCTATAAATGAAAGGTAAATGATTGTTTCAAGGCAGTGAATGAATAATGATCATGTGTATGAAGTTATGAGGTAAGATGAGGAGTGTTTTGATCTGAAGAAGTTGCAGAATTGAAGCAGAGAGCAGAACAGAGAGCAGAAGAAGTTATAGAGTTGAGAATTAAGAAGTAGAAGAAAGAAATCATGGAAGGGTGTTATTGTATGAGTCTTTTGTAACCTTGGGTTACAACCTAGCATCTGTAAATCCCTAGAGGCATATGTAATGTGATTTGAGATCCTAATATAATGATGAATGAGCTTTGAAGGCTAGGTTTTTCCCTTTTAGGGTTTTCCTAGGATATATCTGGTGTCACATGCTTATGATTGTCTCTTTCTTTCTATTGTTAGCTATATACTTTTGTTGCATCTCTAACTGATCATGTTGTTAGTAGTTAAAGGCTACAAGGTTGGACAGTCCCTCATTAGACCCTCCTACCTTGACTGCATCAAGTGGTATCAGAGTTGGTTGTGAATCTGTTAGGAAGGTGGTGAATCTATTGCGAAGATAGAAAGTGTTAAAAGAAAGCATAAAACCCTAGAAGTAACATGTGTCATCACAGAAGAAAAATAAATGCAAGAAAATCTGGGTAAGATTTTTGAGTTGTTCATCTGATTTGTTTCAATGAGAAAGATTGGAAAAAAGTTGAAGAAAGAGAATGAAAACCTAATATACAAAAAGGATATTTTGGAAGAAGAGTTGTGCAAAATTAAAAGGTGTAATTCAGAGTTGATGGAGAGGATAAAAGAACTAGGAGAAGATAAATATGATGCTCTTGAAGAAGAATTGAAAATTGTAAAAAGGAGGAATGAAGAGTTAGAAGCAGAGCTGAAGTTGTTTGAGTATGTCAAAAAGAGTTTTGCATAATTGGAAGAAGGATTCAAGTTGTTTGAGAAGGTGGAAAAGAGGAACAGAGACCTAGAGGAAAATTTGGAAGAATTGAAAAAGGAAAACGGTTTACAAGGAAGCGAAATATCAGGATTGAAAGAATAGGTTAATCAGTTAGAGCAATCACTTGTAGCATATAGAAAAGAGAATGAAAATATGAGATCTAAACCTAAACTTTGTGATGTTTCTTGTGATACTAATGATTTGTGTGATGCTGCAGAAGCTTCTTTAGAAAGTGAGATTGAAGATGACAATGTAACTGAACCTATAGTTGTTGGTGATGGTATCGGTTTCAAAATCATGCAAAGAATGGGATAGGAAGGAAAGGGATTAAGAAAGCACAACAATGAATTATAGAACCTATTGAATCAATAATGAAATCAAGAAGTGAAGGCCTTGGATATGATGGAGGTAAAGATGTTGTTACGAATTCAAACAAATCAATTCAGAGAAGAATGTTGGTGTAATTAAATATTTAATTACACTTTATAAGTTTACTTAGGGCTAATTTTAGTCTTAGGTTATTCTTAAGTCATATTAGCATTTTCTCTAACTTACAAATATAAAAGCAAGTTCTCACATGTAATTCATTAATCCATTTCATTAATTCAGATCCTTATTGTGCAAATTATTCCTCTTTGTTTTTTCTCTTGTAGAAGGTAAATCTTAGGTTTTGGAGGTGATCTTGGTGTTTCAAGTTAATCATAAACTCTTACATGGTATCAGAGCTCCAGATCTGCAAGCCCCTTCTCAAATTTAGAAAAAAAATTGAGCAAGAGTCATTTGCTAGGTGTATTTCTGTGTAAAATGGAGTATTCCATTGGATTCAAAGCTCTAGATTTGAAGATTCTTGTTCACTAGTTTGAGAGAATAGGCATTGAGAATTCAAACAGTGTAACCTTAGCTCAAAAGATTTCTAGATTTTATCAGCAGTGTCAAAATTCTATCTCGGTATCTCTTAATTTTTGCAAAAAGAGCACGGATTTTGAGAAAAATAGATCAAAAATTAGAATCCCTATTTTTAGCCTCTACTTGCTTTTTTTCGCTTTTTCAGAGCAGTTTCACGAAATCGGGCATATCTTTTGCATACGGTGTCAAAATTAGAAAAATGAGATATTGATGGAAAAAGGACTATGAGAACTATCTAGTGGTGGAGGTATTTTTTTCTAATATTGTCTTAGTAGCCTAATGTTTTCACCAGAAGTCAGGTCTTCTTTTTCGGAGCAGCCTTCCATATTTTAGGCATATCATTTGCATACGACATCAAAATCAGGTGAACGAATAGGGATTGAAAATGTATTAAGGATCTCTACATAGCCTTCTATGTACTTTTTCTAGATTCAAACCTAGGTATTCTTTATTCAGTTTAATTTTATGGCTTCTGTTTGATATTTTGGACATTTTGGCACATGGAGAAGTTTTGTTTGTTTTGTTAGGCTTCATTTATTAACATTGATACATATTATAATTATTGATCTCTGATTTAATTTATTTGAGGAGATATCATGGGTTTTTCTATTCACCCTTCTATGGTAACATTGGGTAAGGATAATTATGAGTCTTGGCAAAAGGGCATCTTGACACATCTCAGGTGGCTTAATCTTTTGCCTTATCTTTATGGACTCGTACCTGAACCAGATACACCTAGGAGGAAATCTGCATGGGGAAATTATATTGATCATATTGTAGGATTCATTGGTTCTAGTGTTGATTATGACACTATGTGTTCTATCTCACATATTGAGTGCCCACACCCTCTTTGGAATAGAATTTGAGAGATCTACGGAGACCCACCTATCTCTCCATTCCCATATGATCCTACTATGGATTGCCACATACCCCTTGATCATGTAGATTACATACCTTTTGATGATGATATAGTTGAGTAGTTTGCATAGTTGACAGGTCTTGCTAGTTCAGATGACACAGAGACTTCTCTTGCTTCTCCTTCTCCTCTTATCGAAATCACATCTTTATTACCTATTGCAACATTAGATTCTTTGTAGCAGGACATAATCAGTATTCCAGAGATAGCTCATTGGGACACATATCTACCAGATATATCATTGTTGTTTGTAGAGTCTTATCTTGTAGATTTGGAGGACCACATTGAGGACATTTGTCTTCTATTTGATGACAGCTTTGATGGATTTGCACCACCATCATCTTCTTTAGAGATTGTTCTTCATCCTCCTATTCAAACATAGTTTTGTAGTGGATTGGATATATTTGAGCAGTTTTTAGGTTGTTGCCTTTGGATAATGTATAGAGTTCAGAGACATTTATCCTTCTTCCTGTATATTCCTATCCAGAATGGGAAGACATTATGCACACATCTGCAGTTCTATTTCTTCCCAAGGGGATGAATGTTGTTTGACGTTCATGGGTCTTCATCTTTATTCTGTGTCAAGCATCTTCCAACACTGCAGGAGTCATTTTGAGGAGCAGTTGCATGGTCTCTCTTCTCATCTCTATTTTGGGAGGGAGCATTTCCTCGCATGGGGTTTCATCCTTCTCACTTCTGAGGGGGTCATCAAACCTTCTCTCTTCTTCCTCTCTTATGGGGGGCATTCATGATTGTACTTTTGTGATGGATTTAGTTCTTGGGGGGTCTTAGTTCTAGTCCTTCTTCCATCACATGTTTATGTACTTATATTTTTCTCTCTTTTGGAGGAGTTTTCTCCCATTGGGTGTTTCTCCTTTTCTCCACTTTATGAGAGATTCTTGTTGTTCATGGGTATCTAACAAGGCCTTGTAGCTGGGACCCATTCTTGCATTAGTTGCATGTTTTTCATTTCTCCCTAAGTTGCACTTATGGGGGGTGTTGGTGTAATTAAATATTTAATTACACTTTATTAAGTTGACTTAGGGCTTATTTTTATTCTTAGGTTATTCTTAAGTCATATTAGGGTTTTCTCTAACTTGCAAACATACAAGCAAGTTCTCACATGTAATTCCTTAATCCATTTCATTAATTCATCCTTATTGTGCAAATTATTCCTCTTTGCTTTTTTCTCTTGTGGAAGGTAAATCTTAGGTTTTGCAGGTGATCCTAGTGTTTTGAGTTAATTGTAAAATCTTACAAATAAAAGGTATGTATTGTTCTTACTGTAATAGACATGGACATGAAAAGGAATTGTGTTGGGATCTACACCCTTGTAAGTTCTATTGATTAAGGACTCATTCTGAAAAGATGTGCTGGAATAAAATGAGAAGTAGAAGGCCTATGATAGATTATATGTAGATGGATCATGGATGGATTGATGGAGCAAAATGGAAACATGTTACTTGTATGTTCAGAAGGTTATATAGATGGAAGTATTCATATCTTGGAGAGAAAAGATATGGATCAGAAAGCAGAGAGAGAAGACCTTATGCGAAGAAAAAAAGGATAGTAATTCAAACTATAGAGGAAGAAATGATAGGAGTCATAATTCTTATCACAGTGAAGGATATAGGAGAAATGAAAGAGGATTTGATAGAAGACCATTCAGAAGAACCTATTTTCAAGTTTGGAGGCAGAAAGAATCAAACAATGAATTTCAACAAGAGGATACTACCGGAGGAACAATAGAAGATGAAGAGTGATTTATGTAGAGAAAGAAGAACCTATTGACTTAGTAAGTTCTATAGAGAAACTAGAAGAAGGAGAAGCATTGATCTTGAGAAGAATTTTGTTGTAGACTAATCATTTGAGAAATAGTGCAAGAGAAAGTTTGTGTGAACAAGTGTGAAGCATAGTAGGGAAAGGAAATTCATATTGTAGGGAATGACAAGATATTCAATTGGAGGAGAAAGTTTGTGTACTGGAGTAAAGGAAATAAGGATAAAGAAATAGAGGTAAGTATAGGAGAAGTATATGTAGAATAGAAACTGGTAGATTTTGATGTGTGTGAAGTTATTGTATCTAGAACTAAAGATCAAAAAGACAAAATTTAGGAATGTATCAAAGGAAGACACATAGTTGTTCTAGAGGATGTAAATATGTAGTGATTAACTCTTAATTAATTGAAGCAGACATTGATCTTAAGGCAACTTATGGAGAAGACTTGCTCAGACCACTGATCATTGAGTCAGTGTAAGGTTTGCAAGTAGACCGCTGAACCTAGACCATGACAAGATGAAGAACTTGAGATAGCTTGCAGAAAAAGAGTTGCTCAGACTGCCGATCATTGAGGTAGTGCAAGGCTTGCAAGTAGAATACTGAACTTAGAAGGACTTGAGGTAGTTTTGCAGGGTGGACTTGAACAGACTGCTAACCTTGAGGCAGTTGCATGTACCTGTGAATAGATTGCCTAACCTATTCAAAGAAACAACATTGGTTTTGACATAATACAAACTAGAATGAAGAGGCTCACTTTTCAATTAACCTTAAGATTCTGATGCAGGAGCATCTGGAACATTCAAATCAATTGGGATAGTTAATAGTGGAGTTGCAAAGTACCGAGAGAGTGACCTTCAATAATACTACATTTTACTGCATTTGCATATCAAAGGCTACGGAGCTAGACTTACCATCTAGACATAATCATTTACATCATATCCAAAATTTAGATCATTTGGGTTCATTTCCAGAGAGATATCGCTATCAGAAGATTACCTATTTTCACAGAGCAGAGATGATAGTGTTCAATGGAGTCTAATTGGCTTGCAGAGCAATCCCGTGACTTGCGGAGCTAAAAGGAACAATATTCAAGGAAGTTGAGGACCTGGCCAACCTTCATGGAGATCTGCACAAAGTTCTATGCACCAATGGAGCAATACCTTATGTTTAGGTCTAACCTATCTGTGTCTACACATTTCATGAAGACAATTAACTCTTGGCCAACTTGATAATATTATGAAGGCTTGCAGAGGGTATAAATGAATGGTAAATGATTGTTTCAAGGTAGTGAATGAATAATTATCAAGTGTATGATGTTATGAAGTAAGATGAGGAGTGTTTTGATCTAAAGAAGTAGCATAATTGAATTAGAGAGTAGAAGAAGTTGCAGAGCTGAGAATTGAGAAGTAGACATGGAAGGGTGTTATTGTATGAGTATTTTATAACCCTGGGCTGCAACCTAGCATTTGTAAAGCCCTAGAGGCATATGTAATGTGATTTGAGATCTTAATATAATGAGGAATGGGCTTTGAAGGCTGGGTTTTTCCCTTTTAGGGTTTTCCCTAGATATATCTAGTGTCATGTGCTTATATATGGATGTCTCTTTCTTTTTGTTGTTAGCTATATACTTCTATTTGAGCTCTGATTAATCATGTTGTTAGTAGTTTAAGGTTGCAAGGTTGGACAGTCCCTCATCGGACCCTCCTACCTTGACTGCATCATGTGCTCTATATTTTGACATTCAAAACTTCTTTCAAGTCATCCAAAAACTCACTCTCATTGTCACTTAGCCCAACATTATAAATAATCATATATTTTACAATAACTTCTTCAATGGTAGCTTTGTCCTCATTATTTGTATTAGCATACATTTGTATTGTTTCCTTCAAACAACCATGTTTAGAAATATTATTAAATAAAGCTTCTAACTTCAAAGGACTATGATCCCTTACTGGAGGGGATTTGTCTAACTTCTTACCTTTACCTTTACCATTGGGAGACTTTTCTCCTTCATTGAATTGAGCTTCTCTTTTCTTGAGAATAAATCCTTTCTTCTCCTTCTCAAACTCTTCTTCACTATTAGTATCAATAATGTCAATTTTTGTCTTAACAGTTTACAAAGATCATAGTCCATTCCTTTTTCAATCATTTCATATGCCACATTGATTGCGGTGGCAGATACAGAGTTTTCTCTGTTTGTCAAGTAGATTTTATAACCAATCACCATTGCTGCATATCTCACAACTAGATTTTTTATGGTATTTACAGCTAGAGCTCTCTTATCATATGTTACACCTATCAGTTCCATTACAACCTCATTCTTGATCAATTTCAATACAGGAACTGGTCTGGTGGAGCATAAACGTGTAGCCTCTCTAATAACCTCTTTTGTTATCATTCTAGGCATGTTAGTCCAAAAAAACTTATCATGAATTCTGCTTAATGCCATCCCAACCCATTTGTGATCAAAACAAACATTCAAAAATAATTGCCATACATCAAGCTTCTTCTAGTTTTAGGGCAAAATCATCTCTAGTAAGATCTTTCATCCACATATCTTCTAGCTTAATATGATTATATTCTTCCATCTTGTCATGAATATAAATCCTTATATCCTCTATTGGCAAGACCCCATATGGAACATGCGAAAATGCACCTATAGGGCTATCTTCTAAGGATTTTGTAGGATATTTCTTGAATTTAGGTTGTGGCTTCTCAATAACTTCTATTACCCTAAGTGTAGCCATTTGTAAATGGGTTCAAATTGCTTTCAAACAAGATTCTTTGTGAAACTAGGGAAAAGCGAAGATTGTAAATACATTTTCTTTCACTTGTCGAACTAGGGTTTGAACGCATTGAATCTCAAATTTCTTTGATCACTCCTTAACTACTTTGCTCCTCAAATGATTTTTGTAAATGAATTTGCCTAAGTGAAACCATTTATAATCCTTCGAATTTGACCTAGTTTTGCATTAAATGTTTTAAATAATAAAGTTGGCAACCCTTTATCTGTATGCATAGTCAACTTCTGATGCTCCACAAACTTCTGCATTATCATATTTCCTTCCACAATCTTCATCAATAGATTAAGCATGCCAATCCATATCTTATATCTTCGTTTTGAGGAATCAACACCATTTTTCTTTGGCAAGGGATGGAAGATTTTCATTGAAGCTCCCCTTGAACCAAATCTCTCAACTTAGTTTCTGGAGGAAACATCTGCACCAAATACTGGCACAACCTCATCATTCACCTTAATATCTTCTTTATTTTCTAGACCTTGTCCATTTATTTCTTTATCTCTACCAAATCCACACTCTTCACTGGTTTACTCTTCTTTACTGGATCAACCTTCACATTCTTATTTCTACAAAATCTTATAGTATGGCCTAATTTGTTGCATTCATAACATCTGATATTTTGAATAGGATTATTTCCATTCATTCTAGATCTGCATTGATTATCCTTATGCCCAAATCTATTGCATGTATAACAGTAACCATTGAAAGATGAAACCATCATACCTTTATTATAACTCTTCATCATTTGATTTCTACATTCACTAGGTTTATGACCAAATCTTTGGCATGTAAAACACTGACCAAAGAATGGTTGAATGTTTTGATTCATCTTGCTTCTGCATTCCATAGCCTTATGTCCAAACTTATTACAAGAATAGCAACAATCAGAGTACCTTTGTGCAGCAGGTTGTCTGATAGGTGGCTTCTTGAAGTTTTTCCTTGTTGAACACAAGGAATACTGAGAGGGGGGGTGAATCAGTATTCTATAAAACCATTCCTTCACATGCTCCTTAACCCATTTACTAAATTCAATAACATGAAAGCAAAATAAACATAGAAAAAACAACCATAAAGGCATAACACATAGACACTAGGTTTTTTACGTGGAAAACCCAAAAAGGGAAAAACCACGGTGAGTGTTAGCTCACAATATATTATAACCATTTACAAGATATTACATAGAAATGCTCATTGTAGGTGGACTCACTATCCAAGTGGACTCACTGCCCACTGAGAAAGAAAGATAGAAGACAAGAGAGAAAGGCTCACTACCAATAAAGAGCTATTACAAATGCATCTATTGAATGCTAAAATACAATTCCATTGATAGCTCAAAATATAGTTGCAAAGCTCTTCATCATGACTACTCTGTTTCTCTGATCTATTCACATATATTATGTCTTCTATCCTCTACACTCTTACTGCACTTTTTGGATCACAAAAACTATGTTAGATCACATATTCACAAACTTATTAATGCATTGCATCACTCAACATAGAAGTCCATCAAGTATTTATATCAGCAACAAGGTCTAACTCAAAACTGGGTCAGCTTTCCAGAGATGAAATATGTACATAAAAAGTTATACTTTGTCAGCTTGAATTCTTTACACAAGAAGTTATGCGGACCAATGCAATCCTTCAAGAAACTTCATATAGAGGTGGACCTATTATAGAACAGCTTAGAATGATGATCCAACCAATATATCTTTATCACATATCGATCCAACTTTTATGTTGGCTTCATCCTTTGGTATACACTTAACCAAATCTACTGTCATAACACAACTTCTAATGTGGACCACATGGGAATCTAAAATTCATATCAAACACTCATTATGCATCACCCAACATGCCTTTAGAACTACGATTCATGATAATCTTATGCGATAGAGTGCAGATCTCTGAATTGTTGTCTGTCACTGTGAAATATTGTCAACCTAAATGCCGATACTTAGGAGGTTGTGGATGATCATTCGGTAAACCTCATACTCTACAAATATGAAATTGGATACTCCTAACATGTGTTTACAACACCTCCAAACTGCAAATTAAAACAACCAACAACAGAGAAATGCAGACTAAGATACTTAGGTATTCTACACTGTTCATGACTGAACTTTGTTAACCCAAACTTAAGCAATTCAAAGTGTAGTTTTTTAGAGATTGCTAGGACATGAGACTTGGAATATAACATCATTAAACAACTATGTGCAACATACCAAAACTGCATACCAGAGTCTACATCTACGAAGGAATACCATCCAACTTCCTGCACTAACTCAGTAAGCTACCAACACTTAGTCAATTTGACTAAGTCATTCTTTTCAGACAAAAAATGTTGTACACAACTTGTCTCAAGACATGTTCCCAATTATATCTAATTGTTACCATCAATGACAACACCATATCACAATCATATCAACAACATCTCTTGACCATGTTGCCAACAATATCCTCATTTGGCATTGATGGCAACACTTAGTGAATGTTCATATTGCTCCCCCTTACTATGTACATCTGGTTTTTCTTCTCCCTCTTAGGTATTTAGCTATTTCTCACTAGTTTTTCTTCTCTACCTTTGACATAAATGGCAAAGGTGTATGTACAAGTGACAAAATTGTATCAAAATTTCAAAACTTTTATACTTGGCCGCATATGTACAAGTGCAATCACATAACTTACTTACTATAAGTGGAAAGGATGTCTGTGTATATGATTTTTAGTTGAGCACACTCTCCATCCCACTAGACCTTAACTCTACTCAAAATTTGAATGTTCTCATTCACTTGGAACATTTGTTCCTCTGCTTTATCTACAATGGTAGGTACTTCAGTTATTGCCTTTATCTTTACTACCTCAACTACTAGACCAGTCATAGAATCAATTTTAGAACCTATTATCTCTCTGAGTTGGCACATTCTACTTTTAATAGCTTCTTTCTGATTCAATAGACTACTTATGTTTGCATGAATACCTTCAATTTCTACTTTCTTGAAAGAATCAGATGTTGGATCATATGTTTATGATAATTTTAGCAATTGAAGTTCCATGGCATCTATTTTCTCCTTTATTTCTTTTGTAGTTTTTGGCCATGTTAGACAAAATTTGTATATGTCACTGGCTTCTTTGATGGCACTATCTACATTCATAATGCTATTATCCAACAAGATTCTATCTTGAGCTAACTTATTCTTTAGCTCATTTAACCTTTTATTATTAATCTTTGATCTAACATTTTTATTCGCAGCCTTTCAAAAGACTCAAAATGTGAACTTATAGAGTTTATTAGCCTTTTGAATTGTTCGGTGAGAGCTAGAGATGATTCCTTTTGTAGTCTAGGCATCAGCTTTCCTAAAACACTAGATGTCTCACCAATAAGCTCACTATCTTGAAGATGGGACTTCAACATTTCTTCTTGAGCCTTGTCTTGGAAAATTGTCCCTAATTTTAGCTTCTACAGAGGTGACATGGAAACTAAGTTGATTGGCCCTTGCAGCAACTCAAGTGTATCCAAAAACTGAGCTTCTTGCTACTTCTCCAAGAATTCTCTGACTGAATCAATAGGATCTTGTGTGGTTGTAGTAGTGTCTCTTACCATGTCATGAGACACTTCATCCTCTTCAGTGTAATGCCCACTGAGGAATTATCAATAAATAATAATAAAAATTGTTAAAGTAGAAAGAAATACTAAAAAATATAATGAGTTAATTTACTTAAAATTCATATTTTGATTAAACACAAGTTTAACATCATTCATTGAAGATGGAAATTTAAGATACAATCTCTTTTTATACAATTACAATCAACTACAATAGATGCCATTTCATCATCCACTCACAAAGATGGAAAAACTCTTCCTTAGCTTCAGTATCTTGCATGGTAACAAACTTGTAACTGCACCACTAAATGCAAACATTTGTTCCACAAAGTCTCTAAATACACAAAACAAATATCAATTACATAACATGACTAGCCTAAGACCCTACGGGTTGACCTAATATCTCAGGGGCTCATAATGGCCTTGCCTATGTACGCGTAGTGCAGAGACATCATAGTTCAAGACTTGGACTTCATCCATAAGAATTGTATCATACAACTAATAGAATCTTTATAATTTCATAATTTTTATAAATATTATCATATCCAACAATACAAACTCTTAACCAAATCATACTGATTACAAGAAATTCAACACAACCATAATAGTAAATATATCATTTTCAAAATAAAAAGTATATTCAAGTAACAAGATCTTTCTACTTGTCCAACATCAAAAATCAATGAAATAGATTCTTTACAAAATTCCATTTTGATTATAACATTTCTATTGAATGATGAATCAACTATCTTACTGTTATGAAATCAAGATGATCTCTATATACATTACTACCTACTTCCATCTCAATGACCTCTCCTTTTACTGAAATAACTTCAACAAAAAGGAAATAAATAGTTATTATTCTCATAATATTGATTGCCTAAGAATTACGTACTTAACAACATAGCTAACAAATTCACATAGTCACACAAATATCGTAAGTCCAAGAAGGAGATAAAATATAATTCTAAATCAAAATCTAAGAATATCTCAAGCTTAGGATATAGTTCAAAATGAGGTCTTTAGTTAAGCTGATATTCTAACCAATGATAAAGTATCAACAAGAGTATCTTGCACTAGCATAAGTATACTATAATATCATTCACAATTTACTAATCATAAATCTACTCTCTATAACACAATTATATTTAACATTTCTAGATCATTAATTTAACCACCACAAAAGTACGTTTGATCAATTGCTTAATCTTCTATTATTATACAAAACTCTTTATTATTAAAACTTACTCAGCATCTCCATATTAGAAGTATCTAAACCTTATATCTTATTACCAACTCAAAACACTATAAATTTTGGTAGCATCAAAGAAGTTTGATAACAATTACAACATATAGCAATTACTAATGAAAGAGAATCTTAACACCCATTGGTAAGGGAAGAAACTTTGGGTTTTTATTGACGAATAATATTTCCAATAAAGAAAACTAAAACAATAAAAAGAATGTTGTGAACACTAGTCTGCCCTACACCACTTAGTGTTTCCTCTAGAAAAAGATTTAATGAAGAAAATTATTATTTTTACTCCTCTATTGCTAGACATGAGCATAGCTAAAAAGAGTTCCAAGAAGTAGTTTGGCCAAGAATAGAAAGCAATAGAATCTTAGAAAAGAAACTTAACAAATCAAATGAGGAGAGGCACAATTGAACAGGGGACTAGATTACTCTCTCTCTCTCTCTTAACAAATACTATCTAACTCCTACTCTGTAAGTAAATATACTTAGAACTAGAGAAATAGAAATTAGATTGGTTCAATTTGATGTTCCTCAAATAGGATAAATTCAAAACTATATTAAAGAACTAGACTTATATTTGTATCACTAATATCTTCTATCATCGAATAGAAAGATATATATTTACTAACAGACTAAATAAAGTTTCCAAATAAATTACATTGTTGCTAAATACTATAACAAATCATTATGGCTTGACAATTACAAACACATTTCATAAAACATTCTGCTAGAAACAAACAATTATGATGGCAGGCATTTGACTATCAAAACACAAAACATAAAGAATCCTCCCTATTGATAGATTGAAATATAGCTACGATGGTAGGACGTTTATTGAGGGCAGGATCGACAGTTAAAGTATAGATGTAACATGTTTGTGTTTTACATGGATTTCCTATGAAACAAGGTCAAGTCCAATAGAATCAAATGCAAAACTTGAGTTAGTCCAACGAAGGCACCAAACAAGTGCCAATCAAGCAAATGATCAAACCTAAGGAAGTTGAGCATGAACTTGAGGCAGTCTAACAAAAGCATCGAACATGCAACAGTCAAGCAAGTCACCAAACCTAAGTAAGATGGAAATTAATGGTCCTTAAACACCAAAGGCATCCAATAAGATGACACAAAGTTGAGGACAGTTACATAGGGAGACCAAATGAGCCAAAGACATAAAGGCATGTAAGACAATGTGCAAATGTGCAAGCCTAGCGCATTGAAGAAGGTGATGTCAAAGGAAAAGAAAAGGATTGTGTGAAGAAAAGAATGGGAAGCACAACATGAATGCACAACAATTGATGTGCATGAAGTCAGAGAGATGGCAGAATAAGACAAGTAGAACATGCAACAGGAGAGAAGAGAGAGTGCAAAGAGATAAATGCATGAACAAACAATGATCTCAAGCCCAAAGTTGATAGATGAGTTGGGATCTATCAAAGATTTAATCCACAATGGGATCTCCTATTAGAAGATGGACAACATCTAGGACAAGATCAGTTGCCACAACAAGTAGTAAAATTCCCGAACGATGCCCGTATTGTCTGTTTGAGGAGACTATTTTTCTCATAATTGAAAGAACTCATTAAGATCCTTTTAGTTTAAGTTGAAGCCTAAAAGAGTGCAACCAAGCATAAAAAGTTTCCAAAAACTAAACAGGGCCAAATTGATCATTAGGAAGATTCTAAATACATGTTGAAGCTTTTATAAACAGTTTTCTAACATTCACAAGTTCTCATCAATTAAGATTATGGTGAATGGAAATAAGGCACAACCCAAATGATGGAAGACGGCCCAAGGAATATGCAATTATTAATAATATACCAGCAACAATAAATAAAGAGCACCTTCTCTTATAATCATTGCATAGGGTACTAATTAATATCATATTATAGAATAGAAGGCACAATATTATAAATCAACATAGATCTAAAACACATGCCAGTACATATGACATATCATTTGTAACAGACAAAAGCCATCACAGACTCCATACAAATGCATGTAACGGACTATAGAGATCCATCGTAGGTTTAGCCCTAAAATGCAGAACAATGATTAAATGAAAGGTTTGAAGTATAAAGTAATTAGCAAGAATGGGCGCATTCCATAAATACCCAATCAGACATGCAGGATTCATGGTCAAGAAAACCCAAATCTTAAATACTAAAATTACTAAGAAACTTACAGATTGACGTGATCCATATTATAGGTAAATCCTTATTTGAGAAATATCTTCCTTACTGATGCAGGAGCATCTAGGGTGTAAGAGCAATCTTGCAACAACCAAAAAAAAGTTGTTTCTTTTCAATAAGGGCTAAATTTAGTAGGGTTACTATTTTTAGTAAGTTTACATTTGTGCACGGTTGGATACAAAATCTTACACAGACCTCCAGAATGGTGAATTGAAGCTAATGGTGAAGAAATCACTTCAATATCATTTGTCATTTGTGAGATATTAAAATTTCAAATTCCAGAAATCCTATTGAAATATTCAAAGTCAAATTTGAGGCACTTAGAGGCTCCGAATGGGCCTGAAATTTGGTGGGAAACCCAAGCAGTGTACCTTTAGGTACTACTTGTGCTCAACCATCTTTTCAAGAGCTTTCTAAAAAGGTATTATAATTGAAAATCTAACAGTCGGATCGAAAGTTATGGCCTAGCGAAGTTGACCTATTTTCAGAGGGAGATGCAAATTTCAAAATTAAGCTGGTGGCCACCAAATAGGGGCTATATATGACCATTTTTGGGAACCCTCTGGGGGGAGCTAAGGGGGAAGATGTAGAGTCAAGAAAAGGGGGAAGATAGAAACCCTAGTTGATTTGGGGGTTACAGAAGGCTAAAGATTCCAAAGTCTTGAGAGAGGGAGTTGTAATGTGTTGCAACATGTAGGGGATTCATCCTCTGATTGTATTTGAGCTTTTGTAATGTAATGTTTTTCCCATATTAATAAAATATCATTCTATTTTCTGTGTGCAATTTCTATTATTGTGTGCTTCATGATTTACTCCCTTCATCACTTACTTTGATTTCTTCTGCATGCCATCTTACAAATCTCCATATCTGATAGTTTTTTTAAACACAAACATATATTGATCCAATCTATGTTCTTGCCATATCATTATGTTTTCTCCAACCTATCTATTCAAGAAATCTAGAGAGCCAAAAAGATATCCTTCATTCATATCTTCCTCTCTTAAAACTATTTAAATTGACTCTTCATATGCCAATCTGAACTCCCAATCACTCTATTCATTAGAAACTGAAAACAAATATTACTTACCAACTATCCTTCACTAAACTTTCTAACTGCCATTTCTTGCAAGTGGTAAAGAATGCATTAAATTTTTGAAAAAATATAATTAATTAATTATTTTCATCATAATTAATAAATAGATAACAGATATACCTTACATTCTCCCCCCCCCAAGAATGGACTTCCTCCTGGAAGTCATCAAGAGAAATGTTTATTTCCTGGCTTCACACTTCCAGCATAAATTAGTAACAAAATAGATTTGCTCATCCATACTAATCTTCATATCACAAGAATAGATTTAGTCTAAAAATTTGCATACACAAAATTATATCATCCAAATTAACTCAATTGATCTGCAATAACAACCTAATTTGCTCATCACCCAACCATAGGATCAACTTGGTCAAATCCACCCCAAGCAATTAAATAGAAACATTTTCTTTCTTTTCCAGCAACACATAGTAATTCCATTCTTTCTAAAAATTTTAGTTATATCATTCTTTCTATTGAAATAAAACATACTTATATCATTTAAGCATCACAATTATCATTTCCATACATCATATATGCTTTCATTAGAATTGGGATGATTAGTGTCAAATTAACAGACCAGCAGAAGGTCTAAAACTATTATATAAGATTCAAAGTCAACTAATAATAATCATAAACAATATTCTTTCCTCATTATAAAGATGACATCATGAAGATGGGGTTGAGAAATATGGTGGTCTCAAACCACATGAAGCTCCAACATATTCCACAAAAGTAGTTAATCATGAAACTTATACAATTATGAGCATTCAATAGTTTTGAATAAACAAAGTTTAGAAAAGTCCCTTTTTCCACAATGTAGCTCTCAATCACATGTAGCTCCCTTTATTTCACTATAGCTCCCAATAAACAAAACAATAGCTCACTTAGAGCAACAACAACAACTCCCACATAATAGCTCATACATAGAAACATAAACTCCCAATAGTGCACACAAAGCAACATCAACTCCCAATAGCTCACACAGAGCAACAACAACTCCCAATAGCTCACACAGAGCATTCATATTGGCTCACACATAACAACATCATTAGCACACATAGAGCAACATCATTGGCTCACATAGAGCATAAACTATGGCTCACATAGAGCACATAGAATGGCTCACACAGAGCATAAACTATGGCTCACATAGAGCACATAGAATGGCTCACACAGAGCACATACACAGAGCATAAAGTATGGCTCACATAGAGCACATACACAAAGCATAAAGTATGGCTCATATAGAGCACATACACAAAGCATAAGTATGGCTCACATAGAGTACATACATAAAGCATAAATAATGGCTCACACAGAGCACATACACAGAGCATAAAGTATGGCTCACACACAACACATACAATTTATCATTTTCAAAACAATCATTAATTTGACAAGACAATAGTATTACCAACCAAATTTCATACCTCAGCTGTTCAAGCTTCCATCTGCCTTTTTCAGCTTACAACCATTCTTCTTCTTTCTTCCTTCCCAAGTCCCTTCCAAGAATCTATTACAAAAATTTACCATGCTTTCCTTTTTCGGCCAAGGGCTTCCATTCTATAAACATATTTGTTTATAAATTGAATTTGATTTACTAAACATCCATTTTGTATCATTAATCAATCAAAATTTACCTCTACTTACCAAGATGAGAGCCAAAAAAAAGGGTTTACATTACCAATACTTTTACCCCAAAGATCCCAAGTGTTACAACTTGGTGTTCTAATACCTATGTAATGCCCACTCAGGAATTATCAATAAATAATAATAATAATTGTTAAAGTAGAAAAAAATACTAAAAATATAATGAGTTGATTTACTTAAAATTCATATTTCAATTAAACATAAGTTTAACATCATTAATTGAAGATGGAAATTTAAGATACAATCTCTTCTTATACAATTACAATCAACTACCATAGATGCCATTTCATCATCCACTTGCAAAGATGGAAAAACTCTTCCTTAGCTTCAATATCTTGCATGGTAACAAACCTGTAACTGCACCACTAAATGCAAACATTAGTTCCACAAAGTCTCTAAATACCCAAAATAAATATCAATTGCATAACATGACTAGCCTAAGGCCCTAAGGGTTGACCTAATGTCTTGGGGGCTCATAATGGCCTTGCCTATGTATGCGTAGCATAGAGAAATCGAAGTTCGAGACTTGGACTTCATCCACAAGAATTGTATCATAAAACTAATAGAAGCTTTATAATTTCATAATTTTTATAAAGATTATGACATCCAACGATACAAACTCTTAACCAAATCATACTGATTACAAAAAATTCAACACAACCATAATAGTAAATATATCATTTTCAAAATAACAGGTATATTCAAGTAACAAGATCTTTCTACTTGTCTAACATAAAAAATCAATGAAATAGATTCTTTACAAAATTCCATTTTGATTATAGCATTTCTATTGAATGATCAATCAACTATCTTACTGTTATGAAGTCAAGATGATCTCTATATGCATTACTACTTGCTTCCATCTCAAAGACTTCTTCTACTGAAATAATGTCGACAAAAAGGAAATAAATAGTTATTATTCTCATAATATTGATTGCCTAAGAATTATGTACTTAACAACATAGCTAACAAATTCACATAGTCACACAAATATAATAAGTTCAAGAAGGAGATGAAATATAATTCTAAATCAAAATCTAAGAATATCTCAAGCTTAGGATATAGTTCAAAATGAGGTCTTTAGTTAAGATGATATTCTAACCAATGACAATGTATTAGCAAGATTTGTCAAACTAATAGAAGTATCAACAAGAGTATCTTGCACTAGCATAAGTATACTATAATATCATTCACAATTTACTGATCATAAATCTACTCTCTATAACATAATTATACTTAGCATTTCTAGAACATTAATTTAACCACCACAAAAGTACGTTTGATCAATTGCTCAATCTTCTATTATTATAAAAAACTCTCTATTATTAAACCTTACTCAGTATCTCCATATTAGAAGTATCTAAACCTTATATCTTATTACCAACTCAAAATGCTATAATTTTTGCAATATCAAAGAAGTTTGATAACAATTACAACGTATAGTAGTTACTAACGAAAGAGAATCTTAACACCTATTAGTAAGGGAAGAAACTTTGGGGTTTTTATTGATGAATAATATTTCCAATAAAGAAAACTGAAACAATAAAAAGATTGATACAAACACTAGTCTACCCTACGCCACTTAGTGTTTCCTCTAGAAAAAGATTTAATGAAGAAAATTATTATGTTTACTCCTCTATTGCTGGACATGAGCATAGCTAAAAAGAGTTCCAAGAAGTAGTTTGGCCAATAATAGAAAGCAAAAGAATCTTAGAAAAGAAACTTAACAAATCAAACGAGGAGAGGTGCAGTCAAAAGGAGGAATAGATTACTCCTCTCTCTTAACAACTACTATCTAACTCCTACTCTGTAATTAAATATACTTAGAACTAGAGAAATAGAAATTAGATTGGTTTGATTCGATGTTCCTTAAATAGGATCAATTCGAAACTATATTAAAAAACTAGACTTATATTTGTATCACTAATATCTTCTATCATCGAAGAGAAAGATATATATTTACTAACAGATTAAATAAAGTCTCCAAATAAATTACATTGTCACTAAATACTAATGCAAATCATTATGGCTTCATGATTACAAACGCATTTCATAAAACACTCTGCTAGAAACAAACAATTACGATGGGGGGCATTCAACTATCAAAACACAAAACAGAAAGAATCCTCCCTATTGATAGATTAAAATATGACTGCCATGGTAGGACATTTATGAAGGGTAGGATCAATAGTCAAAGTATAGCATAAATTTCCCATGAAATAAGGTCAAGTCCAATAGAAGGAATTTCAAAACTTGATGTAGTCCAACAAAGGCACCAAACAAGTGCTAATCAAGAAAATTGTTGAACCCAAGGAAGTTGAGCACGAACTTGAGGCAGTCTAATAGAAGCATCGAACATGCAACAGTCAAGCAAGTCACTGAACCTAAGGAAGATGGAAAGTAAAGGTCCTTCAACACCAAAGGCATTCAAAAAGATGACACAAAGTTGAGGACGGTTACACAAGGAGACTAAAGGAGCCAAAGACATAAAGGCATGCAAGATAGTGTGCAAATGTGCAAGCCTAGCACATCAAAGAAGGCAATGTTGAAGGAAAAGAAAAGGATTGTGCGAAGAAAAGAATGGGAAGCACAACATGAATGCACAATAATTGATGTGCATGAAGTTAGAGACCTGGCAGAATAAGAGAAGTAGAATGTGCAATAGGAGAGAAGATAGAGTGCAAATAGATAGATGCATGAACAAACAATGACCTCAAGCCCAAAGTTGATAGATGAGTTGGAATCTGTCAAAGATTTAATCCATATTGGGATCTCCTGTTAGAAGATGGACAACATCTAGGGCAAGATCAGTTGCCACAACAAGCAGTAAAATTCTCAAATGATTCCCATATTGTTTGTTTGAGGAGACTATTTTTCTTATAATGGACAAAAATCATTAAGATCTTTTTAGTTTAAGTTGAAGCCTAAAAGAGTGCAATCAAGTATAAAAACTTTCCAAAAACTAAACAACACCAGATTGATCATTAGGAAGATTCTAAATACACGTTGAAGCTTTTATAGACAATTTTCTAACATTCACAAGCTCTCATCAATTAAGATTATGGTGAATAGAAATAAGACACAACCTAAATGATGGAAGACGACCCAAGGAATACGCAATTATTAATAATATACCACCAACAATAAATCAAGAGCACATTCTCTTATAATCATTACATAGGGTAATAATGAATATCATATTATAGAATAGAAGTCACAATATTATAAATCGACACAAATCTAAAACACATGCCAATACATATGACATATCATTTGCAATAGACAAAAGCTCTCACAGGCTCCATACAAATGCATGCAATGGACTATAGAAATCCATCATAGGTTCGGCCCTAAAATGTAGAACAATGATTAAATGAAAGGTTTGAAGTATAAAGTAATTAGCAAGAATGGCTGCATTCCATAAATACCCAATCAAACATGCAGGATTCATGGTCAAGAAAACCCAAATCTTAAATACTAAATTTACTAAGAAACTTACAAATTGATGTGATCCCTGGTATAAGTAAATCCTTATTTGATAAATATCTTCCTTTGATTTCTTCAGCATGCCATCTTCTTACAAATCTCCATATCCGTCTTTCAAACACAAACATATATTGATCCAATCTATGTGCTTGCCATATCATTATGTTTTCTCCAACCTATCTATTCAATAATTCTAGACAGCCAACAAGATATCCTTCATTCATATCTTCCTCTCTTTAAAACTATTTAACTTGACTCTGCATATGCCAATATGAACTCCCATTCACTCTATTCATTAGAAACTGAAAACAAATATTACTTATCAACTATCCTTCACTAAACTTTGTAACTGCTATTTCTTGCAATTGGCAAAGAATGCATTAAATTTTCAAAAAAATATAATTAATTAATTATTTTCATCATAATTAATAAATAGATAATAGATATACCTTACATCCAATCTTCTTCAGAGGTTCTTGGTCCATAGATTCTTTCTCACTAGTTTTATGTTCCAGTGTAGGGCTAGCCTTAGCTTGTTCATTAGCCAGATTTCCCTAATCATCAGTTTCATTTTGCTCTAGAGGGGCTTCTATATTCTCATGAGTTTTGTCCTCTTCTTATTCTTTCATCTCTTCATCTCTTCCAGGGCTTACTAGAGGAGTTGTCTCTATTTGATTCAAGCCTTGTTCTGAGGTGACTTCTGGAAGAGAAGTATCATCACCAACATTTGGTTCTTCCTTGTCATAAATTGTTGGGATGTTAAACTCTCTTAAGACCTTTATGAGTTACTTTCTCTATGTCCTTTACTAGTTTCTCTATGTCTCTAGACATCAAAATGTTTTTGATATAATAAGGTGGAAAAAACAAGGGGTTGAACCCTTATAAGACAACCCAAAAAAGGTAACAAAGTCTCATAAATAAAAGGAGCCACTAATAGAAACTACAATATTAACAGCTAATTAACAATAAATAGTAACAGTCTGATAGTAGAGAGAAACAGAAAGCAAAGAAACAAAGCTAGTAAAAAACATCCTCCCAGCCTTTGGACAAGAAGTCATAAATTTTATCAAACTCTTTAGTCTTCTCTTCGTCTACACCATGAGAAAGGGTGTCCTGCTCCTGCAAAAAAGTCAAATTAACCATGGCCAAGTGGCAAAGCATTCTATTCATGAGTTGTCTGAGGGAGAGAAGCTTCTGCTCAAAGGAAATCACATGGTTTCTTAGAGTAAACATTTCATCCTCCTAATTAGCACCTTCCTCAACCTTCTCAATACCCATCCCCTCCCCATCTTGAGTATGATCTCTAGGCACAGAATCACCACCATCAGTGTCCTCAGCTTGCATATCCTTTTCCTCCATCCCTTAAGTCTCCTCCAAGTCTATTTCCTACACTTCAATGTCTTCACCTTTAGACAATTCTCCCTCCTGAGTAGACGTATCTGAGTCACTTTCAGAGTATTCAATCAATCTTACCTAAGGGGTTAGTTTGCCAACAATTCTGTCAGATCTTCTAACACCTGAAGTGTTATCCTCAGTCTTATCTTTAGTCATTTTAGATTTGGCCTTTTTTAGTGGTCCCTCACTGTCACTTTTATGGTTCTTATGGGTCCCCATAGCCCCCCCTGAGTCAATGATATCCATAGTAGCCTCCACTTCCTTAAGTTGTCATTTTTTCAATTTCACATTACCTTTAGACATAGGAGTAGGAAGGTCCTTTATAGTAGTTTCTTCCAGGGATTTAGAAAAGGAAACCCCTTTCAAATTCTGAGTGCTAGGGGTAGAATCAATGGGTTTCATGGAAGTGGTAACGGCAATGGAGGGGTTATCCACAGGGATTTCAACAATAGTGGGATGAATGGGTTTCGGTAGACTCAAGGTGAGATGGAATTTATAAAGGTGGTGA
Organism: Cunninghamia lanceolata; assembly: GCA_027924645.1. Taxonomy (NCBI): domain Eukaryota; kingdom Viridiplantae; phylum Streptophyta; class Pinopsida; order Cupressales; family Cupressaceae; genus Cunninghamia; species Cunninghamia lanceolata. The sequence goes on along the minus strand of BSBN01000467.1, from coordinate 3,038,679 downwards.
ATGAGGCCTTGGTGAAGGGGGATAGGCTACTTTGAGGGCTTCTTAGCATGCTTAGCTTTCACATGGTGAATAGAGTGTTCCAAAGAAGACAACATATAGAAAGGAAAGCTAATAAGAGCATTTCTCCTAAAGTGGTTAAGAAGTGGAAGGTGGTAGTTGTATAAAAATTGGTATCACAACCCTCCAAGGTGAAATACATCATCAATAGGTAGCACATAACATCCCATGGCTCTGGTAACTTGGTACAATCAAACCCTCGTTGATAAGGAACTAGCTCCTCCCCATCACCTAGAAACAAATTATGATTTTGGGGGTCCGCAACCCTAGCCTTTCCCTTCAATTTTGTGCCTTTAGTAGAAAGGCTAGTAGCCATTTCATTGACCTCCTCCAAAATCTCAAACCCAACTCTGCCAATTTGGACTCTGCAATTGTCCCATGAAAGGGCACACTGCACAGAAAGATTTTCATCGTGGCCATTAAAGCATTCCATAAAAGAGGTAATGCCTACTTCCTTACAGTAATGCCACACTAAGGCATCATCCCTAAATTCACTGCAAGTGATGGGTTCAGTTTGGATTCTATCCCCCCCATGATCAAATTTCATTCAAAGCCACGCAGCAGAAGAGAACTAAACTTCCAAATTTGATAGTCACAATGGCTTTCTCCAATGTGCCGCTTTCAAGAATTATCTTCGCTGGCTTTAGGAATAATAATAGTGAAATAAATGATGAAATTGATCAGCGTCCTTAAGTTATCATTACTTGAATACACCACTGCATTTCCCACTCTCTGTATGTCCTTCCCATACTTCAAAATCATCCATTTTAAGCTCCTGTCAACATCAATCGGCTACCTCAACTTGCCACGGGAGATCAGCAGTGACAAAATGACATCTATAAGAAGGGTACATTATATCATCATTAAGATGTCCTTAATCGATCACCTCAAACTACCATGGGAGATCAACAGTACCAAATTGGCATCCACAATAAGAGTGTATTGTATCATCATTAAGAGGTCCTATCTTTTTAAATTAACTCCTCAATAGCTCGGGGGATATTATGGCATTGGCACCAACACTGCCAATTTTCAAACTACTGACCATGATTGGCAAGGGCATCAGCAAGTCCATTCCCCTCCCTGTAAATGTGGGAGAAATCAACCATAGGAATACCCTAAATAAAGGTTTAGATATTAGTGATAATGTCCTTAAGATGCCATCCACACATAGAAACCTTGGTAATAGCATCAATTATCAGTTTCAAATCTCCCTCTATATGCAAATTCTAATTACCCAAGGTGATCACCAGTTTAACACCCCATAAAAGAGCTAAGGCCTTAGAAAAATTATTAGTTTGGAGTCCTAATCCCCCTACATAGGAAGCAACAAGCTCCCCTCTGTTATTCCTGATAACCCCACCACCATTAGCTTTACCATTATATTTTGAAGCCCCATCAAAATTTAATTTGAGCCAACTAGACTTCCGAGGGGGGGGGGTCCACCTGGTATTTAACCGCTGAAGTTGCTTTGAGTTATCAAAGGTCAGGATTTGATTAAGTATCCCCCAATTAGTAGCCATACTTTCCTCATTCTCGGTGAGAGGTTTGTCAGTAGTCTTAACATGAGAATTGGTCACACTTTCAATGAGGATCTTAGAGAGAGAATAGTAGAGCTGAGAATGATTTTTGGCAGCCTCCCTAAAAATTTTGTTATTTATTTTCTTCCATAGACTCCAACCAATAAAGGGAAGGGTTTAGTTCCAAAGCTCCACTAACCAAGATTGAGAGAAAGGAGGGATCCAATTAGAAATGACTTCCCTAATATCCTTATTACAAACCCATTACAGCCCAAAATTCTGAAGCACTCTACTCCAAATTTCTCTAGCAAAGTCACAATGTAGAATCAGATGAGGAATAGTTTCCTCTTCCTTAAGGCACATGGCACATCTATTGACTAGATAAAAACCCCTTCTTTGAAGGTTGTCTTGAGTTAAAATTCTATTATGGACTACTGCCCATCGAAAAAAAATTAACTTTTGGGAGAAGTTTATGGTTCCAAACTTTCCTCCAAAGCTCATCTATGTGGTCTTCCTTAATTAGTAGATGGTAAGCAGATTTGACTGAGAAGAGGCATTTTTTATCAGTAGTCCAAAGTAACTCATTTGGTCTTGGAAAAAGGGGAATCCGAGTTCCCAAAATCTGCTGTTGTATAGCATTCATTTGAAGGAGAAGATTCGGTCAATTGTTATAGCACTCAAGCAAGTTTTTCCATTATCTAATTCTATATCCTTGTTGGATATAATGAAAAACCTTAGTATGAAAAAACTATTTAGCAATACTCGCAATTGCCTCATTGCCCTCTTGAGTAGAAAGAGCTTTGTTAGCCAACCAAGGATCCTCCCAAAAGTTTATGAGGGTTCCATCCCCAAGTTTCCAATTAACCCCTTTTTGATTAAGCTCCTGGCTTTGATCATTTTGTTCCAAATTACTGACCCTTGTGGTAGACCCTCCTAATAAAGGAAGTTATAGTTATCAGATCCCTATAAATATTTAGCTTTCATAATTTCCCCCCAGTCTTTATTGTTGTTGATAAGATTCCAATTGACTTTAGATAAAAGGGCTTTGTTCATATTTTGGATAGTTCTAATATTTAGACCACCATGAGTTCTAGGGAGGTAGACCTTCTCACATTTGACCAGGGACATTCTCTTCTTTTCTTCCACTCCTGTCCACAAGAAATTTCTTTGGATCTTCTCTAGTTTGTCAGGGCATTTTGAAAAGATAGAGAAAGTAAGTGGGACATCAAAATGTTGGTCCTTCTCTTTGTCTCAAACTTTTCCCCAAGTGCCTTAGTGACCTTGGTTTTCTCCTCAGCAGTTATATCTAGACACAACTCTATCAACACATGTTCTCTTAATTCTAAATCTTTAGCCATTATTGCTTCCTTTGTAGTAGACATAATACTAGTCAAGCTATTAGGTAGATCAGTGATTACCTCAAGGAGGGATTTATTAAAGATCTCCAAAAATCTGACCACTATAGTTTCAATGATTTTTTTTTCTGCATCATATAGCTCTGCTATTGGCTTTAGATTACCATGGGCTACCATAGCATTCAAGGTATCTTCCAAAGTTATTGTGGCCTCTGCTTCCTTGGACTCTAATTTAATTGACTTTTTCTTGCTTTTGCCCTTACTAGAGGACTTCTCTTGTTTTCTCCCAGAGACTTTACTGGCCTTAGCCTTCATTTTATGTACTTCTTCATCTATTTTAGTCTCCTCTTCATCAATTCCAACACTCACATACATCCTTTTGCCTTTAGTTTTCTTCCTTTTGTGCTCTTTTTCAATGGGTTTCTTTGAAGGTGCTTCCACATTCACTAAAGAAGTGGGACCGAAGGACTTGGATGTTGTTTTAGTAGAGGTTGAACCTTTTGTTCTTCTCTTTGGTGCTTTAGGCTCCTCTACTTTCTTCTCAGGCTCTTCCATATCCTTTTCTAGTTCATCTTGCTTCTTTTCTCTACCTGCCCTTTTTGTTTTAGACCTTGCTCTTACTTCTGTAATTTATTCTTTAGTAAACCCCTTTCTTTGGGCATATTCCTCTACCATTTTCTTAGCCTTTTTTATAGTTTCGCACTTTCTCAATTCAACATGCACCTTGACTGAGATTTCCTCATAAGTGCCAAATCTTTCCCTAGTGGGATCTCTGGGCTTGCTCAACATGAGTTTAGCAAAACCAATCAACACACCCTCAGTTACTTCATATCCCATAGAAGGGACCCATACTATCCTTAGCTCTATAGCTACCATTACACACCGATCTTTATTCACAATAAAACATATATCATTTTTATACTTTTCCACTATTGTTTTAGGTATCCTTTCCCTAGATTGCATGGCCTTTTGAAAACTTTTGAAGCAGCCCCATAGGGCTTCATTCTATACATCATGACTACCTAAGCTGTTCAAATGATTCCTAATTTGTATGGCAATAGGTTTGCTATCAAACCAGACCAAATTCTTCACTCTAGGCAATTCTTTCATAAAATAGACGAATAGGAAAATGATTAACATACCATAGTTAAAAGGATATTTTGATTCTTTGGTCTTCTTCAAGTTTTCAATCAACTATTGCTAGAGTAACTCACAAAGGTCATAGTCAACGTTCTTCTTGAACATCTCATACACAGTGTGGATGGCGGTATCAGAGATAGAGTTCTCTTGGTAAAATATATTTTGTAGCTGACCACCATTGATGCAAATCTCACTGCATGGTCTTCAACGAAGTTCACAGTCAATGCCCTTTTATCAAATTGAGCACCGATTTCCTCAATTATAGTCCTATTCTTCACAGCCTTCAACACGGGCACATTTCTAGTGGAGTTCAATCCTCTTACAACCCTTATTGCTTCCTTTGTGATCATGAAGGGTTATTCAAGCCACATAAATTCATCGTGAATCTTTCTAAGGACATACCAGACCCATTCATCCTCTGCAACACATTGGGAAGTCTAGATATTGTATGAATTTCTTCTCTGCCAATGCCTTGTATTCTTCCTTCAATTCAAAATCATCACTACTCAGATGCTTTAGATATAGATCCATAAGTTTGCAATCATTATGTTCTTCTAGGGCAACATGGATGTATGCCCTAATATCTTCCTCATGCAATACACCATGCGACACTTCTGAGAATGTGCCACTAGGGTCAACTTCCATTTATTTGAAAAGGTGCTTCTTAAATTTTGGACGGGGCCTTTCTGAATATCTATTACTTGAGGGGTAGAAATGTTTCTGCACCAATTAAAAAAATTTCATAGAGAAATTTCAACTATAAATACTTCTTTTCGTCAGATTAGGGTTTCTTTGCTCAAAGTCATTGGAAATCACTGGAGTTGCTTAGGGTTTCACTTCTAATCTTCTTGGATACTTGAAAACTTGAATGTGAAGTGATTATTCCTTCGAATGTGAGACTTTTATTCTTCAATTACCAAAACCTAATTGTTATAAATGTCGAATTCCAAAAAGCTGTCAAACACTTCACTATCAAGCACATTCGATCAAGATTGCTCCGCAATGCACTGCATTAGATCTTTTTCTACTGGTAACTTCTTCAAAAGATTTATCAAATAGCTCATTAACTCATATCCTTATGTTGGATCTCAGCACCAATTATCTGGCTAGGGGATCTAGATTTTCAATAAAGGTTCCCCCTAAGCCAAAGCTCACAATTTACTTCCCAGAGGAAGTATCTACACCAAAGGCTGGTGTGGATCCATCCTTGACCTCATTTACATCCTTCTTAATCTAGATTTTGCTCATTTCCTTCTTGGTTTCTGCCGGATCAACCTTGTTCTCTCCTTTATCTTCCCTTTTCTCTATTTTCTTCTTTTCTGTATGATTATTTCTTTTCACACTCTTGCTTCTACAAATTTTTGCAATGTGTCTAGGTTTATTGCAATTGTAGAAAACAACATTCCTCTATCCTTGGTTCCTTCCATTGATTAGATTAATTCTTGATCTGCATTGGTTAGCCATATTCCCAAATATATTGCATGTAAATCATTTTTCATTGAAAGATTGAGTATACCTTTCATTGTTGAAACCATTTCTTATCTAATTTCTACATTCATTTGCTCTATGACCAATTTTCTTGCAAGTGAAACACTGACTCGAGAATGATGGAACAATTTGGTTTGTTATGCTCCTACACTGAGTAGCCTTATGACCAAAATTATTGCAATTAAAACAACATCCATTGAAAGATGGATACCTTTGAGCATTTGGTTGCCTGACTGGAGATCTTCTAGCTTTTTTTCTCTAATTCTGGACCTGATTGGCTTTATCTCACTTTATCTCAGTGTTAGCTTGTCCTGATTTAGAACTTTCTCCTCTTTCAAATACCAAACCTTTCTTATCGTTTGTACTTTTTTGACTATCAATCAACTCATCAATCTTTGCAAAGCTTATTTTGAACTTTTCTTTGTAACTATTAGCTATTTCTAGATCATGTTTCAAAATCACAACATCTTTTGCTTTAATAAGCATTGATAGACTATTTAGGGTTTCATTTTTGATTTTCAATTGTTCACTTAGCTCTTTGCTCCTTTCCTTGGATTTCTGGACTTTCTCCCTTAGCTTCAGGATGTATTCATAAGCTTCCTTGACATTCTTCAGATCCCAGATATCTGCTTCATGTACTGATCAAGATTTTCAAGAGAAACTTTCAGTTCTTCTTGCTGACATATATGCAATCATCAATTGTAACACTACCTGGATGAATTGATTCTAGAGGAGTAGGATATCTTTTGGTTGCCATGTGTTCACTTTCCCAGATCTTCCTCAAGCTATTAGACTTCTTACAAGGAACCTCGCTGTGATACCAATTATTGAACACAAGGAATACTGAGAGGGGGGTGAATTAGTATTCTATAAAACCATTCCTTCACATGCTCCTTAACCCATTTACTAAATTCAATAACATGAAAGTAAAATAAACATAGGAAAAGCAACCATAAATTCATAACACATAGACACCAGGATTTTTATGTGGAAAACACAAAAAGCGAAAAACCACGGTGAGTGTTAGCTCACAATATATTATAACCAATTACAAGATATTACATAGAAATGCTCACTGCAAGCGGACTCACTACTCACTAAGAAAGAAAGATAGAAGAGAAAAGAGAAAGGGTCACTGCCAATAAAGAACTGTTACAAATGCATCTATTGAATGCTAGAATATAGTTCCATTGGTAGCTCAAAATACAGTTTCAAAGCTCTTCATCATGACTACTCTGTTTCTCTACTCTATTCACATATATTATGTTCTTCTATCCTCTGCACTCTTACTGCACTTTTTGGATCACAAAAACTATGTTAGATCACATATGCACAAACATAATAATGCATCACATCACTCAACATCAAAGTCTGGATCAAGTATTTATATCTGCAATAAGATCTAACTCAAAACTGGGTCAGCTTGCCAGAGATGAAACATGTACACAAAAAGTTATACGTTGTCATCTTGAATTCTTTACACATGAAGTTATGTAGACCAATGAAATCCTTCAAGAACCTTCATATAGGGGTGGACCTATTGTAGAACTACTTAGAATGATGGTCCAACCAATATATCTTTATCACATATCGATCCAACTTGTATGTTAGCTTCATCCATAGGTATACACTTAACCAAATCTACTGTCATAACACAACTTCTAATGCAGACCACACAGGACTCTAAAATTCATATCAAACACTCATTATGCATCACCCAACATACCTTTAGAACCACAAGTGATGATATTCTTATGAGGCAGAGTGCGGATCTCTAAACTATTGTCTCTGTCACTATGAAATACTATCAACCTAAATGCTAATACTTAGGAGTTTGTGGATGATCATCCGGTAAACTTCGTACTCTACAAATTTGGAATTGGATACTCCTAACTTGTGTTTACAACACCTCAAAACCACAAATCAAAACAATTAATAGCAGAGAAATGTGGACTAAGATATTTAGGTATTCTACACTGTTCATGACTGGACTTTGTTAACCCAGACTTGAGAAATTCAAAGTGTAGCTTCCAAAGATTGCTAAGACATGAGACTTTGAATATAACATCATCAAAAAACTATGTGCAACATACTAGAACTACATACCAGAGTCTACATTTGCGGAGGAATACCATCCAACTTTCTGCCGCTAACTTAGTAAGCTGCCAAAACTTAGTCAATTTGACTAAGTCATTCTTTTGAGATTAAAAATATTGTACACAACTTGTCTCAAGACCTGTTCCCAATCATATTTGACTATTGTCATGAATGACAATACCATATCACAATCATATCAATAGTTTCTCTTGACCATGTTGCCAACATTCCTCTAGTTCTAAACCTGTCTATTATTGCTTGTCTTGATAGTAGCTTTCTTTTAGTAGATCTTCTTTCCAACATTGTTTGAAGTTTGCTTCATTTTTGAACTTTCACCCTTTTCAAATCATAATCCTTCTTTGTCCTTAGGAGCCTTTTGACTTGCAATCATTTCATCAAGCAGTATGGAGCTCTTCTTGAATTTGTCTCCTTGAGTTTTTTCCTTTTCAAGTCATCTTTAAGACCACTATTTCTTGTTCAAGACTTGAGCATTCTTTAGATTTGCCTTTTAATTTTTCATTTAGGCATTCATCAATTCTTTTTCCTTCCTCAATTTGTATTTTCATACTGGTGATTCTCTCATTTGATCAACTAATCTATTCATTTACTCCCTTGTATATTTCTTTGAATTTTTTGTTTTGTTCCCTCAACTTTTTGATGCATTCATCTACTTCCTTAATATTCTCTTCCATATCTTTGTTCTTATATTTAAATTTTTTTAGATCTTCAAAGGTTGATTCAAGGTCTCCATTTATGTCAACTATACAGTCTTCTTCAATAAATTCAACAACAGGAATTTCTTCTGAAGGAGTAGGATATCTCCTAAGATCCATGTGTTCACACCTCAAGATCTTCCTCAAGCGGTTAAGCTTTTTCCAAGGAACTAGGCTCTGATACCAATTATTGAACACCCATAATACAAAGAGGGGGGTGAATCAATATTCTTTGAAACCACTTAATCATTTAAACATTCATTTCACATAGCATGTTTAACTTGCATTAAGAAAGGAAAGCATGAAATCAACTATTAAAGCATATCACACATGAACACTAGATTTTTACGTGGAAAACCCAAAAAGGGAAAAATCATGGTGAGGATTAGCTCACAATATATATTAATAAAGAAACCAGTTAAGGTCGATATAATTGGTGGACTCACTATCCAAGAATGCTCCTTGCAAGTGGCTCACTGCCAAAGGACTCACTGTCCTGAAAAGTAAAGATAGAAGAATGGGTGGCTCACTACCAAAGAAAACTGTTAGAATGCATCTGACTTATGTTGAGGACATAGTTCCACTGAAGCTCAATATACTGACTTGATACACTTCATCTTCACCTCAAACTTATCTAATCCCTTTTCTCATCAAACTCTGCTTGACCGTACACTTATTTGTTTCAAACACACCACACCATCACTATCACACTTTCACACAAGAAACCAATCTTGTATATATACTGCTTTCAAGTAAACCATCAAATAGGTCGGCATGAAGAATGTACCGTGTGACTTCTTATCCTGTTGGCCCAAAACTCAATCCAATACACTTTGTGGAAAGAACCAAAGCAAGTAGCACATTTATATAGTTTAGCACAACCTATAAATACTCCCATGACATTATTTTGAATACATGTCATAGCTCTGTACAACATTAACACTTTTAGGTTGGCTTCACTGGTGAAGCAGCAATAGCATGAACTAATGGTTAGTTCATAATTCAATGTGTTGACCACCAAAATGTTCACCATTTGAATCATACGAACCTCTAACATCCATAACCTCTTCCTCAATACCGCATGGAATGATATTCATCTTCGATGGAATGTGGTGCATTCCAATCTGTCACTAGTACTATCATTATAGAGTCCAATACTCTGTCAACTCTATCTTTCATTCTGGAGGACTTCAAGACCTGAATCTTTGGATTTAGACTCCTTTAGTATGCACCATCATTACCTTACAACTGTAGAACAAAAATCTTTATAGTGGAGAAATGAGGACTGAAGAACTAGTATCTATTCAGTAGATGCCTTAGGTAAATATTCAACATATTATACCTGACTGTGGAGCACCAGAAAGAAGGCATATCATAATTGGATGTATTCTTCATCATACTACACTCGGTAGCTTCTCCAGATCAATACTTGTGATGCCATACTTAACCAGACCAACATAACTGTACCTATATACCTTACTCAGCTTCTCTGAACCAACACACATGTGCCTTTAACCTTTGTTTCCATCAATAACAACACTGCTTACTGCGATGCACATCATTCTCTACATCATCATGCTTATGTTTCCAACAACCCCTCACCATAGAAGAGAAACTAGATAATCTTATAGGGGTTATGAAGGACATGTCATATAAATAACACAAAATGAAACTAGTAGAATTTGGCAAATAAATGACTACGTAACTAAAAATTTTAGTCACGACAACTAGAAATGACTAAATTCTACTAATTTTTTGCAACACAGCTATAAATGACTAAATAAATGACTAATTTGATCATCAGGTAAAAAGACAACTAAATAATTAATCACACAAATAAAAATTAGACAATATCATATTAAAGTGGGTAATTAAAAAAAATATTTCCAATTGGAAAGAGAGGGAAATTTAGAGGGAAATTTTTTTGATGAAAAATAATTCAAACAAAAGAAACCCCTGTATCATCGTGTGATAGAGAAGAGTTTTTGAAGTATGGTGAGGTAGAGTAATGCTATGAAAAGGGTTTTCTAGTTGGAATCAGAGGTCAAGGGTTCTAATGGAGGCAACGATGGATCTGATGCAAAGAATGCTGCCTACACAATCACAAAACACACATTATAACTTGTTGGCTCTTCTTCTTGAGCACTCCACCAAGTTGCTCTCACATGTTGATCAGCCCCTCCAGGTAACCCCCATTTTCTCCTTTATTTGTCCTCTCATTTTGCCCCATCTGCCTAATGCAATTTTAGCTAGATTTCATTATTTCTTGTGTATTTGTTTATTGCAAATTTGTTACAATCTGGCATGAATTTTCAATTTTTTTGGGAAGTTCTGTTGAAAATAAATAATGTTCATGTCTACAAATTGCTGATGGTATGGACTTCAACATTTATTAATATATATAGTGTCTCAAGGATATAATTTGTGCATCCATGTTGAATCACGATAAATCATCACATAATTTGATACACTGTGAGAATACCACTTATATGTGTAGAATGTTGTAAAGAATCTTATTTGTAGTAAGCATTAACTCTGGTGCTACTCAAAATTAGTGTGGACTTGATCCCAACCTCGCCTGTTGGGGTATGCCCTAATCAATTTTAGTACTTTATTATGTTGGATTTGCACTAGGGCCTCCCTTGAGAAAGCATGATGATTTTATTTTACCACTTGAACTCATTCCATTTAACAAAATTTAGAATGTATTTATGTGCATATTTATTTATTAAAAATGTGTTTTTTTAAATCTAAATAATTGTGTTTCTATAGGGGTAAAGCCCAGGGCACGGGTGCCTCTAAATTTAGAGGCTTTCCTTAGCTCACTTACAATCACTCTAGCGTATCCCATCGCAATCCAACAAACCCATGACCTTTGTGTTAGCCACAATGCAGAGCAACAAATTGTAATGTTGTAAATAAAATTGAAAAGGCATAGGCCATAGTCCAACATATATAACAACAGATTGTTGTCAAATCAGACATATTTAATGCAAATATGTTATAGTCACCTTAATTCTTGGTTTGTGGGGAAAATACTTTTTAAAAGAAACAAGAGAGTCAAATTATGTTAATTTGCATGGATAGCCAAAGGTCCAAAATTTAATTTTCTTAATTCCTCAAGAATATGCTCATTACTCACTACAACCCTGAACTGACTAGAAAATTATAGAAGCGTCTGATTACAAAACATAGATAGATAAACAGTGGCTTTATGATAAAATATGTCAGCAATGATTTTTAGTTATCAGATAAAATATGAATCATCATTGTCATTAAGATCAAAAATATAATTGATACTATTTACAGTAATGCACACTTAGAAATTCTAGGCTTGGAAGCCTGAAGGGTAGAATACATTAATCATTAAAAATAGCCTTAAATTGGGTAAAAAATGAAACAAGTCCAAACTTCAAAGTTTATGTCATTATTAATATCATAAAAAGCATTGTATGATAAGTACTGCTACTTCAATCAGTAATACAATGATAAGGGTTAGGGTATGTTAATTTGTATGATCCTTGACTAGTTTTTGAACAAAAGAGCAACAAGGATATTGTTACATAGATCACATATGCAACACTTGCTAGAGATGTTACAATGGCAGTTGCTTACTCTCATGAGTTGCCTCAATATGGCCTAGAAGTTGGCCTCACAAACTATGTTGCGGGTACATTCAAATAACCCTATTCTCTAGTCATATTTGTTGATTGACATTGGTGTGTTAGCTAAAACAAAAACATTTTAACTCTTTTGTTGTATATTGTTTTCGATGTTAACGATAATGTTTCCTATTCTATAATTAAGATCTACATCAAGTAGCACCATTATTGTATAATATTGTATTATATATTAGTTCATGAACTTGCAATAGGCCTTGGGTGATTGAAGGATTGTGTTATGTTTGTAGTTCAAGTGCATAAGCCTTATTAGTTCATAGAAAGCTTATACACAATTTTAACTTTCAATACTAGCTTTTTGTACAATTCTTTGTGGTAAACATATCTCCCTCTTGGTCTATTGCAAATTTACAAGAAAGTATAAAGTTATCCTATAATGCTAAATATTAACTGAGTACACATTGAGGTTTTTAGTAAGGCACACATTTATATTTTCAGTGGCATTTTACATTGCTTTACACAATGCATTAATTGGAGTGCAGGTGTAAACATGCTTGAATAAGTGGTTTTTGTGGGGTTGACACAAAGATCGATAAATGCATTTAAATGTGCAACTATGTAAGCTAGGTATACTTTTTAAAGTCTACTCCACAACTTTTACTCAAATCACAATGATACACTCATTTTGCATCTTATAAACATCTATTCTCACTGCTCATTCACATCGGGTGCACTGAAATATACAAATTATCTTCGGACCTTGATATCTAATTTACAAGAATATGCAATTTATCTTTGAACCTTAACATCTAATGCACTCAAACATGTAATTTATCTTTAGTTCTTAGTTTGCTCGGGTGTACTTTTTGCTAGTCTGCTCCACAAATTCTACCCAGTCACAGTGATGCTCTTTTTCCCATCTTATAAACATCTATTTGTACATGCTCATTCACATATAATGTACTGGAATGTACAAATTACCTTTGGATCTTCACATCTAGTGATCTAGACTATTCAAACTTTTGTGAACCTTAACATTGAATGCACTTGAATGTGTAATTTATCCTCCTATCCTTGCTTGCTGGATAGTTTTATGTCCATTTAGCTTGTATTGCTTTACATAATTTGTTTATTGTTGGATTTTTTTTCTAAATCTTTCATTGTTACTACTTGTTGATGCTTTAGTAAGCACTTAAACAATCTATTCTTTCTATTTGTTATAGTGGATATCTATGCATCTTTCATTTTCTTTTGCAACATACTGTACTAGTCTCTTGTTAGCCTGTTGGGTGTTGAAGCAGTTGGAGATGGATGATGAATATGTTGGCAATGAGGAGGTGATGCATGAGTTATTTGATGGATTTTCTTGTTAAATTTAAAATTTCAAGTCTGATAATAATATATGTAAAACACCTGGCTTCAAAATTAGAGATTCTATATTGGGTGTCGTCATTGTATATGAATCTATATGATTGTAATGGTGAAAATTGGATAATTTTTCCTCTCCTTTTGGATATATATAATGCCTAAAAATAGTTCATGTGACTCGTCTATGCTTCCACATTATGCATACATGTCTACCATAGAAGTTGCAACTACATCTGTCATCATTATGGGCATATATGCATTTGGTATGGCTAATATTGATAACAAGACTAGATATCATGTAAGTGGTTTATTTTCCATTGCAACTATGTGTGTATTTGTAATGGTGAAAATTGCATTCCATGAAGTTTTCCTCTCTATTATATATATATATAAGAGCTGGGACTAGAATACTAAATGTGGATATTGAAATAATTAAATATTGAAATTAAATATGAATATAAAGATTCTACATTTAGTTTCGACACATAATTATTTTAGTCCTGGTTCATATATCTTGATTAGTTACTATTAAATACTTCATTTATTTAATTAGCCTAGATATTTTATGTAAGAGGTTTATTTTTCCTTACATACACACACACACACACACGCGTGCGCCTATGCATACATACATACATACATACATATATATAGAGACATGTACATACACAAATAAATGTCTATATATAGATAGATGCATACATATATGTACATATATATGAATCTATATAATTGTAATGCCTAAAAATGGTTCCTGTGACTTGTCTATGCTTCCACATTATGCAAACATGTCTACCACAATAGTTACAACTGCATCTGATAAAATTCTTCTATCCTTCATGATTTGATGGATGTCCATACACTGTTTTACAACTCCCATTTTGGCACAGGTAGGGAGGATGCTGACAAAGGTCATGGAATTTGGCTTTGAGCCTACCATTTGCATTTGATTGAAAGTTTCTAGAGCCTTTTCAATAAATCCATTTTGTATGCATATATATATATATATAGATTTCAACCCATAAATTTAAGTTGTAAAGCTTTGGGAAAAAGGTTTTACGATTTGAACTTCACAAAAATCAAAAGTAGGAACCAAGTAGTGGCTTTTCAAGAAGTTGTACCCAAAATGGATTGAAATCCTCATAAATTTGTTTAAAAGTATTTTTGGATTTAATTGTATGTTTTAACTTTTTACATTTTTGTGATCCAAGACATGATGTAGGAAAAAATACAATAAAATCCAAAAACACTTTTAAACATCTTCAAAGACAGTGGAAAAATCACATCTACTATCAACACCCATAAATTTTACATCTTGGTAGTAATAAAAATAATAAATTTAACAATTTAATAACAACATTTACAATCAAAGGCATAGCAATATGGTTGCATTTTAGAGTTGGATTCTATTACTTAATGTACATATTTAGCTGGTTGAGGAAGAATGATAATTGCAAAAGAATACACTATTGTATGTGAGAAAGAGAAGGTAAATGTTGAAGGAACATCATTAATGTTCACCAATATCCTCCCTCTTTAATAATTTAAAGAGAGAGGAGTAGAGATAAGTAGGTGAGGCAAAAATCACACCAAATGAAATACCCAGTAGATGTCTTTCTTGAATTTCTAAGCAGGTTCATCTTGCACGGCTGCATTACTTACACCTCTCTTCATTCTTTTTTCCTCCTTTATATTGCAGTTGATCATGAGGCTAATAATATGAACACACTACCATTCAAATCATTGTACATACCATGAAAGTTTCATGTCACCTTCTCAATCATATGAGCTCTCTCTAAGCAGTTAAATGATTCTTTTTACCATAACATGAATCTCTATTTTCACTAGCAGACTT
Source organism: Cunninghamia lanceolata (assembly GCA_027924645.1). Lineage (NCBI taxonomy): Eukaryota > Viridiplantae > Streptophyta > Pinopsida > Cupressales > Cupressaceae > Cunninghamia > Cunninghamia lanceolata. The sequence goes on along the minus strand of BSBN01000467.1, from coordinate 3,023,466 downwards.
TCATAATTGCATAGAGCAAGAGCAGTTCTAACCTGTAACCCCACAATGATCCATGGAAGGTGCCGGTGGTAGAGAAGGAGTTACCCCACCACCCCGCGATGGTGACTGGAGAAGTTGGCGGGTGTGTGGGTGATACAGCCACCCCGCAATAGCCCGTGAGATGGCTTTCAGGTGTGCGGGTCATACTGTCACCCCACAATAGCCCGTGAGATGGCTTTCAGGTGTGCGGGTCATACCACCATACCGCCACCCTATTCCAAAGCTCCCATTTTGGCATAAGCAGGAAGTATGCTAGCAAAGGCTATTGAATTTGTCTATACACTTGCTAATTGCATTTGCTTGAAAGTTTCTAAAGCCTTTTCAACAAATCCATTTTGTGCATATCCTGCAACCATTGCATTTCATGAGATGACACCTCTTTGAGGCATTTTTCCAAATAGTTCACATGCCTTGTCAATGCTTCCACATCTTGTATACATGTCTACCAGGGTAGTTGAAACTACAACATCTGACAAAATTCCTCTATCCATTACTTTTTGATGGATGTCCATACCTTGTTCCAATGCTAGCATTTTGGCATAGGCAGGAAGGATGCTGGCAAAGGTTGTAGAATTTGGCTTTACACCTGCCAAGTGCATTTTCTTGAAAGTTTGTAAAGCCTTTCCAACAAATCCATTTTATGCATATCCAACAATAATTGCAGTCCAAGAGATGACATCTCTTTGAGGCATTTTTTCCAACTGTAATATCTGACAAAAATCTCATGTCCATTAATGCTTTGATGGATGCCCATTCCCTATTCCAAAGCTTCCATTTTGGAATAGGTAGGGAGGATGCTGGCAAAGGTTGTGCAATCTAGCTTTACACCTACCAATTGCATTTGCTTGAAAGTTTCTAGAGCTTTTTCAAAAAATCCAATTTGTGTGTATCCTGAAATCATTGCAGTCCATAAGACCACATTTTTTTGAGGCATTCTATCAAACAATTCATGTGCCTTGTCCATGGTTCCACATTTTGCATACATGTCTACTAGGGTAGTTGCAACTACAACATCTGACAAAATTCCTCTATCATTCATGCTTTGATGGATGTCCATACCCTATTCCAAAGCTCCCATTTTGGCACAGGCAGGGAGGATGCTGGCAAATGTTGTGGAGTCTAGCTTTACACCTGCCAATTGTATTTTCTTGAAAGTTTCTAAAGTCTTCTCAAAAAGTTTAATTTGTGCATATCCTGCAATCATTGCAGTCCATGAGACCACATTTCTTTGAGGCATTTTGTCAAACAGTTCATGTGCTTTATCTATATTTCTACATTTTACATTCATGTCTACCAGGGTAGTTGCCACTACTATTAGAAACAAGGCAGATAATTGAGAGGAGGAGCGTGAATTAGTTATCTCAAAACTTTCTTACTTTTACTTCCTTTTCTTAACATAATATTTAGTAATATATCAAAGCATGGAAGAATAAGAAACCATAAGAACTAAAATGAAATCAACACACATAACACAAGGATTTTTACGTGGAAACCCTATTAAGGGAAAAACCACGGGGTGATTAACCCAAGATTGTATTCTCTGTTAAAAGAATAAAGAAGTACAAAATGGAACTTGCTAGTTAGGGCTCACTGCCCGAGCACACTACTCACAAGAGGCTCACTGCCTACTAGAGACTTACAGAAGATAACAATGTGTTTGAACTGATGAACATCATCCACATATGCAAGAATTCAATTCCGGTTAGGCTCAGTATACCGATCTAGCACATTTCATTCTTCCTCTGCTCAATATCACTCTTCTGTCACATTTTGAACTTGGATTACTGCCTTCACACTTCTCTATGCTTTTCTTCGCACTTCATCCCTATCACTATCACTTGCACAACTTCACAAGCTTGAATCCATCAGGTATATATATCTGCATCAAGGATTTCAAACAATTTTCTAGTCAGAAACAAGAACACTTAGGATATTTGTAAAATATTGTTCTATTAGCTAAATTCACACTTGATAGATGATGTGCATCAAAAACTTAGGCATAGAAATCATTACCTAAGTCAACCAAAATCATATAACACCTCAAGTTACTTGATCAACACCTTCCGCACATCTAGATTGAGGTCTGATACTCTGTTGGCTAGTTCTTCTTCTGTCTACACTGTCTAACTGAAGTCTGATACTCAAATGCTCATATCTTTCACATGCTTTGTCACCGGAGGATAAATTTCTAGAATACAATAGTTTAGATACTCCTTATTACTCACCCAAATCCACAACATGTTGGGTTTCACAATCAGAGATTTCCAGACCCAATCTGTCAAACCCTATCACATGCTTTGTTCTTGACTACCGGATCAACCTATCTTCAATCTAACTTCTAGTATGAGTAATTTATGCACTGCGGATGTGTGGGATATACTTTGTTTCCATCAATGACAATACTTATGAATCCTAGCAGTGTCTCTTGCCAACAATCTCCCCCTTTGGCATTGATGACAACACTTAGTCAAAAATGACTATCACTGTAACTCCCCCTTAGCTTGTGCTCCATTTTTCCACACTGCTTACCGGTGCTCCCTTAATGCTAGATTCCTCATTTTTCACTTTTCTTTACTCCCCCTTTGTCATCAATGGCAAAGGGTGGGATCCAGAAACCAAAAATGTGCAAAAATGATTATATAAGGCTGCATATGTACAAACAATCTATAAGATAAACTTACATATACTTAAGTATATCTGCAAATGTAGTCTTCAAATGTACAAGCTCTATGGCCCAACTTCTCTTCATCTTTTCAAAAATAGAGATGTGTCCATTCAACAAAAATGCATATGCTTCTGCCCTCTTCAAATCTATTGGATCACTAGTCTGGGTTAGAGTATCTACTAAGGCATCATGTATTGCCTCTAACTTAGGGATGATTATCCCTCTGAGTTCACCCATTCTATCCATTATATTCTTCTTCTCCTTAACTAGTTTCTTTATTTCATTTATTATAACAACTGCTTGGCATTCTTGACTTGCCAGAGAGACAGTGAGAAGATCAAAATTCTGAGATAGATTTGTCAATTTTCCTTATTATTTTATTTTCTTCTCAATGTCCTCTGCAACTTTGGGCCAAGATAAACAAAATTTATATATGTCTCCACCATCCTTAAGAGCATTTTCAATGCTCTTTATGCCAATGTCTAAGGATTTTTTATCCTTAACAATTAGCCCTTGTACCTCACTAAATCTTTTTCCTAAGAACTCATTCCAAACCTTAGTTTTTGCTAATTTTTCTAAAGACTCAAAATGTGTATTGACAGAATTAACTAAGTTCTTCAAGTTATTAGATGGAGAGGTAGACAGATCCTTCTGATATGAGGGCATAATCTTCTCCAGCATTCCAGATGCAATACTCAAGAGCTCACAGTCCTCCATATGAGATTTTAGGAGTTTTTCTTTGGCTTTGGCTTGAGCAAAAGATGCTATCTTCATTATCTGAACCGGAGAGAGAGAGAGTCCAAATTCAATGGTCTAGAGTATCTAATTCCATAGCTTCCTTGTCCAAGAAACTTTGCACTACTTCTGTAGTGTCTCTTGTATTCTCATCTTCCTTTCCTTTAGGGGCATCTAGACTGATTTGCTTATTGTCACCAATAATATTTGTTTCTTCTTTCTGCACTTCCTCTTCCAGAGAAGAGGACTCTAAGGCCTCAGATTGTTCTTCATTAGTTTTCTTTAATCCTTCGACATCCATGTCGAAAGGCTCTTCATCAATTTTCTTTAATCCTTCAACATCCATGACAGAAGGCTCTTCATTTGCTTCCTCTACAATTGGAAGATTGAACCTTTCCAAAGCACTCCAAAGAATTTCTTGTCTCATCAGCTATTTGGCTTTGGCTTGAGAAAAAGATGCTATCTTCATTATTTGAACCGGAGAGAGAGAGTCCAAATTTAGTGGTCCTTGTATCAACTCTGGTTCATCTAATTCCATATCTTCCTTGTCCAAGAAACTTTGCACTACTTTTGTAGTGTCTCTTGTATTCTTATCTTCCTTTCCTTTGGGGGCATCCGGACTGATTTGCTTATTGTCACCAACATTATTTTTTTCTTCTTTTTGCACTTCCTCTTCTAGAGCAGAGGAGTCTAAGGCCTCAGATTATTCTTCATTAGTTTTATTTAATCCTTTGACATCCATTTTGAAAGTCTCTTCATCAATTTTCTTTAATCCTTCAACATCCATGTCAGAAGGCTCTTCATTTGCTTCCTCTACAATTGGAAGATTGAACCTTTCCAAAGCACTCCAAAGAATTTCTTTTGTCTCATCAGCCATTTGGTTAGTTTCTCCAAGCATGAGTTTATTCATTCTGGGCTTGCTCTAGAATTCTTCTTTGGCATCCTTGAAGACCATGTCCATTTGTTTTTGAGTGATATTTGGACATAATTGTATCACTATTTGTTCCTGGATCTCCAAGTCTTTTGCTTTTGCACTTTTTTTCTTAACTCCAAAACTTCTTCTAAGCTCTTAGGAATCAAGGAAATTATTTCAATGAAAGCTTTGTTATAAATGTTCAGGTACCTTACCGTTGCTTCCTCAAGAATTCTCTTGTTTGCATCATTGTACTCATCATAGAATTCTATCACCGGTTGTAGGTTTCCGTCCACAGTGACTGCTTTAATGATGTCTTCAATTGAGAGAGTGGGTCTCTCAACAAACTCTTCTATCTTTTTCTCCTCATTAGTCCTATCATTCTTGAAAGGTTTGTTCTTGGATTTCTTCAAATCTCTAACCTCTACATCTGATTATATCTCTTCATCATCCTTAAGGCTCACATATGTTCTTGTGGCCTTAGACTTCTTTCTCTTTTCTCCTGTAATGGATGGTTTGGTTACCGGTTTAGCAGTCTTTGAACTTTTAGGAGAGACAGGGGTAGAACTCCTAGTAGATCTTGTCTGGGTAGAGGCTTCCACCGGGATGCTTTCTTTCTTTTCTTCTTCCCTTTCCCTTTCAATTTTCTCTATTTTTCCTCTATTTGCATCTATTGCCTCCTTTGTTATCCCAAACTTCTTAGCAAGTTCTTCAGCTTCCCTTCTCACTTTTGTTTTTGACTCAAGCTTCATTAATTCAACATGTACTTTTATGTTCAGCTCATCAAAGGTGCCAAACCTCTCTGCTTGAGTGTCCTTGGGTTGTCTTAGCAAGTGTTGAACATGTACCTCCAATATGTTTTCATCAACTTCATAGCCCATGGGCATTACCCATATAGTTCTTGGCTTGACTGCTTCCATTAGGCATTGATATGTGTCAACCATGAAGCAAACTGTGTCTTTGTATTTCTCAACTATTGATTTTGGTATTCTTTCTCTTGCATGCATCATGCTCTAGAAATTCTTGAAGTAACCCCAGAGAGTTGTCTTTTGGGCTTATGCATCACCAAGTCCATACAAATAATCTCTGATTTGAATTGCAACAGGTTTATCATTTGCCCAGATTAGACCTTTTGATCTCGGTAACTCATTCATGTAATAGAAGAATAGACACAACACCATATTGCCATACTTGAAGAAATTTTTCTTATCTTTCTTAATCTTCTATAGATTTTCCATCAGTTGATTCAATAGAAGCCCACACAAATCATAATCTACATTTTCCTTCACCATCTGATATGCAGTATAGATTGTAGTACCGGATATAGAATTTTCCCTACTTGAGTGCTAAATCTTGTAACCAATTACAATTGATGCAAACTTGGCATCCGGGTCAGTAATATCATCTATAGTCATTGCCCTCTTGTCATATTTTGATCCGGTGGCATCTGTTACAGTTTGATTTTTCATAGATTTGAGTGCAGGTAACCCACCAGTTGAGTGCAATCGGGTTATAGTCCTGATGGCATCTTTGGTTATCCTAAATGGACTCATTAACCACATAAAGTTATCATGCATCCTAGTTAACACATACCGGACCCATTCTCCCTCTACAAAAGATGGGAAATGTATGCAATATGCAAAGTGCTTGTCTTTTAGGGCCTTGAATTCTAGTTTGAGATCAAAATTCTCATTTCTTAACTATTTACAGTATATTTCCATCAATTCTAAGTCTCCAAGGTCTTCAATGTTTGCATGAATGTAAACCCTAATATCTTCTACATGTAGAACATTGTACAGGATACTGGAAAATGCACCGAAGGGATCAACTTCTATAGATTTGTGAGGGTGTTTCTTGAATTTTGGTCTTGGCCTCTTAGTGACATTCACAACCATAGGAATAGCCATTCTAGCAATGAAATTTAGGGAAATTTTGCAGAGAAGAAATATCTTTTTTGCCTTAGGGTTTGTTGCAACTACCGAAGAAAATTTCTAATTGATTTTGATCTTTAGCTTTAGCTTGAGTAATTTGCAGGATCTCTTCTCAGAGCTCTTCTTCTTCTTCGTGAGTGCAAATTGTTGTAGATGACGAATGGAAATCCTTTTATCTTTGCACAAAAACCTAATTCCCCATTGCAATAAATGCACACTTTAAGTCATTCGATTACCCTGTTTTGAGTGAATTTCTCATGAATCATTGTGTGGATTTTCAAATTATCATCTAAGTGAGTAGACAACATAGATTTAGCCTTTCAAAACATGCCTTTAAATCTGTAGACCATAAAATTGCATTTTTAGATCATACCGGATCTGTTTGTGTAATTCTTTTTTTATCAGATAGCTACCGAAACCTGATCTACTCATAATTTCGTCAAATCAATATGCAGATTTCTCAATCTTTAACTGAATAATTTTTTATGAACCTCCAAAAGATCTTTAATCAACAACCTCTGATTCTTACTCAATGTGCTGAATTTAGGCACTTCCTAACTGGCTGGGGGAATTTGATCTTCTTTGCAGCTCCCCTTGAGCCAGAGCTCACCCTTTTTAATTTTTGGAAGGATTATCAACACTAGATTCTGGTGCGGACCCATCACCAATATTCATCACACTCTTCTTTACCCAAATCTTTCTTATCTCCTTCTGAATCTCATCTGCATTCACTTTACCTTTGCCTTTGTCTTGTTTCTGATCATGTTTTACTAGACCTTTTCCATCATGATTTTTGCTCCTACAGAATCTAGCTATATGACCAGACTTATTACAATTGTAACACACAACATTTCCTTTCTTATTTGATTGATATCCTCTTGATTTGCACTGATTAGCCATATGCCCCATTCTATTGCATGTAAAGCATCTACCATTGAAAGAATTGTATATTTTCCTATTTCTACATTCATGAGATTTGTGACCATACCTTTTGCAATTATTTTGATTCATTCTTCTCCTACATTGAGTTGCTTTATGACCAAATTTGTTGCAGTTGAAGCAGCTTCCATTGAAGGATGGATATCTTTAACCATTAGGTTGTCTTACCGGAGGTCTTCTAGGCTTGTTTCTTTGTCTTTCTAACCCAAAATTCTTTTGACCAGATCTAGAGCTTTCACCTTGCTCATATCCCAAGCCATGCTTATCATCTACCCTCTTTTGACTTTCAAGTAGTACTGGCTGAACTTATCTTGAATTTCTCTTTGTATTCATTTTCCGTTTCAAGATCTTGTTTAAAAGTGTCAATCTATCTCTCAAGTTGTTCTTCATTGTATCTGGCTTCTCCAAGATTAGACTCAAGATGTCTAATTATTCTATCCATTTTGTAACAATCTTCTATTTTCTCTTTGAGGGATTGTTTTAAGCTACCTTCAGTCTTTCTCTTTTCTTCAATTTCTTGAGTAAATTTCATAATCCCTGATTCCATTTCATGTCTTAGCACGACAACTTCTTTTGATAGCTTTTCACATAGCTTTGTTTTCTCATTCAGGTCCTCATCAATATTATTGGCTTCATTCTGATCTACTAACTTCTGAAGTATTTCCTTTCTCTTTTTCATGGAATTACTGAGTTTTTCTTTAAGCTCAATGATGAAATCATCAACCTCCTTAAGTTTCTCTTTCAAATTATTCACTTCAGACTGAGATTGCTTAAGATCTTCTAAGGTAGACTATAGTTGTTCTTTCATACCATATGCATCAATTGAAATTCCCAGATCCTCCTCAATCTATTAGGCTTATTCTAAGGAACTTAGCTCTAATACCAATTGTTAGAAACAAGGTAGATAACTTAGAGGGGGGGTGAATCAGTTATCTCAAAACTTTCTTACATTTACTTCCTTTTCTTAACTTAATATTTAGTGATATATCAAAGCATGGAAGAATAAGAAACCATAAGAACTAAAATGAAATCAACACACATAACACAAGGATTTTTACGTGGAATCCCTGTTAAGGGAAAAACCATAGGGTGATTAACCCAAGATTGTATTCTCTGTTAAAAGAATAAAGAAGTACAAAATGGCACTTGCCAATTAGGGCTCATTGCCTGAGAACACTACTCACAAGAGGCTCACTACCTACTAGAGACTTACAAAAGATAACAATGTGTTTGAACTAATGAACAGTATCCACATATACAAGAATTTAGTTTCAGTTAGGCTTAGTATACCAATCTAGCACATTTCATTCTTCCTCTACTCAATGTCACTCTTCTATCACATTTTGAGCTTGGATTACTACCTTCACACTTCTCTCTACTTTTTGTCGCACTTCATCCTTATCACTATCACTTGCACAGCTTCACAAGCTTGAATCCATCGGGTATATATATCCGTATCAAGGATTTCAAACAACTTTCTAGTCAGCAACAAGAACACTTAGGATATTTGCAAAATACTGTTCTGTCGGCTAAATTCATACTTGATAGATGATGCGCACCAAAAACTTAGGCATAGAAATCATTACCTAAGTTGGCTACAATCATATAACACCTCAAGTTACTTGATCAACACCTTTTGCACATCCGGATTGAGGTTTGATACTCTATTGGCTAGTTCTTCCCCTATCTGCATTATCTAACTGATGTCTGATACTCAGATGCTCATATCTTTCACATGCTTTCTCACTGAAGGTTAAATCTCTGGAATACAATAGTTTAGATACTCCTTATTACTCACCCAAATCTGCAACATGTTGGGTTTCACCATCAGAGAGTTTCGGACCCAATCTACCAGACCCTATCATATGCTTTGTTCTTAACTACCAAATTAACCTATCTTCAATCTGACTTCTAGTATGAGTAATTTATGCACTGCGGATGTGTGAGATATACTTTGTTGCCATCAATGAAAACACTTATGCATCCTAGCAGTGTCTCTTGCCAACAACTACAACATCTGACAAAATATCTCTATCCTTTATTCTTTGATGGAAAAAATCATAAGCATTGTATTGATATCTTGCAGAGTTTTGTATTGATACCTCTATTTTCTCATAATCGTATGATGCTATATATTGCAGATACAATTCTATATGTGATTATATGCACATTTCTAGAAAATTACATATATATCATTCACATTTATCATATTCAACTTGTTTCTAATTCTTATGATACAGGTGTGACTACATTATCCATGCTTGAAAACCCTAAGAACAATATTCTACCTAACTTTTACACAAATAAGGTGTCAGATCTCCTTGCCAAGAAATCTGCTAATGTATAGGCATAGAAGTAGTAAGGTATTTGAGCTGACTCATTCTTTTTTGTAAATTCTGATGTCAAATGCCTTGTTCCCACCACTATTTGGATATAATTAAATAGAGATAAATTAGAAGCACCTCTTGTGCTTTTACAATTGTGATTTTTTGAATGTACAAGAAGAAATCAAGAATTCCAACATGGTTATATAACTAGAAGACTAAGTGTTATGACCTAAGCCATGATAGTCCACACTCTCACTTTGGTTAGGTAGGTAGACTTGCACAAACTAACACTAGACAACATATTGCTAGCACAAAATTCATGGCACCAAACTCAAACCTCTATGGCAACACTCTAGGCCATTAGCACTCTTCCATTCAACAAATCAATCAGCCAGATACTAGATTGGTGTTACCTAAGTTGACACACAATGCAGAGAACTATGAATGGACTATGGAACCCTAAAAAGCATTAAGGAAGCACTACAATCTTGGACAGGGTCATCACTATATTCCAAGGCTATATGAGGAGAGTTTCTCTATCATTAGGAGATCTACAAATGGACAAAGGTGGTGACATGGTTATTGAACTCTGCCAATGAAGTTGTCAAGAGTAAAGATCTCTACCAATAGTTTAGGGTCTGCATAGTGAACCTAGAGGTATCTCATGTTTTTTAACTTTTTATTGTGGTGATAGTCATGGAGCTTGCATTGTCTTTGGAAAAGCTCAATAATGAAAAGATTCTCAGATTACATAGTGTAAGAGGAATTTTAAGATCACATGAACTTAGTTATTTCATGTTGAGTGTTGGTTTCTTGGTGTTATTTAAATTTTATCTTATTTTTTAAATTTGTTATTTATCTTTTGTTTCTACATTGAATTGGATGGTTTCTGCCATGAATTGGATGTATAATTTAAAGGTGGTTTCTACCAATGGTTGTGTTTCTTGTTTTATAATCTATTTAATGGTATCTGTTTGTCTATTTTCTTTATAGGTGGAGGATATTAAAAAAGTTTCTAAATATGTTGTTTAATTGAGAAGAATGGGAAAGGGGCATGGTAAGGGAGTAACTCAACATGTTTGAGTGCATTACTATTATGACACCCTTCCTAACCTACAATTTATCCATTTTGTATATCATTTGAAAATTGTAATTCCTTGAGAATTAAACTACTAAAGAGATTTCTTAAATATTGGTTTGGGAGAGCCTTACAAAAATGCACTTAACTAACAATGGGAGTACAATGGCTGCCCCAGAAAGAATCCGTAACCAGTCTTAAGACATCTTCCATTCTATTCATTTAATTTGGCATTCTTGGTACAAGCTATGAAAATTCTTAGAACATGAATGCTAAAATGCATTGTTTTTAAATTGATTTATCTTTCTGCTGTGTTTGGACTTACTTTTGTAAACTTACAATATACAATGCACTTTTATTCTTTCTGAATTGAGACTAATAGTAATTTTGTTGGTTGTATTGAGGAACAACTTCATTCATGGCAGAAAAGGTAGCACCCTATTGCCCATATCAGATGGCACGCTGCATATAAAGAAGGAAAGATTCTAGGATTATTATTGGTTGCATTGAAGGAGAGAGCTTCATGTATGGGACATGATCAACACTCAGTCATGAAGACAATCATGAAGACTCAAGGAGCATAAATGAGAGAGCTTCATAAAGGAGAGAGCTTCATATATGAGATGTCATGAAGATAGTCATGAAGACTCAAAGAGCATAAATGACAATGAGAAAGAGATAAACATAGTTCACGCCATAGACAAAGTGAGATGAGTCTTAAGCTACTGTGATCAAGGGTGGTGTGTTAGTTTTTGAGAAAGGAAGGGTAGTTGGTAATGCACAAAGATCAATGAGGAAGATTATAGTCATAAGGTGATGATGTTAGCATTTCATCAAGACTTTGGAAGCAACCAATAGACAAATTTATAGAAGTCTTAAATAGAAATAAAGATAGCCACTAATAATGCTATTATTATAAGGCATATATTCTACATGGCAGTATAGTTGCAAGAATATGACATTTTCATAAACCTATGACAATCTACAAATGAAAGTCTAAATTCTGTATACTTATGGGTGACTATTCTATAACAGAGAGATAATGAGTGTATAGAGGTAAGCTATTCATGGTGAGTGGAAATGGTCAATGGTTCCCAGGGATATAGGCATAGTAAGCATGGTTTTAGTGGCATGAGCAAAAAAATAGAGGACTGCAGTGTTAGCTTTAAAAGGCAAGTATATGAAAGTTGCAGGGCAATCATCTAGAAAGCAAGTATGAACGGTTCAATCACCACAATGAGTGAAGACCAAGGACACTAAATATGACTACCTACCAAGTGTCCAATGTAATAGAGGTAGGGTAAGTGACTCATAAAGAGGCTTTTGAAGATGCATTGAAGGAAGAATTTGATTCCATGCCCTAAGAGGACCTGATATCTTCAAACTCAATAAAAAAATGTCCCATAAGCAGTGCTGATGACAGTACAAGACACACGAATACAGTGATGTTTCATTAAGGAAGTATGATCTAGTCGATGTTTCACATTATGATCCTATTATAGACTTGACTACATATGACATTGCATTTCCTTTGGTTGCAGTCAAGAAGGACAAGTGCTAGACTAATGGGGTGGATTAGATGACCCGTGGTAGTAGTTAGGCTAGTTGAGAATTAGTTACTAATAGTTCACTTTTTGGCAAAGCATTATAAACTTGGAGAAGTTTTTTTCTTGTCATTTATGTGCATTGTAACTCAGATTTTCAGTCTTGTGACTGAAAATAAACATTTTAATACACTATTTCTAAGCATTTTTCAAGAAGATAGATATTTCAAACTTTTACGAGGTGTAAAAACACCTTTCTTTTAATAATATTTCAAACTTGTGCAAGGTGTAAAAACACCTTTCTTTTAATAAAGTTCAGTGATTTTGCCTTCTCAATGGCTGTCTTATTGTTTGCAATTGATGATTGATATGTATTTTTGTGTTCTATGTTTAATCTTCAAATATTAGTCAATTAAAATGACTAAATATACTACTAATTGACATCAATTAATAATTAAATTGACTAAATATACTACCAATTGACATAAATCAATGAATAGTGAATAAAAATGACTAAATATACTACCAAATTGATCAAAATGATGATTAAAATTAATGACTAAATACACTACCAATGGACAAAAATTAGTGAATAAAAATGACTGAATAAGTGACCAGTTAACAACAATCAATGACTAAATTAATGACTAAATATATCAGTAAATAAAAAATGACTAAATAAGTGACCAGATTATAGAAATCAATTAATACCAATGACTAAATATACTACCAAATTGATCAATCAAAACAACCAATAGATGACTAAAAATGGTTTAGTCATCAATTTGGTCGCATTATAAATGATTGGCATTAAACTACTAATGGTCACAAGATCATGTTTGGTCATTTATATGTAGTTTTTAGTAGTTTTATAATCATATATTGTTGTTTTTGTACTAGTGTGAGAAAGGGTTGCCTCCATAAGGTGCTGCAACACATTTCAATGAAGGACAAAGACTGCATAATAGATGTTATAATACCAATTGGTCTAAAAGGGCACAACAATAGAATGATAGACCAATTGTCCCCAGGTATGTAAGTTTCAAAAACCCTGAGAGGGACACACCTGATCCATTGAGAAAGGATCAGGTAAACATTCAAGAGGCATCCCTATGATGCCAAACATGTTTCCTTCCTCATATCAAGCTAACTATGCAGTGGCTCATTCTTTGAGCAAAGAGGAAGAATTCCCAAATGAAGAAGGTGTTGTTGAGTGCTATGAAGAGGACATAAATTAGTTAGACACAAAGGAATATGAGCACATGGGTCATAATGCTAACTATGATAATTATGAGGAGGATGATCATATTTTCCAATTTATGATTATGATACAGGCCCAAAGAAATATCAACTACTAGCCCATGACTTTGGACATTTGAAGGATGTCATGTAAAGGAAATACAAGAAGTCTAAGCCTTCCAAAGAAGATGTGAAGGCCTTAACTGATGCTACCATCATGCAAGTCCAAGGAAGCTATCAATTGAGAAGCATGTATGTCCCTATGCAAAGCTCCCCTATCCAAGAATCTAGACAACATGAAGTGGAATGTGACAAAGAAAAGAGTAAGGCTAACATGGAAAGGAAATATAGTGGTGTTTCTCCCAAGAAGAATTTGCCAGAGAAGAAGAAACTCCTTGTGCAACAACCAACAACAAAGAAGGAAAATATACGAAAAGTTCTAGCACACGTAGTGCAACCAATTGTTGTACCTATTATTAATACTCACAAGCCAAAATATGATGACAAAGAGAGCCAACTTAATGAATCAAGTGAATAGTAAAAGGACAAAGACAAGAGGAAGGAGGTGAAAGGTATGGATATTTCTTCTAGTCAATTGATACCTTATATTCTGGACGCGAATGATGTTACAACTTCATGTGACACCTCTTTACCCCTATATCATCCTATTGACATGGCCCATGTCTTAAGCCAAGTCAGAATATCAGTACCTATTGGGGAACTTCTTAGGATCCCTAATCATAGGGATAGGGTTGTCTCATTTATTATAGCCTCCAGTGCACCTATACAACCCATTGTTACTCCTCTTAAAGATGATGAAACGGTTGAGACTTACTTAGGGTCATCTATGGTGAATATCCAAATGGGTGTTGATCCTTTCTACACCACATTGATCATAAATGGATGGTTGCTACATAACTACATGCTTGATTCTGGAGCATCTAACAATGTCATGCCACTAGAAATAATGAATCAATTGGGACTAAAGGTGTCAAAGTCCTTTGGCAAGTGCTTTTCCATGGACTCTAGGGAATTAAATGTAATTGGTCTAGTCAAGGATGTTGATGTCCAGTTAGCTACATATCTTGACAAGTCTTTTCTAATGGAAATAATTATTATGGAAAGCCTTGCCAAATGGGGCATGTTATTTTCAAGGAAATGGGTAGCTTCCATGGGTGGGAGTATACAAATGGATTTATCATATGCCACCATTCCAGTCCATGATGTTGAGGTGAAGCTTCACAGGGAAAAGAAGGTGGAAGATGAACACATAGAGGACATATAAAAAATAGAGGAAGGTCACACCAACTTCTTTGACATTGATAGTGACCATTTCATGGGATATTATAGTGATGATGATCCTAGCCTAGATGTTTTACCTCCTAGTCCTATCACTCCTACATGTGGTGTAAATTATTTGTGGATGATGTATTTTAATGGAGCATATTCAAGAGAGGGCTTGGGCAATGGTATTGTGTTAATATCACCATATGGTGTATAGTTTGACAAGTCTTTTAGACTTGATTTTCAATGCACCAACAATGTGGCTGAGTATGAGGTGCTACTATTGGGTCTGAATGTGGATCATAAGCATGGAGTCTAGTGCTTGAGAATATATGGCAACTCATAATCGATTGTACAACAAATAAGAAATACTTTTTCTGCCAAGGACAACAAACGTAAAGCATACAGGAATGTTGTCTAGGATACAATGAAACTATTTGAGGCCATTAGCATTGAATGGATATAGAGGAGTAAAAATGAGAAGGCGGATGCCTTAGCTGTAGCTAGTTCAAAGTTTGATCAACAGCCTAATTCCAATCCTTTTTCCCATTATGATGTAGAAATTCTAACCAGGTCTACAATTCCTGATAACATTTACTGCTGGAAGGTTTTCAATGATAGTAATCAAATTTATAGTTTTCTAAATTTCTTGGATGAGTTTGACAGTCAAGTGATTGATTGACAGCCAATGATAGAGGTTTTTGATGGCAAGGAAACTATGTTTGGCATTGAGGTTGATGCAAGAGCATCTAGTGGTGTAAGGGCAATCTTGCATCACCCAAAAAGATGATGTTTCAAAATCGTTGATATTATTTCAATTTCTTTTCAAAATTTGTGTTTTTGGATACCCATTTGCTTAAATAATGATTCAGAACCTTCAAAGTTTCCAACAGGGCTAAGGATACCAGAACTTACTATTGTTAGTAAGTTTTTATCAAAGAAGCAGTTGAGCCTGAATTTTCTCCAAAGCTTTAGAATAGTCAAATAAGCATTCTTGGTAAATTTTAGCTCAAGAACATGTTTGGATTTCAAGATATTAAAGTTTCAATTTTGTGAGGTACCTTGAAAAGTTCTGAAACTAGATATGAGGCACTAAAACATCCCAAAAAGTTGACAAAAATCCATTTATGGATTTTTTAGTGTGATAGTTCACTTTGCAATCTTTCCAACGCTTCAAATGGTTCGTCAATCGGACACCCAGATCAAAAGTTCTGCTTCCTGGAAGATGACCTATTTTTGGAGGGAGATACAAATTTCAAAATTTGGTTGTTGGCTGCCAAAAAGGGCTATTTATGACAATTTTTGGGAACCATAGGAAGTAGTAGAGATAAGGGGGAAAGTGAAGAGTCAAGAAAAGGTGGGAAAACAAAAACCCTAGTTGATTTGGGGTTACAGAAGGCTAAAGATTCTAGAGCCTTATGATAGGAAGCTATAATGTGTTACAGCTTGTGGAGGATTCATCCTCTAATTGTATTTGAGCTTATGCAATGTAATGGGTTGTCCAAATCAATAAAAGAACACTCTATTTTCTGTATGAAATTTCTATTGTTGTGTGTTTTATGATTTACCCCCTTCATCAAGTGGTATTAGAGCAAGGGTTCCTGAGTGTGTAGACAGATCGCTGACCATGAGGTAGTTTGCACTAGGACCTGAGGTTGTGGGTTTTCTACGGAGATCAAGATGCCTCCACAAAGAAACTATGTTGGGAGAAATGCTTTGATGGAAAAGGGTTTTAGAGCCCTGCAAAGGCAAATCAATGTATTGCGAGAAGAGTTGCGAAGAGGGTTTGAGCTGAGAACAAGAGAAGAAAGCGAAGATGAAGCTAAAGAAGATCTATCTGAGGAAGAACAAGAAGTTGTAGGAGATCCTACAGAAGATAGGTTGTTGAGGGCCCTTGCAAAGATTGGAAAGAGGCCCAAAATCAAAGTTTCTACCTATTCTGGAGATTTGAATCTAGAGTATCTTATTGATTGGATCAATGACATGGAGGAATATTTTGAGTATGAAGATGTGGAGGACCTAGATCAGGTCAAGTTTGCAAAAACAAAGTTGAAGGGCCATGTTAGTATTTGGTGGAAGGAGGTCCAATTAGAGAGAAATAGGAGAGGAAAAGGAAAGATTACCAGATGGGGTCGGATGGTTGAGAAACTAAAGAAGTAGTTCATTCCTGTGGACTATGAGATGGAGTTGCTAAAGAAGCTGCAAGGATTGAAGCAAGGTAACAAGTCTATTAAGGAGAATATAGAAGATTTTTTGTAAGATTACTATTAGGATAGGCCATGCAGACGCCAACAAGGGGAAAGTAGCCCATTATATTAATGGGTTGAGGCCAAGTATTCAAGAGGAGCTGAGTCTGGTCAGAATGACCACCATAGAAGATGCGTACCAGTTTTCCCTAAAGGTGGAAGAGAAGTTGAATAAAAGATTTGAAAGCAAGAAAAGAGGAAGAGGTCAAGGCAGAAGGACTGGTGGAAGATCTTATGGAGGTCGAAATGAAGATCAAAATAAAATTGAAGAAGTTGGACCATTTGAAATAAGAGAGGAGATAATGCCTACCACCCTCGTGACCAGAATAATGGTGAGAAAAGAGGAAGAGGAAGAGGCTAACCTGGGCAAGGACCTGGAAGAGGAGGTTTCAGAGGAACCTATTTCCAATGTGGAGAAGAAGGTCATCAAGCGTATGAGTGTCCACAACATCAAGGAAGGACAAATAGAAGACTTAAAGGTAATGCACGAGTTGCACATGTAGATGAAGATGTGTAATTTGAGCATACTGAAGATGTTGGAAGGGGAGAAACCCTAGTTTTTAGAAGAACCTTGTTGAATGAGGGGAAAGAACCAAATCAAAGAAAGAGTTTATTCTGCACAAGGTGCAAATATGAGGGTAAGTGTTGTGATATTATTATTAACAGTGGAAGTACTGACAATCTTGTTTTAGAGGAGATGGTTAACAAGTTGAAGTTGACAAGAAGAAAGCATCCACATCCATATTAGATTGCATGGTTGCAGAAGGACCATAGAGCTTTGGTCAATGAGCAATGTTTAGTTAAGTTCAAGATTGGTGACTACCATGATGAGGTGTTGTGTGACATCATACCAATGGATGCATGTCATATGTTATTAGGAAGGCCGTGGTAGTATGATAGGTGTGCTTCCCATGATGGCCATGCAAACACATATTCCCTAATGAAGGATGGAGTTCGTCATAAATTGGAGCCCTTAAAGGAGGTGGAAGAAAAGGTATGTAGTACTGCCAGAATTTGGTTGGTAGATGGTAGGAAATTTTTGGAGGGTATGAAGCATGAGCATCATTACTTTGCATTGATTCCTAAGATCAATCAAGAGAAATGTGAAGATGTATTAGCAGAAGTCTTAGATCTATTAGAAGAGTTTCAAGATATTATCTCTGATAATGTACCAAAAGGTTTACCACCAGTGAGGAAGATAAGTCATCAAATGGATTTGATAGCAGGATCCAATTTGCCAAATAAGGTAGCGCACAGAATGACTCCAGCAGAGAATGAAGAATTGAACAGACAAGCTCATGAGTTGTTGAGGAAGGGATTGATAAGGGAGAGCCTAAGTCCATGTACGGTACCTGTAGTACTAGCATCGAAGAAATATGGAGAATGGAGGATGTGTACAGACTCCTGAGCCATCAACAAGATCATGATCAACTAGTATATATTTCCATTGCCTAGAATGGATGACATAATGGATTGTTTGGGTGGAGCCAAGTACTTCATGAAGATTGACCTAAAGAGTGGGTATCACCATATCTAAATTAGAGAAGGAGATGAATGGAAGATAGCCTTCAAGACAAAGGAAGGATTGTATAATTGGTTAGTCATTCCATTTGGGCTAACCAATGCACCAAGCACATTCATGCGGCTCATGAACAAGGTATTGAAAGAAATTTTGGGAAGTTTTGTTATTATTTATTTAGATGAAATTTTGATTTTTAGTAAACTTGGGTTGAGCATCTTATGCATATCTGAAGAGTTTTAGAGAAGTTGAGAGAGGAGAAGTTGTTGATTAATTTGAAGAAATGTAGTTTTGCAAAGGAGTTGGTATACTTGGGATTTGTTGTCTCAGAGGAAGGCCTTAAGATGGACCCAAAAAAAGTAAGGGCTATCCTTTAATGGCCTACACCAAGGAGTGCTACAGAGGTATGATCTTTTCATGGTTTGGCAAGTTTTTATAGAAAATTTATTAGGAATTTTAGTAGCATTTGTGCACCCCTAACTGAGACAATGAGGGGGGATAAAAAATAGTTTAGATGGACTACATGAGCAGACAATAGTTTTGATACATTGAAGTAGAAAGTCATATAGAAACATGTATTGGTACTTCCAGATTTCAATAATGTATTTTAGGTAGATTGTGATGCTAGTGGCAGTGCTATAGGAGCTATTTTGAGTCAAGAAGGTAAGCCCATTGCCTATTTTAGTGAGAAGCTTAATGATGCCAAGAAAAATTATTCTATTTATGATCAAAAGTTTTATGCAATAGTTTAGGCTTTGAAGAAATGGAGACATTATCTATTGCCAAAAGAGTTTGTTTTATATGCTAATCATCAAGCTTTGCAGTATCTTAATAGTCAAGGAAAGTTAAATCAAAGGCACTTAAAATGGGTTGAATTTGTGTAGAGTTATACTTTTGTTCTAAAGCACAGGAGTGGGAAGTCCAACAGAGTTGTAGATGCCTTGAGCAGAAGGCAAAATTTGCTAACAAAAATGAAGATAGAGGTTGTTGGGTTCAATGAGCTCAAAAGTTTGTATCCTAAAGATCTAGATTTTGCAAAGGCTTGGAAAGCTTGTTTGGAACCTATTACTTTGGACAAGACAAAATGGTTGGTTTTCATAATCCAATATGGCATGTTATTTAGGGGTAGCTAGTTGTGCATTCCAAGGAGTTCCATGAGAGAGAACCTGATTAAGGAGAAGCATAGTGGGGGATTAGCTAGACACTTTGGTCAAGATAAGACCATTACTATTTTTGGTGAGAATTATTATTAGCCACAGTTGCAGCAGGATGTGAGGAAATTTGTGCAGAGTTGTAAAGTGTGTCAGATGGCAAAAGGAACAAGTCAGAATATAGGGCTATGTCAGCCATTACCTATACCAGAGAAGCCATGGGATGATATTAGTATGGATTTTGTTCTTAGTTTACCAAGGACACAGAGAGGACATGATTCCATTTTTGTGGTGGTGGATAGATTCTCGAAGATGACACATTTTATTCCTTGTAAGAAGGCTAATGATGCTATTCATATTACTGAGTTATTTTCCAGAGAGGTGGTGAGACTACATGGTCTACCTAAAAGCATAGTTTCAGATCGAGTTACCAAGATTGTTGGTTATTTTTGGAGGACATTGTGGAAGAAGTTGAAGATAGATTTGAAGTTTAGTTCTACACACCATCCACAAACTGATGGATAGACAGAAGTGGTGAATAAGATTTTGGGTAACCTGCTATGATGCTTAGTAGGAGATAAGCCCAAGGGATGGGATTTGATTTTACCGCAAGTAGAATTTGCTTAGAACAATTATGTCAATAGGAACACAGGTAAATCACCTTTCCAAATTGTTTATGGGAGTAGTCCAAGAAATGCTTTAGAGTTAAGGAAGCTGGACAAAGAAGAAAAGACAAGTGTTAAAGCTAGAGATTTTGTAGAATATCTAAAGAATTTACATGAAGAGGTGAGAAAGCACATTAATAAGATGAATACTCAATACAAGGCTAAGGTAGATTAGAAGAGGAGATATAAGGAGTTTTAGGTAGGAGATGAAGTCATGGTTCACTTGAGAAAAGAAAGGTTTACAGTTGGAGCATATAATAAGTTGAAAATTAAGAAATTTGGACCATGCAAAATCTTGAAAAAGCATGACTCAGGAAATGCATGAGGTAGAGCTACTGAGTGGGATCAACATTTCTCCTATGTTCAACATTGTTGATTTAACAAAATATCGTGAAGGTGAAACAAAGTATGGACCAACAGAAGAATAGTGGAATATCCCGACACCTACTTTAGAGAAGGAGATAGAAGAAATCTTGGATAGCCATGTGGGAAGAAGTACTTAGAATAGTCAATATGAAGAGTACCTGGTGAAGTGGAAAGGAAGGCTAGTTGAATATTCTTTCTAGTTATTGATGTAGAGCATCTAGGACTGCAGGAGCACACTTCAAAGCTTCAATGCAACCGTTCTCTCAAGGTTCACTATTTTCAAAACTTCTCATGATGAAGGGCTTTAACACAAAAACTTATACTTGTTCATGACACAAGAGTGAGGGGACTTCAGGACACATCTCACTAGACTCCTAGCTCTATCTAAGATTTCATCCAACCCACTATGCAGGGTCTATAGGACAGTAGTCTCATAGACTGTCACAACACTTCTGCTCTCTTAAAGAGATAGTCACTGTACCCTCCTTGGGATGATCTCCATTAAGACAAAATCAAAGTCATACAACCTACCAAATCAATGACATGCCAACATACTTAATGCCTTCATAAATCAATGACACACTAAACATACCTAGTGCCTTCCTTGAGGTGACTGTCTCCTGGAGGACTGTCAGAGACAGTATAAGGTAAAATGGACTATTTTCTCAGAGAGGTCCCTTCCTACTTCTTTTTATAGGATCATTGCTAGATCCAGGGCATCTTGCATCATTGACAATAACTAGCATTTCACAACTTCTCCACTTCCACAGTCGGTGGTCTTCACCTAGCTACTGCTGTCCTTCTCTAAGTGCCAACACATGATACTGTAGAGTCATCTATATGATAAACTCACCCTACACCATTCTCCTACCTCCAAAACCTTCACAAGCCCTTTCCCTATCTACTATACAATCCATTCCATTGATCACAAATAGAAAAGATTAGTGGAATGAAGGAAAATCCATCGAACTACTCAGAAGAAGCCCTAACTCAAGGTTTACAATAGTCAATAGAAAACTAATGATTTCCTCCTCCTAGTTTAATGTCAAGCTTTCAAACAACTTGTAAATGGTAGATAAGTCTCCACACTAGCCATACATTACAAATTCCATTCACCACCAGGCCGTACGGGTACGGATTAATGCAGGAAACAACAAATTTCTGAAACAACAGGGTTTAGGACAGTCTAAAACACAACAGTGATTTCTCACACCAAATCTAATGTCAAGACTTCAAACAAGATTCAAATCCAAGCTACTTCCTCCTACTATCCATCCAATATGCTCATGTGCTATGGCAGTTCCATACAAGATCATGTATGGGCTGGAAACAGTGATGAAAAACACAGAAAAATGCAAGAGAACGGTTTCTTTATCTCATTTCACTTCAATCTTCCTTCACACCTCCAAAATGAAAAGTTTCTTGGTTTTCTAAAGCCCACCATGATGCCTTTTACATGCAGGAGGGAAATTGAACTGATGGAGGGAGAAAAGAACTGCTCCCAAACCATCAACTGCCCGATCTACAACAGTTTACTGTCTTGTAACTGTCCTATCTTGGACTGTCTCGACTGTTTTTATGTTTAAATGATGCTCTTTAACCTTGGACAAGGTTCTAACATTCCTCCTAACCCTTGACATGCTAACAACCAATAAGATTGCCTCCTACATACCTTAGGAAGGCTTTAAACTTAAGGAAACACATGACTACCTTATACAATATGACTGTCCTTCTTAGGACTTACCACATGACAATAGTTTTTTTTTAAGACATTTGGACATAGTCCATTTACACTTATGGAATCCAAGCCTTAGTACAACATGGAGATGGTCTCAAGGACCTTATTGAACAAAACAAAATACTTGAAGATTAAGTAAAACCTAGATGTCTTGGTGCTCCTGCACCATACTCCCCAGCATGAGGCAAACTCTTGTCCCAAGAATTATGGGTTCTTCTCCAAACATTCTTCAATCTTGTTGGAAAGTTCCTCTGACTGGTGACAGGAAACATGAACTCTCCAAGAGTTATCTTCCTCCTTCTCCAACCTACATGGCTCCTGTAAATAGTGTTAGGACCATAAAACATGTTGTGATGTCCTTGCCTAGGACCCTGCTGCTGCAATGCTTCTGTTCTTCCTATCTTGAGGTTTTGATTTGTTCCCCCTTGTACTATCTACTATCTACCTTCCTTCTTCTGCCTCCTTATAGGATAGTCAATGTCCCCAATCTTGACATAACTCAAGTCCCAAACCTGCTATTCTTTAGGATTGTCTTCCACCTTCCTCTGCTACAACTATTCCGGCTGTTTCCCATCATCCTTAACCTGTCATTCAACTGTAATTTCTCTCCAAAACATATAGTAACATGTTCCTTCTTGTCTTCACAAGGTAAAGACACTAGTTTGAACTTTTTACCATCTTTGTGCACCAAATAGTTATTAGTATAACCATCATGAACTATCCTTCTCAAATGCTGCCATGGTCTACCCAAAATGATATGCCCACATGTCATTGAAATGACATCACACAAAACATAATCCTGATATGGACCAATTGAAAAATCAACATATGCCTTCTTACTAATCCTTACTTGTTGTTCTTGACTTACCCAAGTGACATTGTAAGGACTAGGATGATCAAATGTTTTCAATCCCAACTTGTGCACCACTTCCCAAGAGACTAAATTATCATGTGAACCTGAATCTATAATCAACTTGCATATTTTTCTATGGCTTAAACAATTAGTTTTAAAAATGGATACCTGTGGTGTTTGCTTCATTTTGCCTTTTTCCACCATGAGCATTTCTTCAACCATTACTGGAGAGGCTAATGACATTTTCTAGCCTTCTTGCTTTTCCTCTTCTTATGCCAAATGAACTCTTCTATCCTTGCTCTTATCAGCATCATCCTTCTTAGGACATTTGAAAGATGTGTGTCCCACTTCATTGGAATGATAACATCTACCTGTGAATACTCCTCTACCTAATCCAAATCTACCTCCACCTCTATATCCACCTCTCTGATCTGCAGAAAACTCTTTACCTTTCTCATTGCTGTTCTATACTTCATTAGTAGGTTTGCCCCTACCTCTATATCCTCTTCCACTACCTCCTTGTCTTTCTTGCTTCCTCTTCACCCTCTCTTCAGCCTTGATGGCTAACTGAAAACATTCTCCAAGTGATTTTGGTACTGTCAAACCAATCTCATCTTGCAAGTTATACCTAAGCCCATTAAGGTATCTTGCCACTTTCACTTCTTCATCTTCCAATCCTCCTCTAATACTAAGCTTATGAAATTGCTCAGTATAGGACATAACATCCATGTCCTTTTGTTTCAGATTCTACCTCATCCTCTTTGTTTGAATGGAGTAATCAGATGGAAGGAATTGATCCTTCATCATATCCTTCATCCTACCCCAAGAAGTGATTCTTGTTCCACCTCTAGCCACTCTTT
Source organism: Cunninghamia lanceolata (assembly GCA_027924645.1). Classification (NCBI taxonomy): domain Eukaryota; kingdom Viridiplantae; phylum Streptophyta; class Pinopsida; order Cupressales; family Cupressaceae; genus Cunninghamia; species Cunninghamia lanceolata. The sequence goes on along the minus strand of BSBN01000467.1, from coordinate 2,999,374 downwards.
CTGTTTGCACACTACTCCACCATGTAAGTACTGTTCCTCTCAGTTTTGTTTTTGCAAATTTAATCTTCTTCTCATCACTCATCTCCTCATACTCAAAGAAATTTTCTAGGGCATCTATCCACCCTAATACCTCTTCACTATCCATCTTCCCCTGATAGATAGGTAACTCTATGTTTGCCTTCATTCCACTACCTTGAACTGCCTTCAGCAATCTCACAAATTTCTTTTCTTCAGCATCCAACTCATCCTCAGGAGGATTCTCATCTACCTCCTTATCTCCTTCTTGATCATCTTGCTCATCCCTTCTAGGATTCTTCTCCAATGCTTCCAATCTTGCCAAGATTGATGCATTCTCCCTTCTCACTTGCCTCAACTCTCTTTCCCTTGTAGCATCTTGTTCTCTTCTCTCCCTCAACTCTTTTTCTCTAGCCTCTAAGGCTTCCCTCAATTCATTGTTCTCCCTAGCCATCTGATTCTTAGGAGGCATCTTTACAACTCTCACAAACCCCTTACTGTTTCACAAGATCCTACTACTCCCTCAAGGATCTACTAGTATCTCTGATACCAATATGATGCAGAGCATCTAGGACTGCAGGAGCACACTTCAAAGCTTCAATGCAACTGTTCTCTCAAGGTTCACTATTTTCAAAACTTCTCATGATGAAGGGATTTAACACAACTTATACTTGTTCATGACACAAGAGTGAGGGGACTTCAGGACACATCTCACTAGACTCCTAACTCTATCTAAGATTTCATCCAACCCACTATGCAGGGTCTGCAGGACTGCAGTCTCATAGACTGTCACAACACTTCTGCTCTCTTAAAGAGATAGTCACTGTTCCCTCCTTGGGATGATCTCCATTAAGACAAAATCAAACTCATACAACCTACCACATCAATTACATGCCAACATACTTACTACCTTCATAAATCAATGACACACTAAACATACCTAGTGCCTTCCTTGAGGTGACTGTCTCCTGGAGGACTGTCAGAGATAGCATAAGGTAAAATGGACTATTTTCTTAGAGAGGTCCCTTCCTACTTCTTGTCATAGGATCATTGCTAGATCTAGGGCATCTTGCATCATTGACAATAACTAGCATTTCACAACTTCTCCACTTCCACAGTCGGTGGTCTTCACCTAGCTACTGCTGTCCTTCTCTAAGTTCCAACACATGATACTGCAGAGTCATCTACATGACAAACTCACCCTACACCATTCTCCTACCTCCAAAACATTCACAATCCCTTGCCCTATCTACTATACAATCCATTCCATTGATCACAAATAGAAAAGATCAGTTGAATGAAGGAAAATCCATCGAACTACTCAGAAGAAGCCCTAACTCAGGGTTTACAATAGTCAATAGAAAACTAATGATTTCCTCCTCCTAGTTTAATGTTAAGATTTCAACCAACTTGTAAATGGTAGATAACTCTCCACACTAACCATACATTACAAACACCATTCACCACCAGGCCGTACAGGTACGGATTAATGCAGGAAACAACAAATTTCTGAAAGAAACAACAGGGTTTAGGATAATCTAAAACACAACAGTGATTTCTCACACCAAATCTAATGTCAAGACTTCAAAAAAGATTCAAATCCAAGCTACTTCCTCCTTCTATCCATCCAATATGCTCATGTGCTATGGCAGTTCCGTACAAGATCAGGTATGGGCTGGAAACAGTGATGAAAAACACAGAGAAAAATGCAAGAGAATGGTTTCTTTATCTCATTTCACTTCAATCTTCCTTCACACCTCCAAAATGAAAAGTTTCTTGTTTTTTAAAGCCTGCCATGATGCCTTTTACATGCAGGAGGGTAGTTGAACCGATGGAGGGAGAAAAGAACTGCTCCCAAACCATCAACTGCCCGATCTACAACAGTTTACTGTCTTGTAACTGTCCTATCTTGGACTGTCTCGACTGTTTTTATGTTTAAATGATGCTCTTTAACCTTGGACAAGGTTCTAACATTCCTCCTAACCATTGACATGCTAACAACCAATAAGATTGCCTCCTACATACCTTAGGAAGGCTTTAAACTTAAGGAAACACATGACTACCTTATACAATATGACTGTCCTTCTTAGGACTTACCACATGACAATAGTTTTTTTTTAGACATTTGGACATAGTCCATTTACACTTATGGCATCCAAGCCATATTACAACATGGAGATGGTCTCAAGGACCTTATTAAACAAAACAAACTACTTGAAGATCAAGTAAAACCTAGATGTCTTGGTGCTCCTGCACCAGTTATCTAAGGTAGAAGTTGACCATTTGGGGTTTTCCTCAAACACATGAGATGTGAGGTCACTTCTCAAAATTACCCTAGGTATTTGATGCAAGAGCATCTAGTGGTGTAAGGGAAATCTTGCATCACCCAAAAAGATAATGTTTCAAAATCATTGATGTTGTTTTCATTTCTTTCCAAAATTTGTGTTTTTAGATACCCATTTACTTGAATAATGATTCAGAACCTTCAAAGTTTCCAATAGGGCTAAGGATACCAGAATTTACCAGAATTTACTATTTTTAGTAAGTTTTTATAAAAGAAGTGGTTGAGCCCAAAATTTTCCGAAAGCTTCAGAATAGTCAAATAAGCATTATTGGTAAATTTCAGCTAAAGATCATGTTTGGATTTGAAGATATTAAGTTTCAATTTTGTGAGGTACTCTAAAAAGTTTTGAAACTAGATATGAGGCACTAAAACATCCCATAACATCCCAAAAAGTTGATGTAAATCCATTTATAGATTTTTGGCCTAATAGTTCACTTCACGAGCTTTTTAGTGCTTCAAACGGTTCATCAATGGGACACCTGAATCAAAAGTTATGCTTCTCGGAAGATGACCTATTTTTGGAGGGAGATGCAAATTTTGAAATTTAGCTATTGGCCACAAAAAAGGGCTATTTATGACTATTTTTGGGAACCCTAGGAAGTATTAGAGATAAGGGGGAAAGTGAAGAGTCAAGAAAAGGTAGAAAAATAGAAACCCTAGTTGATTTGGGGTTACAAAAGGCTAAAGATACCAGAGTCTTATGATAGGAAGCTGTAATGTGTTGCAGCCTATGGAGGATTCATCCTCTGATTGTATTTAAGCTTCTGTAATGTAATGGGTTATCCAAATCAATAAAAGATCATTCTATTTTTTGTGTACAATTTCTATTTTTGTGTATTTTATGATTTACTCCCTTCATCAGAGGTTGTGTAGCTGAAAACAAATACATTTCCAAAAGGTTTCGTTGTACTTGAAATAATGTTTAATAATGTTGACTGATGGAAAAGCAAAGGTAAACCAATTGAAGAGGACACCATTGATGGTGTTAACCCTGGCACCTAAGAGGTACCTAATATGGTTTACATAGGCAAGAAGTTGAAGCCTTATGAGAAGCAGATGTTGATTGCTCTACTGAGAAAATTCATGAAGTGTTTCGCATGGTCCTATAATGAGCTCAAGGCCTATAGGGAGGACTTGTTTCAGTGTATTATTTCCCTCCAACCTGATGCAAAAACATTCAGACAAAAGAAAAGGCCTATAAACACTACCATAGCTCCTAAGATGTAGAAAGAATTGTTAAAGATGAAAGAGGGAGGTATTATTAAACCCATTAGACATTTTGAGTGGGTATCCAAACTTGTTCCAATAAGGAAGAAGAATGGGGAAATCAGGTTGTGTGTGGATTTCTAAAATTTGAATATCAAATCTCTTAAGGATAACTATCCACTCCCAAGAATGGACTATTTGTTGCAGAAAGTGATTGGATCAGAATTAATGTCCATCATGGATGGATTTTTTAGGTACAACCAAGTGATGGTTAAGGAGTCAGATCAATACAAGACAACATTCACTACTCCTTGGGGTACCTATGTCTATGTGAGGATGCCATTTGGTTTGAAGAATGCTAGGTCAACATTTTAGTAGGCCATGGGCATGGATTTTGCTAGTCTTATTGATGAGATCATGGTGGTCTATCAAGATGACTTGACAACATTCTCTAAGGAAAGAGGCGAGCATTGCGAACACCTTGAAATCATCTTCAAAAGATGTCTAGAGTATGGGATTTCACTTAATCCCAAGAAGTGCATGTTTGGCATTAAAGAGAGCAAGCTACTAGGACATATTGTGTCAAAGGATGGGGTAAGAATATATCCAAAATGACTCAAGGCTATTGAACTCATTCCTCAGCCCAAATTAGTTAAAGGAATATAGTCTTTCTTCAAGTAGATAAACTTTATCAAGAAGTTTGTTCCTAACTTCGCAGAGAAGATTAAGGCCATTTCTAAAATGCTCAAAAAGGTATAGTCAGTTGTATGGAATGCAGAGCCATCTAAAGCATTCAAAGATATAAAAGAAGCCATCAAGGAGGCACTGATATTGATAAGTCCAATTTATTCCAAACCCCTTCAATTCTCATTTGATTTATTTTATACTGTTGTTGTTTTGCTTCAAAAGAATGAGGAAGGATATGAACAACCTATGTCATTTTTTAGTAAATCATTACATGCAGCTGAGTTGAAATATTCCATAATGGAGAAGCATGCCTATGCATTGGTCAAGGTTCTGATTTTTTTTTTAGATCCTATCTCACAAGTGCCAAGACCATAGCATATGTGCCACACATAGCAGTCAAGGACATATTTATGTAGCATGAAGATCCAGGTGAAAGGTACCAATGGATCAATAGGATCCAAGAATATGACATGGACATATACGTCACATAGTTGTTTAGAGGCCAATGTTTAGCTAAGTTGATGGATAATTCAAATCTCGAGGCAGTAGAGGTAAATGAAATAGGTGTAGAAGATACTTCTTCTCATTGCAGATTAGCGGATAAGGAATGATATAAAGATGTGATATTTTACCTTCAAAATATGAATTGTCCACCATGTACAGATGAGAATTAGAAAATGACCCTCAAGCTGAAATCTCAGAGGTATGTCCTATTCCAAAATGAGCTAATGTGGAGAAATCACGAAGGTGTATTACTCAAGTGTTTGGATCTAGAGCAAGCTGAAGTAGTAATAAATGAGTGTCACCATGGCATTTGTGGGGGACACTTCAAAGCTAAGACCACTGCTCATAAGATCCTTAGAGTTGGGTATTGGTAGCCAAATTTATTTAAGGATGTAGCACAGAAGATAAGAAAGTGTGATTCCTACCAATGGTTTTCTGGTAAGTTGAAGTTTATTGGAGCACTATCCCTTTTTCTCCTTGTAATCGATGCACCTTTCCAATAGTGGGGAATTGACTTAATTGGAGAGATATAGGAAAAATCTAGCAATGGGTGTAAATGGATCCTTGTAGCCACTAGCTACTTTACCAAGTGGGTAGGGGTAGTCTCCACTCGCAATGAAACTTCCAAGGTGGTCATTGATTTCATGATCAACAATATAATAACCAGGTTTGGAGTGACAGCTAGGGTTTTGGTAGATAATGCAACGTGTTTCAAGTCTCAATAGATGATGAACATGTGTTCTAAATTTGGCATAAACCTTGTGCATTCATCCCCTTATCACCCCCAAAGTAATGGATAGGTTGAATCAAGCAATAGAAGCCTAATGAAAATTATAAAAAGGAAATTGAATCAGAAGAAGAGAAGATGGGATGACAATTTGAACTATGCTCTATGGGATGACAAGATAACTTTCAAAAAGGCCATAGGTAGAAGCCCAATTGAACTAGTATATGGAATAGAGGTGAAGATGCCCATCATCTTGGAACTACCAGTCTATCAATTGTTTAATGATATAGAGGAAGATCACTATGGCACATTTTCCCAAAGGATCATGCAACTGACTGAGTTGGAAGAACAAAGAAGAGTTGCACATGATAAAAACTTGAATCATAAGTAGACAATAAATTGTTTTTTTGATAAAGGTACCATGTCAAGGGATTTGTAGATTGGTAATTTGGTTCTTCTTTAGAATGCAAAGTCTGAAGACAAAGGGAAGCATGGTAAATTTGATCCATTGTGGCCTTGGCCATATGAAGTGGTTGAGAAGTTTGAGCTCAACATCTATCGTTTGATGACTTTGGAAGGAGAACTCATGGAGCTGCTTGTACATGGTCATCATTTAAAGCATTGCTTTTCATAAGTAATGACGTCTCTCAAATTTTGAATGTTGTAGTCAAGTTGTATCTTTCATTTTTGATCCTCGAGTAGTCTTGACCACTATTGGTCTTGATGGTGTTTTGTTTCATTTCCTGTGTGCCATCTTTTTGGTGTTTTTTTTATCTGCCTGAAGATTTGAATTCTTGTTGTGCCACTGCTTGGGACACATCCCCAACTAGAGCCATTGTTAGGACTCCTATTTTTTGTACCTTAAAATTGCAAAATCTTGCCAAATCCATCAAATTTTCTTAAGGGGTCTCTATGCTTTAATGTAGTTCATGTCCCTGAAAACCATGGAAATTGGCTAAGTTTAAAATATACTATCATGTCAAGATTTCAGGATTTTGGGACCAAATTGGATTTCAAGATTTCGGGACCAAAGTAGATTTTTGGACTTTTTCAAAAAATCTTCTCGAACCCCTTGAATTCTCAAGACCAATTTGGAGATGCAAAAAATGGATTTTTCAAATGATTTTTTTTTAGGAAAGGGCTAAGTTTTTCATGGAGTTTAGGGTCAAACTTTTAGTTTTCACTTTTGGCACTTCTTGCCCCATCAGGATTTCGGGACCAAAGTGCATTTCGAGATTTCAAGACCAAAGTGGATTTTAGAACCAAAGAGTTTTTTTGGACCTTTTTCCAAAAATCTTCCTGGACCCCCTAAACTTTCAAGACCAATTTGGAGATGCAAAAGATTGAGTTTTCAAATAAAATTTTTGAGGAAAGGGGTAAGTTTTTCATGGAGTTCTGGGTTAAACTTTTAGTTTTTACTTTTGGTACTTTTGGTCTCATCAAGATTTCGGGACCAAAGTAGATTTTGAGACCAAAGTGCATTTCAAGATTTTGGGACCAAAGTAGATTTTGAGACCAAAGTGCATTTCAAGATTTTGGGACCAAAGTGCATTTCAAGACCAAAGAGTTTTTTGGACCTTCTCCCAAAAATCTTCTCAAACCCCCTGAACTTTCAAGACTGATTTGGAGATGAAAAAAATTGAGTTTTCAAAAAATTGTTTGAGGAAAGGGCTAAGTTTTTCATGGAGTATCGGGTCAAACATTCAACTTTGACTTTAGACACTTTTGATCATTTTGAGATACAGGATTTTGGGACCAAAGTCAATTTCAAGATTTCAGGATTTCAGAACCAAAGTGGATTTTGAGATTTTGGGACCAAATTGGATTTTTGGACTTTTTTGAAAAGGGTCCAGTATTTCTATGTCCTCCCACTAACCTGACACCCACCGAAGGCCTAGGAACACACAAAACACACCCCTAACTCTCTAGCTCACCAACAATGCGAAGTGGGTGGTTGAAAATGGTGTCATTAATGTAGTTGGTGTAGGTAGGGTTTTCCCTCCCATTCCAACATCAGATCTGAGTTGCAAATGATATACAAGGAGGATTGAAATTTTTTTCAAGGGTTGATCTTTTTGGCATTTCTTCAGGAGACAAAGTGTAGAGATTTATAGGGATTCAAGGGACAAAAGGTTTAGTTCTTCAGCAAGGCAGATATAGGTTATCAAAGGGTTCATATTGATTTCAAGGAGCAGTGTATGAATTTACCCTTCTTCTCAAGTAATTTTTCAAGAAAATCCAAAGTTTCAACTAAGATCTCCTCTTGCTACACTTTGCGGTATGATTGTAACCATTAATCATATGAATATGATAGATTCTTAAAACATTACATGCTATGTGATGATCTTTTCTATGGTTATAGATGAATGATTATGTTTTGACAAAGGATTACTAAGTATATTCTTCATTATCCATTGTTTTTCTTGCATCTGGGTATCCAGAAAGTGCTTGTTTCATTTCTGTGTTATCTTCCCCCTGTTGAACTAATGAATCTGTAGCCCATCATAATAGGCACTAGTTTAAAGTGTTTGATCACCCACACCCATAAAAAACTAGAACAAAATTATCAAGTGTGAAGTAAATAGTTACTACTGTATGCCTTGTGGTTCTGTGTTGAAACCAAGAAACATTACTAATGAGTCTTCAAAGCATTGATTCTAGAAAACTAAACAAGCATATTTGCACTTCCATCATTGCATGAAGTTCCCTTCATCAGCTTAAACAGGGGTTTTGTTACAACAAGCTTGTCTTAGCCTAGTGACTGTATTTAGGGGTTAAAACAATAATTGGGCATTGTTGCAATATTATAATCATGAGAACATATTCCATTATTGTTAATCCTTATTGAAGGATACCTCTAGGAACACCCTCTTTTGTTTAGCTAAGCTAGGAGCAAAGGGGAGATTACCCATTCCCAACCATTGGCCCTTAATCATCCTTATCCTGTTGATGAACCCCTTCTCTATCTTCTTGATGACAACCTTGGCCTCATAGATTGAAGAATGTTCTAAGGATTTGGATAAACTATTTTGGGAGCCAACACACACTAGATAATTTTGTCATCTTCCCTTGAGAGATGATTTTTCTGCTTTCTAGAATTTGTTCAAAACTCTTTTGAGCATTCTTGGATAAACCCAAATCCTCAATTGATTTCCACTTCCATTCTTGCACACCATTAATGGTGTACAATTCTTTGTAGTCACATACTTTTTGTCCCCACCTGAGTGTCAAAGAGTAATTTACTTCATAAAGTTCTTGCATGTGTTTCAATAGTGGGTACCCATTCCAGAAGTCATCCCAAAAGAGGGACTTCCTACCATTTCTAACTTCCCATGAAATATGTTTCATAATCAGATCCCTACATTCCAACAAAAAGTTTGACACTATGGATCCCTTGGGCAGATTATCAATGGTTAAGATTTGGATGGGATCCATCAAATCCAAATATTTATTTTGAAGAATTTCCACCCATTTGTTATGGGGATTAGCATAAATTTTCCACACCAACTTTGTCCCAAGTGCTTTATTGATGATTTGTCAATTTTTAATTCCTGTCCCTCCTACCTATTTGGGAGTACAAATTATGTCCCATGCAATTAGAGGAAATTTTTTCCCTTCAATCACTCCTTTCTAAAATAAATTCTTCATAATTTGATTCAAGTTTTCTTTTACCTTCTTTGAGATCTTCAGACATGACATTGAAAAAATTAATATGGCTGAGATTGCTGATTTGATCATCATTATTCTATCTAACGAAGATAGCCACTTACCTTTCCAAGTGGTCATCTTTGTGCTACAATTATTTATCAATTGGTCGTAGTATTTGACCTTATTGGCTCCTTGAAAAATAGGGATACCAAGATACCTTCCAAGAAGTTGCTTAATTTTGAAACTCATACTAACTGCTATCTCCCTTTGTTTTCTCAAGTATGTATTGAAAAATAAATTCTCTGACTTGTTCTAGTTGATATGTTGTCTTGAAGCTTGATAGTATTTTCCCAAAGTCTCCTTCATAACCTTAGCTTCCCTCAAGCTTGCCACTCCAAAAAGTAGGGTGTTATCCACAAACTAGTGGTGTGTGACTGCCTCTACCTATGGAGCCACCTTAATCCCTTTACATCTCCCATCCTCGACTTCCCCTTGGATGCTTGTACCTAGAGCTTCTGTGATGTAAGAGTATCTAGGTCCATGAGCAATTGGCATCAAGCAAATTTTTTTTGGGTTTGATTTAGTTCTATTTTTGTTTGCTTTTGTTGGTTTTGGACAATTTTCTTTAGGAAGATTTTCAGTTTTAAATTGGCCAAGTGAAGAGGATTATCTTGTCGACTACCTAATTAGGTATCTCTAGTTTCATTTTGGTGAATGAATATTGGGTAAAACCTATCTAAGTTAAAGCCAACCAAAGAATTTTTGAGTTCGTGAACTATTTAGTTCACTAATCCATCAATTTTCTGACAGCCCAGTTAACTGATGAGCACTTTCGCCAACAACTCTTCAAGATAAGTTACATTTTTCCAAGTTTGTTGAAGGGAAGCTTTGTTGGGAAAATTCCTAGTTTACAAAATCTTCAATTCGTTGATAGCTTAGTGGTGCATATGTTGTCATTGATGTCGATAGGGTTGTGATGCAAAAGGCATACTATTGTATATGATGTCAAAAGAGTGGTTATCATTGATGTCAAAAGAGAAGATCAAAGGAGCATGATAGTGGAAGGCAAGGGATTAGTATCATCTATACATAGTTGTACCTTATCTTTTGAAGTTCATGGATAAGGGTAAGTTATGAAAGTGTTTGAAGTGTTTGATGTGTTGCATTGGTTGCATGTGTTTTCTTTTGAGGATATGGAGTCATGTTGTTTGGCACTTGATAAAGAAATATGCAAAAAGTTTGAAGAAGTTTGTCTAAGTTCCAGTCATGAAAGGTGTCACAGACTCAAGAAATTGTACTGTATACCTCTGCAAATGAAGATATGAGCCTATGGTTTGAAAGATAGCTAGACATTTCTCTAAGGTATGTGTGGTTCAAATTTGAGATCATGAAACCTACCGCAAAGCATTTTAGGGTTGACATATTAAAGACAGTGGTGAAACAACACTGTTGCAATCAAGAAGGGATAGAAGAATGCTCTGCACTCCTCTACTATTGAAGATATGACATTGCAATTTAAAGTATAACTAGATACTGGTAAGATGAATGCATGTTTCAAGTTTTAAATGATAAAATGTACCGCAATAGTTTCTAGAGACATCTGAGTGAAGACAAGTCTTCTTGATGGCTAAGGCTATTAGAGGGAGAAAGTAAAAGCCACTACATTTCATTGCATCTTGATATTTGGCTTTCCTAATTTGAAACATAAGCTCAAATGATTAGTATGTATGCTCTATTCAAGTTTCAAGTGTTGGGAAGTACTGTAAGTGTTATGTAGAAAAGAGAGAGTAGCTTAATAGATCAAACTAGGTCAAACCATCTTCTACAAAACATTTAGGGCACATATCGAGCTTGGCTTCTACCTTAGAAGGAGAATCAAACTACATGGGTTTTACCTTTTTGTTGTATTAGAGAAGCAATTAACCCAAATCCAATCAATCAAGCTAAGATCAAGGCATCAAACCCTAGTTAGCAAAGATCTAAGTACAATAGGTTGTCGAGACCAAAAACCCAGCAATCAAAGGGCAATAGAGATGAGTAAACAATATAGAACCTGATTCTAGTGGTCAAAGTGCCTAGGACAAGGGTGATTGGGTGCCCTGGTCCCAAATTAGGGTTTTCAAAAATTGTTCTTTCTGTCAAGTCTATAACAACAACTTCAGTCTTCTCCCTAGAGATCACCTTCTAACACTTGTCTATTTGACTTGCACACACAAAAAGAGGGAAAAGGTTGCATGCTATTTAGGAGCTTGCCTCAATCAAGCCCCACAAATGGTGTTTCCACCTCCACAATAGAAAATATTATTGATAAAGGGGGTGTGCCCAAGGAGAACAACACAAATCTGAAATGGAATGGAATACTAGAACAAAGCATGAATGAAAGAGGTCACTACGAGCATGGAAACCCTTGTATGCTTGTAGTTGGTGTCACAACTTGACTTAAGAAGTTGGTGTAGCCTCCAAGATCTTCACAAGTCCTACAATATGTTAGTGTCACAACAATAATCTGCAAGAGAGAGTTCATGTAGAGAGCATGAGAGAGAAAGAGAGAGAATGCAAGAGTTTCAAGATTCACTAGAGAGAGTTAAATATTCAAATGAATAGAATACCTTACCTTTATATGCATTCCCTTCAATATTTAGAGAGTTAAACCACATAAGGCCGACATTAGGAATGTTTTAAAGGGCCTAAGCCAACAAGGCCACAATTTAAGGTAGGGCTAAAGGATGGCCTAGGGCACTTGGGTGCCCTAGTCCTTTAGGCCACATACTCCCAAAAGTGGGCACTTATAGTATGCTTAGCCCCGCCTTATTATTCTTTTCCATATTTTGTGCACCAGGATCAAGAATTATATGCTTCATGCTAAAAAAGGTGTTAAATAATTCCTAATAAACAAGTGTGAATATTTGAGGCCCATCTAGGAGAGCTAAACTAAGTATAAAATGGTGGTGGAGACATTTTATGACTCAACAACAAGTATGATTTTCAATGTTCTGTATCAAGACTTTGTAATTAGAGTATGCAAAGGATTCTGACATCAATACTTGATTGTCTATGACATCATGAAACAACATGAATTGGTAAAAGGTGAGTATAGGAATGTTTTACAAGCCATAGAATGTTCATGACATGATTCACATGATGTTATTTTGTCTCTCTCGTACCGCTTTAGGTCTGGAGCTAATGCATGGAAGGATGAGTGTTTGCTGAGCCAACTTGTTGTATTTAGATAATTGTGCTATGTGTTTGGAAGTATGCACCAGTATGATGTGTGCTAAGATAAAATAGGTCTTGGTTATCACATGGTTTGAACTGCATTTGATTCCTACATCACCTTAGATGTCTTGGGAGCTGACAAAGAAGGCCATTGCATGTTTCTATTGGAATTGGCTTAGACAACTAAGAGGGGGGGTGAATCAATTGTCACACAATTTTAAACTTTTTTGCCTTTAATCTCTTTTTACCACTTATGATCAAATTAATGATATAAACATTTGAGCATCAATCAATCAACATATGAGCAGAAATAGAAGTAACACACTAGACACAAGATTTTTGACGTGGAAACTCAGTTAAGGGAAAAACCACGGTGAGGGTTAACCCACAAAGATTATACTCTATTAAAAGTATTTTACTAAAGGAATGCACATGCATTTGGGCTCACTACCTAGAGCTCACTACTCAAAAAGAAGGCTCACTTCCTACAAAAAGAGAATTACAATGAGTTTGAACTGATATTTAGCATCTATCAATGCTAGAGTTCAGTTCTGGTTAAGCATAGAAAACTAACTTCACATACTTCATCCTTACTCTACCCCTCTTACTATTCTACTAATATATGAACCTTTGATCTCTACTCTTTCGTAATTACTCCATAATTGCAACACACACACACACCAAAATCATCAAAATCCATCAGCTATATGTATCCACATCCTAATCTTTGATTACTTTTCAGTTGGCTTCAAGAATACTTGGAACTTTATTGAATACTCTACTCAATTGGCTAGATCCATGCATAACTTGAGACACGGAGAAAAACTTGCACTAACAAATCATTAGTCAAGTCAGCTACTATCACTGATCAACACAACTTATCCAACCAACAACTTCCATACATCCAGAACTAAGATCAATTACAATGTCAGCCTGTTCTTCTTCTATCTATTATGTCAAATTGTTAACCTAATACTCAAATGTTAATAACTATTGACTCCATCAACGGAGGCTAAAATTCTAGATTTAGATTTTCTTGACAATGCTTATGACTCCCTCAGATCTGCAACAAACTCTAATCTACTCCCAAGGAGAATTGAACGAAGATACTGGACCATGTCACACATTCTATTGTTGACTTCCCAAACTTAGACAGATCTTCAATCTGATTTCTGGTCTGGACAAATTATGTAATACAAATGTGTAAAGAGACTTGGTTTCCATCAATGACAACACTTATCATGCCTAGTAGTGTCTCTTGCCAACAATCTCCCCCTTTGGCATTGATGGCAACACTTAGTGAAAAATGACTAAGTGTCAAAATAATTCCCCCTTTGCTTGTGCTCCATACTATCGTTCACACTGCTTTTCAGTGCTCCCCCTTTGTTGGATTCCTCATTTTTCACTACTCTTCACTCCCCCTTTGACATTAATGGAAAAGGGTGGGATCCGTAATTACTAATGATGCAAAAACTCTGTATATATGACCACATATGTACAAACAGTCCATATGTTATATTTACATATATTTAAGGATATCTACAAAAGTACTCTTTAACTATACAAATTTGGTGGCCCAAATTCTCTTCATACCATCCAAAATTGAAATGTGTCCTCTCAGTAGAAATTCATATGCTTCTTCTTTCCTTTGATCTAACGGATCACTTGTCCGAGTAGTACTTTGAGCCTCTGACAAGGTATTAAACATTGTTTCCAACTTAGGGGTAATCAGTCCTCGGAGCTCACCCATTCTTTCCATAATATTCTTCTTTTCCTAGATAAGATTCTTTATTTCATTTGTCAGGCTAATTGCTTGTTATTCTTGGCTCACTAGAGATACTGTTAAAGGATCAAAACTTTGAGATAGGTCTAGTAGCTATTTCTCCTACTCCTTTATCTTTTTCTTAATATCGTCTACTATTTTGGGCCATGATAAGAAAAACTTATATACATTACCACCATCCTTAAGAGCATTTTCAATACTCTTTATACCAATGTTGAGTGTTTTTCTATTATTATCTATAAGGCCTTTTAGTTCACTAAACATCTTATCCAAAAATTCTTTTTGAATCTTTACTTCGGCTGACTGCTCAAAGGACTCAAAATTTGTATTTACAGAATGCACAATTTTTTTCAAATTACTAGAAGGAGAATCAAATGTATTCTTCTGATATGTGGGCATGATCTTCTCCAGTACTCCGGATGCTAGGTTTATCACCTCATTGTCTTCTATGTGAGACTTCAGTAATTTTTCCCTTGCCTTGGCCTATGTGAATGATGATATCTTCAGCATTTGATCCACAGAGAGAGTGTCATAATTGATTGGTCCTTGTATCAGTTCTAGCTCATCTAACTCTAGCATCTCCTTGCTGAGAAAACTCTGCACTATATTCACAATGTCTCTTGCCACACTTGCTATTTTAGTTTCCTTCCCTTATGCTTGGTCAAAGACAGTAACCAGACTGTCTTGCTTTGGTGCATTAGCACCATCCCCTTCTGCTAGTTCTTCTTTTCCCTTTGCCTCTTCCTCTTCCTTATCTTTCTCTTTTTCTTCTTATTTCTTTTTGTCCTTTCCAGAGTCATTAGTAGCAAGAGGATCTGGAGGATCATGGCTAGCATTTGATTCTTCTATCAATACTTCCTTTTCTTCCTTTTGCACTTCCTCTTCCAAAATAGAGAAGTCTAGAGTTTCAGTTTGTTGCTTATTTCCCTTTAATCCTTCAACATCCATGTCTGAGGACTCAATCTCTACATTTACCTCCTCTACAATAGGAAGATTGTTCTTTTTCAAAGCACACCGAAGAATCTTTTTGGTTTCCTCTGCAATCTTGTATGTCTCCCCTAGCATAAGCTTATTCATTCATTTTTTATTTCATAACTCATCCTTGGCTTCTTTGAATATCAAATTCATTTTCTTTGGAGTAATTTGGGGGCATAATTGTATTAATATTTGTTCTTAGATCTCAAGATCCTTGCTTTTTGCATTGTCTTTTCTCAATTCCAAAAATTTCTCAAGGCTTTTTGGTATTAATGAACATATCTCAATAAGAGCCTTGTTGTAGATATTCAAATATCTTATCATTGCTTCCTCAAGTACTCTTTTGTCAGCATCACTATAGTCATCATAGAATTCTGTCATTGGAGCCAAGTTTCCATCCACAGTAACTGATTTAATGATGTCATCTACTAAAAGGGTAGGCTCCTCTACATATTCCTCTGTCTTTTGCCTATTGCTTTCCCTTTTGCTTTCAGAGGACATCTCCTTGGATATCTTGGCTACTTTTGTGCCTGTAGCTTTTAGTTCTTTGATCTCAATGTCAGAATCTATGTCTTCTTCTTCTTCTCTTGTGCTTTCATAGGTCCAAGATGCTTTTGTTTTCTTCCTTTTCTCCCTTTTTTTTGGATGATTTTTCTTCCGGTTCTATAGTCTTAGGAGGAATAGGGGTAGCAGCAGAGCTCCTAGTAGTTCTTGAAGTGGAAGAGGGTTCCACCAGAGAACTTGTTTGTTTCTTATCTTGTTTCTCTTTCTCAGCCTTTTTAGTTCTTTCCCTGAATTTCCTCACAGCCTCCTTAGTTAGGCCCAGATTTTCAGCCAATTACTCAACTTCTTTTCTTAATTTCTTATTGGTTTTAGGTTCTCTGAGCTCAGTATGCAGCTTTAAACTTATCTCCTCATATGTTCCAAACCTTTCAACTATTGTGTCTTTAGGCTTGCTCAATAGGTGTTGATCATATATATTCAAAATTTTCTCATCCACCTCATAGCCCATAGGCATAATCCATA
The DNA here is from genome assembly GCA_027924645.1 of Cunninghamia lanceolata. Lineage (NCBI taxonomy): Eukaryota > Viridiplantae > Streptophyta > Pinopsida > Cupressales > Cupressaceae > Cunninghamia > Cunninghamia lanceolata. Next base: position 2,983,243 of record BSBN01000467.1, on the reverse strand, counting down.
CAGTTCTAGGTTCCATAGCTTCCATTAGACACTGATTAGTGTCAACCATAAAGCATATTTCATTTTTGTACTTCTCAACAATTGATTTAGGGATTCTTTCCCTTAACTCTAAAAATTCTTGAAGTAACCCCATATTGTAGTTTTCTGTGCTTTGAAGTCACCAATGCTGCGAAGATGATCTTTGATCTGAATGGCAACTGGTTCATCATTAGTTCAGTGAACACCCTTTACTCCAGGTACTTCATTCATATTGTAGAAAAATAAGCATAGAACCAATGTACCATATTTAAAAGTGTTTTTCTTATCCCTTTGATTTTGTTCAAGTTTTCAGTCAGCTAGTTCTATAATAGATCACAAAGGTCATAATCTACATTCTCCTTTAACATTTAATATGCTACATATATGGCAGTTTCGGAGATAGAATTCTCTCTGCTGGAGAGGTATATCTTGTATCCAATCACCATGGAAGCAAACTTCACATCTGGTTCTATAATGTCATTTATAGTCATAGACCTCTTATCAAATTTAGCATTAGTTACATTGGTAATCCACTGGTTGAGTTTAACCCGGTTACAATTCTAATAACATCCTTGGTAATCTTGAATGGTTTTGACAACCAAATGAATTCATCATGCATCCAACTCAAAACATATCGAACCCATTCATCTTCGTCAAATGTTGGAAACCCCATAATATGTATAAAATGTTTATCCTGTAGTGCCTTATACTTAGGTTTAAGTTCATGATTTTCATCCTTGAGATGATTCTCAAACAAGTCTACATACCTTGAATCTCCAAAATCATCTATGTTTGCATGAATATAAACCCTAATGTCTTCAACATGTAGCACACCATATGGAACACTTGAAAAAGCACCTAACGGGTTGACTTCTATTGATTTGTGAGGATACTTCTTAAATTTGGGTTGATACCTTTTAGTAATGTCAACAACATGAGGAGTAGCCATCTCAATAGATTTCAGATTCAAAGATTTACAGAGAAGTACCTTTTTCTTCTGCGGGGTTAGGGTTGATCAATTACCAGCTGAATTCACTCTTTGTGCTTCAATCTTTGGATTTGCAGCTCAGATGCTCTTCTTCTTGTTTCCTCCAAATGCAAAGTGGTTCAAATGCATGACCAAGTGACCTTTTATTCTTTGCAAAACCTAATTTGGCATTGTAATAAATGGGTTGCCCTAACTTTGTTCGGTTACTCTATTTTTGACAGTTCTTCATGAATCACTCTGCAAGTTTTCATATCAACATCTTTTCTTTTGAAAATCCTTCCAAGGGTTCTGAACCAATTCAAAATATCCTCTTTTATTGTGCCAAATTTAGGCACCCACTTATTGACTGGGGGAATTTGATGTTCAATGCAGCTCCCCCTGAGATAGAGCTCCTAACTTAATTCCTAGAGGAATTATCAGCATCAGCACCGGATTCTAGTGCGGACTCATCACGATTGTTTGTTGTATCTTTCTTTACCCAAATCTTGTTCATTTTTCTCCATATCTCATTCACATCAATTTTTCTTCTGGTTTTCTATTTACCAAACCTCTTCTTCCATTATTCCTACTTCTACAGAATCTTGCAATATGACTAGATTTATTGCAATTAAAGCACACAACATTTCCTTGCTTATGAACTTGATTTCCTCTTGATCTGTACTAATTAGCCATGTGTCCAAACCCATTGCAAGCAAAATAGTAACCATTGAAAGAATTGACAATTCCTCTCTTGTTAGCATTATTCATTATCATACTTCTGCATTCATTTGATCTATGACCATACCTCTTACACTTGAAGCATTGACCAGAGAAGGATGGACCATTTTGATTTACTCTACTTCTACACTAAGTAGCTCTATGACCAAATTTATTTCAATTGAAATAATTTCCATTAAATGATGGATATCTTTGAGCATTAAGCTATCTTACCAGAGGTTTTCTAGTTCCCTTTCTCTCATTCCTTGGTTGAAGATTTCTTTGTCCAGATCCAGAGCTTTCACCTTTTTCATATCCAAGATCATGCTTGTCATTATCCTTTTTCTATCTTTTATTTAGTGCTTCAAGTTTAGCTGATCTTATCTTGAACTTCTCCTTATACTCATTTGCAATTTCTAGATCATGTCTGAGAGTGATAATTTGTCTCTCAAGTTCTCTCTCATTATTTATGATTTCTTGTAGATTAGATTTTAGGAGACCAGCTATTCCATCCAATCTGCAACATTCTTCAGTTCTCTCTTTCAGATTTTGATTTATCTCTTCTTCAGTTTTCTTCCTATCTTCAATTTCCTTGGTTAGTCTCATCACCCCAGATTCCATCTCATGTTTTAGGACAACAACTTCTTTAGCTAACTTTTCACATTACTTTGTCTTCTCTTTCAGGGCCTTGTCTTCATAATGATTTCCCAGTTGAAGAGGTCACTCCTTTCCTTTTACATTGGATTTGCTCAATTTTCCTTTTAAAATCTCAAAGAAGTCTTCAGCCTTTTTGAGGTTATCTTGCAGCTCTTGGACTTCTACTCTGGACTGCTCAAGATCTTCTAGGGTGAGATTATGTTGCCCTTGAAGGTTATATTCATTCATTTTACTACCTTCTCAGATCTTCCTTAAGCTATTAAACTTTTTCAAAGGAACCTTGCTCTGATACCAATTATTGGAATTGGCCCGGACAATTGAGAGGGGGGGTGAATCAGTTGTCACATAATTTTAAACTTTTCTACCTTTAATCTCTTTTTACCACTTATGATCAAATTAATGATATAAACATTTGAGCATCAATCAATTTACATATCAGCAGAAATAGAAATAACAGACTAGACACAAGATTTTTGACGTGGAAACCTGGTTAAGGGAAAAACCATAGTGGGGGTTAACCCACAAAGATTATACTCTATTAAAAGTATTTTACAAAAGGAATGCACATGCATTCGGGCTCACTACCCATAGCTCACTTCTAAAAAAGAAGGCTCATTGCCTATAGAAAGAGAATTACAATGAGTTTGAACTAATAATTAGCATCTATCAATGCTGGAGTTCAGTTCTGGTTAACCATAGAGAACTGACTTCACACACTTCATCCTTACTCTGCCCCTCTTACTGTTCTGCTAACATCTAAACCGTTGATCTCTACTCTTTTCATAATTACTCCATAATCACAACACACACACACCAAAATCATCCAAATCCATCGACTATATATATATGCATCCTGATCTTTGATTACTTTTTAGTCGGCTTCAAGAACACTTGGAACTTTATTGAATACTTTGCTCTGTCAGCTAGATCCATACATAAATTGAGATATGGACCAAAACTTGCACTCAAAAATCATTAGTCAGGTCAGCTACTATCACTGATCAACACAATTTGTCCAACCAACAACTTCTATACATCCAGAACCAAGATCAATTACAATGTTGGCCTGTTCTTCTTCTGTCTGTTCTATCAAATTCTTAACCCGATACTTAGATGCTAATAACTATTGACTCCATCATCGGAGGCCAAAATTCTAGATTTAGATTTTCCTAACAATGTTATGAATCCCTCAGATCTACAACAAACTCTAATATACTCCCAAGGAGATCTAGACCAAGATACTGGACCCTGTCACACACTCTGTTCTTGACTTCTCAGACTTAGATAGATCTTCAATCTGATTTCTAGTCTGGGCAAATTATGTAATGCGGATGTGTAGAGAGACTCAGTTGCCATCAATGACAAAACTTATCATGCCTAGTAGTGTCTCTTGCCAACAGTTTCATGTTACACTTTTCATCATGGCCGACAAGGGAGAAAGTTTTTAAAGAGTTGCAGAGGATATAAATGGAAGATCAAGATTGTTGCAAGTGTGAGTGATGAGTATATAGTGTGTTTTCAATTATAATGTGCGAATAGGATAAATACAAAAGTTTTTTTGATAATGAAATGTGGAAAGGATCAGTTCAGGCATGGTTGCATAGAAGTGATGTTGCTGCGGAGCTAGTGGAGGTATTTGTGATGACAAAAAAGAGGTATTTGAAGGTATTTTAATTTTGTGGAGCTAAGTATAGTGTTTGTACAGAGGTGAATGGAAAGAAGTCAATAATGCAGAGTTTGTAGAGATCAACAGAAGATTGAGATTGAAGTAGTTTCTTGAGAAGAATCATTTGATTCAGATAAGTATTTTGGTACAAAGGTTAAAGCCTCCTTTTGTAAAAGTTTTAAGTGTTGTAGTACTTCAAGGAGTTGTGGCTTCTTTTGGGTTGTATAGCATAAAAATTTATTGTAAACTTATTTTTATTTGTGAGGTTAGATTTGGACAAGAGATCCAAGCAACTTGCTCACCATGGTCTTTCCCTTCTAGGGTTTTCCACACAAATTTGGTGTTATGGTTATGTGCTTGTATGCCTTTTTGTTTCTCATTGTTTAAATGCTCACATTTGATTGAATTATTTGGAAGAATTTTTTTTGATTAAGTATTGATTCACCCCCCTCTCAGTACTTTTGTGTGTTCAACAATTGGTATCAGAGCCAAGTTCCTTGATACAATTAACAAATGAGGTAGATCTTGGATTGGAACACATGGGAAATGGAGTACTAGTTAATGATAAGAATCCTCTAGAAGATGGTAAAGACATGACAATCTTTAATGAACAAGAATGTGAAGTTTATTTTAAGGAGAACTCATTTCTGCTCTAGAAGATCTGGATGCAACAAGGAGAGAAAATGAAGAATATAAGGTCAAGCTTAAAGAATCAAAAGAAGCAATTGTTAACATGAAACTTCAAGTTGAAGAAGGTAAAAAGGTTGTAGATTGCCTAAATGCTAATTAAGCTCAATGCCAAATCAGTTGAATGCTCCAATCTTGAAGAAGAAATTGTCTCTCTGAGGAAAGAACTGGAGAAAGAAAAATATCAGATAGACAAGAGTCTAAAACTTAAGATAAGCACCAACATCCTTGATGAGATAATTAGTAGTCAAAGACCAATTAAGAATAGGGGTGGCCTTGGATTTGAAAAAGGTTAGAATTCAAAAATACATATACCTAAAGGCATGTTTGAAATGAAAAAGGAAGAGCGCTACACTAAAAATTCTAAGAAGACTAAAGATGAGGAGTAGGAGTTGGATGATTACTTCATAAAGGTCAGTGATCAGAAGAAAGGTTTCAAGAGATCTCCTCCTAGACAGGCTGCTACTCCTAGTTTCTCTCAATCCTTTTATGGTTATTGTTACTCTTGCAATAATTTTGGTCATAAGTCTATTAATTGCATAACTAAGTCAAGAAGAAATGATTACATGAGCAAGAATTAAATGTATGATGCTATGATCTCTCATTCCTTTTATGGTTATTGTTATGCATGCAATAAGTTTGGTTATAGGACTATTGATTGTAGAAGTAAAGTAAAGAGAAATGGTCATATGGGTGTAAACTCATACAATGTTGTCTACTACAAGTGCAACAACTTTGGGCATAAAGTAAGATTCTGCAAGAGTGGTTCTGTGGAGTCACCTATTCAACACAAGAAGATAGAGGAAACTCTAACTTAGAAAAAGAAGGAAATGACAAATATATGGAGAAAAAAATTAGAACAAGATAATGAGAAGAAGGAAGAACTTGTGCTTCTACCTCATGCAAAAGACTTCATAGTTGATTAAGAGAAGGCATAGAGTTAGGGGAGCTAACTATTGCATATCTATTTGGCTTCTACAAATGGAAGCTAGGCACATAGATGTTTTGGCATGAATTTGATAGATGAGGATGTTAATGAGGCAAGACAGTTTCAATACCCCAAATTTTTGGAATGAATTTAAGTCTCTGTGGATTTACAGAGCACTCCGACAACAAATAACCTAACAGGAATAAGGTGTAATAAATGTGAACACATAGGGCAAAAACAAAGATACTTATGTGCCATTTGCATGATCTAACTTCATTCAAAATCAAAGTAATTGGCAATCTAGAGATGAGAAGAGAAGAAGATGAAATCCTTGCAATTCAGAGTGTTTGGAAAATTTGAGAGGAAAGGAGCTAAATGTGAAACCCTAGTAACATAACACAAAGGTATTTTTTAGAACTGTTATTTTATAAAACCCTAGTTATATAATTCAAAGAGGATAGAAATGATGACACCTCAATTAGATGATGTCTATGAGAAACTGAGGCCAAAATACAAGAAATATCCATACAAAGCCATGGAAGTGGACAACAACAGGGCATTTTCAAACATTCCTACTAATGTTGCATACAGAGAGGATGTAAGGATATACATCCATTCTACACTAAATGAAATTAATCATGTGAAATTTGAGGAGCTAAGGGATACTCTCTTTGATGATGATAGTTACAAATTGGGATACAATTAGGGTTGTTACTGGTTTGAGCTCAACTGGACCAGTATCAGTGATGAAATCAATCAAAAATGAGGTCACAGAGTTAACTAGGGAAATTTTGACAACAGGACTTTGAGTGTAAATGATATAACCAATCCAAGGGTCCAATATGATGCAATGGGCATTACCTATAAGATGTATTATGCAACTAGAGAAGGGTCTACTACCGGTACCACAATTTACACTAAATATCAAATGGTGAAGGAAGGAAAAGATTTTGGCCTATGTGAGGTCATCACAGAGCAACTGATGAAAAAATTAACGAGATCAAAGGATTCCATATATAGTTTTAGGTATGGTACCCTTATTATTTTCCTTGGATTTTACTTGAATGAATTTCTTGGGTTTAAGGGAAAAGTTTGGCAACAACACATTCTTGTTTCTGCTCAAATCAAGAATCATATGAGAGATTTTGGTGATGCAAAGAACTATAGCACATTGTACTGGGGTTTTTCTAAAACCTTGCAATATGACATGAAAGCCAGAGAAAGAGTTCCATTCAGTATAGTACAACAATATAAGGAGCAAATCACCTTCTTGGTAGATAAAGATTACACTTACATGGAAGTAGTAAAGCCAAGGACTGCTTGGATTCTAAAATTGCCTTATGAGATCTCCAGAAAGGACATAAATACCTATGCTGATATTCTTCTTAGACACAACAATTGAAAGGTTTGGCACATACAGGAAAATAATGGATAAGATGAATAAGAGAGGTGTGGAGGAGCATCTTACAAAAAAAGAGAAGAATTGCATAAGAAATAGGGTATTCCACCTAAATCTTCATTAGAAACCCCTTCAATGGATCCTCAAGTTGTTCGTGCTAATCTGTGAACTGCCCAAGTGCCTAGAAGGACTAGTAGGTCCACCTCTGTAGCTGCAAATACTTCATAGCCCTCCAACTCAGCACAAACTACATCCACTAGAAGAAGAGCTGCATGTAAAGCCTTGACTCAGACGAAAACTATAGAAAAGAAGCATGCAAGGCCCAAACAACTAGCCAAAAGAAAGAAGGTTCAAATAGAGGAGGTAGAAGAGGAAGAAGAAGAAGGAAAGGAAGGAACTTCTAAATTGAAAAGGAAAGGGAAGAAAACTAAGAAAACTCCTCTAGTGGTACCTCCAAAAAACCCTCTGTAATTAGAGGCTATCTTCAATGGGATTGTGCATCATGGACTGCTAAAGGAGACAACAGAACTACATTGGGAAATGCCTCCTCAGATCAAAAGACCATAGAGAAGGCTATAGTCATGTACACTATCAAATACAATGTGCCTTTGAATGATATCATTGAAAAGGTTTCAGAGAGTCTAGCTCAGGCTCTGAGGTAAAGGATTGAAAAGGCCATAGAAATATATGAAGAGCTGAGACAACAAGCTCTAGATAGGGTTGGAACTGCTATTTCTCAAGAACAAAAAGATAAACTATCACAAATGTAGGCTCAAGAACTAAGAACCAAGCATAGGGTAGATACCCTAATGAGCACAGAGAAAGATGACAGAGATAATATCCAAAAGGAAACTAAAGAGGTGACAAAGAAAATCATTGAAGAGGTAAAAGAAGTTTAGAGTGTGGAGAAACAACAAGTATCTCCACCCCACAATACAATGTCTCATCTACATAACACTGATCAACATAATCAACAAGAGGAGCAAGAGGAGAAAGTTGCACAAGATGAAGGAAATGCATCTCCTGCTCATAATACTAAGCAAGGTAGTCCTTTGAACAATATAGAGCAGCAGGATAATCGTGATCAGCAAGAGGAGAAGGTAAGACTTGATGCACAAGGGAGTTCTGAAAAAACATAGGAAACATCTTCCTCCTCTCCTATAGATTCTATCAAAGGTTTTTGGCACAATAGATGCAAATTCAACATATGGTCACTCCTCAACTTTTACAACTACCAGTGCTTGATGGACAAGTTAACTTGTCCAGCATATCTCCTCTTGACATGCTACAACTTGGAGATATCCTTCAATCCACCGCAAGGCAGGAGATTCTACAAGTTGAAGGAGCTGAATTGTTAGAAGAGGCAATAAAAATTATCCAAGAGGAATTGCCTAAGGTAAAAAGAGATCCATCTCTATCTCTCACACATCAAATGGAACTTTTCTTGGAGTCTTTTAAAACACATTCTTCTTATCTAGAGAAGCGGGTAGAGAAATAGGTAACTAAGCAAGTGAATAGAAAGAGGATGACTGATCCATCTAGTAGATGTGCTAAATCACATAATAAAATGTAAGAGAATATGAAAAAACATTCAGAAATGCCTAGAGGATGCCAAAGTGCTATATCAATTTTGTTTAAAATGGTCGGCAACTACCATGAACATAAAGGATCAAATTTGATTCTATTGAGCCACAAATCACATAGGTGGCAAATGTATATGATCCTTTGAAGGATAAAGGTGGAGCTACAAGACCACAAATTGAAAAACTTCACTCCCGGCTGAAGCAACTTCAAGACCAAAGAGAGCAAGTTAAACGTGAAATTGGTCAGCTGAGGGAAGTTGTAAGTATGAGGTTAGCTTCTTTGACTGGAATTTTGTCAGAGGCAGATAATTTTTCTCAGAAGGTATAGATTAAACTTGAACCAAGAGGTAGATAATCCTTGAACCAAGATAAGTACCTTGGATGAATTTATGAAGTTATAGATAAAACTATTCTCTATGTCGATACTAGATACCAAAACCAAGAATATATAAACCTTTGAAACAAGGAATAGAGTGATAGGGAGCCATAGATTCCATGTTGCAGATGCAACAAGAGGCTTTTCAAAAGACTAAGACCCCATTCTGAACCATCCTTGGTATTGTACTCTAAAAATTGAGGATAAAAATCTAAGTTAGGTAGACTATGGGTGAAACTTAATTAAGTCACTCCATGACTAGCATTAGTCAAACCAAATTCATTGTAGGATGAGATAGTTTCTAAGTTGAGTTAGAGGTGTGTGAACTTTTGACTATGTTCAATGCGAAACATCTATTTATATTGAATCTCTAACCAAATAAATGCATCTATCTCTACATGCATTAGTCGGTTCACTGTGCTCTAGATTTGCATAACCTCTAGTAGTGTCATACTCAGTTAGAAGGAATCTATAGTTATATAACTATGTTGGTTATGTAGGACACAACAATAGAAACTTTAATGGAAAAAACCTATTGGTTCCTTATATCTATACCCTTTGTGAAGGGTAGGTCCACTTCCAGGAAGGAAGGTGTGTAGGGGACCACCGATCTATGGTTTGAGGAAGCACTTGAATGATGCTCTCCTTCCCAAGTAGAAGACAATCCAAGACTTATCAAGATAGATATCAAGCTTCCAAATGTAGTACATTTCATATTATGAATTTTAATAGTCAAATTTATGTAAAATTATTTTAATTGCCAAGAGCAAAATATTGTAGATGTAAAGTGAAAGATTTCACTGAAATGCTTTATGTAATGTAGAAAAAGAGGGATTTTCAATTCAATGTAAGGTGTGGTTAAATCCTCCTTTCACTACATACATTCAAGGACATTAAACCAAGTTGAATCACAAATTTTACAAGAGGAATCAACTATCAAGTTTTTTGTCACTTGCAATGATAAGGAAATTTGGAATTTATTGATTATTTGTTAAACCCTAGTTCTATGGTAAACACAACATAACTTTCAAACTATGATAGATACGAACAAACCAAAAGAAGCACTAGGATCAGTGAATAGATGAGAACCCGATTCTAGAAGTAGAGGTCTTGAAGGACATTGGTGCCTGTGCCCTTGTCCTTGGAGTGAAAATCTACCAATAGTCAAAATTGAGATAATGCTCCAAAGAGTGCGTAGATGATGTTTCTGAACCTTGATTTGTTGGGAGGCCAACTAGAGGACACTAGTGAGGGCACCCACGTCTAGGGTGTTTCTTTTTTTTTTCAGATCTAGATTCCTTATGCTTTGTACTACCCTCCTGCAACTCCTCTCTGCAAGGTCTAACACCTGTAACCTACAATCACAAGAGAGGTGTTGGTGGTTGTGGTGTTTAGGAGCTTTCCTCAGTCAAGCCTCAGAATGGCATTCAAGCCTTTCAACACCATTGTTAGATAGAAAAAGCATGTCCTTGGTGGATAGAGGCAAAAGCAATGATGAAATAGATAAATCAAATCACAAATAAATATATCCCTGGAGGTGTAGCTCGCATGAACATGAAGATCCCTCACATCATGAGAGGATGAAGCTAAATCTACAGTAATAAACGCAAAAATAATATTTTGCTCTACAATAATGAATGCTTTGAATACTCTAAAATCACAAGTTCACCATAATATCATAACCATTCTCTAGTTCACAAATGAAACCCTAAACATGCTTATATATGCATTCCCGCTACAAATTTCATAATTCAAACTTAAGATGTCAGCTACAAAACCTTTTAACAATCACATAATGAACATTTAAATTTAGGGACTGCCTAAAATAGGGCAGGAGCAGGGCGTGAGCACCCAGGTCCTTAGTTCCTATTTTAGAGTAGGGTTAAGCCCATAAATGACCCTCAAGCCCCATTTGACATGGGTTGTAGGTAATTTTGCATCAGGAGTTAAAATGAACATGCATGATGAAAAACAAGGGACCTTGGGAGCTAAACATAGGAGGTAAAATTCCTAGGGAGACATTTTATGATGTAACACTTTGAAAATGTTGTAAATTTCAGGTTTGAAAATATTCAAATAAGATATGTTATTTATTTATTTGATTATGCAAATGTTATATGTTAGTAAACAAATGCTTGTGTTTATCATGTTCAATTACTTTTCTAGTAATTTAGGTGTGTAAAACCAAGTAATATGAGAAGACATGTTACATATGGTATCAGAGCTACCAGGCTCAATACATGGACCTATGAGCTCATTGCATACAATCTTCCTTAGACATTAATAGTTGCTAATGTTACAATTAGTTAAATTGAAGGCGCATGGTTAACTGACTCAGATACCTTCGCTGATGCTCTTAAGCGTATCAAGTAGGAGAAGGAGAAGAAGGACAAATCAGCTAAGGCTATTGTTCCTATCACTAAGGATGAATTAGTTAAACCTCCTACACATAGAGACTTACCATTTGGATGTGGTCCTAATGCCCCTGTCATTAGTCAGAAAGTTGTGGATGAGTACTACGAGTACATCCACCTTCCAAGTCTATTTTGGTAAACCTCAAGTGTGAGGAATAACCCAAGGAATTTCCCCTTCTTGACAGTGACTTGTAATCACAAGATGTTAAAGTTTTTAATAAATGATGGATATTATGTGATCCACATATACTATAATACAATTTTGGAATTTTGGAAAAAATTTCCCATTCTTATTTAAGACTATATAAATGAGAATGGATTTATGATTATGAATGAATTCAATGGTATGAAAAACTAATTGAATGCTTAACATGAAAACTTTAGGAGAAGTAGAATTTCAGCATGGTTTGAACCAAAATTAGTCTTGGGGGTAGCCAAGAGGAAGGACAACCTTTTGGCAACTCTGATGCGAAACTAGACCAGATTCTTGCAATGTTCCATGAAACAAGGGCAAGGATCGGAGATTTAGAGCAAGAGGTTAGAGGTTAGAGTAGAATCGAGCATGAAGTTTTCCACAAAGGTGAAGATGAGGGTCATCATGAACACACCACCCAGAGTGGGCATGGAGAAAATAACTCAGAATTGAGACAACATGAGGAAAAGAGGAGCCATTTAGCCCTCGAACTATCTAGGGACATGAAAAAGGTCACACCCCCTAAATTTGATGGAACTGTGAGTAGAGATGCCATGAAGGCATGGCTCATAGAAATGGAAAAATATTTTGAAATCTAGAACTATTCATAAATAACCAAGGTAGTATGGAGAGCATATCAATTGGCTGGTGAAGCATCCACTTGGTGGATGAATAAGAAGATGGAGCTGGGATTGAGCTCTTTCAGTCTAACTTGGGATAATTTTCTAGAACTCTTCAGGCAAAGATGGTTGCCACAATTGTATTTTGATCATAAGCTTAAAGATTTATAAAACTTGAGACAAGGTGACTCATTCATAAATGAGTATTGGGAGAAGTTTACTCAACTCCTTAAGGATGTCCCTCAATAGTAGCAGAACGAAATGTTTTGTATCTAAAAGTTCATCATGGGATTAAATTCCCAAATAAGAGGTGAGGTATATGTGCATGGTCCCACTACTATGGACCAAGTTTATGAGAAAACCATTAAACAAGAGCAGAAGCTAAAGTCAATATCTGCGTATCGGGAAAAGAACCGTAAGAAGTTCAGTTAGTCACAATCCTCCCAATCATTCAAGAAAAAGAGTAACAAGCAAAGCTTCAAAAGGAAAGGAAATAAAGGATTCATGAACAATCAAAATAAGTCTAGAGGTGATAAGAAAAATGGCAACAATAACTCCAAGAAGAATGGAGATAACTCAGGAAAGCCATTTGAAGGGGAGGACCTCTTGGAGGGTGTTTTTCATGTGGAGGTGACCACTATGCTAATTAGTGTCCTAATAAGATAAAAGGGAATAAACCAAGAGTAAATCCTTTACCATCACAATAGGTAGCTTTCCAACAAATAATTCATGCAGCTTGGATAAACGAAAGGTAGACTACTATATTACTCCAACTGAAACCATAGGTACTTTGTTTGGTATTCCAATTTTAGTTTTAATAGATATTGGTGCCACTAAATGCTTTATTTCTCCAAAAGTTTTAAATAATATATCTAGAAGAGTTGGTTATATGGAAAAATCATGGTCAGTAGCTAAACAAACAAGGGCTCAAGTAGAGTAGTGTTTATTTGAAGCTAAAGTTAAACTCTCGAGCTTTTCAACTAAAGTAAACATTTATGTAGCCCCCTTACAATCATATGATGTCATCCTTGGAATAAATTGGTTATGGAGGCACAGAGCTAAGGTGGACTATTTTGCTAAAATAGTAGAATTCTTAGATGACCTTAGAAATAGACTTTTTATGCAAGGTACTACTAGAGAGGTCAAACTGAGGCAAATATCTGCCTTGTAGTTAAAGTGAGCCCAACAAAAAGGGTGTCAACTCTTTGCAATCAAAATGGAGAAAATAAATAATCACAAAGAGTCCATATTTCAATATGATTTAATGTATTATGAATCTTAGAAAATCTAAGGAGTGGATGAAGAAGAATCTCTAGATCAAGAGAGATCAGCTATGGAGAAGTATCGCTTTCTTCGAGATTTTGAGGATGTATTTTCAAACGAATTCCCTTGATTATCTCCTAAGAGAGATTTTGATTTTTCGATAGATATAATTTTGGGATCGAGACTATATCTAAATCTCCTTATCGAATGACTACAACAGAGTTGATGGAGCTAAAGGCTCAGCTGTAGGAATTACTATTAAAAAGATTGATAAGACCCAGTGTTTCAACCTGGGGAGTGCTAGTATTTTTTGTTAAAAAGAAAGATGGCACATTGTGCCTATGTATAGAATATCGTATGCTAAACAAAGAAATGATAAAGAATAAGTATCCATTGCCCTGTATTGATGATCTCATTGATCAAATGCATAGAGCAGTTGTGTTTTCAAATATTAATCTACGATTAGGATAACATTAGTTAAGGTTGAAAGATGAATATATCCATAAACAACCTTTAGAATGAGGTATGGACACTATGAGTTTATCATCCTACCCTTTGGACTGATGAATGCACTTACAACATTCATGAACTTAATAAACAATGTGTTCAAAGATTGTCTAGATAAGTTTGTTTGTGTTTTGATTTATTCCAAAAATGAGGAAGATCATCTCCAACATTTGCAAATCATTCTTCAGTGTTTAAGAGAGAATAAACTTTATGGTAAGCTCTCAAAGAAATCTTTCTTCCAAAAATAAGTATAGTACTTGGGTCATGTAATTTTAGCTGAGGGAATTGTAGTGGATCCAGCAAAGATTAAAGCCATTCTAGAGTGGCCTACACTGAAAAATGTGCATGAAGTCCACAATTTTATGGGTCTAGCAGGATATTATAGAAGATTTGTGGCCAACTTTTCAAAAATTGTGTACCCCATTACTTCTCTATAAAGGAAGGGTAAAAGATTTGATTGATTAGAAAAGTTCCAAGAGGCATTTGATCAACTGAAAGTGAAACTAACTATAAAACCAATTCTAAAAGTACCTGATCTAGAGGGTCATTTTATAGTCATCACCGATGCCTCAAGAGAAGGATTAGGTGGTGTACTTGTGCAATATGGTTGATTTATTGCTTATGAGTCTAGGAAGTTGAAGACATATGAGAAAAATTATTCTCCTCATGATCTTGAGTTGACTACAGTTGTGCATGCACTATAAATGTGGTGACATTACTTTCTTGGGAAACCCTTTGAGTTAAGAACAGACCATCAAAGAATTAAATATTTGTTACTCAACCACATTTTAATGGTCATCAAAGGAGGTGGTTAGAGTTAATACCTGATTATGATTTTGAGATCAAATACATTTAGGGCAAGGAAAACGAGTGGCAGATGTCTTAATTCAAAGGAGACATATCTCCTCTATGGTCTCTATTCATTCTAATTTTAAGAATCAGGTGTTACAAAAATCCAAGGGAGATGAATACTGAGTAGGTCAAGCAAGCTCTCTTGGACAATCCTCATGATTCTAGGTATGATGGATTCCACTTTAAACCAGATGGACTATTAAGATTTAGAGGAAGAATGTACGTTCCAAACTCTAAGGAGTTAAGGAATATCATGTGGAAGGAAGTTCATTCTACACCCTATTCAGGACATCTTGGAGTAACAAAACTACTAGTCGATGTAAAACCATTGTATTTCTAGAAAGGAATGAAGAGGAATGCTGCAAGGTCTATAGCAGGTTGTCTAGAATGCTAGAGGCTGAAAGTAGAAATTCATCACCCGATAGGACTCCTATATTCTCATGAGATTCTGGAATGGAAATGACAAATCATTAGGATGGATTTTGTGCAAGGTCTTCTTATATCTAAAAATAGGCATAATCTTATTCTAGTAGTGGTAGATAGACTCATTAAGGTAGCATATTTTATACCCAGAAACTTGACAAATGGAGCACTAGTCATAGCTTGTAAATTTGTGCAAGAAGTATTTAAGTTGCATGGCATTCCTGAGAAGATCATCTCAGATAGGGACACCTGCATGACATCAAGGTTTTGGCAAACTTTATTCTCCTCACTTGGAACTTAATTGAATATAAGCTTAGCTTACTATCCCAAGATGAATGACTAGATAGAAAGAGTATACCAAGTGTTGGAAGATCTATTGAGAATGTATTGCATGGACCAACAATACAAGTGGGAAGATTATCTTCCTCTTGTATAATTTGCTTATAACAATTCCTATCATTTTGCTATTAAAATGGCTCCATTTGAAGCATTATATGGAAGAAAGTGTTGAAATCCTATAGAAGTTGGGATAAGCTAGAAGATAGGATTAGCCTTGGTCCAGAAATGCTATTGAAAATGGAAGAACAGGTCCATTTAATCAAGCAAAGGTTAGCGGAGGCAAATAATAGACAAAAGAGCTATGTAGATGCTAAGCACATTCCAAGACATTTCTTAGTAGGAGAGAAAGTTTTGTTAAGAGTCAAGCCACAAATAAGTTCCATTAAGTTTGGAAAGTCATCCAAAATAGATCCTAGATATGTGGGTCTGTTCAAAGTTCTTGAGGAAGTCAACCTAGTTGCATACATGATTGCTCTACCACTAGCTCTTGCCATGATGCATAATGTTTTCCATGTTTCTTATTTGAAAAATTATATTGCAAGAGATAATCATATTCCTATTCTTGATTGGAATGCCTTACAGTTGAAAGACCCAGGAGTGGTAATTAGTGAGCCTATCAAAGTGCTTGAAATATGTAAGATATGTTTGTGTAATAAAAAAGTTACTCGATGCAAGGTCCAATGGGACCAATATGCAGAAGAGAATGCTATATGGGAAAATTATAATGATATTTATCAAAGATTTCCTCATCTATTTTAAGTTCTTACCAGGATGAACAAAAACTTTTTCACGTTATAAATTTTGGATACACTGGATCATCAGGGACGATGATTCTTATGGGGGAGATATGTCACATCCCCAAAATTTGACTATGCTTTACTTTTACTTACATGCAATTAGTGGATAAATTTTTATGGATTAATGATTTGACATTTAGGAAAATGTTAGGATAAATCATTGATTTTATGAATTATGATTAAATGCATTGAATTTGACATGAGATTAAATGTTAGTGAGATTATTTAAGTATGATGTATAAGGGTTTACTGATGATACACTAACCATAGTTTGTGTGACTGTGAGATGTAACTAGGAAATAGTTTTCCACCTCTGAGAAAAGAAGGAGAGCATCATCTGAGAGAAGGGGATAGATGTTTGGAAAGGAATAGGTTTTTCCATTTGAGTTCTGTGTTGTATAATTAGTGAATCCTCTTGAGATGGGTAAGTAGTAATTAATTGTCCTTGTTTAAGTCAATCTCAACTTGACCATTGTCAATTTGTAGTTAAGGAAAGGTTTTCCAACATCAAACTTCATTTGATATGGTTGAAAGATGTTTAGGAAATATTATTGATGTTTAGAGTTTAATCATCTTCCTTTGTTAGAATATATATATATATATATATATATATATTCCCATGATTATCGACTTAATTATATTGATGTCAGTGCAAGGTTATGAAGGGGAAGAAAACCTCAACCCCATACTTGCATTTGGTTGCATGATTATTTTTCCTACACCCATACTTATGGCATTGCTGCCATTGTGTTAGTATAGGTTATATTTATTTAATATTTGTGTATTAATATATATAATGAGTAAATGAAGTTATTTGTTTTAGTCTTGAGACCTTATCATATCATGATAAGCATCAGTTATTGCAATCCACATCACTCATAAAGTGGGCACGACTCCATACTCCATGAAATTTGGAGAGAAGTGGAGAAATTATTATTGAGTTTAGGAGTGGGCTTGGCATAATAGGAGCGGGAAACTTTGTTGCATGCTCCTTTTGGGGAGACTTAATAGAAGTATGGGTGGTTATTGCCACAGGTGGCAGGAAGTAATACAAGTTAATCTTATCCTTTAGAGAGTAGTTAGTAGTTTTTATGGAGTAAAACATGGACACATGCCTTTTTACCTCCTAGTTTAGGCCCTAGGTCCCATGATTATATTATACATTACAAATATTCATCCTAATACAAAATCCCCCAAAAGCCACATGAAATGGGAACCAGGGGCCCATTTTATGCCTTATCCTGGACCAAAAAGGCACCTAGGGACTTGGGCACCCGTGTCCAAGTCCTCCCTAATTGGTCAGGGCCAAATTTAATGTATGTTAGCATAGGACCTTTAAAAAGGTCTCTCCTTGTCAGCTCTTTTGAATTAATTCACGAATGTTAGTAGGAAAGCATATATAAGTGATTTTTTGAATTCATTTTGAGTAAGGTTGTGTTTAGGAGAAAAAGAAGGGTGTGTTTTGTTTGAAGGGTAAATCCTCCTTTCACTCCTAACATTCAAGGACATAAATTGAGTGAAACCACAATCTCTCACTAGAGGGCTCTACTACAGATTTAGTGTCCTTTAGAATGAAGAGGAAGCTTGGAATTTTCTAACTACTTGATTAATTAAAGTCCAATTATGTTCAAAACCCTAATTTCATGAAATTGTAAACAAATGAACAAATCATGACAAATGCTTGCATACAAAGATATCAAATGATAATCAAATACATACCAGATTTTGAGATTTTAGATGTGGAATAGTCAGGGACTAATGAGCAGGTGCCCAAGTCCAAGGTACTAATTTTTGTAGGGATCTGGGAAGGTTGTTTGCAACTTGTTTTTGTTGTTCTAGAGATTTTACTGTTTCAGGATCTAGAGGACTAATGAGCAGGCGCCCCAGTCCAAGTCCTACTTTTCTAATTTCCTCTACACTTTCGACACTCTGCTCTACTTCCCTGCAACTCCACTTCTTCTACTTTCATAACCTGTAACCTACAATCACAAAAAAATGGATTGGGTGTTGTGGTTTTTAGAGGCTTGCCATAGTCAAGCCTTGGAGAGACATTCAAGTCTTTCGAACATTGTTGTCAAATAAAGAGTGCATAACCCTATGGGATAGAGGCAAAATCCAAATGATAAATGATTGCAAACACAAATAAATGTCACCTTAGAGGTGTAGATCTCACATAGATGAAGATTCTTCAACACATGAGAAGATGAAGCCAAATCTGCATAACAAACACAATAACAAGACAAGTTTGCTCTGCAACAATGAATATCTTGAATGCTCTAAAATCATGAGTTTGCCAAAAGTTCATGATCATCTTCTCTAGTTTACAAATGAATCACTAAATATGCTTGTATATGCATCCAAACTCATTTCCACTAAGAATTTCATAATTCAAACTTGAGATGTCAGCATAGGACCTAATAACGGTCATACAACCGACACTTAGATTTAGGTCCTGACCTAAAATAGGGAAGGACTAGGGCATAGGCACCCAAGTCCTCCCTCCCTATTTCAGTGAGGATTCAACTTAAGTGCATCCCCTAGGTCCTATTTACCATAAAACTTAGAGGTTTTCTCATCAGGAGTCAACATTAACATGCAAGATGATCTAAACACATTCTAAAGGACCTAGGAGCTAAACTTAGGAGGAAAAATGACCTAGGGAGACATTTTCTGATGTAACATTTAGCCCCCACTTTAATGTATGCATGAATGCAAGACCCATACATGCATTAAAGTATGGTTAACAAACATAGAAAACACACCAAGCACTTAGAGCTAATGCCTACACAAAGTTTGAGAACTATTTCTAGTCCCCAGTCTCAGGTAGACGTTAGAGAAGACATGCCAAACACAATGAAGTCAGTAACAGGCATGCAAAACATGGGAAGACAATAACAGTCACAGAAAACATGGAGAAGACAACATTGAAGAATGCAAAACATAGTGAATACAGTGAATGCAGTGATTATTTCTTTTTCATTTTCATATATATATGAACGAATGCAAATCTAGATGCAAGTACATGGAAAGTCAACACACAACCCAAATGTAGGAGGGACTCATCGCCACCAGTCTTTAGACTGCATATGGGGCAACAGACATGCAATACAAATCTCAGAGTGTAGGAGAGACTCATCACCACCAATCTTTAGACTATACTTGAGAACAAAGATGCCATACAAATCCTAAAGCATAGAAGGGATTCATCACCACCAATCTTTAGACCATGCTTGAGAACAAACATACCATACAGACATACATGGAAGACATGGAGTGTTGGTTTTTTCCCAGACTGGATGCTTATTCCTAGATTTCCCTACAAGGTAGCCATTAATGATCAACAGGATCTCTGGGCCAGGGACCAACAGTATAGGAGATAGACTCTATATTTTATCTCCTCTTCTTCTTTAGGCTCTGCAAAACCTAGGGGGGTATTCCCTACTCAACATCCATGGGGATATGCATACAAAGGCTGGGATGCTAACAGAAAGCAGATAAGTCCTCCTGTAAGTAGACCAAAACTGCAAGATGAGAGCAAAGGGGCTAGCTTTGGGCCTATTTTTAGTTGTAGACAGAGGACTTGGATCCTAAAACTAATTCTAATGTCCTAATGGTTGTTTTAGAGTTTGATTTTGATTTTATGTTTGGATGCAAAGCTGGACATGGTTATAATACAAACACAATGCAAGATTGGTGCCTATCCAGGGCCTGGAGTCAGTAGACATACACCTGTGAATGATATGCATGAACAAATAAAACTGGATTTCAGGGGGATACATATGATACCTGCCTTACAGATATCTCCCAATACAAAGTGTTAAGCTATCCATATTTATGGCATCCCTATTGCAGTATATCCTTCCCAATATTCAATCTAAAAATAGTTTAATCTACCCATTGAGCAGAAGTTAAAAGATTAAACATTTAACACAGGAATTCTATGTTCTAGAATCTTAGACATTCCTTAAATATCTGGACTCAGAAGAAAGATACATGCAACACTGGAGACAGAATTAGCACAACACATGCAAACATAGCATTACTCATATAGGATAAACCATGAAATCAGTGGATTCATGCAAAAACATACCACAGGAGATACATAAACTCACAAGTTTTACTGCACAGAGCAACCAAATTAGCTGTATTACATTACAGAGCCAAAAATGTTCAGCTTTCAACAACCCCAAATGAGTAACACTTCCAGCTTAAAAACTAGCCAGAGGGAAGCGTACTCAGCATTAATTACATGGTTGACCAAAAATCTTGCCAGATACATAGTATCAGAAAAATGGTGCTCAACGCACTGAATACAGCAGGTAGGGGAGGAGACAAGAAGGGATCTCGAGCCATGAGCTGCCAGCTGTGGATGTACAACCTCAGTCGGGTACCAGATCCGTCCACACCACCACCCATACTTCAGCAACAACTGCCATTAATGTCCATCCACCTCGCAGCCATCGAGAAAACATCAAACAATGTATTGCAACCGTTTCCCGCCAAAACACACTTCACCGCAGTTTCAAAATAATACAGGGAGATTAATCCCACATGCACGGTGCGGAGAGCCCCCTACCACTTTATACACACGGCCACATGCATAATAAGCGTCGAGTGCTTTTGCCATGCTCGACCCACGATCCTTCGCACAAAGCCTATCGCCAAGACCCAAGCCATCGGCACACCCCACAATTCTCCTGCCGACCTCATTTGTCTCACCGACAGCCACACTACACTCCACTCCATCGGCCAGAGACAGACCATCAGCCTAGCAAGAAACCCCTCTGCCAATAGAACAACTCTTGCGGATAACACATCGGCTCGCCACCTCTGTCAGTGTGACATGCACCATTGGAACAACCAAAATCTCCCCAGCCGATGAAGAGTGCTATGCTGATGCCTACATATGCAAACATCCTCCAGATGTTCAAAAATCATCCTGACGTCAGCATCATCATCTGCACGACCACCCTCATTAGCACAACCTGATGCATCGGAGGAAGATCCTCCTGCTTAGCCAATACCAAATGTCTGGCCGATGAACATCCTGATGACATCACCATCATGTCCTGCTGATGTCATTAGCATATCTGCCTACTGCACACCTCCTCATATCTGGATGATGTCACCATCATATTCGCAACATCGGGGGATCTCTACAAGGTGACTAGTGTTAGAAATATGAACCCCCTTGGACCTTAATGACGTCACCACAAATCGGCATCAGGATGATATTCAGAAATATGATGATGATGACAACCCACCCCTAGAATATGATGATGATGATGCCCTCCTCTTCTTAAGAAAATATGATGCTGCAGCTGAAAAATGCTGAGGAGGTCCAACACTTAGGAAATTTTGGATTTTAGAGAGGGGACCATGCCAAAAACCTTGAACATAAATTATTACCAATAGGCACCTTGACCTTCTATCGATGACCCTTTTCTCCTTTCATTTTCCTTTATCACTTTTGTATGTGCAAATCCAAATGCATATACAACATACAGGGTGGACGTCAGATGTTATAGAACGAACAGAATTTCGGTTCGGGTCCGGCTTGCAAATATTTTCATTGCATATCTGAATGTATATTTTGTTTGTATGCTGAATATACAAACACAAACATACAAGCAGGGAATCTAATGAGAATATTTTAGATACATTCCTCCCCTGTATATTGAACATGTACAAACCCGTTTGCATAAGACTGCGGCAGGCCCCACCAAATGTATATCAGCCAATGTATATTTTCCTTTGTATATGACCTGATATACAATGCAGGAATATTCCCTTCATCGGCCAGACCAACACCATCGGCCAAACGCACACCGATGATGAACATTACACTGATGGCACATCACTACCACCAATTAGATCGCCAAGAAGCCTGTGAGGTCATGCCGATGGGCAAGAAGATATAGGGTTCAAATGAAGAAACCCTCTAAACATGAAAATCAACCTCTAGGTCAAAATGAGTACCAACACTGGCTCCGATTGGGGATGTGCAGGTGAAAACCTGTAGCGAGACCCAGATCTCCAGGTAGACTAGGTAAAAACCAGAAAGGCACGAACATGTACAAGACATTTACAATATATACATATTTTTACACATGTGCACAGAGGCAAGTCATCTATGCAAAATAGAACTTAAGGAATTGACCATGCACAGGCAATTCCAGAAATTCACCATCTAGGGCCTAGAGGAAATAAGAGTCCTCCCCATGGGTACTACAAATCTGATATGGGCCCATCCATAAGGGTTCGAATTTACCATGTTTACCCCTGTCCTGATTTTTTGCATTCCAGATGAGTACCAAATCATTGACCTGAAACTTCCTTTTTGTAGCTCTCCTATCAAATAGATATTTCACATCTTGTTGTCTCTTGAGATTGATCTGGTGTGCTTTCCTTCTGTTCTCATCTAGTGTAACCAGCTAGTTCACTCTTTCTGTCATGGAGTCTTCGATCTCCTCATCATTATCCTGGATAAATTTGTAAACTGGCAGGAGATTGTTTATAGGCAATCTGGCTGATGCACCATATACTAGCTCAAAGGGTGACATCCCAATAGCCTTTTTTACTGTCACCCTGTCAGCCCATATTGCCAACTTTAATTTTGAGTCCCAAGCTCTCTTGTTCTTGTCTAGTATCCTCTTGATAATTTTCATGATACTTTTATTGCTTGATTCAGCTTGACCATTTCCTTGTGGGTGGTATGGTGATGCATATGATAGATTTATCCCATATTTAGTGCAAAAATCAATAAACTCACCTGATCTGAAGCACATAGCATTATCAGTAACTATCTTGAATGGTACTCCAAACCTGATGATAACATTTTCCATTATGAAATCCGCTATCACCTTACTTGTAGCTCTCTTAGTTGGAATGGCCTCAATCCATTTGGTAAAGTAATCAGTTGCCACCAAAATCCAACTGTGTCCCCCACTTGACTTGTCTGCAATTTCCCCTATGAAGTCAATTCCCCATTGCTGAAATGGAGCATCCACAGTTACAATTCTGAGGGGTAAGGCACCATCATATCTCAATTTTCCTGAGAATCTCTGGCAAGGGTCACACTTCCTCACTAACCTTTGTGCATCTAAAAAGAGAGTAGGCCACCAATATCCTGCTCTGAGAATCTTATGGGCTGTTGTTTGGGTAGTATAGTGTCCACCACACAATCCTTTATGCATGTCATTCAAAACATTGTTAGCTACATCTTCATCCACACATCTCAGCAGCACACCATCAGGGTTTTTCCAGTATAGCTCACCTTGAACAATAACATACCTGATTGCATGTAACTTTAAAGTCCTCTTTTGACTGTCACTGAAATGGGAAGGACAATTCAGATTTTGCAAGTAGTATATAATGTCCTTGTACCATCCAGACCTTGATACATTTACATTCTCATTTTGGACTGCATTAACTTGGCATGCTTCCAAGTTTGACTGTGCCATCATCTTGGCTAATCCTTGTCCTCTTACCAACTTGGTAATTTGTATTTCTATGTTGAACTCCTGCAGTTTGTTTATCCATCTACACCTTCTTCCAGTCACCTCCTGTTGAGTGAATATGTCTTTGACTGCTGCATGGGGTACATATCCAATTACATGTGATCCTACCAGGTATGGTCTAAAACTTTTGATGGCTCTGACTAGTGCATATGCCTGTTTTTCCATAATATCATATTTCAATTCAGCAGCCTGCAAGGACATACTGAAGAAAGCTATGGGTTGTTCAAATCCATCTTCATTTTTTTGTAGCAAACATGTAGCAACAGTGTGAAAGGAAGCAAATGAAAACAACTGGAACGGCCTAGAAAAATCAAGAGATTTAAGAACAGGGGCCATTTTGATTGCCTCTTTGATACTCTGAAATGATTCAATTGCTTCACTTTCCCAGTGAATAGTTGCATCCTTCTTCATCATCTTGGAAATGTTCCTTGTGGTTTCTGCAAAGTTGGGAACAAATCTCCTAACAAAATTTATCTGTTCAAAGAAGGACTGAACTCCTTTTACAGTTTTTGGCATTTGAATTCTGTCAATAGTAGCCACTCTCTCTGGATCTATCCTAACTCCATCCTTGGAAACAATGTGCCCTAGGAGTTTTCCTTCAACTACCCCAAAAGCACACTTCTTTGGGTTGAGAGAAATGCCATTCTCTAGTGCTCTAATGAAAATCTGCTCCAAGTGCATACAATGTTGCTCTTCCTTCTTTCAATATGCAGTCAAATCATCTTGATATACAGCTAGGATTGAATCAATCAACCTTGCAAAAGCAACATCCATTGCTCTTTGAAATGTAGCACCTGCATTTGTTAGGCCAAATGGCATTCTAACATACACATAAGTTCCCCATAGAGTGGTGAAGGTAGTCTTATATTGTTCTGATTCCTTTACCTTCACTTGATTATAACCTGAAAATCCATCCATCATGGACAAGAGTTCACAACCAGTCACTCTCTGCAACATAGCTTCCATATTAGGCAATGGATAGTTATCCTTTAAAGAGGATACATTTAAGTTCCTGAAGTCAACACAAAGCCTAATATCACCATTCTTTTTTTTGACTGGGACAAGGTTAGATACCCAAGTTGAATGTCTAATTGGTAGAATTATTCCAGCCTCCCTAAGCTTTTTGAGTTCTTCTTGCATCTTTGGAGCTAAGGTAGGATTAATAGGTCTTTGCCTTTGTCTAAATGGCTTAGCTCCCGGCTTCAATGGGATCTCATGCTGGAATAAATCTTCCCTATAGGCTTTTAGGTCCTCATATGACCAAGCAAAAACATGTTTGTACCTTTTCAGTAATGCAATCAGCATACTCCTGATGTGTGGTTTGAGTTGTTTACCAATGTATACTTTCTTGGGGGTCTGAGATGTTCCCAAATTTATCTCTTCTAAATCCTCCTTGTTTGTGGGAGATGTCTTTGTGACCAATTGGTCTCTACTGTCAAAAGCTCTTTCCAAAGCTACTAACCCTCTAGGGATTTTATTAGTCTTCAACTGAATTATCTCTTTCCCCACAAGAGTTTCTTTTCCATCTATGGTTTCTACAAAAGCTTGGAAATCAATTTCTTGATTCTGATATTCATCTATGCAGTGCAAAAATTTTAAAAAGTCCCTATCATCATTAAACACTTGCCAACTGCATATGTTCTCTGGTACTGCAGGCCTGATTTTAACTTCTACATTTGTAACATCTAACAGAGTGATGTCATCTAGTCTTACTGCAACATTAGCTAAGAAATCAGCCATAACATTCTTGGATCTCTCTACCCAACCTATTGAAAATGCATCAAATAGTTCAATGGTATCCCAAACAGCATGCTTGTATTGTTTCAATCTTTTATTTTTTGAAGCATACCTATCTCTAATTTGGGATACAATCAGCTTAGAATCACCAAATACTCTTAGCATTTTGATTCCATGTTTGAGGGCTATATTTAGGCCTAAGAGTAAAGCCTCATATTTTGCAATGTTGTTTGTGTAAACAAATCTCAGCAAGAAAGAGAATTTGAGGAGCTTACCATTTGGAGACAAGAAAACAACTCTAGCTCCAGAGCCTTCTTTTGCATAAGCTCCATCAAAAAACATAGTCCATAAACCTTGCTGGTCCAGCTCTTTAATGCAGACATTTTTCTCTTTATCTTCCTTATCATCTGAGACAACCTTGAAGTTATCACAGTCAGTGTTTACAAAGCATATCTGTTCCTCAGCTTCTTGGTCTTCTACTGTCTCTGATGATCTTTGTTCTCTGATTAGCTTAACATCCTTGCCATTCATTGGAATCATGGCATATGATAGGTCCAGCTACATACTTCCACCAATTAGTGCTGCCCATCTTCTTGACAGCAACATACCATACTGTGGCTTGATGTCAACCACCGTTATATTCATTTTATATCTTTTTTCAGGAAATGCTGCCAGTTTGAAATCTACATCCTTCATGATTCCAATAATTGGTACCTCTCTGGCATCCATAGCGTAACATTTTCCACATGCCTTGTCAATTTTCAATCCAGCTTGTTGCATGATGGCCAAAGGCATGACATTTGTAGATGCTCCAGAATCAAGCATACAATTTCTAATTATTTTTCCATTTATAACCAGGGATACATAAAATGGTTCCACTTGTGAAGGACACTTTGTCATAGTCACTCCTAAATAAACCTCAGGAGCCTCATCTTCTTCATTACATATGACATGTTTGTCACCCTGGATCTGAACATTTTGTTTAGCTTGAAAAGGCACCCCTGAAATTAGGGATACTGTCCTATTCTTGATTTCTTCCACTCTCATCAGTTCCATAAGTGGAACAGAGACTTTTACCTGGGAGAGGACTTGAGCTATATCAAATGGAGCATAATTTTGTATAACAGTTGTAGCTTGCTCCACAATCTTGTTTTTATCCTGAACTGATTTAGCTTTTACTTTCATAGTTCCCTGATCATCATTCTTGTCTTGGGAACCTTTGCTTTGATCTTTAGCTTGGGGGATTTTATTTTCTGGTCCTTGAGATTCATGACCTATTCTTTGTCTAAAATTCTGTTTATTATTAACCCACTACCTCTTTTGTGATTCAATCCCCTTATGACCATGCAGTGGCTGACCTGTAGAAATACCTTCTGGCTGATGTGGGCTGCTTACTTGATTTTTACCTCTGAGATTGTAGTTGCTTTTGACTTGAGCAACTGCTGCAGCTGTGAAGGCCCTAATTTCCTCATCAGAAGGTTGTTGTAAGTTACTCAGAAAATTGTGTGAGCTCTGAGCATACACATAGCTTTCTTCATTACCTTCATCATAAGAGTCCTGTTGACAGGCCTGAATTCCATCATCTGTACTCTCATCAACACTATAAATGGGGTATCCATTGTTTATGGACATCATATTAACATGATCATCTTGCACATAATGTGGCTCATTGCACTCATTACAAGATGTAGCATTATCACACAAGGACTGAGCAATCATACACTGTGAGTGTGAATGTGGCATCTGACAAATCATACACCATGGAGTATCATCAACAATATTTATAGCTTTCTTTAGAGGATCAGGAGTTTCTTTGACATGTTGAGCTCTCTGATTTGTGTTGTTGTGTGGGAATATAGGCTTACCATTATGCCAATTGGTATTATAAGGCATATCATGCAATGATGGCCTCTTTTCCTGCCTTTGATAGACTTGCCTATCAGGACCTATCCCTTTTTCACTTCTAGCTATTCTATAGCTTAGGTCCTTAACAACATTTGCCAATTTATCTATCTTATCTTCAGGGGCAGACGTATTACCTTGAGTGTTCTGAGGCTTGTTTGGATTCTGCAAAATTTTCACATCATCTCTTCTATTTGTCTTGCTTGATGCTTTCCTAATGTTCTCAATATTCACTGCAATTCTGAAAGCATCCCTGATAGTAGCAGGACTTTTATCTCTTAATCCATATGCAGTTTTTGCATCAAAGGCATTGATATACAATATTATGCACATAGGTTCATTTGGCCTCATGTGATGTGGCAATTTGTTTAACACTTTAGTAAATCTTGTATTAAAATCTGCAACCTGCTCATTTGACCCTTTAGTGATACTGGTAAACTCATTTACAAAAAAGCTAGGGTCAGTTTTGTCACCATATTGCTCCTTGAACATCCTTTTAAAATCATCCCATGATGAAATACTCCGGTCAGGCAGATTCTTATACCATTCCTTAGCCTCATCAACCAAAGATTGCATGAATGACTTCATGAAAACATCCTCATGTTCTACCTCAAAGTTATCCATGACATTTTGAAAAGCCTTTAGATGATCTTCTCCTAACACTATGTTATTTCCTGAAAATTTAGGCACTTGCAGCCTTAGATGCTTGTCAATGGGATTAGGATACCCAGGAATACCATCAAACACCAACTGTCTGAATCTATCTAGCTACATGGGCTGTCTGTCAAACTGATTAACATTGATGTTTCTGTTTGCATTCTAGTTTCGTACATTGTTCAGTGGTATCCTAGCAGCATTCACATTTTGTCTTTGATCATTATGTTGATATTGCACTTCATTTCTCTGTTGATGTCTCTGCACATTTGTATTCTGAAGGGTAGGGATTGAATTATTTTGGGCAGTCCTTAAAGCTTGCACTTTCTACCTCAGGTCATCTCTGATTGTTATTGCCTGCTGATATTCGAACTCGGCCCTTAAGCTCCTAATTTCATCAGCTAGTTCTTCCTCGCTAGGCCTAGAGGAGGATGGTTTTACCATATTCTGATCTTCATTATCATCATCCCTTAGGGATTCAGCTTCTTCAAATCTGCCAGGAGAATCATGAAAAGGATGCTCCTGAAACACCTCTGACCTTATTCTCAAACCATTACCCTGCTGTCTTTCATACACACTCTGGATTTCAGCCTCATTGTTTGAAAAATAAGGTACTGTCTTGTCTGAAGACCTTGGATTGTCCTGAATAAAATCATTTTTCTTGGGGCTAGGAGAACCATCTTGACTGGCTCGAACAGTCCCCTTTTTTCTATACATCATTTTTATGGGTAACTCTTCAAATAAAGGATTTTGTTGGGATCTTCTCCCCTGCATATAAGTTTCACTTTGACCGGTTGGGAGCTTACTTCGAAGTCGCCATCTATTAGTAGGAACTGTTTTCTTTTGTAAAACAGGGTTCTTTCACAAGGTCCCCAGTGGAGTCACCAATTTATGTTGGTGACTCGGATGGGCCACAAGATATAACCCTTTCTCAAATTTCCTTCCCCAATGGAGTCACCAATTTCTGTTGGTTTTTTCCCAGATTGGATGCTTATTCCCAGATTTCCCTACAAGGTAGCCATCAATGATCAACAAGATCTCTGGGCCAGGGGCCAACACTATAGGAGATAGACTCTATATTTTATCTCCTCTTCTTCTTCAGGCTCTGCAAAACCTAGGGGGGTTTTCCCTACTCAACATCCATGGGGATATGCATACAAAGGCTAGGATGCTGACAGAAAGCAGATAAGTCCTCCTGTAAGTAGACCAAAACTGCAAGATAAGAGCAAAGGGGCTGGCTTTGGGCCTATTTTCAGTTGTAGACAGAGGACTTGGATCCTAAAACTAATTCTAATGTCCTAATGGTTGTTTTAGAGTTTGATTTTGATTTTATGTTTGGATGCAAAGCTGGACATGGTTATAATACAAACACAATGCAAGATTGGTGCCTATCCAGGGCCTGGAGTCAGTAGACATACACCTGTGAATGATATGCATGAACAACTAAAACTGGATTTCAGGGGGATACATATGATACCTGCCTTACAGATATCTCCCAATACAAAGTGTTAAGCTATCCATCCTTATGGCATCCCTATTGCAGTATATCCTTCCCAATATTCAATCTGAAAATAGTTTAATCTACCCCTTGAGCAGAAGTTAAAAGATTAAACATTCAACACAAGAATTCTATGTTCTAGAATCTTAGACATTCCTTAAATATCTGGACTCAGAAGAAAGATACATGCAACACTGGAGATAGAATTAGCACAACACATGCAAACATAGCATTACTCATATAGGATAAACCATGAAATCAGTGGATTCATGCAAAAACATACCACAGGAGATACATAAACTCACAAGTTTTACTGCACAGAGCAACCAAATCAGCTGTATTACATTACAGAGCCAAAAATGTTTAGCTTTCAACAACCCCAAATGAGTAACACTTCTAGCTTAAAAACTAGCCAGAGGGAAGCGTACTCAGCATTTATTACATGGTTGACCAAAAATCCCGCTAGATACACAGTATCAAAAAAATGGCACTCAACGCACTGAATACAACAGGTAGGGGAGGAGACAAGAAGGGATCTTGAGCCATGAGCCGCCAGCCGTGGATGTACAACCTCAGTCGGGTACTAGATCCGTCCACACCACCGCCCATACTTTAGCAACAACTGCCATTAATGTCCATCCACCTCGCTGCCATCAGGAAAACATCAAACAGTGTATCGCAACTGTTTCCTGCCAAAACGCACTTCACCGCAGTTTTAAAATAATACAGGGAGATTAATCCCACATGCACGGTGCGGAGAGCCCCCTACCACTTTATACACATGGCCACATGCATAATAAGCATCGAGCGCTTTTGCCATGCTCGACCCACGATCCTTCGCACAAAGCCTATCGCCAAGACCCAAGCCATCAGCACACCCCACAATTCTCCCGCCGACCTCATTTGTCTCACCGACAGCCACACTACACTCCACTCCATCGGCCAGAGACAGACCATCAGCCTAGCAAGAAACCCCTCTACCAATAGAACAACTCTTGTCGATAACACATCGGCTCGCCACCTCTGTTAGTGTGACATACACCGTCGGAACAACCAAATCTCCCTAGCCGATGAAGAGTGCTACGCCGATGCCTGCATATGCAAACATCCTCCGAATGTTCAAAAATCATCCTGACGTCAGCATCATCATCTACACGACCACCCTCATTGGCACAACCTGATGCATAGGAGGAAGATCCTCCTACTTAGCCGATACCAAATGTCTGGCCGATGAACATCCTGATGACGTCACCATCATGTCCTGCTGACATCATTAGCATATCTACCTACTGCACACCTCCTCATATCTGGATGATGTCACCATCATATTCGCAACATCGGGGGATCTCTACAAGGTGACTAGTGTTAGAAATATGACCCCCCTCGGACCTTAATGACGTCACCACAAATCGGCATTAGGATGATATTCAGAAATATGATGATGATGACAACCCACCCCTAGAATATCATGATGATGATGCCCTCCTCTTCTTAATAAAATATGATGCTGCAGCTGAAAAATGTTGAGGGGGTCCAACACTTAGGAAATTTTGGATTTTAGAGAGGGGACCATGCCAAAAACCTTGAACATAAATTATTACCAATAGGCACCTTGACCTTCTATCGATGACCCTTTTCTCCTTTCATTTTCCTTTATCACTTTTGTATGTGCAAATCCAAATGCATATACAACATACAGGGCGGACGTCAGATGTTATAGAATGAACATAATTTCGGTTCGGGTCCGGCTTGCAAATATTTTCATTGCATATCTGAATGTATATTTTGTTTGTATGCTGAATATACAAACACAAACATACAAGCAGGGAATCTAATGAGAATATTCTAGATACATTCCTCCCCTGTATATTGAACATGTACAAACCCGTTTGCATAAGACTGCGGTAGGCCCCACCAAATGTATATCAGCCAATGTATATTTTCCTTTGTATATGACCCGATATACAAAGCGGGAATATTCCCTTCATCGGCCAGACCAACACCATCGGCCAAACACACACCGATGATGAACATTACACTGATGGCACATCACTACCACCAATTAGATCGCCAAGAAGCCTGTGAGGTCATGCCGATGGGCAAGAAGATATAGGGTTCAAATGAAGAAACCCTCTAAACATGAAAAATCAACCTCCAGGTCAAAATGAGTACCAACATGGAGAAAACACGACAAACAAGTGATGGAAGGATCCTATTGCTAGGTTCACCACTATCTCAGGCACATTATAGGCACACCTGATGGTTGGGCTTTGCCACAAAAACTGTCAAAGGCATGCTTAAGGGAGTATACACCAACCCTGCCTACTTGGAGGACTTTTAAAAATGACACGTTGTGCACTCTCCTTGAGAAATACACAATCTCCACCTCTATAGAGGGCTTAAAATAAAAGGATATGCACAATATCCTACCTCCATAGAGGTCTTAATGATTGCAATACAGAATAAAGATGTACACTCACACAGAGATACAACATCCTACCTCTGTAGAGGGCTTACAAACACACTTCGTTAGTACCCAAATCATCAAACAACTTACTTTATATATGCCCCCACCTTAAGGTGGTTGATATTGTGTACTGATATCGAGCACTTTAAGGGAGAGAAAACACACAAGGGAACACGAGCTCTCGCAAAGCCCATGCCCCCCAAAGGTGACATGTACTTTATGATTGCCAAATGGTCCCACAAACACACAATTTCCTCCAATAAAAAGTGTTAGCAACCACATAATCATGATAAAAAACAATGCATGTAATCATTCACATCAAGAGCTGAGGTTATACTATGGATTTAGTGACCAAGTATAGCCATGGGGTTATGCTGTAGAATTCTCAAAACCAAGTGTAACCAAGGAAAGATTCAAAGATAAACAAAGTGCACAGAGCATATGTATTGTTATGGTTTGTTAGTACGATAAGAAAACATCACAATATCACATGAAGTGATTCTACTAGCCAAGCGTTAGATAATATATATCAACTCCATTGTCATATATGAATTAGGTCCATTTTTGCTTACTTGTTGAAGGGACACTTGGTCCTTATCAATATTATTTGTTTTTCATCATCCGCTAGCTAGATAGAACCACTAGAGGAAGATAAACAATAAATCAAGAGAGGAGAAACAAGTGCCTTAGGGTCGTCTTGTAGGAAGGTGCTCACAAGTCACCAACCGCAATGCTATGCCCTTAGGACACAATACACAACAATGAAAATAAAGGAGAGGCAATATAGAAGAATAATGATAAAAATAGAAGAAGAGTCACAACAGAGGCGGTCTCCCAGTATCCTTAACCTTACAAGAGTATCAAGGGTCATCCTAGGAGGCCTAAACAACACATAACAGATCACGAGGGAAACATAACATAGGGTAGAGGGTTAGAAATACTTACATGTAAGAACAACTGAGCTAACAGTTGTCAACAAGCAAATCATCATCTTCCCAATCCCAAATATTAGAAGAAAGTGGGACATAAGGTACCATAGCCCAACTTTTGTTCTTGTTTTCAAGTTGTTCAGTGTTAATGTCTTCTTGGATTGATTCAATGTTAGGTGGAATGTTTTCTTGTTGATGTTCATTTTGTTGGGCAAAGGTTTGTCTTCTTCTCCTTCTTTCTCTGGCTTGTCGATTTCTTATTGTCTTGTTTCTTATATCTTCAAAAGTTTTGTCATGTTGTTCCATAGGTTTTTGCATGCTAGAAGAGGAAGCACCATGTTCAAATCTCATTTGTCTTGATGAATTATTTTATTCTTGATGACTCACTCTCGATCCTTGTAAGGATAGTAGGGGAGGAACCTCAGCATAGGTTCCTTTTCCTTTTGCCCTAGGAAGTTCTTCTAATGTGGGTTGTTCATCTATTATTGTTTCTTGCGCAGAAGGACCGACCATTCAATGTAATAGTTTTGCTTTATATTTTCTATATTCCAAGAAGTTAAAATCCATACATGGCTCTGGTTCCTGATTAGATTATTCCCAAAAGTAATCAAGGTTGAAGTTATGTTTTGTAACCAAAGGTTTATATCTATTGCGATGAACAGTATGCACTTGTCCATTCAAAGGGAATTTTACATAGTTATGAATCATTGAAGGGACAACTTTCATAGCCTCTAACCATGGGTGCCTTAATTTTATGTGAAAAGATCAAATAGAGGGACAACATCAAATAGTTGTTCTACAGATTTATCAAATATTGTGACCAATAAAGATATCTTCCTAGAAGTATTTATAAAGGTTCCCTTATGTGTCTTAATCATCATGCCAGAAGGATCATAGAAATCTTGTACCAAACCATGTGAATAAAGAAATTCCTTTGTTTCCATATTAGTCATGCAATTAGGATCTATAAGTGTTCCATCCACTAGATTTCCCATTATCTTTATAGTGATATAAAGAGGTCCTTCAGTTTCTCCAATTGTTCTATCTTGAGGTGTAAACACAAGTTCGGGTTCAGTGACCTTTCTTTTCATGTCAGGCCTAGGAAGGAACCTAGTGTTATTGTTGCAATTATAAGCCATGTGTATATGTTTTCAAACCAATGTAAAATGATATTTTAGAAGGTTTTCAAAAGTTATGCAAGGAACAAGTGCAAAACTATGTAAGAACATGCTCTAAAATGCTTGATTTTTCAACTTTTTTCTCAATTTTTCATTGTAAATGACAAAAAGGAAAGGTGTTGTGAATAATTTTATGAGGGGAAGAAAATAAAAAGCCTAATATCAACCCAATAATACAATAATATCTTTCACAACATGCCTATGATGCAATTCTAGAGAGACGATAAGGCCAAAATCTAGTGAAAATGTAAGGTTTTCAAACCCTAGACATGAAATTTTGCAAGAAAGATACTATGATGAAACACTACAGTTAGAAATTAGTCCTAAATGACTATTTCAAATAGTATTAAAATATAAATCAATATTTTAACTACAAACCCTAGCTAATGCATAATTAGGTTTTTTTATGAAAAATGCATAATTTCAAGCAATTTTTAACAAATTAAGCATGGAAATGAATTGCAAATGAATAATAAATGATGAATTTCTGTAATTCAAATCAGATCTAATAAAGATAATATAAATTAAATGAAATTAGATGCAAATTAGTCAAATTATTTGAAAATGCAAGCCTAAAATGGTAATTTTGTCAAATTTTTCAAAATTTTCAATTTCTTTTTTTTTTGTAATTTTTTAAATGCAATAAGATGAAAACTAAATGAATGAATGAATGAAATGTAAATCTGAAGTACAACACTCAGCAAGGTGCAAAATTTATTAAAAACATGGGTTCACCAAAATGTTTAGGAGAAAAAGAAGGGTGTGTTTTGTTTCTTTCAAGGGTAAAATCCTCCTTTCACTCTTAACATTCAAGGACATAAATCAAGTGAAGCCACAATATCTTGCAAGAGTGATCTACTACAGATTTAGTGTCCTTTAGAATGAAGAGGATACTTGGAATTTGCTAAGTACTTGATTAATTAAAGTCCAATTATGCTCAAAACCCTAGTTTCTTGAAATCGTAAACAAATAGACAAATCATGACAAATGCTTGCATGCAGAGATATCAAATGACATTCAAATACATACCAGATTTTAGGATTTCAGATGTAGAGTAGCCAAAGACTAATGAGCAGGTGCCTAAGTCCAAGGTATCAGTTTTTGTTAGGATCTGGGAAGGTTGTCTGCAACTTGTTTTTGTTGTTCCAGAGATTTTGTTGTTTTGGGATCTAGAGGACTAATGAGCAGGTGTCCTAGTCCAAGTCCTACTTTTCTACTTTCCTCTACACTTCCAACACTCTACTATGCTTCCCTACAACTCCACTTCTTCCACTTTCGCAACCTATAACCTGCAATCACAAAAAAAGGGGTTGGGGGTTGTGGTGTTTAGAGGCTTGCCTCAGTCAAGCCCCAGAGAGACATTCAAGTCTTCTAAACATTGTTGTCAGATAAAGAGTGTGTATCCCTATAGGATAGAGGCAAAATCCAAATGATAAATGATTGTGATCACAAATAAATGTCACCTTGGAGGTGTAGATCTCACATAGATGAAGATTCTTCAACACATGAGATGATGAAGCCAAATCTACATAACAAACATAATAAAAAGGCAAGTCTACTCTGCAACAATGAATATATTGAATGCTCTAAAATCATAACTACACCAAACATTCATAATCATCTTCTCTAGTTTACAAATGAATCACTAAACATGCTTATATATGCATCTAAACTCATTCTCGCTAAGAATTTCATAATTCAAGCTTGAGGTGTCTACATAGGACCTACTAACAATCATACAACCAACACTTAGATTTAGGTCCTAACCTAAAATATGGCAAGACTAGGGTGCGGGTACCCAAGTCCTCCCTCCCTATTTTATTTAGGATTTAGCTTAAGTGCATCCCCTAGGTCCTATTTGCCATAAAACTTAGGGGTTTTCTCATCAAGAGTCAACATTAACATGCAAGATTATCTAAACACATTCTAAAGGACCTAAGAGCTGAACATAGGAGGGAAAATGACCTAGGGAGACATTTTTTGATGGAACAGGTTGATGATAGTGAACTTATAATCTTGGAGCAAAGGGCATTTAAAGCATTCATTGTGTTATTGTTGCAGATTTGTGTTTGTATTGTATGTGTTGTAGATTTGGAATAATCATGAATTTCCTTATGAGTTGAAGGATCTTTATTCTTCTAAGTACTTCACCTTCGAGGTGACATCATTGTTATTTGAGTCATTTCATCATTGGTTTGTCTTTAGCCTCTGGCTTGCAAGGACACATTCTCTCTCTCTAACAATGGTGTTGGGAAGCTTGAATGCTATCCTGGGATTTGACTAAGGCAAATCCCTAAACACCACAACCCCCAAACCCATTTTCTTCTTGTGTGCAGTTTACAAGTGCAAAGTCTAAAGATGTGAAGGTACAGGAATGTTGTGTAAGGGAAAGGGTTTCAGGATCTGAAAGCATTTCCTGAAGATTCCTTTATGGAAGACTTGGGCGCATGCCCCAAAGTCCTCCTACTCAAATAGACTCTAAATCCGACATCAGGACACTCTCTACAATATTTCTCTAGTTCTAAGTTTCTAAAGATTCTAATTTCTAGGATTTGGGT
The DNA here is from genome assembly GCA_027924645.1 of Cunninghamia lanceolata. Taxonomy (NCBI): domain Eukaryota; kingdom Viridiplantae; phylum Streptophyta; class Pinopsida; order Cupressales; family Cupressaceae; genus Cunninghamia; species Cunninghamia lanceolata. Next base: position 2,946,394 of record BSBN01000467.1, on the reverse strand, counting down.
GCCCACCCCATAGTCCTCCAATTGTTTAGCTTCCATGGGGTAGATTCTGATATCTCTCTGACCACCTTTGTACATTTGGTTTTTAGGTTTTAGTCGTCTTCTATCTGTTACAAGCTGATTATCTTATAACTAGGGTTTTATGCGTACTTGACCTAGGGTTTGATAAATGGCTTGGTTAAATCATATCTTTTCATAGCACTCTTGAGAACAAAATCTATAGTTGAGTCCTCCTCCCTTTGGTAGTGACTTGGCTTGGTTTTGTCCTTGAATGTTATTGTGGAAGAGGGTTTGATTTTCATTCACCCCCTTTTTAACACTTAACATTTTTGTGAACCCATAGCATTGAGCATTTGCATATTGCTAAGTGTTGAATTTGGATCTTGCATTAATCATATAATACTTATCATTATTCATTGAAAAATCTTGCATAAATTTGAAAAAAGTGAAAAAAAAGCATTCTAGGCTTGCATAAAGGCATAGTTTTGCATTATTTCCATTGCATATCATTGGAAACATTTGATTTTTTTATTTTTACATCAGATCTTATCCATATTACAAAAATTGATCATTTCATGATATTACATCTTGCACCTATTGGAGCAAACTCTTAAAAAACAATCACATTGCCTTGTTGTGCAGCACTTTTCACATCACACTTACTTTTTTTGTAGTGAAATTAGTGTGTTTTTTATTATCAAAAACCTGATTTCCTCAAACTAGTGCCTTGGTGTGCAACAGTCTCACATACATAGCCTCTAATCAACATAAGGGTGGTATGGTTCCTCCTTGAGTTAATAAGAAAAGAAAGGCTCCTGAACCTGTATCCTCATTCACACCACATGAGGTCACAAGTAGAGATATTGACGGCCCTCTCTACATTACAACATGTATATGTGGGAATCCTACAAGAGGAGTCCTTATCGATCCTAATTGTATAACGAATATGATAACTGAAGAATTATTATACATGCATGATTTGGTGCAAGACACTTATGAACCTACACATCTAATGACTAGTATAGATATCTTAAATACATCTATCTAAAACAATGCCGAGAGATATCAATTTGAAGCTATTTTATTTACTTCACATTAGAACAATTTTATTTATTTCTAACAATTACAACCCTTTTCTTTCATTTAATAATACAAAGCAATGTTCCATTTTCTAACATTTTTTTGAGAAAATTGCAGCCCTTTCTTTCATTTAAAAATACAAAGTAATGTTTTGATTTTCTAACAGTTTTTTGAGTTTTATTTTCTTTCATGCTAATGCTAGTGTTGATAATGGCATATCTTTATTTTACCTCTTATTTTAGAAATATTATGTTTATTATTAAATATCAATATTAAATGCCAAGAGATATTAATTTGAAGTTATTTTATTTTACTTCAAATTGAAATCTGTTGACATTTTTTCTTCACTCAACCATATGTCCATCAATTTATCAACTATAATTAACAAATTAAAAAATCTCAAATTAAGAAATCAAAATATTTTCTTTTTAAATGCCAAGAGATATTAATTTGAAGTTATTTTATTTACTTTTGAAGTTATTTTATTTACTTTAAGTTATTTTATTTTACTTCAAATTGATATTTATTGACATTTTTTTCTTCACTCAACCCTATGTCCACCATTAGTTTCTCAACTATAATTAACAAATTAAAAAAAACTCAAATTAAGAAATCAAAATATTTTCTTTCTTGACCCATTAATTTTATCTTATTTTGGATTTATGTTATATTTATTACTAAATATTAATAATTTGACATGTAAATGGTTCTCAATTTTAAGGTAAAAGGTAATAATCTTTTTAACACACTCACGCCATTACACTCCACCCCTTGCTACCATTGTAGAATGCCTCTCAACATTAATCAAGGTACATAATGGATATTTCCTCCTAGCTATTGGGAAGATTACATTATAGATTAAACCAATGGAAAAATCCCTTGAACAACCCTTTGTCATCATTCCTACTTCAGACCTATTTCGTGTGAAATTAGGCCATCCATGGCTTAAGTCCATGAAAGCGGTCCCTTCTACAATTCATAAATGCTTAAAATTATTGAAGATAAGAAAGTTAGGATGACATAAAAACATTAAATAAAGTAAATAAACACAAGATTTATACCTTGCAATGCATCCTAGTTCCTCTCTCCTTGATAAGGTAGAGGACTTTGCACCCTTAAGCCCTAGCTTCACCCAAACTAGTGATTACAATGAGAAATTCTCCTAGTTGTCAATGCAAACTTCACTATAACTTAGGTAAGATGGAGATGATTGAGGAAATTTTGGCATAATATGATTACTCTAAAATTGGCTGATGAAATGTCTTGTGGAGGCTTGCATTTATAGGAAAATTAGAGGGGATTTTGATCCAACTATGGAGATTGATTGTGAGATGGAGAGCTAGGATTTGATCAACAAAATTGGATGGTGGAGAATAAAAATGAATCTTTTATTCATTTTGAGGACTTAACATTAAATGTTATTTAGATGTGTGAGGAAATTTAAAATTAATTTCCTTGGGATGAGATGAAATTAAAAATTTTATTTTATGTGGAAGTGTGAAGGTCATAGGACACATGTACATTTTAGGCTCTTACATTTGTAAGCTAAAAATGTGGAAGATGTTTTATTATGAAAATGGAAAAAATGAGTTGGAGGGTTTATGTATTTTTTGCAATTTTTAATTTGTGGGTGTGGGAGAAGGTGTTAAACATGACTTAACCAAGTTAATCAATGTAATTAACTTAGTTAATGTGGTTGGATAAAACTAATGAATGAGGTAATTAGGGTTTAGGATTAATTGAATAATGATTTATTTAATTAATCTAGGTCTAGGGGTCATGTACGCTAGGATATCTAATTAAATAATAGTTATTTAATCAACTAGGTTAGGGGTAGGCTAATTAGTAGGCTTGATTAATCAGACAAGTATAATTTATCTAATTAATTGGGTTTAATGAGATGGATATATTAACCAAATAAATATTTGCATATTTATTCAATTATTTAGGAAGATGTTAGTAAGGTGTGACTATTGAATTAATTAAACTAATTCAATTTTAGGGTTAATTGATGAAGGATGGATGAATGGTTCAGGTGTCGGATGAGGTAATTATCTAAATAATAATTTCATTAATTAATTAGATGAATAATTAGTATTGTGGATGATGTCGAAGGGTGGTTAGAGGGGTTGAGACATTTTTACGTGTCAACATTTGCCCCTCTTTGACATGTCATCATGACCTAGTAGGGATATGGTGTCAAGTCAAAGAATTTACCCCAACTACCGGGAAGGAATGAAATGGGTGAGGGATGCCCTCTTGAGAGGTTAGGAGAAAAATATTTTTTTCATATGATCTCTTGAAAGGAGGAAATGGTGGTGAAAAATAGATAGAGTGTGAAAAATCAAGTGGACTAGAAGAAAAATAGGTGAAAATGGTTATGTTTTGCACCTTGGGGAGAGAAAAAGGTGATGGGGGATGACATGGCTTTCTATAAATAGAAAGTGTGAGCCCAAAGTGCCACATTTGTACACATTGAGTTGATTGGATGAGAGGAGATAGAAGACAAGATGGTGCAACCACCTTTCTTAGGCTACGATCATCAATCTGAGTGAGTCCACACTTACATGAGGTCACCCCTAGCTGGCGCCCAGGTATGTCAGTCAACCTTGACTTTGTCAACTTCAGGTTTCAGGATATTTATTGCATTGGGAAATAGGTAGTTAGGATGATTTTACCCTTTTTGTGTTTGCAGTGATTGGAGTTATTGTGATGTCAGATCAACATACACAGGGCTTCTCAGTTGGTTGGGGTGGGTTATAAAGTAGATGATTCAACATGGGACCATGTATGTGTGGGGGCCTTGTATGTTGGGCCAATTATATCATGAGATGCACACTGTAATGCCCTGTCATGAAACCCTAGGGAACAACTCAACTATGCTATGCAAAAGGAATTTTTTTTTAAATGAGAGAAATAACAAAGTAGTGTTTAACATATTTATACATATCGTTAAACTAAGCATTATCCTCTAAGAATTCCATGTCTGTATTACTAATTATTAACATGATCTAACTAACAACCATAGTTCATTCTAAATCTAATTGCATCAAATGAATTAACACATACATTTACTTCATAATATAACATCAAATGAGTAAACATCAAGGTCCTATATAAAGTATTACAAGTATAAATACAATTTCCTTTACAAGAAGGAGTAGGCATTTACTTTAATACAATATCTCTTTTATGATTACATTGGGATACATACATTATGATTTAACTGATACATAGGCTAGTACATGAGCATACAATTAACTGTCTCCTCAATTGGTAAAAGATCTGGAATCTATCACATGAGATACATCCTTCTTGCACATGAACAATGGCAAGGGAAAAACCAATGGAAATAAAAGCCCAACCACCCAACCATGTGGAACCCTAAGGTCCACCCCCTGTGCTAGGAGATAACATAAGGTCTCACTACAACAACTAGTCAGGTAGATAGTAAACTATAAGGAACAAGGACTACACATGACTACAACAACACAGGTCAATAACAAAAGCAACTCAATCATCACTTCCAAAGGCAATCCACACAACAAATAGGGAGAGCACAACTAGGGAATGCTAGACTATAGTAGGGAGGAGTGTCATCACATAGCTTGTCATGGGTTATCCTGGTAGGATTTCCTAGGCCTCAGCCCCCATCTTGGGTTGTCTTAATAGCCTCTCCTGACCCCAGCCCCCATACAAATTCATGCAAAATCAACATACCTTTTATGAGGACAAGGTAGTTGATCTTGCCATTCTAGGTCTTCTCATCTCATCTCAAGCCTAAATGAGCACTTGAGCCATGATTGAGGCATCCACTTATCTTGTTAAATGTGATTAACTACTCAACCCCTTAATTCATTAATTAGGTTATCACTGAGTTAAGAGACTCCCACATGGGTTGTCCTAGATGCCACTTTGGGCTCTGGCCCCCATTGAGATCCACTCCCCTACCTGCATCTAGAAGACCCTACTCATCAAGTAAGATAGTTTCCATCGTAACGACAAGTATACATAAAACAAAGCACGGTATTAACCTTCTTGCATTCCAACTTAATCACAAGGGAAAATCCATAATACATTACCCCTAACTTCCAAGTGAAGCAAGCCATAAACAACATGCTCCTTTTTACAATTACTAATGTCTTCCCATTACAAAATCCAACACAATATCTTATTACATGCTCAATACAAATAATAAACCACATTATCCAAGAAGGACTTTATGACCACACCATGATGTAGTTCCAACATAACCTAACATAAACATGAAATCAAGACATCATAACCTATGCCTCTAGAAACTAAACCTCACCAACATGACCCTATTATGACCACTGATACCACTTCCACACATTCCATTTACCTTATACAATTCCACTCGTAATCAACTAATTTCTAAAACAAACTTATAAATCAAATCTTAAATACATTGTTAACAAACTTAATTCCAAACCTACTTATCAAATTTCTACTAATCATTCGTAATAAAATCAATACTAATTAAAATTTATCAACATCTAAATCTATAAACGTATCAATTTTCATTGAATCAAATTAAAATAAATACATTAGATCAATTCAATCTAAATCACTAATTTTCTTTATCCTAATCCTTTTCATTATATATATAGATCAATAATCAATTGATCTAATCAAATGACTTTCAATAACTTAATCTAAATAATTCGATTATCTTAACTATACTATTTAATTTTTAAATTGACTAACCTTTAGACTCTAATATCCATTAACTAGAAATATAAATTCATTCAAGCATTAATGTGTTTTAAATTATTCTGAAACAACATGCATAAATAGAATGCAATCCTTATTATAGACATGAGATATGTTAAGAATATAAATTATGATAAATGCATGGCATGAGTAATGAAGGAATAGTGGATGAATTTATTTAGACACTGACAAGCTTGATTGCCTTAGCAGATTTGTTGAAGAGGTTTTAGAAACTTTCAGTAAATGCGAATGGCAGGCTTAAACCAGATCGGCAACCTTTGCTAGCATCCTAATAGCCTTTGCCAAAATGGGAGCTTTGGAACGGGTAAGGACATCCTTCAAATCATAACGATGGAGGGATTCTTATTAGATATAATTGTTGGAACTGCTTAGGTAATACTTTTGACAAATGCCTCAAAGGGTCGGCATCTCATGGATATCAACGATTGTAGGATCAGCACAAAAATGAATTTGTTGAGAAGGCTTTAGAAGCTACCAGCAATGCAAAATGTGAAAGCATAGACAGGGCATGTAGACTGATTGATAGAATAACTCAAAGAGAGTCATATGATGGAAATAAATGATCATAGGATATGCACAGAATGAATTTGTTGAAAATTTTCAAAGAAACGTAGTTTGAAAATATAGAGTTATTGGCGACGCAACTAACTATTTTAACAGAGATGAAACAGGTGAGAGGTAGATAGTCACAAAATATTCATATCTCCAAAATAAAAAACTGGGTAAGGTTGATTTTTGGATATGATTTAGATAACTAGGTCATCCACTATATATAAAAATTCTAGAGGAACCCAGTTCATAAAAATAAAGTTATGGCTAACGTAATAGACTGCTAAAACAAAGACGAAATGGGTGAGAGATAGACAGTCACAAAATATTCATATCTCCAAAATGACAACTGGGTAAGGCTAATTTTCAAATATGATTTAGATAACTAGGTCATGCACCATATATAAAAATTCTAGAGGAACCCAATTCATAAAAATAAAGTTATGGCTAACGGAACAGACTGGGTTCAGAATATGTAGAAGAGAATTCACAGAATAATATAAAGCTTGCATATTACAAATTCATTACACTAAATCTAATGCAACAATAAATCAGTTTCATATCTCAGTCCATACCTAGAATATTACTTCTATCACATCTTCACAAAATTTCCCAGCTCGTATCCCTTTTCCCCAAGTCTTTTCTTCTCCAAGCTATGGTTTATGGTGCCAAAAGAAAAAAATGAAAACTTCCTGAGAGAGAGAGAGAGAGAGAGAGAGAGAGAGAGAGAGATCCTGAAAACATAAAACATATTCTGCCATTTTTTTTTAAATGCATGCTTCTTCCCCAAATTATGTCTTGAGATTTCAAAAGAAAGTTGAGCATGCATAGCCACCCCCATAATTTCTTTCAGAAGATGCTCCTTATTAAAGGCAATAAATTCCCCCTTTATTACTTTCTTACAATTTGCTATTTTTAACCAGACAATAATTTTTGTCTGCTTTTATTTATTTTAGAATTTGCTATATATATTAGTTTTTATGACAACTCATAAATTATCATTATTTATTGATCTTAGATTACAATATAGTATATTTTATGACAACACACAATTATTATAAATTTATTTTTATGGACACTTAACAAAATATTACTTGTTTATAAATTATTTTTCATATTAATATTATCAATTAAATTCCCATTTTAAAAACACTTTATTTACCTCATTAATATTATTATTTATTATCATAGTGCCCACTAGACTAAATAATTATATTTTAATGAAGCAATTAACCAAAACATAATCAAACAATCACTACCTAATAAATCAAATGTCAAACAATACCTAACGATAAAACATGATCAAACAACAATGACTTACAATCATGCCCATCCTGACCTTACTGACAAGATACAAGACTAGATACTCATCCTTTTCAAGGATGGTGACAAAGCTAGGGGACCATATGTTATCTCCATTCAACAGTTCCATTAGTTTTAAGGCATGCTTAGACCTGTCAATTTAGGTGGAGTTGTTGCTTGATACCTGCAACCTGTAGCAACCAAAATTAGTCAAACATATAGTTGTATATATAATCATATAGTCAAATACAATGTGGAAGAGAATCACAGCATAGCAGGGTACTCATGCATGAGTAATGTGACACTGTCTGTTTCACCAACACATCAAACACATAATCACAACACACATAGCAATCAGTTACTAAACAACTAAATAAGAACCATCATCAAATAATTGCATAATACACATAATAAGATTGATCCACACAAAACATCACAACATAACATCCTATGATACAGAATCAGTCACATAAAAATTAATTCTAACATATGACAATCATAGTAAGATCAACATCATAATTACATGAATGTAAACAATGTCAGAGCATATGAGTTGTCAGTGTCGCAACAAGGATTATCAATAAAACATACTAACTTCATCTTCAGGCTCCTTAGTCTGACCACCTGCACATCCAAGGTGAGAATGGAGGGGCACTACACACACAGTTGTATATCATTTGGATAGTGCTCTATCTACCAGAGTGACACTATTGCATGTGTGGGCCTTTGAGCACATTGGCATTACGCAGCCTCGGGCAACTTTACATCAAGCTTAGCTTGAGGCATATGTGTTCTTGTACCGACCGCCTCTTATGTATTCATATGTTGGATAGTTGCGGTACTAACATAAGATTTTGGATGACCTAGACTTCATTATCTAGCATCCATATAGGCGTAGAGGTCTAGGTAGATGACCATATTCATATGCCCTTTACATTTCAATCGCACTATTTGATGGGCCGAGGGGAGCATACTATTGACAAGTGTGATGGGTAAAAGTAGGATAATCAAATGAATAATAAAACCCAAAACATCAATGGAAGGTGCAGATAAAAAGATTTAAAATAAGAGAAAGATGATACTTACAACCTTCTTACCTTGCGATTTCCATTGTTTGTCTATTCTTTCTTGATCTTTCGGTGATGAAGATGGCCCTCAGGAAGCTTACTTCCTTGCTTCGATTCCTCAAGACGACAAGAAGAAACAGTTCAGATACTTGTTGTGTTGAAGATGAGCTTCAACACAATATGGAATGGATGATAAATGGTGAATGTGAAAGTGGGGTGCCAATGGTGCACTATGGTTTTTGCAGCATAAGTTTACTCGAAAGTTGGATATGTGAAATAGAAGAAGAGGGTTGTATTTATAGAGTTGTGTGAGAGAGGATCAATGGTGGAAAAAAATAAGAAGATCAACAAAGGAGAATGTTCGAGAGAATGTGCATGAATAGAAGAAGGACATGTGTCATTCAAAAAGATGCTTTGTTGAGTTAACTGCTTTCTTGATGAGGATGAGTTTTTATTTCTTAAATTAGAATATATTTTTCTAATTTAAGAGTTTTGTTGATAGCTTTAAATCAGTTAACTCAGCTTTTGCTTTTGCATGACAAGAAAATTTATTTTTACAAGATATTGAAGATTTTTTAGAAGATAAGAAAGCATAATTAAATAAATAAATTTATTTAATTACTTGTAGATAATTTGGAAGAATAAATAAAATATTTAAATATATTTTATTTTTGGAGATTTAATTTAAATAAATTTGCATTTTATTTAAATTTGGAAGAATGAAAGATTTAATTAAATAATTAAAATTATTTAATTATTTAGAAGAATAAAGTTGATATGGATGAAATTAATTAAATAAATGTAATTTATTTAATTAAATGGGAGACAATGAATCAAATAAATAAAATCATTTGTTTATTTATTGATAGAGGAATATCTAGATGAAATAAATATTTAAAATATTTATTTGGGTAGAGTCATGTCATTTTTAGGTATATACATTTTGCCCCTCTTTGATGCAATGTGTTTTATCACATTGTTTCAAAGAATAAGAATTTTTAACAATGATACATGCCCCGGTTCACCTCAGTTTGCCCCTGGTACAAGTTTAACGACAGGATGCCCCCTTGGGAGATTGGATAGAAAGATGGCAGAAAGCGTGAGACAGACAATCTCACGAAGAAGAAGGTGAAAAGCAGGTTAGGATGGAGAAAAATATGACATGGTTCAGAGGAACAAGCATGGGAAGTAGTCACAGTTGTCACACAGTCAGTTATGGTTCACTTGCTATATATAGGAGTTGGGTCCACAAGTCCTATTCATTTGTACACTTGTCCTTAGTTGATTGGTCTTTGAGAGCTTATGAGAGTATGGGAGCTAGAGTAGTCGACAAAGAGATGGATATTCAGCATGAGGAGCACAGGTTTGAGCAAGTCTGATGGTTTGATCGGCTAGCCGAGGTAGGACCACCGGCATGTAGTTCATCAAAACTCGCTAAAAGTCATTTATTAGGTCAATAAATGCTTAGGAAAAAAGCTAGGACAGATGCGCCAAACTACAGTTTGGTGCATATGCGCTCTGAAATGGCGCATATGCTTTGAAGTTGCACATCTGATAGATCTTACAGCGCATATGATAGATGTGCGCATATAGGCTGAGAATTGGCGCATCCATTATGGAACTGCGCATGTGACACAAGAAGAGGTACATGTGCTAGAATAACGCATACATGTCAAGGATTGGCGCATTCACTATGAAGCGGCGCATATGATATGGATCAATGCATTTGCCACCTAGATCGGTGCATTTGCACTAGGATAATCAGTTGACTTAACAAAATTAACCCAATTGGCACCTTGACCAATGCGTCAATTGATAAGAGATCTCTGAGATTGCTGAGAATCTAGTCAAGAGATGATATGTTGTTTTGATTAATTTGATATGTTAAGTCAATGATAGGATAGTTTGATTGTTTTCAGTAGGTTTTCTTGGATATGGATTTCTTTGATGCTATGCTTTCCTTGGTTGTAGGAGGATATCTGGGATACCTTGATGTCACGAGAGCAGTTCCCTTTGCCATTGTTGCAGCAGTATATGTTGATAGAGATGGACCGCGAGGCTCTTGGTGCTATGGGTTTGCATTACATTTGTTTCATACCTAAGGTTCGCACGAACTGTGGGTTGTTGACTACGGCGGTGGAGTGATTCCACAACAAGGATGGGACATTCCATCTATCGACTGGGGAGATAGTGATCACTCTAGAGGACATGTATAGGATTCTGTACCTCCCTATTCAGGGAGAGTTGGTAGAGTACGAGTCATAGCGTGATGCTGGATTGGCTGAGTGCAGATGCATTTTTGATGACCCAGAGTTAGTTGAGCAGGTGATTTCATGGCAGGACATTCATAACTGCTATGACTACTTCCCAGGGATCGGGACTAATCGGTGGCGTAGTATGTCCCAATAGGAGGTCACACAGGTTCCTGACTGGTTGGGGGAAGGTACTGGAGAGTATGATTACCGATGGGACTTGGTATGCGTGGGGTGTGTGCATGTTAGCACACTTGTACAGGGATATGTACCAGGTTGTGTATCATAGAGGAGCCAATTTTTTCAACAAGTGTGTCTCCTTTATAGTTTTTTTTGTGGGAGCACATAGCTATCATGCAGCCAATATGTCTTTTTCATAGGCAGAGGGGTGAGCCCTATAGCTATGGTTCTGAAGGCGTGATTTCCTAGTACAAGCTGGGGAAGCTCGAGTATTGGAGACATGCATTGGATAATGTGGATCTAGTTATCTGGCACCCATACCTAGACTGTGAGGTATGGGAGGATGAGGCTGATGAGTTGCCTTACTATTTCTAGACTCAGTGGCTTATTGCAAGATGAGGTACATATTAGAGCGGCAGATTGTTAGTAGGGTACTGAGGCAGTTTGGTAGAGTGCAAGGTAGGCCATAGGGGCATACACGATTCATGAGGACCCATGCAGAGAGATATAGGTGGGGTCCTATGGCATCATACGAGGAGGCTTTGGCAGACTTTTGTCAGATTCTCCATGCAGCTTGGCCCATGAGGAGGGATATAGTAGATGCAGGCATGACACCTAATTATGAGGAGTGGTTCGTGGCTCATCCATTCCCTAGATATTCAAGACCTGGAGAGTTGGCTCCTCGGATAGATGAGGAGGATTCAAATGACGAGGGTGGAGCCAGTAGGAGGAGGAGACAGAGGGGGGGAGAGGAGGTTAGGGAGATGATGGTGGAGATGGAGGAGAAGGAGGAGATAGAGGAGGAGATGGAGGAGGAGGGGGTAGACTGAGATAGAGGAGGAGGTCTAGGGAGGGACCTTCAGGTTAGCAGTTGGTTGCACAACCACAGGCTACAGGATAGGTGCAGGTGCCAGTATAGTAGGTGGCACCATAGAGGCAGATGTCACCACCACAATAGGTGGTGTAGCAGTAGGTGCAGGGGTAGGTGCCAACATAACAGGTGGCACAGGGACAGGCAGGGTAGGCTCCTCAGCCTGACTTACAGCAGCAGGCCATTGTTACTTTATAGGATCAGATTAGGTAGTTGAGGGCCCACCTGAGAGTAGTGGAGTCTCATAGAGAGGTAGATCCAAGATGGATATTGGAGATATCTAGAGAGCGAGACACAACCTTGGCTAGTGTGCGGGTGATGAGAGCATAGAGAGAGATGCAGTAGTGGTAGCCCTGGGTACAGATGGTACTTTGAACTTTTTGGTTGCACAGGTGCAACAGGCATAGACACAGCTGGCCCAGGTACAGGGTGAGCTTGCCAGAGTGCAAGCTCAGACGTAGTATTACAAAGGGTTATACCATGGGGCAGTGTCAGTGGACTAGCATGCGCCTAGTTACAAGAGTCAGTTTGTGGCATCACAGAGAGCAGGTGGATCCTTATATGTGGCATCAATGAGAGGCCCACAACAGTCAGGGGGTGACAAAGATGAGAGTAGTGCAAGGAGCGGTGTTCCATGATTTCAGGGTTAGACAACTTTCTAACACTTGTACCAATTTTTGGCTTGATGTACCTAATGGTTGAGATAGCATGTTATGTATTATTTTACCCTAAGACATGTATCACTATCTTGTTGTACTTTGTATACATTTTATGATACGACTCTGAGAGATGGAGAGATATTTTGATATATTGTACATTTGGACATGTTTTGATGCTTTATATGATGATGCAGTTATTGATGTTCTATATGCATATGTTCTATGTTTATGGATGCAATCTATCTTATGATGCTTTGTATATGTGATGCATACTAGATGGATTAGGATGATATGAAATGCTAATTCAAAATTTGAAATGTTATTGATATGATTATGCAGCTCTATATGTGTTTGTCTATGTTTTTGATTTTTTGATATGATATGCGGATGCAAATGTATGTGGATGACCTAATGCACATATCATGTATGCAAATGATTTAATCATGTGAATGACTATCTCATGCAATATGATATGTTACTTATGCTATGTTTTTGATATGTCCAAATGTACTCAATCGATACAGAGATGATATAGATAGGCTGAAGAGAAGAAATGAAGAAATACAAGCTTTCATTTGATATACTGCAGGATTTTCTTATTGCATGGTTGATATGGATTTCTAGATATGGAATGGATGTGGATTGTCATCTTGATATTGCAAGTATTTTGCTTTCATCATTGGGCACTTTTTGTTTCTTTTCTCTTTTTGAAATGTTGTAAGAAAATACAAGCATCTAGGTATAATTAGACCGAGATGACCCAAGTATTCCTTACATGGATTTTGATATAGCAAGTTGATACAAGCATCTAGTCAAACTTGAATCTAGATGACTTGAGTACTTCTTGTGTTTCAACAGACAAGGATTGCCCCTTTTCATGTTCAAACCTCTGAAATCCTCGATGATCTTTGGTTGATCATGTTGTTAGACAAAAGTCATCACATTACTAAAGTTTTATCCACAAACAACAGACAAAGAAAAAGATTATGCCCCCATCATAGCATCTCTAGCTTTTGGTATCCTTGAGTAGCATAGGAAGACATAATGACAAAAAATCAAGACCTTGTAAGTTAACCTGATTCACAAAACATTCTTGCATTAGATGTGTCTTTTTGCCATAATTGATATAGAATTAGCTTGAGTGTTTTGGTACGGTGTTCTTCTTTGTTTTGGACAGGTTGATGTTATGTGTCAAGATTTTTTCTTTTGGGAAGCTTGCTTTACTGTGTGCGCTTGTCTAATGAAGGGTATCACCATCCTTATTGGTATCCTCTTAGAATATGTGGCATTCAAGAATCCAAATCCACAACCAAGTCGAGGAGTTGCCCCCAGTTGAGACAAAGGATCAACTTATTATGGGTGATAGGACAAACAGACATGGAGAGATGAACCCTAAGGGACTAACCTAGTGCCTTGGGGGCTCATTACTAAATGGCCTTGCCTACGTAAGGATGCAAAGGCAATGTACTTTGGGTTAACCTAATGGACCTAAGCCTAGGCAATGGCAAAGATGTAGAAATGGTCATGGATAATAGGATAGATGACACTCAAATGAATGGAGAGGAAAGAAAGGGAGTGGAGTGGAGCAGAATGGAGCCTCGGGGGCACATTAAGAATGGTCTTGCCTACGTGATAGATCAAAGGCGACGTATCTTGACAATGGTTCAAAGGATAGGTTCAAGATGAACGATATGATGGACACAAGAGACATGAGGCAATAACAGATGGAGGAAGTAGTTTGTCACATATAGTGTCTGTTTACCAGGTTTTCACCACTTGCTTTTATTTGCACAAAAGCTAAAAGTACACATAACACCTGTTTGCCAGGTTTTCACCATAGGATGATTTTTTTGTTATTTTCTTTTTTTTTTTTGTTTGTTTTTTATCACTTTTTCAATTTTTTCAATTTTGTTGTGTCTTTGATCATTTTTTCATTTTTTTTTATTTTTTCAGGATTCCCTTGCATTAGGGTTTAGGTGTAGAACTTGTGAAGATGCATGTTGTTGATAGGATCATCAAATAATTTACCTTCAAATGTAGGCAATTGATATGCTCCTGACCCATAGGCTGCAATGATGACATAGGGACCAAGTAAGCTGGGTTCGAACTTGCCTTTCTTCTCTCGATCTTGCTAATTTTTAGGATTTTCTATGAGGAATAGATCACCCTCTTGGAAGACTTGGGGCTTTACCCTATGGTTATAGCTTCTAGACATTCGTTGTTCATAAGATTTTAGGTGGTTAAAGGTCTATTGCCTTCTCTCTTCAAACAATTCTAACTCTTGAAGTCTTGACACTCTGTACTCTTCATTAGATATGAGGCCTTTTAAAGAAACTCGCAAGGATGGGATCTCAACTTCAATGGTCAAGATAGCTTTAGATCCATAGACCAGGGAGTATGGTGTTATACCTATGGGTGTCTGGATGCTTGTACAATATGCCCACAGTATTGGATTTAATTGGACATGCCAATCACTACCAACATCATTGACAGTCTTCTTTAGGATTTTCAAGATGGTTTTATTTGATGCCTTTGCGTGGCCATTGCCTTGGGGCTAGTAGGGGGTAGAAAAGTGGTGCTGGATATGGAATTTATCACATAGTTCCTTGACATCCTAATTTTGAAAGGTCATCCATTATCCGTGACAATGGATGAAAGGATACCATAGCAACAAATGATATAGTTCAAGATAAAGGAGGCAATTTGCTTGCCTATGATATTGGCTAAGGGCATGGCTTCAATCCACTTTGTAAAGTACTCAGTGGCGGTGATTATGAATTTATGGCCGCTGGATGAAGAATGGTGAATCTTGCCCACTAAGTTGAGTCTCCATTGACAGAAAGGCCAAGGAGTCGTTAATGGCTACAGCTCCTATGATGGTGCATGTATCAGGTTCCCATGGATTTGGCATTTCTTGCACTTCTTTAAAAAATGATAGGAATCTTGTTCCATGGTTGGCCAGTAGTATCCCATGCGTATGAGTTTCTTAGCTAGGGTAGGGCCACTAGAGTGGGTCCCACATATACTGCTGTGCACTTCATTTAGGCTAGTTTGATATTCCTCACTATCGAGACATCTAAGGAGAGTACCATCGAGACCTTTGTGATACAGGGTATTTGCGACAATGGCATACCAACATGCCTGATGAATGAAGGTTCTTTTTTGGTTACTGGAGAGATCAAGTGGGAGGGTATTCTCTTTAAGGTAGGAAAATATTTTTCCATAGAGGGGGGAATCAGCTCCAACAATGTGGCAAATGATATGGGATTTAGGGGTGTCATATGTAGGACAGGACACTAGCTCTACCAAGAACTCGTAACGTGATTGATTATCTGGAATATCGAGCAGAGATGTAATCATTGCCATGGCATCTGTAGCTTTGTTCTCAATCCTTGGTATCTTCTCAAAAGAGATCTAGACCAAGTATTCCTTGAAGTTGTCTACCATCCATTTGTAAGGGATTAATTTCTCATCTTTTGTCTGGTAGTCGTCATTTACTTGATTTATGACCAGTTGTGAATCACCATACACCTGAAGTTCTTTGATATTCCATTCAACTACTAGCTTGATGCCAAAGACAAGGGCCTCATACTCTGCCACGTTGTCAGTGTAGGGAAAGAGTAGTCTGTATGATTTAGGAATGGTGTCGCCACTAGGGGTGATCAACAAAATACTTGCTCCTGATCCATGTTGAGTGTATGATCCATTGAAGTACATTTTCCAGATTGTTGTAGTTATGTGAAAGATATATTCGTCTGGAAATTTAAAGCTCAAAGGGCTATCATCTATTATAGGTGCATTTGCTAGTTGATCTGCAAGTACTTGGCCTTTTGTTGCTTTCCTGTCTATATATTTGATGTCAAATTTGCTAAGGAGCATGACCCATTTGGACAATCTACCTGTTAGGCCTACTTTGTTGAGTAAATACTTGAGTGGATCAATTTTGGCTACCAGTTTGATAGAATGTGACATGTAATGTCTCCACTTTTGTGAGGCAAAGACCACAGCGAGACATGCTCTTTCAATTGTATTGTAGTTCATATCTAATAGGTGTTCAACTGATATAGTATATTCATTGTTCTTTCCCTTCATAATTTTGTTGTGCAAGAAGAGCTCCCAGAGCTGTTGGTGTGGTCGAGATATACAGTAGTAGAGGCTTACCCTGAATTGGTGGCATTAATATAGGTGGTTTCATGAGATATTCCTTTAACTGCTAAAATGCTTGCTCACATGAATCATTCCATTTGAAAGGGACATTCTTATGTAGGAGGTGGGAAAATAGGTGGCACTTGTCTACCAATTAAGAAATGAATCTTCTGATAGATTGTAATTTTCCTTGTAGGGACCTTAGCCGAGTGAGATTCTTGGGAGGTGGCATTTCCATGATGGCCTTTACTTTAGCTGGGTCAACTTTGATTCCACTGGCAGACACTATGTATCGCAGTAGCTTACCTGAGGTAACTCCAAACACGCACTCCTTTGAATTGAGGTGCACATTAAACTGTTCTAGTCTTTTGAAGATTTTATCTAGTACTGCCAAATGTCCTTCTCTTGTGAGTGATTTTGCCAAGATGTCATCAACATAATCTTCCATTCTAGTGTGCATCATTTCATGGAAGATTGTGGTCATAGATCTCTGATATGTTGCACCAGCATTTTTCAAACCAAATGGCATGACACACTAACAATAAGTGCCCCAAGGACATGTGAATGCAGTCTTGTGTTGGACTTTAGGTGTAATTTTTATCTGGTTGTATCCAGAAAAATGTCCATTAGTGACAACATGGTGTGCCCTACCATGAGATCTACAATATTGTAAATGTTTGGCAGGGGAAAATCATCTTTCAGACAAGCTTTGTTCAGGTTCCTGAAGTCATTACATATTTAGACTCTACCATCTAGTTTGGCAACTAGTACTATGTTGGAAATCCACTCAGGACAGTCTATTAGTTTGATGAATTTGACATCTAATAGTTTCTTCAGCTCTTCTTTCACCATGAGGGCCACATGTGGGTGCATCTTTTTGAGTTTTTGCTTTACTGGCTTAGCTCCTAGAGCTAAGGATAAGTGATGTATTATGAAATTCAAATCTAGCCTTGGCATGTCTGCATGTGTCCATGCAAAGTTGATTTGTTTTCTCTTGAAGAATTCAGTGAATGCTATCTTTTCTTGTTCAGTTAGAGACTGTGCCATGTGGATCATTCTGGGATTATCACCTGTGCTGACATTGATCGGCTCTACTAGTTCTATCCAAACTGACGATCTCTCTTGATGTGTAAGATTGGGTAGAGGGTCAAGCCTTCCATCCATTGGTGCCTTAGAGAGTTTTTCACCATTGGATACGTCTATATTTTTACTTTTTTCATGATCTAACACTGCCGCAGAGCGGTTTTCACCATTAGATCATTCTTTCATTTTGACATTTTTTAGACTAAAAGGCTTGGCACTCTCTCCAAAATAGGCCTTCTCATTGAGTTCTATGGCATAGCCAGCTCTGTGGTCCCCTGCGGGTATATGATCTCTAAGCTCAAGATAGCCTATGATGGCTTCATCGTTCTAAAAGGTATCGAGCTCAGGGGTAGTGCCTTGTAAGTCCCAATCTATGAGTTCGGGGTGCACCAATGGTAGGGGGTCATTGGGTTGGTCCAGTTCAATGGTGTTGATGGTTAAGATAGAGTTGTTATTGTGGTCATTATAAGTACGGACAAAGTTTGCGATGGTACTCTCTATTAGTGAATCTGTCAAGGGGGGTATCGTTCATTCCTCTCGACTTTCACTATCATTATTATGCGGGTCAGACTCTAGTGGTCTAGCCCTTGGACCTTGTCTCTCATTTGCATGGGTTGGGTCATACTCATGGACAACATCGATGCCTTTTTCATCACTAGATAGCTCAGAGAGGCTATCCCATTCATATTCATTGGAATCAGTCTCACTCCCTAGTTGTAGTTGTTGAATTTGGTCAACCAGATTACTAGCAGATGTTTCTAGTTTTTTGCCTTTATTCTTATTTGCTCTATTGGTTCTTGATGTGCCAGTGTAACCTAGCCCTGTAGTTTCTTGGGCTGTCAAGGTATGAGGCTGGATGGGTTCAGTGATACCATCTTTTCTTGAACTGAGTGGACCATGTCCTTCATACCCTATTCTTTGTAGCATTTGGAATCCTTGACCATATTGTTCAGTTTGTATAGTGGTGTGATGGTCTTGTTGCGTTGATGAACTGCCTTCATCCTTATATAACCATTGTAGGATATCATTTTCATCGCTCTCATCTTTGAGGCTTCCCCATTTGATAAACAGACCTTTGGTAGTTTTGTTTGTTTTAGATTTGCTCAGGGTAGGTCTTCCATATGACTTGGGAGACAGGGGTAGTTGTGCTAAACAAAGGGATTGGGAGATTGGGTACTCACCCAAGCCCTTATCTTTGAGTCTGAGGTCAGGTTGAGAAGCTTTTGAAGTGGAAGCAAGTGAAGCTAGGTCAACACAAGATGAAGATGAAGTAGAGGCACGATTGTTGGGAATCACAACTTCAAGTTTAGATTGAATGGAGTTACAATATTGAAATGGATCGGGGTCACCTTGGATGGTGATGTCTTGACCTTCATAAGGGAATTTGAGACACTGGTGGTATGTTGATGGTACTACTTTTAGAGCGTGTATCCAAGGTCTCCCAAGAAGAATGTTATATGCTAGCTCTATATCGAGGACTTGGCAAGCCACATCTTTTACTATAGGTCCCACTCTAATTGGTAAAGTAGTAGTTCCCTTGGAAGTTCTCTCCTCCTCATCATAGGCTTTGATAGTGATTTTCTTTTTTGGATCTATAGCTTTCTCTGCAAACCCCAATGCAAGGATTAGCTTCAAGGTGCAAATATTCAAACCAACTCCTCCATCTATTAGAACCCTTTTTATCTTGTGTTTGTGGATGAAGGATTTGATATGAAGAGAGGCATTATGAGGTTGGGTAATTGACATATCATCCTTTTTAGTGAATGATAGGTTGTGAGGTGAGGTAATATGACCTACCATGGGTTGAAACTATTCTTTGGCGAGGTTCATTGGAATGGAGGCTTCTACTAAGGCTTTGTCAAGTATGGCCCTATGGGACGGAGACAGACGCAAAAGCTCTAGAATGGAGATATGTGCTGGTGTCTTATGGAGTTGATCTAAGATACTGTACTGATTAGCCAGAGTGGTGGGGGCTCCTCTAAGAGTGACTCTATTACTGCGGGTGGTAACATTACAATCTGACTCTTTGTTTATAGTGATCACATTGATGCGTGAATCACTTTCCAAGATGTGGTTAACAACATAGTCAAAGGACACATTTGTATAATTGGCATTAGTTCCATTGTTGTTTTGGTTGGAAGACCCTCCCTGCTAATAGTTGGGAAGAGGATCCTTGAATGCTCGGTGATCATTATTTGAGGTATGTCCATCAAGTGACACTTTGTTTTGCTCAATCAAATCTTGGATGGTGTGCTTAAGCACAATGCAGTCATTGGTTTTGTGTCCCCTGTTTCAGTGGTACTCACAGAAATCGTTATCGTTCCACCAAGGAGGTTTGAATTTTGGTTCATATTCCTGCACTGATGGAAGTGTTATGATCTTACTTGTGATTAACTTCCGTAGGGCAGTTTCCAATGATTCTCCCAAAGGTGTAAATTTTCTCCTAGGTTGAAAATTTGTAAACCATGATTCAGTGTTTCTTGGTTTGTTTTGCGGGGGGTTGTTTTGAGGATTCGATAAGTTGAAGATTGGTTGTTTTGGTGCCACATTCTTGGCATCTACAACCCCATCATTCATAATGTTTTTGTTCTTTTTCCAAAATCTTGGTTTATCTACATTGTTATTGGTACTAGGAGTGTCCTTATAGAGCTTTATTTGACCCTTTGTGATTAAAGCCTTTTCGATGATTA
Source organism: Cunninghamia lanceolata (assembly GCA_027924645.1). Lineage (NCBI taxonomy): Eukaryota > Viridiplantae > Streptophyta > Pinopsida > Cupressales > Cupressaceae > Cunninghamia > Cunninghamia lanceolata. Next base: position 2,925,763 of record BSBN01000467.1, on the reverse strand, counting down.
GACCCATCTCAATGACCTTACTAAAGGAAGTAGGACATTAGATTTGTATCTGATAGCTTAGGTCAGTTTGTAAGTTATGGACAAACATTTCCAACATTTGTTTTTTAGGCATTTGATGTGGGCACTTACTTCCCAACTATCTCCATCTTTGTAGGAAGGCAGAAAAAGATTTCCCACCTTTTTACTTGGTGTTACAAAGATCTAAGATATGCTCAATATTGTAGGAGAAGTGTGTGACAAATATGTCCACAAGTTCGTTAAAGGTTCTAATGCCGGGTGGTAGTCTAGAAAACCACTCCATGGCTTGTCCTCCTAAGCATCTTGGAAATAGTCGCATAAGATAAGTATCGTTGTGTACGACTTCAAGACAAGCAATGTTAAATTCCCTAATGTGGTCCCTTGGATCACCCTTTCCTCGATATTTATCAAATTTTGGCACCTCAAACTTAGAGGGGAAAGGTATCATGATCAAGGTCCTATCAAAAGGATATGGTGAGATATCCTCTAGGGAGTAATGTTTAGTTGATGTTCCTATTTGCATGTCTGTGAATTGTTGTTGTAAAGCTTGGATCTGTTGGGTTATTAGACTTAAAGCATCCATGGAATCAATGGTTGCTTTGCTTTTGTCTGTGGGTATTTCCTTGTGTGTGCTTCCCTCAATGTTTCTTTCTTCCTCGGGTTCTTTTAGAGCTTCTACATCAAAATATTTAGGGAGCTTGACTCCTAGTTGTGCTAGGTGTAGAAAGAATTTGGTAGGGTCTTGGGCAAGTGCCTTATCCATTATGTGTTGAAATCTTCGGTCTTGCTATGTTTGGAGGACCTCTTCCATAGCAATTTTCTCATCACTGTCGTGAGAGGTTGGGATAGTTTTCTCAGCCATTTGAATCTATTTTTGCTTTTGGGACCTTGTTAAGACCATGCAAGGTGACTAGAGATGGGATGGAGTGAGTTTGAAAGTTTTGAACAAGGGGTGCTAGAATGTGCCAAGATTTGAGCAAGGTTCTCCTTAGATCTAATTGGTGCCAAACAAGTTGGGTGAACAAAACGATAGTCGAAGTAAGGATGATAGAAATCTATTTACTTGATGTAGACTAGTTTTGCACAAGCCACTAGTGGAATTATGAGAGAAAAGGATAAGTGATCCTTGATAGTGGAGACTCACTAGGTTTGTTTCAAGTTTTGATGAGATCAAGAATAGCTTGGTTCTCACCTTGTTGAATTTTAGAAGAATTTTTGCAAAGTTTCGAATGATGCAGTGCGGGAAAAGCAGCTATGGTGTAGAAAAAGAGGGAAATGGTTGACTTGCACAATTTTAATCAGATCTTGGAACAATTGAGACAAGTTTGAAATAGGCTTCTGAAAAGTTGACAGTTTGTTTTCTAGGAAGTACGTAATAGCTCTCTGGATTGGATGCACAACAACAAATGCACCAGAATAGAGTGTAAAAGTGTCGTAGGTCAAAGAAAATGTGCCAATCTGGCAATTTTCAAATGCACAGCAACAGTGGTCAAATGCACTATAAGTCTAAGTAGATGCACCGCAGGTCGCAACAAATGTGTCGTTCTGGTTTTTAGTTTGGTTTTGTAGATTTTTTGTACGTTTTTCAAAAAATTTCTATTTTTGGTTTGAAAACTTGGTCTTTTCTTGAATTTTGATTTTCAATTATGGTAAAAGACATAGCAAATGCATAGAAGTTTTCATGATTTTTATCTTTTATTACTTTTTTTTGTATTTTTTGACTTTTTGATGCAAGAATAATGACAACCTAGGTTGGAAAGGACAACATTTGTTGAGTCCCCTAGCTATGCATATTCAAAGCATGTAGCTTTAGGATTTGGTAGCACTGACTCCTCTCCACAGCACTTACTTCTCACGCATACCAGATCTAGGTTTCCTTAGGCTCATACCCCCACCGAACCATAGGATTGTCTCTGCTACCTCTACTATGAATCACATGAATTGGGGCCGCTTCAAAGGTTCCACCTTTTGTGCCAACAAATAGGGGTTTTTGGTATACTAAACAAATGGCTAAGTAGTCAAGGCAACCGTTCGAGTGGTTACACGTGTGGCAGCGGTACTCTCCATTATGGAGTCTCCTAGCCTCCAAGGGTAAAGCCTTGGAGGGTTTTAGGGGAGGTTAGTTGTCAGTGTAACACAGCCGCACTCATTGCAGGAAGCTTTCACCTCAAGCACAATTTATTTAAAGTGGATCAGTAGGGCTTGGCTTTAGCCTGTTTCCACTTAGGGTTGTTCCCACTTGGATAGGCGGGCATCCAAGGGTAGGCTCCTCTAAAGGTTATACAGAAGGAATAACAAGTCTGGCATTCTGGTCACCCAGTGAAGGGGAGAGCATAAGTCTATTGTCATTCAACAGACACAAAAGACAATGATTAATCCAATCCTATTTAAAAGGAAAAAAAACTAAATGTGTTATCTACTTGGGCACTCATGCATTTGTTAACTTTCAAGTGTTTTTTAAGATAGCAATAGTTCATTTTCCCTTTGTGAGATAGCAATGTTCTAAACTAGGGAAGAAAGCAACAATGCAAAGATAGAAAAAAAATGCAAAAGATAGCAGTGATTGTTCGTTACTAGCCTCCTAGTCAAGGACTACATGAGATTTGCATTCATGCATTTTTTTTACTTTTTCCCCTAATTAATCTAAGATGATTTAATTAGTGTAGGTAAATGATCTATCCAACCTCTAATCCTACAAGACAAACGTTAGCCTAAATCTAAAAACTACGAGAAAATCCTAAGACCACAGTTAAGAATAGATGTGCCGCTTAACAGTCTGTATGCGCAGTAACAGAGACTGTCAGCACTACTTTACAAATGCGCTAAGATAGATGTCAAAAGCACAGGAAAAAGAGGCAAAAGCAACGTTTTAACATATGCATTGTAAAAAGAAATGTAAGCGTCATGTCTGAGGGTGCATGCACCAGAATTTTGTAGGCATCATAATAGGTAATGTATGCACCAGATCAGAGGATATAACGCCAGATTTTTGAGTGCGTTGTTATAGGAGGTAAAAGCACTGGCCCAGGAGGTGTATTCGCCAAAAGTTTGTATGCACCAGAATAGGTTGTAGATACGCCATAGGATCACTTAGATGTACCGACTGAACCTGTCAGAAGCCTGTATAGAACCTGTCACTCAGAAACTCAATTTTTGGTTAGATTTGGGGCAAAGGCCCCATGTTGGGCACCAGAAATGTGATGGGTAAAAGTGGGATAATCAAATGAATAATAAAACCCAAAACATCAATGGAAGGTATATATAAAAAGATTTAAAATAAGAGAAATATGATAATTACTACCTTCTTACCTTGCGATTTCCATTGTTCGCCTATTCTTTCTTGATCTTTTGGTGATGAAGATGGGCCTCAGGAAGCTTTCTTCCTTGCTTCGATTCCTCAAGATGACAAGAAGAAACAACTTAGATACTTGCTGTGTTGAAGATGAGCTTCAACACAATATGGAATGGATGATAAATGGTGAATGTGAAAGTGGGGTGCCAATGACGCGCTATGGTTTCTGTAGCATAAGTTTACTCGAAAGTTGGATATGTGAAATAGAAGAAGAGGGTTGTATTTATAGAGTTGTGTGAGAGAGGATCAATGGTGGAAAAGAAATAAGAAGATCAACAGAGGAGAATATTTGAGAAAACGTGCGCAAATAGAAGGACATGTGTCATTCAAAAAGATGCTTTGTTGAGTTAACTGCTTTCTTGATGAGGATAATTTTTTATTTCTTAAATTAGAATATATTTTTCTAATTTAAGAGTTTTATTGATAGCTTTAAATTAGTTAACTCAGCTTTTACTTTTGCATGACAAGAAGAATTTATTTTTAGAAGATACTGAAGATTTTTTAGAAGATAAGAAAGCATAATTAAATAAATATTTAATTACTTGTAGATAATTTGGAAGAATAAATAAAATATTTAAATATATTTTATTTTTGGAGATTTAATTTAAATAAATTTGCATTTTATTTAAATTTGGAAGAATGAAAGATTTAATTAAATAATTAAAATTATTTAATTATTTAGAAGAATAAAGTTGATATGGATGAAATTAATTATATAAATGTAATTTATTTAATTAAATGGGAGATAATGAATCAAATAAATAAAATCATTTATTTATTTATTGATAGAGGAATATCTAGATGAAATAAATATTTAAAATATTTATTTAGGTAGAGTCATGTCATTTTTTGGTGTATACAACAGGTATATCCCCTTGTGGGTGATGAGGCAGTTTGGGCTGCACCAGGACTTGCCCCAGGCCATGGCAATTTTTTGCGAGGATGCCACAAGATGTACCAAGATGGTCGACATAGATACAACCCCAAGTGGCCATACAGGATTTTGATGGACTAATGTGCAATGGGATTGGGGGCACCAGGTGGTTGATGTAGGCACTATTCTAGACTACAATTAGTGGTGGTAGGTATGGAGGCCTATCTGTCTCACAAATCTAGTGGCAAAGCTATATATGACTATGGAGGATGAGGAGGATGAGGTTTGGGAGGATGTGGTGATGGAGGAGGTGCCCATTGATGAGGGTGACGACATCAGGATGTTGGCTGCAACAGTAGCAGAGTAGGTATTAGGGAGAGGATGGGGGAGGAGATAGCAGGGTCCCCAGCAGTAGCAGGCACCCCAATAGGTACTTGCACAATAGGTTAAGAGAGGTCAGATGCCACCACCATGAGCACCTCAACAGTAGTAACAGGGTTAGGGGTAGGTACCACCTCATGTACCACCACAACAAAGGGCACAGCAGTAGGCTACATAGTAGTAGGGGCCAAGCAACAGGTTGCACAACAGTAGGAACCTGTGTAGGGGGGGACATTCTCAGGTGTTGGGACTTCGAGAGTAGGGCCATCGTGGATAGCTCCTAGCCCTCCTCTTGGTACTTGCACTAGGCATCAATGTAATCAAGCCAATAGGGGAGGAGGAGATAGACACTCTATGAGCCCATGTGGCCAGTTTAGAGGATGAGGTGGCTCAATAGAGACAGGAGCTACAACAGTTATAGGGAGTTCAATCCTTGATAGATGGGGTGAGTGGGGGAGATGAAGACCCTTAGATTTTGATCTTACGGGCACAGATAGAACAACTACAGTTGCAGATGCAAGCACAAGTGGCTGTTATTATGACTAAGAGAGATACAGAGAGGCCACTATGTTAGGTTGTGGAGGCAGGGTTACATAGTGCTGAGACTAGAGCTCAGAAGGCTGAGGGATAGGTTATAGGGCTTTAGGCTGAGGTTACTCATCTGTAGGGGATGGTAGCTAGGACTAGTATTGGATAGATATAGTCAGACTCCCAGGCATGGATCCAGTAGATACTTTTAGAGTAGCACTCGAGAGCTGAGTATTATTATGGGGCTTATTGTACCGCAGTGCCTAAGGGTTAGTGTGTGTTGAGCTTCAACCAGTAGAGTAGGTCAAGGATATCTGGTTCCTATAGGTCTAAGAGATAATAGTAGTCGGTACAATAGTGACCACTTTAGTAGTAGCCACCTTAGTAGTAGTAGCCACCTCAACAATGTCCACTTGGATCCCCTACCAACTCAGCTAGAGGGTCATCAACTCAGGGTTGATGTTTGGATTTTTGATGGTTCTTGAAGTATTTTTGGCCTTTGAGGCATTGTTGTATCATGACATGTATGATTATTTTGAGGGATGTCTATTTTGGTGGCGATATATATGACATGTATTTATTGTTATGGTTATTACAGTTTATGGATTTATGTTGTGATGGATGCATTTACGATTTCATGGATATGATGATGTAGATGTATGTTATGATTATGCATTTATGGATTTATGGCTTTATGATGTTTATGGATTTATGTATTTGTGGATGGACTTATGATTACATGGATATTATGGATTATGATGATGCATATGGATGGATAGATATATGGATGTTATTTTATTATGGATGCATTTTCTATTTTTTGATGTTGTTCATGTATGGATGATGTTGATTTATGTATGAGATGTAATGGAATATATGCTCAAATTAATAAACATATATTATGTATAGAAATGGATGTAATAATTAGTGGATAGATGAAGATGTAATGGTTAATGCAATGGTAAATGGTAAATGACAATGGATAATGGATAAATGAATATGATAATGAGGATGGTAAATGGTAAAATGGTTAATGAATTGAATGAATGATTAATAGTTAAATGAATAAATGGTAATGGATAATGGTAAATGGATTAATGATAATGGGTAAATGAGAATGAATGCATGGATATGATAAATGATGATAATGGTTAAATGATAATGGTAGAATGAATATGGTGAATGATAATAGATAAATGGATAATGATAAAGTTATAGATGTAAATGGCAATGGATTAATGAATAAATGATAATGGTTAAATGATAATGGATAATGAATGATAAATGATAATGGATAAATGGATAATGATAAAGTGATACATGTAAAAATAAATGGATAAATGAATAAATGATAATGGTTAAATGATAATGGATAATGGATGATAAATGATAATGGATAAATAGATAATGGTAAAGTGATAGATGCAAATGGAAATGGTTAAATGATAATGGATAATGGATGCTAAATGATAATGGATAAATGGATGATGGTAATGGATAATGGGATGGGTCGTTGTCATGATACATTGTGATGTTTTTAGAACCATGGGAGATGGGGTGGGGAGGTTAGGGTAAGTTTGGGGATTATTGGGATAGGTTTAGGGATGGTTGGGATTGGTTTAGGTATGGTTGGGATAGGGGATACTAGGTCACGATATGCCATGTTGTTAAGAGGGGGTTTTGATGGAACATGTATAGTGATAAGTTATGGAGGGTTTTGTTAGAGTGGTTAAATGGATGGGGTTTTAATCATCATTAGATGCTAAGTCCAGATAGTGTATTTGATGGTTGATGATAGAGAAGAGGATATGTAAGCTAGGCTAAGTACTTGTATTGATATTATTGAGAGCATTTCTAGATTTATTATAGCAAAAAGGATATTTTCACCAAGGTCTGAAGGGACCAAGATGATATATATCTGTATTTGCATGGACTAGACCCACAAACAATAGGTTGATCTCATGCATTGCCAAGGTAGTATAACCTTACCTAGATGAGGGAAGGGGACTCATAGAATAAGTTCTTTAGCACATACAAGGTATGATTAACCTTAGATGCAAATAGGGAACAATATGCTAGAATTGACCCTACATCTTTAAGATATGAATACCATTCTTGGAGTAATGAAATCAACCCACAAGCACAACATGGAAAACAAGTGATTATGCCCCATTCTAGGTGTTTTCTACCACATACAATGATATACTGAGATCAAGGTAGCTTTGGAATGATCCGTAAAATGAGACAAAAAATAAAAATCAATAATCAAAAAGACCAATGAAGCATACAAACAACCATTGTATCTCTTGCCAAGATAAGTGTTGATAGGATGATGGATTCTGTCTATTGTAGGAATGATATATCTATTAAGGTGAGAATTAGTTGGATGTTTGATGCAGGAGCATCCAGTGGTGTAAGGGCAATCTTGCATCACCCAAAAAAAAATGTGATTCAAAATTGTTGATGTTCTACCCATTTCTTCTCAAAATCTATGGTTTAGGTCCCATAATCACCTAAATAATAATGTAGAACTTTCAATTTTCCCAAACTGCTAAAAATAGTAAACTGCTATTTTTAGAAAGTTTGCATTTGGGCATGGAATGAAGTCAAAATTTACAAGAAGTTACATAATGGAAATATAAGACCTTTGGTGAAGGAATCACACAAAGATCATTTGCGAGCTGAAAGATATTAAAGTTTTCGTTTCTCAAAAAATGCCTGAAAATTATTCAAACTCAGGTTTGAGGCACTAAACAGCCCCGTATGAGCCTGAAAATGGCTTGAACTGATAGAGCTAGTTCTTAGCATGTAGAGCATTGCGTAAGCTTTTTGACGCATAAAACGGTTTGTCAATCAGAGTCCCGGATCAAAAGTTATGGCTCCCGAAAGTTGACCTATTTTTGGAGGGAGATGCAAAATTCGAAATTAGGTTGTTGGCCGCCAAAAAGGCTATTAATAACCATTTTTGGGAAACTTGGGTAGGAGGAGAGTTAAGGGGGCAAGTGTAGAGTCAAGAATAGGTGGGAAAACAGAAACCCTAGCTGATTTTGGGGTTACAAAAGGTTGAAGATTCAAGAGTCTTGAGGTTGGGTAGCTGTAGTGTGTTGCAGCCTGTAGAGGATTGATTCCTTTGATTGTAATTAAGCTTCTGTAATGTAATGAGTTGCCCAGATCAATAAAAGAAAGTTCTATTCTCTGTGTTCAATTTCTATTATTGTGTGTTTTATGATTTACCCCCATCATCAAGTGGTATCAGAGTGAGGGTTCCTTAGTGTGTAGACAGATCGCCAACCGTGAGGCAGTTTGCACCAGGACTTGAGGTTGTGGGTTTGTTGCGGAGACCAAGATGCCTCCATGAAGAAATCATGTTGGGAGGAATGCTTTAACAGAAGAGGGTTTTAGAGCCCTACAAAGGCAAATCGATGCATTGCAAGAGGAGCTACGAAGAGGGTTTGAGCCGAGGACAAGAGAAGAAAGTGAAGATGAAGTTGAAGAAGAGCTATCTGAGGAAGAACAAGAAGCTGCCGAAGATGCTGCAGAAGTAAGGTTGTTGAGGGTCATTTTGAAGATCGAAAAGAGGCCCAGGATCAAAGTTTCTACATATTCTAGAGATTTGAATCCGGAACAGCTTATTGATTGGATCAATGACATGGAGGAGTATTTTGAGTATGAAGATGTGGAGGACCCAGATCAGGTTAGGTTTGCAAAAACAAAGTTGAAGGGCCACGCCAATATTTGATGGAAGGAGGTCCAATTAGAGAGGAACAGAAGAAGAAAAGAAAAGATCACCAGATGGGATCAGATGGTGGAGAAACTAAAGAAGCAGTTCATTCCTGTGGACTATGAGATGGAGTTGCTGAAGAAGCTGCAAGGACTAAAGCAAGGTAACAAATTTGTTAAGGAGTATACAGAAGAGTTTTATAAAATTACTATCAGGACAGGTCATGCAGAGCCCAACAAGGAGAAGGTAGCCCATTACATTAATGGGTTGAGGCCGAGTATTCAAGAGGAGTTGAGCCTAGTAAGAATGACCACCATAGAAGATGCGTACCAATTTTCCCTGAAGGTGGAAGAGAAGCTGAATAAAAGATTTGACAGCAAGCAAAGGGGAAGAGGTCAAGATGGAAGGACTAGTGGAAGACCCTATGGGGGCTGAAATGAAGATGCAAAGAAAAGTGAAGAAGCTGGTACCAATCGAAATTAGAAAGGTGATAATACCTACCGCCCTTGTGACCAGAACAATGGTGAGCAAAGAGGAAGAGGAAGAGGTAGACCTGGGCAAGGACCTGGAAGAGGAGGTTTCAGAGGAACCTGTTTCCAATGTGGAGAAGAAGGGCATCGAGCATACGAGTGTCCGCAACATCAAGGAAGGATGAATAGAAGACTTGAAGGTAATGCACGAGTTGCACATGTGGATGAAGATGCACAGTCTGAGTACTCTGAAGATGCAGAAAGGGGAGAAACCCTAGTTGTCAGAAGAACTTTATTGAATGAGGAGAAAGAACCCAATCAGAGAAAGAGTTTATTCCGCACAAGGTGCAAATGTGAAGGTAAGTGTTGTGATATTATTATTGATAGTGGAAGCACTGATAATCTTGTTTCAGAGGAGATGGTTGACAAGTTGAAGTTGACAAGAAGAAAGCATCCACATCCATACAGGATTGCATGGTTGCAGAAGGACCATAGAGCTTTGGTCAATGCATAGTGTTTAGTGAAGTTCAAGATTGGTGACTACCATGATGAGGTGCTGTGACATCATACCGATGGATACATGTCATATGTTATTGGGGAGGTCGTGGCAGTATGATAGGAGCGCTGTCCATGATGGCCGTGCAAACACATATTCCCTAACAAAGGATGGAGTTCGTCATAAGTTGAAGCCCTTGAAGGAGGTGGAAGAAAAGGTATGTAGCACTGCCATAATTTGCTTGGTAGATGGTAGAAAGTTTTTGGAGGGAATGAAGCATGAGCATCATTGCTTTGCATTGATTCCTAAGATTAGTCAAGAGAAATGTGAAGATGTACCAGCAGAAGTTTCAGATATGTTGGAAGAGTTCCAAGACATTATCTCTGATAATGTACCAGAAGGTTTACCACCAGTAAGGAAGATAAGTCATCAAATAGATTTGATACCAGGAGCCAGTTTGCCAAATAAGGTAGCCCACAGAATGACCCCTGCAGAGAATGAAGAGCTGAACAGACAAGTTCAGGAGTTATTGAGGAAGGGACTGATAAGGGAGAGCCTAAGTCCATGTGCAGTACCTGCAGTACTAGTACCAAAGAAAGATGGAGAATGGAGGATGTGTACAGACTCTCGAGCCATCAATAAGATAACGATCAAGTATAGATTTCCATTGCCAAGAATGGATGACATAATGGATTGTTGAGTGGAGCCAAGTACTTCATGAAGATTGATCTAAAGAGTGGGTATCACCATATTCAAATCAGAGAAGGAGATGAATGGAAGACAGCCTTCAAGACAAAGGAGGGTTTGTATGAGTGGTTAGTCATGCCATTTGGGCTAACCAATGCATCGAACACATTCATGCGGCTCATGAACGAGGTACTAAAAGAATTTTTGGGAAGTTTTGTTATTATTTATTTGGATGATATTTTGATTTTCAATAAGACTTGGGATGAGCATTTGATGCATATCAGAAGAGTTCTAGAGAAGCTGAGAGAGGAGAAGTTGCTGATTAATCTGAAGAAATGTAGTTTTGCAAAGAAAGAGTTGGTATACCTAGGATTTATTGTCTCAGAGGAAGCTCTTAAGATGGACCTAGAAAAAGTAAGGGCTATCATTGAGTGGCCTACGCCAAGGAGTGCAATGGAGGTAAGATCTTTTCATAGTTTGGTAAGTTTTTATAGAAAGTTTATCAGGAATTTCAGTAGAATTTGTGCACCTCTAACTGAGACAATGAGAGAGGGGATAGAAAAGAGTTTAGATGGACTAAAGGAGCAGATAAGAGCTTTGATACATTGAAGCAGAAAGTTGTAGAACAACCTGTTTTGGCACTTCTAGATTTCAATAAGGTATTTCAGGTAGATTGTGATGCTAGTGGTAGTGGTATAGGAGCTGTTTTGAGCCAAGAAGGTAAGCCCATTGCCTATTTTAGTGAGAAGCTTAATGATGCCAAGAAAAAGTATTCTGTTTATGATCAGGAATTTTATGCAATAGTTCAGGCTTTGAAGAAATAGAGACATTATTTGTTGCCAAAAGAGTTTGTTTTATATACTGATCATCAAGCTTTGCAGTATCTTAATAGTCAAGGGAAGTTGAACCAAAGGCACTTAAAATGGGTTAAGTTTTTGCAGAGTTATACCTTTGTTTTGAAGCACAGGAGTGGGAATTCCAACAGAGTTGCAGATGCCTTGAGCAGCAGACAAAATTTGTTGACAGAAATGAAGATAGAGGTTGTTGGGTTCGATGAGCTCAAAAGTTTGTATCCTGAAGATCCAGATTTTGCAGAGGCTTGGAAAGCTTGTTTGGAACCTGTTACTTTAGACAGGACAAAATGGTTAGATTTCATTATCCAAGATGGCATGTTGTTTAGAGGAAGCCAGTTGTGCATTCTAAGGAGTTCCATGAGAGAAAACCTGATTAAGGAGAAGCATAGTGGGGGATTGGCTGGACACTTTGGTCGAGATAAGACTATTGCTATTATTGGTGAAAATTATTATTGGCCACAGTTGCAACATGATGTGAGGAAATTTGTGCAGAGTTGCAGAGTGTGTCAGATGGCAAAAGGAACAAGTCAGAATACAGGGTTGTATCAACCATTACTTATACTAGAGAAGCCATGGGATGATATCAGTATGGATTTTGTTCTTGGTTTACCAAGGACACAGAGAGGACATGATTCTATTTTTGTAGTGGTGGATAGATTCTCAAAGATGACACATTTTATTCCTTGCAAGAAGACTAACGATGCTGTTCATATTGCTGAATTATTTTTCAAAGAGGTGGTGAGATTACACGGTCTACCAAAGAGCATAGTTTCAGATCAAGATACCAAGTTTGTTGGTTATTTCTAGAGGACATTGTGGAAGAAGTTGAAGACAGAGTTGAAGTTTAGTTCTACACACCATCCATAGACTGATGGATAGACAGAAGTGGTGAATAGGAGTTTGGGTAACCTACTATGATGCCTAGTAGGGGATAAGCCCAAGGGATGGGATTTGATTTTACCACAAGTAGAATTTGCTTACAACAATTCTGTCAATAGGAGTACTAGTAAATCACCATTCTAGATTGTCTATGGCAATAGCCTAAGAAATGCTTCTGAGTTAAGGAAGCTGGACAATGGAGAAAAGACAAGTGCTGAAGCTGAAGACTTTGCAGAACATTTGAAGAATTTGCATGAAGAGGTGAGAAAGCACATTAATAAAATGAATATCCAGTACAAGGCTAAGGCAAATCAGAAGAGGAGATATAAGGAATTCTAGGTAGGAGATGAAGTCATGGTTCACTTGAGAAAAGAAAGCTTCCCAATTGGAACATACAATAAGTTGAAAATGAAGAAATTTGGACCATGCAGAATCCTGAAGAAGCATGATTCAGGAAATGCATACGAGGTAGAGCTGTCGAGTGGGATCAATATTTCTCCTATTTTCAACATTGCTGATTTATCAGAATATCATGAAGGTGGAATAGAGGATGGACCAACAGAAGTACAGTGGAGTATTTCAGCATCTACTTCAATAGAGGAGATAGAAGAGATCTTGGATAGCCATGTGGGAAGGAGTACTTGAAATAGGTAATATGAAGAATATCTAGTGAAATGGAAAGGAAGGCCTGTTGAAGATTCTTCTTAGTTGTCTAAGGCAGAGGTTGACCGTTTGGGTTTTCCTCACACAAACACCTGAGACATGACAGGGTCACTTCTCAAATTACCCTAGGTGTCTGATGCAGAAGCATCCAGTGGTGTAAGGGCAATCTTGCATCACCCAAAAAAAAATATGTTTCAAAATTGTTGATGTTCTACCCATTTCTTCTCAAAATATGTGGTTCTGGTCCCATAATCGCTTGAATAATAATGTAGAACTTTCAATTTTCCTAAACTGCTAAAAATAGTAAACTGCTATTTTTAGAAAGTTTACATTTGGGCACAGAATGAAGCTAAAATTTACAGGAAGTTACATAACAGAAATATAAGACCTTTGGCGAAGGAATCACATGAAGATCATTTGTGAGCTGAAAGATATTAAAGTTTCTATTTCTTGAAAAATGCCTAAAAATTATTTAAACTCAGGTTTGAGGTACTAAACAGCTCTGTACGAGCCCGAAAATGGCTAGAACTAGCAAAGCTATTTTTTAGCACATAGAGCACTCCGCGAGCTTTCTGACGCATAAAACGGTTCGTCAATTGGAGTCCCGGATCAAAAGTTATGGCTCCCAGAAGTTGACCTATTTTTGGAGGGAGATGCAAAATTCGAAATTAGGTTGTTGGCCGCCAAAAAGGCTATTAATAACCATTTTTGGGAACCCTGGGCAGGAGAAGAGTTAAGGGGACAAGTGTAGAGTCAAGAATAGGTGGGAAAATAGAAACCCTAGCTGATTTTGGGGTTACAAAAGGTTGAAGATTTAAGAGTCTTGAGGTTGGGTAGCTGTAGTGTGTTGCAGCCTTTAGAGGACTGATTCCTCTTATTGTAATTAAGCTTCTGTAATGTAATGAGTTGCCCAAATCAATAAAAGAAAGTTCTATTCTTTGTGTTCAATTTCTATTATTGTGTGTTTTATGATTTACCACCTTCATCAATGTTGTTGGATAAATTTCAAAAAATGGGAAAAAAGATAGTAGGCCATATGTTATGATTATGCTTGGTTTGTTGATTAATCATTTTTGCATAAGATGTGATGTTTTTGGGAGTATGCTTAGTTTGTGTATTTCTTGTTTGGATTTAGTAAGCTTAAGGAATAGGGATCATCCAAACAGGTTGGATGGGTGCATCTTTTGTACTTGAGTACTGGAAACTTCCTTTGTATTCCAAACTACCTACATACCCTGTATCCATAAGATCAAGGCACTTTAAGATGCGGGTGATGATGAATATGTAGTTCTGGTTTGTAGTGATGATGTAGGGATGATAAAGGGTAGATGAGATGATGTTGTATGATGATGTGTTAGGTGGTTTGTATAAGTGTGATGATGATGTGGGATTGTTTTTGGATTTTTGTAATTTTTTAAATTTTTTTGGTGGGTTTTTTTATTTTCTATTGTTTTTGGATTTTGTTGGTTTTCTAATTTTTTTTGTATTTTTCGGTTTTTTTATGTTTTTTGGGTTTTTTTATTTTCTATTGTTTTTGGATTTTGTTGGTTTTCTATTTTTTTTTTTTTTTTGGTTTTTTTATGTTTTTGGGGTTTGTTTGGAGTTTTGAAACTGTACAAAGAGCATACAAGGATCCTCTTTCCATGAACTAGCCTTGGGTGGGATGATGGAGGGTGGGGTGATAGGATTGAATGTTTTAGAATTCCAAGCCATGAAATGTAAGTAAAATGTCATGGTGGGTGAGAGGACTTATTAGATGGTAGAACTGGCCACTACATATGGCACCTGAGACAAGTTTTCACCATGATACTTATCAAAGGCATCACCAAAGTGATTTGCACCATTGGACAACTTTATTGCACTTAGGTTTTTTTCTTGATTTTTTTTATTTTTCTAATTTTTTTTATTTTTTTCTATTTTTTATTTGGGATACCCGATGGGCTATGCATAGAATTTTTTCAAGTGCATGATTTTCATAGGTTCATCTAGAGGTTGCCCCTCAGGTGTGGCAAGCTGGTAAGCTCCTGATCCATAACTAACTATTATAACATAAGGTCCCAACCAATTAGGTTCAAACTTTCCTTTCTTGTGGTGCTCTTGTAGGTTTCTCTAATTCTCCATAAGGACAAGGTCACCTATCTCAAACTTGTGGTTCTTGATTTTTTTGTTGTAGATCATGTGTAGGTGGTTTTGATAAGCTTGAAGGTGGTTAAGAGAATGTAGGCATTTTTCATCTAGGAGTTCTAGCTCATTCAATCATGCAACTTGGTACTCCTCCTTAGTGATTATATTTTGCAATGAAATATTGAAAGAAGGAAGTTCAACCTCAATAGGAAAAATGGCTTCAGAACCAAATACTAATGAGTATGGTGTGGCTCTTATGGTTGTGCGGATGCTTGTGTGATAAGCCCATAGGGTGGGGTTGAGTTGAAGGTGCCAGTCATGGCCAACTTCGTTAACCATCTTTTTTAGGATGTGTAAGATGGTTTTGTTAGAATCTTTGACTTGACCATTACCTTGAGGGTAATATGGTGTGGAAAAATGTTGGATGTGGAATTTCTTGCATAGGGTATAGACTTCCTGGTTCTTAAATGGTTTCCCATTATCTATGATAATGGAGAAGGGAATACCATAATGACAAACTATGTAGTGGAAGATGAATTTTGTGATTTGGATGCTAGTGGTAAAAGTGAGTGGAATGGCTTCTACCCACTTGGTGAAATATTTGATAGCGGTAATGATGAATTTATGGCCATTGGATGAGGGTGGGTTAATTTTTCCTATGAGTTCAAGCCCCAATGATGAAAAGGGCCATGGTGTTGTTATTGGTTGAAACTCCTATGAAGGTGCATGGATAAGATCACCATGTTGTTGACATGGTAAACATTTCTTCACAAAGCAGTAAGCATCTCGTTCCATGGTTGGCCAATAGTACCTTGTTCTTAGAATCTTCTTTTCTAAAGTAGGTCCACTAGAGTGTGCTCCACAAATTCCTTCATGTACCTCTTGTAAGGCCACTTTGGCTTCCCTAGAGTTGAGACATCGTAAAAGAGTACCATCAAGACTTTTTTGGTATAAGGTATCTCCTATGACGGTGAAATAGGAGGCTCAATAGATAAATGTTTTGTGTTGTATGGAAGATAGGTTTGGTGGGATGATGTTATCATGGAGGTACATGTAGGTCTCTTGATACCAAGGGGATAAGGGACCAACAATGTTGCATACTAACTCGGATTGTGGTACATCATAGGTAGGCATTGGTAGTTCTTCAATCAGGAACTCACATTTTTTGTTGTCCTTTTTCATGTCAACCAGGGATCCTATAGTAGCCATAACATCTGTTGCTTTGGTATTCAACCTTGGAATTTGCTCAAAATGGATGTCATGGCAATAATCCTTGAAATCATCAACCATTCTTTTGTAAGGCAAGATTTGTCTGATGACTAGTTGGGTATCTCCATAAACTGTAAGATTTTTTTTTCTTCCACTGGATGGTCTTATGAAGTCCTATAATGAGGGCCTCATACTCTGCTACGTTGTTTGTGCATGAAAATGTTATTTTATAGGATTTTGGAATAATATCCCCTTGAAGGGTAACAAACAAGATGCCTTCCCCCAAACCACGATGTGTGTAGGATATGTCAAAATACATTTTCCATGTATCTGTTGTTGGTGCTGCTGTCAATATTGACTCATCTAGGAATTTTGAAAGCAATGGTTGTTCTGTTGGGATAGGTGTATTAGCCAATTGATCAGCAATCACTTGTCCTTTGATAGATTTTCTTTCTGTGTACTCAATGTTGAACTCACTTAGGATCATAACCCACTTAGCCATCCATCTTGTGAGAGCTACTCTAGTTAGTAAATGTTTGAGTGGATCAATCTTGGAAATGATTTTTGGCTTATGGTTGAGCATGTAGTGTCTTAGATTTTGAGAATTGAAGACAATGGAAAGGCATACTAATTCAATAGTAGTATAGTTCAGCTCATAGGTCACCAAGGTATGACTGATATAGTAGATTGCTCTCTCTTTTCCTTGTTCATCATGCTATGCTAACAAGGCTCTTATTGTTGTTTCTATTGTTGAGATGTATAATAGGAGGGGTTGTCCTTGTTTTGGTGGAATAAGGACTAGTGGCTAGAAAGATATCCTTTTATCTATTCAAAGGCAATCTAACATTGGTTATCCTATACAAATGCTATGTTTTTCGGAGAAGATATTGAAATGGATGACACTTGTCTACAAGTTGTGCTATGAAGCAGTGGATAGACTAAAGTTTCCCTTGGAGGTTATGAAGTTGCTTGAGTGTTTAGGTGGAGACATTTCCACTATAGCCTTAACCTTAGTGGGGTCAACTTTGATTCCTCTTCTTGACACAATGTATCCAAAGAGTTTTCCAAAGGTGACTTCAAAGACACATTTATTGGGATTTAGCCACACATTGTATTGCTCTAATCTGTCAAAGATTTTAGCCAACACATTCAAGTGGTCTTCTCTAGTCTTTGATTTTCCCAGTAGATCATCTACATAATCTTCCATTATGCTGTGGAAAAGGTCACGAAAAATAATTGTCATGGCTCTTTGATAGGTAGCTCCTACATTTTTCAACCCAAAGAGCATCACAACCCAGCATTAAGTCCCCCATGGACATATGAAGGAGGTCTTGTGTTGGTATTCTTCAGCTATCCTAATTTGGTTGTACTCAAAAAATCCATCAATTAGGGACATCTCATGTCTTGCAGTGAGATCCATGATGATATCTATGTTGGGTAGTGGAAAATCATCTTTAGGGCATGCTTTGTTAAGCTCTTAGAAATCTATATAGCATTAGATGTCCCCAATGACTTTTTCTATAGGTACAATGTTTGATATCCACTCAGGATAGTCTATAGGACAAATGAATCCCACATCTAAAAGTTTCTTGAGTTCTGCTTTGACGAGGAGTGCCACTTATGGATTCATTTTTCTTAGCTTTCTATTTTACCAGTTTTGTATTAGGATATACACCAAGATGATGGACAACTAGAGCGGGATCCAATCTTAGCATATTGGCATATTTCCATGCAAAGTTATGACTTCTTTGTTTGAAGAAAGCTAAGAATGCCTCTTGTTCTATTGTTGTATGGAATTCTACTCGAAATGTGATCTTGGGTGTTTCTTTTGTTCCAAGGTTCATCTCATGTGATGATTCTACTAGGATCAGTGACCTTTCTTGATAAAATTTAGGTTCTTTGGAGAGGTCCATTCTCTCATCCCCTAGCACCTTATGGAGGTTTTCACTAGGAGATACATCCTTTAGTTTGATTTTTTCTTCATCTGAAAGTGCCACAAGGTGGTTTTCACTAGGGGATGTTATTTTTATTTTCATATTTTTCTAAGAGTTTGGATTGTCTCCCCAAAGTATACAGATGTGTTTAGTTCCATGATATAGCCATCCTTGTGGTCTCTAAGGGGGAAGTGATCTCTAACCCCCATCATTTCAGTTATTACTTCATCATTTTGTGAGACATCAAGGATGAGTGGTCCTTGTTGGTCCCAATCTGAAAGGAAGCTAGGTGTGTGGAAATTGCTTCCTACACTAATCTAATGAGGGGAGGAGAGTACAAATTCAATTTAATCCTTACAATTACATACTGTTAGCAACAACAATGGAGATATTGCAGCAATACACATACACAGAGAAAGTGAGACAGAAGAGAGACAAAAGATATATGTGGGGAAAACCCTTATCGGGTGAAAAACCCCACACTCCAAAACCTGCACAATGTATTATAAAAATTGAAATGGTTTACAATACACTTACAATGCAAGCTCTCAGGAGTCTTCGACACTCATATCTAGAGACAAACCGGCAACATAACAGTACCTATCAAACCTATAGTACATCTCTCCAAAGCACCTATTTATATAGAATATACAAGGAAAAAATGGCTCCAGATAGGGATGGGCATCCAAGATGGCCTCATGGTCCAAAACCCATGCCTATGGACACTTGTCCAACTCTATAGGATGGCCCTGACACTTGTCAAGTCACCCCATCCCAAGGAGGTTGCCTATTTCTAAAATGGGCTATGACAGATGCTCTTACGACTCTTACAATTGTCGTAGAATTCGTCATAGATGTCATAACTTACAACTGGAAGACAAATTGTCATACATAGGCTATAAATAGCATATTCTCTTACAATATCTCATAGTCCACCTTGGGGCACCCAAAGATACCTTTTTTAAAGATGCTCTTTGACACATGTCTTCATCTGTCATAAAATCTCATATTTCTGACTCTTACATGTCATAACTTTGTCATAGGAATTTGTCATGACCGTTTTGGTCAATATTCCCTTACACAACATCCAAGTTGCCAACGCATGGAAAAATATTCCTACCACTAAGTGGGATGCCTATCTTCTCATGTCAGGACAAAATTACATGTGGTCATATGCCATGTAGGATGACACATCACCGTGCCAACTCCCACAATATGACAACATAGGATTTGCATCCAATTAAAACAATAGGCAATAAATAAATAAATATATTGTAAAAATACAAGGAATTACCAAGGTTGAGACACCTTAATTCCCAACATTCTCCCACTTGTTGAACACCTTGTAAGAGCCAATAGAATTAACAAGATTTAACTGCTATAAGCCAAGAGGCCCATAGACTCTGAACACCATCTAAACTTATATGTGCCCACTGGTTTCGTCAATGCATCTGCAACATTCTTCAAAGTATCTATCTTCTCCAAATTTACCTTCCCATCCTCCACCATGTCTCGCACAAAGTGAAACTCTACATCAATATGCTTTGTTCTGGCATGGAAAGTTGGATTCTTCACAAGGCAAATTGCACTCTGACTGTCACAACTGATCGTAATATAACTTGCATCAACACCAACATCTGAACACAATCTCTTAAGCCAAATGGCTTCCTTGCAAGCATGAGTTGCTGCCATATACTCAGCTTCTATAGTGAAACAAGCAACCACAGGTTGTTGCTTACTCATCCAACTAATTGCACCATGAAACATAGTGAACACATAGGCACTAGTGGATCTCCTGCTATCAATGTCACTTGCCCAAATCAGAATCCACAAATCCACAAATATAAACTAAATGCCGAGGTCCTACAACATTACCATGATAGAAAATGGAATACTTAGAAGTACCCCTCAAATATGTGAACACTCACTTAACTGCATCCTAATGTACCTGTCTAGGATTAGCCATAAATTGACTAAGGACTCCCACTTCTTGGGCAATGTCTGGTCTTGTGTAGACCATGCCATACATGAAACTGCCAATAGTACTAGCATAAGGTACTCTGCTCATGTCCTCCATCTCACTAGGAGATTTTGGGCAATCACTAATAGAAAACTTTGTCCCCAATGAAACAAGAACACACAATGGTCTACAATCTACCATGCTGAACCTATCCAACATGGTCTTCACATACTTACTATGTCTTAACCAAAGTTTTCTATTAGCTCTGTCTCTTTTGATTTCCATCCCCAAAATATACCTGGCTGCCCCGAGATTTTTCATCTCAAACTGTGTTGACAACTGAGACTTCAAATCAAAAATCATATTCTTACCATCCCCAATCAATAACATATCATCAACATACAATGCAATAATGAGAATGTGATCATTGTCAAATTTGTAATACACACAATGATCAGATTTCAATCTCAAATACCCAATTGACAACACAAAGGCATGAAACTTCAAGTACCACATCCTAGGAGACTACTTCAAACCATACAAAGACTTCTTTAACTTGCAAACCAAATGTTCTTTACCTTTCTCTATGTAATGTTCTAGCTATGACATGTAGATTTCTTCCTCCAAATCACCATGAAGGAAAGTTGTCTTCACATCCATTTGTTCTACCTCTAAGTCATAAGCAGCTACAAGAGATAACAGAAATCAAATGGATGTTATCTTTGCAATGGGAGAGAAAATTTCACCATAATCAATTCTCTCCACTTGTGAATACCCCTTCGCAACTAATCTAGCCTTGTTCTTTTCAACACTGCCATCTGTACCGAATTTCTTCTTGAACACCCATTTGCATCCAACGGATTTCTATCCATTAGACAAAGGCACTAAGTCCCATGTTTTATTTTCCTCTGAAGAAGCCATCTCATCTTCCATGGCCTCCTTCCACAAACCTACATCTTTCATGCCCATAGCCTCTTTCACAGTTCTAGGCTCATCAATGTTAGTAAGTAAAGCAAAAGCACAACTAGAATCAAGTAATGAATAACCAAACCTATCAGGTTGCTTTCTCATTTGTGTAGACCTCCTCAATGTCTAAGGTTGAGATTCTTCTTCTTCTGAGCCTTCAGAGCTGCTAGGGCTCTCCTCATCATCAGGTCTCATAGGGTCTGTCTGTTCAGTCTTCTCAGGGGTAGAAGGAAACTAAACCACATCCTCTTTCTTTATCGTCTATTCTGGCCGTAGAACAACAGAAGAAGGTGTTAGCTCTCTGAACATAACACTTTTTCTATACAACAATTTTTCAGCCATAGGATCCCAAAGCTTGTATCCTTTCACACCAACACCATAGCTAATGAAAATACACTTAACAGCCTTGTTCTCCAATTTAGACCATTTCTCCCTAGGCGCATGTGCATATGCCTAACAACCAAAAACATGAAGATGTCTAACTGAAGGCTTCTTACCAGACCACACCTCCATAGGTTTCTTACCAAGAAGAGATGATGTAGGAGATCTGTTTACCAGATAGCAAGCGGTTGAAACAACTTCAGCCCAAAACTTTTGTTTGAGGCTTGCTCCACTAAGCATACTCCTAGCTTTCTCCATCAATGTCTTGTTTATCCTCTCTGTAACTCTATTTGCTGCGAGGTGTGTGGAGTTGTCTTATGTCTTCTAATACCTTGCTCTTTACAGAACTTATCAAACTTTGCCAAACAAAACTCACCACCATTGTCAGTTCTCAAGCACTTAATCTTTTTACTAGTCTAATTTTTAGTAAAGGCTTTAAACTCCTTAAACTGACTAAGACTTCATTCTTGCTTCTGATAAAATAAACCCATGTCCTTCTACTGTAATCATGTATGAAAGATACAAAATATTGAGATTTGAAAATCGAAGGAACATTAATAGGACCAAACACATCAGAATGAATAAGATCCAATACACCAAAAGACTTGTGAGAACTAGAGTAAATTGAACATGGTTTTGCTTTCCATAAATGTAATGTTCGCAAAAGTTGAACTTGAGATTACAATCATTTAACCCCTCAATGAGGTTTCTATTTTTTAGGGTACGTAGACCCTTCTCACCAATGTGGCCATATCTCAAATGTCATAACATAGTCTTTTCAGCAGGAAGCTTAGCTTCCAAAGCATGTGCACTACCATCAAAACTAGTTACAATAGATTTCTTCACTGCTCATTCAGATGGTGGGGATGAAGTGACTACAACTCTTTTCTTCGAGACAGAAGAACTATTGCACTATGAATTGCATGCCTCCAACTGAAACAGAGTACCTCTTTGAGTACCCTTCACAAGCACCATAGATCCTCTAGTCATCTTGCATCCATCCTATGAAAAGGCAACCTGCACACCTGCATCATTCAACATACTTATAGAAAGCAGGTTCCGTGCAAGGCCTGGAATGTGCATAACTCCAGTGATCCCCTTCACTCATCCATCAAGGAATCAGATTGAGACTGTTCCATGACCAACAATCTTCAAATGAGAATTGTCACCTAGGTACACTCTTCCACCATCAAACTCTTCATACTTCATGAACTAGTCTTGATGCAAGGTCATGTGGAATGATGCACTAGAATCAATCAACCACACATCATCAAATGCATGGGTGGCTAGGGTTGCGATGAAGGCATCACCATCATCTTGTGACTTGTTAGAATCTAAATCAGGAGCATTCTTCTTCTTCTTTTTCTTCTCCTCTTTGTATTCCTTTTGGAAATGCCTAGTTTTACCATAGTTCCAATAGAGAGCCTTGGACTTTCCAGGAGATTTGGATCTACCCTTTTCACCTTTCTTGTCCTTCTTCTCCCATTTCTCTTTGGGTCTTCCATGAACCGCAAGAGCTTCTTTGGCTGACTTGGATGTCTTTCTCTGCATTTCTTTAGATAATAGCGAAGATACCACTTCATCCATCATGAAGGTGGTGGTAGTGCTTCTGATAGCCATGACAAGATGATCCCACAAATCTAGCAAAGAATAAAGTAGGGTCATACATCTATCCTCCTCTTCCATTTTCACACCCATGAATGTCAACTATGCAACAATCATGTTAAAAGCATTTAAATGGTCTACAACAAATCCTCCATCTTCTATTTTTGAGCAAAGAACTTTTTTAGAAAGAGCTTGTTCACCAGGGACTTGACCTGATAAACAGATCCCAGCTTCTTCCAAAGTTCTTTAGCAGTCTTCTCCTCATGGACATTCAACAGGATAGAGTCAGCTAGATAGAGTCTTATGAGAACCTTAGCCTTCTGATCTTTGAGGTCCCAATTAGCTTGTGACATTGCTACAGGTTTAGTGCCATCAACAGTTTCCCATAGATCACGATCAACAAGTAGGTCCTCCATCTTGAGTTTCCACAACTCAATTTGTGCCATTGAACTTCTCCACCTCTGCTCTTCCATATGTGGTTGCCATCTCCTTCCTATAACAAGATACATAATACTCTGCACAGACTCCCACTCAACTTAAGATCAACTCAAAAAACCCCTACCCAACAGCTAAGACCAAAACTGGCCAAGCTTTGATAACAACTGAAAGGAAGCTAGGTGTGCGGAAATCGCTTTCTACACTAATCTAATGAGGGGAGGAGAGTGCAAATTCAATTTAATCCTTACAATTATAGAATGTTAGCAACAACAATGGAGATATTGTAGCAAAACACATACACATAGAAAGTGAGACAGAAGAGAGAGACACAAGATATACATGAGGAAAACCCTTATCAAGTGAAAAATCTCACACTCCAAACCTTGCACAATGTATTATCAAAACTAAAATGGTTTACAATACACTTGCAATGCAACCTCTCAGGAGTCTTTGACACTCGTATTTGGAGACAAACTGGCAACATAATAGTACCTGTCAAACCTGTAGTACATCTCCTCTCCAAAGCACCTGTTTATATATAATATACAAGGCAAAAATGGCTCCACATAGGAATGGGCATCCAACATGGCCTCATGGCCAAAAAACCATGCTTATGGACACTTGTCCAACTCTATATGATGCCCCTAACTCTTGTCGAGTCACTCCATCCCAAGGAGGTCACCTATTTCCAAAATGGGCTATGACAGATGCTCTTATGACTCTTACAACTGTCATAGAATCTGTCATAGCTGTCATAACTTACACCTATAAGAGAATCTATCATACACAAGCTATAAATAGCATATTCTCTTACAACATGTCATAGTCCACCTTAGGACGTCCAAAGATGCCTTTTTCAAAGATGCTCTTTGACACATGTCTTCACCTATCATAGAATCTCCTATTTCTGACTCTTACATGTCATAACTTTGTCATAGGAATCTGTCATGACCGTTTTAGTCGATATTCCCTTACACAAAATCCAAGATGTCGACACATGGTAAAATATTCCTACCACTAAGTGGGATGCCTATCTTCTCATGCGAGGACAAAATTACATGTGGTCATATGCCATGTAGGATGACACATCATTGTGCCAACTTCCACAATATGACAACATAGGATTTGCATCCAATTAATACAATAGGCAATAAATAAATAAATACATTGTAAAAATACAAGGAATTACCAAGGTTGAGACACCTTAATTCCCAACACAATCTATAAGTTGGTGATAGATGATAGGTAGGTCATTGAATGTAGATGGCATGGTAGTTAGGGTGTAGATGGTGTATATGGATGATTCAAAAAGTTTGGCAAAATCGTCGAAGGAGTCTTGATGGTCCTCTTCATTGATGTTATCTATCATAGGGAAGGCCTTAGCAACCTCACTTAAGATATACTCAATATCAGTAGAAGTGGACTCTTATTTTCCATACCCTAGCCAATGGAGATACAAATTCTTTGTTTCATGGATGGGTTCCACAATTCCTTGTTCATGAAGGCCTATACTACCTTGTCCTTTGTAGCCCGTGTATTTGACAATTTTGGGTCCTTTTCCATAGATCTCAGTTGGGAGAGTAGGAGCTTCTTGATTTTCTTTGTCCTTGTATAACCAAGAGGATATGTCTTTGAGAACATCTTGTTCAAGGAGGTGCTTTTTCTCAAAGGTAGGTGACGGTTTGCATTTGATGACAACTATAGAGACTTTCTCTTCATTAGGAGCACCAAATGTCTTAGGAGATAGTGGTAATAGGCCCACGCAAAATGTGCCATGTAGGTCATATTCACCACATCCCATGTCACTTACTTTGATCTTGACCTCAAGAGGAGTGGATGTTTGTGATGTGGTTGCGATGTTGGAAGGATCAATGTATGAAGTGGATGGCGTAGGATTAGTGTGGGAGGTGGATGTTTTAGTGGCATTGTTATAGGGGAAGAAAGTGTGGTTACATCCTTCCAAGAAACTATAGCATTGGAAAGGATGAGGGTCAACATAGATAGTGACTTCCGTGCCATTATGTGGGAATTTCAAGCATTGGTGAAAAGTCGATGGAATGACTTGAATGGAATGAATCCATGGTTAGCCTAGGAGAATGTTGTATGGGACGTCAAGATCAAGAACTTGGCATTTGGTATCCAAAATCTTTCATCCTACTTGAATAGGAAGCTTGATGGTACCTTTAGACAATCTTTTGGAATCATCATATCCTTTTATGGTTATACACTCACTAGAGTCCACAACCACATCAGAGTATCCCAAGTGTTTTATTAGCTTTAGAGTGCAAAGATTTAGGCCGGAGCCACCATCTATTAAGACTCATTTAATGGTATGTTTATGGATTTGGACTTCGATGTGAAGGGCTTCATTATGTAGGTCGTTTGATGCAGGCAGGTCCTTTTTCGAAAAGGTGAGGTCATGAGGTGAGGTGATGTGGCCTACCATGGCATGGAATTGATCAACATTCAAGTTGGTAGGGACTTGGGTTTCCATCAAGGCTTTCTCAAGGACATCCTTTTGGAGGGGGGATGTTTGAAGTAATTCAAGGATGAAAATTTGTGCATGGGTTTTTTCAAGATGGTATAGGATGGTATACTTGTGGGAAAATAGTGGATTGGTAGGTATGGATGTAGAGGGTTCATAATTAGTTGGGTCTCCATGGATGGAGACATGGCCATGACAAGTAGTAATGAAGCAATTAGGTGTCTTGGCTCTAATGGTGATGGTATTAATGTGATTATAATAATCTTCTATTCAACCCACAATGGAATTGAAAGAAGAAGGAGGTGGCATGACATTGTAGGTTTGATTGGAAGATGAGGCTTTTCCCTTGTTATGATCAAGAAGTGGATCCTTGTATGCTCTTAGGTTGAAATTAGGTGATTGTTTTGGAGGTTCATTGATGGTTATATCACCTCTATCTATAAGGTCTTGGATGCAATGTTTCAACCTCATGCAGTTAGATGTTTTATGCCCTTTCACACGATGATATTCACAATAGGCATTTTCATCAAACCAAGAGGGTTTAAATTAATTTTCATCATAAGGCTGAATAGGGGGTAATGTTATCAAATTTGATTTTACAAGGTTGTTCAAGATATTTTCAACAGGTTCCCCTAAAGGTGTGAATGCCCTCTTAGGGTTGTTGTTTTGTCTTTGCGGTCCCCTAGGAACATTGACATTATTGTTGTTTGTGGATGTACTTGGTGGAATGGGGTTTTGTACATTTTGGACAGTCTTCACATCAATGACACTGTTGTTGAGGGTATTCTTATTTTTACCACAAAAGTGGGGTTTGTCATTGGATTGTGTGTTGTTGTTCATATGGGAAGTGTTGGTATTATTGTTGTTGACTTTGTTGTTGTTGTTGTTGTAAAGTTTTATAAAGCCTTTAGCAGTAAGGGCTCTTTCAATGGTTGTTCCCTTATCTATAACCTCCACAAAGGTTGATGCACATTGGATTTGTAAATGGAACCCCATTTCTTGGTTGAGGCTAGTCACAAACATGGTGACTAATTGTTTTTTAGGAATTAGCCAAGGGAGTTTTCTTGCTAAGATTCTCCATCTTTGTAAAAAGGTGGCGAAGGATTCCCCACTCTTTTGTTTTGTGTTACAAAGGTCGGTCATGGATATTTCATGTTCAAAGTTATAGGAGAAATGATTTACAAATTTCTTTGCAAGCTCATGGAATGTATTAATACTGGGGGGAGGTGTGCAAACCATTCAGTAGCTTGACCATTGAGGCTTCTAGGAAAGAGTCTCATTAAGTATGTGTCATCATATGAGACCTCTAGGCAAGCAATGTAAAACTCCCTAAGGTGTTCCCTAGGGTCTCCCTTTCCTTTGTACT
Source organism: Cunninghamia lanceolata (assembly GCA_027924645.1). NCBI lineage: Eukaryota > Viridiplantae > Streptophyta > Pinopsida > Cupressales > Cupressaceae > Cunninghamia > Cunninghamia lanceolata. Next base: position 2,898,372 of record BSBN01000467.1, on the reverse strand, counting down.
TGTCAAATTTTGGTTTTTCAAAATTCTTAGGAAAGGGTGGCATATGTAAGGTTCTATCAAATGGATATGGGCAAATATCCTCAAAAGAATATTGATTTCTTCTATTTCCATGTTGCATATCATCAACCTTTTGGATCAAAGATTGTACAATGCTAGGTAAATCTTGAGTAGGTGGTGGTTGTGGAATGTGGGCTTGTTGGTTTTGGATTAATTATTGGAGGAAAGGTGGAATTTGTTGATGTTGGGTGACTTGGTTTTGTGGGGTTTGGTTTTGATTTTGATTTTGATGGGTGAGGTATTGTTGGTAGGCAAGGAGTAGTTGCATGACATGCAGCAAAATTTGTTGGTTTTGATTGGGATTTTGTTGTGAGGTTTGGATGGAAGATGTCATAAGTGTTTGGGAAATTGGAGGTGGTATGTATGTGAAGTTGGATGAAGGGTTGTTGCATGGATTAGATGTATTGTGAGGTGGTTGGGATAATAATTGGGTCATGAAGGCTATGTCATTAATGTCAAATTGGGGCACACTTGTGGAAGCACTTGTGTGCATGGTATTGTTAGGAATGTTAAGGATGATTTGCGGTGTTGAGGTGGTTACATTTTACATGGTTATTGATCAGGAAGTGGGATTTGTCTCTGTGTTGGAAGTTTGTGACGTGTTAAGATTCGTGTTAGAAGAGGACAATTGTGAAGTAGTGGGTATGGTGGCACCATTTTGAATGAGGAATTCAAGATATTTATTTGGATCCAATTTTAGGACTCTATCAAGTATGTCCATGGAATTGGCATCTTGGGTAAAATCTAAGACATCTTGATACACATTATTAGTGTTGGTGGGTGGAAAAGGATTTACCATAGCATTGGCATCAAGTGTCAATTGTTAATGGATTATAGGGACATTGTTTTAGTCAGTTTAAGGCATCCCAATGCCAAAATTAACTCTAGAAGGTTACATGTGCTTGTTTTATTAGCTTGAGACCTTGTCAAGGGCATAAAATGGATTGGGTATGAATTTGGTTGGATTGTTGAAAGGTTGGTGAAGGTTGAGACCTTAGAGAATGGATTTCAAGATATTGGACCCAAGGATAGGTGATGGTGGATTTTGGTGTGATGTAAAGGAATAAAGATTTAGCCTTTAGAGAATAAAATCTCAAAATTTTAAACCTAAGGATGAGTAATGATATGATATGGGAAGATTTGGTATAGGTTTTAACTTTAGGGAATAAATATCAAAAGTTTTAAACCTAAGGATGATGCAAATGATGAAAGTATGAGGATGGATTTAAGAAACCTTAGAGGTTAAACCTCAAAGATAAATGGATGGATTATTTTTCAAAAAAATTGAACCTAAGAGGATGAAGGAGTGGAAGTATAAATTGAAAATGTGGGATAAAGGATGGAGTAGATAATGACTTTAGAAATTTGAGAAATGGTTTTGGGATGGAGGTATAAGATAACCATTAGGGATTAAATCTTAAAAGGATTTCTTAGACCAAGGTGATAATGTGTATGCAGGTAAAGAATGATTTTTGAGGATGACCTTAGGATGAATTTGAAAGGGATGGTGATTTGGAAATGGATGACTAAGGTATGTTTAGGATGGTTTGGATGATAATCAACCAAGGAAGACCTTAGATGATTTATATAAATGGACTTGGATGATAATCTACTAAGGAAAATCTTAGGTGACTTTGGATAGTAGGATTTGAATGATTTAAGGATGTTGGATGATTTTGATGATGTTTGAAAAGGATTTTCCAAATCAAAGGTGATCTTGAATAAATCTAGATCTTTGGGTTATAAAAGGGATATCCCTCTTTACTTAAGGTAGACTTATGAACATAAGAAAAAAGGGGAGGATTATTTTACTTGAAGGTAGACTAATGACCAAAAAGCAAAATGGGATACCTTAGAATATATCAACTTAGGAGTTGTCTAGGCTCCTAAATCAATTATTCTAAAGGTTAATAAAGGCTAGTTTATAAAAGTACTTAAGGTAGACAAAGTCTTAAGTACCCTATAAACTAGAGGATGGTAAGATCTAGAGTTAACTTTTGCACAAGATTGATTTGAGATATGGTTTTGGATGTTGATTGATTTTGATTTTGGATGGATTTTAATTTTTTGGGATGTTGATGTTGGAATTTGGATAATATGGATAGGATTTAGATAAGGTTGGGTAATGTTGGAGGATGTTAGATGATTGAATTTGGATTAAGGTTGGTATATCTTAGATTCAAAATGAATTCTGGAATGGATGTGCAAAGGTCCAAAGGTGAAAATCAAAATGTTATTCTTAAGGTCAAATGGATAATGTAGGTTAATGACTTTCGATGAAAGGATTAATGGGGATAGGATGAAAGATTAAGGACAAAAATTTGGGTTAGTGGGTAAGGTATGACCAAAGATTAAATACCAAAAATCATGTTTGTCTAAGGTCAAATGGTATATGGTAAATGGAATTGGATAAAAGATTGCATAAAATTTGGAGATAGACATATGGACTATGGTTGGACTTGGTAATTGACTTTGGATGAGGTTATGGTGAAAAGGGTCCAATAAATCAGAATGATTTTCTCTAAGGTCTAAATGAAGAGGATATCAATTAATTTGGACAAAAAGGTTATGGATTATGATCAAAGGTGGATTTGGATTTTGACAAATGTTGACAAGGTGACCGCGGATTTTGACACATGTGGGATCTGTTTTATAGATGGTGCTGATTTATAGGCATAAGACATCAAAATAGAGACAAGTGGCACCCGAATAGAGCCAGATGGCACTGATAGAATGGTTTATGGTGCCACAGAAAATGGTACCACAAGAGAATTTTAAGGTGCCAAACAAAGGAGTTATGGTGCCAAAGTCAGACAGTCTTTAGGATTTTGACTAAGGTTTTAGCAACTTTTGGCAAATTTTGGATTATTGACTCAAGATTTTAGATTTTTTCAAGGGTAAAATGCTCTAATTTCAAAGGTTCAATGTTTTATTTTCAAAAGAATCAAATGTTAAATGGTTTGATTTTCAAAGGTTCAAGTGGTTTTGGATAATGTTGGATAAAATTTCTTGGAAAGTAGATACAAAATCAAACAATCAAACACAATAGATTTTTGAATCAATGTACCAAAGTAATTTTGTTTTTAGGGGTATAACATGAAGACACTCTAAGTACATTAACATCCTAGAAATTATTCAAGTAGTTGTGTATGAGATCATAATACCACTCCATTTCCTTTATATAGGCATAACGTACAAGTCCCACGAGGAGGAAACTAACTGCTTTTGATCACCCAAGATTGCTCATTACATCATGAGGGGAGAGTATACGCAACATGCACACATGTTTGTAGAGGGCATTTGCACTTGGCAATAAATCAAATGTGGCTTGTGCAATGAGTAACTTCGCGGGCCTAACCGGTATCTATTACATTACAATCTCATATGACTGAAAGGTCTTAAGCTAGGATAATTACGAGCTTCTAGGGGAGTCCTCTAGCGTACACAAGGTACTTGAGGCTAATGTTTGTGAACATGAGTGTCCCAATCGGCTGACACTCAACCACTCAAGTCTTGGCAGACCATGGGTCTTGGAGGTCTATTGTTTGGAGATGAGAGGGTCCTTCCTTTGAAGCTACTGTTGAGGCCGTCCCTTGGGGGGATGAAATCCCCAAGATTGCCTCCTAAGAAGAAACTACCTTCTTCTTTTTGATCCCCAAGATTGCACTAGGCATGAGGGGAGAGCATACATAAGAAAAGTAACCCCTTCAGGTAACACTTAAAAGCATAAAAATTGTTCACAAGTAGAATTTTGATCCCCAAGATAACCCTAAGGTGCAAGGGGAGAGCATACGTCTACAAGTGAAGAAAGCAAAGCAAACAAGTTAATTATCCCTCTAACTAATTTAGTGCGACTAAGCTCTATGAGAAAACAAAAAGTCTTCTACCGATGAAACTTGCAACAAAATCAATTAGTAGTTACAATTGTTGTCTTTGACTTGCGTTCTTTTACCTGCATAGATGTGTTAGTAGCCTACACAAATCTTAAAAAATAGTTAACTGGATGGCACCAAAATAGAGACAAATGGTGCTAAAACATAGTCAGATGGCGCTAGAAAACAGTAAGATGCTGCTCAAAATCAAGCAAAAGGTGCTAAAACAACAAAAGAAAGAACTAAAAAAATATAATTCCATAATTAATGTTAGGGTAAAATAGGATCGACAATGAATATGCAATGATAAACAATCAAATACCCATAACTCAATAGAATAATGAAACTAAGAAAGATTGAATGAAATGAAGCAATGAATAATACAATGCAAACCTTCCTTGAATCAAAGTTTCTATTGTTTGCCTATTAAAACCATCCTTGCTTGTATGAAGTAGGGCCCTCAGAGAGTGCACTCCTTTGCTGTGTTCAAGGATATCGATAGTAAATGGCTATGGTGATAAATGTGCAATGAAGATGAGCTCCAAAGCAAATGGTGATCTCAAGCTAATGAATGGTAAAAGGGTACCAAAGGCGCGTTGGTAAATTCCTGCAGAGTAACAATACAAATAACTTGGATGATTAGAATCGACGAATGAGGTTTCATTTATAGACTTGGGAGGATGAAGATCAACGGTTGAGAAGAAGTATGATGATCAATGGTTGAGAACGGTTGAGGAATGTGTGTAAATAGAAAGAGGACAAGTGTCCAAGCTCCATCATGCAATAGGGGAGTTAACAAAATTGATTGAATAGTTAACAAAATAGACCAATCAATTAAGTGAATTGATTGGGGAGTTAACTGAATTGATTGATCAGTTAACTGAGTTGATTGAGGAGTCAATAGAATAGATTGACCAGTGAACTCAATTGACTAATTAGTTAACTGATTTGATTGATGAGTTAACTAATTTTGACTAGAGGATAAATAGGACATGTGGGTGAGGGAATATTAGCTAATTAAATATTTAAAATATTTAATTACATGTGCAACATGGTGAGGTGGCAAAGGTGAGGTGGAAAGATGAGGTGGATTGATGAGGTGGAATTATGAAATTAGGACTTAGGATGGAGGAATTTATGATTAATTAAATAATATAGGATTATTTATTTATGTGAGACATTAGAAGAATTTAGGGAATTTAATAAAATTAATTAATTTTATTTAATTATGGGATAATGAATCAATCAAATAAACTTAGAATATTTATTTAATTGACAGAAGAAAATAAGAATTAAGATAAATATTAAAATATTTACTTAATTTGGAATGAGCCAATTTTAGGTGTATACATTTTTCCCCTCTTTGAAGCAATGTGTTTTATTACGTTGTTTCAAAGAATAAGAATTTTTCTGACAATGATACATGCCCCAGTTTGCCCCTGGTACAAGTTTGACGATAGGATGCCCCCTCGGGAGATTGGACGGGATGAAGGCAAAAGGGCGTGAGACGGACAATCTCATGAAGAAGAAGGTTAGGTTTGAAGAAAATGGGTGAAGAAAGAGCCGAATGATATGTGAAACAAGATAGAATGATAACACACACAAGCAAGTTTAGCAAGTATGCACAAATGATACAAGAACAAACAAGGTATAGCCCCTGTCAAGATGTAAACCGCATGATTGATTGATAACGATATACGACAGTGTTGTCATGGTGGGGAACGATATTCCCTGGAGCAACACAAAGGATAATGTCTGGTTTCAGGAAATGAAACATGTCGTGTAAGACACGTGTATTGGTCTAATTTTGACAATGTTATATCCTGTATAAGACAAATGTTTGATTATAATTGATCGAGTTGGTTTATGACCAGACAAGGATCAAGACCACTGAGGGCACTTGGACAATTTGACAAGATTGACTTCAATTTGATTGGTATGGATTAAGGATAGACTTGCATTTGGATCATTGCTCAGACTGACTGGACAAGGATGAAAGATATGATAATAGATAGAAATCTGATTGATAGAAGAAAGACTCAATAGAAGGACTAACAAGCTTTTGTAAACATTGATACTCTGCATGTTGTGGATCTTTTATTGCATGGGATATGGATGATGGATGTATAATGGATGCTTTTATTTTGACATCTTAACAATGCAAGTATTTTGAAGTGCTTTATTTCATCATTGGGCATTTTTTTTTTGTACTTTTTCTGAAATGTTGTAAGTTAATACAAGCATCTAGGCATAATTGAACTGAGATGACCTGAGTATCACTTACATAGATTTTGATTTAGCAAGTTAATACAAACATCTAGGTATAGTTGAACCAAGATGACCTAAGTATTCCTTGCGTATCAACAAACAAGGATTGCCCCCGTTCATGTTAGACCTTTGATGTCCTCGATGATCTTTTGCCGATCATGTCTTTAGACAAGGCTTCACATTACTAAAGATTAATCCACAAACAACAAACAAAGAAAATAATCATGCCCCCATCATAGCATCTCTATCTTTGGGCATCCTCGAGTAGCATAGGAAGGCATGATAGCAACAAATCAAGACTCTGTAATTTTTAACTTAACCAACACAAATCATTTTTGCATTTAGATGGATATGTTTCTTGCCATAATTTGAGTAAAAAATCATTTAGAAGACCTTAGGTGTTGTTCTGCTTTGCCTTGGATAGGTTAATGTTCTGCGTCATGATTTTTGCTTGAAAAGAGCAGGTTTCGCTTGCGCTTGCTTGCTTGGTGAGAGAAGACTTCCACAATCTTTATTGACGAGACAAACCCTAAGGGATTGACCTAGTGCCTCGGGGGCTCATTGCTAAATGGCCTTGCCTACGTGATGACGCAGAGGCAACGTAGTTCAGGGTAAACCCTAACAGACCTAAGACCTAGGTGAGAGAAAGTGGAGATGGACTCAGATGGATGGAAGGACTAGATACGAGACGGATGGGATAGTGGAAGCCTCAGGGGTGCATTCAAAATGGCCTTGCCTACGTGATGACACAGAGGCAATGTAGTTCATGGACTTGGACCATGGACACTGACGAGGGACACTATGCCAGGCTCACACTGAGGAGACGGTATGGGATAGAACCTTGGCTGACAAGGCCACAAAGAGGGAGAGTATTAAGCCATGATAGGTAACTGTCAGGTGTTTTATTATGGGACAGATACGGGTCAAATGGGAAACAAGTGAAGGAAGAATGGACTCAAGGTGATTGGTTTCCCAAAGATGGAGAAGGCGGTTTATCACAAGTAACGCCTATTTACCAGGTTTTCATCACTTGCTTTTATTTGCACAAGAAGATAGAAAGTAAATATGACACCTGTTTGCCAAGTTTTCATCATGATACCTATCCAAGGCACCTATTTGCCAGGTTTTCACCAAAGGATGATTTTTTTTGTACTTTTCTGATTTTCTAATTTTTTTTTATTCTTTTTTTGTATTTTGTGCCCTCCTTGCATTTGGGTTCTCCTAGGTGTAAAACCGGTGAAGATGCATGCTGTTGATTGGGTCATTGAATAGTTCACCCTCTGATGTAGCCAACTGATATGCCCCCGACCTGTAAGCAGCTATAATCACATAGGGCCCAAGCCAGTTGGGTTCAAACTTGCCTTTCTTTTCTCTATCTTGTTGGTTGCGAGGATTCTCCTTAAGAATGAGATCACCAACCTTAAATATTCTTGGGCGAACTCTGTGGTTATAGCTTCTTGACATCATTTGTTGATATGCTTTGAGATGATCAAAAGCTTTCTATCTCCTTTCTTCTAGCAGCTCTAGTTCTTGCAACCTGGAGACTCTATACTCTTCATTTAATATGAGACCTTTTAGCGACACCCTGAGGGCGGGTAATTTGACTTCAATGGGGAGGATATCTTTGAGCCATAGACAAGGGCGTAGGGTGTAGCACCTGTGTGAGTGTGTATACTGGTTCTGTAGGCCCACATAGTGGGATTGAGTTGGATATGCCAATCATGGCCAGCATCGTTGATTGTCTTCTTGAGAAGTTTCAAGATGGTCTTGTTGGATGCTTCATCTTAACCGTTACCTTGGGAGTAGTATGGAGTGGAGAAACGGTGTTGGATTTTGAAATGTTCACAGAGTTCTTGGACATCCTAGTTTTGAATGGTCTTCCGTTATCAATGATAATGGATGAAGGAATGCCATATCTGCAGATAATGTAATTTAGGATGAATGAGGAAATTTGCTTACCTGTGATGGTGGTGAGGGGAACGGCTTCAACCCACTTTGTGAAATACTCAGTGGCAGTTATGATGAATTTGTGGCTGTTGGATGAGGGTGGATGGATCTTTCCCACAAGGTCAAGTCCTCATTGGCAAAAGGGCCAAGGTGTCGTTAAAGGTCTCAACTCTTGAACTGGTGCATGTATCAGGTTCCCATGTATTTGGCACTGCTTGCACTTCTTGACAAACTGATATGAATCCATTTCCATGTTCGGCCAGTAATAACCCAAGCGCATGAGTTTCTTGGCTAAGGAAGGACTGCTAGAGTGTGTTCCGCAAATCCCTTCGTGTACGTCTTACAAGGCATTTATGGATTCTTCTTGTTCTAAACAACAGAGCAAAGTACCATCGAGACCACATCGGTATAGGGTATCGGCTATGATGGTGTAGTGAGAGGTTTGTCATATAAAAGTTCATCTTTGGTTAGAAGATAGGTCAGGTGGGAGAGTGTTGTCCTTGAAGTAAGTGTAAATCTTACCGTACCAAGGTGAATCAGATCTAACTAGAAGGCATATGGAATAGGTCTTAGGAAGATCATAAGCTGGTTGCCGGATAGTTTCCACTAAGAACTCATATCGTGACTCATTTTTAGGTATTTCTAGAAGAGAGGCGATGCTTGCCATTGCATCAGCTGCTTTATTCTCAATCCTGGGTATTTTCTTAAAGGAAATGGTCCCAAAGTGTTCTTTGAAATCATCAACCATCCATTTGTATGGGATAAGCTTTTCATCTTTGGTTTGGTATTCATCGTTGACCTGATTGACTATTAGTTGGGAATGACCGTAGACATGTAGCTCTTGGATTTTCCACTCAGTTGCCATCTTGAGACCAATCACTAAGGCTTCATATTCTGCTATGTTGTTGGTGCATGGAAATAACAAATGATAAGACTTCAGAATTGTGTCGCCTTGAGGAGTTACAAACAAGATGCTTGCCCCTGATCCATGGTTTGTGTAAGACCCATCGAAGTAGAGTTTCCAAGAAGATGTTGATATAGTGAATAAGGACTCATCTGGAAACTCAAACTGCATTGGTGTGGTGTCTTGTAATGGTGCATCTACTAGTTGATCAACTATGATTTGTCCCTTGATGGCTTTTCTATCTACATATTCCATGTCATACTCACTTAGAAGCATTACCCATTTTGCTAGACGACCTGTGAGAGCTGCTTTGCTGAGGAGATACTTCAGTGGGTCTATTTTTGCAATGAGTTTAACTGGATGTGCGAGCATGTAATGTTAGAGTTTTTGTGAAACAAAAATAACCGCAAGGCATGATCTTTCTATCTGCGAGTATTGCAACTCATAGCCCACTAAGGTTCGGCTGATGTAGTAGACGGCTCTTTCTTTGTTCTCATAATCTTGTTGTGCTAAAAGAGCCCCAAGAGTAGTAGGTGTAGTAGATATGTAGAGAATTAGTGGTTTTCCTTAGATAGGAGGCATGAGAATGGGTGGATTCATAAGGTATTCTTTTAGTTTGTTGAATGCTTCTTCACACCGCTCATCCCATCTAAATGGAATGTTCTTGTGCAGGAGATGACTGAATGGTTGGCACTTGTCTGCCAGCTGTGATATAATTTGCGGATTGCTTGCAGCTTGCCCTGTAGTGATCTCAATTGAGTTAGAGTCTTGGGTGGTGGCATGTCCATTATAGCTTTGACGTTGGCGGGGTCCACCTCTATTCCATTTGCCAACACAATGAAGCCTAGTAGCTTACCTAAAGTGACTCCGAACACACATTTCTTTGGGTTCAGCTTGACTTGGAATTGGTCCAATCTTTGAAAGACTTTTTCTAATACATCCAGGTGTGAGTCCCTTGTGAGTGACTTTGCTAAGATATCATCGACATAGTCCTCCATTGTTACATGCATCATATCATGGAATATAGTTGTCACAGCCCGTCGATATGTGGTTCCTGTGTTTTTTAGCCCAAATGGCATGACATTCCAGCAGAAAGTGCCCCATGGACAAGTAAAGGCTCTCTTGTGTTGGTCCTCTGGTGCTATTTTGATTTGATTATACCCTGAGAATCCATCCATGAGAGATAACATGGTATGCCCTGTAGTTAGGTCGACTATGATATCGATATTTGGCAATGGGAAATCATCCTTGCGGCATGCTTTGTTTAGGTCTCGAAAATCATTGCATAGTCTGACTCGGCCATCTGGTTTGGACACTGGTACAATGTTGGATATCCATTCCAGGTAATCTATAGCTCTAATGAACCCTACATCCAACAAGTTCTTGAGTTCTTCCTTGACCAAAAGTGCTATGTGAGGATGCATCTTTCTAAGCTTCTGCTTTACTGGTTTTACTCCTAGATCCAATGGAAGATGATGTAGAATTAAGTTTGGGTCTAGACCCAGCATGTCTACATACAACCAAGCGAAGCTACCTCACTTTTTTTTAAAGAATGGTACAAACCTGGTTTTCTATGGTGGGGTAAGAGATTTTGCAAAGTGGATAACCTTGGGCTGTTCCTCTATTCCAATATTAACAGGCTCTGTCAGTTCTACAACAATCTGTGACCTTTCCTAGTACATATCATTAGGGAGAGTGTCAAACTTTCCATCATCAGGTGCCACAGTTGGGTTTTCACCTTCGGATGCGTCCTTTCTTTTTATTGTTTTGGGGTCTGACACTGCCGCAAGGCAGTTTTCACTGTCAGATCTAGTTTTGACTTTGATATTTTTGTGACTAGAAGGCTTGACACCCTCCCCGAAGTAAGCCACGGTATTCAGTTCAATAGTAAAACCAGCTTTATGATCTCCCTTGGGTAGGTGGTCCCTAAGTTCCATATAATCAATGTAAGCATCGTCGTTTTGGAACATATCTAGTTGGGGAGTTCCTCGTAAATCCTAGTCAATAAGCTCAGGGTGCACGAGAAGGAGGGAGTCGGATGATAGAACTGATTCATTTATAGTGTGAATGGAAATGTTAGGAGCATTGGTAGGGATGGTACTTTCCTCCAAGTTGTTTATTGCAATGGAACTTGAACCTTCCTCGAAAGCCATAATCTCAGAGATGAGCAAATCATACTCTATTGGTATGTTCGGTAGCATTTGTCCCTCATGGTAGGGGCTAAAAGTTTGGATGGTATCGACTTCTTTGTCATCATAGGAATGTTCTGTTAGCTCATCCCACTCATATTCATTAGAATCCGTGTCACTGTCCTCTTGGAGTGTTTGGATCATTTCTACAAGACAAGCATTTTCTTTAGCCTTGCCCTTGCCTTTGTATCCTAGGCCACTTGTGTTTCTAGCCGATGAGGATGAAGAAGGTTGAATAGGTTCAATGATTCCTTCTTTTCTAAGGCCAATGGGGCCTTGTCCTTTGTATCCCATTCTATGTAGGATAGCCTCGCCTCACCCATAGAGTTCTATTGGGAGTCTAGGCAGATTTTGCGTTGTGTTCTCTTCTTCAGTATAAATCCATTGTAGGATATCTCTCTCCTCTGTTTCATCAGATAAGGTCCCCCATTTTACAAAGGGAGTTACGAGAGCTATAGGAGGAGCAGATGGCTTTGGAAAATATTTGCGTCGGCCAAAAGATCTAGGAGATACAAGCATCTTAGCAAGGTTGAGGCTGTGCTCAATGGAGTATTCCCCTACTCCACTTTCTTTTATGGTAATTTTCTGTTCTTTGGGGCTTGATGAGGAGGCTTTAGCGGTATGATCACATTGCAGGATAGGGGATATATACGCTCTGTTATTTGGTATGATGCATTCGGGTTTTGCAAGGAAAGAGTTGCAATGCTGATAGGGGTCAGGGTTGCCTTGAATGGTGACTTGCTTGCCATTGTGCGGGAACTTTATGCATTGGTGATAAGTAGAGGGAACAGCCTTCATGGCATGAATCCATGGTCTCCCTAGAAGAATATTATAAGTGAGCTCCCTATCCAGGACTTGACACACAACATCTTTTATTACTGGTCCCACTTAAATGGGTAGGACTACTGTTCCCTTTCTGGTTCTTTCTTCCTCGTCATATGCTTTGATGGTAATTTTCCTCCTTGGATCAACTGCCTGTTCGGAGAACCCCAATGCAAGGACTAGCTTTAATGTGCAAATATTTAAACTGGCACCCCCATCAATGAGAACCCTCTTGATATGGTGCTTGTGGATGAAGGCGACAATATGTAGAGGGGTGTTATGGGGTTGAGATATAGAGAGGTCATCTTGCTTGGTAAATGATATGGAGCTTGAGGAGGTCAGATTACCTACCATGTCCTGAAACTTCTCTTGGGCCAAGTTGGTGGGGACAGTGGTTTCCACTAAGGCTTTCTTGAGGATCTCCTTATGGGACGGGGATAGATGCAACAACTCCAATATAGAAATGTGGGCCAGAGTTTTCAGTAATTGGTCTATGACATTATACTGGCAGAAGTTGGATGGAGAAGGTGATGACCTTGGAGGGGCGGTATTGAGTGTGACTTTACCACTGCGGGTAATGATACTACAACCAATTTTGTTAGGTCTTGATTGTTGGTTGACTGTGATAACATTGATTTGCGGGACATGCTCAGAAATGCAATTTATGGTATAGTCAAATGACACACTTGCATAGTTGGCATTACCATTCCCACTATTTTGATTTGGCCTGTTGTGATTGTTGTTGTTGTTGTCATTATGGTGATTGCCGTTGTTGTTATTGCCATTATGGTGATTTCCGTTGTTGTTATTGCCATTATGGTGATTTCCATTGTTATTGTTGTTGTACGACCTGTTGTTGTTATTGTTGTTGTACAGTCTATCATGATTTAGAAGCAAATCCTTGTAGGCCACATGTGTCTCATTGGAGGTATGTTGTTGTGTTCCTCCTTGATTTTGATCAAGCACATCTTGGATAACATTTTTGAGGCAGATACAAGTGTTGGTTGTATGCCCTCTTCCCTATGATATTCACAATAGTCCGTGTCTCTCTAATAGGGAGGTTTGACTATAGGCTCATAGTCACTTGTTGGTGGTAGAGAGATTTCATTGTTAGCCAACAACTTCCTTAATGTGGACTCTTGAGACTCACCCAATAGTGTGAACTTTTGCCTTGGATTTGAACTGAACCAAGGTCTTGGCTCCCGAGAGAATGGTTTGTTGGGCGCAACATTGTTTGTTTCTCCTTTTAGAGTGAATATGGGTTGTTGCTTGGGAGCTGCCGCCTTGGCATCCACTACCCCATCATTAACCACATTCTTATTCTTGGTCCAAAACTTTGATTTATCAGTTGTGTAATTTGAAGTAGGTGTGTCCTTGTATATCTTGATTGCTCCTTTAGTGATCATAGCCTTTTCAATGAACAATCCCATTTCAATGACTTTTGAAAATGATGTAGGGCATTGTATCTATATTTGATAGCTAAGATTAGTGTTTAGGTTATGGACAAACATCTCCAATAGCTGCTTCTCAGGCATATTGTAAAAACACTTACTAGCTAGTTGTCTCCATTGTTGTAAGAAGGTGGCAAATGACTCACCACTCTTTTGTTTGGTGTTGCATAGATCTAGCATAGATACCTCATGTTCGATATTGTAAGAGAAGTGTGTGATAAATTTGTTGACAAGTTCATCAAAAGTTTTGATTTCTGGTGGGAGACATGAGAACCACTCCATAGCTTGACCACTTAAAGATCTTGGGAATAATCTCATCAAGTAGGTCTCATTGTGAGGTACTTCTAAACATGCTGTATTGAATTCCCTAATATGATCTCTAGGGTTTCCCTTCCCTTTGTACTTGTCAAACTTTGGAACTTCGAATCGATAGGGGAATGGTTTCATGACCAAACTTTTGTCAAAGGGGTATGGTGCTATATCTTCCAAGGAATAGTTCTTGGTATTTGCACCCATCTTAAGGTCCGATATTTGTTGCGTTAGGCTCTCGAGTTGTCTCCTCATTCTTCCATAGGAGCATTTTGATCAATGGGTCTCTTTCCTCTATCATTTGCATTTGGGTCTATGGCATTCCTTTCCTTTTCATTTGCATGTGGGTCTGTGTCATTCTTTCCCCTTTCGTGATCATTGTCTATATTTTCCATGATTGAGCTTATATCAAAGTCTGTGGGGAGTTTAATTCCGAGACTAGCAAGATGATAGAAATACTTATGAGGGTCTGCATGGAGCACCTTCTCTACTAAACGTTGGAATTTCTGATCTTGGATGCTCCCTTCATAATCTTCGTGAGAGATCTCTTTGTTACTATCATGAGGTGTGATGATACGATTGGATGAGCCGGCCATTTCAAGTTGCTTCTTGTATTGAGATCTAGTAAGGACCATGCAAGGTGATGCAAGATGAAGTGGACTAGGATTAGAAATTTTCGCAAGGTGCCAACTAAGACTGTTGTGAATAGGATACTAGGACAAGACTTGGACAAAGGACTTTCTTGCTCAATGACTTCAAATAAGATGGTTGACACAAGACGGTAGCCACTAGTAAGAGTACTCGATACCTGTCTTACTGTGTAGGGACTAGTCATGTAACAATGCTACTAGTAAAGTTATGTGACCTACTATGCTTACGTGAATTCACAAAGGATACAAAAAGGGGACCTATGTTGAACTGATATGGAATAATCTAACTTTGGGACAAGAAAGGTTTTGACAGAAGGTGAATGGGATGATTGACGAAAAAGAGATACTTGGATGAATTGGATGAAGATTGACTGCAAGGTAGAACTTGATCTTTGATTGTGAAGCTAGGCTGAAATGGGTACTCAAAACAGGTAAAATTTTTCTCTTGAAAATAGTACAAGTACCCACTGTCGTGGATGCGCCGAAATAGATGCGCAGCAGAAATCCATAGATGCACAAGAAGTCGGTGTATATGCGATGTACTAGTAAAATATGAATGCGCAGCAATAGTTAATTAATGCGTAGCAAGTCTAAACAGATGCGTAGCAGGTCGGCACAGATGCACAGGAATAGAGGACGGATGCACCGCTCTGGTTTTCTTTAGTGTTTTTACAAATTTTTGGGATTTTCTGTTGTTTTTGGCATTTTTGGCTGGAAAAAGGTCTTCTTGATCTGATTTTATGAATTAACATCAAGAAAACATAGCAAGTACAAGGAATATTTTATGGTTTTTCATTTTTTTTTGTGGTTTTTCTGACTCTATTTTGGACTAAAAGGAACAAAAGCAAGTACAAAAATCTTAGGCTAGAAATGGATTACAAGGGTTTTTGGTTGCTAGAACAAGAGGTGTTTAATGCAGGCAACCGTTCAAGTGGTTACACATGTGGCGGCACTACTCTCCATTATAGAGTCTCCCAGCCTCAAAGGGTTGGGCCTTAGAGGGTTTTGGGGGAGGTTGGCCGTCGGTGTAACATAGCAGCACTTGTTGCAGGAGGTTTTCACCTTAAGAACCTTTATTTTAAGTGGACTGGTAGGGCTTGGCATCTAGCTTGTTTCCACTCAGGGTCATTCCCACTTGGACATGCGTGCATCCAAGGGCAAGCCCCTCTTAAAGGTTAAACAGATGGAATAACAAGTCTAGCATTTTGGTCACCCAGTAAAGGGGAGAGCATAGGCCTGTTGTTATTCGATAAGCATGAAAGACACTGATTAATCCAACCTAGTTAAAAGTAGAAAAACTAAATGGGCTAATCTACTTGGGCAAGCACAGAACTTTGAAGTGATTTAGCGAGATAGCAATGGTTCAATATTTAACCTAGAAAGCAATGGTGAGTTCAGTTTTAATCCATGTAGCACGAATTGTTAACTTTGAAATGTTGGTCAATCGAGATAGCAGTGGTTCAATTTTAACCCAAATATCAGTGATGAGTTTAGTTTTATACCATGATAGCACGAGTTGTTAACTTTGAAATGTTGGTCAATTGAGATAGCAGTGGTTCAGTTTTAACCCCGAAAGCAATGATGAGTTCAGTTTTATACCAGATAGCAATAACCTTGAAAAGATAGCAATGTTGCAATGCAAGATATCAAATGATATAGTTACCACCTTCCTAATTAAAAGCTATGTGAGATTTTGCATGAGTATTTGTTTTACTATCCCTTTAGAAAGTGAAGTGTGAGCTATCAAAATGCAACTATATGAAACTAAACCCGAACCTATCCTACAAAACAACTCCAGAGAATACCTACAAAGATGTCATCATTAGCAAATCTTCTTAGAAAAACCCTAAAATCATTGCCCACTACAAAAGTGTAGCTTCAGTGACTAAATGTGCAGAAGTAGTCAATAGTTCAATGCAGTAACATATATGCACCAGAACAGTATTTAAAAGCGTAGCAATAATGAACATATGCGTCGAAATAGTATTTAAAAGCGCAGCAATAATGAATATATGCGCAGTAAGAACATATGTGCTGGGAAAAGGAACATAAGTGCTGGAACAGTGTTTAAAAGCGTCGTAAGATTATAAGTGCTGGAACAGAGGATAGAAGCACCGTGGAATTGTTCAAATGCACCGAATTAGCCTGTGCGATGCCTGTACAGAACCTGTCTTCAAAAAAAGCTCAGATTTTGATAAGATAAGGGGGCAAGGCCCCACAGTGGGTGCCAAAAATGTTAGGGTAAAATAGGATCGACAATGAATATGCAATGATAAACAATCAAATACCCATAACTCAATAGAATAATGAAACTAAGAAAGATTGAATGAAATGAAGCAATGAATAATACAGTGCAAACCTTCCTTAAATCAAAGCTTCTATTGTTTGCTTATTAAAACCATCCTTGCTTGTATGAAGTAGGGCCCTCAGAGAGTGCACTCCTTTGTTGTGTTCAAGGATGTCGATAGTAAATGGCTGTGGTGATAAACGTGCAATGAAGATGAGCTCCAAAGCAAATGGTGATCTCAAGCTAATGAATGGTAAAAGGGTACCAAAGGCACGCTGGTAAATTCCTGAAAAAAAAACAATACAAATAACTTGGATGATTAGAATGGAAGAATGAGGTTTCATTTATAGACTTAGGAGGATGAAGATCAACGGTTGAGAAGAAGTATGATGATCAATGGTTGAGAATGGTTGAAGAATGTGCATGAATAGAAAGAGGACAAGTGTCCAAGCTCCATCATGCAATAGGGGAGTTAACAAAATTGATTAAATAGTTAACAAAATAGACCAATCAGTTAAGTGAATTGATTGGGGAGTTAACTGAATTGATTGATCAGTTAACTGAGTTGATTGAGGAGTCAACAAAATAGATTGACCAATGAACTCAATTGACTAATTAGTTAACTGATTTGATTGATGAGTTAACTAATTTTGACTAGAGGATAAATAGGACATGTGGGTGAGGGAATATTAACTAATTAAATATTTAAAATATTTAATTACATGTGCAACATGGTGAGGTGGCAAAGGTGAGGTGGAAAGATGAGGTGGATTGATGAGGTGGAATTATGAAATTAGGACTTAGGATAGAGGAATTTATGATTAATTAAATAATGTAGGATTATTTAATTATGTGAGACATTAGAAGAATTTAGGGAATTTAATTAAATAAATTAATTTTATTTAATTATGGGATAATGAATCAATCAAATAAACTTAAAATATTTATTTAATTGACAGAAGAAAATAAGAATTAAGATAAATATTAAAATATTTACATAATTCAGAATGAGCCAATTTTAGGTGTATACAATTAAACATAAAACAAAGAGCAAGACAAGAATAGCGCTAAAAATAAGGAAAATGGCACTCATATCTAACATGGAATTAAAATTTTAGGAAATGGTGCTAAAATTTCTAAAGATGGCGTTAAAGTGTCTGTCACTTGCCTTACCTTGCTGACTGGTTCAGTGGCACCATTATGTGTAGATATGGTGCCAAATCGCAGAACCTCCCTAAAACCTACTCCAAAAAGGATGTTAGCCTAAACCAAACAAGTCAAATAGGGGTTAGAGTGCTTCCTATCCTATCAAAAGGCACCAAGGACCAGATTAGAAGAAAAAACTATTTAGTGAACAATGAAATAATTTAGGGTTAGGAAAAAGATCATTTTCATACATCCCTAGAGAAATTTCATTGCTAGGACCCCCTGTGTCTATGTCTTTCTGATAAAAACAAAGAGCTCTAAACACTAAATTGTGCTAAATCTTCTAAAAACAATCTAATTTTTTTTCTAAGCTTAACATGCCCACAAATGTCATTAGATTATGGTGCCAAAACAGTGTCAGATGGCACCAAAATAGTTCCAAATGACACTAATCCATAGATAGATGGCACCAAACTGAGAGCTTTTGGCACAAAAACTCCTCCTTATTCAGATCCTTGCAAGAAAACTCAAACAAATGGTTAGATTGGGACCATGGGGTCCCACCGAGTGTGCTAAATGAAGATAAGAAAGTTAGGATGACATAAAAACATCAAATAAAGCAAATAAACACAATATTTATACCTTGCAATGCATCCTAGTTTCTCTCTCCTTGATAATGTAGAGGACTTTGCACCCTTAAGCCCTAGCTTCACCCAAACTAGTGATTACAATATGAAATGCTCCTAATTGTCAATGCAAACTTCACTATAACCTAGCTAAGATGGAGATGATTGAGGAAATTTTGGTATAATATGATTACTCTAAAATTGGATGATGAAATGGCTTGTGGAGGCTTGTATTTATAGGAAAATTGGAGCAAATTTTGATCCAATAGTGGAGATTAATTGTTGAGATCAATGGATGAAATTGATTATGAGATGGAGGGTTAGGATTTGATCAACAAAATTGGATGGTGGAGAATAAAAATGAATCTTTTATTCATTTTGAGAAGGACTTAGCATTAAATGTGATTTAGATGTGTGAGGAAATTTAAAATTAATTTCCTTGGGATGAGATGGGATTAAAAATTCCATTTTATGTGGAAGTATGAAGGTCATAGGACACAATAATTTTTAGGCTCTTACATTTGTAAAATGGTAAAAATGAGTTGGAGGGCTTATGTATTTTTTGCAATTTTTAATTTGTGGGTGTGGAAGAAGGTGTTAAACATTATTTGACCAAGTTAATCAGGGTAATTAACTTAGTTAATGTGGCTGGAGAAAATTAGTGGATGAGGTAATCATGGTTTAGGATTAATTAAATAATGATTTATTTAATTAATCTAGGTCTAGGGGTCATGTAGGCTAGGATAGCTAATTAAATAATAGTTATTTAATCAACTAGCTTAGGGGTAGGCTAATTAGTAGGACTGATTAATTAGATAAGTATGATTTATCTAATTAATTGGGTTTAATGAGATGGATAAATTAACCAAATAAATATTTGCATATTTATTTAATTAATTAGGATGATGTTAGTAAGGTGTGACTATTGAATTAATTAAAGTAATTCCATTTTAGGGTTAATTGATGAAGGATGGATGAATGGTTCAGGTGTTGGATGAGGTAATTAATTAAATAACAATTTAATTAATTAATTAGATGAAGAATCAGTATTGTGGATGATGTTGAAGGATGGTTAGAAGGGTTGAGACATTTTTAGGTGTCTACAATTACCTCATCAAGGTAGAGTGCACATTGTCCACATAGTGGATGGAAACCTTTGGTTTCTCGTGGAAACTTCAACCTGGACTACTTTTGGCTGCAACCCACTGAACCAAATCAACCAAGAGAAGATCAATTTTTCCTAGCATATCAAAAATATAAGGAAAAGCTAATAGCTCAACTATCATATGGCAAGGATACTCCTGGATCCTTTCAGTCCCCTGAGGCTATAATTCCTCCTATTAAGAAAATAGAAAGTGAGAAGCAACCCAAACTAAAGGAACCCCCTCGACCATGAGGTAAAGGAATTTTTACCAAGGTTCCTCCTCTATAATCCTTACAAGGATTGGGAGATAACTATAAAGAGTGAAACATTTCATCACAAAAGATCAATTTTGTACCGGCTTCCTCTTTTAAATGTCTAAGAATGTGAGAACAAATGAAACTCCATTCACAAATATCACTAACAAGACAAGAAGGAATCAAAATGCAAGAAAAAGGAGGAGAAAAAACTAAGCTTTAGCTTGACAAGCATCATCTCAACAAGAAAATATCTCACCAATAGAAATTGAATCAAAAGAAGAGTTAAAGGATGAAGAATTAAAGGAAGAAATTTCAAGTTGGGCCATAGTATCGTATGTACCTATTTCTTCCCACATTCAAGATTGGGAGAAAGATTATTTTCTCAATGACAACCACTAGTGCGGTTGCATCATGTTACATGTAAGTATCCCTCCCCATTTTAGCCACCTTTGACATAGCACCTCTTTGAGTTGTTCTCATGGATGGCCTCCTCTTATGTGGCGTGTTGTGTTCTCCCATGTGTTACATGTTTTTTAGGTCTCTTTGGATGACCCTTGATACTCTTTGGATGACCACCTCTATTGTGACACTTCTTCTATTTGTTTCTGTATTCTTCTACTTTCCTCTCTCTCTTACTGTAATTGTTGTGCATGGTGCCTTGGGGGCATAATGTTGTGGAGGGTGTCTTGAGGGCATCTCCCCATGTTGTGAGCCTAAGTCACTCTTGTCTCCTCTCTCATTTTTAGTGTTTCAACTCTTCAGTGGCTCTACTAGTCAATGGATGACGAAAACAAATAAATACTTATAAGGACCATGCGTCCCTTCAGCAAGAAAGAAAAAGTGGACCCAGTTAATATATGAAGATGGGGTTGACATATTACTGATGCTTGAGTAGTAGAATAACTTCGTGTTGTGATTCATTTTGTGAAATTTGTTGTAACAAACATTTTCAATACTCTAAATCTGCTCCTATGCACTTTGGATTATTTTGTATCTCACATTGTAGCTACACTCAGTTATGAGATACCTAAAGTATAACCTAATGGCTATACTTGGTTTTGAACCCACAAGTATAGCCTTGGTCTATTATGTTATATGATAAATAATTTATGTATAACTCTCATAAATTGATTTGGTTGTTATCTTAGAATAGATTTTCTAACCAAAGCTTATGTATTGTTTTTAATATTAGCAAATGACATCGTTGTGTTTGTGGGAACATTTGGTGATTACAAATGCATGTCACCATGGGGGCATGGGCTTTGTGAAAGCTCTTGTTCCCTTGCGTGTTTTCACTTTACCTTAAATGTGCTTGATACTGGCAAGTGGGATCAACCATTTTAATGTGGGGGCATACATTATAGTAACTGCTTGGATATGTTAGATATTGATAAGCGTGTTTGCGTAAACTTCCTTTTCACTATAAGATGTCTCTGTGATGTGGGTGGGGTTGAGTAGTTTGTTATGTTGTGTATACCTCCTTTTCTCTGTAAGGCATCTCCGTGATACAAGTGGGGTTGTATACTTTGAGCACATACTTCCTTTTCACTGTAAGGCATTTGCGGATGTAGGTGGGGCTGCATTTTAAAAGCCCTTCAGCGGAAGGCAGGATGGTGTAACTCTTGAGTTAGTTGCACATGCTTTTAACAAATTCCTCATCATGAGGCGAGGCTAGATCTTGAGTTATTCACCCTTAAGTGTGTCTTTGGCGGTTGTGGTAGCGTAGCTCAACCGTCAAGTGTGTTTTGTGTGTCTTAGATAGTGAAGTGCAACGATGAGTTCCTCCCTATTGCCCATGTTTGTTGTGTATAAGATGTATAGTGTGTCAATGACATACTATATGATGCTCATGTATTCCGTGTGTTTTCAATGTGTTTCTCATGTCTTCCTTGCATGTCTTGCATGTTTTTGTGTGTTCTAAAGGTGCATAGTGATGAGCTCCCTCCACGTAGTGTGTTTTGTGTGTTTTTGCATGGTCTAAAGGTGTGTAGTGATGAGCTCCCTCTATGATGTGTGTTTTGAGTTAGAATTACATTATATATATGATTAATCATGTCTTCTCTTCATGTATGCCTTGTGTATTACATGACTGCCTTCATGTCTTCTCCGTGTATTGCATGCTTTACTATCTTCTTTGTGTATTATGTGCTTCCTTACTATATTCATTTTGTCTTATTTGACTGTCAAGTGTTTTCTTATGTTTGCCTAAGTCTAAGGGCTAGAAATAGTCTTCCAAACTTAGGGTGTGTCTTCGCTCTTGTGTTTGATATGCTTCAACCATTCCTTAATGCATGTATTGAATCATAAGATCGTACACACATTAAAGTGGGGGCTAAATTTTATGGAGTAAAAAATCGACATGTGCCTTTTTACCTCCTAGTTTAGCTCCCACTAGTAGAAATATGGCAAATAAATGACTAGGTGATCAAACTTTTGATCACATGACCAAAACTTTTTGCAACACAGCTATAAATGACTAATTTGGTCATCGGGCAAAAAACACAACTAAATAATTAATTAGACAATATGATATTAAAGTGGATAATTAAAAAAGTGGGTTGTATTATAATATAGTATAGTAATGATATATTATATTACAATACAATATAATATAATATATTATAATATAATATGATATATATATATATATTATATATAATATTATATTATTAATATTACAATATTATATTTATATTATAATGTATTTAATATTATATAATATTATAATATTATATTATTATATAATATTATAATATTATATTATTATATAATATTAAATACATTATAATATTATATTATTATTATATATATAATACATATTATATAATATTATATAATTATTATATTATAATATAATATAATATTTATATTATATAATAATATTATATAATATTTATATTATAATATAATATAGTACAGATGTAGGTCTCCCTCAGAATCTACGTTTGGGTTTAGGGTTTAGGGTTTAGGGTATAGGGTTTAGGGTTTAGGGTTTGGGGTTTAGATTTTGGGGTTTAGGGTTTCCAATTTAGGGTTTCAGGTTTAGGGTTTCAGTTTTACAGTTTAGGGATTAGGGTTTAGTGATTAGGGTTTAGGGTTTAGTTTTTAGTGTTTAGTATTTAGGGTTAATGGTTTGGGGTTTAGGGTTTAGGGTTTAGGGTTTAGGTTTTAGGGTTAAGGGTTCAGGGTTTCAGGTTTAGGGTTTCGAGTTTATGGTTTGGGGTTTAGTGTTTGGGGTTTAGGGTTTCGTGTTTAGGGTTTTAGGTTTAGGGTTTTAGATTTAGGGTTTAGTGTTTAGGGTATAGTGTTTAAGGTATACTATTTAGGGTTTAGGGTTTCAAGTTAGGGTTTAGGGTTTAGGTTTCAAGTTTAGGGTTTTAGGTTTGGGGTTTGGGGTTTAGGGTTTACGGTTTAGTGTTTAGGGTTTAGGGTTAAGAGTTTAGGGTTTCAAGTTAGGGTTTAGGGTTTAGGGTTTAGTATTTAGGGTTTTAGGTTTTGCATTTTGGGTTTAGGGTTTACGGTTTAGGGTTTTAGGTTTAGGGTTTGGGGTTTAGGGTTTAGGGTTTTAGCTTTAGGGTTAAGGGTTTATGGTTTAGCATTTAGCGTTTCAGGTTTAGGGTTTTAGGTTTATGGTTTGGGGTTTAGGGTTTTAGGTTTAGGGTTTAGTGTTTAGGTTTTAGGGTTTAGTGTTTAGGGTTAAGAGTTTAGGGTTTCAAGTTTAGGGTTTCGAGTTAGGGTTTAGTGTTTATGGTTTCAGGTTTAGGGTTTTAGGTTTGGGGTTTGGGGTTTAGGGTTTAGGGTTTATAGTTTAGGGTTTTAGGTTTAGGGTTTCAAGTTTAGGGTTTAGGGTTTAGGGTTTCATGTTTAGGGTTTAGGGTTTAGGGTTTAGGGTTTCAGGTTTATGGTTCAGGGTTTGGGGTTTAGGGTTTCAAGTTTAGGGTTTAGGGTTTAGGGTTTAGGGATTGGGTTTTAGTGTTTAGGGTCTAGGGTTTAGGGTTTAGGGTGGTTTAGGGTTTAGTGTTTAGGGTTTAGGGTTAAGAGTTTAGGGTTTAGGGTTTTAGGTTTTAGGTTCTAAGTTTAGTGTTTAGGGTTTCAAGTTTAGGGTTTAGAGTTTAGGGCTTAGGCCTTAGGGTTTAGGGTTTAGTGCTTAGGGTTTAGGGTTTGGGGTATCGGGTTATTATATTATTATATAATATTATATTATTAATAATATAATATTATATTATTAATGTTATAATATTATATTTATATTATAATGTATTTAATATTATAGAATAATATATTTAATATTATAATATTATATATTATATATATAATAATAATATATATTATATATTATATTATAATATAATATAATATAATATTATATTATTATATAATATAAATATTATAATATAATATAATTTATAATATTCATATTATAAAATAAAATAAAATAATATAATATTAAAATATGTTTAATATTAAACATATTTTAATAATATATTATAATATAGGCGCCAAACATATTTTAATCATATGGGCACCAAAAAATTCATTTTATTTTGGCACCCATTATTGAAACCAACTAACCTATTTTGTTTTTATTTAATTTACTTAGGGTTTCTATTTAATTTGTTTTTGTTATTGTTATGTATGCAAAACAAAAGGAAAAAAAGAGGGAGAGCCCTCAGCCTGTGCCATGATGCTTTGAATTTGAAGGGGCGTGAAGATGAAGAAAATGAATTGAATGGGTCAGATTGTGAAACTGAGATAATTCATAAAAAAATGGCAGACCCAGGCTCAGGTTCCTCACGGGCAGGCTGGAAGCACGATCAGATGTAGCCTCTCGCCTCGGTTGAAGAACACTTCTACCTTTTCATACAACTCCAATGAAGAATGTTGTCAACATCTAGCGTCCCCTCCACCCGATGTGCCCGAGGGTTATTTGGGGGTTTATGTTAGCTAGAAAGGAGAAGATCAGAACCATTTCATCATTCTGACGGCTTATCTTAGTCACCTGTTGTTTTAGACCTTGCTGGACAAAGTTGAGGAGGGATTCAGGTTTGATCGTCAAGGCGGACTTACTATTCCATACAAGGTGAGCGTTTTTAAGCAAGTGCTGCGTGTATTGGGGGTAGATGACCCGGCAAGGGAAAGCCTAAGGTTGCAGGATCTTTTCAAGGTTTCTATAATGATCAAACCCTAGCCCATTCTGTTTCATTTCCTTTTTATTTTGTTACTCTTATCATTCTCTTTTTTGCTATGAATGATTGGAGCAGAACGGGTGTAGCAGGTGGGTGAGCTTAAGGTCTCAATTTGTTGATAAGCCATGGCGACCTAGATGAGAAAAAAGAGAAAGGTATGCTTTTATTGGTCTCCATATGGTATTGGTCATCATATCTGCGTAGATTCTAGATTTTTGCATTACCCTTCCTTATTGATTCATTTTGATTGATGTTTCTGGATAGTCGGCGGTAAAAGGAAAGGGTTGAGGTTGTAGAGACTGACAGTGGTGGACACAGAGGCCTACAAATTGGTGCTCTATATTAGCGACCATAATTTTCTCACTACTTTCTTCTTCTTTATTCGACATAGCTATTTTCATTGGTTGGACGACACTCACTGAGGGTTTTAAAGTTGTATATTGGCCGACAGCCTTATTGTTATTGTTGTCACTTGAAGACATGTCTGCCGCTCGTGATTCCACAACAAAGATCGATTCTTGTCTTCTAGTTGCCTCTCTCTTGAACAAAAAATTTTAGGGTTTGATTTGCCAAGGAATTTGTAGGTAATGGCGAGAATGAAAGGGCTTAAATTTGATAGTTGTATAGTTCTATTTAAGCATTTTAGTTGTAAAATATGCCTGAATTTTTGAAAAGACCATATCATATGAAAGGAGAGATTTTGGACAAACTGTCAAAATTTATATAGGATTATGATGATATATATATATTTGATTTTTATGTAATTTACTTAATCTAAAGTATTTCATAGTATTTTAAAGGCACTATTGAATAGATAATTGTCCCCTCACAAAGATTGTTATCTTGTCTATTATCTTGGCATTTTTAGTTGCATGGGGCTAAAAATATGGAGGCAAGCTATTTTGAACTATCTTTTATATCATTTTGGGTTAGGGCTTAAATTTGATGGTTGTATGGTATTTGGCTATTTTTATGTAAAATACAATGAAAATTTTTGTTTAGCCAGTGAGGCTGTAACTAGTGAGATTTAATTTTTTTTTAGAGTGATCAATCATATTTGTTTAAGTATTTTAATCTTCATTTGAAGTTTATATGCATTTGTTGAGGATTAATGAAGTTGGATTTGATTTATAACTTGAATCACAGATTCACCCAAATAAATGACTAAACCATGACTAAATAAATGACTACAATGACTAAATTAATGAATAAATATACTACCAAATTGATGACCAAATATACTACTAAATTGATGATTAAATATACTACCAAATTATCAAATATACTACCAAATTGATGATTAAATATACTACCAAATTAATGACTAAATATACTACCAAATTAATGACTAAAATTTGTTTGGTCATAAATTTGGTCATAAGATAAATGACCGGCAATAAACTACCAATGGTCACATGACCAAACTATTGATCACATGACCAATTTTTGGTAGTTTATTTAGTCATTTATTTTTATTTTTCTACTAGTGTCCTAGGTCCTTGTGATTACATTATACATTACAAAAATTCATCCTGATGCAAAATCCCTTGAAACCCATGTGAAATGGGAACTAGAGGCCCAATTTAAATGCCTTATCTCGGACCAAAAAGGCACCTAGGGACTTGGGAATCCGTGCCCAAGTCCTCCCTAATTGGTTAGGGTCAAATTTAATGTATGTCGGCATAGGACCTTTAAAAAGGTCTCTTCTTGTCATCTCTTTTGAATTAATTTATGAATGTTAGCGGGAAAGCATATATAAGTGAGTTTTTGAATTCATTTTTAGTAAGGTTGATGATAGAAAACTTATGATCTTGGAGAAAAGGGCATTCAAAGCATTCATTGTGTTATTGTTCTAGATTTGTGTTTGTATTGTATGTGTTGTTGCAGATTTGGAATAATCATTAATCTCCTTATGAGTTGAAGGATCTTCATTCTCCTAAGGACTTGACCTCCAAGGTGACACCATTGTTATTTGAATCATTTCATCATTGGTTTATCTTTAGTATCTATTTTGTAACGACATACACTCTCTCTAACAATGGTGTTGGGAAGCTTGAATGTTATCCCAGGATTTGACTAACGCAAATCCCTAAGCACCACAACCCCCAAACCCCTTTTATTCTTGTGTGCAGGTTATAGGTACGAAGTCTAAAGAAGTGAAGGTACATGAAGGGTGTCTAAGGGAAAGGGTTTCGTGATCTGAAAGCATTTCATGAAGATTCCTCTACGGAAGACTTGGGTGCCTACCCCAAAGTCCTCCTGCTCAAACAGACTCTGAATCTGACATTAGGACACTCTTTATAGTATTTCTCCAGTTCTAAATTTTTGAAGATTCTAACTTCTAGGACTTGGGTGCCTGCCCTAAAGTCCTCTGATTATTTAACTTCCATGGTGTAGGTTTTGATATCTCTCTAACCACCTTTGTACATTTGGTTTCTAGGTTTCAGTCATCTTCTATTTGTTACAAGTTGATTATCTTATAACTAGGGTTTTATGCATACTTGACCTAGGGTTTGATAAAAGGCTTGTTTAAATCATATCTTTCCATAGCACTCTTGAGAACAAAATCTATAGTTGAGTCCTCCTCCCTTTGGTAGTGACTTGGATCAGTTTTGTCCTTGAATGTTAGTGTGGAAGAGGGTTTGATTTTCATTCACCCCCCTTTTAACACTTAATAGTAGAGAAGGGGGGAGACAATAAAAATGTGGTGGACAAACCTAAGGGTAAAAGGAGTATGAGAATAGAGGGGAGTATGATAAGTCTTGGGAGAAAAGCACAAAGAAAAATTCTAAGTGCGACAGGGAGGTCTGTGAATAAACATTATGGAGGTACTTTTTGATTTAGTCAAGGCTATGCATGATATTATATATTTTATTACTGTCGATGCTTATTATTACTATAAGTGTTTTCCTTATAGAAGGCTGATATCATTATTGTTTATGGTATACACTTGCATTATTGTTGTTGATTTTTGTTATTGCTATAAGTGTTTATCTTATAGAAGGTCGATATCATTATGGTGTATAGTATATCCTTGCAATAGAGTAATCGATAACTGAGTGACTATTTCAATATTGTCATAACTATAATGAAGATATAAACCAATATCAATTGTTCTTGATGATACCTTGTTATCATTGTTTCTCACTATGAAATAATAGTTGGCTACCTATGGTGGTATGAAGTTATACAAGTCATAGTTAATTTATATATATCATGTGTCTTCGTATAACAAAGGTATTGACTAAGCCCTTGATAAAACATCAATAATGACGTATAGTGTAGCTTTGGGTTGAATAAGCAAATCTTTCTTTATTAGGGACGATACATGGGCAACTAAGTTTAAAGTAAACTCCTCAGATGTCACTATCTTTTTCAAATATTTGATAGTTTTCTAATGGTATGTTTCATACTTTGTTTGCTAATATCTTTTGAAAATAAACTCACCTGTAGCAGCAAACTAGAAGGTTTTGTGTAGAATAAAGGAGTCAAGACTTAGACTCTTGAGCCCCATATTGCAAGTTGATAGACTCTCGAGTCCCATAATTTCAATATATTATTATTAGCATGAGAGAAGAAAAATGATTATCTTATAAATGTATTTTTGTAGTTAATAGAATCTTTTGTGCCCCATTATGGTACCGATATGACCAACTTTATGATAGTCTAGAAAAGACTTGTGGTTGATAAAACCATGTCACATGATGACATCTACTTAGCCATGATTTGGTAAGTATTCTAAGTGAAAGTTGAGTATTAGAGTTTGTATTATGATGAATGTCAAGATATTCTTTTATATATGAGAAGGGCTTTAAATGTTATTTTGTATGAAGGGATTAGAGAAGATAGCTCTCTAAGAGTACCCCAAAAATGCATAGTAAACATATAATTCTTCTCATAAGTATGTGGTCGACTTAAATCAGATATTTTATTGTCGATAAGGATTATATGTAAATCCTTGAACCAAGATAAGTACCTTGGACAAATTTATGAAGTTATAGATATAACTATTCTCTATGTCAATACTAGACACCAAAACCAAGAATATATAAACCTTTGAAAAAAGGAATAAAGTGATATAAGGAGTCATAGATTTCATGTTACAGATGCAACAAGAGGCTTTTCAAAAGACTACTACCTCATTCTAAACCATCCTTGGTATTGTACTCCAGAAATTGGGGATAAAAATCTAATTTAGGTGGACTATGGGTGAAACTTAATTAGTCAAACCAAATTTACTGTAGGATGAGATAGTTTCTAAGTTGAGTTAGAGGTATGTGAACTTTCGACTACGTTCATTACAAAATGTCTATTTATATTGAATCTTTGGCCAAAGTAATGCATCCATCTCTACATGCATTAGTTAGTTCACTGTGCTCCAAATTTGCATAACCATCCAATAGTGTCATACTCAATTAGAAGGAATCTATAGTTGTATGACCGTGTTGGTTATGTAGGACACAACACTGGAAACTTAGATGGCAAAAACCTATCAATTCCTTATATATATACCCTTCATGAATGGTAGGGCCACTTCCAAGAAGGAAGGTTTGTGGGCGACCATCGGTCTATGGTTGGAGGTAAAGCACTTGAATGATGCTCTCCTTCCCAAGCAGAAGAAAAGTTGAGACATATGAAGACAAATATCAAGATTCCAAATGTGGTACATTTCATATTATGACTTTTAACAGTCAAATATATGTAAAATTATTCTTATTTCCAAGAGCAAAATATTGTAGATGTAAAGTGAAAGATTTCACTGAAATGTTATCTTTGAATATGTTGTAATTTTTAGGTTTGAAAATATTCAGATAAGATATGCTATTTATTTATTTGATTATGCAAGTGTTATATGTTAGTAAACAAATAATTGTGTTTATCATGTTCAATTACTTTTCCAGTAATTTTGTTGTGTAAAACCAAGTAATATGAGAAGACATGTTATAGTATGTGTGGTTTAAATTTGAGATCATGAAACCTACCACAAAGTGTTTTAGGGTTGATAGAGTAAAGATAGTGGTGAAATAGAGTTGTTGCAATCACAAAGGGATAGAAGAATTCTCCACACTTCTCCACTATTGAAGATATGACATTGCGGTTTGAAGGATAACTGGATACTGGTAAGATGCATGCATGTTTCAATCTTCAAATGATAAAATGTATCGTAGTAGTTTTCAAAGTAATTTGAGTGAAGACAAGCCTTGTTGATGGTTAAGGCTATCAGAGGGAAAAAGTAAAAGCCACCGCATTTCACTGCATCTTGATATTTGGCTTTGCTGATTGAAACATAAGCTCAAATGATCAGTATGTATTCTCTATTCATGTTTCAATTGTTGGGGAGTACTACAAGTATGATTTTCAATGTTTTGTATCAAGACTGTGTAATCAGAGTATGCAAAGGATTCTGACATTAGTCTTTGATTGTCTGTGCCAGCATGAAATAGCATGAATTGATAAGAGGTGAGTATAGGAATGTTTTGCAAGCCATAAAATGTTCACGACATGATCCACATGATGTTATTTTGTCTCTTCGGTACTGCTTTAGGTCTCTACTCTTACCTAGGTTTTGAAGTGGAGTAGCAAATAGGGTATTCTTTTATTGTTTTTCCCTTTAATACAATACTCTACCCCTGAATTTGACCATACACATTATTTATAAGCCTTAAACATCAAAACCAACTCATCTAACCGACCCAAACTAACTTTTTAACTTGCATGACTGTTCACCTTCCATTTTGCACTTTTTTACAATTTTGCCATAACAATATTTTTGGCAATTTTTACATTATTTTCCAAATGAACTCAAATTGACTCAAGACATCAAGAATGGCCTATTATGGCCTTATTACATGACTTTAGAGACTCTAAACACTAAAATTCCCTTTATGACATTATTTACAAAAATGACCTTGGTGCTCCTTCACCAGTTTCTCATGGTTTAAATGCTCACACTTGATTGAATGCTTTTGGAAGAAAGAATTTGATTAAGTACTAATTCACCCCCTCCCCCAATACTTCTATGTGTTCAACACTTAGTTTTCTGATGGGTGATTTCTCTGACTAAGCTTAAAGGCAAGTTTGCAACTCTACAAGTTTATTGAAAAGAAGCCTTCAGTTGGTAAAGGTTGAAGTTTAAGAACTTCATCCGAAGAATCTTGGGTTTGCAAACCCTTAGGTTCACCAATGACTCACTTCATCGATAGAAGATTTAAGGGTTGGAGTCAAGGTTCCTTAGTTTGTGGAAAGCTAAAATTGTTGATAGAAGGAAAATGTTTAAGTCTTTATCCAGTTCGTGGTTTCTACAAGTTGTCAATTCACCACTAGTAGAAGTTGGCAAATAAATGACTACATGACTAAAACTTTTAGTCACGGGACTAAAACTTTTAGTCATTCTACTAATTTTTTGCAACACAACTATAAATGACTAAATAAATGAGTAATTTGATTGTCAGGTAAAAAACACAACTAAAAATTAGTAACACAAATAAAAATTAGACAATATGATATTAAAGTGGGTAATTAAAAAATATATTTCAAATAGAAAATAAAAGAAAACATGGGTGCCAAAATTTTGCTTAGTCAAAAAAAGACTTCAAGAGAATATGAGCACCAAAATTTTTCTTGGTTAAAAAAAGACTTTAAGAAAATCCCATGGGTGTGAACAAAATACCTTTCATACCCTAAAAGATTTATTTCATTCTTATCATTCTTCAAGCTTTGCACCACCATGGGGGTTTGGAGAGCTACTACTTCTATAGGTTTTTCCTGTTATTTTTATCGTCTTACTAGCTCATTTCTTGTCCAAAGGTAAGTTTCTTCCATTATGCATACTGATGTGTCTTTTATACAAGAAAAATGGTGAAAAAGACACCTTTTTATCTGTTGTTTCTCTGAAAAAATGATGGTAAAAACTCTATATCTTTCCTTCCTTTGATGAAGAACATGAACAATATATTCTGGAAAGAACAGTGAAGGTTTCTTGTCTATTAAGTGAATACTAGCAACTGCTCCCCTTTTTTCTATGGTTTATGTGCATTAAGTGAAGGAGAACCTACTCTTTTCTCATTATGTCAAATAAAGTCTCATGTTGTTTAAATGTCTCCCGTCGGACAAGGAAAAGGAAAATAGACGAAAGAAAATAACTTAAGCGAGCATATCAAATTCCAAGATTTGAGGTGAGGGAGCACGAGTAGAAAAAAAAGAATCTCCTTTCAAGAAATTGATCCAAGGCCATGGAGGAAATCATTTTTTAAAAAAAAAGGTATTTTCATTAGTTATTTGTTTTTCTACCACAAAACCTAAAATTTGTTTGCTGCAATATCATTAACCACAGAAAAATTGAAATGCCATTACTGTGTTTTTAAAAAGTATGCCAAATTTTATTTCAATGGAAAATATTTCCATTGTCTCTTTCCTTAAATTTTTTTAACATGTAGAAATATTCCATTAATTCCTTAGATAAAAGGGTTTTCAAAGATAGATCATGCAGTTTTTGATTTATAATTTTTAGGTAAAACGAGGGTTCAATCTTATAGAGAATATAACAAGGGTAGCCATAAAAAAAAAACTAGGATGCAATGACAGAGATTGAAGAGAGTAAGTCTTGGTGGTGCCTGCATAAGCAATTAGGTTTTAAGCATTTAAATATGCAGGCCCCTTCCCAAAAATCCAAAAAATTCCAACACTTTTGACGTCTGTAGTTGAAAAAATGCAAAAAATCAAGTTAAGGTGCAGGTGTCTTTGTATATACAAGGGTTTTTTGTATATACATACTAGTGAAATATGCATTGGCGGGTGTAAAATCTCCATTGCCCTTTGAAAAAATCAGTTAGATGCATTTACTACAGTGCTGGAGATACAAGCGAAAAATATACATTGCAGGCATATTCCAGGAAAGATTCGTTGTTTGTATGCAGAGGAAATATAGAAAGCAAAATATACAAGGGCATGCTAATATACAATTGCTACAGTGGCGAGCAGAAGATACATTCCCAGAATATTCTGTTGAAGATACCGCAGTTGTATATTAGAGGTTTGTATATTTGTGGATGCAAGCGAAACATACAAAGGTGCAAAGATACATTTGCTACAGTGGCGAGGCAGAGATGCGTGTGGTGGGGCCCGTGGATATACAAGGTGGAATATATATGCAATATACATTCGGGCACACATACAATGGTTAGATACATTGCAGGAATATTCTAGAGAAGATTCCTTGTTTGTATGTACAAGGGAATGTACATTGAAAATTATACAAAGGCTTGCGGCATGCAAAGTGAAAAGTGCAAAGGAGAGAGAAAATGGTCGGGCCCACCAGTTGTATGTGCATTTGTTTGTATGTTTGCACATACAAGCCAATATACAAAGAAGAAATATACATTTTGGACCCGAAGAGGAAATCAAGCTGCAATAGATAGATTTTCAGGTCCGCAGGTTGTATATCGCATTTGTATATGCGATATACAAAGCAAAGATGCAAATGAAGGAGGTACATTCTGATGCATAAAAGTTTCGGGTCTGCCTTGTATGTTGAGTAGTTGCGTGTATATGCATCCTACATATACAAAGATTTAAAAAGGGATTTGTATATGCATTCAAACATGCATATACAAGGGGCAAAATGGCAAAATGAAGAAAGGAAAAGTCAGTGATAGGAGCATGAAGTGCCTACGTGGCATGTTTTCACTAGTTGGTGACTTTTCAAGGTATTTTGGAACCATTTATCTTAGCGATGGAATCAAAATCAACGGTTATCTTTCAATTTCACTGTAGCAAAGGTTTTCTTTGAATGCGGCCGTGTTTTTTTTTTAAGTGGGAAAACTTCAGATGTGTCCGCTGTTGCATTCCAGAAGAGGCTATGAGTAACTGAAGCATTAATGGTAGAAATGCAGCGGTATGGGTCAATGATGGACAGGTCAACCACCTTTTTTAAGATGCAAGTCTTTGAGTGGCAGCTCAGATCCCAAGACCACCTGCTCTCTTCCTCTGCTTCCCGGCTACATTTAATTTTGAGCACCATTTCTCATGATGCATTATATCTGGCGATTTTTGAGTTGACCATTGTAATTTTGGCTGAGTACACAGTTTTGCTATAAAATGCAAACTGTGTCACTCATATTTGATTGTTGAAGACCTGGGTATTTTTGTGTAAATAATGAAGAACAAGGCATGATCCTAGGTTGTTTTATCTCATTCTAGAGTTTATGAGTTGCATCATGAATGTATTTTGCACGTATATTCAGTTTCATGTTGATATAGATGAAAAATGCTCTTATGCATGTGTTTATCTGTTTGTCTCCTTCGCTGCATGCATTTCCTTCTTTTGAATCTAGCTGCTAAGGGTTTCTCAGATTCTAGGGTATAAGTTTCTGTATCACATGCTTCATCTCTAACTTCCATTCAAGGAGTGGATTAAATTGTTTTAGGTTAAGCATGGAGAAGGTTGTTTGTCAGCAGGGATATCTGTAAGTAGAGGCAGCTAAATACCCATTCTTGGGTGATGTTTGTAAGGCAAGATTCAATCCAACCCCTTGAAACTTGAATGCTAGTTGTAAACCATCTGTTGCATACGTCTAGTTGACTCCTTGCCCTGAGATAGGCACCGGTCTACTCCTGGGTTAGTAATTATGACCCAAAACCCCTTGTCTTGTATCTAAATCATCATATCTATCTTTCCATAACTTCCACCCATTAGTTGTAAGAATAGGATTAGGAACCCCTACATGTTCTCATACTTGACTAGAAAAATATGTCCAAGAATGTTGCCAACCTTGTGATTTATCACACAAATCTTGGTCCACACATGAGAGTATTCTGCCTATTATCACAAAGTTAAATCTTTCTGTCATAGGGTAAGTCAATGTTACATCTTTAGCAAATAGGGACACCCCTCTTGGTGCGGCAGAACCAGAAGTGAAGGGGAGGCAGCTCACACAACCTCCCATGTCTGTTGGCCAAATCTGCTCATGCATAGGAATAGGAAAACCCTCTGCCGATTTGGAGAAAATAACCAACAAATTTTGGTGACTCCGTTGGGGACGATTTGATGAAACAAAATTTATTTTTATCCATCCAAGTCACCAACAGATTTTGGCGACTCGCTGGGGAGGAAGAGAGTCAAATAATGTGAAATCATTGCTGCATATCCAGATCTTTCATATGAATGATGGTGCTCTGCTGGTGGAATGAACTTAGAAACATATTTGATGAGCTTTCAGTTGTTTGAAAATTTTGTCCTCTTTGGAGAGGTGGCGACTCTGCATAAGATTTAAGTGCACATGAAAGGTTGTTGTATGTTGTTGTGATAAAAGAATGTTCTATTCAAATTGCAGCATTTGGATGAGACAAGGTACTTGGTTTCCTCCCACTTGTATTTGTTGTTATATTGCATAAGTTAGATGCTAGAGGAAGCCTTAGGTCTTAGGCAGACAAATGATGTCTAAGAGTGAGATTTATATGAATCCAAATATGTATTCACCCATACTCAGTCAAGAGTGGGATGAAATGTTGAATAAAAGAATAGAAGAGATAAAAAATAGGTTGATATTCTTAGAGGCTAGGCAGGCCCAGTTAAATAGCAGTAACCCTATTGTGTCTGCTAGTCAGAAGGCTAAACCTCTTGTTTGCCCTTTTGATCCTCTGTGTGACAAATTAGAGTTGTCATGGGTTGATCATCAAGTTGAGGTGTCTGGTTCTGAAAATAATGATGTGGTTATGGACAACAATGAACATCTATTTGAATGGGTTTGTGGAGATAATTGTGAGTATTGTGCTTAAGATAGAGAAGAAATAAGCAAACAGGCTGATACTCCTCCACAAAGGGAATCCGTTGGTAATGAAGATGCATGTTCTTCTGCCTATGAACCAGTGGCATACCATGATGAAGCTGAAACACCTGGATCACCTATTTATGACACATGTGGTGATGAGGATCTGTTTGAGTATGGTGGGAATCTAGGCACTGATGTTGACATGGATTCTAGTTCTCATCTTGATGAAAGGCAAACCAACATACATCATGAAGGTTACTACAAAGAGATGCCAGAGCCTGATCTTTTCCAGCATGGTGTAGCTGATGGTTGTGTGCATGATGTGCACAACTATGAATCTGAAAGCTTTTTCTTTGATATGCCATCTTGTGATAAGATGAGCCCTAATGTTCCTAACTGCATGGTTGACTTTGAGTGCTTTTAGTTTTTAGTCCAGCTAGGAGATCATTTTGCAATGCATAATGCTGATACAAATGATGACAAGTGCTATATGCCATATGAATGTGCATTGCTTGATGAATATGGCATTCACAAGTTGCCTGATGATGAAGGTTGTTTGCATAAGGTTGAGAGGAACAAGCTAAATAAGAGGGTTGAATATGCAAATGATGAGGTTTGTTTGTGGGTAGGTCATGATAGTGTCTCTAGGATTGATCCAGTGTATGCAGATGAAAACAAGATGTTTGACAAAGGGAGATACATGTTTTTCTTTTCTTGGTGGCCTTAGGCCATCAAGTGTGTTTGGTGATGCAGGTCAGTGTAACTTCATGACTCTGTAGCCCAATGGATAAGGGACTGGTCTGTATCCCAGAGATCTGAGGTTCTCGCCATGCCTGCAAGAGGCATGCGTCCCCAGACAGAGCCACTGGTGGTGCCTGCATAAGCAATCAGGTTTTAAGCATTTAAATATGCAGGCCCCTTCCCAAAATCTAAAAAATTCCAACACTTTCGATGTCTGCAGTTGAAAAAATGCAAAAAATCAAGTAAAGGTGCAGGTGTCTTTGTATATACAAGGATTTTTTGTATATACATACTAGTGAAATATGCATTGGCGGGTGTAAAATCTCCATCGCCCTTTGAAAAAAATAGTTAGATGCATTTACTACAGTGCTGGAGATACAAGCAAAAATATACATTGCAGGCATATTCCAGGAAAGTTTCGCTGTTTGTATGCAGAGGAAATATACAAGGGCCTGCTAATATACAATTGCTACAGTGGCGAGCAGAAGATACATTCCCAAAATATTCTGTTGAAGATACTGTAATTGAATATTAGAGGTTTGTATATTTGCAAATGTAAGCGAAACATACAAAGGTGCAAAGATACATTTGCTACAGTGGCGAGGCAGAGATGCATGTGGTGGGGCCCATGGATATACAAGGTGGAATATATATGCAATATACATTCGGGCTCACATACAATGGTTAGATATATTACAGGAATATTCTGGAGAAGATTCCTTGTTTGTATGTGCAAGGGAATGTACATTGAAAATTATATAAAGGCTTGTGGCATGCAAAGTGAATAGTGCAAAGGAGAGAGAAAATGGTCGGGCCCACCAGTTGTATGTGCATTCGTTTGTATGTTTGCACATACAAGCCAATATATGAAGAAGAAATATACATTTTGGACCCGAAGAGGAAATCAAGTTGCAATAGATAGATTTTCAAGTCTGTGTTTCTATTGAGTAACATGTGGTGTCCTTAGGACACATCCCTTTCCCTCTATGGATGTCCCAAATACTTTGGGGATACAGATGGGACACTCCCCATGTCCCCCAATTTTGCTGAAATTTTTCTCATCTCTTGGGGACATTTTAGTATATTTTGGCATCCCCTGGATGTTTCCTGTTATGGGGGGAAACTTGAGTGATGACCAGACATCCCTTAGATGTCAAGGCGCATTTATTTTCATGTCCATTGATAACATAACAATCAGATATTCATTTTTACAATTTCAAATTTATATTTCAGTGTTTTAGTCAATTTTAGAATTCAATTTTCAATGGTTGATATTGAATGTTGAATGTTGAATGCACAATGTCATAGATTTCATTGTTATTGGAATTTTAGATCTTTTAATGATGATGAACATTAGATTTTCACAGTCCATGAGATAGAGTAACAAAGTTTCAAGAAAAAATTGTATACATTTAATTTTCATAAGATTTTTACCATCTCATAAATGCATGAAGCTTGGAGAAACATGGCTTGCATGGTCATTTTTTATTTGATTGTGTATGAGGCTAGTATCAGGTGGAAGTAAATCAAGATAAATACCATTCTTTAGAATATTTGGATGAATGGCTTGCAACATTTTGTTCCTGTCAGCACCATCTTGAAAGTTATTGTCAAAAACCTCCCCACACCATTCTTAGAAATTCATTTTTTGTGCTATCCAATATAAATGATAACCTAGATGTGACCTTTGTTGTCTCACCAATTTATGAAATCTTGAAGATAAAATGGAAACCAGGTGCTTTCAAATTAGAATGGATAATGTGTTATTGTAAAGTCTAAACTTCAGAGCAATTTAATAGGGTAAAAGTCTTAAACTAATATATTGAAGTAATATGAAAATCTATCCTCCATCTAATGTTCCATTATCAAGAATCAATGGAGTTGCTTTGTTGTTAATCCATTTTCTTAGCTCCTATCAAGGTATGTGTATTGGCCATCCTAGAATTTTGTACCTTCGAAGTTGTCTAAGATAAACTAGGAAAAACTCTTGGTTACATTATTCATAAAATGAAGCCAACTAGACAGTTCTCAGGGTTTTTAATTTATTCCTTCACTCTCTTCTACCATGGTGTGAATAGAGCTCCAAAATACTAACTTTTTTGTGTGTAGAAAAAACTATTATAAAAGGCAAAGGTTGTTTTCACAGCTTTAGCAATCCATGTAGAGAGTTTTCCTAGCTTATGTAGAGGAGATATATGTAAATATGTGAAGTTTTTTGGCATGCTATCTATTTTGGTTCCAATTTTAGTTATGATCAACCATTTAGTATATATGTTGTTGTTGATGAGGAGAGGTAAAGTGTTCAGGGAATGTTTATAATTTATGCATTGAGTTAGTCAGTGTATATTTAGTCAGTTCTTGTTTTTGTTGTGCAGGTGGCAAGGTGTACCAAGATAATAAACCCAAATACCAAGGATGCAAAATATGTTATCAATGTTAAACAAATTGCCAAGGTGACTTATATTTGTTTTTACTTCCACATTATACTACTTCTATTGTTGTAGATGCATCGAATGGTTTATATCAAACAATCCAGATAGACTAAATTCAAAATATTACTATTGGGATGCTCCTTCACAAAACTTCTAGCTCCATGGAATAGTATTTTAGAGAATCTTCATGCAAACTTCAATGTTTCTATGAATAGACCCAACATTACCATCAAATTTGGGCATATTTATATTTAATATATGCATGATTGGTCCTTGAAAATGCAATTTGTAGTTGGATTGGGTGATAAGGTCTCACCAACAAATATTGAAGAAGGCATGCAAGTTGGGTCAGTATTGAATTCTCAAAAAAATTATCCTTTTGTATTCTATGATAGGTGTTTAATCATTTTTTATTTAAGAGATATGCTAATATGTATCACATGAAAATTGATACACATAAGGAATCAAGTATGATAACTTTCTAACTTTGATTTTCTTTTATGACTCTATTGTTCAAGTGATACAACATTTGTAGAAATGCCTTTGGAAACTGTATGAAGCATATGGTGAAGCATATTTGTAGGTACAAATGAGATGGATGTTAGCTCTAGTGGTGTTGCTTCTTCATCTGAGCGGGCATTACTTGATGGAGAAGGAAGTAAGTCCACCATAACACTTTCATCTCTTTAGTTTTCAGAAGATAAATAATGACTCAGATGTTTGTTGTGTGCAAATTACTTTGGTTTTACATTTTACTTGCTAGAGTTCATATAAGAGGTCACTACAATGTTATGCTAGAATTAGCTATCTTTTAACTATTATTATTCACTAAAATTCCATAGAGTTATTGCAATGTTAGAACTGGCCATGTGTATATATTTGTGACATAATAGCTATATGTTTGTATTGGATATTATGCTACAATTTTATTTTCACTAGCTGTATTTTTGCTAGAGGCATTTAATATTTTTCTAAAACAAGTTATACTTCTATCAATGCTAGCTATGCATGGGTAGAGATTGAAGGTGGGACATACAATAGATGTACATGTCACTTGCCAGTGATAATAAAGATATTGAAATAAATCTCCAATGAATCAACTGCTAAATTATCCACATAACTAGCTTGGAAGTCACCATATGCTTCACACTCCAAAATAAAGTGCTTTCTATTTCACATCAAAGTTGATGTGACTTAGTACTCAGTTGGGCTAGAAGAAATGTAACAAACAAGTAAATACACTTTGATTGGTCCCAAAAATCAATTTGGTGTAGATGATATTGTAAGTCATCTCATCTTAACTCATCTAGTTTTTATGTTAAAATTGGCTATATTTGTGCTAGAAATGTGTAAAGTTATGTTAAAACTTGCTATATTTGTTCTATAGATGTCTACTGAACCTTAGGTAGGGCAACAATTTTTCCATGCAACACTTGTTATATGGTGCATGTTACTTGTTGTATGTAGACATTATTGATTTATCCAAGGTATGTTAAGATAAATTTGCATTAGTTTTTTCCTTGAGATATTTATGTGAATGTGTCAAAATTTCTCTCCATTTAATTGATGTTTGAAGTGAGGATGATTGATCTATACTGTGTGCATGTATTTTGGTTCAGATTATCTATGATGTTATTTTAACAAAATTTGAACTCTTAATATTTAATGGCAACTATAATTTGCTAGGGTGTATTCTTAGGGATCAAAAGGATAGACTTTTGAATTTATTTTGTTATGAAATGATAAAGGATACTAGGTGGCATTTGCCTTGCCATTTTTAGCTACTGAAATATACCTCATTTGAACACAATTTGAAGACATGGCATGTGAGGATTCAAGGATACTCTTTCATTTCTTTTAAATTGTCCTAATAATATATATTCAATGTAATTTCCACTAGTGTTGAATATTTTATAATTTTTATCTTCATCATGTGTTGGTTACTAAAAGATCTTCATGTTGTCTCTTATGTTGAAACTGTTGGCAAGAGACACTATATGGATTCATGGTTGTTGTCATTGATGGCAACAAAGGTCATCCCACATATCCGCAAGTCATAGTGTGCCTCTACCAGAAGTCAGAATGAAGATTATTGTGGTCTGGTGAACAAGAACAGAGCATGTGGCAAGGTCTGACAGACTGGTCCGGATCTCTCAGAAGAAGTATCTTGGTGTAGTACAGATTTGGGGAAGTCAAGAGGACTACCTTGAGTAATAGATTCCAAGGATTTAGCCTCCGGTGATGGACAAGGAAAAAGATATGAACAGTTGAATACCGGATTCCTGAGTAACAGTGTGAACAGAGGAAGAACTGACTGACAGAACATTAGATTGCTTTCCGGATGTGTTTCTGACAGTGGTAAAGGTTATGAAGACATGGATTATGTTTGGCCGACATGATTAATGATTTCTACAAGTATATGCTTGATCCACATTACTTGATATGTAAGGATTCAGCCGACAGAACAAAGTTTGTGAGAAGATAGACTATTCCAGGTGCTGACTACAAAGATAATGAGATCACTAGTGTGGATATATATAGGATGAATTTAGTTGTGAGAAGAGCAATTGTGTGATAATATATGTAAAGAAGTATACAGCAGAGAAGAAGCAGTAAGAAAGATCTGGTATGTGAAAGGAAAGTAGAATAAAGAGAAGAGAAAAGATGAAGTGTAGCAGATCAATGTACTGAGCCTAACAGGAACTGAAATCTAGCATATGTGGATGCTTCCAATCAGTTCAAGTATTGTATAACATTCTTTTGTAGACAGTGTGTCTCCTTGTAGGCAGTGGGCCTCTTTGTGAGCAATGTGCTTGGGCAGTGAGCCCTAATTGGCAAGTACCATTTTGTAATTCCTTATTCTTCTAACAGAGAATAATCTTTGGGTTAATCACCCCGTGGTTTTCTCCCTTAACAAGGTTTCCACGTCAAAAATACTGTGTCATGTGTTTCTCATTTCATGGTTATGTTTGCTTGGTTGAATTAATGCTGAATTGATTAATAAGAATGTTCAAAAGAAGAAATAATTAGGATAACTGATTCACCCCCCCCTCTCAGTTATCAACAATTGGTATCAGAGCTAAGTTCCTTCTAATAAGAGCCTAATAGCTTGAGGAAGATCTGGGAGCTAAAATGGATGCATATGGTTTAAGGGAGCAACTCAAGATTGCCCTTGAGGATCTTGAACAGTCAAACTCTGAAGTCAATGAATTAAAGGAAAGACTCAAACAGGCTAATGAATTCATGAGAGAACTAAAAGACAAATTAAGTCTCTCTATGAAAAAGAGAAAGGAGCTACTCTAGCAATTGGCAAGACAAAGTGAAGAAAGTAATGAAAATGAAGAGCTAACTGAAAAAACCAAGTTATGTGAAAAATTATCAAAAGAAGTCATTATGGTAAGACATGAAATGGAATCAGGAGTTATAAAGTTTACTCAAGAGATTGAAGAGAAAAGAAAAACTGAAGACAATCTCTCAAAGAGAAATCAGAAGATTGCCACCAGATGGATAGGATTATCAGACATCTTGAATCTGATCTTGAAGATGCTAAAGATAATGAAGAAAAACTTGAGGATCAAATTGTCTCTCTCAAAAGGGATCTTCAAATGGCAAATGAATATAAAGAGAAATTCAAGATAAGTTCTGCTCAACTTGAAGTCCTTCTTGGAAATCAAAAGAGGACAACTGACAAGTGTGGTTTAGGATATGAGAAAGGAGAAAGCTCGGGATCCGGTCAAAAGAATTTTGGATCAGAAAATCTAAGGAACAGGCCTAGAAGACCTCCGGTAAGACAGCCCAATGCTCAAAGATATCCATCCTTCAATGGATACTGCCACAGCTGTAGTCACTTTGGTCACAAAGCTAATCAGTGCAGAAAGAGAATAAATCAGACTAATTCATCCTTCTCCGGACAATGCTTTAACTGCAAAAGGTATGGACATAAGTCTCATGAATGTAGAAATATGCAAATGAACAAATCATTCAATGGTAGATGCTTTACATGCAATAGAGTAGGTCATATGGCTAATCAATGCAGATCAAGAAGTTATCAGTCAAATATGCAAAGAGATGTTGTTTGCCAAATCTATAATAGGTCCGATCATAATGCAAAAGTCTGCAGAAGCAAGAATCAGGACAAAAGAGGTCTGGTATATAGTCAGAATCAAGACAAAGGTAAACAAAAGATGAATGTGGATGAATTTAGGAATGAGATGAACAAGATTTGGGTGAAGAAAAGTTTAGAGAAGGTAGAAGTTGGATCCGCACCAGACTCTGGTGGTGATATTCCATCCAAAAATTAAGAAATGAGCTCTGGCTCAGGGGGAGACACAAAGAAAACCCTGTTCCCCCATCTAATCAAGTGGTGCCGGATTAGGCACAAGATGCAGAGTAAAGGGTTTGTAGATATGAGTCTTGAGATGATCCAGCTAAGATTTCAGAGGTCTGCATGAAGATGTGAAGAAATTGTGATCGATCATGTAGAACCTGTTCTGGGAGATGCTCCGGAATGACAGAAGATTACAAAAAGGTTCGGAGAGATCCAGAAGTGCATTGTCTTATTCTGCGGATTGGACAGAGTATTTGGGATGTCCTTGTGATGTGTCATCTTGATTTGTTCATGGTTGGAAGATCTGCATGACGTTCATAAATCAGGACTGATCCAGTTCTTCAAGTCATTCGAATAAGGCAAACCGGAATAATGTAGGTCGAGCATTTATTACAATCAGATATTAGGGTTTGCGGAGCAATATAAGGGATTTCTCATAAATCACTTGTTCATTCCGCACTCAAGAAGAAGCGAAAAGTGGAGCTCTGCAACAAACTTCAACAAGTTCACCGAAGATCTCTTGCAGAAATCATTACATACAGAAATCAATCCAACCACTTCGTGTAACCGAAGGCGCATAAGGTATTTTTCGTTTTTGATATCTCACTACAAATCTTTTGAAAAATGGCTACTCCGAATATAGTAAAGATCTCAGATAGGCCCCGACCTGAATTTAAAAAACACCCATACAAGTCATTGGAGGTAGATCCCTTAGGAGCATTCTCTAGTGTTCCTCATGGTGTTTTACACACGGAAGACATTAGGGTTTACATACATGCAAGTATTGAGGAATTTGGGGAATTCAAATTGAGAGATTTCTATCACAAACAACTAATAGACAATGCTTTTGAGCTTAAACCAGAGTATAAGGGTATCCAGAAGAAACATTTTGATCAATTCATTCATTTCCCCTGCTTTGAAGAAAATGAATGGGTCCGGTACGTATTGAGTAGAATACATGACAACTTCCTATGGCTGAATAGACCCTGCAAGATCACAAAAGAAGCAATTAGGGCAGTAACTGGTCTAAACTCTTCCGGAGGGATACCTATCCTGAAATCCGTCAAAAATAACATTGTAACTGAGGCCACCGGATCAAAATTTGATAAGAGGGCAATGACCATTGAAGATATTTCTGATCTGGATATCAAGTATGCATCTATGATAATAGGATACAAGATTTATCACTCCAGTAGGGAAAATTCTGTATCCGGAACTGTAGTATATACTGCCTATGAGATGCTGAGGAAGAATGCAGATTATGATCTCTGTGAACTTCTCTTAAGCTAATTAATGGAAAATATACAGAAGATCAAAAAAGACAAAAAGAATTCTTTTAAGTATGGTACTCTTATATTATGTCTATTTTTCTACTTCATGAATGAGCTACCCGGATCAAGTGGATGGGTATGGTAGAATGACAAACCTGTTGCAGTCCAGATCAGAGATTATTTACATGGGCTTGGGGATGCCAAAGCAAGAAATATAGCCCTATGGGGATACTTCAAATACTTCCAGAGCATGATGCAAGCAAGAGAAAGAATTCCCCAGTCCATTGTTGAA
This sequence comes from Cunninghamia lanceolata, assembly GCA_027924645.1. Classification (NCBI taxonomy): domain Eukaryota; kingdom Viridiplantae; phylum Streptophyta; class Pinopsida; order Cupressales; family Cupressaceae; genus Cunninghamia; species Cunninghamia lanceolata. The sequence goes on along the minus strand of BSBN01000467.1, from coordinate 2,853,425 downwards.
AAATACAAAGACTCAGTCTGCTTTATGGTTGATACTGATCAGTGCCTAATGGAGGCAGTGGAGCCAAGGACAGTCTGGATCATGCCCATGGGGTATGAGGTTGATGAATAGATTATGGAACTGCATGTTCAACACATGCTTAGTCAGCCCAAAGAACCAAAGGCAGAAAGGTTTGGAACCTTTGAGGAGCTAAGTGTGAAGATCCATGTGGAACTCAGAGAACCTGAGATAAAGAGGAAGGTGAGAAAAGAAGTAGAGCATATTGCTCAAGGCCTAGGCATCCCAAAGGAGGCACTTGATGTCAACTGGGAAAAGAGGTGAAAGGCTGAGGAAGAGAAGAAAGAGGCAGAAAAGAAAAGCAAGAAAAGTACTCCGGTGGAAACCTCAACTCGGACCAGATCATCAAAGGGATCTACACCTGTCACAACCAAAGGCTCAAAAATGTCAAAACTGGAAGGTCAGACATCTGGTAAAGGAGAGAAAAGGTCTAAAATAAAAGCCACAAGGGCTTATACAAGTCAGAAAGATGAAGAGGAAACAGAATCAGATGAGGGGGTAAAAGAAATAAAGAAGCAAAAGAAGAAAGGATCCGGTAAACCCTCCACAGGCCAAGACAAGGAAGAAATGGCAGAGAAATTTGTTGAAAAGCCCACCCTGTCTCTAGATAGTGTAATCAAATCAGTCACTGTGGATGGAAACCTTCAACCAATAGCCAAATTCTATGATGACTATAATGAGGCTGATCAAAAGGTCCTGCAGGAAGCTACAATTAGGTATCTGAACATCTACAACAAAGCCTTCATTGAAATTATCTCCCTTATTCCTAAGAGTCTAGAGAGGGAATTGGAAATGAGAAAGGCAAATGCCATGGCAAAAGACCTTGAGATCAGGGAACAGATAGCTATTCAGCTATATCCTTCAATTGATCACAAAACAATGAACATGGTATTCAAAGACTGCAAGGATGAATTCAGGAGCAAAGCAAGGATGAATTAGCTTATGCTTGGTGAGACCGACAAGGTAGCCAAGGACACTGAAGAGATCCTCTGGAATACATTCAAAAGGTTCAACATTCCTATTATAGAGGACTTGGGTGCAGAAACAATTATGGACTTGGAATCCTCTGCTCCGGGAGAAGTGGCCCTTGAACAGACTAGCATCTCTCCTCCGATTTCCCCTACAGTCTCCGGATCCAAAGAAGAAGAGAAATTATAGGAGGAAGAAGCAGTGGTAAAAGAAAAAGAAGTTGATAGTACCAAGGGTGCAGAGAAAGAGAAGACTCCAACAGAGAAAACCACAACTGATAGTGGTAAGAATGTGGAAGGAGAGAAAATTCCAAAGGACAGTTCCAAGACTGCAGAAGAGAAGAAACATCTGTCTCTGGCAAGAGACACTGTACAAACTGTTCAACAATTTTTGAGCAAAGAAACAATAGAGATTGATGAACCGGAGCTTCTACAAGGTCCATTCAACTTTGATTCCCTCTCTCCGGTACAGACAATGAAGATAGCTTCATTTACAAATGCTAAGGCAAATGAAAAACTCCTAAAGTCTCATATGGAAGACTGTGAGTTGATAGAGGCTGCTTCCGGAGTGCTTGAAAAGATTATGCCATTGGTCCAAAAAGATCCGATAGCCTCCTCTTCCAGTAATCTCAAAACCTTAGTCAGCAGTGTTGGTACACATTTTGACTCTCTAGAAAAATCAGCTGAAGAAAAGGTCCGGAAGGAATTTTTGGATAAGAGATTCTCAGAGGTACTAGGATTAATCTCTCATGATAGGAGAAATATGAGTATTGGGATAAAGAGCCTAGAAAATGCTCTTAAGGATGGTGGTGACATTTACAAATTTTGTATCTCCTGGTCAAAAGCAACAGTTGAAATTGATAAGAAAATAAAAGAGGAACAGGACAAACTACTAAGTCTGTCTCAAAGTTTTGATCCTCTCTCTTCCTCCATAGTAAATCAAGAATGTCAAACTATTGCAATCACAAATGCAATCAAGAGTTTTGAAAAGGAAAGGAAGAATATAATTAACCGGATGGGAGAACTTAGAAGGATTATAATCCCTAAGTTAGAAACTATGCATGAGGCCATAAGTGATGCTCAAACTATCGCCCAAACCAATGATCTGACAGATTTCAAGAAGGCAGAAGCTTTTGCATTTTTGTTGAGTGGTCACATTTCAATTTTGGATAGAATGAAGCAAAGTTGGGCTACAGAACTGGTCCAATTGAAGACATCCTTTGTAGACATTCTTCAGTTTATGTGAGTATGTAATATGCAGCTAAGTATAGTAAAATTTTTGAAAATTTTGGTGTGCGGACCCTACCCTTTGCCATTGATGTCGAAGGGGGAGTGAGGAGCAGTGAAAAATGAGGAATCCAACTAAGGGGGAGCTCCAGAAAATGTATATAAAGATAGAGCATCAGCCAAGGGCGAGCATAGTGTAAACACTTAGTCATTTTTCACTAAGTGTTGCCATCAATGCCAAAGGGGGAGATTGTTGGCAAGAGACACTATATGGATTCATGGTTGTTGTCATTGATGGCAACAAAGGTCATCCCACATATTCGCAAGTCATAGTGTGCCTCTACCGGAAGTCAGAATGAAGATTATTGTGGTTCGGTGAACAAGAACAGAGCATGTGGCAAGGTCCGATAGACTGGTGCGGATCTCTCAGAAGAAGTATCTTGGTATAGTACAGATTTGGGGAAGTCAAGAGGACTACCTTGAGTAATAGATTCCAAGGATTTAGCCTCCGGTGATGGACAAGGAAAAAGATATGAACAGTTGAATACCGGATTCCTGAGTAACAGTGTGAACAAAGGAAGAACTGACTGACAGAACATCAGATTGCTTTCCGGATGTGTTTCTGACAGTGGTAAAGGTTATGAAGACATGGATTATGTTTGGCTGACATGATTAATGATTTCTACAAGTATATGCTTGATCTGCATTACTTGATATGTAAGGATTCAGCCGACAGAACAAAGTTTGTGAGAAGATAGACTATTCCGGGTGTCGACTACAAAGATAATGAGATCACTAGTGCGGATATATATATAGGATGGATTTAGTTGTGAGAAGAGCAGTTGTGTGATAATATATGTAAAGAAGTATAGAGTAGAGAAGAAGCAGTAAGAAATATTCGGTATGTGAAAGGAAAGTAGAATAAAGAGAAGAGAAAAGATGAGGTGCAGCAGATCAGTGTACTGAGCCTAACAGGAACTGAAATCTAGCATATGTGGATGCTTCCAATCAGTTCAAGTATTGTATAACATTCTTTTGTAGACAGTGTGTCTCCTTGTAGGCAGTGGGCCTCTTTGTGAGCAGTGTGCTCAGGTAGTGAGCCCTAATTGGCAAGTGCCATTTTGTAATTCCTTATTCTTCTAACAGAGAATAATCTTTGGGTTAATCACCCCGTGGTTTTCTCCCTTAACAGGGTTTCCACGTCAAAAATACTGTGTCATGTGTTTCTCATTTCATGGTTATGTTTGCTTGGTTGAATTAATGCTGAATTGATTAATAAGAATGTTCAAAAGAAGAAATAATTACGATAACTGATTCCCCCCCCCCTCTCAGTTATCAACAGAAACATAATACAAGCTTATGGGATTTGTAAGCCACATTGGCACTTCTACTCAATGTGGACACTATGTAGCTCACATATTGAAAGAGGGAAGGTGGATCATTTTCAATGACTGTAAAGTGGTTGTTTCCACTGACCCTCCCAAGGATATGGGATATCTCTACTTTGAGAAAACCAATTGAACATTTGGAAAATCTAAGGTTCAGAATGATTTTTACAGCTAACAATTGATGTCACTTTAGTGAATTTTGAGGGATTATCTTTACTAAGGATTTGAGAGCAGTCACTTCAGAGCCTATACATGGTGGATGAAAAATTGTTTGGATTCTTTGTGACAACCATATGTCTTACATTGTAGGCCACTTTTGTGACGCTAAATTGGCAATCCAAGTCTTGAAAGTCTTCTTGAAAATTTCAGATAATTGATAACTAGGAAAAAAATTGTTAGTAGGCCACATTTCCTTGTTAATTTCATAATTTTTTTTTCCAAATGAGGAGATATACTATGTAGCCAAATTATCAGATTTAAAAACTATATGTTATGGGGAAAAGTGATATATATCAAAATGAATATAAAAACCCAATAACACAATAGAACATGCAGATAACAAAAGCTTTAAAATAAGAATGAAACATACAACCTCTGTTACCTCACAACTTCCATTGCTCGCCTAGTCTCGATCGATCTTTTGTGATGAAGGTTTGCCCTTAGGAAGCGCACTTCCTTGCTTCATTCTTCAAGATGGTGATGGAGAAATGGCTAGGATACTTCTTGCAGTGAAGGTGAACCTCAAATACAAAGGAGGATGATCACATGCTATAGATTAATATGGAACAATATGGTGCACTGATAATTTTGCAGAGTAACGATATGGAAGCTTAGATATGAGAATGGAAGAATAGAAGGGTATTTATAGACTTGTGAGAGAGAATATCAATGGTGTAGAAGAAATAAGAAGATCAATTATAGAGGATGTTTGAGGGAACGTGCGCGAATAGAAGGACATGTGTCATAGAAAAAGATGCTTTGTTGAGTTAACTACTTTCTTGATGAGGATGATCTTTTATTTCAAAAATTAGAATTTATTTTTCTAATTTAAGAATTTGTTGATTAAAACAAAGTTGCTTTAAATCAGTTAACTCAGCTTTTGCTTTTACATGACAAGAAGAATTTATTTTTAGAAGAAAATGATATAGATAAGAAAGCAAATTAAATAAATAAATTTATTTAATTTATTTGCACATGATTTTGGAAGAATAATAAAATATTTAATTATATTTTATTTTTGGAGAGTGAGAGGATTTAAATAAATTTAAATGATTTATTTAAATTTGGAGGAATAGACTTGATTTAATTAAATAATTTAGAATTATTTAATTGCTTGGAAGAATTTAATTAAATAAAGGATTTTATTTAATTTTGACTTTAGAAGAGATAATTAAATATTTTGATATTTAATTAACTTAGAGGAATATGAATCGAATAAATAAATTTAATTATTTATTTATTGATAGAGGAAGGTAGACTTAAATAAATATTAAAAATATTTATTTAGACAAAGTCATGTCATTTTTAGGTGTATACACTATATATATGCTTAATAGATCTTTTTCTTTTGTAGTAGAGATCAATATATATATTGTAACAACTCAATTTTATTCTCAGGAGTGACAAGTTACTTTTGTGGAAGGTATATGGAAGTATTAAATTCTAGAAATTGGAGTCCTAAAGTCCTACTTTTCCTCTAGTGTAGGATAGTCAAAAGCAGAGTTTACTTTCATTTTTCCTCAGTTCTTTTCACTTTTGGAAAAGCAATGTAAGCTGAAACAAGCTTATTTCTGTCTTTTGGTGCATTGTAACTCAGAAAATTAGTTTCTTTCTCATTCTTTTGAGCTATGTATTGTAACCATGAAGGTTTTTTTAGCAAAGAGAAAGCATTGTAACTTATTTTCATATTTGTATACTATTTGTAAGCATTTTTATCAATAAAACAAGTTGTTTTTACCTTCTCAAAGTTGTTTCATTGTGCAAGCTTCATAATGGTTGATGTGATCTTGTGGTGATGCTTCTTTCCCTTGATTAAAATGACTAAATAAACTACTAATTGATGTCAATTAATAAATAAATTGACTAAATATACCACCAATTGACATAAATCAGTGAATAAATATGACTAAATATATGACCAATTGATGACAAAATAATGATTAAAATGACTAAATATGCTACCAATGGATGGAAATCAGTTAATACAAATGACTAAATATACTACCAATTGATGGCAATCAATGATTACAATGACTAAATAAATGACCAATTAACAACAATCAATGACTAAATATACTACCAAATCGATCAATCAAAACAACCAATAAATGACTAAAAATGGTTGTCATCAATTCGGTCGTGTTATAAATGACTGGCAATAAACTACTAATGGTCACATGACCATGTGTAGTCATTTATAAGCAATTTTTAGTAGTTTTTTAAATCATATATTGGTGTTTCTCTACTAGTACACTGACAAGGATTTAAATGGAGCTTTTGGTAAGTTCGTGCAGTTGGAAATTTGCCAATAAAAGAGTACACTATTTCCTAAGTTGACCAAAGAATTGTTTTGGTGAAGATGGTTTGAGGAAAGAAAGACAAAGGGTAAATTTTTCTGATAAAAGAGTTTAAAGGCTTATTACTTTATATCAATAAACTTTCTAGTTTGTGAACTAACAAATTCACCAATAGCATGTGACAATGAACTTTTAAATTCGTGAAGCCTAACTTTTACTGATAACTTCTTGATATTGTTGTGTTGGGGAATATTTAAGTTTGCAAACCTAAGCAAACACCAATAGAGAATTTTGTGGTTCGTGGAAAGAGCATTTTGCCGATACAAGAAGATTTTAAAGTTCGAAAAGGCCCAACATTGTTGATGTATGGGACTTTATTAAAATATGTTTATTTTAATCAAACGGTGTTATTATTAATCCATTTGGTAATCATCAGGTGGTTATTGAAAAAAATCAGTTCTGTAACTGAATATTTCCATAACTATTTAACTTCCACGGAGGAAGAATAAAAGACAATTGTCATTTTTGTTTAGGGGGCTCCTCTTAGAATAGAGGTGAGATGATAGCAGATTGGGGGGATGACTACCCTGGTGAAGGGAGATGTGGCAAAAAATTATGTCAAAGGGACTACTGCTGATGGACTTGTGACACCTAGAATAATGGAAGGTGAATAATTGAAGGATTTTCTGGAGAAAATGACAGAAAATAAATAGATCAAAGTTTTGTAAAGAAGAGTAGATTAATTTCATACTCTTGTAGAAGCTGCATGAATGAATAAAATTGGCATTTTGTTGTGATTGTGGATATTACTGTGGCATAGAACTGTAAGTTAAAGACTTGAATGAAATGTGTGTTGTTTATGAGTTTATGTTTCTGTTGTGTTGTTGGGTTACATGATTGGGTTTCCTAATAAGATTCCTTGGTCATGAATGCATCAAATGGTATCAGAGTGTTAGTCTTGAGTGTGTAGATAGAGCACCAAATGTGAGGTAGTCTACACCAAGACCTACAGGTGGACAATGAAGTGGATGTATTCTCTAAAGAGCTTGAGAGAATTGTTACAGGTGTGTAAGGAGTCCTATGAAATTGAGAGCTAAGAGAAGAAATTGAAGCTGCAAGAGAGAGTTGATTGTGACACTAATTTTTGTTGTGAGGAGTCCTATAACTGAAAAAAGTTTTTTGAATTGATGTGTACATATAAGTGTGCGCAGGTTGTAGAGAGTTGGTTTTGTGAGTGTGGAAGAAAGTGTTTGAGAAAATTTATTGGAAGCCAAGAGAATGTTTTATGGTGAAGGAAGAATTTATGAAGCCACAAAAAGAGAAGCAAGAACCTATTTAGAGGAGCAATGTGTTTTGAACAAAGTACTACAGAGTGGTTGTGGACAACAGCAGCATAGATAATTTGGTGTCATTTTAGATGGTCAAGAAGATGAAATTAAAGAGAAGAAAGCATCCTAACCCTTATAGTATTTCTTGGTTGAAAGGAGATCATCAGATATGGGTAAGTGAACAATGTATTATTGATTTTCAGATTCATAGATACAATGATGAGATTGTATGTGATGTAGTACCCATGGATGTATGTCATGTTCTATTGGGTCAACCTTGGATTTAGGATAGAGAAGTTGTGCATGATGGTAGGAAGAATACATATAGCATAATAAAGTATGGGGAAGAGTATGTTTTGATTCTGTTGCAGGATAATCAAAAAGAGGTGGAAAAACAAGTTGAGGATGTGAAGGCTGAAGAGGAAAATATGGGTATAAAGGAGTCCCATTATTGTTCTAATAGAAAGGTGTCTATAAATGATGTTGTATATGTAGGTAAAGAGGGTAAAGAAGAAAGAAGTGGTGAAGAGATTGCAGCAGTATTCCATGATGAAAGCATAGAAAAAGAGAGTGAGATTGAAGTTATAGAGGTTGAAAATGAGAAGGAGAAGAGTGCAGTAGTGGCTAAGAGTCCTTTGGAGGACACATGAAAGTATTGGAAAGTGTAGTTGAGAGTGAAGAAGATGTTGTAGCAATGACAAAGAAAAAGGTAAACAAAATTTTTCATTCTTATATTGAAGAAGAGAATGAACCATATGAAGAAGAAAATATCACAATAGATAGTAAGGAAGAGGAAGTTGTGACAGTAGAAGTTACCAAGGTAGAGTGTAATTTTTATGAGTTTTACATGATGTTGAGTTTGCAATGAATTTACATGTTGACATAAGTAAAGAGTTAATGAAGGAAGATTGTGTAGTGATAGAGTGGAATATAGATGATGCATATCTGTATGTAGAGGTTGTGAGAGATTGTGCCCATGAGATTTGGTGGAGGTGGTTAGTCTGTGGTGGGATTGATCCCATGAAGAGGAAAGAAGAGGAGAGAGTATTTGGAGGAGAAGAAGACAGAGCCTTTGGTGGAGGAGGACAGTCTATAGTGGATGTGATTCCACAAGAGGAAAGAGGAAGGAAGAATGAACTTGGTGGAGGAGGATGGCACTTGTCCCAGCTAGATGATGGATGAGGTGAAGGAAGAAAGTTTTTGATGCACCTATTACAGTAATGGAGATTGTTGCAGGTTGTTTGTAACCTAGAAGGGTAGTTATACTATTCATCTCCATTTTGTGAGCCCATACTCACAAAATTTTTACCTAGCATGTCTAATGCAGGAGCATCTAGGTCCACGAGCAATCAACATCAACCAACAAAATTTTTGGGTTTATTTTAGTTCTATTTTTGTTGGTTATGGGTAGTTTGCTTCATGAAGATTTTTAGTCTCAAATTGGCCAAGTGAAGAGGATCACCTTGTAGAAGACCCAATTAGGCATCTTTAGTTTCATTTTGGTGAAGATTAGGTGAAAATTGGCTAAGTTAGAGCCAGCTAGAGAATTTCTCTGTTCATGAACTGTTCAGTTCATTGATCCATCAATTTTTTGACAACCCAATTAGCTGATGAGAACTTTCACCAACAACTCTTCAAGACAAGTTACATTTTTCCAAGTTTGTTGAAGGGAAGCTTTGTCGAGAAAATTCCTAGTTCACGAACTCTTTAGTTTAGTGATAGCTTAGTTCACCGATGGGTGATTTCTCTGACTAAGCTTAAAGGCAAGTTTACAACTCTACAAGTTTATTGAAAAGAAGCCTTTAGTCAATGAAGTTTGAAGTTTAAGAACTTTGTCAGAAAAATCTTGGGTTTGTGAACCCTTAGGTTCACCAATGACTCACTTCATCGATAGAAGATTTAAGGGTTGGAGTCAAGGTTTCTTAGTTCGTGCAAAGCTGAAATTATTGATAGAAGGAAAATATTAAGTCTTCAGCTAGTTCATGGTTTCTATAAGTTGTCGATTCACCAACAAGGATTTAAACAAAGCTTTTGGTAAGTTTGTGCAATTGGAAATTTTTTGATAAGAGAGTGCATTGTTTCCTAAGTTGACTAAAGAATTATTTTGGTGAACACATGTTATCCTAAAATTTAGTTGCGCTTAATTTGTGGGATGACCCCTACGAAACTTGTCTATTTCGTAGCTTATGGCTCTAAGAATGCAAAATGAGACAATTACAATTGTCCTTGTGTGTGGTCCCCTAGCTCTGGAGAATTTATTTGAGTATTGTCTCTCATCGATTTCTCGAAGTTTGTGAAATCAATCCAAGTGGCAAGTTTGATGTTTTCTTAAGTGTTAGAGTTTTTGTTGAAATATGCAAGGATGTCAAATTTGTCTGCCAATCCATATTAGTTTCCTTGTTATATGCAAGGGCAACAAAATTTACCACCTTTGCATGTTTCCCCCATGATACCAAGCAAATATTGGTTCACTTAACGTATAATAAATGCATGTTTAGTGGGGGATTTAAAATGCTTCTTTAAGGGTTTTATTTTTTTGTTTCTTTTGTTTTCTTTTCTTCTGTTGAGAAGATCTGAGTAACATCTATCTAGGGTTTTTCATTAGTTCTCCTTTAGTTTATGGTATGCCTTTGTTGTGTCAGTGGTCATATTCATTAATTCAAAATCCTAGTGTATGTTTACAAAACCTTTTCATTTTTTGTTCTTGGTTATAGTTAAGCCCTTTTCAAATCCCATGTAAACATTGTTGTGGTGGCATTTTTTTACTGATGACTTCGCAGATCTACCCTAGTCACAAGGGTGGTGAAAAATGCCAACCCCGCAGTTAGACCTAATTGTTCTACCTTATATACATGGATGGCAATTTTCATTGCCAATACATTACTTAGGATCTCTCAAAATGTAAGGGTGGCATAATTTTTCGCCCATGCTTAAAAACTTACCCTTGCTACTATGTAAGGGCAACATTTTTCACCACTCGTACATAGTGTTAAATTCCAAGTTCACAATCATGCATAGACTAAGTATCAAGTGAGGTGACAATAATTTTTGCCGCTTACACATGTAGAATTCTACCCAGATGCATGGGCGGCAAATTTTTCCACCCTTGCACAAAATCAACATAACCTCATATGCAGAGGCACTAATTTTTGCCGCATATCATGTTTTCAATGCAATGAAGGACACCCCTGAAGATGCTCCTATAGCTGATGTTGCTTCTTCTTATCCAGCACCAAGTGGAAGGAATATGGAGAAAAAGAAAAGTAAGCTTGTTGGTGCCTAAGACAATGATGGATGCTTGGAGTTGCAGGTCTTCCCACAATTTTTCAAAATTTCATGATGTTTTATTTACCAGAATCTCCTCGTTGGTTATACACAAATAAATGAGAAGAAGAGGCAATTGCCATCTTGAAGAAGATATACCCTCATGAAGAAGTTGATTATGAAATTCAAGAGCTAAAGGAAACTGTAGAACAAGAAATTAGGTTGCAAGGAGATTCTAAGAGTTTGAATTATGGTCAGCTGTGGAGGGTTAAAGAAGTGAGATATGCGCTTATTGTAGGTTTTCAACTACAACTCTTTCAAGAATTTGTGGGCATCAACACTGTCATGTATTACAGTCCTACCATTGTCCAGCTGGCTAGATTTGCTTCCAATATAGTTGCATTGATGCTATCTCTTATAACATCAGGCTTGAATGTAGTTGGCACTATTATTGCCATTTCTCTAGTTGATAGATTTGGAAGGAGGAAACTCCTAATTTTTAGTCTAGTAGGAGTCATTGCATCATTAGCTATATTAACTGGGGTATTTCATGTAACCACTGAGAGATCTCTTTTGGTAAGTACAAAAGCAACACAAGGATTTTTAGGTTATCAGTGTTGAGAATATACTTTGACAAGCACTACATGGGATTGTATGTGATGCCTAAAGGCGACTCATCTAGAATGTGGGTTCTGTGCATCACTAGGGGATGAGTTGTTACCAGGAGCTTCTTTAATCTCCAACAATGAAGCATTTTTGTCAAGGTGATTCTTGTCCATGGTTCACCAGAGGATGCCCAAGCCATTTTGGTTGGTTGGTTGTTCTAGAACTGGCACTTTATGTCATTTTCTTTTCCCCTAGAATGGGAACAATCCTATGGGTGACAAACTTTGAGATATATCCTTTGTAGTATAGAGGAACCTGTGGAGGCATTGCTGCAACAATGAACTGGATCTCTAATTTGGTTGTTTCACAAACCTTTCTCATCATGACATAAAATATCGACACTTCCATGACATTCATGGTGTTTGGGATTATATCAGTATTGGCACTTTGCTTTGTAGTAGTCATACTACCTAAAACAAAGGACCTTTCTCTAGAGGATGTTGAAAGCATGTTGCACAAAAGAGTAAAAAGGTTTAGTTTTCTGTTTGGGAAGACCAATGATTTTGTAACATTAACTAAAGGGGATCCAAATGTTAAAGGGACCTAGAAAAAAAACCTGTATTTGTTGAGAACCTTCTAGAGGAAGAGTTGGTTGCTTCTGTGGGCCACACAACTGGTTTATTCAATCTGGGCAACCCGAATTAAGACTAACTATTTTACCCTAGATGTATGGGTGACATTTTTCACCGCCCATACATGAGATTTACTTATTATTAATATGTAGGGGCGGCATTTTTTTCCACCCATACATAGTATTTTGGTACTTCCTATCATATGCAAAGATGCTATTTTTGTCGCTCATGCATATACAACACTCCATCTCTGATTTCATACACATTAGGGTCATCTTTAGCTGCATCCATGAAAACTCCTTCTCTTATGTTATGCATTGCTAGATCATCTATGGTTCATCATACAAATACTCCATCTTCATATTCTAAGCTTGATGCGCAAGAATATTATTCTACATTCCATGAGACACTTGAAAGGAAACATTTCTCAAAGGAAGGATGGGAGGATTTCACCAAATTTTCCACTAGGAAAGCTTTAGGAGAATTAGTTTCTACATCGAAGTTCACAAAGTGGGCTCTTGATAATGCTGACAGAATAATGATAAGTCCAGCTGATAGTAGGGGGGATAGAGATTATAGTCATGGTGATTTTGAAGATGGCACAGGAGAAAAGCATGGCAGTGGCAGTTGCAAGGTCTGAAATACAACAATAGTTTTGCACACAATTTGAAGAGAACAGTGAGTGGGATGACAGGAATGCTTTCAATCCTCTACCAGTTGTTTTTCTTTCAAGAAAATGACAAGTAAAATGCTTTATCCTTTGCTGTCTACAAGCACTACATCAAAACTGTCAGAATAGGGAGGACACACTAGTGTTTCTGGAGGTGAGGTATCATGTCTAGAGTGTGTTCTTATAAGACTTGTTTCCCGGTCTATTTAGATGTATTACACTGGCCACAAATGCCCCTTGAAATTGAATTTTCCAGCACAAATTATGTCTATTCCTTTTCTATGGAAGCAATTTCCAAATCTGAAGCAATTGGTTGTGAGTTAAGCTCTCTAGTCATGCTACATTCAATAGATAGCATCTACATTGCCTAGTCATTTGAATCTTCTTCATCTAGATACATCTCCAGAGCTTCCTGGTGCTACTTGCCTTCTTGGAAACATACTAGAAGTTGCTAGATTCGTATTATCTTAGCCAAATTTTACATTGAAGATGGCCTTGGTCTTTGTGACTGTCTTAAAATTTCTTATGGAGGAGCTATCACATAATTTCATGTCTTCAACCATGGAAAAATCTAATAATGATGAAGATATAGTGACATGGATGAGAATGTTGGGTTGATAATACTAAGTGAGGATCTAGAGAAGCAAATCCTTAATGTAGTAGATAAAGATTTTCTTAAAGAATTGGTGAGAATATTATGTGTAGAGGTTTCTCGACCTAGTGACACTGCTTCAAATGAAGGGCCCTCTGATGTAGAAGCTACAGTTGTTATTGCAAACTTGTCCCTATGCTTTGGTGCTACATGAAATGGTGTCACCTGAGCCATAGATGGCCATCTACAGAAGCTTTAATAGCACTTTTTTCTAGTGATGCTCCTAGTTGGATGCTACTCCTTTATGTTTTCTGTCTAGTTTATAGGCTTATGTTGATGATTATTGATAATGAGTTCTATGAGTAACAAAAGCCACTTTCTCTACATGATATCAAGGATTTGGTTATCATCTTAAAAGAGGCATTGTGGAAACTACTATGGGTGATTCCCTCAAAGGCTAATGCATCTCAAAAGCCCATTCACTCTGAATAGAGTAAAAAAAAAATTGTTCCAATCCTTTCAAGAGAAAGATAGCATAGTAATAGCTGAACTCTTGGCACAGTGCAATATACATTGGAGAGAAAACAATAGTTATAGTGAAGAGGTATGTGTGTCTTATAAAGGCTCTAACAATGATCATACAGATCTTCAAGAGGCCCTGTACAACCATTGTCTTAGTCTTAAACATGTAGAGTGATCTCAAAAGGTTGTTTAGTCTTGAACTTGCATGAGGGTAAAGAGTATTGTCAAAATAGTGTGCAACCTGTGTGTGTATGGATAAGGATGCATGTATACTACTTGAGAATTTTAATGTGGATTTCAGTGGAAAATTGCATCATCTACATGTGCTTCTATTTGGTTCCTTGACACCATTGATGAATTGTCCCCTGGTAGTTGGGAATGGGAGTTGATGAAAGTGATCATGCTTTAGTATATTTTTGTAGTTTTCATGTTTTTTGTTGTTAGTTTTGGACATATTTACATGTAGTTTTTCAATATGCAATTACATGTAAAAACAAGGAAAGTCCTAAATCAATAAGGACTCTTTGGTTGAACAAGTCAAAGTAGTTAGACTTTTTCCTAGATTAGCTCTTGGCTCTCACCTATAAATATGAGAGAGCTCTTTTGTAATATTTTATCTTTATCTATTGTAGCAGAACTCTGCCAAATTGAAAAGCAAGTTGAGACTTTGTGGTTATTTGTTAAAATTGATTTTCAAGTATTTATTAATACAAGAGAGCAAGTTAAATTCCAATCTTTATCTTGGACTGATTTGTTTTATGATAGAATTGTTCTTACATCTTTGTTATCATATTATCTTTGATAAGTAATTGAAGTGTGAGAGTTTATTTCAAGTGATTAAGGAGTATTCTAAATCTGATTTTAATAGACTTTGAGCTATAAAATCATTTGTGTGAATTGTGTTGTGTTGGTGAATGAGAAATAGCTTGAAGACTTTGTGCTGCAAGTTATCTTTAATCTATTTATCTCATCTTGGGATATACTAATGACTTTGGGCTGCACTCTACCCTAAATCAAATTATTTTCAGTTGGTGATCGAAGCAACGGAAGACTTTGTGTTTCCATGGGTTTTGTGTTCTTTGCATTGTATTAGTTTTGTTGAAATCATTATCTTAAAGTGTAAACATATATTGTTAAAAAAGAGAATATGATGGAATGGAATCACCCCAAATATAATTCTTAGTGTAAATAATTTTTATCAGTTATTAGTTTGAAATAGTTAGTAATCAGAGGGAGCCTCCCCTTGCTGAGAGGAGAGATATAATCTCATCACATTGTGGTTGATATAACCATTTTGTCTTTAGTGAGTTGATGACAAAATATTCACCCAACAGTTTTTGGCGACTCCACTAGGGACCGAACGTGCAACCAAGAGCCTCTTACTTTTGGTTGAGGTATACCAGCCTCATTTTTTTGTAATATACTTTTGTTATATCTTCTCTATTGTTTGTTAAGAGTATGGTTGTCCTAGGACCATGGGGAAATGCTTTTGGTCCTTTGAATTTGGCTCAACCTCTACATGAACTACCTTGGGGTTCGCGTAAGAACTTTCCCAAGTTCTATAGGGATGATAAACAACATCCCAATGAACACATTGTGGCTTTCTATATTGCATGTGGTGTTCTCGGAGTTGAATATGAAGATGTTTCTATGAGACTATTTGTAGAAACACTCCAAGGTGTTGCAATTGATTGGTTCTATCACCTTGCACCAGGAACTTTCACTAGATGGAATACACTTTGAACCTAGTTTGAAGCCATATTCAAGCCAACAGAAGATGCTTACGCCTTGTTGGCCCAACTTACTCAAATGAAAAAGGAACCGCATGAGCCCATGTGTGAGTTCATGGAAAGGATCAATAAGCTAAAGAATAGGATCCCAAATTTTACTCAACCCATAGTTGAGAACCTAAAATGCTTCTTCATCAATTCACAATTTCTAGAAGTAACTTTTCTTTTACGAAGAGCAGCACTAGCTGATCTTGCAATTGCTCAAAGTTTTGCAATTGAAGTGGAGGATGATTTGATCTTGGCATGAAAGTTGAAGAAGGATTCTATTAGGCCTAGTGGGCAACCCCCTTTGGCTTTACCTTCTACTAGTACCATGGATCCTATGGTGCAAAAGTTGGCTAATGAGCTATTAGCTCTAAAAAAATAGATGTCTCAGAGCACTTCTCTCTCCGTTCACCCCGTCACGAGGAAAACTATCCTACACTAGTTGGTCTACTCGTAGGCCCACCATGCCCTATATTATTTTGCTAAGCATACCATTGGGACATGAAATCGGGCCATGAACTATCTATCCTAGGTTGTTTGTTGCCAGAAAAAATTGAGGCTAGCTGGTAGCCTCTAAAAAGTGCTTCCTCTAGACAAACGACGGCTTTCTTGAAAAGTGCTAGTTATAGATAGACTCCTTCAGGAGTTGGGGGGCCTAAACAACACATACCAAGTTATGTTATAAAGGCTTCTTTCTTTGGGAAGCGGATTCAAGAAGTAACTACATCCATCTCCCATCCCCACTTCTTATTCCTAGTGGTATCTAGCCCTAGGGATGAGCCCCATCTATAATTGATGGTGACTCTATCCTACCTTTCATGCTGGGAGGTTCAGAATCTTGAACCAACCACCCAATCCCCATCTATATAGATAGGGCAACCACTTCATCCGTCACTGGGCACCGATGTCAATCTCAGCACACTCCATCCTTCCAAGCCAGTGACCATAGCCAGTGACCAATCTTCTGAGCTGCTTCTATTATCTAGGTCATCCCACCTATATCAATAGTATAGACTAATAGAGTAGAGTATAGACTGGTAGAGTTGAGTATAGACTGATAGAGTCAGGTAGAAACTTCTAGAGTGCTTAGGGTACGTGGGAGGATATAGCTCAGAGCCAGTGACCAATCTGAACACTGACTAGCAATCTCAATCGCCACTAACCAATCTTGATAGTCCTCTATAAACTGATAGAGTCAGGTAGAAACTGATAGAGTCGAGTCTAGATTGAAAGAGGACTATCTAGTTGGGCATGTTACGTATAGAATCTTCCACCTTGCCATAAGAAACAACTAATCTACAACTACTATGGGGGGGTAGGGGGGGCATCTTGGCCTATAGATCTTTGTTGGGTTGATGGATGAATTTTCATTTTGTAGGTTGGTGGATGGCCTAACTTTTCTCCTCCCACCCATCCTGGATTTAGATTAGTTGAAGGTGCCTGGGATGTAATATTGTGACTCAACTTTGAGAAGTTTTCACCTTCCAACCTTAGGACTATCCCTGGTGGGAAGGGACATTCTCCATTCCCTCTCTCGTATGGTCAAGTGACCCAAGGGGTCCATTAGGTTTGAGGGGATTGATGGGAAAGATGGAGTTGGCCTATCGAAGCATACATTGGGACCCATTCGACCCAATCACAAGCTAGTTGATTTGGATGGAGACCTAGAGGAGTGGGACACACATGATGGAATAGGAAGCTCCAATTGTTTGGCAAGCATTGGTAGGCACCGGCCAATAAACTATTCATCCAAACAATCAGACCAACCACCAGCTACTTGGGTTGCCGCCACTTCATCGCTACCTAAGGTCGAGTGAATCTGCTTCCTTCCCCACCCTTAATGCGAGTTTGGTGCCCAGTGATGAATGAAGTGGTTGCCCTATCTATATAGATGGGGATTGGTTGGTTGGTTCAGGATTCCATGTGCCCATTTAGGATTCCAACCAGTAGGAAGGATGAAGTGGCGGAGGAAGGTTGAAGTGGTTGGTTCAATTTGGTCAGTGGCTATCAGTTGTATTGCATATAGAATAGAAGTGGTGATTCAGATCCTTTGTATGTGGCTATGAAGATTGGTCACTAGCTTGAAAGTCTGAGGTGACAGAGGAAGGATTTAGGATGAAGTGAAGGAGGAAGGTTGAAGAGTACCCATTCAGGATTCTGTGTTCAATGAAGGATGGTCATTGGTCATGTACTATTCTGGTTGGGAGTGAAGGATCGTAGTCGGTCGTGAACTCTTCCATATGAAGTGAAGGCAAAAAGTGACCCGACAATAATAAAGGGGGAGGCCCCTCTTGGAGGGGGTAGATTAATTGGTGGGTGGGAGGAAGGTAAAATAGACCATCAATGAATTGATCAAAAGTTGCTGGTGGAGAAAAAGGTTTCTTCTTTATCTAGAGAATCAACCAGAGGTCAGGTTAGATGCCATTTACAAAATAGTTATAGTCGAGGTAGATTAATTACAACATCAATGGTGGGATAAATCTCTTACCTACATTACATGGCTTCCACCCAAATATGGCTCTCGCGATATCGGGAGGAGGCATAACCCCCCACCCATCTTCACACATGAGCAAACCCTCAGATTCAAGCCCCAACATAATTATCGGGTTGAATTAATGCTAAAAAGATTTTCCAAGTCTACAAGGACATTCCAAGGAAGATGTTCCCAAATGCTTTGAATTACCAAGGCAATGCTTCAAAGAATCAAAATCAAAATAGACTTCCTCCACCACAAGGAATACTTGCTTTGGAAACACTGCCTATGAATACAACAGTTTTCTATTATGAATCAGAGCAAGACAATCTTCTTCAATTAGAACATGATCAAGAAGATGATGCTAATCTTTTCATGGAGGGTGAAGAAGAATTAGCTGGTGACTTTACCATCGGGTTCCTGACCTTTGAAGATGAAATGGGGTAAGAAGTTAATTTTGGTGAATCTTATGTTGTTCTCACATGGTCATAGAATCAATTTAACCAACAACATGTGGCTACTAAAGGAAAGTCAAGGGAAGATCCTTGTCAGTTACCATTGCAAAAAGGGACAATCCTTTACATTTTCAATGAAAAGATGTGGCTGGTGAAAAACAAGTAAGTACATCAGATCCTCTTACTTCATCCCCTATTCCTAAGACTAGTACCCCCAATGTAAAACCTCAAGGTGAGAGTTTTCAGTCTTCTGTAGCTAGTCCATATCAACCTTTTGATATAATAGATCACACTAAGAAGACAAAGATTCAAATGTTAGAGGCAAGAATACCTGTTAAGGATACTATGCAAAAGTTCATCCTAAAAAGTAGGCCAAGTACACAGTGACAAAATATGAGGATCCAAAAGCTCAGATTCTCTTTGAGTTTTCCTATATGGGTACTTCTTTCTTGATCTCTAATGAAGATCCTAAGTTATTGGATAATGTTTCAAATGAAGGTCTAGACATAGATGAATCATCCTCTTCAAGTGAAGATACTTTGTAGCTGAAAGGAAATAAGATTTCCAAAAGATTGGTTTCTCTAGAGAAACATTTTGATAAGCATGATCACTTTATTAAACGACAACGACAATTGGGACCAAGTTCATCAGCAAAAGTTGGGCCCAGAATGGCAAACACTGGGAAATGTTACTCTTTCAATAGTAAAAAAAAGAGAGGAACATATTTTCTGTTGCCTCATAACAGACAACATCTGAAGCTTTTCTCAAAGTGAAGCGACAGATAAGTTTGTGAATATGTGTACAATTTTAAGTCTTTTTTCTTTTTAGTCTTTTTGTGTCTTTTTGTTGTGTCACATGACTCTATAGCCCAATGGATGCATGAAGGAACTTAGAGACTGGAGTTCTTCTCCCTTCGATCATTTCAAAGGATGATCAAAGGAAGCTCCCTAGTTGGAGCTAGTTGTTATCCTCAAATTTAGCTGCACTCAATTTCTAGGATGACCCCTATGAAACTTGTCCTTTTCATATCCTATGACTCTAAGAACACAAAATGAGACAATTACAATTGTCCTTGTGCATGGTCCCCTAGCTCCAGAGAATTCATTCAAGTATCGTCTCTCGTCAGTTTCTCGAAGTTTGCAAAATCAATCCAAGTGGTAAGTTTGATGTTTTCTTAAGTGTTAAAGTTTTTGTTGAAATATGCAAGGGTGGCAAGTTTAGCTGCCAATGCATATTAGTTCCCTTGTCATATGCAAGAGCGATGAAATATCTACCTCTACATGTTTCCCCCATGATACCAAGCAACTATTGGTTCACTTAATGTGTAATAAATGCATGTTTAGTGGGGGATTTAAAATGCTTCTTTAAGGGTTTTATTTTTGTTGTTTCTCCTATTTTCTTTTCTTCTATTGAGCAGATATGAGTAACGTCGATCTAAGGTTTTTCATTATTTCTTCTTTGGTTTATGGTATGCCTTTGTTGTGTCAGTGGTCATATTCATTAATTCAAAATCCCAGTGTATGTTTACAAAACCTTATCATTTTTTATTTTCATTGAAGGAATGGTGATTTTTAACTGTTCTTGGTTATAGTTAAACCCTTTTCAAATCTCGTGTAAACTTTGTTGTGGTGGCAATTTTTCGCTGATGACTTCACAGATTTACCCTAGTTGTGAGGGTGGTGAAAAATGTTGACCCCGCAGTTATACCTAAATGTTCTACATCATATACATGGGTGGCAATTTTTGCCACCAATACATGACTTATGATCTATAAAAATGCAAGGGTGGCAAAATTTGTTGCCCGTGATTAAAATCTTACCCTTGCTACTATGTAAGGGCAACATTTTTTGCCACTCATACATAGTGTTAAATTCCAAGTTCACAATCATGCATAAACTAAGTATCAAATGAGGTGATGGTAATTTTTTCCGCTTACACATGCAAAATTCTACCCAAATGCATGGGCAACAAACTTTGCTTCCCTTGCACAAAATCAACATAACCTCATATGCAAAGGCATTGTTTTTTGTTGCATATCATGTTTTCAATGTAATGAAGGACGCCCCTAAAGATAATCCTATAGCCGATGTTGCTGCTTCTTATCCAGCACCAAGTGGAAGGAATATGGATAAAAAGAAGAGTAAGCTTGTTTCTATTCGAGACAATGATGGATGCTTGGAGTTGCAGGTCTTCCCACAGTTTTTCAAATTTTCATGATGTTTTATTTACCAGAATCTCCTCATTGCTTATACGGGAATAAAACAGAAGAAGAGGCAATTGCAATCTTGAAGAAGATATACTCTACTGAAGAAGTTGATTATGAAATTCAAGAGCTAAAGGAAATTGTAGAACAAGAAATTAGGTTGCAAGAAGATTCTAGGAGTTTGAATTATGGTTAGTTGTGGAGGGTCAAAGAAGTGAGATATGCACTTATTGTAGGTTGTGAATTACAACTCTTTCAACAATTTGTGGGCATCAACACTGCCATTTATTATAGTCCTACTATTGTCTAGTTGGTTGGATTTGTTTTCAATACAATTGCATTACTGCTATCTCTTATAACGTCAGGCTTGAATGCAGTTGGCACTATTATTGCCATTTCTCTGGTTGATAGATTTGGAAGGAGGAAACTCCTAATTTTTAGTCTAGTAGGAGTCATTGCATCATTAGCTATATTAACTGGGGTATTTCATGTAACCACTAAGAGCTCTCCTTTGGTAAGTAGAAAAGCAACACAGGGATTTTCAGGTTATCAATGCCTAGAATATACTTCGACAAGTGCTACATGGGATTGTATGTGATGCCTAAAGGCCACTAATCCAAAATGTGGGTTTTGTGCATCACCAGGGGATCATTTTTTACCATAAGTTTGTTTAATCTCCAACCATGAAGCATTTTTGTCAAGGTGATTCTCGTCCATGGTTCACCAGAGGATGCCCAAGCCATTTTAGTTGGTTGGCTATTCTAGGACTAGCACTTTATGTCATTTTCTTTGCCCCCAAAATGGGAACAATCCTATGGGTGACAAACTTTGAGATATTTCCTTTGCAATATAGAGGAACCTGTGGAGGCATTGCTGCAATAGTGAACTAGATCTCTAATTTGGTTGTTTCACAAACCTTTCTCACCATGATGGAAAATATCGACACTTCCATGACATTCATGGTGTTTGGGATTATATTAGTATTGGCACTTTGCTTTGTAGTTGTCATAGTACCTAAAACAAAGGGACTTTCTCTAGAGGATGTTGAAAGCATGTTGCACAAAAGAGTAAAAAGGTTTAGTTTTCTGTTTGGGAAGACCAATGATCTTGTAACTTCAACTAAAGGAGACCCAAATGTTAAAGGGACTGCACTTGAGATGGTAGATGAGATAGTGAAGACTCTAGAAAATAAACCTGTATTTGTGAGGACCTTCCACAGGAAGAGTTGGTTGCTTCTTTGGGCCACACATCTAGTTTGTTCAATCTGGGCAACTCGTGCTAAGACTAACTATTTTACCCTCGATGTATGGGCGGCATTTTTCACTGCCCATACATAGTATTTTGATACGTCCTATCATATGCAAAGAGAGTGTTTTTTTTCGCTTATGCATATATAGCACTCCATCTCCAGTTTCTTACACATCAGGGTCATCTTTAGCTACATCCATGAAAACTCCTTCTCCTATGGTATGCATGGCTGGATCATTTATGGTTCATCATACAAATACTCCATCTTCATATTCTAAGGTTGATGAGCAAGAGTATTATTCTACATTCCATAAGACACCTAAAAGTAAACATTTCTCAAAGGAAGGATGGGAGGAATTCACCAAATTTTCCACTAGGAAAGATTTAGGAGAATTAGTTTCTACACCAGAGTTCACAAAGTGGGCTCTTGATAATGCTGATAGAATAATGATAAGTCAAGATGATTTTAGGGGGACAAATATTATAGTGATAGTAATTCTAAAGATGGCACAGAAGAAGAACATGGTAGTGGCAGTTGCAAGATCTAAAATACGACAACAATTCTACACACAATTCAGAGAGAACGGTGAAAGGGCTGGTAGGAATGCTTTCAATCCTAGTTTCAAATATCTTTGCTAGTTGTTGTTTTTCTTTTGAGAAAATGACAAGTAAAATGCTTTGTCCTTTGTTGCCTATAAGCACTACATCAAAACCATCAGAACAGGGAGTACACACTAGTGTTTCTAAAGGTGAGGTATCATGTCTAGAGTGTGTTCTTATAAGACTTGCTTCCTAGTCTATTCAGATGTATTACACTGGCCACAAATGCCCCTTGAAATTGAATTTTCTAGCACAAATTATGTCTATTCCTTTTCTATGGAAGTAGTTTCCAAACCTGAAGCAGGTGGTTGTGAGTCAAGCTCTCTGGTCATGCTACATTCAACAGATAGCATCTGTAATGCTTGGTCATTTGAATCTTCTTCATCCAGATACATCTCTAGAGCTTCATGTGGTGCTACTTTCCTTCTTGGAAACATACTAGAAGTTGCTAGATTCATATTATCTCAGCCAAATTTTACTCTGAAGATGGCCTTGGACTTTGCAATTGTCTTAAAATTTCTCATGGAGGAGCTATCACATAATTTCAAGTCTTCAAGCATGGAAAAATCTAATAATGATGAAGATAGTGATATGGATGAGAATGTTGGGTTGATAACACTGAGTGAGGATCTAGAGAAGCAAATCCTTAATGTAGTAGGTACATATTTTCTTAAAGAATTTGTAAGAATATTATGTGTAGACGTTTCTTGACCTAGTGACATTGCTTCAAATGAAGGGGCCTCTGATGCAGAAGTTGTAGTTGTTATTGCAAACTTGTCCCTATGCTTTGGTGCTACATGAAACGATGTCACATGAGCCATAGATGGCCATCTATAGAAGATTTAACAACACTTTTTCCTACTGATGCTCCTGGTTGGATGCTACTCCTTTCTATTTTCTAGCTAGTTTATAGGCACATGTTGATGATTATTGATAATGAGGAGTTTTATGAGCAACAAAAGCCACTTTCTCTACATGATATCAAGGATTTGGTTATCATCTTAAACGAGGCATTGTGGCAATTACTATGGGTTATTCCCTCAAAGGCTACTGTAGCTCAAAAGCCCACTCACTTTAAATCAAGTCAAAAAAAAATTTCGTTACAATCCATTCAAGAGAAAATCGGCACAGTAGTAGCTGAACTCTTGGCACAGTGCAATAGACACTAGAGAGAAAGTAGTAGTTATAGTGAAGAGGTATGTGTGTCTTATAAAGGCTCTAATAATGATCATACAAATATCCAAGAGGCCCTGTACAACCATTGTCTCAGTCTTAAACATGTAGAGTGATCACAAAAGGTTGTTTAGTCTTGAACTTGAACGATGGTATAGAGTATTGTCAAAACAATGTGCAACTTGTGTGTGTATGGATAAGGATGCATGTATACTGCTTGAGAATTTTAACGTGGATTTCAGTAGAAAATTGCATTATCTACATGTGCTTCTATTTGGTTCCTTCACACCATTGATGAATTGTCACTGAGCCGTTGGGAATGGGAGTTGATGAAAGTGATCATGCCTTAGTATATTTTTGTAGTTTTCATGTTTTTTGTTGTTAGTTTTGGACATATTTACATGTACTTTTTCAATATACAATTACATGGAAAAAAAAGGAAAGTCCTCAATCAATAAGGACTATATTGTTGAAGAAGTCAAAGTAGTTAGACTTTTTCTTAGATTAGCTCTTGGCTCTCACCTATAAATATGAGAGAGCTCTTTTGTAATTTTTTATCTTTATCTATTGTAGCAAAACTCTGCCAAATTGAAAAGTAAGTTGAGACTTTGTGCTTATTTGTGAAAATTAATTTTTAAGTATTTATCAATACAAGAGAGCAAGTTAAATTCCAATCTTTGTCTTGGACTAATTTGTTTTATGATAGAATTGTTCTTACATCTTTGCTATCATATTATCTTTGATAAGTAATTAAAGTGTGAAAGTTTATTTCAAGTGATTAAGGAGTATTCTAAATCTGATTTTAATAGACTTTGAGCTATAAAATCATTTGTGAGAATTGTGTTGTGTTCATGAATGAGAAATAGCTTGAAGACTTTGTGCTGCAAGTTGCTATCTTTAATCTATTTATCTCATCTTGGCATATAGTGATGACTTTGGGCTGCACTCTACCCCAGATCATTTTATTTTTAGTTGGTGAACAAAGAAATAGAAGACTTTGTGTTTCCATGGGTTTTGTATTCATTGCATTGTATCAGTTTTGTTGAAATCATTATCTTAAAGTGTAAACATATATTTTGAAAAAAGAGAATATGATGGAATAGGATCACCCCAAATATAGTTCTTAGTCTAAATAAGTTTTTATCAGTTATTAGTTTGAAATAGTTAGTAGTCAAAGGGAGCCTCCCCTTGCTGAGAGGAGAGATATAATCTCATCACACTGAGGTTGATATAACCATTTTGTCTTCAGTGAGTTGACGACAAAATATTCACCCAACAAGATGGTTTGGGGAAAGAAAGACAAAGGGTAAATTTTATTGATAAAAGAGTTTAAAGGCTTATTACTTTGTATCGGCAAACTTTCTAGTTTGTGAACTAACAAATTCACCGATAGCATGTGATGATGAACTTTTAAGTTTGTGAAGCCTAACTTTTACCGATAACTTCTTCATATTGATGTGTCGGGGAATATTTAAGTTTGTGAACCTAAGCAAATGCCGATAGAGAACTCTATGGTTCATGGAAAGAGCATTTTACCGATACAAGGAGATTTAAAGTTTGAAAAGGCCCAACATTGTTGATGTATGGGACTTTATTAAAATATGTTTATTTTAATCAAACAATGTTATTATTAATTTGTTTGGCAACCATCAAGTGGTTATTAGAAACTTGTCCATTCAATTCTATAACTAAATATTTCCATAACTGTTTAACTTCCACAGAGGAAGAATAAAAGGCAATTGTCATTTTTGTTTAGGGGGTTCCTCTCAAAACAGAGGTGGGATGATTGTAGATTGGGGGTTGACTTCCCTAGTAGTGAAGGGAGATGTGGCAAAACATTATGTCAAAGGGGCTACTATTTATGGGCTTATGTCATCCAAAATAATGGAAGGTGAATAATTGGAGTTTTCTGGAGAAAATGATAGAAAATAAATAGATTGAAGTTTTGTAATGAAGTGTAGAATGATTTTGTACTCTTGTAGAAGCTGCATGATTGAATAAAATTGGTATTTTGTTGTGATTGTGGATATTACCATGGCATAGAGTTGTAAGTTAAAGATTTGAATGAAATGTGTGTTTTTTATGAGTTTATATTTTTTTGTGTTGTTGGGCTGCATGATTGGGTTGCTTGATAAGGTTTTGTGGTCACAACTGCATCATTCTACCATAATAATAAATAGAATGGAGGACAAAGGGTCTCCCTACTGGAGCCCATTTTAAGTATCATAAAATACCTTAGAACTCCCATTCACCAGTATTGAAAACCTAGGAGAGGAGATGCAGCTTTCAATCCATTTGATCCACTCTGAGCAGAAACCAAATTTACTCAGAACTGCAAGAAAAATTCCCCATTTACTAAATCATAGGTTTCCTTATGTTTAGCTTTATTATCATCTTTTCCACCTTTCTCTTTTTCAATGTTTGGATTGCTTCATGTGCCACTATTATTCCTTCAAAAATTGATCTACCAGGAGTGAAGTTGTTATGTTCTTCTAAAATAATATCCACCAAAATAGTCTTATGTCTATTTGACACTACCTTAGCTATGGTCTTATATATTGTGTTGTATAATGAGATAAGTCTAAAGTCCTCCATAGAAACCACCTTATCTTTCTTCGAGATCAAGGCTAAAAATGTGTTAATGAAATCCTTCAAGATTTTCCTCTTTCTCCTAGAATCTTCTATTGCCAAAAACATATCTTTCTTTACAATTTCCCAAAACTTCTAAAAGAAGAAGGCTAGAAAACCATCCAGTCCTGAGGCTTTATCTGGTGCTAGTTGAAAAGTGCCCACCTTAATTTCCGCTTTTGTGAATCTTTTCATAAGCATCTCATTCTTGTCTTGATCAATTATGGTTGGAATATGGCTTAAGACTTCCTCTTTCATGATAGTTTCTATTTGGTCCTCTTGATTGAGCAAATTTTGGAAGAACTCCACCACCACCTTCCCTATCTCTTCTTGGCTGGTGACCTGATTTCCATTGTTATCCTTCACTGAAGAGATTATGTTCAAGATTCTCTTAGCCTTAGTTGAATTATGGAAAAAAATTGTATTTTTATCACCTTCCTTTAACTAGCTTTCTCTTGACTTTTGTCTCCAACAAAATTCTTCTCTGGCCAATATCTCTTCATATTTCATTCTCAGAGTTTTCTCTTTTAAACATCCTTTCTGATCCATCCCTTTGTGAATGAACTCTTCATTCAGTGTTGCTAAGTCTACTTCTAATTATTGTTTCTACTTGAAAATGTTCTTAAAATGCTCTTTGTTCCATGCTCTAACTTGTTTTACTGTTACGTCAGAAAATGTCCCCTTGGGGGCTTTTTGCTCTTAAGGTTTAGCTCTCAAGTCCTTTAGAATGCATTTAGAGTATCTTGCATGATTTTGATGACTCCCAATGAGAAAACCCTGAAGTTTCATGGCAAATAGGACTTAGGGGATGCATTTGTGATAAATCCTTCCTGAAATAGGGGGGAGGACTTGGGCGCCCGTACCCTAGTCCTGCCCTATTTTAGGTTAGGACCAATTTTAAAGTGTTAGTTTATGACTGTTATTTAGGTCCCATGCTGACACAGTAAGTTTGAATTACAAAATTCTTAGTGGGAATGTTTGTAGTTGCACATATAAGCATGATTAGGTTATCATTTGTAAACTAGATGGAAATTTGATGAGCATTGTAATTTTGTGAAAGTGATTCAAGGCATTCATTGTGTTGTAGAGCAGGATTTGCAAGTGTTGTTCTTGTGTTTGTATTTATAGATTTGGCATCTATCTCCTCATGGCATGAAGAACATCTTCCATCCATGAGATCTTCACTACAAGGTGATATCAATTGTGTTTTCAATCATTTATCATTTGAATTTTGCCTCTATCTCTCAGGGATACGTACTCTTTATCTGACAATGGTGATCAAAAGACTTGAATGTCTCTCTGGGGCTTGACTGAGGCAAGGCTCTAAACACCACAACCCCCAACCCATTTTTCTGTGATTGCAAGTTATAGGTTACAGAAGCAGAAAAAGTGGAGTTGCAGGAGAGTAGTGTAGACTCTCAGAATTGTAGATCAAAGAAGAAAATAGGGACCTAGACTTGGGCACCTGCTCATTAGTCCTCCAGATCCTGCAACAGAGAAATCTTAGGAACATCAGGAATAGGTTGCAGACAAGGTTCCCAGATCTCAACAAAAGCTATGGCACTCGACTTGGGTACCCGCTCATTAGTCCCTAACTTTTCCACTTTCCAAACTTCAAAATCTAGTACACATTTGATATCTTTATGTGCGATCAATTTCTGTAATTTGTCCGTTTGTTCACGAATTTGCATAATTAGAGTTTTGAGCATAATTGGGCTTAATTAAACAAATAAATCACACAATTCCAATTTTCCCCTATGTTCCAAGTGACAGAAGTTCTATAGTAGGTTCCTCTACTTGGCTGGAAGCCCTTGAATGTTTAGAGGTGAAAGGAAGATTAACACAAACTATCAAAATCAACCCTAAACAAAACCATCTTCACTTTTCACCCTAAACATTTTGGTGAACCCATGTTTTTGGAATTTTTTGCACCTTGCTAAGTGTTGTGCTTTAGATTTACATTCATTTCATTCATTCATATCATTGTTCATCTTATTACATTTGAATTATTACAAAAATTTGAAAATTTTGAAAAATTTGAAAATTTTGAAAAATTTGAAAATTTTGGCATTTTTTAGCTCGCATTTTCAAAAAAATTGAATTAGTTGGCATTTAATTTCAATAAATTTCTATCATTATCATCAGATCTGATTTCAAATACAAAAAATTTTCATTCATCATTCATTTAGATGCATTTTCATTGCTTGAAATTGTGCATTTTTTCATATAACCTAGTTTTGCATTAGCTAGGGTTTGTAGTCAAAATCTTGTTTTAGATTTTACTAACATTTTAAAACACTCATTAGGACTTATTTCTAATTTTAGTGTTGCATCACAATGGTTTGCTTGCAAAAGTTCGTACCTAGGGTTTGGAAACCTTGATTTTTCACTAGATTTTGGCCTTATCGTCTCTCTAGATTTGCATCATATGCATGTTGTAAAGGATTTTTCTACACTACTTGGCTGTTATTAGGGTTATTATCTTCTTCCCCTCCTAAAATTATTTACAAAACCTTTTTATTAGGCCCTTGCATTGAAAATTTGGTGAAAAATTACATATTTTGACTATATTTTCCCTAGGATTTGACCTATATTCGCACTCTAAGCATGTTATGATGGATTTTATGGCTTTAGATGACTGATATTACTTCTATAATCTTCTTAACCTCCTAAAATTCTATACAAAACCTCTTTTATTGGGTCTTTGCATTCAAAATTTGTGAAAAATTACATATTTTAGTGTATTTTCACTAGGTTTTGACTTGTCATCATTCTAGGTTTGCATCAAAAGCATGTTGTGAAGGATATTATGGATTTATTGGACTAATATCAGACATATTATTTTCTGAACTTCATCAATTTCTTTACAACACCTTTTCCTTCACTTATTTGCATTCAAAAAATTTGAAAAAATCAAGCATTTTTTAATCTTAAACATATCTTTCTCTTAGGGTTTGTTCTATTAGTTTGTGCATTGAAAATTGCATGCCTTTGTATGAGTATTATAACTCACTAACCTAATATAAATATCCATTTAAGAAGAAGTATAAGACTCATGGGATCTAGTGATTTCAAAGAAAATGATATTCCTAGCTCTGAAAATCCATTGAATACATTCTTTACAAAAGGAGAGACACAAATTTTGCAAGATATTATACCTCATACAACCACTATGGAAGATAAAGTATTTCATGATGTTGATGACACTATTGAGGTGGTTGCACATGTACTTTATGAGCAAATAAACAAACTTGATAAAGAGTTAGCCGATTTTCAAGCATTAGTTGAAACTGAAAGGATAGAAGAAGCTATACATGTGATTCACAACATAAGAGAACTGATAAAAGAAGGACAAGATGGTATTAATGTTATCTGAGGTTTAACACATATTGTACACAATAATGTCATGATGGCAACTGAATGTGTAAATGGTATCAAAAACATGTCATCTTCGTCCCATACGCAAGTATCGACACCTATACCAACCACTAGAATGTCTACATTTACATCAACAATTTTAACAACTAATGCAAATACTTGTAGTGATGCTACCACTGGTATTGGAGTATCTAATGGAACTAGTTCACAAAATTACAAAGCTATGGGATTTAATTATCAAAACTTGGTTTCTAAGGGGACCTCTTATATGAATACTTACTCTCAACCACCTCTCCATCACACCTATTCTCAGCCACCCCTTACATATAACTACTTGCAACCACCTTCCACCTATCACTATGTCCAACCACCATTGAACTATTCATAGTGTCCGCTTATCACAACTCAGGCTCATTCACTTCCTCACTTTGGTTCTAATTCCTCGGAGCAAACCACATCTCCCATTGATGCCATCTTAAACCAACTTCTGCAAGGCATGACTTCTTTATAACAAAAAGTGACAAACTTGAAAATTTCTTCACAACCTAATATACCAACTTATCATGCCCATAATCCCCTATCTTATGCAATTTTGAGAACTCCTATTCCTGAGAGGTTTGAGACTCCTCACTTTGAAAAATATGGTGGAAAAGGTGATTCTAATACTCACATGGCAGCATTCACAACTATGTGTAGTGACTTCTACTTTGAAGAGGACTTGTTAGCAAAACTTTTCCTGCAATCTCTCAAAGATACTACTTTAGAATGGTTTTGCTCTTTACCTCTGAATTCAATACACTCTTTTTTGCAATTAGTTGATCAATTTCTACAAAAATTTTGAGCAAATATTGGATCTCAAACTTCTTTGATCGATTTAGTCCATTGCAAGCAAGGTTCAAAAGAAAAGTTAACTGAGTTTATTAGTCGATATCAATCTCTCTATGCACAAATTCAATATTAGATGAAGGATGAGGATGTTCAGAAGGTGTTTATTACAAATCTACAACCTAACATCTGTGATAAGATTCTCTTGATGAAGTTTAACTCCTTTCAACATTTATGTATAGACCTTTGTGATTATCAACATTTGTCTAGTTAGTATGAAAACCAAAACTCATTGTCTCAAGTTGGTCAATCCATGGGTGGACCGTCACAAAACAACTTTAAAAGGAATAATAGGAGTTTCATCAAGATTAATGGACCGAATTCGGATAACTTTTCTCAAGTGTCTGCTATCACTAATTTGAAGAAGGCATTGTATCAACAAAGAAAGTTTACTCTGATATTTGAGTCCTATCATTCTATCATGAATCAAGATGTGAGTAATAATCTTATGAAGCTTCCCCCGATTAAGCCTTTGGATCCTAATAAAACACAAGGACCTTATTTCGATGCTAATGCCTTTTGTCATTTCCATCAAAAAAAGGACATGATACTAAATGATGTATGCGTCTTAAACATGAAATACAAGACCTCATCAACTCGAATGTTATACAGGTATCGGGTGTGAATGACAATGGAAATAAGTCGGTTGCTCTACCGAATCAGAATTTATAAATCTTTAATAATCCTTTCCTTAAGCATACTGATAACAATATGATGGAATATGGTTTAGTGGAAGTAGATGATGAGGATTATTTCGAATATGATAACATCGTGGGTATAATAGAAGTGGATTAGGAAAAGTTGGATAACCCACCTCGTCCACATGGAAAAGGAATTTATGCTAAGGTTCCTCCTTCGTCATCCTTACAAGGATCGGGAGATAACCAAAATACATCAAAAAAATAAATGAAATAATTGAAACAAGAGACTATAACAAAAGAAAAGAGTGAGATAGTACAAGATAATTCTTGTCACTATGGTAGATTAAATCAACAAAGAAAGCTAGCTAAAAATTGAAAACGAGTATCAAGATTGTCATCAGTTGGAAATAATAGTGGTTCTCCTCCTCACAAGCAACAAAGGGTCTCGCATACACAAGAATCTAAGAAACAAGCATTACATGGATTTTCTAACAATAAGCAAGACTCTCATAAGAACCACTCGACCTTCACACAAAACTTGATCGAATACCTCTCCAAGAGGTTCGCAAGTTCAAAAATTTAGTATGATGGTACTACCAAGTAAGTATTTCTAACCCTTTACCTCTCGTGATGTGTTTGCCCCATGATGTGTTATGTGTTGTTCAGGCCTCTTGGGATGACCCTTGATTCTCTTGTAAAGTCCAGGATACCAAGAGACTGCCTCTGTTGTGACCCTTCTTCTATTTGTATCATCATTCTTCTCTATCGCTTCTCTTGTATTTTCACTGTTGTGTGTTGTATCTTATGGACATAGAGTTATGGTTGGTGACTTGGGGGAACCCACCTACATGACTATCCCTAAGGCACTTGTTTCTCCTATCTCGATTTATTGTTTCCCTTCCTCTAGTGTTTCTACTAGCAGGTGGATGATAAAAAACATATTATACTAATTTGGACCTAGTGTCCCTTTAGCGAGAAATCAAAAAATTAGACTTAGTTCCTACATGATGATGGGTTTGTTATATATTATCTGATGCTTGGCTAGTAGAATCACTCCATGTGATCTTGATGGTGTCTTATCACACTTAAAAAACATAACAATACTGTTGCTCCATGCACTTTGTCTATCTTGAATCTTGCATTATGCATTGTTGTTTATCATGATTATATGGATGCTAACACTTTTCTTATAGGGATGTGTTTGCACGAGAACATTTGGCGATCGTAAAGTACATGTCACCTCCGAGGGCACGGGCTTTGTGAGATCTCATGTTCCCATGTGTGTTTTCTACCTACCTTAATGCACTTGATATCGATACCTGATATCAACCACCTTAAGGTGGGGGCATATATAAGGTAAGTTGTCTATTTTAGATGTTAGCAATGTGTTTGTTCTCAGGTGCAGTCTTAAAGGCTTGTGGCGATGAGTCCCTCCTGCTCTCTGAGATTTGTTTGAAATCTATTGCAATCATTTAAGCCCTCTGCAGAGGTGGGATATCGCATCCTTTTTCTCTTAAGCCCTCTGCGGAGGCGAGGATGGTGTATTTCTCATGGAGAGTACACATCCTGTCATTTTCAAAAAGTCCTTTGTGGAGGTGGGGAGCAGTTCTGTGACTAACTCAACCCTTAAGCATGTCTTCAACGATTGTTATGGTGAAGCCCAATCATCGGTGTGTCCCTGTAATGTTCCTGAGATGGTGATGAACCTAGAAATAGGAACACTCCATCACAAATGTCTGCCATGTTTTCTCTGTCTTCCAAGTGTGTGTGTATTGCGTGTTTGTTCCCAAGCATAGTCTTAAAGACCAGTGGTGATGAGTCCCTCCTATGCTATGGGATTTGTATGGCATCTTTGATTTGTATGGTGTGCTTGATTTGTATTGCATGTTTGTTGCCCAATATGTAGTCTTAAAGACCGGTGGCGATGAGTCCCTCTTGCATTATGAGTGGTGTGTTTATTCTCTTTGTACTTGCATTTGCATTTCATAGGTATGAAAATGAAAAAGAAAAAGAAAATTATTACTATCTTCATTGCATTCACTATATTCACTATATTTTGTATGTCTTCAATGTTGTCTTCTCTGTGTTTTGCGTGACTGTAACTGTCTTCTCTGTGTTTTATGTGTCTGCTATTGTCTTCATTGTGATTATCATGTCTTTTCCGTGCTTGGTGTGTTTGCTGTGTTTGTTGACCATACTTTAATGCATGTATTGGCCTTGCATTTATACATACATTAAAGTGGGGGCTAAATGTTACGTCAGAAAATGTCCCCTTGGGGGATTTTCCCTCTTAAGGTTTAGCTCTCGAGTCCTTTAGAATGCATTTAGAGCATCTTGCATGATTTTGATGACTCCCGATGAGAAAACCCTGAAGTTTCATGGCAAATAGGACTCAGGGGATGCATTTGTGATAAATCTTACCTGAAATAGGGGGGAGGACTTGGGCGCCTGCACCCTAGTCTTGCCCTATTTTAGGTCAGAGCTAATTTTAAAGTGTCAGTTTATGACTGTTAATTGCGCCCAAGTCCTCCCCCTATTTCAGATCAGGACCAATTTTAAAGTGTTGGTTTATGACTGTTATTTAGGTCCTATGCCGGCATAGTAAGTTTGAATTATGAAATTCTTAGAAGGAATGTTTGTAGTTGCATATATAAGCATGATTAGGTTATCATTTGTAAACTAGATGGAATTTGATGAGCATTGTGATTTTGTGAAAGTGATTCAAGGCATTGATTGTGTTGCAGAGCAGGATTTGTGTTGTTCTTGTGTTTGTATTTGCAGATTTGGCATCCATCTCCTCATGGCATGAAGAGCATCTTCCTTCCATGAGATCTTCACTAAAGGTGATATCAATTGTGTTTTCAATCATTTATCATTTGGATTTTGCCTCTATCCCATAGGGATACACACTCTTTATTTGACAACGGTGTTCAGAAGACTTGAATGTCTCTCTGAGGCTTAACTAAAGCAAGCCTCTAAACACCACAATCCCCAACCCATTTTTCTGTGATTACAAGTTATAGGTTGTGGAAGCAGAAAAAGTGGAGTTGTAGGAGAGTAGTGCAGACTGTCAGAATTGTAGATCAGAGAAGAAAATAGGGACCTAGACTTGGGAACCCACTCATTCTAGTCTATTGGATCTCACAATAGAGAAATCTCTGGAATAGCAGGAACATGTTACAGACAAGGTTCCCAAATCTCGACAAAAGGTGTGGCATTGGACTTGGGCATATGTTCATTAGTCCATAACTTTTCCACTTTTTGAACTTCAAAATCTGGTATGCATTTGATTATCATTTGCTATCTCTGTGTGGGATCATTTTCTATAATTTGTCTATTTGTTCACAAATTTGCATAATTAGGGTTTTGAGCATTATTGGGCTTAATTGAACAACTAAATCACACAATTCCAATTTTTCCCTATGTTCCAAGTGATAGAAGGTCTATAGTAGGTTCCTCTACTCGGCTAGAAGTCCTTGAATGTTTAAAGGTGAAAGCAGGATTAACACAAACTATCAAAATCAAACCTAAACAAAACCATCTTCACTTTTCACCCAAAACATTTACAAATCATAGTTTTTGAAAAGTATAAACATATTTGTTCCCCTAATATCTCCTGCTTGATCCCACGATTCTTTGATCTTACTTTGTATCTCTAGGTCCCTAAGCCACATCTTTTCAAATTTAAAAGAATTCCCTTGTTTTCTGACATCCATCTCAAGACTGAGGAAAACTGGATAGCGGTCTGATCCAGTTAGAGAAAGAATGGAGGATTCAAAAATGAGGGAAGTATTACCCCAATCTCTACCAATCAAGAACTTATCTAACCTTTCTGCTATGTTTGAGTGTCCTTGTCATCTATTGGTCCATGTAAAGACACCATTTTTGGGCTTAATGTCATGTAATTGGTTCCTCATTATAAAATACACAAAATCTACTTGACTCTAAGAACATCTCTCTAGTCCCCCTCTCTTCTCTGAAACATCCAGTGTGGCATTGAAATCTCCCCCAAGTATTATGAGCTCTTGATTCAGTGTTTGAATGACACCTACTAATTGTCCCCATACTTGTTTTTTCTTCTCTAGTCTAGATGGCCCATAAACATTAATCAAGGCAAAGCTTACATTTTCCTCCAAAAAAGTGACTCTGTTGATATGCCACCAATCATTAATCTGTAGACCTTTTGCATTTGCTATGAGCAGATTCCAAACAAGACCTAGACCATCTAAGGCTCCTCTAGCTATCACAAAGGAGCCATCCCATAATTTTTAGAATTTCATCATATTAGCTAAGTCCTCCGACAATTTAGTTTCTTAGAAGAGGATCAAGTCAAGTTTACTCATATTTATTTGGTGTCTAAGTAAACACCTTTTGTTAGGGGCATTTATGCCCCTAACATTCCAAGTGAGGATCCTCATGGCTCCTCAGGAAGGGAAAATCCCTTCTCGTATCTCAAGGTTCTTTATCCTTTTGCTTTCCAAGCTATCTCCAACCTTTCCCTATTGCATTTTCTTCCCCTAGAGGATCCTTGCTCTAATTTAGGCTTAGTCATCTTTGAGTTGGTTTGTCATATAATTCTTTCTTTTAGTTCACCTACTTCATCTTCACTAAAGTAATCTTCTTCCTCCGAATCTTGATCAACTTCTTCTTGACCTATCAAGGTCTGATCAAACTCTGAACTCAACTCCATTTGTAACACCTAAGGGACCTAGAAAACCAATGCAACCCTTCCTGATTGTTGGTTAGGAGGATTCTCCTTCTTTTCTTCTACCGCAATTAGGTTTACTTCTTTATTTGATTCTTCTATGCTTTCCCCTTGAGTGGGACTTTGGTCTAACTTTGCAGGATCCCATTTATCTTCAACCCTAATTTCTTCATACTGTACAGGCTTTGAGTTGTCCAACCCTGTAGATACCGTAAAATTTATACTGATATCTCCATTCCCTTGTAGGCTATCAACCCCTACTTGGGTGTGTTCAGTGTGTTCTTTGTTCTCTATCCCCAACTCTACTTCTATTGGGACTTCCTCAGTCCCTTCACGATGATTCTCTTCATCCAAAAACTTTGTCCTTTTAGTGATTTTACCTTCCAATGACTTAGCGCATTCTAACTCCGAGTGTCTTGAGCTTTTACATTTTTTGCAGAAGATGGTCATTTTCTCCACTTCAACCTGTTGTCTCTAAATACTTGATTCTGACCTGATCTCAATTTCTTTAGGGCTCAGAGAGCTAAGATCCATATTCACACAGATACCGGCATACATTCCCGCCCCCTCATCCATGATATAATTGTCCATTTTGATGAAAGATCCCATGCTTTCTCTAATTTGTTTGAGTATTCTCGGGTCCCAGTATTCTGACGGAAGATTATACAATCTTATCCACATGGGGGTGTTTGTAATTTCATGTTTGACCGGGTTAAAGTTCGGCTCCCAATCCTTTATATACACTCCTACTCCGTCCATCATATATGGCCCCTAGTTCGAGATTTCCTTTTTGTCTTCTATTGATTCACATTCAATAAGAAAGAAACCCCTAGGAATAGCTCTGATCTTTTCTTTTTTCTTCCATTGTTTAAGACACAAATTACTGAGTTTTGCCCAAGCTGACCAAATTCCTACCCCTTCGATAAAAAAGCCTCTAGTGCTCATCTTGGCTACTGAATTAACCAGTTCTATGCTATCTACATTAATGGAAATACATTTGGGGAGTGTTCTAGATCTTACTGGAATAACGTTCGCTTCTGTGGCCAATGTATTTTCCTTTGCCCTCCATGATGGGCAATCTTCTTCATGTTTCTGCACTCTTTCCTCTCTCTAATCTGACCGCTTCGTCCATCCGTTTCGATCTGCTCCCCTATTTGCATCGTAAGGGTATCTTGACTGACCTTTGATTCTTCTTTCCCACCATCATGGGTGTCTTCGCTGCAAATTTCGGTACGGAGCCATTTTTTAATTCAAAACAATAATTAATATTTAATATTTTTTCAATTTAATATTTGAAATAATTGTTTAAATAATAATTTATAAAAAATTAAATTTTAGCTTAAATAAATAAACTAATTGTTTTTTTAGTTTAAAACTATCATTCCTTAAAATAATAGGATAATTATATCAGTTAATATTTCTATCTAGTGGTATCAAAGGAGTGTTATGTTGTGATCATATTTTAAAAAAAAAAAAAAAAAACTATTTAGAGTCACTTTTATTAAAAAATAGAAATTAATAAAAAAATTAAAACTGTAGCCAACAATTAAATATAAAATAAATATACTAGTATATCTATTGAGCCACTTTTATTTTTAAAATAGAAATTGATTAAAAAAACTATAAGTGACATAATTAAATACAAAGATAAAATATACTAACATAGTTATCTTTAGAAATCTATGTAAAAGATGTTCGAGATACCATGCTTGTCTACTCCACTTAACCTTGAGAATAATCTCTATATATCTTTTACACATATTTTTATAATAGTTATTATCGACTAGATAATTTTTTATAATAGTTATTATCAACTATATTTTTAAACATGTTAAAAATAGTTAAAGACTAATACTAAGTAACCCTTGTTTATATAAATTAATTTTTTTTATTATTATTATTTTCAATATATTTATTTGGTCAAGCTTGCATCTGGATTTAAACATGTGGATATTTCTACCAATATTTTACGTCTTTGTCGACGAAGAAATAATTTTCCCTTACAACACGTTATCCCGAGAGGCGTGAGAAAATGGGAAGCATCTGTTTGCACATGGTTGCAGGCTGCACCCCACTTTCCCTATTTGTCCACGTTCTGATTAAACTCGATAACTACTCTCTTTTGCGTCCAGGGGAAGGGACATTGTTTAGGTTACCAATTATTTCCCACGTGTTGAAATATTACCAAAGTGGTAGTTGAACTTTTCTTCTGCGAACAGCTTTTAACAAAGAGGGGGAGATAAAAAGTAGTAAACACTCTCGCCAAAGATCCAGAGTTACCCACCATTTTTCTGAGTAAGGTACTACATATCTATGGATTTTCTTGGTGTTGGAAATGTTAAAAAAAGTAATGAAAGCGAAGTATCAGTGGATAACGAGGAGGCTATGAATGGAGACTCAAACGAAAACTTGAAGGATAAACAGCGTCCTAATACGGGTATTTCTCAAGCTTTTCATCTTTTCACTAAAATTTTTCATGAAAAAGGATATTTGTTGCCACAAAGGAGTGAGAAAAGATGACTAGGTAGTCTAGTAATGTTTTTTTACAGGATTTTTCTAACATATTGAGAAAAATACTACTTGCCTCTTTTTATTCGTACAGGCCAACATAGAATAAGTGTAAAGATTGATGTTTATTTGCATAGCTAGAGCATCTGAGAGTGTGTATGTATAGGCAAGGCTGGTTCCTCTTCGTGGATCAAACTCATGGGAGACTCTAATCCAGCAACTCAATTGGGTCTCTCTTCCTGCAGTGGTGAAGAGAGTTATAGCTCAAAGAATCTGCTTCGCCAGCAATCTTTTTTGGGTTCAGCCATACCTGTGTTTGCAGGATTACAACAGAGACAACCAAATCTGGAAGGGGTATACCCAATATTAAGGTATAAAAAATCCATATTCAACAAACCTAGAAAGATTTTTCAAATTGAGAAAGAAATAATTTTTTTTTTTTAAATCTTATTTGATTAAGGATTTTCTTGAGGGAGGTTATGTCCAGTGAGATTTAAAAGAATAATTTGTAAAAATCAATATATTGTTTTACTAGGCCGGCTGGGTCTGCCGTTCCAGAGAAGCAATCTGGGGTTACTGCTCAGTTGACAATTTTCTATGACGGAGTGGTAAACGTATATGATGATATTTCTGCAGATAAGGTATGCATATTCTAACGTTTGTAGGGTTTCTTCTTTTTTGTTAGATGGGTTGCCCTTCTGTGTGTTATATGTTGGTATGTGAAGTCAGTGTAGACATGCCATGACACTACTGGCACTTTTCATTTTGGGAAATTCTTCTTTCAATTGGAGTAGTCCAACTTAGAGGTTTTTAGGGTTTTTTTTGTTAGTCTAGTTTTATGATTATGATGGAATTTAGAGGTTTTTAGGTTTTTCTTTAGTTTAGTTTTATGATTATTGCAGATTTCTGTAATAGCAAATTTGTTTCTGATAAATAAAATTATTGTGAGACTTTTATCCATGATTTTTCCTTGTATATAACCAGGTTTCCACATAAATCTGTGTTGTTCAATTTTATGTGATTTATTACTTTTCACTATATTTTGATTTTATTTTCTGTACTGTATATTTTCATAACATTATAACATGTAAGTTGGGTTTCAGGCACAAGCCATTATGTTACTTGCCAGCAGTGGGAATAACAGTAGTTTTGGATCACACCCTCCTCCAGAAAAATTAGTTTCCTTGGCCATTTACAATCAGCCCGCTCGGAAGGTTTCAGGTATGAAGCAAACTCTTGTTGCTTTACATTATTTTTATTCAGTAGAAGTACTTTTGGATTAAACTGTGTGTATTTCTTTGTTTCATTCCAAAAACACTTCTATTGTATTCTATGGACTGTGAAAAACTCATACCTACTACTATTTTTCTATTTTTATTTTTAAACAAAGCTAAGCTGTTCTGAGTTCATCATCCCATGCGAAACAGACTTCTGTTGCAAAGCTTTACCTACTCAGCACGCTGGACGCAATTTTTACGACAACTAAATATTAATTAAAATTTAGAAGTATTATATATTAAGTTATATTGCTATAGAAGTTCATCCAGATCCAGGATTCCAGAGAGCACTAGAGAGTACAGAGACTTTATCCTGGGTTGGTCCCACCAACAATATCATTCATGTCTATCTCTTTTCAAATTTTAGCATGTGCTGGTTTCCTTTTTTAAAAACAGAATCAAATTCCTTGCGTGGCCTCTCATCATATTACTTTTATTTCTATTTAAACATCTAAGACCATGATATTGACGTATACAGGGAACATAATTCCATCATCAGGCATGACACAATAAAATACAGTATTAGCAGTATAGGGGAAAAGATGACGAGTAATCAATAAATCTTTATTTATTTATTTTTGAATTAGTTTGTTGAGGTAGGAAGAATTATAGAGATAGCTATTTAAAATATGAAGTTATTAATTCTCCTTTAAAATAAAAAATATAAAATAAAATATTATAAAATTAGTTATTAATACCTATTTATTATATGTCTGTTTTAATCTTTTCCTTGGATGTTTAGACGTATCGCATTTTAAAAACAATAAAATGGTAATTACGTGTGAATTAGTAAGAAAATGTTAATATAAAAATTAGGTTATAAAATTTATAGATTCAAACAATAGCAATAATAACCATTCAAATAATTATATTATATTTTTTTATAAATTTATAAAAAAAAATTAACCTTGTATTTTGATGGATGGAATGATACATTTACAATTTTAAGATAATTTTGAATAAATAAATAATTTCTGATATAAAGATAAATTATTTTTTTAGAACGTCTATGTCTATTTTCTCAAGTCTTTAATGAAAGTGTAAAGGACACATTTATATGTTGTGAAAATCTGAACATATCAATGAAGGAATGAAGGTTTTTAATAATGTCCATGAGGTCAAGTAGTTTATGGAACCCTAGGATATTAAACAATGCTGTCATGCACCCAAGCTCCAAAGGCGCGTTGCCTACATTATCTCTGATTAGCATCTCTTTCCTTTTTTATCTTTGATCTGCTATTGTAAATCTTGATCAAATAATCTGCTGTTTTTGTTAGCTTTTCAATCAAGGAGCTAACATTTAAAAAATCAATGTAATTGATCCAAATATGCTTGTGAGCTGAACATTCCATGGTGTAGTGCCATTCTGTTCCCACTAACTTAAAGTACAACAGCAACATATTCTATCTATGCACTCTTCCTTAAGCATTGTCCACCGTCTAATCTAACACCTAAGGTGATGACACCTAATTCTTAACTAAACTATTAACATTTTTACTTTCCATTTTATTTTAATTGTTTTACTCGTGGTCAAGAAAGATTTATATCCATATATTATTAGTTGTGAATGACATCTCATTTGAAATGCACAGCAGATCTTCCGATTGCCAGGAAACAATCTCTGCAACGCTTTCTGGAGAAGCGCCAGGACAGGTAAATACTCATTTATTATTTGAAATTTAAATTCTGAAAGCACAAACTTTTATAAACATATGCAATGCTTGTGCAGGCGGCAATTAAAAGCTCCACATGCAAGAGAAGAGAACGCGAAGCCAAAGCCAAGTCCACATCCCACCTGTTCCTCGCCTTCCTTACAGGCTAACTAGATTTTGTTTAATGCTGAAAAAGCTCTTTCAAAAAGCTGTGCAGTCACGCTTTTAGTATTTCCTGTAAATAACTGAAAGTGGCCTTTATGGCAAATAATTTTATTCCAGAAACTCGCAGTCCTTGTGTACCTGCATACGCTTTAATATTTATTTCAAAGCTTGTTCGCGACCCACACACAGTTCGTGTATATTTTTTTAAAGTGATTTTTAATTCCTTCCACAACAGTTCCAACTTCCCATGACAAAAGGAAAAATTTGAAATTTGTTATGGAAGAAATTATATTGAAGCTGGAAGGCATTATTTTCCGATACTATTAGGTGTTTGTGCAGTCAGGAGAAGAGTTTTTCAGTTATTTTTCTGTTTAAAATTAAGGGAGTGCGTTCATGGAAATTTACAATTATAGGAAAAGGATAACTCAGATGGAGTGGCTCTATGAAAATTTACAATTATCAGAAAAGAATAATATAAAATCTTTCCCTATTTTTGTGGAGCACCTACTGTTGAGAAATTGCAAATAAGCTGTGGAAAAAAAAAGAGGTTAGAAATAAGCAGCCAAAAATATGCCATGTGGCTCAATATATTTCCTTTTTTTTTCTTTTTTTTCTAAATTAAGATAATTAAAATAATTTATTTTTTTATATAGTAAAAACTACAAATCAAGGTAACTGTTTAAAATAAATAGAAAAATAAAATATTCATGGGTCGGGGTCACTAGTTCCACAAAGTGGCTGCTAGCCAAAATAAGTTAAGCAGCAGTATGGGGACATGCCCTAATATAAAATCTTTCCCTATTTTTGGAGCAGCTACTATTTAAGAATTGCAAATATATTTCCTTCCTCCCTTTTTTTTAATTTCCATCTAAATTAAGATAATTAAGATGATTAATTTTTACAAATTAAGAGCAGAAAAATAAAATATACATGGGGTCACTAGCTCCACAAATATCTCCTATAAAAATTAAGCAGTGATTGCTAGCCAAAATAAGCTAAGCAGCCACATGAGGACATGCCCTTACTGCTACATTTATACCCACTCGAAAAGAAATGTAGTTTTGAATAAAATTGACAATCGTTAGAAATGGGTTGGAGGGGCCTAAATTTCAAGGCCTAAATTTCAAGGCCATGGTCGTTTTAAGTCATTTTAGTTATATAATACAATTATAATTTTAGGGAGACTGTAGCATTTGAAAGGGGAGATTTCCCAGGTCGTCACAATTTCTATATAATTTTTTTTATATTTAATTTATATATTTTTTTTTTCTAATAAATGACTCTTGACAAGTAGGTTCAACCGTCAAATTTGGACTCTGTTATAAAATATTTAGGATTATTTGGGTCCATCATGAATATTTGTTATTAAACATTTTCATCATATAATTTTCATAATTTGATGGAATAAATACATCAACTCTTTTTGCTCTAAATTTAAGAATTGTTTATTATGTGTTACATTTTAAAGAGATATAAAAAATCTCAAAAAAAAATTCTCATTATTTTATATTATTATCTATAAATATAATAAATTGTAATGGTGAATTTCATTAACAAGGCAAGAGAAAACCATAAAAAAAGTAAGAACGTCCCTTCTCCAAGTAGGGCTTAAATTTGACAGTTGTATAACTGTATTTAGCTATTTTTGCTGTAAAATACAATCAAAATTTTAAAAAGATTGTATCATATGAAAGGAAAGATTTTGGACAAATTGTCAAAATTTACATAAGATTATGCTGATATATATATATGGCTTTTATATAATCTACTTATATTAAGATATGTCATAGTATTTTAAAGGCTGAATTGAATAGATAACTATCATAAAAAAATTGCTTGACAGGTGCCCAAGCGATTTGAAACTAAAATTTAGTGGTACTTCCTAAGGTAACCTTGGAAAAGTAGGCCTTGGAATCATTATTAGAGATGAGCATGGAAATTTTATAATAGATGGCTCTTTTTATTAGGGATCAAAATGAATAATGAAGTCCAATAGAGGTACTTATCAAGGGTATGAGCATAACTTGTGTGAAAGGTTATAAAAATCTTGGGATGGAACGGGATTAAACTAATTGTTATTCAATATTTATCTTGAGGTTCTTGCAATAATTAGTAAGTACATGCTCTCTTAAATGAAGCTTGCCACATTAGTGAAGTTTTTTACAAAATTTCCATCTCATCTTACAATTGGAAGGGAAATCTGGTGGTTGACCTTATAGCTAATCGTGGGATCAAGATTTGCCTTCTTTATGACAATTCAGTTGCATGGGTAAATCTTAGCAAGATTATTTTAAAGGAGAAACCATCATAGTTGAAAGTTGATTGGATAAAAGTGTGCCTACATCTATGCTTATTATTGTCTTTTGTGAAGATCTATTTTGTGTTTGACCATCTTTATTGTTAATTGTGGTATGATGATGAATGATTGTGGGTAGTAGTTTTAAGGAATGATGCTACTGACTCATGGCAATTATTAGGGCTTAAATTTGATGGTTGTATGGTCATATTTGACTATTTTTGTCGTAAAATACATTCAAAATTTTAGGGAGACTGTCTCACAAACATGAAAGGGTAAATTTTAGATAGAATGTCAAAT
This sequence comes from Cunninghamia lanceolata, assembly GCA_027924645.1. Lineage (NCBI taxonomy): Eukaryota > Viridiplantae > Streptophyta > Pinopsida > Cupressales > Cupressaceae > Cunninghamia > Cunninghamia lanceolata. The sequence goes on along the minus strand of BSBN01000467.1, from coordinate 2,809,293 downwards.
TTTGTATAGAGTTATTCTAATATATGTATTTAGTTTATATATATATATATATATTATAATAAAATATGCCTTAGTATTTAAAGGGAAAGTTTGAGTAGATAACTGTCATGAAAAATTTGTTTAACACGTAGGTTCGACTATCAAATTTAGGCCCTAGGCCAATGACTATATTAGCCTACTTTGCTTTGCTTTCTCTTTATTTGAAATGTGGGGGAGTTCGGATTGTTCTTTGGGTTACTTTCTATTTGAGATTGGTGTGAGCATCTGAGAGTGTATATGTATAGACAAGGCTAGTTTCTCTTCGTGGATCAACCTCATGGGAGACTAATCCAGCAAATCAATTTGGTCTCTCTTCCTGCAGTGGTGAAGAGAGTTATATCTCAAAGAATCTGCTTCGCCAGTAATCTGTTTTGGGTTCAGCCACACCATTGTTTGCAGGATTACAATAGAGAGAACCAAATATGGAAGGGGTGTACCCACTATTAACGTATTGAAAATCCATGTTGAAGAAACCTACAAAGATTTTTCAAATGGAGAATCTTATGTGATCAAGGATTTGCGTGAGGGAGGTTATGTCCAGTTAGATTTAAAAGAATAATTTATAAAAATTACTATATTGTTTTACTAGGCCAGTTGGGTCTGCCGTTCCAGAGAAGAAATCTGGGGTCACTACTCAGTTGACAATTTTCTATGACAAAGTGGTAAACTATATGATGATATTTTTGTGGATAAGGTACGCATATTCTAAGGTTTATAGCACTCTACTTAAATATGAAATGATCAAGCAGTCAATATCAATTTTACACCTCATCCACAATAAAAAATGATTTGTCCTATTTTTATTGACCAAAATTGACCTAAGTTGATTGTTGAAGTGGACGATGTTTAAAAATACGGATTTGTAGTAGGATGTTTTTTACATGGATTGTCATTCTGTGTGTTGTAACATATAAGTTGGGTTTCAGGCACAAGCCATTATGTTACTCGCCAACAGTGGGAATAACAATATTTTTAGATCACACCCTCCCCCAGAAAAATTAGTTTGCTTGGTGATTTACAATCAACCGGCTCGCAAGGTCTCAGGTATAAGGAAAGACTCTTGTTTATTCCATAAACTGTATTGTTTTACACTATTTTTATTTTGAAACAAAGCCAAGTTGTTCTGAGCTCATCATCCCATGTGAAACAGACTTTTGTTGCAAAGCTTTATCTATAGAGCATGTTGGATGCAATTTTTACCACAAATAAATATTAATTAAAATTTAGAAGCATTATATATTAAATTTAATATACAGTTTGTTGGATTTGTGACAACAATATAAAGCAAAGAAAGCAAAATCTTATCTTGAAAATAAAACATAATTTTATCTTTCAAGAAAGATTTGAAATCTTATTTTTGTTTTAAATCTAGTTTTTTTCTAAAGGAAGGAAAATCTACTTCTAAAGTTGTCTGGCATATTGTTGGAGTTTTACCACGTAAATCCTTGTGTTATTGATGTGTGTGACCACAATAAAAAAACACATATCCTCTACCTCACATAGATGATCTCTTCAACCAAATGTGTGGTGCATTTGTGTTCTCGAAGATTGAATTGAGGTCATGTTACCACCAACTAAGGTTGAAGGATGAGAAAATCCACAAAACTGCCTTTCAAACAAGGTCTGGGCATTATGAAATTACGGTTTTACCTTTTGGGTTAACCAATGCCCTATCAGCTTTCATGAATCTAATGAATAGTGTCTTCCGAAACTGTTTAGATAAGTTTGTGTTGGTCTTCCTAGATGATATTTTGATATACTCCCAGAATGAGGAAGAGTATTTCCAGCATTTATAGATAGTCTTACAAATCCTTAGAGAGCACAAATTGTATGGTAAGCTACCCAAATGCACCTTCTTCCAGAAAGAAGTCCAATACTTAGGGCACATTATCTCTGTAAAAGGAATTATAGTAGATCCTTCTAAAATAAAGGCTATCCTAGAATGGTTTGTACCTAAAAACATGCATGAAGTCTATAGTTTTATGGGCCTGGTAGGATACTAGAGGAAGTTCGTATTGAACTTTTCAAGAATTGTCCACCCCATTAATTCTTTGTAGAGGAAAGGTAAATGATTTAAATGGTTAGAAAATTGTGAGGAGGCCTTCAATATTCTTAACAAGTTGACTATAGCACCAATCCTTAGAGTCCCAAACCCGGAAGGTCTTTTTCTTGTTGTAATCGATGCTTCTGGAGAAGGGTTAGGTGGCATGCTTATGCAAGAAGGTCAGGTAGTGGCCTATGAGTCCAAGAAGTTGAGGCCATATGAGTAGAATTATGCTTCACATGACTTGGAGCTAGTGGCAATTATTCATGCTCAGGTAACCAGTTTGAGTTCAATTTTGATAATTAGGGTTTGAAATATATTTTCACCCAACCAAACCTTAATGCTCGGCAAAGAAGATGGTTGGAGCTTATATATGATCAGATTTTGAAATTAGTTATATTAAGGGCAAGGAAAATGAGGTTGCAGATGCCCTAAGCCATAGAAGACATATTGTGACAATGATGACAGTGCATTTCAATTTTAGAGATCAAGTGTTGAAAAATTCAGCTGGAGATGAATACTACGAACAAGTCATGAAAGCCCTATCTGAGGATCCTCAGGATGCAAGATATGAAGGGTTTTGTTTTGAGTCTAATGGACTCCTGAGATACAAAAATAGAATGTATGTTTGAAATAAGAAAAATCTGATAAATATTGTGTGGAAAGAAGCACATTCTGCACCTTATTATGGTCATCCAGGAGTGACAAAACTCTTGGTAGATGTAAAGCCATTGTATTTCTAGAAAGGAATGAAGAATGATGCTTCAAGATTTGTGGCAAGATGTCTTGAATGTCAACAAGTTAAGGCTAAACATCAACATCCGGTAGGACTTTTGTATTCTTATGAAATTCTTGAATGGAAGTGGTAGGTAGTCAGCATGGATTTTGTTCAGGGATTTCCTATGTCACAATATAGACATGATGCAATCCTCATGGTAGTAGATAAAATAAGGTAACACATTTTATTTCTGGAAGCCTTACTGATGGAGCACATGTAATTGCTAAGAAATTCATACAAGAGGTCTTCTGATTGCATGGAGTCCCTGAAAAGATTATCTCAGACAGAGATGTGCGGATGACCTCAAGATTTTGGCAAACCTTGTTCTCAGCCCTTGGGAGTTAGTTAAACATATGATCAACCTATCACTTGGAAATGGATGGTCAAACAGAGAGAGTAAATCAAGTACTGGAAGACTTGTTGAGGATGTATTGCATGGATCAATAATATAAATGGGAAGAGTGCCTTCCACTTGTTGAATTTGCTTATAATAATTCATATCATTCAGTAATAAAAATGCCTCCTTCTGAAGCATTATACGGTAGAAAGTGTTGAACTCCTATAAGCTGGGATAAGCTAGAAGATAGGATTTTCCTTGGATTAGAAATGCTATCAGAAATGGAAAAGCAAATAAGAATAATTAGGAAAAGATTAGTAGAAGCAAATGATATACAAAAAAGTTATGTTGATGCTAAGCGTACTCCATGACTATTTTCAGTAGGAGATAAAGTTCTCTTAAGAGTCAAACCACATAAAAGCCCTATTTAAGTTTGTAAAGTATTCCAAACTAGCACTTAGATTTGTGGGACCTTTTGAAGTCCTAGAAGTAATCAATCTGATTGCCTACAGAATAGCTCTACCTCCAGCTCTTGCTCAAATACATGTCTTTCATATATTTTATTTGAAGAAATATTTATCTGGACTTAATCACATGCTTGATTGGAATGCTCTTTAGGTAAAGGATCTAGGAGTGGTCATGATTGAGCCTCTCGGAGTGCTTGAAGTTTGCAAGCTCCGCTTGCATAACAAAGAATTTACACACTGCAAGGTCCAGTGGGACCAATATTCTAAAGATAGTGCCACTTGGGAAGATCACAGTGAATTTTATCATAAATTTTGACATTTATTTATGCAAACTTGGTATTCAAAAGAACTTATATGTTAAAATTTTGTTTTAATAAGTACTCAATCATCGAGGACGATGATCTTCAAGGGGGAGATATGTTACATCCCATTTTAAAAAAGCAAACTTATTTCATCATTTATTTTAGAGATAGTTAGTTAGAAAGAGAAATAAATATTATGATGTGAAGATATGCTATCCTAGAAAATGGGTTTATTTTATATTATTGAATATGTAATAAAATTTTATTATTATATTTCATTGATTTATGTGATGGACTAACTACTCGTTGTGTAAATGAGGTGAATGTAGGGACAATGTTTCCCCCTCCCAGATGAGGAGGGAGATCATCATTAGGGAGAGGGAAATAGATCGCGAGAGATAAGCGATTGTTGTGCCATCAAGGAACTCACACACACTTAGAGGTTTGGTCAAATGTAGTGTGCTTTTTGGGCTTTATGTCCCCTGGTCGCATTAGTAATGTTTTAATTGTCAGTATTTGATGAGGTGGTTTTCTCCTGTGTTTCCCTAGTTGACTTGAGTAGTTGACCTATCAAGTCTATCTTGGTCATAAATTCTAAGTCGTGTAAGTCAGTTTTGTAAGGCACTATCATTGATATTTTGTCAGTCGAATGTATAATTAAGCATTTAAAATGCAATACCAATGTCTAATATTATGTGAGCTATTGTTTTAAAACATAGGCATAGATTAATTACCATTTCTTGGTCAATAACAAAGCATAATTTTTTAAAAGTTGTTAGTAGATAAAATCAAGGAGGTTTTAAAGGAGTTTTACCTCCATCGAGGTAGCTCCATATGCCCAATTTTAGGCAGATAAGAGAAGAGAAAGTCTTTTTGATTAAAAAAAAGAGAACTCACTCTTTCCTAAGAAAAAGGAGGGGAAAAACGAACCAGACAAGAAGGAGATCATTTGATTTATTAAAGGGGTGGAGTTGAAGAGCTGAAAGATTTCAAGATTCTGTGTAATTTTATAAGATTCCAATCTAAAAAAACAAAAATAAAATAAAATTTATATGCATGAGATTATTAAGATAGAGGATCATAATGCAACACCACAATAAATATACCACTCTCAAAGATGCTTTTGCTATTTTAAACCAAAATGCAAATATTCTAGCTACGAGTAATTTATAAATGCCAAGAATAAGAAATATATTTAATGGGAAATGAAACGCTTGCATTCTAACTGCTAGTAATTTATAAAAATAAAAAAATAAAAACCAAAAAACAAAAAACAAATTGTAGATATATTTTTTTAAATATAAATATACTAGTTTTGCAGTATTTAGAGGTATGTTGAGAGGTCTTTGAACTATTTTTGCATACGCCGTTAAGTAAGATTGAATCCTTTCATAGACTGTGATTAAGGTGTCATTCAGAGGCTATATATTCTGCCTCAATTTGTTATATGCAATACTTCATAGACTGTGTATATAGATGTTGCACTGAATAAGCTTAATTGGAATAATGATAATACATTTCTTTGAATTGTGTAAGACTCATTGCATGGATGCATTTATCGACTGGTATGGGCACCATGTTTTTGATACAATCATTAAATAAGTAGCATTGTATTATTGTAAGTAGAAAAATTTTACATGCAACCTTAAATCAGTAACATGCAATATTTGTTGTAGTGTCTAATGGCTAAATACCCTATCAAATTAGCTTTAATACAAGCCAATAATGGCCGATAGATATGTGAATACTATCCTACAGGCTGTAAGCTACAAATGAAATGCAAGCATGCTATTCTGATGAAATATGTCATTGTTGGAGTACAATACCACTGAGAGGGGGGGGTGAATTAGTGGTATACTAATTTTCACAAGACCTTGAGACCTTGAAATAAACTTACAACAATTTGAAACAAAGGCAACTTCTATTGCAAAGCTATGACAACTTTGGTTCAGTTGAGACAGATATCATGACTACTAAAAAATGACAGATTGTTGTCAAGAATATATCAACACAGTCTATGATAAATATTGTCTCATGATCATCAAACTTAAGAGTTCAAGAGTGTTTTCAAGCTGTGAAGTTTGATTGATCATAATAAGGATGAATAGAGAGCAACACTTCAAACAATGATTTATAATGACTATTTGTTTGAGCAAACCAAATTAACTTAGAACAACTTTAAAACTAAATGACATATGATAAACAAATAAACATAAAGATCAAACACATCAGAGATAGTAACAACTCATAACACAAATATTTTCCTGAATGGAAAGCCCCTGGCACAAAACTACTCGAAAATGCCTCACTAGCTTATAAAAGAATCTCACTAATTACAGGCCTCACTGGCATATAACATTGCCTCACTGGCATATAACATCCATTCCATTGAATCAAGTAAAACTCATACAAAGGGACACTCTATTTCTCTTTGTACCAGACTGTTATAATCTCAACAATGCATACACATAACTTGTGTATCCATCATTAATATTATATCAGGTTTATACACAACAACTTATCATTCCTGTTCAAAGCCCTTTTATACATTTCATAATGTCTTTCTCTTATCATGAAACAGTTTGAAGAGATAACTGTGCACAAAAACTGTTTCAGATGTCTTCCAACTATCAAAGCAGTTATGGTCGAATAGACCTCATATGTTCAACACTTTTGAAGAATATTCAAACTATATTGTAAGATAAAGTGCTTAACTAGAGTTAAGTCTTTTTACAGCTGCTTCATAATGATATACAAAAAAATTGCCACTGGAATGTGCATTTGAACAAAGTATTCAAATCCATAACAAAGCCTTGAAATGACTTTCCAAACCATAGTTAACAACCTTAGTTAATAGCATTTAAAACCCAAATGAGGAAGTATTGATTTTGTTTTAAAACCCTAGTCACCATCATTATGGGTAATAGAGAAAAGAATTATTTTTCAAATTTATGAAACCCCGTAACAGAAAAGCAATACCCATAATTGTCGATTGCCGTTTACAACTACCATTACCCAGTCTCAAATCCTTTATTACCCAGTTTCAAACCCTAGGTAAAAATAACCACTGGTCCTTCGACATAAACTCTTAATTCAAAATTGCATGAGTAAAGCCTTATATATTTTTGCATTAGTCTGCCATTATAGCAGAAAGTAAAAATAAACTAATGCAGAAAATAGAACATAAAGGAACGAAGTCACCTATAGATTGACAGAAGAAAAAAAACTGAGTAGTTGTGGAGTCCAGCTTTGTCACATCTAGTATATTCTTCAAAACTTCAAAGATTCATACCATTGTTCCCATATTCTTTCATGATAACAACAGATATCAAATGAAATGAAACCCTAGGTTCATATTCGAAGCCTTAGACTTTGCAAAATGAGATTCAAAAATGCCTTTTTGCCCGATATCATCATGAACTTGTGCTTCTGGTGTGCCCTAGAATGGGCTGGTAATAATAAGTGGCTCCTTCGATCCTATTACCTACCTCATATCATCAAAACCTATTCAGCAGGTTACTACCTTAAAACAAACCGATATTATGCCTTTTGAATTATTTCAAACTTTAAAACAACTTTGCACAAGTCCCTTCCTCGAACCCCATTCACATGGCAAATGTAAAGTGAAGACCTTGTAAGTTTACTTGGAGAACAAAGATAACTCAAATCAAAAAGTCTAGGTCTTCAAACAAATTATAATGTACTAGTAATGTGTCCACCATATGTCAACAGCATATGAACATTAAATATGAGACAAATGCCTTTGCCACTGAATCATAATACCACATCATGATGCAACTGTGTGAAGTGTATGCCAAGGATACCATACCAAAGTCAAACAATGTAATCAACCATATCAATTGAGACTGTATCAACCGATAAACATCATGAACAAAACTTAAACTATAAACAACATGATCAACTGAACAAGCCACATATACCAAGTTGTGGTTTGGTCATCAAAGATAACAACTGAGGAGGATAAGTAAGCCAAGAGTTATGTGAATCCATACAAGTCTTAAGTTTGGTATAAAATTCTAGTAAAGGTAGTTTACTCCTTGGTTGAAAAGACATTGAGACCTTAGTCAATATTGACAAAGATATATGATGAAAACTTGCATTATAGATTCAATGCCATAAAGAATGATTATCTATACATCTTATCAATTGTAGTGGGCAGCAATCTTATCAATTGTAGTGGGCAGCAATCTATATCAATAGTAAATATACGTAAGATCTATGTTCAACAGTAATTCTGGACTATATTCTTATTTGCAGTTATTTTGATTTCTCTTGTCTCTGTGATTTTATGATTGTGGGAGTAGATAAAGAATAATAGACGAATTATTTCTGTTTATTTCATAGGGATTCCAAAGAATTACGGCTAGGCCTTATAGCTATATATCACATCTTGTGAGGTTTGAATTTGTTGGATAGCCATGTATCCAAAACTCAGAAATTTTCTTTGTGGAATTGAAATTTTGTTGTTGAAGATGGGCGGTGATTGAATTCTTGCGCTAAACTTCTGATCTCCTTATTAGCTGTCTGTGGTCCACTGTAGAACACACCTGCCATTACATACATTCATCAAAAATTAGCTCAAACTATATATATGGCAATGCATACTGTGTTAAGATTGTTTTTTACTAACCCACTGAGGGATTGTTATGATTTGCTGCTATATGCTTGAAAACTTTTCTCCAATTTGGCCTTGCAAAATGGGTGCGGACCTGCATATATTTGAGAATTTGTTATGTAATTTAGAATACTGAAGAAGGGAGTGGCTCCAATGCCTAGTCCAATTAGAAGCATCACATCGTATTTCTTGTAGTCTTGGGCAGATGTACGTTAAGGCCCATCAATGTACAGTTTTGGAAGTCTGCATTCATTTCCAAAGTTAAATGGGAACCCCATCAAGATGAAAGAATTTTTTTTTGTATTAATAAGTACTAAAAAAAAAATGTAAACAACTAATACATCATGTTTTTGTATATAGTTATGTGGTGTAATTGTAAGTTGTGGAAAATTAGACACTTTGAAATGTTGCATTCAACGTTTTTGGGGGATAAGGATGGGATATCCTAACTGTAGCTTCCTTAGCTTTTTATTTATGTAGTTTTATTTATTTATTTATTTCATTTGAAGTGGTTAGTTGTAATTACCGATTAAAAAGCACATCGAAAAACAGCCATAATAATTAGCTAAAAGACTTCATTCCCAATAATAAACATTTTTATTAAATAATTAGTCACACCAACAATTATAAGAATCTTATCAAGGGAATCAAGTAAAGGTGGTCGGCTGTAACAAAGTGGAATGCTGAAATGCAGCTAGGTTAGAATGGACAAGTGAAGGCAAGAGAGTTGAAGTCTAAGGGCCACATGGATGGACAGCCAAAATAAGTCAAACTAAAAGACTTCAAACCTAATCATAATCTTTAATCAATCACATCAACCGTTATAGTAATCTTATCAAGATAATGTCCAATCTAATAAATGACAATATTTGGATCTTTTGTCCGTGAAGTAAGTTGCCCACTCTATGTTGATGATTGATTGTAATCTTGTATTATATGAATCTTTAACTTTAAGTTGTGCATCGTAGCTGTCCTTAACAGTCTCTCTACCATCAATTTGCTTTGATATCATGTTACTTATATACATTTAATTTATATACTTCACTCTATTTTCTTCATTGTGCTCCACTCTCAAATAATCACTTCTATCATTCATTAGTGGTGCACAAGTCTTTGAAAAAAAATATAAATAAATTAGTAATAAAGTAGTTTAAGACAAAGATTTAATAGCTAATTTTTTATTTGAGAGTACAGTCTAGGTTTAGTCTCATACATTGGGTGTGTAAGAAATGAAGGTTACCTCTGAAAACACTCTCTTGAATTGCTGACACTAGTCATTATGAGTATGAATGTGAGCACTCAAATAATCATCTCTAGGAACAAAGGTTATGGTGAAAGGATGCCTTCAAAACAAGCTAAATTGTCACATAATACAAGCCCTTTAAGCATCACCACTTAGCTAATTTTATGGTTAGGAAACTAGCCACTAGAATGGAGACACTATAGAGGATTTGACAAGCATGTATTGTCCACTTTTGTATTTAAAACCATGAGGTTTCATTATATGTAGAGAAATTGCATCACTGGGATAGACTGATAGACTGCATCCTAAAAGGATTTGAGACATAATTTCATTATTAATTGGACCATATGCAAATTGTAAAGTAGGTTCCATTTGAGAAATCAATAGTGTTTAATTTGATCTAAATGATTGAAAAATTGTATACTTATGTCATTTTCTCTTATTTTTTGGTTTTATGGCCATCAATTTGTTTTTACGTATTGATTAACTAGTGTGTAAGATGGTGTATTTTTGTTGGAAGTCAAGAAAATAACATTATCTTAGTCTTTTTCCATTTCCATCCATCCAAAGAGTTTGGAAGTTTGCTTGTTGAATTTATGGTTTGCCACTCTAATTTAGGATATGAACCCTAAACTTTTAAATTGGGCCTATGTTTCCCTTCTTTACTAGTCATTATGTACTGACCAAAGTATGAATTATTTCAAATTAAATGTTAAGGTGGTATATTTAAGGACTAACCCTCATCCATTTGCATAATCTAGAGCACATTAAGGAAGAATCAAGGAATCTATTGAGCACATCTAAAAATTAATTTTCACAAGAGAAAAAATGTTATATTAGCATCATAGGAGCATATTGAATGGCTACCTATTGTCTTCAATCTTTGTTCATTGTTATTGATCAGTCCATCTAGGGGCTTGACCAAAGAAGAAAAAATCCTTGCGAAGCAAGTTCCCAAATGATGCCCATAGACACACCACTTTAAACACATATACAATGAGCTTCAACCCATCATTCTTAATTGTCAATTCTTTGCCAATTCATTTATATAGGTTCAAGTTCAATTATGTGTGCTAGATTACTTCTACAAACATGTAAAAATCAATTCCATGGACATGGATCTGAACTACGTACAATAAATTTAGACATTCATCTATACAAGGCCTTAATTTTTCTCACATTGATGAATCAATTTCTAACATCTTCAAGAGTATATTCCTCCATCTAAAATTCAACTAAATACTAAATTTTATTTATTGAAATTCCATAAATTTAATTTTATATTTACTATTTCAATCTCAACTCTAAATCCTAAAGTTTTATTATTATTTAATTATTTATTGTAAGAAAAATTATGATGAAAACATCTATTTTCATTGTAGTGTTATACATGACAAAATCTAAAAATTAAAAAAATAAATTTAATAGTTACATTGTTGTATTTAAACAATTTTTTTCCATAAAATACAATCAAAATTTTAAGATTGTATCACATGAAAGGAGATATTTTAAATAGGCTATCAAAAATTATATAAAATTATTCATATATGTGTGTAAGTTAAATAAAATATATCTTAATATTTAATATTTGTAAAATCATAAAAATAAAAGTAAAATAGAATTGATTCTATCATCCCTATTAAAAAACATTGAATAATAAATCTTGAAAAACTGAGTAAAGTGGGAAATCATTCTCGCCATTTTCTTGTAACCTTTGTGCGTGAGATAAAAGAAGATGGCATGGCTGATAAAGAGGACATATACCACTGCAAATATACTTAAATATCATCCATTTTAGTAGATATATAGTCAATATCAATTTTATATTTCATTCACAACAAAAAGTGATAAATATTTGTCCTATTTTTATTGGTCAAAATTGACTTTTAACTCTTCAAGTGAATGATATTTAAGAATAACCCTACAAATAAATGATGAGGATACTTTGAAGTGGATGATATTTAAAAATAGCCCTACAAATAAATGGTGAGAATACTGAAAAACATTGAAGCCCATAAGCAAGTGCAGTTCCCAAGGGAGTTTTACTCTGTTTCTTCTTAACCAGAGTGTATGCAATGATCATAAGAATAACCATCACAACTCCTGTGATACCCTCTACACAGAAAACAAAATGCCAATAATTATGAGGCCTCTCATGGCCAAAGAAAGGTTTCATCACTTCATATTTCACATCGCTCGTATGCAGAAGACGTGGAAAATCACAAGTCAAGTGAGCACCTCCATGCAGGATGACTCCAACTGCTATAGCTATTGCAATAACCTGCAACATCTTTGATTTCTCAGATGTTTTTCATTTGAAATTTTTAAATTTTTTCCTTAGGCCTAAAAAATTTGATTTGTGGTGCAAAAGTTGAGATTCAAAATACTTTCCTTGTGAAAATTTAAATTATCATCGAAAGGCACAATGATTTCCAGCTTGGTGTTGTTTCTCAGCCATTTAATTAGGTTTCTGCAAACTGGAAGCAGGATCAGTGGAAAATTAAATTTCAGAGTTTCAGCTGCTCCTTTGGCTGAACAAACGCGGTAGCTCAGTACTTGATATACTTCCCGGTGTCTGTACCATATAAACTTCTAACTGAAAAGCCCGCACAGGATACATATCCACATTACCGTTATCCACGTTCTCTGCCAATTCTCTTAAATGAAATACCTCAACTTTTTAGCCATCCTCTGTTTGGTTGTGAAGTCTGACTGTTCAGTTTCACATTCCCCTCTTTGTGTCTCTTCTGTTTCTTCATCTTTATTGACCATTTTTATATATATTATTGAAAAAGAGACATTAAGAAGATTGATGAAACTCTATGTATTGCTGCTGTTATTATACAGGAATAAATAAACACCTGCATTTCTCATGGATGTAATCAATTGATTGGTGAACCACGTAATTTTGTTGTCTTTGGTATTTTTTTCTCTGTAAATTCTCAAGGCAAAACTTTGGGATGTGAAAGCTACAATAAGAAGCTCCATTAATTCAGAAAGATCTTTCAATCACATTGAAAGGAAAATTGAAAAAGCATGCTGCAATGTCCGATGAAGACTAGGACAGATTGGATAGGAACATGGCAGTGGAAACTATTATTCTCTCCCTATCCAGCAATGTTTTATTTAATGTCTCAACCAAAAAGACAGCAAAAGGATTATGGGATCATTTGTCAAACATGTATGAGATGGCCTTTGTATCAAACAAGGTATTTCTAATGAAGAAATTGTACAATTGGAAAATGAAGGAAGGCGGTAATATCTCAAACCATTTGAACGAATTTAACACTTTGATTAGTCAGTTCATTTTTGTGAGCATCAATTTAGATGATGAGATCAAGGCAATTTTATTGTTGTGTTCTTTACTTGATAGCTGGGAAGGTGTTGTTATGGCTATTAAAAACTCAATATCTGGTAAGAAGGGAGGCATGTTTAAATTCAATGATGTTGTTGGGATTCTTCTCACTGAGGACATGAGAAGGAAAAACCAAGGTACCTCATCGAGAGACACTTTGGTAATTGACAACAGAGGGAGATCACAATAATCAAGGAAGAATAATCATAGAAGAAGATCAAAGTCCATCAAAAGATCAAAATCTAGAGGTAGAAATATCAGTTGCTGGTATTGTGGTATGGAAGGCCACATGAAGAGAAATTATTGGTCATTAAGAAAGGTTGAAAATCAATCAAAAGAAAATGAGGCAAATGCAACTTATGAAGAAGATTCAGGTGTTCTTGTTTTGTCGATACGAGAAGCTAACACGGATGTTTGGGTGCTTGACTGAGGAGCATCGTTTCATGCTACATCATGCAGGGAGTATTTTAAAAATTATTAAGCATGTAACTTTGGCAAAGTTTACCTCGGTGATGATGTGCCTTGTGACATCATTGGCAAAGGAGACATTTTATTAAAACTAAAAAATAGTAACAACTGGCTACTAAAAGGGATGTTAGACATGTTCCTCAACTTAAAAGAAACTTGATTTCAGCTGGGCAATTGGATGCTCAAGGTTGTAGCATTACATTTGATTCAAGTATGTGGAAGGTAACAAAAGGAGCCTTGGAGATTTAGAGTTGTGTGAGCATTGCATGTATGGAAAACAAAAGAGGACTAGATTCTCTACCAAGGAACATGAGAAGAAGTCACGACTGTTGGAATTAGTGCATTTGAATGTCTTTGGCCCTGCGGAGGTAACATCAATTGGTGGGTCAAATTATTTTGTCACTTTTTTAGATGAGTGCACTAGGAAGGTTTGGGTTTATATGTTGAAAAGGAAGTCTAAAGTCTTTGGTATGTTTAAAAGTTTCAAAGCACTTGTAGAAAACCAAACTAGAAATAAGATTTTAAGTGCTTAAAAACTAACAACGGGGGTGAATATAGTTCAATAGAATTTGATTAGTTTTGTGCAGAGAATGGTACTCAAAGGATTAAAATTGTTCCTTTTACACCACAAGAAAATGGTGTAGCAAAAAGGTTGAACATTCAACCATTTTGGAAAGAGCATGTAGTATGCTCTCGAATGTTGGTTTAGGAAATAATTTTGGGCAGAGGCTATAAATATAGTAGTGTATTTGATTAACCGAGGTCCATCATCTCAATTAGACTTTGAAGTTCTCAAGGAGAAGTGGCTATGAAAGAGGATTTCCTATAATCATCTATGGGTGTTTGGGTGTGAAGCTTTCATTCATATCCCACAAGAAAAAAGAACGAAGCTTGATGTAAAATCAAAAAGGTGTGTCTTCATTAGATATGGAGATGAAAAATATGGTTACAAGCTATGGGATCCCGTCTCCAAATAGGTCACATGAAGCAGAGATGTAATCTTCAATGAAAGAATTACTTGTCTTGCAGAACAGGGGATATCTACCAAGCAGTATGTGCCTTTGGAAGGCATCACAAATGTAAGTGATGTGTTTAAAACCAGCCGCAATAGCATGCCTCTCAAAACCATGAATAATCTCAAAATCTGCCACCTAACATTCATCAGACTCAGCCACAACAAACTCATCAATTTCAGCATACACCAGAAAGTGTGGCGCCTAACACACAAGGTTTGTCATATAATACACCACAAAGTCTAGTGCCAAACACTTTAATTCTACCACCCAATATTCAAAGTTAGCCATTAATACAAAGCCATCTAGATATGCACCTTGATCGCCTTCTATAGCAGCCACAAAATTTATTTGAAAAGCAACCGCCCAATGCATTAACTTTGCTACCTTACCAAGACTCTAAACCTCTGAATCTTCACAATAATGAAGGGCATGAAAATCATGCTCATACTCATAAGCAAGGCACTTCACAGGAATTGATTCCACAACTTAGGAGATCTATTAGGGAGTGCAGGCCTTCATCAAAATATAGTGACTTCATTCAACATTTATTATTTTTTATCAAGCTGAACCTGCTACATTTGAAGAAGCATGTAATGATAAAGATTGCAAATAGTGGATGGAGGCTATGAGAGATGAGGTGGGATCCTTAATGGCCAATCACACATGGGATTTGGTCTCTCTTCCACCTAACAGGAAAGCATTGAAAAATAGATGGGTATATAGGTTGAAGGATGGTGCAGGAGCACCTAGTGGATTTCATGCCTCCATGAGGCCATTATGTCATTTTTGGTTTTAGTTTTTGGTCTTGTTCATGTAATAAGGTTTGTGGGACCATTTTGGACTTGTTCTTGCATAGGTGTAGTCATTTAAGGTCATGTTTAGTCATTTTTGTAAATATCGAAAAAAGTTGCAATTGTTGTCAATGCAACTTTGTATTTTTTATGTAAGTGGAAGTTGAATGGTTGGATTTCAAAAGGTAGTTAATTTTCAGTGGGAAATGGTTAGAAATGTTATAAAATTCCTTTGTATGGTTGACCACAGAGGTGGAGAACATGTAATGAAAATTTTGATGAAGGAATAAACACAATTTTCTGAGTTTTACCACGTTTTTTCTTGTTCTCTTGATTTTGTATGGTCTATATGGAATTTTTGTGACCTAAACATGATCGTATCTTGTAGAGGAATGAATCACCTTTCATTTGCAACTAGTTTGGTAGTTTTTCATTGAGTTTGGAGAAAATTATAGGTGGTTTACTGAAAACTATCCAGAAACCTGGTTAGGGTTTCTAGCGGACTTCAAAATGTAATTTCTCACCATTCCCACGGTGAAAAAATATGAAATCTTTTGAGATGGAGTATTTTTGTGTTTATTTACTTATTTCAAGATTGCATGTTCCAGGGTTTTGGTTTTCATGTGTTTTGGTGATGCCCTAGGTCGGATTTCCTCATGTTTTTGGTCTAATTGGCAGAAGAAAAGTCATTTTTGAAAGGTTCTGTACAAAGTAACCTACCTTGATTCTGAATTATGTTGTATAAAGCCCAAATGTGTATCTAAATATTCCTTTGCAATCTGGAGATCATGCCTACACTGAAATTTATGGCCAAAAAAGTCAATTTGCTGCCCCCATGTGTCTAGGCTTCAAAGAAGGACAATCTAAGTTTGAGTCCTGTGTTACAAAACAACTATATCTACAAATTTGGTATGTTGAAAAGAGGCATAAAGGGTATCCTAAATGATATTTAAAATTTGGGTTTGAAATCTGAGTGGAAAGTTATGGTGAAAAAACCTCATTTGTTGTACTACTAGGGAAGTTGAAGAGTTGGTGAGAAAATAACCAAATTAGGGTTTCAAAGTTGCAAAGTTTGTTAAGTTGTGATTGTTTAGACACCTACCCCTACTCTGCATCAAATTGGTATTAGAGCCTGAAGATCTGGGCAATGAAGTTTTTGGAGTTTGTGTGTTATCTTTTTACAGGTTGAAGCAAGAACCTGGATGCCAAAAGACTAGGTAGTGAAGAAAGGAGGAAACCTAGGTGAGGTATCACAAAGACAAGAAGAAGCAAGGTGAAAGAGACTTGCTTGAGAAAGAAGAATGGAAGTGTTGAGAAGATTAGTCTGTGGGGACTTGCAGAGTAAGGAGGTACCAAGCAAGAAACAAGGGATGAGAAAAAAGAAAAATGAGACAAAGCAGAAGGATGAGAAGGTGAACCAAGTTGATATTGAGCAAGAGATAGCAAATTTGAGGCAATCCTTGGAGCAAATGAAAGAAATTCAAGAAGAAATGAAAAAAAATGGAACTTGAAATGCATCAGCTTCTTGAGAGAGCAAAACAAGAAAATAGTTGGCATTTTCTAATAAGAAAGAGGCTCAAATGGCCTATCAAGAAGAGTATTTAGATGAGAAGAAGGCAAGAGAGATCACCAGAAGAGAAGAAAGACATTTGGGAGTCTTTGTTGATGGTGGAAGAGGAAAAACCATCTGAGGAAGAGGAACAATGTGAAGACAATGGGTCCCTTGAGACTCAAAATGTTATTTCTAACAATATTTGTGAGTGTGTGTTTACAGGTGCAGCAGATGAAAATGAAGATGGAAAAGGGTATGAAGAAAAAGAAGTGAATGAAGTGTATGCAGATTGTTACGCACCATTTGGTGAAGAAGATGTTACAAAAACAATGGAGGTAATGGTTGCATTTTCTGATTTTATGGATGATGAATATACTGACATATTGTGTTCGAATGATGAAGATGAAGACATAGACAGTGGTACTGAGGCATATGAATGAGAACTCAAATTTTGGTACCTTGAAGTTGAGAAGATGCTAAGCAAGAGATGGTGCAAGAGTAAGAAAAAAGATCCAAGGAAAGTTGTAGAGATGAAGGACAAGTTGCTAAAGAATTGGAAGACCAGGAAGAGAGAGAAAACCTGCACTCAAGTGGACTTGGGTTTTTTTCTTCCCCTTGGGAGTATGGTGCTGGAGCACCCAATGGATTTCATGCCTCCATGAGGCCATTATGTCATTTTTGGTTTTATTTTTTGGTCTTGTTCATATAATAAGGTCTATGGGACCATTTTGGATTTGTTCTTGCATAGGTGTAGTAATTTAAGGTCATGTTTAGTCATTTTTGTAAATATTGAAAAAAAGTTGCAATTGTTGTCAATGCGACTTTGTATTTTTGATGTAAGTGGAAGTTGAACAGTTTTCAAAAGGTAGTTAGTTTTTGGTGGGAAATGGTTAGAAATGTTATAAAATGCTTTTGTATGGTCGACCACAGAGGTGGAGAACATGTAATCAAAATTTTGATGAAGGAATAAACATAATTTTCTGAGTTTTACCACATTTTTGCTTGTTCTATTGATTTTGTACAGCCTATATGGAATTTTTGTGACCTGCACATGATTGTATCTTGTAGAGGAATGAATCACCTTTCGTTTGCAACTAGTTTAGTGGTTTTTCATTGAGTTTGGAGAAAGTTATAGGCAATTTACTAAAAACTATCCAGAACCCTGGTTAGGGTTTCTAATCAACTTCAAAATGTAATTTCTCACCATTCCCACAGTGGAAAAATCTAAAATCTTGTGAGATGGAGTATTTTTGTGTCTATTTATTTATTCCAAGATTACAGGTTCTAGGGTTTTGGTTTTCATGTGTTTTGGTGATGCCCTAGGTTGGATTTCCTTATGTTTTTGGTCTAATTGCCAAAAGAAAAGTTATTTTTTAAAAGGTTCCGTACAAAGTAACCTACCTTGATTCTAAAGTATGTTGTATAAAGCTGAAATAGGTATCTAAATCTGCCTTTACAATCTAGAGATCATGCCTGCACTAAAAGTTATGGCCAAAAAGGTCAATTTGCTGCCCCCATATTTCTAGGCTTCAAGGAAGGATAGTCTATGTTTGAGCCCTGTGTTACAAAATAACTATATCTACAAATTTGGTATGTTAAAAAGACACATAAAGGGTATCCTAAATGATATTTAAAATTTGGGTTTGAAATCTGAGTGGAAAGTTATGGTGAAAAAACCTTGTTTGTTGTACTACTAGGGAAGCTAAAGAGTTGGTGAGAAAATAACCAAATTAGGGTTTCAAAGTTGCAAAGTTTGTTAAGTTGTGATTGTTTAGACACCCCTTTCTCTACATCAAAGGAAGAAGAAGGTGGGAAGAAGTGATACAGGGCCAAATTAGTGGTTAACGGTTATGATCAACAAAAGGGCGTTGATTTCACCAAAAATATTTCACCAGTTGTGAAAATGACTTATATCAAAGCAATGCTGGGATTAGAAGCTGTTTATGATCTTGAATTGGAGTAGCTTGATGTCAAGACAACCTTCATACATGGTGATTTAGACTTGAAGAGTTGTACATGAAGCAACCTAAAGGTTTTGAGAAAGAAGGTAAAGAGGATTTGGTTTGCAGATTGAATCGAAGTTTGTATGGGTTGAAACAAGCTCCATGACAATGGTATTTAAAATTTGATTCTTTTATGGATGAGCAAAATTTTGCTAGATGTGAATCTGATCCTTGTGTGTATTATAAGATTTTGGAGAATGGTGAATTTGTGTTGTTGTTAGTATATGTTGACGATATGCTAGTGGCATGAACTAGCATGGCAGTTGTTAGCAAGTTGAAACAACAATTGGCTAACAAATTTTCAATAAAGGATTTGGGGCTTCCAAGAAAATCCTTGGAATGATAAGATCATCAGAGATAGGTAGAAAAGAGAATTGAAATTGTTACAAGAAAAGTATATTGAGAAGGTTTTGGATAGGTTTAGCATGAAGGGTGCTAAGGTAGTAAGCACACCTCTAGAAGATCATTCCAAATTATCTTTTGAGATGTGTCTTAAGACACAGGAAGAAAAAAAATACATGGAAAGAGTGCATTACTCCTTTGTTGTTGGAAGCCTTATGTACACGATGTGTTACATCCCCAACTTATTATTTATCTTAATCTTACTTTTGCATGGTAATCAGGATGATTAGCTAGAGTTGAATGATTAGATGTTTGTGGAAAATATTAGATTAATCATTATTTATGAGGAAACTAACTAATGATAGTTAGATGTGAATTTGAAGTTGAAAATAATTATTTAATTATTATGATTTACAAATCATATGATGATACACTAATCATGATTTTATGATGGTGAGTTTTATCAAGAAAGTAGTCATCCTTCAAAGATGGAAGGAGGGTATCATCCGAGAGGAAGAGATAGATGTCAGGAAAAGGGGTTAAATTGCCATCTGAGTATCAAACTTGGTCCTTTGAATCCTTACTATTAGGGTGAGTTACGTCTCCCTTGTTAGTCTTTTATTTTCTCTTATCGATTTGTCAACTAGACTCTTCTCGCGTCTTCAATGTTGATTTGTCGAAATGACGATGTTCGCAAGAACTTCTTTATGAGTCATTTGCCAATTTTGGAAAAGTTGTCGAGGACCTCTTTGGTTCCATGTTTATTTTCCACATTATGTATTGCAACTATTTTATCTAGATATTTATGTCTTTTGGTGAAAGATGCTTTTAGGGGGAGCAGTGCTCGACCCCGTAGTCGCATTGTAAGAATGTGTCCTTATCTAATGGTGTTGTTATTATTAACACCTTAGATATTTGATAACCCTTAAACCTTATATAAGGGAGTATATATGTATATTTATATAAGTTATATTTGTCTAAACTCTTCAAGAGGCCGAACATGTTTAATAACTACATTATATTTTCATTTAAACATTGTTCATGCTTTGGTGGGGCACTCGGCCAGTCACCACCCGCAAGGAGTGGGAAGAAGAGTGGTGGCTGAGTGTACCCTATTCTCAAGCCTTTACCATAGCCAACCTATCGATGATAGATAAGTAGCGAGCTTTAAGCTCTGCTTTGAACAGTTCTTGTTTTGCATGCATGCAAGAATCGGTTGATACTGATTTTGGGATAGAGAGTCTTGGCTTTTGTCATTCGCATGTGTTGTGTTATGTTATGTTATGTTATGTTATGTTTTTGGGTGACTCTCGGCTCAGAGAGAGAGTATTTGATATAGGGATATCGCTGCTACAATGAAAGCTTTGAAGAGTCGAGCTTGAAACTTGTGTATGCTTAGTGCCTAGCTACAATAGCTACCTTCGAATAAAAACTATCTACAAGTATGAGCTGTAGCTCATCGATTTAAACTTGATAATGAAATTTTGATATAAGTCTTCGATTGTTTATATAAATGGGTGTCACCGGTGTCGACACGTGTTTATTATGCACTATTATCCAATGGCTTATGAAGTTGTTTTAACCACAAGGTTAAATACTGTGTTTCATCATTGTGTTAATTGTTATTATGTATTGCTAAGGCCACATATATCATACTTTGTATTTAGTAAACCCTCAACCAACTTGGAGTTCAAAACATGTGTGTTATGCATGTATGAATCCTTATGTGTGCTGTATGGCAAAGATTCAAACCCTATTAAACTTTTATATTTTCATGTCATCATTATGATGACTATGTTAAATAAGTAGGTATTATCATTTCATACCTGTGTTTAACCTATAAGGGTTATCAACTTATGTTAAGCGGCTTTTGAGCCTTGAAACCCTGTTATGATGTTTCTTAATGATTGAATGACAACTGCGAATGCTTGAAGTATGTTTTATTTGAAAAGCCTGATAGGGCGACTATGTTTTTAATAAATGTGATAGCTGAGAGTATTGGCTCATGCTCTCGATAACCAAAGCCTTGCATATGATAGAAAGTAAGACCAAATCATATTATGTTATAGACTTATGATAATAAAGTAAGGCCGAACCATATTATGATGAAGACTGCTCTAGTCTTGGTGGAAAACTCTTTATTGATTCGTTGCTCTTAGCATTAAAACTTATCACCTCGAAGTGAAAGATGTAAACCTTTGACTGCATGTAATGATATCATTTGTGCATGTAATGGATATTGATACTATAAGGATTTCTCATGGAAATGAGAAGGTTCTTGTAGACATGTTGTTGTCCTATGACACCTATGAGTGTGAGCATTATCTCCTTAAGGGAAATTTGACCTTTGAAATGTTCTTTTACAAGAATAAAACCTTTGTCACTATAATTCTTATTGTGCAAAAGTAAATGAATGCCTTCTTTTCGAATGGCTATTCTTCTTCTTTAAGAATATGGAATCAAGAGGGTCTCTTGAGATGGAATCTTTGTTAAAGGGAAACAACTCTAAGAGTCACTACAAGTACTTCCATTGGCATTATGATCTGAATGTAAACATTAATATGAGGTAAACAAAGTAAACACCAACCTGGTATGGTTAAGTGTTGGGAACATGATTGAACCTTGTTCTACATACAAGTGTGGGACAAAGTGATGTGGAGTCACTAGTTCCCCATTGCTTAAGCAATGAGAACCTTAGGAATGGGTTTTCAAGACAGGAGTCGAATGTCCAAGGTGTTAGGAATTGCATGTAGATGATATCAATTAAATGCAAATAAAGATTAAACAGAGGTATGAGAAATACACAAAAATAATAACAGTGAGAGACAATTTTTTATGTGGTTCACCCAAACTCAGGCTACATCCACCAACAGAGAGTCCAATATTATTATCTAGCAAATCAAACCGATTACAACTAGCAATCCTTGCAACTCAATACCGCTGCAAAATGCTACAATACAATATCAACGGAAACCCTAACCCTTAGCCATTTTTATCAAGACTTATGTCAATTACAAAATAAGGCTTTTTATGTCAGCCAATAGAAAAATAACTCCCGACACCTTTATAAAATAATAAAAGTCATTTGAGGTTTCGGGGGTGCTACCCTCGAGTCCCCGCCCTATATCACGATAGGGAGCGCACCAAGAGCATTTCCCCTTAACCCCATCTTGGGGGCACTGCCCCCAAACCCCCATTAAATAATTTGGGGGGAAACTGCGCTAGTAAAACTAGGGAAAATTTAACCTCTAAGTCTAATTAGGCTCCATATAACAACAATCTCCTACTTGGGGACTGATCAGACCACAACATATCAACTCCCACTTGGAGACTGATCATAACACCACTGACCCTATAGGTCCCACTGGAAATAAACACCCTGGACCCTGTTGTTCTAATTTTATTATTTTTAGTCTTGAAGACCAACTGAAGTTGAAGAGGAGCTCAGCTTCTCCCTTGTCACTGCCTTCATAAACATATCCATTAGATTTTCATCTATATGTATCTTTTCCAGCCGTAACTGTCCATCATCCAACATTGACCAGATGAAGTGATACCTTAGCTATATGTGTTTGGTTTTTGAATGCAAGCCATAATTCTTTGCAAGATGTATGGCACTCTGACTGTCTGTAAACAAATAAATGTTAGCCTATTGTTTGCCTAATTTTTCCATGAAAGATTGAAGCCATATCATCTCCTTGCTTGCCTCTATTGTAGCTACATACTCTACCTCAATGGTGGATAAAGTAACCACCTTTTGCAACCTAGAGATCCAACTCACCATTGTCCCACCTACAGTAAAGACATAACCTGTAATACTCCGCTTGGTATCAATATCCCCTGTCAAATCTGAGTCCACATAGCCTACTAAATCAGTATTAGAGCCCCCAAAACATAAGTGTTTAGTGGATGTACCTCTCAAATATATGAGAATCTATTTTACCGCGTTCCAATTCTCCAATCTGGGATTACTCATATACCTGCTTACGACTCCCACAACATGTGCAATATCCGGTCTTGTGCATACCATGGTGTATATTAAACTTCCTATAGTTGAAGCATATGGTACCTTGGACATTTTTTCTTCCTCCTCTTGTGTCTTAGGATGCATCTCCTTAGTCAATTTGAAATGACTGGGCAAAGGTATGCTGACAGCTTTTGGATTCTGCATATGGAATCTCTGCAACACCTTTTCAACATAATCAGCATAAGATAGAGTCAATTTTCTATTCTTCCTATCTTTGCAAATTTTCATACCAAGAATTTGTTTCGCTACCTCCAAATCCTTCATAGAAAATGATTGTGCTAACTGTTGTTTTAACTCTCTTATGTGATCTATGTTAGACCCTGCTACAAGCATGTCATCAACATATAAACATAAAATAATGTAGCTATCATTATCCAACCTCTTAAAATAAATACAATGGTCTAAATTACACCAGTTGTAGCCTTGCTCAGCCATAAAACTATCAAATTTTAAATACCATTGCCAATGTGCTTGTTTCAAGCCATATAAACTCTTCTTCAATCTACACACCAATTTCTCTTTACCTTTGACCTCAAATCCCTGTGGTTGTTCCATATATATCTCCTCCTCCAAATCACTATGGAGAAAGGTAGTTTTCACATCTAGCTATTCTAAATGCAATCTTCAGTAGCCACAATACTTAAAATAATATGAATAGAAGTCATCATAACAACTGGAGAAAAAATCTCATCAAAGTCAATACCTTTTTTCTGTCTAAATCCTTTTACAACTAACTTGGCTTTAAATATTTTCTTACCTCCATATTCCTCTTTCAGCCTATAAACTCATTTGTTTGGCAAAACCTTTTTACCTATAGGCAACTTACATAATTTCCAAGTCTGATTTCTCAGCAATGAGTCCATTTCTTCTTTCATTGCAATCTCCCACTAAACCTTTGTATCCAGCTACATAGCTTCATCATACCCTTCCGGTTCACCAGCATCTTTTAACAAAATAGAATACAAAGAGGGAGAAAACCTTTCAGGAGGTCTACTTATCCTTGTTGACCATCTAATATTCACTGAAGTTTGTGGTATTTCTTGTTGCTGTTGCGGAGCATGAGGAACCACTGGAACATCACTATTTGGAGTATCATCCAGCACCACATAATCCTTTTCTTTCTTCTCATGCTGCTACAACTGATCTTTGTACAACACCTTCTCATTGAATACAACATCCTTGCTTCTCACAATTTTTAGATTTTCAACATCCCAAAGTCTACAACCAAATTTATCAATGCCATATCCAACGAAGATACACTTTTTTGATTTTACATCTAGCTTGGTTATATTTTCAGAATCTACATGTGCAAATGCTTCACATCTAAAGGTTTTGAGAAAAGAATAACTCACCTTCTAACCTATCCATGCTTCCTCTGGAATACCACAGCGCAAAGGAACTGAAGGACCTCTATTAATTAAATATACAAGAGTATTGACAGCCTCTGCCCACATGTTTAAAGGTAGACCAACATGCAATCTCATGCTCCTTGCACGCTCCATTATTGTTCTATTCATGCACTCAGCCACTCCATTTTCTTGTGGAGTCCCTGGAACCATTTTCTACCTACGAATTTCATTAAAGGAACAATAATCCTCAAATTCTTTGCTACAATACTCACCACCATTATCAGATCTAAGACATTTTAATCTTTTACCCATCTCATTCTCAACCAGGCTTCTCCATTTCTTAAATGTTTTAAATACATCAAATTTCTGCCTAAGGAAATAAATCCAAATCTTCCTAGTTACATCATCTATGAATGTAACATAATACCAAGAGCCACCAAGATAAGATACCTGAGTTGATCCCCATACATCTGTATGCACAAGCTCTAACTTTTCATCTTTCTTTAACTTCCCATCCTTGAGAAAACTAACTCTCTGGGTGGGGGCAAAAAGTTGGGGGACCAAAAAATGGTCAACTTAAAAAAAAAATAGAAATAACGCGAGTGCATTATAACGTGCTAGCGTTATGGCTTAGTGTTTCCGAGCCTACACCAAGCCATAAAACACTTGCATTATAACGCGAGCACATTATGTGCTGTTATATATATAAAAAATTAGTGTTCTATTTCATTATTTCACAGCAAATTGTAAGATACTCAAGGCTTGAAGGAAGAAAGGAGCACGCTAGCGTTATCTAAGGTCCAATCATCAGCTATTTCTCACTGATTCATAATCAAAATACTGCCACGACGTTGGGGAAATCGAAGAAGTAAGTTTTATTTGCTTTCTTGTGTGAATTTGTTGCTAAATAGGTAGGTTAAAATAGTTTTTAATGTAAATTTCTTAAATTTACAAGAGTTGATAACAGACCTCCTCCTCCTCCTAAAAATCTACAAAATCCTCCATCAACTAAACAACAAATACCTGCTGAAGAAGAACCCCAACCACAAACACCTCCATTTATTCCTGAATATGCCCCTAGAACACAAGAAAATATACTGGGGCAAATTGAAAATAATAAGAAACAAATTGAGGACATAATTGCAAGGTTGAAAGAACCTGCAACTTCAACCTTGCATAGATCCACGCTTGCTCAATCCCTTGAATCTATGTTATCAAATGTAGATTCAATAAGCAAGCAAATCACTAGTTGGATAGAAAAGAGGAGAGAATTTAGAGAGTATTATGTTGACAAGTTGTCATATGAACAAGTTAAAAAGGAACAAATTACAAAAATTGACTTGTGTTTTATTTTCATAGACCCACAAACAAATGAATCTCTACCCCTTACATGCAAGAGGTTCCCTATCCATTGGTGTAACAACCAAGCGATAAAGGACAATTTTGTGCAGAGGTGGTGGATGGTTTTTGACCATCCTCCTGCAACAATAATGAGGTCCTGCAATATTTTTTGAGGAAACTCTACTGCGAGTTTGTCAAAAATAAAGTGCCAAATTATTTTGATTACAAGAGTTCCGGGGTAGAGGTATGGGGTCAGTACAAGATAGACTAGGGGCACGTGTTAACCCACAATGGCGAGTGAGACGACACTCGCCAGACCGGCCCATGAGAATGTTTCTATCCCTTCCATTGTGAAGGAGAGTGTTGAGGTCGAGACACTTCAATCCATTAGTGCCTTGACCCAGAGCATCTTATAGCATGCTAGTCCTGCAGTACAACATGGGTCAGGGGAGAGTTTGAGTACGGTTCCACCCTGTACTTGTCAGACTTGCGGGTTAGCATGTGGTTATGACCCCATGGATAGTCATGACACAGGTGCGCAAGCTACATCTACAGCTGAGCAGATGGTGATGACAGATGCCCTCCTGAGTGAGACTTTCAGGCTTTATACTCAGGTAAATCTTAGTAAAATTCATTGAATTTAATTTATTAAATTTTATTTTTGAAATGCAAGATTAACTAATTTTGTTTGATGATTTTAATAAAATTTCAGGGTCATAGCATTGATGCAGTTTTCAGTGGTTCTCCACCTGCATATTACACTACATCATCTACTATCGGGGTATGTAACTTGTAAACAATTATAAATATTACATGTGAATAGCATCGTTATATGAATGGTATTCTAATATCTGATTTTAGATGTTGAATAGGTTAATATTAGAGATTTCACGGCAACACCTACTAGCGGTGGTGGACTTCAAAGCTTCACGGATGTAATAAAATAAATAGTTTAATGAATGAATTGTACTTACTAGATTTTTGTATGTGACTTGTGTGCTTTATTATGTGTACTTCCATGTTTAGGTGAATATGTGTGTATGTTAGGAGCCATGATTTGCATCACTATTATAGTTTTCGTAATTGAATAATATTGTTTTATTTCCAGATGATGTAGGCTATGGAGACACCTCCTGATGTTCATAGGGCAATGGAGCATGGTGTATCCTTTGCGATTCATATCTCCATGCCATTGACGGGGGTATGAGGCAGATTAGTAAATTTCAATTTACATTCATTGCTATAGTTGTTTATTTTTTAAAAATTAAAAGATTATTGATTTGAAGTTTAATTTCTATCTGGATGGTTTCTATAGGACATGACATCACCACAGCCTAATCCTGCTACTAAGGAAAATGAGGAGACATATTATATGGTAGTAGTAAGTGATTATTTTGTTAAATGTTTCATTTTTTATAACATGTACTTTCTATATATATTAATGTCTATACTTTTTATTGTAACAACTACAGATGCACAAACAACTAAATAGGAGGAGAAGCCATCGGGTTCGTAGTAGACCACCCACATACTCATCTCCATCCCCTAGAAGATCAAAGGCTACCCGTGATCTATTCTCTTCACCAGCTAGAGGGGAATGACTTTTTATTGTGCTCCTTTGTTGTATGCCTATATGGCATTTGTGGACATATATTTTATATTGCATATAGTTAACATTGTATAACTATATGGCATTCTTGTAATCCTATATGGCTATTTTGTATATATGTTATACTTATATCGACAGATTTTGATGTATGCCTATATGGATATTTGGTTAATACAAATCTTTTTTATTGATGGCATCCATACTTGCATTATAAATCCACGTTTGAATAGATATTTGTAGATGGTTACTTCAAATATTTAAAGTCTAATTATATTACATAGGATGTTTGTTGATCCAATAAGCCAACTATTGTTATTCAAGTATCACCTAAACCTCATTCTAGAACTAAAAGATAAAAGTTGTATTTAAAATAAAAATGAATCATCATGTTGAACAGAAAATATTCATATTCTTTATGAATTTCTCAATTGAAAATATTCAAATGAGTATGCTGATCCATATTCTTTATGAGTTGGTCAATTGAAAATATTTCTTAATTTCTTGTTATTATACCATATTGGAATGCAAAAAGTATGTTTGTTGTTTTGAATAAGATAGTCAAAATCATATGCTTATGAGCACCTGATGACCATTGTGGTTATTAAATGTAATTCCTCTTGCATATAAGGCAAGGTTATGAGAGTACATTGAGTCTTACCTAATTTTAGTATGCAACATAACATTGGGGCTATAGGCTTCCATAAGTCATCAACAATCAAGGTTCAAGGTTGTCATTGAAGTCAAAGGGTCAAGGTTGTTTGTCATTGATGTCAAGGTTGATGCCATGATGTTGATAAGGTGATACAGTGATTCAAGGTAGGTGATGGTCATGAGGTGCATGATGTTTTGAATATGGTTTTCATGATAAGGTCTCTTAATTCATGTTGATGTTGCACAAGACAAACATGGTTCATATGATGCAAGGTTCATGTTCATGGTGGATGTGGTTTTGTTCATGCAAGGTTTTGTTGTGAATATGATTTTCATGATAAGGTCTATCTTGGAAGGTTGATATGATGCAAGGTTCATATTCATGGTTGATGTGGTTTTGTTCATGCAATAAGAAGTTAGAGAAGACACAAGCTTTCATAATCATAATTCAATGTCATCATCAAGGAGAGTTATATTTATCAAGGGGAGTCATGAGTTTGATTCAAATGTCAAGTTGTTCATGTCTTAGAACCCTAAGCCTATGATAAGTGTCATACTCTAATATATTTCTTCTGATGTCCCTGAGGTCTTTGAAATGTCCAAGATATCTTTTGATGAAAGTTAGAATGTTTAAATCTCTCTTATTGATAGTTAGGGTTTGAATATTGGGCATTAAACCCTAAAAAGAATCTACTTTTCTTAAGACTTTAAAACCTTTAATTGCCTGTCGTGTGTAAAGTGCACTTTTGTTTTAATTTAATATTGACTTATAATCACAAGTTACTATCACTTAAATCAACCCACTAAAGGGTCTTTAAGTCATTAGTTCACCAGTCCTTCAACCTAACTCAACCAGCATCTCTAGTAAACTCTCATAAGCTCAAGCACCATATCATAATCGAAGGTCATATTTAATTGATATGAGGGTGGGAAAAAGGATTGGAAGGTCAGTATTTAAAAGGAATTTGGAATACAAAAAATCATCTCTATGTGGTTGAATTTGATGAGCATGCCTTTATAAAAGGCTAAAAGATAGCTTTATGCAGGATATCATGGTATTTGTAGTGTTTGAAGATTGAAGACTAGTTAGTGTTTGTAGCTCGAACTGTTTCGGCATGTTTGGGTGCAAAACAGGACCATGCCTAGCTTAAACATACCCATCCAGATGTGTTGGAACTGTCAGTTTGGCCACCGAGGATAAGAATAAAAGTTACACCCCTTTGCAACTTTACACTGCCTCCTTCTAACAATTTTTAGGGCAACAGAAAACCTTTCACCACGAGCAAACACCTTAGAGATATAAAAAACTGAGAGAGGTTTTTGTAGAGGGACCCTACATGATCAGGTTGCCTTAGATGAAATGTATCTAAGTGACACGGTTTCTGAGTAATAGCTTGTCAAAGATTGTTGCCTTTTGGCACTTTGGACTCTTCATGGGTATCGCCGGTACAATATAGCTCAGACTTTTTCAGCATGTTTGGGTATAAAATAGGACCATGCCTAACCTAAACGCTAGATGCATTAGAACTGTCAGTTTGGCCACATGAGGAGAAGAACAAAAGTTACACCCCTTTGCAACTTTACACTGCCTCCTTCTGATGATTTTTAGGGTAGCAAAAAATCTTTCACCACAGGTAAACACCTTAGAGATATAAAAAACTGAGAGAGGTTATTGTAGAGGGACCCTACATGATTGTGTTTCCTTAGACGAAATGTATCTAAGTGACACAGTTTCTGAGTAACAGCTCGTCTAATATTGTTGGCTTTTTGCACTTTGGACTCTTCAGGGATATCATCGGTACAATGTAGCTCAGACTGTTTCGGCATGTTTGGGTGCAAAACGGGACCATGCCTAGCCTAAATGTACCCATCCAGACGTGTTGGAACTGTCAATTTGGCCACACGAGGAGAAGAACAAAAGTTACACCCCTTTGCAACTTTACACTGCCTCCTTCTAACGATTTTTAGGGCAGTAGAAAACCTTTCACCACAGGAAAACGCCTCAGAGATATAAAAAAATGAGAGAGGTTATTGTAGAGGGACCCTACGTGACTATGTGGCCTTAGATAGAATGTATCTAAGTGACATGGTTTCCAAGTAACAGATTGTCAAAGATTGCTACCTTTTTGCACTTTGGACTCTTTAGGGATATCACAGGTACAATGTAGCTCAGACTGTTTCGGCATGTTTGGGTACAAAAAAGGACCATACCTAGCCTAAACATACCCATCCAAATGTGTTGGAACTATCATTTTGGCCACATGAGGAGAAGAAAAAAAGTTACACCCTTTTGCAACTTTACACTGCCTCCTTCTGATGATTTTTGGGGTAGCAGAAAACTTTTCACCACGGCCAAATGCCTCAGAGATATAAAAAATTGAGAGAGGTTATTGTAGAGGGACCCTACATGATCATGTTACCTCAGATGGAATGTACCTAAGTGACATAGTTTCTGAGTAATAGCTCATCAAAGATTGCAACCTTTTTGCACTTTGGACTCTTCAGTGATATCGCCAGTACAATGTAGCTCGAACTGTTTCGATATGTTTGGGTGCAAAACAAGACCATGCCTAGCCTAAATGTACCCATCCAGATGCATTGGAACTGTCAGTTTGGCCACACAAGGAGAAGAATAAAAGTTACACCCATTTGCAACTTTACACTACCTCCTTCTGATGATTTTTGGGGCAGCAAAAAACCTTTCACCATAGGCAAATGCCTTAGAGATATAAAGAACTAAGAGAGGTTATTGTAGAGAGACCCTACGTGATCATATTACCTCAGACGGAATGTATCTAAGTGACATGGTTTCTGAGTAATAGCTCATCAAAGATTGCTACCTTTTTGCACTTTGGACTCTTCAGGGATATCACCAGTACAATGTAGCCCGGACTATTTCGGCATGTTTGGGTTCAAAATAGGACCATGTCTAGCCTAAACTTACCCATCTTGATGTGTTGGAATTGTCAGTTTGGTCACATCAGGAGTAGGATAAAAGTTACACCCCTTTGCAAATATACCTAGATTTTATACATTATTCTTAGGATCAACTTCATCCATCACTTAGGTCTAACCCCATGAAGCATAACATGATGTAAAAATGTGTATATATATAAAAATGTAGCAGTAAATAAAAAAAGACAAACCTTACAAATTAATGTGCATACTTACAACTCAATGTAACATGACTTTACAAAATCAATGTGAATACTTACAAATTAATCCAATGAACCATCTGGGTCTGCTCTACTCTTTATTGTGTCAAGTATTGCTTCATGGTCAGACTCACGCACCTTCCACAAGGTCTTGTTGAAAGGTCTACCCTGATATTGTATCAAATAAACATTGGATGCCATGCCAAGGTTCAAGTAATGAAGAATCTTCTGATGCGTGTCAAAGTCCTGAAATAGCCAAACATTAACACTCTTATGTGGGTACCTTCTAATCCATGTTCCAGTAATAACCATTGAGCCTATAGGGTATTCGATATTTTCTCCATCTGTAACTGGGGCCTCTAATTTCTTTTTGGCCTCAACACAACGATACAAGTAATAATATGTTCCCTCTTCATTATCTTCATCTGCAATAACTGCATATACATGCCCTACATTGATATGTGTAGCAAATAAGATAAAATTAGTCAATATTACAAAAACACTACAAAGGAAGATGACATTAGGAATTTCAAAAACTATGCAAATAGATATATTACCTAGTTGAACTAGATCTAATATGTGGTCAAAGTCAACTGATGATTCCATCTGTGTTAGTTCCAGTGCCGTCGAGGGTTGATATGTGTCAAGTGGGCTAAGATAACTTCACTACCATTCATCAACCCACTCCTTTGACTAGCACTCATCCCAGGCTTGAATTGTATAGGAAGAACAAAAGCATGACATCTTTCATGTATGGATACTCCATGAACCTGCAATTGAGCCTCTAAAAGAGTGCATCTCACTTGATCCTGTCAGTGTAGAACATGTTGCAAGTATGGGCCTAACCGATGTTGTCATTGATGTCAACATACTCCTGTTGCATTGATGATAAGGATTGGATGAACTATTTGCTAAGGATATTGAGAAAATTAGTCATATCAGGAACAGAGAAGAACAATGAAGTCAGTGAGCTAAAGATCCTAGCTAAGATGAAGATCAGAGGATGCGATTCAAAGGGTTTGTAGATATGTGTCTTAAGATGATCCAGTAAAGATTTCAGAGGTCCACATGAAGATTTGAAGAAGTTGTGGCCGCTCAATTAAAACTAGTTCTGGCAGATGTTCAGAGGTGACAGAGTGACACAGATAGGTCCGGTGAGATCTGGAAATGAAATATCCTATTCGAAAGATTTGGTGGAGTGTTTAGGAAGTCCATGTGAAGTGACAACTCAATTGGTTCGTGGTCTGGAGGTCCGCAAGCATCTATTCCATTATGACAATGATGACAGACTGTGATCTTGGGGTTCCAGATGAAGGAGATAAGGATTTCAGTAAGCAGATGTAGTGTGGATGTTCTTGGTGATTTAGGAAAGCTTGTGGTGGTCTTTGGATCATGTCCAGTTTGTGTTATTGTTTCGCATTGGAGTTTGAGCTCACAATTGAAGAATTACTTTCGGATGATGGTGTTCTTCCTAAGTCAGGCTAACCAGATGAGTTATACATCCTGCGGATGATCTTGAAGATGTTGTGTGAAGATTGGAGTGTTCCCAAATGAAGATTGAAGTCTCAGATCTGTGTGGCCGACAGTGTGCTGATCCGTGTGAAGTCTTTTTGTAATTAGTCATGTTGTATTTATGTATTTGCTCTGTAATGTATGCCGACTTGGATGATTATCCCTAAGTTGATGTCTTGTATAAATAGGGAGTTGTGAAGTCATTTGAAATGTATCTTGTGAAGATGAGAGTGTGGTAGCGAGGAGAGTGAAAAGTAGAGCAGAAGTATTGGGCTTAAATGGAACTGACTCAAGCATGGTGAAGATGCTATTCTTCAATTCAAGTATGTGATACTTATTATTCTGTAGACAGTGTGTCTCTTGTAGGCAATGAGCCTCTTATGAGCAGTGTGCTTGGGTAGTGAGCCCTAATTGGCATGTGCCATTTTGTTCTTCATATTCTTCTATTAGAGAATACAATCTTGGGTTAGTCACCCCGTGGTTTTTCCCTTAACCAGGTTTTCCATGTCAAAATCTTGGTGTCTCTTGTGTTAATGTGTTTCTGCTCTTGATTTAATGCATTGTATTTCCATGATTGATTTATTATTATGCTGCTGAATTACAAAGTGGATTTAAGTGTTTAATTGGAAGAAAGTTTTGGACAACTGATTCACCCCCCCTCTCAGTTGTCTGTCCTGAATCTAACAGAACAGTCCTCATATGGTGCAATGTTAGTATCATCTATCAACCAAAAAATCTGACTGAAGACTTACCTTCATTACTTGGACCCATGGAAGCATTACACCACTCGACAATTGATTTTGCGTCTGTCAACTTTGCATTGTCTTTATACTTTAACTCTTCTCATGCTATGGCTCTTTTGATACATGCTCCTACACCATCATGCTCCCCCTTTCCATGCTCGGCCTCACAAAAGTTCCACATATGCTGAATACTTGTAAAATTATGCCTCCTACTCAACTAATAGAAATTCCATGAGTTCTTGAATTGTGATGTACAGTTATCTGACCATATGATATGCTGACTGAATGATATGCCCCTTGGGTAAGTGCAAAAAGTTGGGGGGCCAAAAAGTGGCCAAATTTTTTTCAAAAAATTTAATACATAATGCGAGCGCGTTATAACGCACTCACATTATAGTTTGTAATGATGAGCCTAAGGATCGTCAAAACCAAACCATAACACAAGCACGTTATGACTGATTATAAAAAAAGAGCATTTGTGCTCATTTCATTTCTTCATTTTCCTCTACACCCGCGGCCTGCAAACCCTAAGAAGCACGCTTGCATTTTTGAAAACTTGATTCAACACCAAAATCTTACCAATTCATCGCCAAAATGTCGCCATGACGTCGAGCAGGCCAAAGGAGTGAGTTTTATTTATTTTTTTGTTTGAATTTGTTTCTAAATAGGTAGGTTTGAGTTGATTTTTGATGTAAATTTTGTTAATTGTTAGGAAATGTTAATGCACCTCCTCCTCCTCAAAATCCACAAAATCTTGAAGAGGAAATACCTACCGAAGAACAAGTTCTTGAACAACAAACTCCTCCATCCATTCCTCGACATGCCCCTGGAACACAAGAAAATCTAATGGGGCAAATTGAAAACAATAAAAAAGAAATTGAAGACATAATTGCAAGGTTGAAAGATCCTTCCACTTCAACCTTGCATATGTTCGCGCTTGCTCAATCTCTTGAATCTATGTTATCAAATGTAGATTCAATTAGCAAGCAAATATCTAGTTGGTCAGATAAGAGGAGAGAGTTTAGAGACTATTATGCAGACAAGCTATCATATGAAGATGTGAAAAAATTACAAATTACAAAATTAGACTTGTGTTCCATTTTCACAAACCCACAAACAAATCCACCACCACCCATTATATGCAAGAGGTTCTCTATCCATTAGTGCAACAACCAAGCGATAAGGGACAATTTTGGGCAGAGGTGGTGGATGGTTTTTTACCATCCTCCATGCAATAATAATGAGGTCCCACAATACTTTTTGAGGAAACTCTATTGCGAGTTTGTCCTCAATAAAGTGCCAAAATATTTTGATATGCAGGACTTCCAGGGTAGAGGTGGGGGTCAGCACAAGATAGACCAGGGGCACATGTTAACCCACAGTGGCCAGTGAGATGAGTAATTAGCAGACCAGCCCATAAGCATGTTTCTATCCCTTCCATTGTGAAGGAGAGTGTTGAGGTCGATACACTTCAGTCCATTAGTGCCTTGACCCAGAGCATCATAGAGCATGCCAGTCCTATAGCACAACGTGGGTTGGGAGATAGTTCGAGGAGTAGGGTCCCACCCCATGCTTGTCAGACTTGCGGGTCAGCCTGTGGTTATGACCCCATGGATAGTTAAGACGCAGGTGCACAGGCTACATCTGTAGCTGAGCAGATGGTGATGACAGATACCCTCCTGAGTGAGACTTTCAGCCTTGATACTCCAGTAAATATTAGCAAGTTTATTGAATTTAATTTATTAAATTTTATTTTTGAAATGCAAGATTAACTAATTTAGTTTGATGATTTTGATGAAATTTTAGGGTCATAGCGTTGATGCAGTTTTCAGTGGTTCTCCACCTGCATATTACACTACATCATCTACTGTCGGGGTATGTAACTAGTAAACAATTATAAATATTACATGTGAATAGCATCATTATATGAATGGTATTCTAATATCTGATTTTGGATGTTGAATAGGTTAATATTGGAGATTTCACGGCAACACCTGCCAGCGGTGGTGGACTTCAAAGCTTCACGGAGGTAATAAAATAAATAGTTTAATGAATGAATTATACTTACTAGATTTTTGTATGTGACTTGTCTGCTTTACTGTGTGTACTTCCATGTTTAGATGAATGTGTGGGTATGTTAGGAGCTATGATTTGCATCACTATTATAGTTTTCGTAATTGAATAATGTTGTTTTATTTCCAGATGATGCAGGCTATAGAGACACCTCCCAATGTTCATAGGGCAATGGAGCATGGTGTGACCTCTGCGATTCATAGCTCCATCCCTTTGACAGGGGTATGAGGTAGATTAGTAAATTTCAATTTACATTCATTGTTATAGTTGTTTATTTTTGAAAAATCAAAAGATTTTGATTTGAAGTTTAATTTCTATCTGGATGGTTTCTATAGGACATGACATCACCATAGCCTATTCCTGCTACTGAGGCAAGTGAGGAGATAGATTATATGGTAGCGGTAAGTGATTATTTTGTTAAATGTTTTATTTTTTATAACATGTAATTTCTATATATTAATGTCTATACTTTTTATTGTAACAGTTAAAGATGCAGAAAGAACTAAATAGGAGGAGCAGCCCTCGGGTTCGTAGTAGACCACCCACATACACATCTCCATCCCCTAGAAGATCAAAGGTTGCTGTGATCTATTCTCTTCACCAACCAGAGGGGAATGACTTTTTATTGTGTTCCTTTGTTGTATGCCTATATGGCAATTCTGGACATATATTTTGTATTGCATATAGTTGAAATTGTATACCTATATGGCATTCTTGTAAGCCTATATGGCTATTTTGTATATATGTTATACTTATATCGACAGATATTGATGTATGCCTATATGGATATTTGGTTAATACAAATCTTTTTTATTGATGGCATCCATACTTGCATTATAAATCCACATTTGAATAGATATTTGTAGATGGCTACTTGAAAAATTTAAAGTCCAATTGTATTACATAGGATGTTTATTGATCCAATAAACTAGCTATTGTTATTCAAGTATCACCTAAACCTCATTTTGGAACTAAAATATAAAAGTTGTATTTAAAAAAAAATGAATCATATTCATGGTGGATGTGTGTGAGGACCACCTTTTTACTTCTGTTCTTGTGACTATTTACATTACTATTATTGATACTTTTTATATGTGTGGGATAGTAGTTCCCGGATTTGTCAAACTATTAAACTTTATTTTGTTTATGGAAAAACTAATTGGGTGATGTTTGGAT
The DNA here is from genome assembly GCA_027924645.1 of Cunninghamia lanceolata. Lineage (NCBI taxonomy): Eukaryota > Viridiplantae > Streptophyta > Pinopsida > Cupressales > Cupressaceae > Cunninghamia > Cunninghamia lanceolata. The sequence continues at coordinate 2,772,284 of BSBN01000467.1, read as the reverse complement.
AAGTTTACATTTCAGAAAAGTTAATTAGGTGATGATGGAAAATTGTAAAATGATTTCATTTATGCTATTTAGAACTATATCAGGATAATGCATGTTTTTAAGTTGCTTCGGCTATGATGATTATATGTGAAACTGATCTTACAATTTAGTGTGCAGGAATTTACTAATGAAACCACAAATTTCAGAGATCATTCCGCACCTTGTTATTGTTATTCCCTGTTAAGCCGATCTGGTTCCACAAGGAATTTATCTGTGTTTGATATGGTGTCGTGATGTGGTCTTTCATAAGGTTGAATGGGTTGGTCTACCCTCTTGTAACACTGACATATGATTTGTGTTGTAAAAAGATTGAATTTGAATTTCTTTTCTTTTATTTAAATCTTGGAGGCCTTTTCTTGTGCTTTACCTTGACCATGGTTGTCCAGAATGGGTTAAAGTTGACCCTGGGTTATACCCCATGGGTCGAGGACCCCATATGGCATGGGTAACCCTTGGGTAACCTCCATCAAGTCATCTTAACTACCCCCTGAAGTTAAGTGGCGAAAATTGGAGGTATGGGGGGGACATGATGGGTTGTACCAACACCTAACCCATCCCTCTTCAATCCCCAAGGTAAGAGATGACTACAAACCCATCCATAATAGAGGGATTGACTTGAAGTCACCCTCACCATTAGTGAGATTCCCCATGTGCTGTGGGGTCATCCATGTTGAAGGAAGGGAGAAGAGGCATGGGTCACCTGTCTTTTCCTCCTTTAACTCCTTTTATTTCTCCCATGCGTAAGAGAAATGACATGAGGAGAGGGATAAGGAGTACTCTAGGGATGGGTGAGTGACATAAGCCAACACTCATCCCTTGGGGCATAATAGTGGTTTTGGGAAGGGTGAGGAGGTGACAAGTGTCACCTCCCCATTCCTCTAAACTAGAGGGTTTTGGGTTATTTGAATTCCATTTTTGGAAGGAAAGGGAGTTAGTTGATTTTTTTGGAGAGTTTTATTTTCATTGCCAGAATAGGAAAGTTAGCTTGAGGTGAGGAAAGGAAGAGGGAGTTGGTGGCTAAGGTTGGAAGAGATCTCAGTGGAGCTCTACAATAGTTTCATTCCAGAAGGGCTTTGTAAGGTAGGTTTGGTTTTACCTTTCTTTCGTATATCTGAATGTTGTATGAAAAATTGTGTGGAAGGTGTTTATTTGTTTGTGTTTTAGATTTGTTTCTGTGGGATCTGTTGTCAGGTTGTTGACAGAGCTTCTCCCACTTGGGAGAAATGCTCATCAAGTTTGGGGTAGGGGAGGAGTGATCCTCCTCGGGTGCATACCTGTTTTCTTCTTTTGGGATGTTGAAAGCCTTGAAGGCTTGTATTTGTGACCGGTTCTTTGACTTGAGAGTCAAATACAGATTCCTTGGGAAATTTTCTGATCAAACTTGGTTTGAGGCCAAGAGAATTGTGTTGGTTATAATCTCTGCAAGGGTGACACTCTGGAGTCGAGTGTGTCCACTCTCCTGCCCCTTATGAAGCTCACCATTGTTGAGTTTTCGTGTTGTGTAATTTATCCACAGGTGTTTGTGTGCTTTGGGTTTGTTGTTGTTCCCTGTTGTGAAGTGGAATGCTTGAGTTACCCAAGTGTGAGTATGGTCTCCCTAGCTCGGGGGTGACCCTCTTGTGGGTCTACGGAAGGGAGGAGAGCTATATGAGTGGTGTTTTCTTCTTTGTTTATCTTTGATACGCAGGTTTCCTTTTGAAGCTTGTGGTTGGAATTGGAGGAGCACTGTAATTAGGGAGAAAGAACTTCATCCTTGCTATAAGAAGAGTTTGGTTCATTGAGTACATCCTGTTAAGTTCATTATGGAAGGATTCTCTTCCTCTGAAGTTGTATAATTTATTGTTTGGGGAAAAAGAGAAATTCTTCCCTTCAGTGTTGTTTGTAGTTATGAGTTTTGACAGTTATGTATATTTGAAGTAACTGTTGTTAAGTAGGGAAATTGTATGTTGATCTTGACAAAGGTGTTAAAAGTTTTACGATAGTATTGTTTGGAGGTGGTTGGGGAAAACTATGTATTTTGTTAATGTTTAGATATGGTAATTTGAATCAGTTGAGAGCCAATGTGTTATTAATTATTCTTTCCATTTTCAGTTTAAACTAATATGCGTTAAGTTGAAATTAGTAAGTTAGAAATTAAGAGAAGAAAAGCAAGAAAAAAATTGATTTTTACATTATGTTTATCAAGTCTAATTCTTGAATTTTGCATTGATACATATCTTAATAAAATTGTGATTGGCGGATTAAGAGATTCATTCTCCGTATTTATGTTTGTAATGTGTAGATGAACTGAAATTGTTAAATAGAAAAATAATTCAATCTCTGCATTTTAGAACTTCAATTCTTAAGGAAACGGTAATTGTAAATTGCATTTGATAGAATTATTGTTTGTCCTCTGCATATGAAATGTTTAATTAATTATATGAGAATGTGTTTGTAAGATAAAATAGATTTCTTTGTGTTCATTTCTCTGTAATTATAGAGCTACCTGTGAAAGAAAATTATTAATACGATTGTTAAAAAAAAAGTTATATTAATAGCCTCACTTATTTAATTCTCTGTTTTTCTTTTAAATTTCTCTGTAAATAAAAAAAAATTATGTCTGAAAGTTGTGGGATAAATCAATATATATATATATATATATATATATATATATATATGTAGATATATATGAATTTATCAAAATGTGATTTGAAGAGTTAAAAATATAAAGGAATTTTCTTAAGAGAAAATAGAATTAAACTACAATGAATCGCTGTTGGGTTGCTGTGTATTTCACAGTATGACACAGCACATAATAAAATTACAATGAATCGCTGTTGGGTCGCTGTGTATTACACAGCACAGTATAAAAATAAAGTGATGTGGTGGTGGGAAGGGTTTGAACCTTCCCACCACCCCGACGGCGCTCATTGGGTGTGGGGAGGGGCGGAGCCCCACCCACACCCCACGTAGTGGGATGTGGGTGGGGGCTCCGCCCCTCCCCACACCCCCTATATATATCCACAGCCGCGGTGGAGTCCGTGGACTCCACTATAAACCTTCGCCATGAGTGCCTTCGCCGCTCTCTTCACGGCCCGCATACCCTGCTTCCCTCTTTCCGCCGCGCCCCCCTCGCTCTGCCCTCTGTAGTAGTCTCTGTGGCCACTGTGCCACCACGACTCTGCCACCTCCGCCGCGGCCCGTGCTCCGTCCTTCACCCTGCACACCATCACCACCGCCGTCCGCGCCTCCACCTCTGAGTTTGGCCTCCCCTTTGCTCTCTGCACCCTCCGCCCATGGATGCCGCCGCTCCCCCTGCCTTCTGTCCTACACCAAAACAAAACACAAAAGAAATTCTCAGTTAGGGTTCCTAAATGTTTAACAATACAATCAAACAAACTATGTTATAATTTCCTTGGTTAGTTTTTATAAAGAGGGGAGCCTCTTATATCATAGACAATGGATTATAAATGTAAATGTGTATATATATATATGTATATATATATATATATTTTTTCTAAAAATAAAGAATTACAATTGTAATAATAGCATTAGTAATAGATAATAGTAATAATAACAACATTAATTATAACGATAAGAGAAATATACTTGTATATATATTTTTGTATATATATATAATCTTATACATATATAAATATATCGATACATTCATATATTAATTAGTTGATATAAGATATCAGAGAGGCCGTTTTCTCCTTACAATAATAAGAGAATATAAAATTATAACTTAAAGAGAGCATAACGGAATATATTACAACACTCCGGGAAGAGTTTCTTGGAAGTTTAACTATCAACGAAATTTAATAACCAGGAAAACGAAGAGGAAAATTACGCGTCACCTTGTTTAAAAGATCACTGGAAATAAACTTAAGAAGCCATCACAGACATTCCATGTGAGGCCATTTTAATCTCAACTGTAGTTAGTAAACGTCTAGAGAAGAAAACCTGCAAGAGAGTAAGAAGAAGAAAAACTAACATTGGAAAACACAGAGGAGAAAATGCGCGGCATTTCCCACATGGGATAAGAGAACTAAGTTGATGGATCCTTCCGCTAAATTTGCTTAGGAACAAGTTAATTAATACAACCGTAACGGTGAATCCTAGATCGGAGAAAAACAGGAGACCGAGTCCAGCGAAGTAGTAAACCAGCTTATGAGATCTGGACAAACCGGAAGTTAGGAATAAAGTTAAAAGTAGATACAGTGATAATTCTGATTGATGTAGAATATGAAGAAAGGATAGGATAAACATAAAGAAAACGAAGAGACCCAAAAGAGAGAGACCGAAGTATAAACAAACAAAAACTTCAGAGAAATAGTTAAGGTGAGTGTGATAGACATACAATCAAAATTAAGATCCAGAGAAATGGAAGAGAGGGCAAACGAACTGTCTTGTTGAGAATGTTAAGTTCGAGGTAGGAGTATATTTCAGGAAATGAGAAAGAAGGCAGACAAATGTGCTTTGCTGAAAAATAACCCCATAGGGAGATCACAATTTAGTTTAGACGGAACAAGGTGTCGTGGGAAGTTGTTAATCTACCAGGGAATCCCGATGGTAGTATAGTGTTGAGTAATTCCCACTTACACCGTAAGGCGTTATGCTACCGAAATCTGCCAAGATTTAGGGTTAGAAAACCTTGATAATATAAACCTTGTAGCGACGTTAATGGTGTCGCAAGAGACCCCCTTGTTGATCTGCTTGCGTCTGGTTGCATGCAATTGTACTTGTACCCCACCGACAATTGTAGTGTTTTCACCTTGAGCGTACACCACCGAGCATGCTTACGCATGTGAGGGGGTTTCTAGGGATGCGTGAGAAAATTTTTGACAGTTCGTGTCATAACCACATGACAGATGTGGCTATGACACGTGTGATGCGTGTTGTGACCACATGGAAAATGTGGGCATGACAATGTGGTTTTGTTCTTGCAATAAGAAGTTAGAGAAGACACAAGCTTTCATAATCATAATCTTATTGATAGTTAGGGTTTGTATATTGGGCATTAAACCCTAAAAAGAATCTACTTTTCTTAAGACTTTAAAACCCTCAATTGCTTGTCGTGTGTAAAGTGCACTTTTTGTTTTAATTTAATATTGACTTATAATCAGAAGTTACTATCACTTAAATCAACCTACTAAATGGTCTTTAAGTCATTAGTGCACCAGCCTTTCAACCTAACTCAATTGGCATCTCTGGTAAACTCTCATAAGCTCAAGCACCATATCATAATCGAAGGTCATATTTAATTAATATGAGGGAGGGAAAAAGGATTGGATCAAACACATCAAACTGAGCATCATACCTCTAGGCTAATTTTTGCCTCTCTAAACTATCGATTTTGGCACCTTGATGTAAAGTGAAGTCTAAACTTAGAGAAGATTGCGTCTAGAAAGATATCACCTTGGATATGCGCCTAGAGTCATCATAGATCATCCATTTGTGCCTAAGGGTCAATATAACATAATATAACTTAGGAAGACTTTGAAAATCATCAAAAGAAGCCTAGGCACCTTTTCTTGTCTCCACCATCCATTTTGGGCGCCTAGAGGAAAATGAACTTCAAATCACTTCCAACTGTAGTGCCTAGTGTTAGAACCTTCAAAATGGCTAAATCTTACCAAAGGAAGTCTAGGCGCCTATTGTCACTTGGATCATCATGAATGAGCACCTAAGTGGAAGGAGAATAAGCATCTTGTATGGAGGCGCACTTTTGTGTCTAAATAACCTCATTTTGGTGCCTTGAAGGAAGATGTTCTAAATCCTAAGATGTAGCGCCTAAGTGTAAAATGGTCTCCTATAGGTTTGAACAAGTGATTGAAGCCATAAAATTGCCAAGAAATGAGCTAAGTATACTAAGGCACCTTTTCTTGTCTAAACTATCCATTTTGGCACCTAGGAGGAAGGAGATTTAACATCATGAATCAAGGCGCCCTTTGCCATCAAAACAACCTCACATTGGCGCCTTGGAGGAAATCAACTTAAAACTACAAGTCTTGGAGTTTTTTCATGTTTTGATTATGTCTTTTGAGAACAATTATAATGATTGAAGGATGAGGTGGGTAAAAAGTCTTCATCTAGCTTAGGTGCCCATTCAACTCTGAACAAACTTGCATTAGCACCTAAGATGAAGGGGACTTTCTTAAATATTTAAGCATTGATTAACAAACATGAAAACCTTAGTCGCAATTTTCAACTCATTTTACCTTTGATGAGCACTTAACTTGGAGAGAACACCTATTAGCATCAGGGTGCTATTTCATGCTCAGAACATCACATATCAGCGCCTAAACATGAGGAAGCTTAAACTGTGAAATCTGATGTTACTTTGATTCGAAAATGAAGAAAAGAAGCCAAAGAATCTAGGCGCATATTGTCACTTGAGCAACCTTCAACTAGCGCCTAGTCTTGTGAAGGAGGCAAGAATTAGGGATAAAATACCTCACCTTGTTTGAAAGTGTTGAAAGGCTAAGGAATGGGCTAAGTTCATCTAGGTGCACTAAGACATCTACAATTGATTAAGGTCATTAAAATGACAAATATGAGGCTATCTTTTTCTAGGTGCATATTTCAACTTTCACATACCTTAATGCACCTTGACTTGGAGGAGTTAGTTTATGCTTTAAAATGATTTCTATGTGTTTATATGATTCAATATTTGTCAATAATTTAATATACAGGTATAATGCAGCTCGGACTAATTCGACATGTTTGGATGCAAAACAGGACCATGCCTAGCCTAAACATACCCATCCAGATGCATTGGAACTGTCAGTTTGGCCACACGAGGAGAAGAACAAAAGTTACACCCCTTTGCAACTTTACACTGCCTCCTTCTGATAATTTTTGGGGTAGCAGAAAACCTTTCACCACGGGCAAATGCCTCAGAGATATAAAAAACTAAGAGAGGTTATTGTAGAGGTACTCTACGTGATCGTGCTGTCTTAGACAGGATGTTTCTAAGTGAAATGGTTTTCGAGTAACATCTCATCAAAGATTGCTGCCTTTTTGCACTTTGGACTCTTTAGGGATATCATCGGTACAATGTAGCTCGGACTGTTTCGATATGTTTGGGTGAAAAACAAGACCATGCTTAACATAAATGTACCCATCTGGATGCGTTAGTACAATCAGTTTGGTCGTATCAGGAGTAGGACGAAAGTTACACCCCTTTACAACTTTACACTACCTCTTGACGATTTTTGGGGCAGTAGAAAACCTTTCACCATGGGCAAATCCCTCAGAGATATAAAAAATTGAGAGAGGTTATTGTATATACACTCTACGTGACCGTGTTTCCTTAGATAAAATATTTCTAAGTGACATGGTTTTTGAGTAACATCTCATCAAAGGTTGCTGCCTTTTTGCACTTTGGACTCTTCAGGGATATCGTCAGTACAATGTAGCTCAGACTATTTTGACATGTTTGGGTGAAAAATAGGACCATGCCTAATGTAAATGTACCCATCCAGATGCATTGAAATAGTCAGTTTGGTTGCATCAGGAACAGGATGAAAGTTACACCCCTTTGTAACTTTACACTACCTCGTGACGATTTTTGGGGTAGCAGAAAACCTTCCACCACGGGAAAATGCCTTAGAGATATAAAAAACTGAGAGAGGTTATTGTATAGGCACTCTATATGATTGTGTTGCCTTAGATAGTATGTTTCTAAGTGACACATTTTTCAAGTAACATCTCGTCAAAGATTGTTGCCTTTTTGCACTTTGGACTCTTTAGGGATATCGTATGTACAATGTAGCTCAGACTATTTCAACATGTTTGGGTGAAAAACAGGACCATGCCTAGCGTAAATGTACCCATCCAGATGTGTTGGAATAGTCAGTTTGGTCGCATCAAGAGCAAGATGAACGTTACACCCCTTTGCAACTTTACACTACCTCCTTCTAACGATTTTTGGGGCAGCAGAAAACCTTTCACCACGGGCAAATGCCTCAGAGATATAAAAAACTGAGAGAGGTTATTGTAGAGGCACTCTACATGATCATGTTGCCTTAGACGGAATGTTTCTAAGTGATATGGTTTTCAAGTAACATCTCGTCAAAGATTGATGTCTTTTTGCTCTTTGGACTCTTCAGGGATATCATCAGTACAATGTAGCTCGGATTGTTTCGACATGTTTGAGTGAAAAATAGGACCATGCCTAGCATAAATGTACCCATCCAGATGCGTTGGAATAGTCAGTTTGGTCGCATCAGGAGCAGGAAACCAAAAATACAAAAGTTGCTTTGTGCAACTTGACAACATTGACACTTTTTTCAATAGGACTCAAAGACTCAAACTGACCCCAAATGACTCAAAGTGACTTAAAAACAAATGAAATGGTCTTAGAAGAACTTATTACATACAATTGACTCAATCAAAACAAAATTTCATTTTTTGACCCCTCTAGTTAGAAACCAAGACACCTAGAGACACCTATATTTTATACATTACCTAGATTTTATACATTATTCTTAGGATCAACTTCATCCATCACTTAGGTCTAACCCCATGAAGCATAACATGATGATGTAAAAATGTGTATATGTGTAAAAATGTAGCAGAAATAAAAAAAGACAAACCTTACAAATTAATGTGCATACTTACAACTCAATGTAACATGACTTTACAAAATCAATGTGAATACTTACAAATTAATACAATGAACCATCCAGGTCTGCTCTACTCTTTATTGTGTCAAATATTGCTTCATGGTCAAACTCACACACCTTCCACAAGATTTTGTTCAAAGGTCTACCCCGATACTGTATCAAATGAACATTGGATGCCACGACAAGGTTTGAGTAATGAAGAATCTTCCGATGCGTGTCAAAGTCCTAAAATAGCTAAACATTAACACTCTTATGTGGGTACCTTCTAAGCCATGTTCCAGTAATAACCACTGAGCCTGTAGGGTATTCAATGTTTTCTCCATCTATAACTGGGGCCTCTAATTTCTTTTTAGCCTCAACACAACAACATAAGTAATAATCTGTTCCCTCTTCATTATCTTCATCTGCAATAACTGCATATACGTGCCCTACATTGATATGTGTAGCAAATTAGATAAAATTAGTCAACATTACAAAAACACTACAAAGTAAGATGACATTAGGAATTTCAAAAACTATGCAAATAGATATATTACCTAGTTGAACTAGATCTAATATGTGGTCAAAGTCAACTGATGATTCCATCTGTGTTAGTTCCAGTACCGTCAGGGGTTGATACATGTCAAGTGGGCTAAGATAACTTAACTGCCATTCATCAACCCACTCCTTTGACTCGCACTCATCCCAGGCTTGAATTGTATAGGAAGAACAAAAGCATGACATCTTTCACGTATGGATACTCCATGAACCTGTAATTGAGCTTTTGAAAGAGTGCATCTCATTTGATCTTGTCAGTGCAGAATAGTCCTCATATGGTGCAATGTTAGTATCATCTATCAACCAAAAAAATCTACGAACTGAAGACTTACCTTCATTACCTGGACCCATGGAAGCATTACACCACTCGACAATCAATTTTGTATCTGTCAACTTTGCATTGTCTTTATACTTTAACTCTTCTCATGCTATGTCCTTTTGATACATGCTCCTACACCATCATGCTCCCCCTTTCCATGCCCGGCCTCACAAAAGTTCCACATATGCTGAATACCTGTAAAATTATGCCTCCTACTCAGCCAATAGAAATTCTGCGAGTTCTTGAATTGTGACACATAGTTATCCGACCATATGATATGTGACTGAATGATATGCCCCTTCTAGCCAAATCATTGTAGAACACCTGTGTTGGGTCTTTCTCTCTGAATCAATAGAGGGTTTGCCAATTCCTATGCACAGGTAGATTCAACCAACAAATACAGGAGGTTGCGTGAGCTACCTCCCCTTCACTTATGGTTCTGATGTACCAAGGGGGTACCCCTATAGCTAAAGATTTAACTTTGACTCACCCAATGATATAAAGGTTTATCTTTACAACAACAGGCAGAATACTCTCATGTATGGACCAAGATTTTCATGATAAATCTCAAGGTTGGCATTGTTCTTGGACATATCTAACTAGTGGTGGATGAGAGTATGCAAGGGGTCCTATTTCTACTCCTACAAACTAACAAGTTGGAAATATGGAATGATTTGTTTTAATTTTTTGGATGCAAGACAAGGGGTTTTGGATCATAACTACTTCACAAGAAGCAAACTGGTGCCTATCTCAGGGCAAGGAGTAACGTATACAAGTGAATGATTTGCACTGGCATTCAAATTTGAAGGGGTTAGGAGTAGTATTTGCCTTACAAACACCACCCAAAAATAAGTATTTAGCTGCCTCTACTTACAAATATCCCAGCTGACATACATTCTTCTTCATACTTAACCTAAAATAGTTTAATCCACTCCTTGAATGGAAGTTAGAGATCAAGCATGCAATACAACAAATCTATATCCTAGAATCTTAGTAACCCTTAGCAACCAGATTCAAAAGAAGGGATGCATACAACAATGGAGACAAACAACTAAACACATGCAACAATGCATTTTTCATATAAAAACAACATGAGACTGAACATGTGTGCAACCTGCATTCAAAATGCAACTCATAAACTCCAAAATACACAGAACAACCATGAAATGCTCTATTTTTCATTATTTTTTCCAAAAATTGCCCAAGTCTTCAACCACCTAAAAATGAGTAACACAGTTCTCCTATATAGTAAGAACATGTACTCAGCAATTAATTACATGGTCAACTTCAAAATGCCACTAGATACAATGCACCATCAGAATGGCACCCAAAACAATCAATGCAGCCGTGAGAAGAAGAGGAAAGGGTAGGTGGGTTCAGGATGTGAGCCACCGACTGAAGATTTTCACCCTCAATTAGGTAGTTGGCCTGTCAATCAGTCGACCATACCTCTGTAACTCTGTCATTAAAGCCAACCTACTTGCGAGATACAGTAACTGTAGAAAATATAATGGTTGTGTGCTTTGCAGTTTTTCCCGCCTGAAATGCAGCTACGGATACAAAGAAATCCCTCCTGTTCTTGAAAGTTTGAATGACGGTCATAGATTCCTTCCTCTTCTTTGAGATCTACGGCTTCGGTTCATGCTAAAAAGTCGTTGGCCAATGAGATCGCACCACGCAGGCAGCTTTTTTCCATCACTGACTTTTTCCTCTTCCATTTTACCTTTTTTGCCTTTTTCTACCTTCAAATCCTTGTATATGCAAATGCATATACATACAATCACAACACATACAAGGCGTGGACCCCAAATTTTTACGAATCAATTTGAAATCGCAGTCGGGTCCGGCTTGCATCTCCTTCCTTGTACATCATTTTGTATATCGCATGTACAACATGCAATATACATACAACTGCGGATTCCATTGCATTTATGAGGTAGATTGAAATAACATTCGAATCTGGCTTGTATCTTTTCCTTTTGTATATCTTCTTGTATATCGTACATACAATGTGCAACATACAACCTGCAGACCTCAACCACTTATCCGCCACAACACATTCTCCTTTCGCGTCTGGGTTGTATCTTTTCTCTTTGCATATGACCCTTGTATGTGCAAACATACAACACGGACATACAAACAAAGATGCAAACAAACACCTGTGCCTTTATAACCTAAACTACATATCCACCTTGGGTCTGGGCCTTGTATCTAAGAAATGTATATGCCCCTTGCATATGCGATTGTATGTGCAAGGATACAATCGCATATCATATATCTGTTAGGCCTGAGGCTTTGTATCCCTTCTGACATGTTTCCTTGCATGTGTGACTTGTATATTCATCAGCCGATCGGTGGGAACATGAATTGGACAGCCGATGCACTGTGTCACACTGATAAAACCTTTGTATGTCCACCTTTACATATTAAAAAATACATACAACAATATATACAAAGGACCCGATGTACATTTACCTTTGTATATGGCCAAGATAGAACATACAATGCATATGCATACAACTGTGGACCCCACCGTCGCTTAAGGATTTTTGAACTTAACATTTTTTTGTGATGGGAAAAGGAGGTAACATAAGGCAAAGGGGGTTGGTCATTCGACGAGTGCTATGACATGAAATGTATTTTAAGTGATAGATGACCCGCTGCAAATGGTAATCGCAGAAATAGAAGATACAATGTAGGAGGCCGAGGGAAAATAACACCTAAGGCACTAAGAGTTTGAGGGAACAAAATACAGGCTTGCAGACTTGACTCAAAACCCTAACCCTAGGTGGGCACCACCATTGGCTCTATCTGGGGATGCATGCCTCTTGCAGGCATGGCAAGAACCATAGATCTTTGAATGCAGACCAGTCCCTTCTCCATTGGGCTACAAAGTCAAACACTGCACCAACCTGCATCACAAATCACATTTTCAAATACTATTTTGGCAGGCCCGAGCAGACAAAAATTAAAAACCATAATCTCCTCTTGCCAAATTCTTGATTCTGATCTGAACGACCCCAACCACAACTGAAAACATCAACATAATTTGCCCATAAGCCAATCTTGTCAATCACATGCTTCACCATTTTTGAAAGCTTGCCTCTGTCATTGTTACCTCTGTCATTCTGGATCTCACAATCAGCCACATAACCATACATACTAGAATATATTTCAGCATTAGGTAACATATGTATGTTATATTCCTCAAACAGTATATCATCATATTGCATTTGGTATTCTTCATTATCTACCTAGTTGTTGCACATTACCAAGTACTCATCCAGTTGATCTAGAAACTGAGAACACTCAAAATATATGAGACTATCAATATCATTCATATCACTTATTGAAATTGAAAACAAAACCTGATCCACACACCCATAGTTGCAAACACCTGGCACAGTTGAAGCTAAATGTTCATTATCCATGGTCTGCATAGCCATATTATCTTTACAAGAGCTGAAGATCTCTGCCTTTGGTTCATATGTCCCTTCTTCACAAACTGATGCAACACCCAGGTCAGCTGTCTCCTCATATTCATCATCATCTTCAAAAAGAGGGTTAATTCTGCACCAATGAAGGTCATGACTCACAATGTTCAATGCATATAAAGGCTCATCATAAAGGGGATTCAATCTCATTACAAAGGTCTCTATTTCTTCTTCATGACAATCCAACTCTTCGTCAACATTACCAAATCTAGAGTCATAAGAAGAGCAAACCTGATCCATGAACTAATCATGGATATAATCTTTATCATCTGATTGCCCCACATACAAGATTTCTGCTACTTCAATTCACTTTGAAGCTGCACTATCTATATCACTTTCCAGCCCTCTAATGTTTCCTGATGAAACTGGAATTGACGCTTGATCTATATGATCACAACTATGCATAACTGGATCATTTAAACATGAATTCTCTTTGCTGAGGACTGGCATACAAATATCACTTGAAAAATTATCATAATCAACTTCATTTGCTGGGCAAATCAGGGCATCCTCCGCCATGGAAGAGTCATCAGTACCTTGGAATGATGCATAAACAGGGAAAACTAGGGTGTGAGTGCTTTGACATTCATCTCCAACACTTGAATTATATCTTTCATCAACATTGGGGACCCTAGGGCAGTAGAAATTTGCAGAGAAATAACCCTTGTGTATTCCATACTTCCAATTGTTTTCAATGTCTATTGCAAACTGATGTGCCTGATACAATGTGGTGGGCTCCTTATCTCTCAATCTATAGCTCATTTTCTTATCAAATGCTCCTAGATAAACCACCAGGCACAATGCATCATTAGGTCTCATACATTCTGGAATTCTTTTCAATGCCTTCATAAATCTGAGGTTAAAGGCTGGAATCAACTCATCTTTTTCTATATGGATGTACATGAAATCACTGATAACTGCATATTCAGATATTCTTTCACCATATTGTTCTAGAAATGTAGATTTAAATTCTTGCTAAGAGCTGACAGAGTAGGCTGGAAGATAGGAGAACCAATCCCTTGCATCTTCATCTAGAGATTGAACAGATAATCTCATAACTACATCTTAATGGTCAACCTCAAAGTCATCTATTACATTTCTAAACTACTGCAAGTGTCTCTCAGTTGATTCATCCTTCATCCTTTACACCACTGAACTTAGGCAAATACTTTCTGATTTTAGATGGAAAAGTATTTGGATAACCACAAATGCCATTGAAATTGATGGGCTTATATCTGTCAATGCTGAAACTCCTTCTATTATATGGTTGGGATTGATCACTATACATTATTGAATTTGACACCTCACAAGGGTGCATGGGCTAATAATACATCTTATATGCCTTTGTAACCTTCTTCTCAACTTTAGATTTTCAATCAATGACCTTAGGCATTTAAAATACAAACTGCTATTTCAGCTTGCCTAAAGTCCTCTAAATGAGTCCTTTCAACAATATTGCATACTTCTTTTGAAACACAAAATACATTCTTAGCAAATACAAAGCATGCAAGCTCTCACCAATATTTCCCTTTTAACCAGTGCTATTTCACCAAATAGGGAATCTTTTAAAACTTATAAAAATACCTGGATATGTTGCAGCTGCTGCAAATTCCTTTCCTTGACTGATTTGTATGAAAATTTAACATCTCTTGTGTCTTTTAGCAGGTTCTTTGTGTGTAGAATCACCACCTCCTTGGCAAAGGAATGAGATTCAAATAACATGAAGTTGAAAATTCATTTCTTTCCTTTCTGGGTCCTCCAACAGTAGAGCCACATATACAACTTTTCAAGTTTGCTGCAACAAGGCACTTCCAAGTCTGATTCTTCAATCTTTTAGACTCAAACTTTTATGGATATGACATTATATTCCCTAGTAGCTTCTCCACTTTGTTGGTGACTCAAATGGGCAAAAATATATCTTTCAAATCACATCCCCAGTAGAGTTGCCACTTTGTTGGGTCTTTCTCTCCGAATCAATAGAGGGTTTGCCAGTTCCTATGCACAGGCAGATTCGGCCAACAAATATAGGAGGTTGCGTGACCTGCCTCCAATTCACTTTTGGTTCTGCCACACCAAGGGGAGTATCCCTATAGCTAAAGATTTAACTTTGACTCACCCAATGATATAAAGGTTTAGCTTTACAACAATAGGCAAAATACTCTCATGTATGGACCAAGATTTTTGTGATAAATCTCAAGGTTGGCATTGTTCTTGGACATATCTAACTGGTTGAGGATGAGAGTATGCAAGGGGTCCTATTTCTACTCCTACAAACTAACAGGTTGGAAATATGGAATGATTTGTTTTAATGTTTTGGATGCAAGATAGGGGGTTTTGGATCATAACTACTTCACAAGAAGCAGACTAGTGCCTATCTCAGGGCAAGGAGTCAACTACACGTTTACAAGTGAATGATTTGCACTGGCATTCAAGTTTCAAGGGGTTAGGACTGGTATTTGCCTTACAAACACCACCCAAGAATAAGTATTTAGTTGCCTCTACTTACAAATATCCCAGCTGACATACATTCTTTTTCATACTTAACCTAAAATAGTTTAATCCACTCCTTGAATGGAAGTTAGAGATCAAGCATGCAATACAACAAATTTGTATCCTAGAATCTTAGTAACCCTTAGCAACCAAATTCAAAAAAAGGGATGCATACAACAATGGAGACAAACAACTAAACACATGCAACAATACATTTTTCATATAAAAACAACATGAGATTACCTGCATTCAAAATGCAACTCATAAACTCCAAAAGAGATAGAATAGCCATGAAATGCTCTATTTTTCGTTATTTTTTCCAAAAATTGCCCAAGTCTTCAACCACCTAAAAATGAGTAACACAATTCTCCTATATAGCAAGAACATGTACTCAGCAATTAATCACATGGTCAACTTCAAAATGCCACCAGATACAACGCACCATTAGAATGGCACCCAAAACAATCAATGTAGCCATGAGAAGAAGAGGAAAAGGCAGGTGGGTTCAGGATGTGAGCTATCAACTAAAGATTTTTGCCCTTAATCAAGTAGTTGGCCTATCAATCAGTCGACCATACCTCTGTAGCTCTGTCATTAAAGCCAACCTACCCGCAGGATGCAGTAATTGTAGAAACTATGATGGTTGTGTGCTTTGCAATTTTTCCTACCTAAAATGCAGTTGCAGATACAAAGAAATCCCTCCTGTTCTTGAAAGTTTGAATGATGGCTGTCGATTCCTTCCTCTTCTCCGAGATCTACGGCTTTGGTTCATGCTGAAAAGTCATCGGGCAATGAGATCGCGCCACACAGGCAACTTTTTTCCATCACTGACTTTTCCCTCTTCCATTTTACCCTT
Organism: Cunninghamia lanceolata; assembly: GCA_027924645.1. Classification (NCBI taxonomy): domain Eukaryota; kingdom Viridiplantae; phylum Streptophyta; class Pinopsida; order Cupressales; family Cupressaceae; genus Cunninghamia; species Cunninghamia lanceolata. The sequence continues at coordinate 2,755,937 of BSBN01000467.1, read as the reverse complement.
TTCACCTTTTTCTGCCTTCAAATCCTTCTATATGCAAATGCATATACATACAATCACAACACATACAAGGCGCAGACCCCAAATTTTTATGAATCAATTTGAAATCGTAGTCGGGTCCGGCTTGCATCTCCTTCCTTGTACATCACTTTGTAGATCGCATGTACAACATGCAATATACATACAACTGCGGATTCCATTGCATTTATGAGACAGATTGAAATAACATTTGAATCTGGCTTGTATCTTTTCCTTTTGTATATCTTCTTGTATATCGCACATACAATGTGCAACATACAACCCACGGACCTCAACCACTTATCCGCCATAACACATTCTCCTTTTGCGTCCAGGTTGTATCTTTTCCCTTTGCATATGACCCTTGTATGTGCAAACATACAATGTGGACATACAAACAAAGATGCAAACAAACACCCGTGATTGCATATCCACCTCGGGTCTGAGCCTTGTATCTAAGAAATGTATATGCCCCTTGCATATGCAATTGTATGTGCAAGGATACAACCGCATATCATACAACTAGTGGGCCCGAGGCTTTGTATCCCTTCTGACATGTTTCCTTGCATGTGCGACTTGTATATTCATCGGCTGATCAGCGGGAACATGAATTGGGTCGTCGATGCATCGTGTCACACCGATGAAACCTTTGTATGTCTGCCTTTGCATATTAAAAAATACATACAACAATATATACAAAGGACCCGATGTCCATTTGCCTTTGCATATGGCCAAGATACAACATACAATGCATATGCATACAACTGTGGACCCCACCGTCGCTTAAGGATTTTTGAACTTAACATTTTTTTGTGATGGGAAAAGGAGGTAACATAAGGCAAAGGGGGTCGGTCATTCAATGAGTGCTATGACATGAAATATATTTTAAGTGACAGATGACTTGCTATAGATGGTCGTCGCAGAAATAGAAGATACAATGTAGGAGGCCAAGGGAAAATAACACCTAAGGCACTAAGAGTTTGAGGGAATAAAATATAGGCTTGCAGACTTGACTCAAAACCCTAACCCTAGGTGGGCACCACCAACCTGAAAGAAACCTTGCATGAACTACGTAGAATGCATGCGATCATCACTAATATAGAAATTATACTCCCTTATTATCTTTCTGTCATCCTCTGTACTATCATTTGCATGAATGAATGCAATGCGCATAAATATAGAAACCTGTGTGGAGTTGTAATATTGTGATTGCACCTCACGTTGTGGCTGTAGACTGTAGTTCTTTGCAAAGTCGACGACTGAAACAATGCTACCAACCGGAAATGTGTCCTTGCATAACTTGAATTGCAAGTCCAACCATCAAGCTCTATGGGCATGTCTTGCATACTCATACACTATGCTGTCATGAAATATAGGCATAAACTGATACACTAGAATCTTTTCAATAACCAATTCACACCTCTTTGCTTTTTTACCATCTTTTGTATTATATGCCACTATTTTATACTTGCCAAACTCTACTAGTTCATTTCCAACCGCATGTGTTCTTTCCATATGTTCACATATTGGCAAATGTTGCAAGCCACCGCAATGATGACATGTGCCATCCAAGCATAATTTCTTGTAGAATATTTGACCTTCCTCTCTTTCACATAAAATTCTTAATATGAAGTCTCTTGAAGATGTTGGTGGGGCACGTATGGCACAACCCTGTAAAACATTGTTCGTATGCATATCTAAACATATAGACCTATAAACATCAAAATGGTTAGAAAATTCAATATGTAATCTACAACAACAAGTAGTTTGTGTGTGATTTATCTTGACATAGAAAGGTTTTAGCATTTCAAAATAACTTTGACAAATTTTAATTTGAAGATACTTCTCTACAAATTTTCCATAAAACTGTGTTTGAGTCTCATCCAAAAAATGTTTTGGATGTGGCTCACGGTTCTAAATACCGATTCTCCTTCTTACCACATCCCTTTGATTCAGAGATACCCTTGTGTAATTCTTCCAAAAGTCTTCAATTAGTGATCTCAATGCTTCAACAATTGGTTTATCTTTTCATGCTAGTCTCCCCGAGAGCGCCCATAATTCATTGGCATTAGTGTCCTCAATTCTTTGGTGTCTTCCAATGGCTCTTCATAAAGTTTTTCTATTAATTCTCAATTCTTGACTCGTCTTTCTAATGAGACGAGCTTTCCTCATTTGACTACTTACTATAGTCGATGTAATCACATGCCGTGTTGCATTACTATCTTTTGTGTATGAGGTGTTACCCACACTCTCATACGCACTCATTAGATTCTTGACAATAGATTTTTCACTTGAAGACTCTAATGTTCTCAACCCAAGAATCTTCATGATGGACCTATACTTTATACTTTGCATCATTTCAATGAATAGTTGACATCTTGCAGTCTCATTTAACTTTTCAAAGAACAACCTCCAAATCTTATGAGCATATCTTCTACAAGTGTGTTTTGGAATATTACCTTCCATTGGATGCAAAATATTCTCATCAATATCAATCAAATACTTTGGCTTTCTATGCAAAATTCTAGGTGGTGTTAAGTTAGGTAAATTCATCTCAACATTAGGAATTTCATCAATATTTAAATGAAATGGGCTAGATGGCATACCTTCGATCAAAGATGGAATAGATGACATATCTTGAGGTTGAGGTGGGAACGATGGCGTACCTCCTTCATCACATGTGAGTGATGATGTACTCTCAACTTGAGATGTGGTAGATGGTGTTCCTACATGTTGACTTGCGGTAGAGGACGTGTCTCCAACTATGGTACTCAAATCTCTCGTAGCACAAAGTTTTTGCATTCATTCTCTTTGTACTGCCAATACCATATCTCTTTGTGATGGTTGTGGTTCCTCTTCAATTGGCATGTCTTCATTTATCATGTCCAATTTCCTCTTCTCACGAAGTTCCCTCATAGCCACTGCTTTCTTTACATTCTTATCTTCTATCTCTTCTTGTGTTGGTTTAATTCTTGATCGTTTCCTCGGCATGACGAATAATTTGTCTATAGCATGATAAAGAGACCAATATTATTTCCTAAGAAATGAATAAAAGATAATAGTGGGATTGTATTTTTATTATGTTGTAAGGATTTATTCTTGTATAGTTTGACATCATGGTATGTTAAGGTTTGTTTATTACACATAATTATTAAAGAGCCCAAGTGTAGAAAATATACATGGCATCATGTGAGATTGTAGGCTGCTTTCTTGATTGGGAATGTGTCTATCTTAAACATGTATGATAAAGCATGATAAAGTAATTCAAATAGAATTAAGGAAAATGTAAAGAACATGCATGTAAAGACTTGACATACCTAAAAAATGAAGATTCGAATGGAGAGAGTACCTAATTATGTAGTGTTCTTTTCTTCTTACATCAAACTCCTCAACAATTTGAGTTTTTTACCACTTGCTTCCTTTTCAATGTTAAATTGAATAACACTCAAATATAATTACTAACAACAATACTATTAGCCAATCTATAATGTTAAATTCCTAAAATTGAATCACAATTAACATTGCAACACTACAAAAATTGAAACTTGAATAGATATATATCAAACTTGGTGTGAAAACTATGTAATTTCCTCCTTCTCAAGTTGGCAAAACAGAAAAGGTGGTGGAAAGATCATGCAAAGGTGGTAGAATGTGTAAAATATGCATGTGAACTTCCCAATAGAATGAAAGCACTTCTTTTTTATTGGAGCACGTGCATAATCAACATGAAAATAGAGCATGTGGGCCTAGATCATGGGGGTCAACACTTTTTTACCATTTCTATAGCAAGACAAAACATGAGTGCATTATAACGCACTCGCATTTTGTCCTGCTATAGATTGATCCATAAATATTTGTGCCTATCTATAACGCACTCGTGTTTTGTCCTGCTATAGATTGATCCATAAATATTTGTGCCTATCTCACCTTTACAATATCTCACCTCTAGTTCCATCAACTCATGTTCTATATCTCAATTATCTCTCCCCCTCACCTCTCTACCTCTCTACCTCTCCCCTCTCTATGTCTCTAAGTCGCTCCTTGTCTACCTCAACCCTAAACCTTATCCCTAAACCCTAATCCCTCAACCCTCAACTCTAATCCCTCATCCCTAAACCCTAAACACTATCCCTATTCCTAAACCCTCAACGGGCTTGATACTATACCTTAAACCCTAATCCCTTATCCCTAAACCCTCCAACCCTATCCCTAATCCTTATACCCTCGACACTCTACTTTAACCCTAATCCCTCAACCCTCAACCCTATCCCGAAACCCTCAACCCTCGAACCTCAATGTACTCAACCCTCAATGTCAAACCCTAATCCCTCAACCCTTAACTCTGATCCCTTGATCCTCAACCTTATCCCTAAAACCCTAAACCCTAAAGCCTCAACCCTCAACCCTTAACTCTAATCCCGCAACCCTAAACCCTATCCCTAAACCTTAAACACTATCCCTATTCCTAAGCCCTCAATGGGCTCGATACTATACCTTAAACCCTAATCCCTTATCCCTAACCCCTCCAACCCTATCCCTAATCCTTATACCCTCGACACTCTACTTTAACCCTAATCCCTCGACCCTCAACCCTATCTCTAAACCCTCAACCCTCGAACCTCAACCATCAACCGTCAACATCAAACCCTGATCCCTCAACCCTTAACTCTGATCCCTCAACCCTTAACCCTAAAAACTTGAACCCTAAAACCTATCCCTACACGCTTGACACTCGACACTATATCTTAAACCCTAATCCCTTAACCCTCATCCCTAAAGCCTCAACCCTAAATCCTTAAACCTTCAACCCTAAACCCTATCCCTAATCCTTCTACCCTTGACACTCTTCTTTAACCCTAATCCCTTGACCATCAACCCTCTCCCTAAACCCTCAACCATCAACCCTCAACCCTCAACTCTCAACATTAAACCCTAATTCATCAACCCTAAACCCTAATCCCTCAAACCTAAACCCTATCCCTAAACCATCAACCCTCAAAACTATACCTTAAACCCTAATCCCTATCCCTAAACCCTTAACCCTTAAAACTTAAACACTATCCCTACACCCTCAACACTTGCCACTATATCTTAAGCCTTAAAACCTCATCCCTAAAGCCTCAACCCTCAATCCTTAAACCTTCAACCCTAAACCCTATCCCTAATCCCTCTACCCTCGACATTCTAACCCTAACCTCAACATTAAACGCTAATCTGTCAACCCTAAACCCTAATCCATCAACCCTAAACCCTATCCCTAAACCCTTAACCATCAATAATATACCTTAAACCCTAATCCATCAACCCTAAAATGTAATCTCTCAACCCTCAACCCTAATCCCTCAACCCTCAACTCTAATCCCTCATCCCTAAACCCTAAATGCTATCCCTATTCCTAAACCCTCACCCCTCGACACTATACCTTAAACCCTAATCTCTTATCCCTAAACCCTAAACCCTATCCCTCAACCCTCAATCATTAAACCTTCAACCCTAAACCCTATCCCTAATCCCTCTACCCTCAACACTCTAGTTTAACCCTAATCCCTTGACCACCAACCCTATCCCTAAACCCTCAACCCTCAACCCTCAACTCTCAACATTAAACCCTAATCCGTCAACCCTAAACCCTAATCCGTCAAGCCTAAACCCTAATCCCTCGACCCTAAACCCTATCCCTAAACCCTCAACCCTCAACACTATACCTTAAACCATAATCCCTCAACCCTAAACCCTAATCCCTCAACCCTAAACCCTAAACCTAACAAAACTGCTTTGCCTTATGTTAGGTTGTTAAACCCATCATTTTTGACACTCTTCTCTTAAAGATATCTAAGTTGCAAGAATATGTTAGAAAAATGGCTATGAACTTTTTTAATGTTAGTAATATTATATGGCATGTTTTTCTGGCCCATCTGGGGTTCATTATGCCAATAGGTGTACACACTATAAGAAAAGCTTTGCGTATGGTACATCCACAATGATTAATTAATAGTTGAAATCAGAAGGATGATCATTATGAGAAAAGCTTTGCATTGGGGTACATCTATGTTTCTTGCTATCCACCCCGCACTTAGGGGAGGTATATTGTTATGAAATAGGCAAATAATCTCCCATTGTTTACTGGCTCTATCCACAAGAACTACTAAACTTTTTTCTCTTGGTAATTGTAGAGGACATTCGCCTATTTTTGGCAACTCCTGTATTCCCAAACCATTACAAAAATAAGTATTTTAAACCAATAAATAGCTGATTGCATTGATTTAATACTCTGCTATATTAAAGCTTAGCATTCACATAAATATAGATGTTCATATTATAGAAGACTGCATTATATTAGACTATTAGAGATCCCTCAGAAAAATATAATAACAAAACTGCTTTGCCTTATGTTAGCTTACAATTAAACCCATTCTTTTTGGCACTCTTCTCTTAATAAAGTAAGAGTAATAAGAATAGAAGGCAGAGAATTTGATCTTACTAGATGCATGGTCGGTTTACATTCCGCGACTTCATTTTCATTGAATAAAAAGGTAAATATCTGATTTCAAAGGTGGGGCAGAGTTCACTGTCATGTTCTTTTCTAGATGATAGGGTCCATAATGTCCAGGGTTCTTCAAAGAAAGGCTTGTAACATAATTAAGTTTTTGTTATACCAATTCTCTAGGTAAAGCTACAATTCAAATGCCTACTTTGAAAGTTGAAATAAATTAAATTAGACTTACAATTTTGATTTTCTTCCATCACTTCAACAACATCATTATTTTCTTCATCAGAAACCAATTCAAGATCAGCAACTTGCTCCCCATTGGTTGACTTGAATTACATCCTCTGTTAGAAGAAGGGCATTTTTATCTGTATCAATGTTGGTATTCATAAGCTGAAGAGCATTGATATTTTTCACACACATTGTTCTTTGAAATATCTTAACCTTAAAATATGACTTGGATATGTACTTGAACACAACAAAATCTCCAATCTCCAGCCCATGATGATTCACAAAATTTTCCCAACCCTGCCTAAATTCAAGTTTATTTATGGTACCCCTTAATTGTACATCCCACTCCTACCCACTTGGGCCTTGAAGAAGGAGGCACACCCATTAAACCAACTCATTTGACAACTTACTACCCATCGGTTGACTTAAACTACATACTCTGTTAGAAGAAGGGCATCTTTTATCTGTATCAATGTTGGTATTCACAAGCTGAAGAGCATTGATATTTTTCACACACCCTGTTCATGAAATATCTTAACCTTAAAATATGACTTGGATATGTACTTGAACACAACGAAATCTCCAATCTCCAGCCCATGATGATTCACAAAATTTTCCCAACCCTGCCTAAATTCTAGTTTATTTATGGTACCCCTTAATTGTACATCCCACTCCTTCCCACCTGGGCCTTGAAGAAGGAGGCACACCCATTAAACCAACTCATTCGACAACTTGCTGCCCATCGGTTGACTTGAACTGCATACTCTATTAGAAGAAGGGCATCTTTTATCTGTATCAATGTTGGTATTCATAAGTTGAAGAGCATTGATATTTTTCACACACCCTGTTCTTTGAAATATCTTAACCTTAAAATATGACTTGGATATGTACTTAAACACAACGAAATCTCCAATCTCCAGCCCATGATGATTCACCAAATTTTCCCAACCCTGCCTAAATTCCAGTTTATTTATATGGTACCCCTTAATTGTACATCCCGCTCATGCCCACCTGGGCCTTGAAGAAGGAGTCACGCCCATTAAACTAACTCATTCGACAATTTGCTGCCCATCAGTTCACTTGAACTGCATACTCTGTTAGAAGAAGGGCATCTTTTATCTGTATCAATGTTGGTATTCATAAGCTGAAGAGCATTGATGTTTTTCACACACCCTGTTCTTTGAAATATCTTAACCTTAAAATATGACTTGGATATGTACTTGAACATAACAAAATCTCCAATCTCTAGCCCATGATGATTCACAAAATTTTTCTCAACCCTGCCTAATTTCTAGTTTATTTATATGGTACCCCTTAATTGTACATCCCACTCCTGCCCACCTAGACCTTGAAGAAGGAGGCACACCCATTAAACCAACTAATTCGACAACTTGCTACCCATTGGTTGACTTGAACTGCATACTCTGTTAGAAGAAGGGCATCTTTTATCTGTATCAATGTTGGTATTCATAAGCTGAAGAGCATTGATATTTTTTACACACCCTGTCCTTTGAAATATCTTAACCTTAAAATATGACTTGGATATGTACTTGAACACAACGAAATCTCCAATCTCCAGCCCATGATGATTCACAAAATTTTCCCAACCCTACCTAAATTCTAGTTTATTTATGGTACCCCTTAATTGTACATCCCACTCCTGCCCACCTAGGCCTTGAAGAAGGAGGCACACCCATTAAACCAACTCATTCGACAACTTTCTGCCCATTAGTTGACTTGAACTGCATACTCTATTAGAAAAAGGGCATCTTTTATTTGTATCAATGTTGGTATTCATAAACCGAAGAGCATTGATATTTTTCACACACCCTGTTCTTTGAAATATCTTAACCTTAAATTATGACTTGGATATGTACTTGAACACAATAAAATCTCTAATCTCCAGCCCATGATGATTCACAAATTTTCCCAACCCTTCCTAAATTCCAGTTTATTTATGGTACCCCTTAATTGTACATCCCTAATCCCTAATCCCTAATCCTTTAACCCTAAACCCTAATCCCTAGTCCCTAAACCATAAACCCTAATCCCTAATTATAATTTATGGTACCCTAATCCCTAAACCCTAAACCCTAATCCCTTATCCCTAAACCATAAACCCTATCCCTAAATCCTCAACCCTCAACACTTAAACCTTAAATCCTAAACCCTATCCCTAAACCCTCAACCATCAAAACTATACCTTAAACCCTAATCCCTCAACCCTAAACTTTCAACCCTAAACCATATCCCTAATCCCTCTATCCTCAACACTCTACCTTAACCCTAATCCCTTGACCCTCAACCCTAAATGCTATCCCTAAAGCCTCAACCCTAAACCCTAATCCCTCAAGGTCCTAAACTCTAATCCCTTATCCCTAAACCCTCAACCTTAAACCTTAATCACTCAATCCTTATCTAGCCCTCTCCTCCCCTATTTGGCTCACCCCCATCTCTACCCTCCTCTACCCTTGACACTATACATACATACATAGATACATACATACATATAGGCATACATACATACATACATACATATATACATGATTAATAACCTTGAACATAAAAAAATTCAAGGGGGACATAACGCGAGCACGTTATAACGCATTCACATTATTTCAAACATGACAAACAGTGCTCAAGCTTCTGCGGAAAAGGAAAAATGCAAAGTAGAACATAACACGAGCGCATTATAACATGCTCACGTTATTTTTTTCTTTGGGAATCCCAAGCCTTGGGCTTGGGATTTGCTTTGGATTTCCAACCCAAAGGCTTGGAGTGCCTTCCCAATGTCCAGAGACGTGTTTTTCCATATTCTATAGGATTTCACATAATTTTGTTCGTGCTAACCCTCAAATTTGCACATGTTTCAAGGTCGAACAAATCAAACACCTGGGTAATGTTAGGATTTCTCTTAGCTATTTGACGATGTGATTTTTTTCACATTTTGACAATGTTAAGCCTTTCATCTTTAATTTCTTTTGTTTGTGTGTCCATTTTTGGGAAAAAACCACTGTTTGGTATTTTTTTCATTGTAAATTAACTATTCATTGAAATTTTTAAAAAAATACATATTTAGAAACTAGACTCCATTCTACACATATTGAAAAAACAAAAAGATGATTTTCAATTAGTTTCAAAATTTATAGGGGTAGCACGGCCAAAATTCTATTTTTTAGGATGTGTCCACTTTGAAAATTAGTAAAAAATCAAATATTCATCAAAAAATTATCAGAAAAATTGGGCATAAACTACATGATATTAGCTAATTTCTCACTGAAGCGATTTTAAAAATACCAAAAAAAAGTTGACCTTTTGAGGGAGCCACAAAACATGCTATGTTATGTTTTTTTGACAGAAAGAACACCAATTTCTGTGGCTCCCTCTTTTGAACCCCTTAATCTATACCATTTTTTAAAAAAATAGTAGTTTACAAAGTAGACTCAGAGTACTACGAACATTGTTTTGGTTGCATCTCCAAATTTTGAGTGTAACTATGCTCAATTTCTCATCCAAGGCCAACATTTCCTAATTTCAGAAAAAAAGTGGCCACTTAAGACCCCTTTTTGGCCTCCCATCTTTTTGCACTTACCCCCTTCTAGCCAAATCATTGTAGAACACATGAAAGCAACCTTGCACGAACTCCGTAGAATGTGTACGATCATCACTGATATAGAAATGATACTCCCTTATGATCTTTATGTCATCCTCTGTACTATCATTCGCATGAATGAATGCGATGTGCACAAATATAGAAACCTATGTGGAGTTGTAATATTGTGATTGCACCTCACATTGTGGCTGTAGACTATAGTTCTCTGCAAAATTGATGACTAAAACAATGCTACCAACCAGAAATGTGTCCTTGCATAACTTGAATTGCAATTCCAACCATCAAGCTCTATGGGCATGTCTTGCATACTCATACACTGTGCCGTCACAAAATATAGGCATAAACTGATACACTAGAATCTTTTCAATAACCAATTCACACCTCTTTGCTTCTTTACCATCTTTTGTATTGTATGCCACTATTTTATACTTGTCAAACTCTACTAGTTCATTTCCAACCGCATGTGTTCTTTCCATATGTTCACATATTGGCAAACGTTACAAGCCACCGCAATGATGACATGTGCCATCCAAGCATAATTTCTTGTAGAATATTTGACCTTCCTCTCTTTCACATAAAATTATTGATATGAAGTCTTTTGAAGATGTTGGTGGGGCACGTATTCCACAACCCTGCAAAACATTGTTAGTATGCAAATCTAAACATATAGACCTATAAACATCAAAATGGTTAGAAAATTCAATATGTAATCTACAACCAAAGTAGTGCGTGTGTGATTTATCTTGACATAGAAAGGTTTTAGCATTTCAAAATATCTTTGACAAATTTTAATTTGAGGATACTTCTCTAGAAATTTTCCATAAAACTATGTTTGAGTCTCATCCAAAAAATGCTTTGGATGTGGCTTACAGTTTCGACTACCGATTCTCCTTCTTACCACATCCCTTTCATTTGAAGATACCCTTGTGTAATTATTCCAAAAGTCTTCAATTAGTGATCTCAATGCTTCAACAATTGATTTATCTTTTTGTGGTAGTCTCCCCGAGAATGCCCATAATTCATTGGCATTAGTATCCTCAATTCTTTGGCGTCTTCCAATGGCTCTTGATAAAGTTTTCCTATTAATTCTCAATTCTTGACTCATCTTTCTAATGAGACGAGATTTCCTCATTTGCTACTTACTATAGTCGATGTAATCACATGTCGTGTTGCATTACTATCTTTTGTACGTGAGGTGTTACCCACACTCTCATATGCACTCATTAGATTCTTGACAATAGATTTTTCACTTGAAGCCTCTGATGTTCTCAACCCAAGAATCTTCATCATGGACCTATACTTTATACTTCGCATCATTTCAACGAATAGTTGACATCTTGCAGTCTCATTTAAATTTTCAAAGAACAATCTCCAAATCTTATGAGCATATCTTCTACAAGTGTGTTTTGGAATCTTACCTTCCATTGGCTGCAAAATATTCTCATCAATATCAATCAAATACTTTGGCTTTCTATGCAAAATTATAGGTGGTGTTAAGTTAGGTAAATTCATCTCAACATTAGGAATTTCATCAATATTTAAATAAGATGGGCTAGATGGCATACCTTCGATTGAAGATGGAATAGATGGCATACCTTGAGGTTGAGGTGGGAACGATGTCATACCTCCTTCATCACATGTGAGTGATGATGTACTCTCAACTTGAGATGCGGTAGATGGTGTCCCTACATGTTGACTTGCGGTAGAGGACATGTCTCCAACTATGGTAGTCAAATCTCTCATAGCACGAAGTTTTTGCATTCGTTCTCTTTGTGCCACCAATACCATATCTCTTTGTGATGGTTACAGTTCCTCTTCAATTGGCATGTTTTCATTTATTGTGTCCAATTTCCTTTTCTCACAAAGTTCCCTCATAGCCACTACTTTCTTTGCATTCTTAGCTTCTATCTCTTCCTATGTTGGTTTAATTCTTGATCATTTCCTCGGCATGACGGAGAATTTGTCTATAGCATGATAAAGAGACCAATATTAGTTCCTAAGAAATGAATCCATACAAATAACTAAAATATATGTCATTCAACCCTTCATAGTAAATATACATACAATCATCATGTAAAAAAGTAAATGTCACTCAACCAAAATAGGTACAAAGCATACTTGTCTGATCTTGGCACCTATTCATTTGTATTTTAACTTGTTAATATGACAAGATAATAGTGGGATTGCAATGGTATGTTAAGCTCTGTTTATTACACATAATTATTAAAGAGCCCAAGTCTATAAAATATACATGGCATCATGTGAGATTGTAGGCTACTTTCTTGATTGGGAATGTGTCTATTTTAATTAATGTTGACCTTTGAGATATCTTTTATTATGCATACCATGAACTAATTTAAAACATAGTCTATCATATAAACACAAGATATGTATACATAGTCTTTTATTATGCATACTGGATACATGTGATATAAACATGTATGATAAAGCATGATAAAGTAATTCAAAAAAGAATTAAGGAAAATGTAAAGAACATGCATGTAAAGACTTGACATACCTAAAAAATGGAGATTCGAATGAAGAGAGTACCTAATTATGTAGTGTTTTTTTCTTCTTGCATCAAACTTCTCAACAATTTGAGTTTTTCACCACTTTATTCCTTTTCAATGTTAAATTGAATAACACTCAAATATAATTACTAACAACAATACTATTAACCAATCTATAATGTTAAATTCCTAAAATTGAATCACAATTAACATTGCAACACTACAAAAATTGAAACTTGAATAGATATATATCAAATTTGATGTGAAAACTATGTAATTTCCTCCTTCTCAAGTTGGCAAAGCAGAAAAGGTGGTGGAAAGATCATGCAAAGGTGGTAGAATTGTAAAATGTGCATGTGAACTTCCCAACAGCATGAAAGCACTTCTTTTTTGTCAGAACACGCACATAATCAACATGAAAATAGAGCATGTGGGCCTGGATCATGTGGGTCCATGATTTTTTACCATTTCTAAAGAAGGACAAAACGTGAGCACGTTATAACGCGCTCACAGTTTTTGCTGCTATAGATTGATCCATAAATATTTGTGCCTATCTCACCTTCGATAGTACCTTTACAATATCTCACCTTTAGTTCCATTAGCTCATGTTCTATCTCTCACCTCTCTATATCTCACTTATCTCTCCCCCTCACCTCTCTACCTCTCCCCTCTCTATGTCTCTTAGTCACTCCTTGTCTACCTCTCCATCCATCCTTAGCCATCTAGGTCTCACTTAATCCTAAATCCTAAAGCCTCAACCCTCAACCCTTAAACCTTAAATCCTAAACTCTCAACACTTTACCTTAAACCCTATTCCCCCAACCATAAACCCTAATCCCTCAACCCTAAACCCTACACCCTATCACTAAACCCTAATCCCTTAACCCTTAGCCCTAAAGAATTAACCCTCAATCCTTAAACCTTAAACCCTAAACCCTATCCCTAATCCCTATACCCTCGACCCTAAACCCTCATCCCTAAACCCTAAACGCTATCCCTATTCCTAAACCCTCAACAGGCTCAACCTTCAACCCTATCCCTAAACCCTCAACCCTCAACGTCAAACCCTAATCCCTCAACCCTTAACTCTAATCCCTTAACCCTAAACCCTATCCCTAAACCCTCAACACTATACCTTAAACCCTAATCCCTCAACCCTAAATGCTAAAACTTATCCCTAAACCCTAATCCCTCAACTCTCAACCCTAATCCCTCATCCCTAAACCCTAAATGCTATCCCTATTCCTAAACCCTCAATGGGCTCAATACTATACCTTAAACCCTAATCCCTTATCCCTAAACCCTCCAACCCTATCCCTAATCCTTATACCCTCGACACTATACTTTAACCCTAATCCCTCGACCCTCAACCCTATCCCTAAACCCTCAACCTCGGAACCTCAACCCTCAACCCTCAATGTCAAACCCTAATCCCTCAACCCTTAACTCTAATCCCTTGACCCTCAACCCTATCCCTAAACCCTCAACCCTCAACCCTCAACGTCAAACCCTAATCCCTCAACCCTTAGCTCTAATCCTTCAACCCTAAACCCTCAACAGTATAACTTAAACCCTAATCCCTCAACCCTAAACCTTATCTCTAAATCCTAATCCCTCAATCCTTAACCCTAATCCCTCAACCCTCAACCCTAATCCCTCATCCCTGAACCCTAACCACTATCCCTATTCCTAAACCCTCAACGGGCTCGATACTATACCTTAAACCATAATCCCTTATCCTTAAACCCTCCAACCCTATTCCTAATCCTTATACCCTCGACACTCTACTTTAACCCTAATCCCTTGACCCTCAACCCTATCCCTAAACCCTCAACCCTCAAACCTCAACCCTCAACCCTCAATGTCAAACCCTAATCCCTCAACCCTTAACTCTAATCCCTTGACCCTGAACCCTATCCCTAAACCCCCAACCCTAAAACCTCAACCCTCAACCCTCAACGTTAAACCCTAATCCCTCAACCCTTAACTCTAATCCCTCAACCCTAAACCCTTATCCCTAAACCCTCAACACTATACCTTAAACCCTAATCCCTCAACCCTAAACCCTAAACCCTAATCCCTCAACATTCAACCCTAATCCCTCAACCCTCAACCCTAATCTCTCATCCCTAAACCTTGAACACTATCCCTATTCCTAAACCCTCAATAGGCTCGATACTATCCCTCAACCCTTAACACTATCCCTACACCCTCAACACTCGACACTATATCTTAAACCCTAATCCCTTAACCCTCATCCCTAAAGTCTCAACCCTCAATCCTTAAACCTTCAACCCTAAACCCTATCCCTAATCCCTCTACCCTCGACATTCTACTTTAACCCTAACCCCTTGACCATCAACCCTATCCCTAAACCCTCAACCCTCAACCCTCAACTCTCAACATTAAACCCTAATCTATCAACTCTAAACCCTAATCCCTCAAACCTAAACCCTATCCCTAAACCCTCAACCCTCAATACTATACCTTAAACCCTAATCCCTATCCCTCAACCCTTAACCCTTAAAACTTAAACCCTATCCCTACACCCTCAACACTCGACACTATATCTTAAGCCTTAAACCCTAATCCCTAAAGCCTCAACCCTCAATCCTTAAACCTTCAACCCTAAACCCTATCCTTAATCCCTCTACCCTCGATACTCTAACCCTAACCCCTTGACCATCAACCCTATCCCTAAACCCTCAACTCTCAACATTAAACCCTAATCCGTCAATCCTAAACCCTAATCCCTCAAATCTAAACCCTATCCCTAAACCGTCAACCCTCAACACTATACCTTAAACCCTAATCCCTATCCCTCAACCCTTAACCCTTAAAACTTAAACCCTATCCCTACACCCTCAACACTCGACACTATATCTTGAGCCTTAAACCCTCATCCCTAAAGCCTCAACCCTTAATCCTTAAACCTTAATCCCTAAACCCTATCCCTAATCCCTCTACCCTCGACACTCTAACCATAACCCCTTGACCATCAACCCTATACCTAAACCCTCAACCCTCAACTCTCAATATTAAATGCTAATCCCTGAACCCTAAACCCTAAACCCTATCCCTAAACCTTAAACCCTCAACACTATACCTTAAACCCTAATCCATCAACCCTAAAACCTAATCCCTCAACCCTCAACCCTAAACCCTATCACTAAACCCTCAACCCTTGACACTATACCTTAAATCCTAATCCCTCAACCCTCAACCCTAATGCCTCATCCCTAAACCCTAAATGATATCCCTATTCCTAAACTCTCAACCCTTGATAATATACCTTAAACCCTAAACCCTAAACCCTATCCCTCAACCCTTAACCCTTAAAACTTAAACCCTAAAACCTATCCATAAACCCTCGATGCTCAACACTATATCTTAAACCCCAATCCCTTAACCCTCAGCCCTCAAGCCTCAGCCCTCAATCGTTAAACCTTCAACCCTAAACCCTATCCCTAATCCCTCTACCCTCAACACTCTACTTTAACCCTAATCCCTTGACCATCAACCCTATCCCTAAACCCTCAACCCTCAACCCTCAACTCTCAACATTAAACCCTAATCCGTCAACCCTAAACCCTAATCCCTCAACCCTAAACCCTATTCCTAAACCCTCAACCCTCAACACTATTCCTTAAACCCTAATCCATCAACCCTAAACCCTAATCCCTCAACCCTAAACCCTATCCCTAAACCCTCAACCCTTAACACTATTCCTTAAACCCTAATCCGTCAACTCTAAACCCTAATCCCTCAACCCTAAATCCTAAACCCTATCCCTAAACACTCAACCCTCAGCACTATACCTTAAACCTTAATCCCTCAACCATCAACCCTCAACCCTAATCCCTCATCCGTAAACCCTAAATGCTATCCCTATTCCTAAACGCTTAACCCAAGACACTAGACCTTAAACCCTAATCCCTTACCCCTAAACCTTAAACCCTATTCCTCAACCCTTAACCCTTAAACCTTAAACCCTAAAACCTATCCCTAAACCCTCAACTCTATACCCTCAACAATATACTTAAGGCCTAATCCCTCAACCATTAACCCTATACCTTAAACCCTAAAGCCTACACCCTCAAATCCTCATCCCTAGACCATATAACCTCACCCTTATATCCTAAACCTTGAATATTGTGCTTCAACTCTATACTTAAATTAAACCTAAATCATATGTGCTCTAAACCCAAGTCACCCTATGCCTTATATACCCTTAATCCATTTCATAAACCCTAATCCTTGCACCTTACACACCTAATCTTATACAATCAACAACCTAAATATTAACCCTCAACTGTAACCCTCAACCCTCTAATCTCTACCCTCTACCCTCTACCTATTACTTAAGCCCTAATCCCTCAACCCTCAACCCTCAAAACTATATAGGCTCAGGTCCTTATATACACTAAACCCAAAACACTTACATACATACATACATACATACATACATGCATACATACATACAAACATACATCCATACATAAAAACATACATACATACAAACATGCATACATACAAGCATGCATACATGTACATACATACATGCATGCATACATGTACATGCATACATACAAACATACATACATACAAAGATGCATACATACAAGCATAAATACATGTACATACATACAAGCATGCATACATGTACATGCATACATACCTACAAGCATAGATATAAACATCCATGAAACATACTTATGAAACTTGAACATAACTCGTTCAAAGGAAGACATAACGCGAGCGTGTTATAATGCGCTTGCATTATGTCGAACTGGGAAAACACGGGCAAACATGCAAAAAAGGAAAAAAGCACAACATAACGCAAGCACGTTATAACACGCTCGCGTTATATTGTGTTTTGGGAATCCCAAGCCTTAGGCTTGGGATTTGCTTTGGATTTCCAACCCAAAGGCTTGGAGTGCCTTTTCAACATCCACAGACATGTTTTTGCAAATTCTAAAGATTTCATATAATTTTGTTCGTGCTAACACTCATATTTGCACGTGTTTCAAGGTCAGACAAATCAAACACCTAGGTAATGTTAGGCTTTCTCTTAGCTATTTAACGATGTAATTTTTTTCACATTTTGACAATGTTAAGCTTTTCATCTTTAATTTATTTTGTTTGTGTGTCCGGTTTTGGGCAAAAACCACTGTTTGGTCTTTTTTTCATTGTAAATTAACCATTCATTGAAATTTTTTAAAAAATACATATTTAGAAACTAGACTCCATTCTACACATATTAAAAAAAATGATTTTCAATTAGTTTTCAAAATTTATAGGGGTAACACGGCCAAAATTCTATTTTTTAGGATGTGTCCACTTTGAAAATTAGTAAAAAATCAAATATTCATCAAAAAATTATCAGAAAAATCGGGCATAAACTACATGTTGTTAGCTAATTTCTCACCAAAGCAATTTTAAAAATACCAAAAAAAGTTAACCTTTTGAGGGAACCACAAAACATGCTATGTTATGTTTTTTTGACAGAAACAACACCAATTTATGTGGCTCCCTCTTTTGAACCCCTTAATCTATACCATTTAAAAAAAAATAGTAGTTTAGAAAGTAGACCCAGAGCACTACGAACATTGTTTTGGTTGCATCTCCAAATTTTGAGTGTAACTATGCTCAATTTCTCATCCAAGGCCAGCATTTCCTAATTTTAGAAAAAAAGTGGCCACTTAAGACCCCTTTTTGTTCCCCCATCTTCTTGCACTTACCCCTCTTTTGTTTGCCATACACACAACTTTCACAGAAATCCATATTAATACATTTTAGACCTGGTAAAACTTTTTTAGAATGAAGTGCCTTCATACCCTTTTCACTCATATGCCCAAGTCTGTTATGCCACAGTGTTGTCTCAAAACCTGCAGCAACTGTTTCAGTCTCTTCCTGCGAACCTGCAACAACTATTCCTGAACCTATTTGTTTTTTCTCTACAAAAATTAAAGTAAAAGGAATAGTATGACCTGTACAAAGATATAAGGTGCTACTTTCACACCTTTTGCTACTATTAAGGTACCTCTTGAAACCTTCTAATTTTTATCATTAAAAGTAACTATGCAACCTTCATCACCTAACTACCCTGCTGAAATTAAATTCCTACGTAGCCTTGGAACATGCCTTACCTCTTGTAGTAGCCAATGATTCCCATTCTGTAATTTAATCTTAATTCTTCCCTTTCCAACAATCTGGCAGGGTTTGTTATCTCCCAAATAAACCAGGCCAAAATCCCCTTGGACATAATCAAGAAAATAACTTGTATGGGGTGTAGCATGAAATGAGGCCCCTGAATCTAAAACCCATGAATTATCATCATTATCTAGGGAAAGAATCAAAGCATCATCTTTAAATTTATTACTTACCACATTTGCCTCTTTATTGCCTTCTTATTTGTCTCCTTTATTCCTCTAAGACCAGCAATCTTTCTTTAGATGACCTAGTTTCTCATAGTACTAGCAATCTTTATGTCCTTCGGATTGGGACCTCTTGTCCTTTGATTTTCCTCATGACTTCCCATGACCTCCAAAACCTTTTCCTCTCTCCTTTGATTTGCCCTTGCTTTCTGCATTCAAAACACTACCTGATGTGGACCCTCCTGAGCTTTTATGTCACATTTTCTCACTAAGGATAACACCAACAACATCATCAAATTTTAAAGTATTTGAACCAGAGACATAGTTACTTACAACCATTACCAAGCTATTCCATTTTTCTGGCAAAGAACATAAAACCAAAAGAGCCCTCACCTCTTCATCAAATTTTACTTTTATAGAAGTTAACTGATTAGTAATGATATTAAATTCATTTAAATGATCTGTCACAGATCCACCTTCAATCATTTTCATATTAAACAAACGCTTCATGAGAAATACCTTATTTGAGGCTGAGGGTTTTTCATACAATTTAGTCAAAGCTTTCATTAGTTCATTTGTTGTCTTCATTTCTGTTATATTGAATGCCACAGATGGTCCCAGGCACAATCGAATGGTTCCCAATGCCTTTCTGTCTAGAAGTTCCCAATCCTCATCAGTCATTGTTGTTGGTTTCTTATCTATTCCTTCCAATGGCCTCCATAAATCCTTCAGATAGAGATAATCCTTCATCTGCATCTTCCATAATTGATAGTTCTGCCCATTGAATTTATCTACCTTCAATTTACCCTCATCCGCCATTGTTCCCACTTAACTATGATACTCCCACTCAACCGTGAGACCTTCCTGTAGATGATAATCAAGCACAACCCGCTCTAATACCACTTGTTAGGGATTGTATGCAGATGATATCAATTAAATGCAAATAAAGATTAAACAGAGGAATGAAAAATACACAGAAATAATAACAGCGAGAGAATTTTTAACGTGGTTCACCCAAACTCGGGCTACATCCATCAATAGAGAGTCCAATATTATTATCTAGCAAATCAAACTGATTACAACCAGCAATCCTTACAACTCAATACCGCTACAAAATGCTACAATACAATATCAATGGAAACCCTAACCCTTAGCCATTTTTATTAAGAGTTATGTCAGTTACAAAATAGGGTTTTTTTATGTCGGTGAATAGAAAAATAACTCCTGACACCTTTATAAAATAATAAAAGTCATTTGAGGTTTTAGGGGCACTGCCCCCGAGCCCCCGCTCCGTATCACGACAGGGAGCACGCCAAGGGTACTGCCCCTTGACCTTGTCTTGGGGGCGCTGCCCCCAAACCCCCATTAAATAATTTGAGGTGAAACTACACTGATAAAACTGGGGAAAATTTAATCTCTGAGTTTGATTAGACTCCATTTAACAACAAGTTGCTTTTAGCATTAAAACTTATCGCCTCGAAGTGAAAGATGTAAACCTTCGACTGCATGTAATGATATCCTTTGTGCATGTAATAGATATTGATACTATAACGATTTCTCATGGAGATGAGAAGGTTCTTCTAGACATGTTGTTGTCCTATGACACCTATGAGTGTGAGCATTATCTCCTTAAGGGAAATTTGACCTTCGAAACATTCTTTTACAAGAATAAAACCTTTGTCACTATAATTCTTGTTGTGCAAAAGTAAACATGAATGCCTTCTTTTCGAATGGCTATTCTTCTTCTTTAAGAATATGGAATCAAGAGGGTCTCTTGAGATGGAATCTTTGTTAAAGGGAATCAACTCTAAGAGTCACTACAAGTACTTCCATTGGCATTATGATTTGAATGTAAACCTTAATATGAGGTAAATAAAGTAAACACCAACCTGGTATGGTTAAGTGTTGGGAACATGATTGAACCTTGTTCTGCATGCATGCACGAGACAAAGTGACGTGGAGTCACTAGTTCCCCATTGCTTAAGCAATGAGAACCTTAGGAATGGTTTTTCAAGATAGGAGTCGAATGTCCAAGGAATGGACTAAGAAGTTTTGAACTTAACTGTTCTAGACCGAGAAAGATCAAATTATATTTACTGTAGGACATGGTAGCTTATAAGTCAAGTCGAGGTGGTGGACATATGACAACTATCATTGTGTAAAATACATGTATGTAAATTTTTGACCAACGTAATGCATCTATCTCTGCATGCATTATTGTTCCACAATGCTCCAGATGGCATAATGTCTCCAATAGTGTCATGCATAGTTAGAGTGGATCTATAGTTGCATGACTGAGAAGCATTATGAAGGACACAACACCAGATACTCAAATGGAATACCTTATGGTTCCTTATATCTATACCTTCTATGAAGGGTAGGGCTGCTTCCAGGTAGGAAGTTGTGCGAGGGACTACTGGTCTGTAGTCAGAGGAAAAGCACTGGGATGATGCTCTCCTTCCCAAGCATGAGACAAGCCAAGGCTTATGAGACATATGTCAAGAGTTCCAGATGCAGTGCTTTTTCATTATATGACTTGATAATTATTATTATGTATAATATGATATATGATTCCTTGAGCATAGCTTTATACATGCATAGTGAAGGTTATTCACTAATGAGATGTAATTGGATATTGTAATTATAAGTTTTGTTATACTCTATTTTGGAATAACATGATTACATTTTTAAACGATAAGGATTCATTCTTGTTTAATTATGCTTTGGATAATTATGGTTTATCCTAACTCTTAGTTAAGATCAAAATTCATGTTTAATTTTTGGTCATTATGGAATGAGATGTTACATATGGTATTAGAGCAACCAGGTTCAATACATGGACCTCTGAGCTCACTACTTGATTCTTACTTTTTATCCAACATTAATAGATGCTAATAATTGGATGTTCTATGCCAGAATGGTAAGAATTAGAAAACACCCAGAAAGAATGTAACATAAAATAGATGTTACCTACGTCATCAAAAGGTCTTGAGGGAGTGAGCCTCAAGAATGAAAAGAATTGAATAGATTGGTTGTTTAGTAGGAGCATGGTTGAATAATGAGGAGAGCTTTGTTGATGCCATGAAATGCGTCAAGTAGGAGTTAAGGAAAGTAGTTAGGATTCTTGCTCCTAACTCTACTAATGCATTAGCAGAACCCTCTGTACCTAAAGCACCAACTGTGGAAAATAATCCTAAGGATTATGATGTACCTAAGGAGGTTGTGGAAGAGTACTTGCGTGTACCTCCAACTCCTAAAAATGAAATGATAAACCTCAAAGTTGAGAAATGAACATGGGAAGCTATCCCAGATTAAAAATGACTTACAGTAGCAAGGTGTAAACAAAATTTTGTAATTTTGATGGATTATATATGTAATTCGATGAAAACTATAATGCAATTGAAAACTTCTAACAATCTTTCCTTTCTTGTTAAACATTACATGAATGAGAATAGATTTGTACTATGAATGAAATTGGTGACATGGAAAAACTAATCCATGATTAATCTGCAAACTTCAGGAAGAAGTAAATTGTAGCAAAGGTTCAGATAAGAACCAGGATGGCAGATAGTCAGGATGAAGGGAAACCTTTAGGGCACTCCAAAACTAAACTTGATTGGATTATCGCCTTGCTTCAAGACACAAGAGTGAGAGTAGGAACTCTCGAACAGGAGGTCAGAGGTCAGCAAGGACCCAGGCGGGATGCCTATGATGGGGGTTATGATGAGACACATCATAATGACACCACCCGAAGTGAGCACAGAGAAAATAACTTTGAGGCTAGACAAGAAGTGGATAGAAGGAGCCATATGGCTTTGGAACTATCCCGAGACATGAAAAAGGTTATGCCTCCTAAATTTGATGGATTTGTAAGCAGAGATGCCGCGGAGGCATGGATTACGGAAATGGAAAAGTATTTCAAAATTAGAAATTATAATGAGGTCACTAAAGCAATATGGGGGGCATTCCAACTGGCAAGTGAAGCATCCACATGGTGGATGACCAAAAATGTGGAACTAGGCTTAAGGTCTACAAGCCTTACATGGGACATGTTCATGGAACTTTTTAGGAAAAGATGGTTGCCTCAACTGTTCTATGATCAGAAGGTTATAGACTTTCAGAATCTGTAACGGGCTGTTTGTTTGTGAATGAATATTGGGAAAAGTTCACCCGCTTGCTTAAGTATGTGCTGCAGTACCAACAAGATGAGAGATTCCACAATCAGAAGTTTATAATGGGATTGAACGCCCAAATTGGGGGTGAGGTTGATGTTCATGGTCCTACTACGATGGACTAGGTTTATGAAAAGGCCATCAAATAGGAACAAAAATTGAAAGCTATGTCTTCTTGTAGAGAAAGGAACCGAAGGAGATACAATTGGTCCCAATCCTCTCAATCCTCTAAGAAAAAGGGGAAGAAACAAGATTTTACTGAGAAAAATGATAAAGGGGCCAAGAATAAACAAACAGAGTCCAAGGGGAATATGAATGGCAATAACTACTACAAGAAGAATGGAGACAATTCTATAAAACCTTAGGAGAGGCGAGGACCAGTGGGAGGATGCTACACATGTGGCGGAGATCATTATACCAACCAATGTCCTAACAAGACATAGGGAGCACAACCAAGAGGAAACCCTCTACCCTCTCAACAAGTAGCATTCCGGCAACACATTCATGCAACCTTGGAAAATAGGCAAGCCAACTACCAAATAACTACCATTGAAACAATTTAGGTATTTTATTTGGTCTTTCGATTTCAGTTTTGATTGACACTGGTGCTACTGAATGTTTTGTTTTCCCTAAATTTGTAAGTAAAATTCCTAGAAAGGATGGATTCATGCAAACACATGGTCTGTAGAATATGCAAATCAAACCAAGGCTTAGGTAGAGCAATGTCTATTTGAGGCTAGGGTTAAACTTCTAAGTTTTGCCACTGAAGTAAATCTTTATGTAACCCCACTAGAATCATACGATGTTATCCTAGGGATAAATTGGCTATGGAGACATCAAGCCAAAGTGGATTGTTACACAAAAATAGTAGAATGTCTTGATGACTTAGGAAATAATGTCTTTCTACAAGGGAACCCTAGGGAAGTCAAACTAAGATAAATTTCTGCCTTGCAAATGAAAAGAGCTCAAAGAAATAGATGCCAGCTTTTTGCTGTCAAAATGGAAAAACTAAATGAGATTGAGGAAACCAATTTCCAAGATGATTTAATGTTTTATGAATCTCAGAAACTCAATGAAGTTGGGAAGAAGGAGTCCATAGATCAGGAAAGATTAGATATGGACATGTATCATTTCCTTAGAGATTTTAAGGACATATTTCTAGATGAGCTACCAAGATTACCTCCTAAAAGAGCCTTTGACTTCTCCATTGATATTATTTCAGGGTCGGAACCTATTTCTAAAGCCCCCTACAGAATGACCACTACAGAACTAATGGAGCTAAAAGATTAATTACAGCAATTATTGGATAAAAGATTAATTAGACCCAGTGTGTCACCCTGGGGAGCACCAATTATATTTGTGAAAAAGAAAGATGACACTTTGCAGTTATGTATTGATTACTGCATGTTGAATAAAGCAACAATTAACAATAAATACATGTTGCCTCACATTGATGATCTTTTCGATCAAAAGAGAGGTGCAACTGTGTTTTCCAATATCGATCTTTAGTCTGGCTATCACCAATTAAGGTTAAAGCATGAGGACATCCATAAAACAACCTTTAGAACAAGGTATGGGCATTATGAGTTCATTGTCCTACCTTTTGGATTAATGAATGCACCAGTGGCATTTATGAATCTAATAAACAGTGTTTTCAGGGATTGTTTGGACAAGTTTGTCCTAATGTTTTTTAATGACATTCTAATATATTTTGAGAATGAGGAAGAGCATCTTCAGCATTTAAGGATTGTTTTTCAGAGCTTGAGAGAGCATAAATTGTATGATAAGCTCTCTAAGTATACTTTCTTTCAGAAGGAAGTGTAGTATATGGGCCACATAATTTCAGCTAAGGAAATAGCTGTGGACCCAACTAAAATTAAGGCTATTTTAGAATGGTCAGCACCAATAAATGTTCATGAGGTCTGAAGTTTCATGGGCCTTGTTAGTTATTACATGAAAGTTTGTGAAAAACTTTTCAAAAATTGCATACCCCATAACTTCCTTGCAAAGGAAAGGTAAGAGATTTGAGTGGTCAGAAAAGTTCCAGGAGGCCTTTGACCTACTGAAGGAAAAATTGACTTCAGCACCAATTTTGAAGGTACCTTGCTGTAACATCCAAATCCGAAATGACAAGAAATTCTAAGTTTTTACAACGGTAATAATTTTTTTTTTACTAGGTAATCAAATACAAAAGAAACTTATCTATTATCCATTACAACATTTTTCATTTTATCATAAACATGATCTCATTTTCATAAAACTGAAAGGAATGATATACATTAAGCATTTTGTTCTCTAATAATTTGCAATTTTCTTGAAACAAATAATATATTGGAAACATACCATTAACATGCATCTCGATTGTCGACCCATCACATTCAAGACTCGGCAATCCTCAGTATTTGGAAGAGAAAGTATCTTCAAGGAGCTTAACCTCCAACCACAGACCGTCGGTCTCCCGCACTCCTTCCTAACCGGAAGTGGCCCTACCCTACTCAAGAGGATAGACTTAGGATAACCATCGGTGTTTGCCATCTGAGCTCTGGTGTTGTAACTTACATGTCTTATTATTGTGCAGATCCCTAGATACCCTCTAGTCATGCACGACACTCCACAAGAAACGCCATCCAGTCACAGTGAACATTCGATGCACTTGAGGATCGTGCACCACCTTGGCCAAAGGATTTGTTTTTAAATAGCATTCTAAGAATGCATGTACTTAGTTAACCCACCCTACTCAACTTGAATTGATCAAAATCCTACAGTTTCCTATTTGTAAAGTTTGAACAATTGACGACCTTGATGACCTCAAGGTTTTAGGATTTTCTCCTGCAATAGCGCATGGCGCAACATTTACTCTAATCCTAAGTTTATGGTTTCATAATCCCATATTCATGTAAAATATCGTTTAATAACGCCCACTCCTAAGTGGTTTCATACTTGTTTACTCCGTTCCCATGTTTGTACAATATATTCAAGTATCTAAAACACTTTCCCGTTCTCCCATAATTTAAGGGTTTAGACTCATAAAAGTCTGCGAACTAAATACGACACTAGAATCATCGCATGCAACATAATCTAGATTCAAATTGGGGGTTTTTCCCACCCTACCTGTTCATTACAAAACCATGACAGACTCCCCTTTCCTAGTCCAAAAAGTTTCACATGGGTCAATGAGGTAAGACTCGTAAAAACAGATAATAAAAGATTTGGAATCTTTCTTACAACATTGGAGATGACCCTACACATGGTCGACCTCTAACTAAAGATATAAGACGAATAAGACACTAGTTGGTTGCAAGTACAACTTCAGCTATCAAACACATTAAAGTTTACGTCAAACATTCTTTAAATCTGTGGTTTTAAACTCCTACACAACATGCACGTGGAGTAATGTGCTTTCTCATTATGGAGCTCTCATTTCAAATGCACCAAGGCAGTTTTGAGTTGGTAACACAGTCTTAAAGGGATTTAGAATCTTAAATGCAATGGACTTCTTTAAATCAATGTAATATCATTGTTACCTCATGAATAAATAAAACTCTTGGTTCTATACGAGACACGATTAATATCGTTATAAGTGGAGATTCTTAACTCCTATGACTCCATAGATGGATGCAATATTCAATTCACAATCCTCAAGAAGTTTTAAATCCAATAATCTATATAGAACAAGATTAGTTTATTCATTTCGAACCCTTATTTATACTATCTTTGACATCTCTCAATCAAAAGAAGGTTTATATCATTAGCACCGTCGACAGAATCCTATGCAGTAGTTTAAAGTTTTTAAAATAACATTTGGACAAACTACCTTTCCATTTACTCGCGGGGAATTCCACATTAGGCAGAAGTGACTAACTGCATTAGAGCCATAGGGTATCAATCCTCAAGCAGATCATTGGAAACTAAGACTCCTAGCTCAAGTAAGGCTCCCATCTTCTCAAGATAATCAGTCTTCTAACAGCCTTAGCGAAAAAGGAAACAAGACTATAAAACTCCATCATTATTTTCAAACACAAATAATCAAAAAATGATTTAAACAGATGATAATATGGAATGTGCATCAAACCAGTTATAAGTTTTCTTCATATAATGATTATCATTCGAATACCCAAGTGACAAAAGGATTTGACATCAATATGACACTATACAAATACAAATTGCAGTCTTAAAGGAGGAAACAGGAACCTGATGGAGCCCCTGTTGAATCCTCACGTAATCTTCTACTTCCTGTTTCTACACAACGACCATCCACACTACCTTCCCTGCACACTAAGATGCCCTCCAACTCCTCTCTCTCTACCGTTGCACTCCACGCTCCCCACCTAAAAATGCTCTCCAGTTTCCCATTCTACCCCCCTGATGACGGCCTCCTCCCGCAGTTTTTGGTTTCCATTATCCTCTCCAACAGCTTCAGAACTCACTACCCTCTCTTCCATGACGAAGTGACTCTATTTAATCGCCCACTACCACTACCAACTACCGTCTCTCTATCACGATGAAGGAGTAAACCACCTTCAACTGTCATTCCCGCTATCTTCTTCACACCGTGCAACTCAAACTTAACATAGTGTAGTAAAAAGCTCCTCAAACTGTGGTTTTCTTACCTTTCTTCCCAACTGTGACCCGATGCCTTTGCACCCACCATCATGATGGAGCATCTATAATCAATTTACAGTTACCCTTTTCACAACTGCCGAACTTCCTCTCTCTCGCCCACAGTGAAGGAAATTAAGGCATTCAACAACTACCGTTACATGTCTAAGCTCAAGGAGGTCGATTTAACTGAATATTACCCGACTTCCTTACTCACTACGACCACTAAGAAGATGGAGAT
This sequence comes from Cunninghamia lanceolata, assembly GCA_027924645.1. Classification (NCBI taxonomy): domain Eukaryota; kingdom Viridiplantae; phylum Streptophyta; class Pinopsida; order Cupressales; family Cupressaceae; genus Cunninghamia; species Cunninghamia lanceolata. The sequence continues at coordinate 2,727,692 of BSBN01000467.1, read as the reverse complement.
TCAAAAGGATGACGTGGCAAAGCAACTTCGTCAAACATCCACATGGAGACTTCTAACCTTCGACGATAGCAACCTGACAAAGCTAGCGGAGTGAAATTCACACAAGGTGATATCCAATAGTTATCCAAAGATGACTCCAAGGTTGACAAGAGGTAAAGAATCCAAATTGACTAAAATAATAGAGTATGGATTTGATCCAAGATAATTCAAGTCGTAAACTTGAAAAGAAAAAGACGTATTCGCAAGGGATGACGTCTCAACCGACAGAGCTTGGGCGTAAAACAACATGGCTCAACAAGACGCTGACATCAAGCAATCTGACAATAAATAAATTGAGTTATGACTAAAATGATTTCAGAATATTCCTCCAAATGACGACAAGAACAAATAAAGCATAAATCAACTTCCCATTTGACTTCCGTTGATTTACCTAAAGGAAATAATTCACAACACATGATTAATGCGGTTTGACGACAATCACGATGGATTGGTCGTAACGTTTCGTAAGGTTTCTAAATCGTTTGACGCACAAAGCTAACTTCTCGCATCTCTCAACTACGAGACGTGATCCACAATCAACCACAATTAGGTTCATCTATTTACCTACAAACGAAAATAATAATCATCTATATAAGTCGACTCGCTTTGGTGGACTTACGACGACATTGTCGATTCCAAGATTCTATATGACGACTTACGAAAAGGATGTTACACCTTATCTTCAGACGTCGACATCTAGTCTTAAACTATCCCAGTCGAAAAACAAGACTAAACTGATGGCTTCAAGGTTTATCTACCTGTTTGGTGTTCTCAGTAACAAACACCCATGGTTATTTTCCAGAGTCTATACTCTCTCTCAAAGATACTTTCTCTTCCCGTCGAACGTGGTCCACCTGTTCCTGCAACAACAGTCTCACATACAATTTTGTGGTCAAAGCACCTATGTTCCAAATCAAAGCATAATATATCCAAAACATCATTTCACTTTTAACAAAAGAACGTTTAGTCTACAACATCACTTTGATCATAATCAATAGATTCTAAAATTTCATATAACTAACTTTGCATAATAAATCATCAATTTCCATGTCATCCACAACACATTATATACTGAAATTTGCAAGAAAGTACATAGCATAATTGATTCCAAAAAGAGGGATGTAACATATCCTTCCCCTTTAAAAATCATCGTCCCCGATGATTAAGTTTATCAAGCAAAATTTAAACTTAAAACAAACTTTTTATAATGCAACATTAATGTCTTTGAAAAGTTTAGGAAATCTTTGGTAAATATCTTTATAGTCTTCCCAAGTGGCGCTATCCTCGCCATATTGGTCCCACTGAATTTTGCATTGCAAAACTTCTCAATTACGTAAACAAAGTTTACGCATTTCGAGCACCTTGAGTGGCTCGATCACAACCACCCCGAGTTCTTGCATCTATAAGGAATTCCAGTTAAGGATGTGGTTATTACCTACAAAATATTTCTTTAAATACAAAACATGAAAAACATTATGCATCTTAGACAAGGCTAGAGGTAGAGCAACCTTGTAGGCAACTGGATTGATAATCTCAAGAACTTCGAAAGGTCTGACATAATGAGGAGCCAATTTTGAAGATTTACCAAATTTTATAGAACTCTTTTGGGGTTTCACTCGCAAAAGCACTTTCTCGCCAACAGAGAAGTGTCTAGGCACTCGTTTACGATCTGCATAACTCTTTTGCCTGTCATTGGCTTCTGCCAACCTTTTCCTAATCATTTTTACTTTTTCTTCCATATTAGCAAGCATCTCAGGTCCAATGCTTATCCTATCTTCCAGCTTATCCCATCTTATAGGAGTTTTGCATTTCCTTCCATATAATGCTTCAAATGGCACCATCTTAATGGCAGAATGATAGGAGTTGTTATAGGAAAATTCGACTAGAGGTAGATATTCCTCCCATCTGTATTGTTGATCCATACAATACATTCTCAAAAGGTCTTCTAATACCTGATTCACTCTTTCTGTCTGTCCATCAGTTTCAGGATGATAAGTAGTACTTACATTCAGTTTAGTCCCTAATGTAGAAAATAAGGTTTGCTAAAACCGTGAAGTTATCCGAGCATCTCTATCAGATATAATCTTTTCAGGTACCCCATGCAATCTAAAAATTTCTTGCACAAATTTCTAAGCCAAAAGATGTGCTCCATCTATCAAATTTCCCGGTATGAAATGTGCGACCTTGGTTAGTTTATCTACAACAACCAATATTGCATCATGCCTATTCTTAGACATTGGTAACCCCTGGACAAAATCCATACTAACAACTTTCCATTTCCATTCCAGAATATCATGTGGGTACAACAGTCCCGCAGGATGTTGGTGTTCTACTTTAACTCTCTGACACTCCAAACAGCTAGCTACAAACTTTGCAGCATCATTTTTCATTCCCTTCCAGAAATATAGCGTCTTGACATCCACTAACAGTTTTGTTACACCAGGGTGTCCAGAGTAAGGAGCACAGTGAACTTCCTTCCACACAAGGTTTCTAAGTTCTACTAAATCAGGAACATAGATTCTTCCCTTGAATCTCATCAATCCATTGGGTTCAAAACTGAATCCGTCATATCTTGGATCCTTAGGGTTTAAGTGTAGAGCCTGTTTCACTTGTTCATAATACTCATCTCCAGATAAGTTTTGCATTACTAAGTCTTTAAAGTTAGCATGTATGGAGATTATAGAGGCTATGTGCCTTCTTCTGCTTAAGGCATCAGCTACTCAGTTTTCCTTGCCTTTGATATAAGAAATTTCAAAGTCATAATCTGATATTAATTCCAACCACCTCCTTTGCCTTGCATTGAGATTAGGTTGTGTAAATATGTAACGAAGGCTTTGATGATCAGATTTTAGAATAAAAGTCCTTCCCAACAAATAATGTCGCCACATCTGAAGGGCGTGAACCACTGCTGCCATCTCTAGGTCATGAGGAGCATAGTTCTGCTCATAGTTTTTCAGCTTCCTTAACTCATAGGCTACTACCCTGCCATCTTGCATAAGCACACCTCCCAATCCTTCCCCCGAGGCATCAATGATAACCTCAAATTCTCCCTCAGGATCAGGAACTTTCAGAATTGGAGCGGTTGTTAATTTTTCTTTTAACAGGTCAAAAGCCTTTTGACATTCATCCGTCCAAACAAACCTTTTTCCTTTTCTCTGCAAGGAGGTAATTGGGCTAGCAATGCTTGAGAAATTCAACACAAATTTCCTGTAATACCCTACCAATCCCATGAAACTTCGTACCTCTAACACATTGGTAGGTTCAGGCCATTCCATAATAGCTTTTATTTTGGCCGAATCAACTGATATCCCATCGGCTGATATTATGTGCCCCAAATACTATACTTCTTTCTGAAAGAAGGTGCACTTAGAGAGTTTCGCATACAATTTGTGTTCTCTTAATCGTTGCAAGACTATTTGAAGATGTTGTCTATGCTCCTCTTCATTTTTGGAATAGATCATAATATCATCAATGAAAACTAGCACAAACTTATCAAGACAATCTCTGAAAACACTATTCATGAGATTCATGAAAGCAGCAGGTGAATTGGTCAATCCAAATGGCAACACCGTGAACTCATAATGACCATACCTCGTTCTAAAAGCTGTCTTGGGAATATCTTCATCTTTCAACCTTAACTGATGATATCCAGATCTCAGATCTATCTTATAAAAGACTGATGCACCACGCATTTGGTCAAATAGATCATCAATACGTGGCAAGGGATACTTGTTCTTTATTGTCGCCTTGTTAAGCATCCTATAATCTATACACGGCCTTAGAGTTCCATCTTTCTTTTTGACAAAGATAACCAGGGCTCCCCATGGTGATACACTTGGCCTAACAGATTCTTAGACAATAGCTCCTACAACTGAGCTTTTAATTCCATAAGTTCAGTGGTAGTCATATGATACGGAGCTTTAGAGATTGGCTCCGATCCTAGTTTAATATCTATGCCAAAGTCAAATGTTCTCTTCAGAGGCAAGCCTGGTAACTCCTTAGGAAATACATCCCTGAAGTTGCATAGATATGGATATCTTTCCTCAAATGTGTGTTTCTCCAAGGTTTCCTCTACTAGGTCCATCTTGACTGCAAAAAGTTGACATCCCTTTCGCCTAGCCCGCTTTAGTTGTTTTGAAGAAATGGATCTAATCCTTATTTCCCTTTGAATTCCTTGGAGATTTACTAATTTACCCATCTCATCCAGACACTCAATGGTTTTATGAAAACAGTCTACCTTGGCTCGGTGTTTCCACAACCAATTCATTCCTAGGATAACATCGTAGGACCCTAAAGGCGCTACGTATAAATTTGCCTCAGTGGTGAAGTTAGAAACATCAATCTTAGCTTTGAACAAACATTGCTCTACCTGAGCCTTTGACTTATTTGCATACTCTACTGTCCATGGTTTTGACATAAAACCAGCTTTTATAGAAAATTTACCTAAGACTCTAGGTGACACAAAATTTTTTGTTGCACCAGTATCAAATAGAATAGAAACAGGAACTCCAAATAAGGTACCTGTCATCTCAATAGGGGTGATCTGATACTCTGTTTGTCAATTGTCAAGAGCGGCATGAATCCTTTGTTGAAAGGCTTCCTGTTGCGAAGGAAGCTCCGTGTTCCTAGGCTTCCCATCCTGCTTCTTGTTGGGGCAACGGTTGGCGTAATGATCTCCTCCACAAGAAAAGCATCCTCCTATAGGTCCTCGCTTCTCAGATGGCCTACTTGTAGAATCATCATTCTTCTTAAAATTAGCATTTCTCTTAAAATCTTCACCTCTTCGCCCATTACCAAATCCCCCTTGATTCTTTCGATTTCCCTTATCAAACCTCCTGTTTCCATATCCCTTCTCATTTTTCCTTTTATAAGACTGATCGTTGAAGTTCTTATCAAATTTCTTGCATTTCTTATCACGGTAAGCAGAGATAGATTTGATCTTCTGCTCCTGTTTAATTGCCTTCTCATAAACTTGATCCATTGTGCTTGGACCATGCACCTCCACCTCACCGCCGATCTGAGGATTGAGTCCCATGATGAATTTTTTGATTCGGAACCTTTCATCCTTTTGGTATTGAGGGACATACTTCAATAGTCTAGTGAATTTTTCTGCATACTCGACCACAGATAGTTCACCTTGCCTGAGGTTTTGGAAACCTGTTAACTTCTGATCAAAGTATAACTGAGGTAACCACCATTTTCAGAATAGTTCCACAAACTCATCCCATGTCACCTTCAAGGGACTTAATTGCATCTCCATTTTCTTATTCATCCACCAAGTGGACGCTTCCCCAGATAGCTAATAGGCTTCCCACATAGCTTTAGTAACCTCAGAGTAATTTTTGATCTCAAAATATTTCTCCATCTCCGTTAACCATGCTTCTGCTGCATCTCCAGTTTTCGTTCCATCGAACTTCAGAGGGTTAACCTTCTTCATATCCTTAGATAACTCTAATGCAAGTTTATCCTTGGTTTTTCTTTGAACTTCACTGTCATCAGGATTTTCACTTGACGTGCCATTTTCCCAATGTTTACTCTTGCTTGTATAATGTGAGTTCTCGTTTCCACCCTCGGTGTTGCCAGTTTCATCCATTTTCTTTTCCAATTTGTTCAACCTTTCCTTGGTTTCAGTGAGCATGTTTAGAATCCTATCCAACTTGTCAGTGGAGTTTTCCTGAGAGTTATGACCTTCCCGATCCTCCCCCTCGTTAAACTTTGATTGGTTCATGATAGTTTAGTTTCACACCTGATTAAACATATACTAATCAGTTTTACGCTTATCATATTAAATATCATCAAAAGAACACAACAATTGATCATAATCATAATTGTTCTCAAACCAAAATTTTGTCTTTATTCATTTTGCAAAATTGTTTCAACATCATTAGAGATATACATATCTCAAGTTTTCACTCAGTATTAACTAGTGGAGTGTAACCTTCGGATTCATTGTTCGACACATAATCACGAGGTGTATACCCCTCAGACTCACTATCAGAAGATAGCTCAATAATCTCAGCTCTAGGTACTACACGAGGATCCCTAGTGATCATGGGTATACTAATAGGTACACTCTCAGGTACACTAATAGGTACACTATCAGTTACAATCCAAGGGTGGCAGTTGATCATGATTCAAGCTGCTGTCGCTGCTCCCTCTAGGAGTTCTCTCCTCACTCGCTTAAGTTGTGACATTGCATTGGCTAAGGTTTCCACATCATCAAGCCAAATGTCATTTTCGTCATTAGTTTTCTCTATGGTCTTGATCATCGCAAGCCGTTTCTGCTTAGCTTGCAGATAACGCTTCTTACCCACGAAGGATTTTCTTGCGGTTTTCTTGGTGTATACCATCCTGGCACAATAAATCAAATCATTATCTACCTGCATAATGTTGATTCCCTAATCAGGTTAGTGGACTCATCAGCCCTAGTGCTGAACCTGGTTAGCTCTGATACCATATGTAACATCCAAATCCGAAATGACAAGAAATTCTAAGCTTTTACAAAGGTAATAATTTTTTTTTTTACTACGTAATCAAATACAAAAAAAACTTATCTATTATCCATTACAACATTTTTCATTTTATCATAAACATGATCTCATTTTCATAAAACTGAAAGGAACGATATACATTAAGCATTTTGTTCTCTAATAATTTGCAATTTTCTTGAAACAAATAATATATTGGAAACATACTATTAACATGCATCTCGATTGTCGACCCATCACATTCAAGACTTGGCAATCCTCAGTATTTGGAAGAGAAAGTATCTTCAAGGAGCTTAACCTCCAACCACAGACCGTCGGTCTCCCGCACTCCTTCCTAACCAGAAGTGGCCCTACCCTACTCAAGAGGATAGACTTAGGATAACCATCGGTGTTTGCCATCTAAGCTCTGGTGTTGTAACTTACATGCCTTGTTATCGTGCAGATCCCTAGATACACTCTAGTCATGCACGACACTCCACAAGAAACGCCATCTAGTCACAGTGAACATTCGATGCACTTGAGGATCGTGCACCACCTTGGCCAAAGGATTTGTTTTTAAATAGCGTTCTAAGAACGCATGTACTTAGTTCACCCACCCTACTCGACTTGAATTGATCGAAATCCTATAGTTTCCTATTTGTAAAGTTTGAACAATTGACGACCTCGATGACATCAAGGTTTTAGGATTTTCCCCTGCAATAGCGCATGGCGCAACATTTACTCTAATCCCGAGTTTATGGTTTCATAATCCCATATTCATGTAAAATATCGTTTAATAACGCCCACTCCTAAGTGGTTTCATACTTGTTTACTCAGTTCCCATGTTTGTACAATATATTCAAGTATCTAAAACACTTTCCCATTCTCTCAGAATTTAAGGGTTTAGACTCATAAAAGTCTGCGAACTAAATACGACACTAGAATCATCGCATGCAACGTAATCTAGATTCAAATTGCAGGTTTTTCCCACCCTACCTGTTCATTACAAAACCATGACGGACTCCCCTTTCCTAGTCCAAAAAGTTTCACATGGGTCAATGAGGTAAGACTTGTAAAAATAGATAATAAAAGATTTGGAATCTTTCTTACAACATTGGAGATGACCCTACACATGGTCAACCTCTAACTAAAGATATAAGATGAATAAGACACTAGTTGGTTGCAACTACAGCTTCGGCTGTCAAACACATTAAAGTTTACGTCAAACATTCTTTAAATCTGTGGTTTTAAACTCCTACACAACATGCATGTGGAGTAATGTGCTTTCTCATTATGGAGCTCTCATTTCAAATGCACCAAGGCAGTTTTGAGTTGGTAACACAGTCTTAAAGGGATTTAGAATCTTAAACGCAATGGACTTCTTTAAATCAATGCAATATCATTGTTACCTCGTGAATAAATAAAACTCTTGGTTTTATACGAGACACGGTTAATAGCGTTATAAGTGGAGATTCTTAACTCCTACGACTCCATAGATGGATGCAATATTCAATTCACAATCCTCAAGAAGATTTAAATCCAATAATCTATATAGAACAAGATTAGTTTATTCATTTTGAACCCTTATTTATACTATCTTTGACATCTCTCAATCAAAAGAAGGTTTATATCATTAGCACCGTCGACGGAATCCTATGCAGTAGTTTAAAGTTTTTAAAATAACATTTGGACAAACTACCTTTCCATTTACTTGCAAGGAATACCACATCAGGCAGAAGTGACTAACTGCATTAGAGCCACAGGGTATCAATCCTCAAGCAGATCATTGGAAACTAAGACTCCTAGCTCAAGCAAGGCTCCCATCTTCTCAAGATAATCGGTCTTCTAACAGCCTTAGCGAAAAAGGAAACAAGACTATAAAACTCATCATTATTTTTAGACACAAATAATCAAAAACTTATTTAAACAGATGATAATATGGAATGTGCATCAAACCAGTTATAAGTTTTCTTCATATAATGATTATCATTCGAATACCCAAGTGACAAAAGGATTTGACATCGATATGACACTATACAAATACAAATTGCAGTCTTAAAGGAGGAAATAGGAACCTGATGGAGCCCCTGTTGAATCCTCACGTAATCTTCTGCTTCCCGTTTCTACACAACGACTGTCCACACTACCTTCCCTGCACACTAAGATGCCCTCCAACTCCTCTCTCTCTACCGTTGCACTCCATGCTCCCCACCTGAAAATACTCTCCGGTTTCCCATTCCGCCCCTTGATGACGGCCTCCTCCTGCGGTTTTTGGTTTCCATTATCCTCTCCAACGGCTTCAGAACTCACTACCCTCTCTTCCACGATGAAGTGACTCTATTTACTCACCCACTACCACTACCAACTATCATCTCTCTATCACGATGAAGGAGTAAACCACCTTCAACTGTCATTCCCACTATCTTCTTCACACCGTGCAACTCAAACTTAACACAGCGCAGTAAAAAGCTCCTCAAACTGTGGTTTTCTTACCTTTCTTCCCAACCGCGACTCGATGCCTTTGTACCCACCATCATGATGGAGCATCTGTAATCAATTTACAGTTACCCTTATCACAACCGCCGAACTTCCTCTCTCTCGCCCATGGTGAAGGAAATTAAGGCATTCAACAACTACCATTACATGCCTAAGCTCAAGGAGGTCGATTTAACTGAATATTACCCGACTTCCTTACTCACTACGACCACTAACAAGATGGAGATTCAAAAGGATGACGTGGCAAAGCAACTTCGTCAAACATCCACATGGAGACTTCTAACCTTCGACGCTAGCAACCTAACAAAGCTAGCGGAGTGAAATTCACACAAGGTGATATCCAATAGTTACCAAAAGATGACTCCAAGGTTGACAAGAGGTAAAGAATCCAAATTGACTAAAATAATAGAGTATGGATTTGATCCAAGATAATTCAAGTCATAAACTTGAAAAGAAAAAGATGTATTCGCAAGGGATGACGTCTCAACTGACAGAGCTTGGGCGTAAAACAACATGGCTCGACGAGACGCTGACATCAAGCAATCTGACGATAAATAAACTGAGTTATGACTAAAATGATTTCGGAATATTCCTCCAAATGACGACAAGAACAAATAAAGCATAAATCAACTTCCCATTTGACTTCCATCAATTTACCTAAAGGAAATAATTCACAACACATGATTAACGCAGTTTGACGACAATCACGATGGATTGGTCATAACGTTTTGCAAGGTTTCTAAATCGTTTGACGCACAAAGCCGACTTCTCGCATCTTTCAACTATGAGACGTGATCCACAATCCGCCACAATTAGGTTCATCTATTTACCTACAAATGAAAATAATAATCATCTATATAAGTCGACTCGCTTTGGTGGACTTACGACGACATCGTCGATTCCAAGATTCTATATGACGACTTACGAAAAGGATGTTACACCTTATCTTCAGACATCGACATCTAGTCTTAAACTATCCCAGTCGAAAAACAAGACTAAACTGATGGCTTCAAGGTTTATCTACCTGTTTGGCGTTCTCAGTAACAAACACCCATGGTTATTTTCCAGAGTCTATACTCTCTCTCAAAGATACTTTCTCTTCCCGTCGAACGTGGTCCACCTGTTCCTGCAACGACAGTCTCACATACAATTTTGTGGTCAAAGCACCTATGTTCCAAATCAAAGCATAATATATCCAAAACATCATTTCGCTTTTAACAAAAGAACGTTTAGTCTACAACATCACTTTGATCATAATCAATAGATTCTAAAATTTCATATAACTAACTTTGCATAATAAATCATCAGTTTCCATGTCGTCCACAACACATTGTATACTGAAATTTGCAAGAAAGTACATAGCATAATTGATTCCAAAAAGAGGGATGTAACACTTGCCCAGAGGGTCAATTTGTACTAGTCCAAGATGGACAAGTCATTGCGTATAAATCTCAAAAATTGAAAACTTATGAACAAAACTATGCCCCACATGATTTGGAACTGGTAGCAGTCATTCATGCACTGCAAATGTGGAGACACTACTTACTCATAAAACCCTTTGAGCTGAAAATTGATCATTAAGGGCTCAAATATCTATTTACTCAACCGCATCTTAATGCTCGTCAAAGAAGATGGTTGGAATTCATCTCGGATTATGATTTTGAGATTAAATATATTCAAGGAAAAGAAAAATGGGTGGAAGATGCTTTGAGTAGGAGAAGACACATCTCTTCAATGATCTCCATACATTTTGATTTTAGGAATCAAGTATTACATAAATCTAAGGGAGATGAGTTTTACGAGTAGGTAAAACAAGCCCTTGAGGAAAATCCCCAGAATCTGAGATATGAAGGATTTAACCTAGAACTAGATGGGTTATTAAGGTTTAACAGAAAAATGTATGTACCTAACTCTATAGAGGGTCATCCCACAATAATGGGTTACACTTTTCGGCCAAACTTGACATTAAAATCAACATTTTGAACTAAATGTTCACTTTCTGACACCTATAGCTACTAAACCATTAGGAATTTGAAGATGATGTGAACTAGTGATTTGTGAGATTTTGTTTGTAGATTCTAAATATATTTTTTTTAAAAAAATTGAAGTTAAATTGTAGAATTTTTTGCATCTCCTTTGATAACTAGTTTTTAATAGTAAACAACATTTTTAAGGTGATGTGTATTTTGTAGCACATAACATTTTTTCTACAAAGGATAAAATTATGATTATTTTGAATTTAGATTGGTAACACTGATATATAGGGCATACATTTGGTTTCATAATATTTTGTTGAATATTTTTTTTTAGTTAAATTTTGAAGTAAAACCAATTATAATTTAGACATAGGCATATTCTGTAAAACATAACTTTTTCTGTATGTATCAAAATTCAATTTTTTTTTTGTTTGAAATAAGGACATCAATACCTAGGGCATAGATTTTTTTAAAAATTATTTTCACTAATTTACTAATTTTCCATGTGTGTAGAACAGAGAACTTGATGTTCAGTGAAAAACTTAAATTCGCAAGAAATAAAAATAAATATAATAATCAAATTAAATATATTTAAAATTATACTTTTTTGGAAGCTTATAATAAGGAATACATACTTACAAAACATAAATTTTAAATGAATTCATTTGATCCCCCAAAAGGCAAATCAAAAGTGATTTTTTATCAGCATTTTGATAGGTGTAGAGGAGACTCCATTATATGTATGGTTTAAAACTAGCGGGGTTCTATCCAAGGGGGTTTGAATCTATGGGGGTTTGATCAAACCCTCTTCAATTAAAATCCTTTAAATGGAACCTTTCAAGGCTTAAATCATTATATTTTCTAAAAATATGTGATTTCAGCAAAAATTAGGATGTCACAGAAAGTGTAACCCATTATTGTGGCAACACCCTAGAGTTAAGGAATATGGTGTGGAAGGAGGTCCATTCTACACTGTATTCTAGACATCCTGGAGTAACAAAGTTATTTGCTGAAACCCCTATATTTCTGGAAAGGAATAAAGAGGGATGCTACAAATTTTGTAGCTACATGTATGGAATGCCAGAGGGTGAAGGCAGAACACCATCACCCAGTGGGACTCTTATACCCTCATGAAATTTCTAAGTGGAAATGGCAAATTATAAGCATAGACTTTGTGCAAGGGCTTCCTATGTCAAGGAATAGGCACAATGCTATTCTAGTTGTGGTGGATAGACTCACCAAAGCCACTCATTTTATACCTGGGAACTTGATGGATGGGGCACCCGTCATAGCCCAAAAATTTGTTCAAGAGATTTTTAGATTGCATGGCATTCCTGAGAAGATTATCTCAAATAGGGATGCACAAATGACATCAAGATTTTGACAAACCTTGTTCTCTTCACTTGGAACCCAGTTAAATATAAGCTTTGCTTATCATCCTGAAATGGATGACCAAAGTGAGAGGGTAAACCAAGTGCTGGAGGTTTTATTGAGAATGTATTGCATGGATCAACAATACAAATGGGAGGATTATCTTCCACTAGTGGAATTTGCCTATAATAATTCCTATCACTCTACTGTTAAGATGGCTCCATTTGAAGCATTATATGGATGAAAGTGCCAAACCCCTATAAGCTGGGACAAGCTAGAAGATAGGGTTAGCCTTGGTCCAGAAATGCTGTCAGAAATGGAAGAGCAAGTCTATTTGATTAAGAGAAGGCTAGCAGAGCCAATGATAGGAAAAAGAGTTATGCAGATGCTAAGGGCATCAAAATGCATTTCACAGTGGGAGAGAAAGTCCTCTTAAGGGTCAAACCTCAAAAGAGTTCCATTAAATTTGGAAAGACATCCAAACTGGCACCTAGATATGTGGGCCCCTTTGAAGTTCTTGAAGAAGTCAACCCAATGGCATATAGAATTGCTCTACCGCCAGCTCTTTCCATGATGCATAATGCATTTCATATTTCTTATTTGAAAAAGTTTAATATTGCAAATAATCAAATTCCTATGCTTGATTTGAATGCTATACATGTGAAGGACCCATGGGTGGTGGTGATCGAGCCCATCAAGGTGCTCAAAATGTGTAAGCTACACTTACGTAACAAAGAGATAACATAGTGCAAGGTTTAGTGGGACCAATATACAGAGGAAAATGCCAGCTGGGAAAACTATGATGACATTTATGCAAGATTTCCTCATCTTTTCTGAAAAAGTTTTGATTATGCTCTAGAAATATTTTCTTATTATGCTGATTAACTTTTAGGACAATTAATCATTTAGGATGATGATTCTTATGGGGGGAGATATGTTACATCCCCAACTTATTATTTAGCTTAATCTTACTTTGACATGGTAATCAGGATGATTAGCTAGAGTTGAATGATTAGATGTCTATGGAAAATATTAGATTAATCATTGTTTATGAGGAAACTGACTAATGATAGTTAGATGTGAAATTTCAAGTTGAAAATAATTATTTAATTATTATGATTTACAAATCATATGATGGTACACTAATCATGATTTTATGATGGTGAGTTTGATCAGGAAAGTAATCATCCTTCAAAGATGGAAGGAGGGTATCATCGGGAGGAAGAGATAGATGTCAGGAAAAAGGGGTTAAACTGCCATCTGAGTATCAAACTTGGTCCTTTGAATCCTTACTATTAGGGTGAGTTACATCTCCCTTGTTAGTCTTTTATTTTCTCTTATCGATTTGTCAACTAGACTCTTCTCGACGTCTTCAATGTCGATTTGTCAAAATGATGATGTTCACAAAAACATCTTTTTGAGTCATTTGCCGATTTTGGCAAAGTTGTTGAGGACCTCTTTGGTTCCATGTTTATTTTCTGCATTATGTATTGCAACTATTTTATCTAGATATTTATGTCTTTCAGTGAACGATGCTTTCAGGGGGAGTAGTGCTTGGCCCCGTAGTCACATCATAAGAATGCGTCCTTATCTAATGGTGTTGATATTATTAGCACCTTAGATATTTGATAACCCTTAAACCTTATATAAGGGAGTATATATGTATATTTATATAAGTTATATTTGTCTAAACGCTTCAAGAGGCTGAAAATGTTTAATAACTACATTATATTTTTATTTAAATATTATTCATGCTTTGGTGGGGCACTCGGCCAGTCACCACTTGCGATGAGTGGGAAGAAGAGTGGTGGCTAAGTGTACCCTTTCTCAAGCCTTTACCATAGCCAACCTATCAATGATAGAGAGGTGGCGAGCTTTAAGTTCTACTTTGAACCATTCTTGTTTTGCATGAATGCAAGAATCTGGTATATTGATTTTGGGATAGAGAGCCTTGGCTTTTGTCATTTGTATGTTTTGTGTTATGTTATGTTATGTTTTTGAGTGACTCTCATCCTGGAGAGATAGAGTATTTGATACAGGGATATCGCTGCTACAACGAAAACTTTGAAGAGTCGAGCTTGAAACTTGTGTATGCTTAGTGCCCAACTGCAGTAGCTACCTTTGAATAAGAATTATCTACAGGTATGATTTGTAGCTGATCGATTTAAACTCGATAATCAAATTATGATACGAGTCTTTGATTGTTTATAAATGGGTGTCGATGGTGTCGACCCATGTTTATTATGCACTGTTATCTAATGGCTTATGAAGCCATTTTAACCAAAAGGTTAAATAATGTGTATCATCATTGTGTTAACTATTATTTTATATTGCTAAGGCCGCATATATCATACTGTGTATTTAGTAAACCCTTGGCCAACTTGGAGTTTGAAACATGTGTGTTATGCATGTATGAATCCTTCTGTGTGTTGTATGGTAGAGATTTGAACCTTATTAAACTTTTATATTTTCATGTCATCGTTATGATGACTGTGTTAAATAAGTAAGTATTATCATTTCATACTTGTTTTAAACCTGTAAGGGTTATCAACTTATGTTAAGTGGGTTTCGAGCCTTGAAACCCTATTATGATGTTTCTTAATGATTTAATGACAACCACGAAGGCTTGAAGTATGTTTTATTTGAAAAGCCTAATAGGGCGACTGTATTTTTAATAAATGTGATAGCCGAGAGTATTGGCTCATGCTCTCGATAGCTAGAGCCTTGCATATGATAGCAAGTAAGACTGAATCATATTATGTTATAGACTTATGATAATAAAGTAAGACCGAACCATATTGTGATGAAGACTACTCTAGTCTTGATGGAAAACTCTTTATTGAGCAATTGCTCTTACATTAAAACTTATCACCTTG
Source organism: Cunninghamia lanceolata (assembly GCA_027924645.1). Taxonomy (NCBI): domain Eukaryota; kingdom Viridiplantae; phylum Streptophyta; class Pinopsida; order Cupressales; family Cupressaceae; genus Cunninghamia; species Cunninghamia lanceolata. The sequence goes on along the minus strand of BSBN01000467.1, from coordinate 2,712,467 downwards.
AAGTGAAAGATGTAAACCTTCAACTGCATGTAATGATATCCTTTGTGCATGTAATGGATATTGATACTATAACGACTTCTCATGGAAATGAGAAGGTTCTTGTAGACATGTTGTTGTCCTATGACACCTATGAGTGTGAGCCTTATCTCCTTAAGGGAAAGTTAACCTTTGAGACGTTCTTTTACAAGAATAAAACCTTTGTCACTATAATTCTTGTTGTGCAAAAGTAAATGAATGCCTTCTTTTTGAATGGCTATTATTCTTCTTTAAGAATATGGAATCAAGAGGGTCTATTGAGATGGAATCTTTGTTAAAGGGAATCGACTCTAAGAGTCACTACAAGTACTTCCATTGACATTATGATATGAATGTAAACCTTAATATGAGGTAAACAAAGTAAACACCAACCTAGTATGGTTAAGTGTTGGGAACATGATTGAACCTTGTTCTGCATGCAAGCACGGGACAAAGTGACATGGAGCCACTAGTTCTTAGTTGCTTAAGCAATGAGAACCTTAAGAATGGGTTTTCAAGACAGGAGTTGAATGTCTAAGGAATGGACTAAGATGTTTTGAACTTAACTGTTCTAGACTGAGAAATGTTGAATTATATTTATTGTAGGACATGACAGCTTATAAGTTCAGTCAAGGTGGTGGACATACGACAATGTTCATTGCGTAATGTACATGTATGTAGATATTTGGCCAAAGTAATGCATCTGTCTCTGCATGCATTGTCAGTCCACAGTGCTCTAAATGGCATAATGTCTCCAGTAGTGTCATGCATAGTTAGAGTGGATCTATAGTTGCGTGACCGAGAGACATTATGAATGACACAACACCAGATACTCAGATGGAAAACCTTATGGTTCCTTATATCTATACCTTCCGTGAAGGGTAGGGTCACTTCCAGGTAGGAAGTTGTGTGGGGGACCACTAGTCTATGGTTGGAGGAAAAGCATTGGGATGATGCTCTCCTTCCTGAGCATGAGACAAGTTGAGGCTCATGAGACAAGTTGAGGCTCATGAGACAGATGTCAAGAGTTCTAGATGCAATGCTTTTTCATTATATGACTTGATAGTCATTATTATGTATAATATGATATATGATGCCTTAAGCATAGCTTTATACATACATAGTGAAGGTTATTCACTAATGAGATGTAATTGGATATTGTAATTATAAGTTTCGTTATACTCTGGTTTGGAATAACATAATTAAATTTTGAAATGATAAGGATTCATTCTTGTTTAAGTATGCTTTGGATAATTATGGTTTATCCTAACTCTTAGTTAAGATCAAAATTCATGTTTAATTTTTGGTCATTATGGAATGAGATGTTACACGATGGTTTACAAAAGACCTGACATTGCTCATGCAGTGGGAGTGGTTAGTAGGTATATGAGTAATTTAGGAAAAATTCATTTGCAGGCTGTAAAATGTATTCTAAGATACGTGAAGGGCATATCACATCATGTTTTGAGGTTCAAAGGAAAAGATGCACAATTGCAAGGATATGTTGACTTAGACAGGGCTGGAGATTTAGATAGAAAGTGATCTACCACAGGGTATGTGTTCACATTTGCAAGAGCATTGATCAGCTAAATTTCTAGGTTGCAGAAGGTACTGGCTCTCTCCACTACAAAAGTAGAATATATTGCAATCACTGAAGGAGCCAAGGAAATGTTGTGGTTGTAGCTATTATTAGTTGAATTGGGTAGTAAACAACAAGACTTTGTTTTGTACAATGATAGGAAAAGCACAATACATTTGGCAAAAAATGCAACATTTCATTCATGGACGAAGCATAAAGAGCTTCAATATAACTTTATTTGAAGTGTCCTTGAACAGGGTAAGCTGATGTTAGAGAAAATACACACTAACTTGAATCTTGTAGATGCATTCACTAAGGTTGTTTCGAAAGAGAAGTTGGAGGTCTACAGAACTTCTCTTGGTTTGGTGAACATGTGACAATAAGCATGGAAAAGTGGGTAGTGCCTTCTGAGCCTGATTACTCACAACAATGGATTAGACTTCAAGTGGGAGATTGTTTGGTTGTGAAGTCTGACCATTTAGTTTCACATTCCTGTCTTTGTGTCTCTTATGTCTCTTCATCTTCATTGACCATTTCTCTATTTATTATTGAAGAAGAGACATTAAGAAAATTGATGAAACTCTATGTATTGCTACTATTATTATACACATGAATAAATAAACACCTGCTTTTCCCATAGATGTAGCCAATTGATTGGTGAACCACGTAATTTTGTTGTCTTTGTAAGTTTGGTATTTTCTTCTTTGTTTATTTTGCTGAAGGTTTATTGCTCTGTTCTTCTCTTTTTTATTAACATCCTCTTCATCACATTGCCTCTGCTAGAGGAACTAGGGATTGGCTTAGATTTTGGCTTTACAAATTTTGACAATCATTTTTAAAATCATCCACTTCAATGGTTAAAATTTAATTTTGGCTAATAAAAATAGAACAAATATTTATCATAAGTGAATTAACATTTATATTAAAAATCTGTAGAATACTACCAAGTAGTGTGAGTATTAATAGAAGGTTATTCTTAAATATCATTTAGTTTAATAAATAAAGGTTAATTTTGGTTAATAAGAATAAGATAAATATTTACCATAAAATATAAAGATTGATTATTTAACCATTAAATTAAAAGATATTAAATAAAATATTAATAATATATATAACTTATAACTACAAATTTTTATTTTTGTTTTTATACTTTAATACTTTATCTTTACCACTAAAAATAAACTTATAACAAATTTTATTATTCTAATTCAACAAACTTCCCTGCTTAAGCACAAGCCCGGTAAATAATATTTTGTGTACAATTTTTTTTTAACTGTATATCACACTTGCAATTCATCATTAAAATTTAAAAAAAATTAAAATCGATAATCGATAATAAAATATTATTCAAATGTTTATGTTAAAAATACTTAAAAGAAAACTTGTTTACATAATTATTGTTAGTATGTGAAGTGAGTTTGTTATTCTAACATTGATTAAGTAGTTGACAACTAGTTATGACGTGTACAAATGGGGAAGTGCCATTCACATGATTTATGCATGGAAATCCTTCTTTGAAAAGGATTGGATTAATTGCATGGTTTTTTGTGTTTTTATGTTAATGGCGATGATTGTATTGAACAAAATATTGAGAGATTTTTGCCAGTAGTTTTTCCCTAATATATAATCAAGCTTTCCACGTAAATCTGTGTTGTCTATTTGATATAATTTATTACTATAATTTCACTATGTTTATTTTAATTCTGCACTGCATATTTTTGTAACAATTATAAACCATAAAATTCTAATGATCTCAAATAATCAAATAACATTGTTTGCAAAAGATTTATCTAAATCTTATTGTAACTTTCTGAACCCCATCGGGTGTTCAATGGAGCTTAATAAACATAATCTAATCTAACCCAATGCAAGTGTAACGTTGATTGATAAACCAACGTCAATGTAACGTTGATTGATTGTCAGTGTCGAGCTCTTTCATGATAAGTGCGGCGTATTCCCCAGCTTGTTCTTTCAATTTAGAGAGTTTGGTTGCAGATGTACTTAACATAATAACCTGTTAAAGTTTTCACAAGAAAGTCTAGTGTTATAACAGAGGAGACGATTTAAGCATTAAAAACAGAAACTTGCTGCCTCTTTAACCTCGTTCTCTGTAATTCGTCCATCAGCATTCTTGTCCACACTGCACAATCACATAATCAGCAAAGAAAAGTTCTGGTGAATAAAAACAAAAAAACTTTTGATAAGGAAGAAAATTGCACTTGTCACTTACCTTTATTAAATTTCATCCATTTTAAAAGTTAAAGGTCAATTTTGACCAATTAAAATAAGACTAATATTTACCACTTTTTATTGTAAATGAAGTGTAAAATTGTTATTAAGTGTGTAAATGATAGTTAAGTAGAGTGCTCACTCACATGTCAAAAAAGATTTTCATACAAGAGTCAAAGCTCTGATCAGCTGGTTCCGTCCAGAATTGTTTGAGAGTTTTTTAATTTATGCTGCCACTGCAACATTGCTCACCTCTTTGAAGTGCTAAAGCATCAGAAATTTCTCCAACAAATTCCGTGGAATCCTACATATCTGTGTGAAATGAAATAAAAATATTATTAATGTTCACAAATAACCACAAAAGATAATAGGAGTGAAGATAAATTTTAGAACAATGCACCGTTTATTTTAATTCTTTTCGTTCCTAAACATCATACTGTTCAATTATCAATGACAATTTTTTCTTCTTTTATCATTTTTTACATGCAAATGCAAATGAGGTGACAGGAGGATTTGGTAAGTGGGAATAAAAACAACCGCGTCAAACGGAAGGATTTTCACTAAAATGACTAATAATTGTAGTGACGGTGTGTTCCAACATGTTTGGAATGAATTTACGCCCTTTCTACACCAATTATTTGAGCTTTTTCAAGTTGTTTGGATTGAATATGTACTGCCACTACACTAGTTATTGGAGCTTCGATTCATTCCAAAGTTGTTACGAATGAATTTACATCATGAATGCATATTATTGTTATATTTTTCTTTTTATATTGTTGTTAGTCCTTGCTGTAGGTAGGGTAATTGTTAAGATAGTAGTGCTTCTAGATTAAACTGTGTATGTTTTTTCATCAACGTTTCGGATCATCGTCAATGATCAATCATTAGGAAGAGGACAATGTGTAGATAGGAAAGCAGACTGGACCTTATAAAGGAATGAGAGAGGAAGATGAGACACGTGGTGTGAGAGTAAGAGAAAAAAATAGAACTAAAAAAGAAAAAATAAACAAACATAAATAAAGTAAATACAACAAAAGTCCAAGGAGGAGCAAACAATAATAAGAAGTAACAGAAAAGTGCATAAAAGCACCTAATGAGAGCACCCAAATTAACTAAGAAAAAGGTAAAACAATACTCAATAGAGCTAAATAAAACTAAATAAATACAAGGATAAATAAAGCTACAAAATAAAACAAATGTACCAAAAAACTAACAAGGCAGAGACCAAAAGAATAAGTAAATATAAGCCCACATCCTAAAACAACAACAAAATTAAGAAGTAAGAAAAGGTACAAAAAATAACTTAAACTAAAAAGTAAAAAAGACACAATTATATAACATATGCCTAAAAAAAGACAAGAAAGGGAATAAAAATAATAAAATGAACTAGAAGATACACATACAAAAAGTAAACAAGACATAATGATGAAGACACAACCTTACAAGCTAAACAATACAACCCGAGACCCCGCATGAGCACGGAGTAACCCGGGAAAAGCAAAAGAGCAAGAAAGTATGCAAGGAGGTAAGAGAGCAAGCGGGGAAAAATAAATAAGTAAGCAAGGGTATCAGCAACAAAGTATGCAAGAAAGTATAAGGAGGTAAGGAGAACAGAGTGCAAAGAAGGAGAGGACACATAAACAACAATGAGAACCACCCAGGGGGAAGAGAAGAAAAGGGGAGAGGAGGTGAAGAGGAGAAACTAGCCAAGACAAGAGGAAGATGTATGTCACCACCAATCACTTCTCTCCCCTTTCCCCGATTTGTTGACCACTCCTTCAACATTGTTGATTGCACCCAACCTGATCCTCTTCTTTCTAGCTTGAACGGTTTAACTAATGATGTAACCTCTGCGGACAGGGTGGTCCATTGTTCCTCCTTGCCCACCTCTCCCCATCTCTCCCCTGTGACCTGTCCCCCCCTCATCAATCCCTCCAACCAACGCTCCTCTTTATCGTCTGACTCAATTTCTACCTCCTCTTTTCTTGCCCGGTCTTCTTTACCCCCTCCCACCAGTCGTGTCAATCATGGTGTTACTTTTCTATCTGAACCTAGTAACACAGTCAGGTCCCCCAATGTCATCAGAAACTGGGAGGACAAACTCATCCTCAACCTATCTAAGTGTCACATCGACCCTCTTGCTATCCAATTTCTTAAAAGAGGCTTGGGGTTTGCTATCATGCCGTCATCCATCCCCAAGGTTGATTTCGTAATTGAAATTGAAAAGGTCCTCCGCTCTCTACCCGCTCCCGTAGCTGATGAGAGCAGACAAGATTGTGTGGTGGCGCTCAGACATGCCAAATGCCCGCTTTGCAATGTTCCCAAAGATGAGTTCATTGCCTTTAAAAAACTCACGAGGGATAATGATTTTGTCATAACCAAAGCCAACAAAGGCAATGCCACTGTCATCCTTGATAAATAGACCTACGTCAACAAAATGCTTGATCACCTGGCATCTAGTGGGAGTTACAAAGTCCTTCCCCACAACCCTATTTCTAAAGTCCTCAAAAATGTCAAACAAGCTATTGCCCTTTCCTCTTTTGATGATCTTACCAAGAAGCGCTTTCTTCCTAATAAGGAATTCACCCCTCGTATCTATGGCGCTCCCAAAATCCACAAGCCTGACATACCTCTCAGACCCATTGTTGACACCACACATTCCCCTACCTACAAGTTAGCTGCATTTCTTGCCAAATTGATCTCTCCCCTAGTGGGCAAATCAGCTACCTTCATCAAAGATTATGCTCACTTCGTTGATTTCATTCATGACAAGAAAGTAGAAGATCATGAGATCTTGGTTAGCTTTGATGTGATGTCTTTATTTACCAAAGTCCCTGTGCACGACTCGATTGAACTTGTTAGGCGTAAACCAAATGATGAGCTAGCTTCTCTGGTTGATTTGTGCCTTCGGTCTACCTTCTTTACTTTCCTTGATGTGGTCTATGAGCAAACTGATGGAGTGCCCATGGGTTCTCCTTTATCCCCTGTTGTTGCCAACCTTTATATGGAGCACTTTGAGGAGCTAGCCCTCAACTCCTTCCCTCTGAAGCCCAGATGGTGGAAACATTATGTTGATGACACCAACATATGTTGGCCTCATGGTCATGATAGTTTAGAGCTCTTCCACTCTCATCTTAACAATTTGGTGGATTGCATTCAATTCACTAAAGAGCTTGAGTCTGACAACAAACTTCCTTTCCTGGACATCCTAATCATGAGGCAAAAGGACGGTTCCCTTGCTTGCACTGTCTATAGAAAGTCCACTCACACCAACCTCTATCTCCATGCTTCCTCCCACCACCATCCTTCCCAATACGCTGGTGTCCTGAAGTCTCTAGCCATTCGTGCTTATTGCATTTGTGATGATGATCACATTGACCTTGAGCTCTCCCACCTATCCCATGTGTTCAAACTCAATGGTTTCCACCATAAGTGTATCTCCCATGCCTTTAAACATGCCAAAAGTAGAGTTAACCCCAAGCCTATGGTTGATGCCCCAAGTGATACTTGGGTTGCTACCCTCCCTTACATAGAGGGCCTCTCTAATAAAATCTCTAGAATCCTATGCAAGAACGGCCTCCATTGTGCTTTCAAACCCATCACAACCCTTAGAAATCTTATTCCTTCCATCAAAGACCCTAGAAATAATCTTATCAACCCCAGGGTCTATAAGATTGTCTGCTCATGCGAGACTCCATACATTTGAGAAATGGGTCGATCCATTAGCACTAGGATCAAAGAACATTGTGCAGACATCAGGCATGATCGTACCTCCAAATCTGCCTTAGCTGAACACTCTTTCAACACCAAACACCACATTTGTCTTGAGCATACCCAAGTCTTAGTGAAGGAAGATTGTTTCTTCATGAGGAAACTCCAAGAAGCAATCCTCATTAAAAGTCACCCCTCCAACCTCAATCGTGATGAAGGGTGGCATCTCAGCCCCACTTGGCAACCCCTATTGAACTCCATCCAATCACCTCCTAATCCTCTATGATCCTCCTGGTCCCCGTGGTCACTTTCCCTCTTCACCCTTCCCCTCTCCCCCCCTTCCTCTCTTCCTCCTGTCTTGGTTGGTTTCTCCTCTTCCCCTCCCCCCCCCCTTTTCTTCTCTCCCCCCTGGGTGGTTCTCATTGTTGTTTCTGTGCCCTCTCCTTCTTTGCACTCTGTTCTCCTTACCTCCTTATACTTTCTTACATACTTTGTTGCTGATACCCTTGCTTACTTGTTTATTTTTCCCTGCTTGATCTCTTACCTCCTTGCATATTTTCTTGCTCTTTTGCTTTTCCCGGGTTACTCCATGCTCATGCGGGGTTTTGGGTTGTATTGTTTAGCTTGTAAGGTTGTGTCTTCATCATTATGTCTTGTTTACTTTTTGTATGTGTATCTTCTAGTTCATTTTATTATTTTTATTCCCTGTCTTGTCTTTTTTTAGGCATGTGTTATATAATTGTGTCTTTTTTACTTTTTAGTTTAAGTTATTTTTTGTACCTTTTCTTACTTCTTAATTTTGTTGTTGTTTTAGGATGTGGGCTTATATTTACTTATTCTTTTGGTCTCTGCCTTGTTAGTTTTTTGGTACATTTGTTTTATTTTTTAGCTTTATTTATCCTTGTATGTATTTAGTTTTATTTAGCTCTATTGAGTATTGTTTTACCTTTTTCTTAGTTAATTTGGGTGCTCTCATGAGACCTGCTTTTATGCACATTTCTGTTCTTACTTGTTATTATTGTTTGCTCCTTCTTGGACTTTTGTTGTATTTACTTTATTTATGTTTGTTTATTTTTTCTTTTTTAGTTCTATTTTTTTCTCTTGCTCTCACACCTCCTCCTATCTCTCGTTTTGCGTTCCCTGTCTCATCTTCCTCTCTCATTCCTTTATAAGGTCCAGTCTACTTTCCTATCTATACATTGTCCTCTTCCTGATGATGGATCATTGAGTATGATCTGAAATGTTGATGAAAAAGCATACATAGTTTAATCCAGAAGCACTACTATCTTAATTCATGGACTGTGGAAAACTCATGCCTACCAGGGTAATTGTTGTTTTCCTTCCCTTAATATTTTTTTGGTGTTAAAATTTGTGTAATGGTAATAATCAAATTTTATTCTAAATTTTGTTTTTGCTGCTTAATATTAATTTCGCATTGAAATTTGTGCAATGGCTATAATCAATGTTTAGTCTAAGGTGTTTTTATTTTGATGAATGTTGAGACAACTATATTAGCTAAACCTTTTTTTCCATGGGCCCGTTGATTTTTTAGCCCATTGGCAAATATTTTGGTTATTGTTGAAATAGCTATTTTTTTTGTTTTGCCTGTAGCAATCTTGGGTGGCTGGACAAGTGTTTATGAGGGTTTTCTTTTTTTTTTTTTAGGCAACCGCGTGTGTTTCAAACTCGTGGCAGGATTGAAATTTGCATGTGCTGGATGGTTTCGAGCATGGACGCGTGTGACCTGTTTTCAGAGAAGTAGAAGAATGATTTGTGGGAATGCCCTTTGATGTTCTTTTGGAAACAGTTGGCTCTCATCAGCACAGCGTGAGTTTGAAAGGTGATTTTTTTAAACTGGCTGCAACGTGCCTTATTTCTTTTGTTTGTTTCTGTATGAAATGTTTTTCTTTTTACAATGTTATGGGTTTTGGTTTTGTTTTACTAAGTGCAACATGCCCTATTTGTTAAATTTCTATTTTATGCATCCCTCCTTCAAATTTTCCAAAAGTTCACACATACCTGCCAAAGAAAACTTCCATTATAGACCAGAAATTTTTCCATGCCATCGATAGATTTGTGTCGGCATTCACTCAAAATTCCAAACGTGTAAGATGCAAATTCATTCCACAGAGATTGTATTGAATTCCATTTTGTAATTTTTCCACATCAAAAATCTAATTGAGTACGTCGTTGTTAAATGGTCATTTGACGGTAAATATGTGATTTGACTATACCATATCTCAAAATTGCCTCAAATTTCCTATCGGAACGGTGTACATCAACTAAAAGCTCTATGGAATGCATTCCAACCTCTCTAGAATGAATCGAATGCCCTATATATCAGGCTTCAACTGTCAAATTTTAGGGTTTTTTTTTTAAAATGTATTTTTGTTTAATGCAGTTGACAGATCATCCTAGATTTTCGTTGTTTTGTCCTCTATTTGTTTTGTTTGTTTCTGTATGAAATATTCATTTTTAAACAGTGTTCTGGCTTTTGGTTTTGTTATTTTAAATGGTTTTTACTATAAGTAAAAACATTTTAATTGTTTTTACAGTAAATACTTAGGTTTAGGGTAAGATCGTGCCATGGCTGTTCTGCAAAAGAAGTCCAAATTAATGCAGGTTTATGAATTTAAATTTGTTGTTCTCCAATATTTGTTCAAACCCTAGACGTCCCAATTTTTCTTCGAGAGTAGACAAATCTACTTCAAATGGAAAGGGTAAATAAAAGCAAGCGACAATAATGATATTATTTGTGTGCAACTGTGGTGCCTTCATTCGGATCAGGGTTGCGAGGGCTTGCTGAAGAGGCTGGATCTCAATTTGTTCTCAACACCCGCCGCTTTCTAGTTGTTTTTCTCAAACAGACATTGAGACCAGTGACCAAAACTCGAGATAAACATGAATATCCCCTTTTACATCTAACCACCCGCATTGGCACCTACACCGACTTAGGAAAGTTCTCTTCAAACTTGTGTAATGTTCCTCTATTTCCAAAAAAGTTATGGGTTGTTTTTCCATCCAGACCTTACAACAGGTGCCATTTCAGATTTAATAATTAGCAGTTACAAATTTGATTTTCTATTATCAGCAGTTGCGTGGTTTTGTTTTTACTTAAGCTTCAGATTTAATTATCTTTTAAATTTTAGATTTAATGTAGTTTCATATCTCTGCCAATTTTTTTTCAATCTATTTTATTTTGGCTCTTTAATCTTCAATTTCAGCAACCATAAGTTTAGGATCACAACACCTTCTTTAATTGCTTATATTTTGTGTGTGGTTGTCTAATTTTGTATTTTAAATATAGCAACGATGCAAAATAACACCAATAACATTAAGCAACTATAACCATGGTTATGCTAATATAGGTTCATTCTATAATTGCTATCTACTTCTTGGATGAAACTACTAGTTCACATGTAATACTGATACAAAATAACAACCATCACAAAAATCTACATGACAATACTATTTTAAGATAAGAGCTTCTGGTAAAACCGTGTAGTGCTTTTTTTGATAGAGTTTCGGATCACACTCCATGATCCATCATTAGGACAAAAAGATGAGAAAGAACATGAGATAAACATGCAAAGAGAACTCCTTAAAAAGAGAGAGAGGGGTTAAGTAAGGAGTGTAACCTGAGGTTAAGAAATAGGGGTAAGGAAAATGAACAAGTCAAAATGAGTGAAGTTAGAGGATGAAAGAAAGACCTAACTAAGGTCACTAAGGAGAAGGTAAAAGAAAGCACATGAGACAAGAAACAGAAAGTAATAACTAAAAGAAATTAAAATTTAATAAATAAAACACACACATATATATATGAAGACAAGCAAAGACCTTAAGAAGGTGGGAAAACTAAAAAGAATAAAAAGAACCAATAAAAAGAAATAAAGGCAATATATATATATATTGTGTATATTTTCTTATTAATTCCTAGATTGAAATAAATAAAAATAGACAAATACAACTTAAAGAAGGGAATAGAGGAAAGAGAAAATGGGACAAGAAGAAGAAAATAAAAATGAGAGGAAGCAAATAGAAGGAAGAAAGTAATATATATATATATATATAGGACTAAATAGACATGCATAAGAATAAGGTTATACATAGGGAAATAGGAAATGAAAGAAGTGGAATCTTAATGAGGAAAATGAGAAAGCAAACTTATAAACGAGTGAAAACACAAGCGTATGCATAAGAATCCATAAATAGGAAAAAGAAAAGAAAGGACGAGATAGAGAAGAAAGGATCCCTAAATATGTGTATGTATACATAAATAGGGAAAGAACGAGGACGAAAGAAAGGTGAATAAAGATAAAGAAAACCGTCAAAAGGGTAGAAAAAGGACCAAGGATTAAAAAGAACAAGCTCAAAGGGGGGGAGGGACGATAGGATAGGAGCAAAGGAGAAAAGGTGAAAGGAGGGGTGGGAGGATGGTTGAAGAGGAAGAGGAAGGGTAAGTGGCGAGGTGGGAGGGGGGCAGAAAGGAGGGAAAAAATTGGAGGAGAGACAAGGAGTAAAAAGGTGGACATGAGAAGAACAACTAGGTAAGCACGAGGTGGGAGAGGCAATGAGTGGGATGAAAAGAAGGAACAAACTAAAGGGGTGGAAAGGAGGAGGAAAAGAGAGATCAAGTAGGAGGAGGGTCTTTTTTAAGGGAGTTTAAAAGAGGATTCCAAGTGTGGCTTAGGCTCCACCCATTGTCTCTATTTAGGTTGGTGGGGTTATTTCTGATGAAGATAGCCTCTTTGAGTTTTCTCTTAAAGAAGTTGTCTTCCTTGGCTAGGACGAGGGTATCCTCAAGGCGAATGTGGTGCTTGGTGCTAGAGGAGTGATCTGCTAGGGCCGATTTCATGACCCTTTCATGTCTAATATCTACACCATGTTTGATTCTCGTGTGTATATATCTACATGTTTCACTAATGTAAGTGGTGCCACACAAGCAATCAATTTTATACACCAAGCATCAAAGAACACGATGCAGATATTAGACATGAAAGGGTCATGAAATCAGCCCTAGCAGATCACTCCTCCAGCACCAAGCACCATATTCACCTTGAGGATACATTTGTCCTAGCCAAGGAAGATAACTTCTTTAAGAGAAAACTTAAAGAGGCTATCTTCATCAGAAATAACCCCAACCTAAATAGAGATGATGGGTGGAGCCTGAGCCACACTTGGAATCCTCTTTTAAACTCCCTTAAAAAAGACCCTCCTCCCATTTGATCTCTCTTTTCCTCCTCCTTTCCACCCCTCTAGTTTGTTCCTTCTTTTCATCCCACTCATTGCCTTTCTCGCCTCGTGCTTACCTAGTTGTTCTTCCCCTATCCACCTTTTTACTCCTCATCTCTCCTCCAATTTTTTCCCTTCTTTCCACCCCCCATTCACCTCACCACTTACCCTTCCTCTTCCTCTTTAACCATCCACCCACCCCTCCTTTCGCCTTTACTCCTTTGCTCCTGTCTTGTTGTCCCTCCCCCCCTTTGAGCTTGTTCTTTTTAATCCTTGGTCCTTTTTCTACCTTTTTGACAGTTTTATTTTTCTTTATCTTTATTCACCTTTCGTTCTTCCTCATTCTTTCCCTATTTATGTATACATACACATATTTAGGGATCATTTCTTCTCTATCTTGTCATTTCTTTTCTTTTTCCTATTTATGGATTCTTATGCATACGCTTGTATTTTCACTCATTTATAGGTTTGCTTTACAATTTTCCTCGTTCTTTCCACTTCTTTCATTTCCTGTTTCCCTATGTATAACCTTATTCTTATGCATGTCTATTTACTCCTATATATATATTTAAATACTTTCTTCCTTCTAGTTGCTTCCTCTCATTTTTATTTTCTTCTTGTCCCATTTTCTCTTTTCTCTATTCCCTTCTTTAAGTTGTATTTGTGTATTTTTATTTATTTCAATCTAGGAATTAATAAGAAAATATACAAGATATATATATATATATATATATATATATATATATCCTTTTTAGTTTTCCCACCTTCTTAAGGTCTTTGTTTGTCTTCATATATGTGTGTGTGTGTGTGTGTGTCTTTTATTTATTTAATTTTAATTCGTTTTCTTTTACTGTTTGCAATTTTAATTTCTTTTAGTTATTACTTTCTATTTCTTGTCTCATGTGCTTTCTTTTACCTTCTCCTTAGTGACCTTAGTTAGGTCTTTATTTCATGCTCTAACTTCACTCATTTTGACTTGTTCCTTTTCTTTACCCCTATTTCTTAACCTCAGGTTAGACTCCTTACTCAACCCCTCTCTCTCATTTTAAGGAGTTCTCTCTGCATGTTTATCTCATGTTCTTTCTCATCTTTTCATCCTGAAGATGGATCACGGAGTGTGATCCGAAACGTCGATAAAAAAACACTACACAGTTTTACCAGAAGCTCTTATCTCATAATTATGGATTGTGGAAATATCATATCTACTAATATTATTTTATTTATGACGTCACTGTTAGTAGCAACAAAAATAACTGACAAAATAATCACACAATATACATAGTTGCTGCAGTTATTGGACTTCACATAAGAAGATAGATCAAGGGATAAATAGAGTACTAGATAGTTTGCCTTTGACAATTAGGTCATTTTATACACATTGAACTCCTTTCAGGATGCTACTAAGGAAACTATCCATCTCATAACTTATTATGCTATAATATTTGGCCAAAAAAATAGTCTAGTAAGTATCTATCCAGCTGACATCATAAATTCATAAAAATACATGAACTGATAAATGATCTGACATAGATTACTGCATCAAATGCATACATGTCTTATTAGTTATCCATTAGCTCCAAACTACTTTCTTGCAACTTCTGCTAGTTTATAAAAATTAACTCAAACATTGATACTAAATACAGATCTTAACAAGTCTCCTTATGGGACCTCTGCATGTCAGGCACATTCAAATAACTTGAACATAAAGGTACATAAGAGTGGTACCCTTCTAAGTAATAGAAAGGTTGACTATTTACCAGAGCCAGTATCTAGCCCTCATAGAAATGTGTAGAAAGAGCAAGCACACATAACCAATATGAATATCTTCATTCACATTAACCAAAAAAGACTATAGAGGGAAGATGAGCGACGGTGGTGTGGGCGTTGCAGCCCGCGACACAAACCAATCCTATCAGCCATGAAACATAACATGTGTCATAGAGATCTTATAAAAAAGGCTAAAATCCTCTATCAGTTTTTACTGTAGCGGCTTGTCTGCTTTGCACTTTGCCCTTCAATTCATCAAAACCAGTATTGTTCAGGCTCCTTCCTTCCTGCACATGGAAATACATAATTTATGGTAATCTAAGACACAAACATAAATTTAGAGCTTGTGTTTAAATGTTTGATCCTTGCAGGCTTATATCCTGAACAAAACAAATGAAGTATGAATTCAAATGGGTTGTCCCAGTCTCAAGGATGTAAGCGAATGAAACTCTGTTATATCTGTAGATTGTATCTTGCAATCAAATGAATCACATGCAATCTAGTCCATCATTATGGAAGCATTCATGAAACAACTAATTACAATTAAAAATTTCTTTGAAAATTATATTTTCCTTGTTGAGGTTTTGCTCCCACCAACTTTATTTTTCTCTTTACACTATTATTATTTGCTTTATAATTGTAGACTTTCATGCTTGCAGGCTTCTTTCAACCTACATACTACTATGCAGCAACATTGTACAATGCATCAAGCTTTCAACATCAAAAAACACATAGCAAACAATCTATAGAACAGGTAAAGATATGCTTGAGTTGTTTTCTATGCAATGAATCTCTTTACTACTAAAACAAAATTGTACTTTCTCGCATTGACCTATTCTCTATGCAATGGACCAAAGCATAGTGTAGAATTGATAACTGTTGTTTTCACTCCTTAACATCACTTGGGCATTGAAATGTGTGCAATCGTAAGAATCAATCTTCTGCCTACAGTGTTTTTTATTTTGTTAAATCTTGAAACAAAGATACTAGATAAAGCTATTTTTTTTAATTCGCTACTTGATTTTCTAGCCCATTGGCATATATTTAAATTCTTATTCTTAAACCTACAGAACAAAAGATAAATTTTTGCCATTGCATAGATTCCAAACCCCAGCTGATACATATCCTTCTGTTGACATGCGTTGTTTAACATTGTTTCTATTGGTTTAATTTGTTTTTGTAATGCTCTTTTATTATTGATTTCTACATGGCACTCTTATGAATGGTCTAACTCTAAGGCTACTTTAAATATGGTTATATCAGTAAGGGCCTAATTGCTAAGCTAGGATAGCAGTAATAATGGTGTAGCAAACTGTATTTTTTTCCTACCAACATTGATAATCACTTTGCCATGCCCAAAAAAAAGATGATGAACAACAATAAAAATAATGCAGATTGAATCTTGAGCGTACCATAATTTCATTTCATCATTCGATAGTACAGAGTTGTATTGCATTGCCAACTGTTCAAACATATCTTTACTAGTCATTGCTTTATGACTAATTTTTGAACACCTTTTATTTTGAAGTCTTCTTAATGACCATGCAGCACAATGCAGTCTTCTTAATGACCATGAAACACACTGGACAAAAATAGTAAGAATGTACAATGTATCAAACTTTGAACATCAAAATACATAGAGAAAACAATCTATAGAACAGGTAAACAACTTAACTTCCTAATAGGTTTATCTTGTCATTTTTTTAGATATTAGCCTTAACATAATCTGTTAAAGTTCCCTTCAATTCCAATGTGAAGGAAAATTAATGAATTTGAGATCACAACCTAATCTTCCTAATTCTTCTTTTTTTTCTCAGTTAATGCAAGAAGTCAATTTTGTGGCTTGGCCGAGATGACTGCTAATGTGAACTTCAACAAAAATATGGATTTCTAGCAGCAAGACAAGTAGAATGGATTTTTCCCAGTAAAGTGGCATATGATTAAAGATATTCCTAATTCTTAGTTCCGACAAATTATTCTGGAAAACAATAAGAACAAGCCTGTGACCAACAACACAGACTCACAAGAGATCAAGTTCTCACAGGGCATTGAGATGCTGAAGATCTTTAGGAACTATTCACCAAAAAATACAATTCAATGAAGGAAAAGAAATTGAACCAGCAAGCCTCACTGCTTCAGGGAAATTGGATTTTGCTCTAAGTTTGTGTACTAGTAAAAGAAACTTTTTTATATAGTGACTTTCAATTAATAATTTCACAATGCTTGTAAGATATTCTAGTTTGATAACTTTCTCTGAATTGACAACATTATTTACAACCAACTTTACAGCTATTGCTAATGGAAAGATCTGTGCATATTCAATGTTATGTTTATTTCAATTTAATATATTTCTGATGCTAATGGCCAAACAATACTGCCACTAACTAAACTACAATATGCAGACAAAATACCCTGTTCCAAAGCTACCATTTTTGGCATAAGCATAAAGAATCCATTTGCTTGCAAGTTTACACAACAACCCCACATTTCCTGTTCGAATGATAGTCATTGCACCCTTTTGCATATTACATAGCTCCTTTGCAACTACTGCAGTAGCTTTAGGTAGGGACTGTTGCTGCAGCACAGCCCTTGTTGTATTAGTTTCTTAATATATTGTTGTTATACTTAGTAGGTATTTTTCTTTGACTTTATATACATAAGGAGCATGTTATGATATTCAGTGTCTTTCAAAGTGCCTAAACTAGTTAGTATATTGTAATTTAAATTTTAGTTGAAATATTTTATGCATATAGGTTAGTTGGTAAAGTTGTTGCGTTATAGAGAAGAGGTCAAGGGTCAATATTCAATACTGAAGGGTGATGGCCAAACAATATTGCCACTAACTAAACTACAATGCATAGACATAATACCCTATTCCAAAGCTGCCATTTTTGGCATAAGCAGAAAGAATCCATTTGCTTGCAAGTTTACACAACAACCCCACATTTCCTATTTGAATGACAGTCATTGCACCCTTTTGCATATTACATAGCTCCTCTGCAACTGCTATAGTAGCTTTAGGCAGGGACTGCTACTGCAGCGTAGCCCTTGTTGTATTAGTTTCTTAATATATTGTTGTTATACTTAGTAGGTTTTTTTCTTTGACTTTATATACATAAGGAGCATGTTATGGTATTCAGTATCTTTTAAAGTGCCTAAATAGTCACTATATTGTAATTTAAATTTTAGTTGAAATATTTTATGCATATAGGTTAGTTGGTAAAGTTGTTGCGTTATAGAGAAGAGGTCAAGGGTCAATATTCAGTGTTGGTTTATGTGAGGCATTGTTTTTAGACTTCACATAAATAGGCAACAAATTGTATATTATGATGTTGACTGTTAATGTGATGGCTAGAGGTCTAAAAATAATCAACACCAAAGCCCTACATAAATAAGCAACACTGTGATGCCAAGTATTAATATGCTAGATAGGGACCCAAAAAATAGAATGTACATTATGGTGTTGGATTTAAAAAGTTTTGTTATAAATATGCACAACTTCACATAAATATGCAATAGATTGTGATGTTGACTATCAATGTGTTGGCTAGAGGCCAAAAAATAATCGACACCACAACCTCACACAAACAAGTGACACATTGTGATGCCAACAATTAATGTGCTAGATAGATACCCAAAAAATAGTCATTACATTATGGTGTTGGATTTATGAAGTTTTGTTATAACAATGGGCATCACAACCCCACAAAAACAAGTGGGACATTGTGATTCTTGCTATTAATGTATTGGCTAAAGGCCCCAAAACAACTAGCACAATGTGGGGTCAACTTGGCTTTTTTTTGGGCCTCACAATAATAGGTGGCACATTGGGATGCTCGTTATCAATGTGCAATTTGGAGGTGCAAAAAATAGTGAGAACCACAACCTCACATTAACAAGTGGCATATTGTGGTGCTAGATGTTAATATGATGGTTGGAGGTCCCACAACAAGAAGCATTATAATTTCACATAAACAAGCAACACATTGTGATGTTGACTATCAATATGTCAAATGGAGGCCCAATAATACATGGCACCACAACATCACATAAATAGGCATCACATTATGTTGTCTACTAATAATGTGCTAGATAGAAGACCAAAATATGGCATGCACATTGTGGTGTCTATTGTGAACATGCTAGTTGGAAACCAAAACATAACCAATGCATTGCGGTGTTGACTAATGTGTTATTTGGAGGTCCAAAAAATAACCTCCATAATGTGACATGGACTTTAAAATGTTTTATTATTTGTGACTTGAACTATGAACATTGCATTTTCAAACCAAATGATTTATTGATTTGCCTAGCTTTATGTGCATAAATAATTTGTTAGTTCACTATTGAAACCTTGCATTTTTAAACCAAATTATTTATTGGTTTACCTAGCTTTATGTGCATAAATAATTTGTTAGTTCACTATCAACCTTGGATTTTCAAACTAAATAAATTACCAACTTTCCCAACTTAATTTGTTAACTTTAAGCCTCAAATAGCGTCCACATTATGGTGTTGGTTGTGGCTCAAACTATTAATGTATTTTCTTTTCAAACTAAACTAACTTATTGAATTTCCTAGCTATATGTGCATAACCAATTAGCAAATGTGATGCAAGAACATCCTTGGTCTACACACAATCTTACAAGAAACCAAAAATATTTTCTATTCTTTTCTTTGTTTCTTAGTTTTGCAAGCTAGGTATGTGTGTTAGAATTTTGTGTTTGGGCATTTTTTAGCATGTTTTTTAAAGATCCATATATGCATGTGCTTTAATGTGAAGGGATGGTATTGTGGTATTCTTATGAAACCTATTAGCAAATGACCCTATTACAATCTTCTCTTCACTCAACTAAACAATTTGAGTTGCATGCAGTAATGAACAAATCCTATCCATAGCTCTATTCTTGTATGGGACTTCCTCAATGGAATATCTATTTGTTGTATCATTCATATTTCACTAGCCATCCAAACTCCTTAAAGATATCAAGTTTCATCCAAGGAGAGAATACTAGTGTACACCATGGTCTATAATTCAAATTTCATATCATTCATATGTTTGATGCACACCCTTAAACCTTGTGCCTAGGGGTCATACAAATAGATCATTTATGCCTTGATGGCATATGTTTGATCAGAACTAGAATCTTTTGTTGGTTGAGCTAGATCAATTAAGAGGTAAAATCAAGTTGGTTTCAATGGAACATGTTTGAATCATTTTAAATATTTTCATGTCTTGACAAACTTACTTTCATATTGATCCACATTGAGTGGTTAAGCTATATTCTTAATGATGCACCTAGTTTAGAGGTTAATACTAATCAATTGGGGATTGTAATGGGTTTTAGAGGTGTATAACTATGCATCACTTTGTCATTGTAATCATCTCTCAAACCTTAAAGGTATGCAACTTTATAAATTGTAAAGAGATCTATAATTGTGTGGTCTTACACCCTATTGTATGATTTAAATTTTGATAATCAATCAATGATCTTGTTTCCATCTCAATCTATGTTTTATTATTATTTGTTAGTGTAACTATTAATGCACACTAATCAATTTGATAGTGAGGTGAATGCAAGATCATGATGGCCCAAACAAAACCCTTAAGTGGCAATAAAAATGCTAAAAAGTAGGCTTAGGTAACTTCACATAACAAATTGAAGGACTTATCTTAAAAATATGAAAAAATATAGTAATAAAAATTATATGAAATTGAATTTAGTTTACGGAATACTATTTCTTTTCCAAGTAATTTTAAATTGATTTGGTGAAAATTAGATATTTCAAAGAGATACTACTAAATTTTTTTTAAAAAGTAGTTGTCATTCTAGCCAACTTAATTTGAAGATTAATTCAATATATTTTCATCTAACCTTGTATATAAGTAAAGGACACATGGTTGGCACATATTTTGTGACTTTTTATAAATAAGTAGTATTTTTTAATTTTTTGATACAACTTTTTGAAAACATTAAAAACTAATTTTTTGTCTAGCCTAACTTGGTAAAAAAACATGAAATACAAATTTTATTTTTTAACCTATCCATCAAATCCAAAAGTGATGTATTTGAAAAATGATACATAGTTCAAGAAAGTAATGAGTGTTTTTCAATATATCTACCTATTAGGAATTCAAACATAGTGTTTGTACAAAATAAATAATAATTAAGTATTAAATTTGTAATGAGAAATAAATTATAAAATTCTTAAAATCTTGAATGTTTCCTCTACAAACTTTTTTTTTAATTAAATTTGGGTTTAAAAAAATTGTCAACATGAAGGGCGAAGTCATGGAAAATTTCAGGATAACACTAAATGTGTGATTTTGTAAGTTTTTGGTAAGTTGGGACTCCCACTTGGCTAAATACTGTTGGAATAGCCAAGGATATTCAACAACACTTGAATCACTCTCACAATATGGAAATCAATAATACGAGATAATAAATCGATGATATTGATGAACCTAATTGAGCATAAACTTATATTGATCTCACTTACAAATTTACATGAGAATGCCGCATTATATAGGCATGGAAGAGGCAATCCACCTTGCATGTGGATTGACAAGTGCCCCATGATGTGGCACAAACAAGTAGACAAGTGTCCTATAAGGTGTCAACCTTTGGATCACTTGGAATGTGCAAACCAACAACCTTGTGTGACAAGTGTTGGATGACTACAAAGTGCCTTTTGAGGTGAGATAGAAAGTCTTCCAACCTCAAAAGGTATGCACATGATGTTTACCAAACAACTAGGTAACCTCTAACCTCTAAAATGTTGTACATTCAGTTAGACAAGATGTTGTCTAACCTCATCAATGCAAGTACACTTAAGCTATAGTGAATAGATAAATTATTCACTCTAACAAATACAAGGCAATCCCAAGGAATTTGTGGAGGGAGTCAAATTTTGAGCTAGAAATGTTAACTTTTTTCATTCCAAATCTAAATCTAAACCTAAATGTTAGCATTTTTCCATCCAAATTATTTTCCATTTGCACTATTTGGCTCATCATGATCTTGCACTCACCTAGTCCTTGATTATTGTATTACTAAAGGTGTCTATTGACTAGTTTTAGGAAACTTGGGTAGGACTATCCTAAACTTGCATGACCTTGGTATGACCATTATTTCCTTTATTAACTACATTAGGGTTGGGATTGAGTAGGTGCCCCTAGGATTATGAGGCTCTGACACAATACAAGACTAGGTCGTGTAGAAAAAACATAGCTACATGATTGTGGCAAGACCAACAAAGTGAATGGTGTTTCCTTTTATTGGCCTGTGCAAAGTGATAGATAGAGGATTTGGAATGCCACTTGTAAACACCCCACTCTCCTTCTGTGCATGCTTTCTAACTCCCAATATCTACCCATATCACCTTAACTAAATTATCCCCTTTCCCTCAAACTAAAGTGATATATTGGATCACATTTTGGTTATTAAAAAAACCCCAATATGCTTTAGAGATTACTCTCTTGGGCCCAGAATCTATCTCAAAAGAAAGGCTCTATATATTCTTGTTGTATTGATCAATACCATTAATTTTTACCTACATCTGTATGAACCCACTCCATAGAATCCTTTTCTTTTATTGCCTATGCAAATGTATATAAATGCTTGATAAAATATAGATACCCTTGTTTGGTCTTTTCTTGTGGACTCAAATTCACAAGTATTTGTTTCTAAGTTAAAATATCCATATTTAGTATTTATACACTCCTTATCTTATTCTAGCTTAAGTCTATAAGTGAGTTACTAACTAAAGGCCTAGGTTTGGTCATTTAGTGTGAACTTAAATTCACAAATATTTAGCTTTGAATCCTGGGTTCTCCAATTGCTATTTTATAAACCACTCTTTTTTAATTATAGGAATCATATTTTGTTGTTTTGTTAATGTCTAAACTCCCTAATAATCTAGATCTTCCTCTACCATTTTCTCAAACTATTATAACTACATGAAAATAAATATGAAGTAGCCTCATTAACTTCATTTCTTAGAGTTTAAGAATTGTTCAATGACCCATAACACAAATTATGTCTTTTGTAATAAGTCACACATTTACTCTATTGTTGTATAAGTAGAGAATCAAAACAATTTCTAATATTTTTAAATCACACAAGGGCTATAATCCACCATTTTCATGATGCAAGCTTTCCACTTCTATCTTTGAAAATTTCTACAACCAATATGATATTTTTCAATACACACATTTGCAAAACACCTTAATCTAAACTCAATTAATTTGCAATGTCTAGATGGTTAGATATTAGAGTTCAAAAAAGAATACCATAAGCTTGGAGTTGCTACTAAAAATAAACATGGTCCTCTTACCTTAATATCTTACAGTCACTAACATATGCATTACAAGGATACTCAAACATCAATGATGAGACAAAATTCAAGGCATGAAGGATTTTCACCAAAGGTAAGTTATTCAAATTAGAAGAAATTTTAAAAACTTGATGTAGGGAAAGAATTAGTATTTTGAATATATGCAACTTACATGTCTTACTCCATTGGTAGGGTAAACAATCCTTAAAGGGTGAGTTCTTTATTGAAGGACCAAGTTTGATCTTCTACTATGAACTCAAATTCATAAGTATTTAGTTCTACATTCTCAATGTTATCAACTTTTTGTAGTGTTTTTATGGGGCAACCATCAAACTCCATAAAAAACCATGTTCTATAACTTAGATAGTTAGTTTTGTCTAGGTGGATAGAATTAGGGACATATGGACATGACTAGATGAACTTGTTATGTTTTTTTAAGAGGATATAGGATAGATTTTTTGTGTTTCTACTTCAACTAAGATAATAAGAAGTGGAAATGGGAGATCGATCTTGCATGGGGGTCAAATTATATGAATAAACAAGTAGTGGACTTTATAAATGAAGAAGAAAATATGTTTGGAATTTTATCTTTTTTTCTAAGATGATCACTTCTCTCCATTTTCCAGTCTAAAATTTTTGGGACCTTCAATACTTTTTAGTTGTTTGTATGTCTTTTCACCTAAGATGTTCTTTTGGTGCCTTAAATATGATAGACTAGGTCTAGTCTATTTCCCCATGTAATATGTGGTATATAAAATCATTCCTAAGCTTAGAACACACCCTAGAATGGAGTTGTAAGATAGCTAACTTTCCTCTAAGTTTCTATGGTTCACATTATTGGGATTTGCCCAAAAGTTTAAACTTAAGCCTCTGAAGCATACACAAATAGAACCTTCCCTGACTAAATCATAAGTAACAAGGATTTAGTTAAGGGTATCTACTTAAGACCCATAAACACAAGCAATTAACAAAGAGTATTTCCATATAAAATGCAACAAGAAATTAGTAGGATATTGAATGGTCATTCTTGGATTAAGACTGTGTTGGTATTGATACCTTCTTAGTGTCAAAGTTAAAATATTAGTTAGGACACACAAAGTAGTGGCTTCTCAAAAAAAATTCCAAATATCATAATGGGTAAGATCAGAGTGTAACTAACTTAAGACTTTGATATTTTTTTCCAATGACACTATATATAAGAAACATATTTAATATCCTAGAAATATAAAAAATATGTTGAATTAAAAAACTCAAGTGTGTTTTCAACCTACACACACTACCATTTGTTAGTATTTTTCAAGGTGATAGAGCATACTAGAATCATATTAATTGTGTTGTATTGACAAACTCAGGGTGTTTTTCAACCTTGACGCATTTTACTCTTTCATTTAATTGGTTAGTGCCTATCCTATGTCATTAAAGATGCTTAGTTCATTTGTTCACACAGTCCATGATTATTATATTCCTTCTAACAATAATAATCAAGTATACTAAGCAAGGATCTATCATATGATTTAACTATGCATGGCATTAGTGTACCTAGTGATGATACATCTCTTACATGTCAGGATGGTTCCATAGATTCATATGATTTAAATGAACTACCCTCTTTCATACATGATGATGTGATGCACGATGATCATTATTCTACATCTCATGTTGATTCTATAGATACATGTCCTTCACACCACCTTCCTTCACATAATGATGGCTTATGCTTCGATGATACTCTATTAGCTTCTCATGTGTTGATAATCCATTGCCTTATCCTACATTGCTTCAAGACATTATGAGCCTTAGTGAGGAAATTTTTAATGAAGATTATGTTGGGTTTAGTGATGCATCATTACATGTGAAATATTTTTTTCTTGTTGATTATATGCAGATAGATGATGATATTCTATTGATTAGTGGGCTTAGATTGTGCTTATGTGATAAATCTTTATAATGGTTTGAATCATAGATCTTATTTGTTCTATAATTATTTTAGTAGTTTATCCAATGCTTTTATTAAATACCTTTAGCTCACGGTGGTGCCAAAACCTTTGGTTATTTTGGTGCTGGGCACCTAAGAGCATTTTGATGCATTTTGAGAAGTTATGTTTTTTTGTTCAATGTGTTTTGTAATAAGGCTTTTAGCCATTGTTGTTTGGTCCATTTTGTATGGTCAAGAGGTTTGGGATGACTATATAAACCTCAAATCCTTCTTAGTCCATTTGGACCCTAGTTATGCCACTTAGGCCTAGTAGGTCTAATGTTGGTTTTTTGTTTGTTTTTTAGTCTAATTGGAATTTTTTGTGTTTTGGCATGTTTTAGAGGGAATGGTGGTTGGTTAGGTTCCATTGGACAAGTTGAACCAATCGACCTCTTTGTGTTATTGCAAAATGTCATAGTGACCAATGTTGTCAATGTTGTCAAATGACACATTTGGTCAGTTGCAACCCATTTTTGGAAGTTGAATCTATTTGGATAGTTGAAAACCAACTTAGGTGGAGTCACATTTCTGTCCTCTCACCCCAAAATGGAGAAAGAGATTTTGTATGCAATTTTGGGCACAAAAATCAAGAATTTGACTATTTTTCTGAAGAAAACGTGTTTCTATACAGACTGTACGGATTTTCTAGGGTGCAAATGTACTTTTTATGAAAGTTCTTGGAGTCAGGGTTCCAATGAAATTGGTTTGAGGTCCTGAAGTGGTCAGGATCAAAATTTATTGATTTTTCTTTCAAAACAGGTCTAGAAACCCTGTTTTCTAGGGCAGCCATAGAAATCCGGCCCTAGAATGCATTACCACCAGTGAAAATTCATAAAAACTGGTGAAATGTAGGCTAGGGATATGTACTATAAGATTCCAAAATATTTTTGTCAGGAAATGCAGTCTTCTATTTTTAATTTGATGCCCTAGGTCAAGTATTACCATGTATTTGGCCTGTTTTATACTATTTGTTGTTGTAGGTGACAGAATCTAGACAAGGTGAATGAAAGGATGGTGGTTTTGTGTTGTAGGGACTTCGTAGAGACATTCTAAATTCCTTCCCCTGACCTATGAACCCAATTTGAACCCTTTGCTTTGTAACCCAAGCCTAAAGTGATCAATTAGGCCTAGAGACCTAGTGGGGGTTTTGAACTACTAGAGTAGGGTTGGGATTGGAGATTTGGAGGTTTGTTAGGGTCCCCTAAAGGGTGTTCAATTCCATCATTTGTTTGCCTAGTCCTTTGGGATTTTGTCGTTTGGTGTGAAGAAAACTAGTAGAAGAGGGCTAGTAGCCTCACTAGGCCTAGTCAAGGTTAGAGGGTTGTGTGAAGTTGGGAACCAAACCAACTATCAAAAAGGTGTTTGCAGACCTACCTTGAGGTGTGAAAGAAGCCTTGGAGGTTGGACAATAGCCTAGACCACAAATCCTTCATATGCCCTTCTATGTGGCTTTGATCGAAGACTAGGTGAAGTGGGTAAGTGTGCAAAGAAGAGAGTAAACCTTTGTTACTTCCCTTGTGCACCTCTACATCATATTTACATGCTCATTTGTCTTTCTTATTGCTTTCCTACTATATAGAAACCATAGAGCATGGTGCCTTTCCTTTTAAAACTCTTGTGAATGTGACCTATGGTTAAGTTCTTTAAATATGCTCTAAAGATCAATGACCAAGCCCCAAGATTAGTGAATATTGAGAAACAACTAATTTGTGGTTTTCAACTTGACATAATATGAAACTTTTTGTATGGGCACAAAAATGTCAAATATGGACTATTGGAATTTGATTTACCTTCATGCTTGTTGTTTTAATGTGCATAAAGACTAGTAGCATTCAAGAACACCTTTAGAGAATCTATTGAGATAGTCAAACATTTCCCTTGTCAAACCCCTAATAGACTAAATTTATGACTTTGAGTGAAGGATTGATGATAGTAAGCAAGTGTGTATTGGTCCTAGGATGTTGTTCTATGATAATATTGATAATGCAGCAATGCTATCATAAATGCTCCATCGATAAAATCCTAACATGTTATTTTGATAACTACTTGATGTTTTCTAATGAGTGAACTAATATCTTTAAGTACAACAATAAATTCCAAATATTAATAAAATGTACACTAGGTTGACTCATAACAGCTAATGAAGTGGCACACAATGTTCAAATTTAAATTTAAAATATTAAAAAGTTAAGGAACTTAGATTTGTGACTATTAGTGTAGGATTTTTATTTTCCTTAGTTTGATATTATGTATTTTATTACACATTTAGTTTAGCTTGAATAGTTGTAGCAAGTGGTTCAAGTGTGGGTAGATGGTATCTTTTCATGAATGTAACTTCTACTATGTTTGTGTAGCAGGAGTTACTTTTCTCATTGGTTGGTCTTGCCTCCCCTCTTTCCTATATATGTATCCACTCCTCTAGCTTGTTATTTATTCATTCTTTTTGAGCTCTTATAGTGCTATTTTTCTTCTTGAGCATTTGTATTTCTCTCATATTATTAGAAGATAACTTTATTGTGATATCTTATTTTTAATATCATCTACATTAATAGTTTTATAGTATTTTCTCCTTTCACTAGGTTTTGGGTTAATCTCTATTTTGTAGATTCTAACATGGTATCAAAGCATTAAGTACCATCTCTTACATGGTATTAGAGATTCGGATCTACCACCCCCTTCTCATTTCTAAGTTTTTTCCTAATAATTTTCACACATTGCATCCTAGAGTAAAACAGACCTCATCATTTAGTCTAGAAGGCCAAAAAACCTATAAATCAATTTCAATCTTGATAGGGTTCAAAAAAATTTAGATTCATCCATTTTTTAGGGTTTCATCAAAATTTAGGTTGTACTAGTTTGTACAATTTCGTAAATTTCATATGGTTTGTAAACTATTGTAGGCATCAAATTTGTAGTCAATGAGTGTTGATAGAATATCATATGACACATTCCATTCATTGTGTAGTGTCTATGTCACTCTTATCACTGAGGTATAGTTTTTTATTTGGCATGAATTGATTGCTTGGTTGACAAGTATGGAAAGGTTTTTATTGATTTTTAGTGGGTGTTGTATGGTGAGGGATACGCACCTATAGTAGTGTTGTATGCCACATGAAGCATCAAATCACCACCTTGGGCATAAGTGTTTCTAGTCAGTTGTAGTTCCTATTGGGGCATAGTGCTTAGGTGCTTAGCCACTAGAATCTTTAGTGCTCAATTCTAAGTGCATGACTAGCCCTTCAGGGCTAAGGATTTAGGGAGACTATACCACCTATTTCGTCACTTATATTGTACCTTTCTATCCACAATCACTATATCACTATCTAGATCCATCGCCCACTAGCTATCTCAGTTAATTTGCGACCACAACTTTCTTAAATGATCCTTAGGCCACACAACCAATTTTGTGTCATCAAACCTCCACTCCCCTAAGTAGCACCACCCACCTGCCACCATAATAATGATAAGGTGCCTCTCTTTCATCCATAAAGGGCTATTTTTGGGGGGAAGTATACCTTTCATCCACAATGTTGGATGTTCAACTTCTTATAGATCATGGAAAGACATTTCTGGGAACTTCATAACCATCCAATTAGTTTTCCTATATTTTGTACCAACTACTTGATATTTTATTTTGAAGACTATTTTTGTAATTTTACTTGTACATTAAAAAATTACAAAAATGGGACCATTATTTTTTATTGTGGGGGTTCCAATTTCACATGATTTGATCTTTAATTGATTCACAATAGGAGTCTATCTTAGTCAATAATGAGTTTCTCAATTCATCCTTTTGTTATCACACTAAGCAAAGGGAACTATAATTCTTGGCAAATTGACATCATGACATATCAGTTTGCTTCATCTCTTGCTCCATATCTATGGACTTATCCCTAAACTAGGTATTCATTGATAGAAGATAGTATGGGCTAACAACAATTATCAAGTCCTAGGATTGATTAGTTGCAATGTTTCTCTTAACACTATGTGTTCCATCTCACATATTGAGTGCCCTCACACTCTTTGGCCTAGGATTTGGGAGATACATGGAGATGCAAATAAATATCCATTCCTAGTAGATCCTATTATGGACAGTCTTAGACACCCATTGATTATTCTTATAACCTACCGCATGATGATGATACAATAGAGGAGTTTGCTTATTTGGGAATTTATGAACATTGTGATGACATTAAAGATTCTTTTAGGCTCCTTCTCCTTCTACAAAGACATCTATTGCTTTGGATTCTATGACTCCTAATCCAAATTTAGAGGGAGAATCTTATTTATCTACAAGTTAGTACTTGAGGCTGAGGACTCTTGCATTATAACATAGGCAAATTCATCTATAAGTGTTCATACGCTAACATATTGTCTAGATACACCATAATGGGTAGACAATATAATTGGATGGCATTCACTAAGATCACATCTCCATCATCTCCTACTTCTTCAAATTTTAGTGTTGCTACACCCATATCTTCCAATGATTCAATGTTCTAGGAAATTCATAGTCTTTCAAATATAGAGCTTCTTGGGACGAGTACTTGATAGATATATATCAAGTCTGTTTTGTGAGTCCCATCTTACAAATTTAGTAGACACACTTGAGGACATTTATTTTCTTGTTGATGAAAACTCCATCATAGTTGTTTTGCCACCATAATTGTCTTTGAATCTTGTTCTTCATTAGTTTCCATGTGTTTTTGGATTATCACCTTCTTCATCGATTAGGCTTGGAGTTCCTAATTTGATTGTGGTATTATCCTTTGATACTGACATGGTGGAACTTGAGCAGAGTTTAAAGACATCATACATTGAACAATATTTCTTACCTCATATTCCTATATATGTATCCACTCCTCTATCTTGTTATTCATTCATGCTTTTGGAGCTCTCATAATGTTATTTTGCTTCTTAAGGATTTACATTTCTTTCATATTATGGAAGCTAACTCTATTGTTCTATTTTAGTCTTAGTATCATCTACATTAACAATTTTATACTATCTTCTCCTTTCACTATGTGACCAAGATGTGTGATGTCATGAGATAAATTTATGTGATAATATGCTATTTGTAAGATAATTCCTATATTTAAGATGCTCTAGTCAAAATGGCTCAAAACATAAGGGAAAAAGGCATAGGTATGTAATTTTCACTAGAAATACTTATCACTAGTAGACAATGTTTAAATTTAAATTTTAAATTTTAAAAAGTTAAGGCTTAGATTTTTTATTATGGAAGTGACCTAGGTCAAGTATACAACCTCAAATATAATTCAGGGCACGATGAGTAATAGGGCTAATAATCAAGAATAAATCTCTAAAAATTAATAGTAAAATGAATTGAAATGTATGATGTCATGAGCCAATTTACACAAGGATATGCTACTTGTTGTAAGGAATTGCAAGGTGTATGGAAACAACTTCCTAATCTAATATTTAAGAGGAGTGTTATGTGAATCACTTAAAATCTGATCTAAACTTATTATAGTCTAAAATAGAAAACAAAAAAAATAAAAAATAAGAAATAAATCATAACACAGTGATTTACATAGGAAAAACCCTTTTGGGAGAAGAATCCCACACTCCAAAACCTACACAATGTATTATCAAATCTAAAACAAAATTAAAATACACTTGTAATGCAAGTCTTTATACGAGTAATACACCAACATTCAAGTATAAAGTAATTCTGGTAACATTTCGAAAACACCTATGTGGGGTGAAAGTTCAAAGTTGTGTCACACTTTTATAAAGTAAACAACCAACACTGATCTAAATGTAAACTAATAAAATGTAGATTTTTTAATTATTTTATGTTTGTGCTTTAAAAAATAAATAAATAAATTATTTAAATGTAGTATTCTATAAAATTGACACTATAATTTAAGTTGTTGATAAAATGGTGTAAAATAAGGTTTAATGGGACATTACACTTTGTATAGTAAATTTCATTTATTTTCCTTCTATTTTTTCTATGTATTCATAACTCAAGACTTTAGTGCATCGATTAATTTTTTCCCATTTCGGTAAATATATTTTGAAATAAATCTTGGAAGTTGTGTTTAATGAAAACACAACTGCTTCAATGGGACATCAACTTTTTTCTTAATTATTTATCCAAAATTGGAAAAAAAAATATATCATTTCAACATGGAATCTCTCCTCTAATGCATCATTTAAAAAAAATTGATAAACTTTACTATTTTTTCTTGAGAGGACAATCAACATCATATTTTGGTGCTAGTGACCTACTTTTATATATATATACACACACACACTAATTGTAATGTTTAAAAAATTATACTTTTACAAAGTATACTTATATATCTATAAAAGGGTATTTTTAGATTCTTTTAAAATGATTATTTGCATGAGTAGGAGTTGTTAAAACATCATTTTGTTGAATAATTTTTTTTGGTAAATTAGCCCCAAAGTAATGCTACATATGTTTTTAGTGGATAATTCTAGTTAGAAAAGTTGTGGCCTAGATCTAATTTATCTAGGATGAATCAAGATAGAACATATGTTTCATCAAAATTGACTTTTAGTTGGAAGTACTTAAATTGATTTATGTTGATAAGTTGGCCTAAAGTGTGACACAACTTTGAACTTTTACCCTGTGTATACAAACTTTGATCATACAAACTACTCCTCAAGCTCTCAATTTATAGATTTCTAGCAACCTAGAAACCATTGTGGTTTTACAAAACCATGAGAAGATAAAAACAACTTATTCTCTTACACTCTCATAATTGCCATTAATCACTAATTACATTCACCCAAAATGGGTGCCCAAGTTGATCAAGGTTCCAGTCTAAAATAGGCACTTATGAAAATAATAAATACTATGTCATAGTTGGTCAAGATTCCCAATAAATCCCTCCAAATCTATCTCTTATGCATCATAGCATCTGTCATAGGATCCCACAAAAGTAGGGAATCTCATTTTGCTAATGATAATGCCAAAATAAAATATTAATATTCCACCACTGGAAAGAACTAACACTTGGCATAACTGCCACATCAAACTACAACACCCCAATTTGTGCTAGAAATAAATAAATTAAATTG
Source organism: Cunninghamia lanceolata (assembly GCA_027924645.1). Lineage (NCBI taxonomy): Eukaryota > Viridiplantae > Streptophyta > Pinopsida > Cupressales > Cupressaceae > Cunninghamia > Cunninghamia lanceolata. The sequence goes on along the minus strand of BSBN01000467.1, from coordinate 2,680,545 downwards.
ATAATATGTAACTAATTGTAGGAAAATATTAAATGATAAATAAATAATAACAAAAAATTGTAAGGTTGAGACACCTAACTTCCCAACATTCTCCCACTTTTCGAGTACTTTGCAAGAGCCAAAGGGAAACATATCATCAAGAGTCAATTGTTAGGGGCTAAAAGGCCCATAGACTCTGAACACCATCTAAACTTTTCTATGCTCACGGGCTTAGTTAATGCATCTACAACATTTGTTAAAGTCTCAACTTTTTCCAACTTCACCCTTCCATCCTTGACCATATCTCTCACAAAATGATAATGAACATCTATATGCTTGGTCTTGGCATGAAACGTCAAGTTCTTTGCTACGTAGATCAAACTCTAATTGTCACATTAGACTATCACTACACCTTATTTTAATCCAATGACTGAACATAATCTCTTAAGTCAAATGACTTTCTTACAGGCATGATTTTCTACCATATACTCAGCCTTTGTAGTGGACAAAGTGACCACAACTTGTTTCTTACTCATCCAACTTATTACACCACTGAAAAGAGTAAAAACATAAACACTGGTGGATCTTCACATCACCTGCCCAGTCTAAATCCATGTAACCATGAATATCCAAGGAGTTCCTATCTCCTATACCATGAAAACACAAGGAATACTTTGAGGTACCCATCAAATATTTAAAGGCTCTTTTAACTACATCCCAATGAACTCTACCAAGATTAGACATATATCTACTAAGAAATCCCACTGCTTGGGTAATGTCTGGTCTTGTATAGACCGTAACATACATTAGGTTTCCAACTGCACTTTGGTAAGGAACTCTACTTATGTCTTCCATCTCTAATGGGGATGTAGACAATGTGAAATAAATAACTTTTTTCCCAATATCATAGGAACACACAATGGTCTATAATCCTACATGTTAAACCTCTATAAAACTGAATTGATATACTTACTTTGGCTAAGTCATAACTTTCTATTCACTCTATCTCTTCTAATCTCCATCCAAAGAATGTGTTTAACTACACCAAGATCTTTCATTTCATACTTTGTTGAAAGTTGAGATTTTAGTTCTAAAATCAAACCCTTCCCTTCCCCAATAAAAAAACATATCATCAATGTATAAAGCAATAACAAGGAAGCAATCACCATCGGATAAAAAATAAACATAGTGATCAGATTTAGAATGCTCAAATCCCAAACTTAAAACATCTGTATCAAATTTATGGTACCATGTCCTAGGACTCTGTTTCATTCCATACAAGGATTTCTTCAACTTACAAACCAAATGACTTTTACCTTTAACCATATAGTGCTCTAGCTATGTCATATAAATATCCTCTTTCAAATCACCATGAAGGAATGTCATTTTCACATCCATTTACTCAACCTATAAGTCATAAGTTGCAACAATAGATAATAAGAATCTAATGGATGTCATTTTTACAATAGGACAAAAATATCACCATAATCAACCCCCTCAACTTGGGAGTATCCTTTTGCAACCAACCATGCTTTGTACTTCTCAATAGTACCATATGAACCAATCTTCTTTTTGAACACCCATTTGTAACCAACAAGTTTATGTCCTTCAGGCAATGGTACCAAGTCCCATGTATCATTCTTTTTCAAGGCCGCCATCTCTTCATCAATGGTAAGTTTCCAAGACTCTATATCATTCATACCCAATGCCTCTTGCACAATTTTAGTTCATCAATGTTAGTATTCAAAGCTTGATGAGCTCTCCTCAACTTCTTTTCTATCTTGGGGCCTCGATTCAACTTTCTTAAGCATAGAAGGAAGTTGAATCATGTCTTTCTTTTATTTGGTTTTCTCTGGCTATAATACAACAAAAGAAGGCTTAGTTTCTCTATAAATCACACTTCTACTATATACTACCTTCTATGCAACATGATCCCAAAGCTTGTAACCTTTTACATCAAAACTATAACTAATGAAGATACATCATTGTTCTCCAACTTTATTCACTTCTTCCTTGGCACATGTGCATATGCCTCACAACCAAAACCTCTAAGATGTCTCAATGAAAGATATGACCTATACATGCCTCCATAGGCATTCTATTTACAAGAGATGATGTAGGAGACCTATTTAATAGGTAGCAAGCAGTGGCTACAAATTCAACCCAAAATGTTTGTTCCAGACCAACACCACTAAGCATACTCCTAGCCTTCTCCATCAATTCCCCATTCATTCTATCTACAAATCCATTCTACTGAGGAGGATATGAAGTTTTCTTTTGTCTCTATATGCCACAATCTTTATAGAATCTTTCAAAACCATTAGAGCAATAGTCACTTCCATTGTTAGTTCTTAAACATTTTATTTTCTTTCCAGCTTACAACTTAACCGTTACTTTAAATTCTTTAAATCAACTAAAAACTTCATATTTACTCTTTAGAAAATAAACCCATATCCAAGTTTTCTATAATCATCAATAAATGAAACATAATAAATATACTTCATGATAGAAGGAACATCATTAGGACCAAACACATTAGAATGAATAAGATCCAAAAAACCACAAGATTTGTGAGAACTTAAGTAAAATTGAACACAATTTTGTTTTCCATAAATGCAATACGCAGAAATCAAATTCAAGATTATAATATGAAAGACCTTCAACAATGTTCTTATTTTTCTAAGTCCTTAGATCCTTCTCTCCTATGTTACCTAATCTCTAGTGCCATAACATAGTCTTCATTGTAGGTAATTTAGATTCGGTAGAAAGAGCACCCTTAGGTACCCAAAAGCCTCAACCATATATTAAAGAGGAAACCAACTCATTTTCCAACAAAGTAAGCATAAACTTGTTTTTCACAAAAGTACTATTGCATTAAATACTACATGCATCAAGCTAAAACAAAGTTCCCATTCTACTACTTCTAGCAATCACCATAGAACCTCTCACCATTAACACATGTTTCAGAAAACTGAACATGCACACATGTGAGTGTAGGATCATCATGGGCCAAATAGTAGCAATAGGGGAAAAACATGTCTTTACTTAGCTAAAATCCTAAAAAAGATATTTGACTTTTTTTATGGGTCGGATAAAAAGTTAGTTTTGTCTTGGTAATACCGAACCAAAATGAATATTTATTATGTACTCCCCAACTCTCCTGAAAAGTTATATTTTGTGACCCATAGGTTTGGAAAATCATAGAGCATTTGGAAAAAGGTAGAGTAGAATGGATATCAGATATTTGGAAGCCAGAATTTCTCCTAGGATCAAGAACTATCTATAGGTAAATTTTTGGGTTTTTTCTTTTTCAGTTTTTTCAAAATTAAATCAAAATTATTTATATGATTTAGGGTTTTCAATTTTGTATTCTAAGCATTAGTTTTGAACTTAATTTTGAATGTGATTTAGTAATTTTAATTATTTTTTAAATCTTTAAATAAAATTCTATATAGCTTAACAAGAAGTTGTTTTAAATCCTAAATTTGTATGTTTTAAATTTGAAATAGGTAATATGGATGAGCAAGTTCAAAACCTGAACCATCCCCCACTGAACCCTCCAACAATTCAAGAACAAATTGAAGAAAATATTAATGAAATAAATAGGATTATAGAAATTTATCATCACCACCCTCGATTGACTTCAATGACATCCACCTTAGAGGGAATTATCACTCATGTTCGAACCCTCACAAGCTAACATGAGTCATTTCGGTAATGATGAGAAGCCAAGAGGGTAGAATATTTTATTGGCTTATCATATGACCAAGTGGCAGATTTAGAAATTACCAAAGCCATGTTAGCATAACATTTTGTCAACCCTAAAGTCGGATTGCATGTGGATGTACTTAAGCCTAAGTTTTCAATCAAATGGTACACACATCTAGGTATCAAGAATAATTTTTGGGATTATTGGTGGATGGTTTTTGATAAAGCACCCAACAACAATCTTGATGTAACTTTATATTTCCTCTGTAAACTATATGGGGAGTTTATATTAGGTCACCATGTGAACTATTTTGATTTTAGAGATTTCCAAGGACTAGGTAAAGAAATACCTCAAGATAGACGCAGGGTAGTACAATAGGTGCAAGTTCCATTTATTCCCCTCCTATCCATTCTCCACCTCCAATTAAACACCCAATCATTGATGCAGATGCAATGCATCAAAGCCTCTCTGCCATACAATCTTTGACTAAGAATTTGATTACAAAAACTTCTCAGCTAGCACAACCACATGATATTGGTGGTTGTAGTGGATCAAGGTTACTCGACCCTCCTTGTCCACACATGTTTGTGTGCCTCGTCATTACATTATGTACAATCAGTTGTTCTTAGATCTTCTTGGAGACACTAGTGAGCCACCCCTGAACACATCAGAGTATGATGTCCCTCATATGTCACCTTCATGAGACAAGGAAGTGGGGTCTAGAACTCAAGCTGAGGCATCAAGTACTATAACATGAGTAGATGCATCAAAGGCTAGAGAAGAAGAGGAGCAAGGTAAATCTTTCTTTTAGGTAAAATTTAAAGTTATTTCATGGTCTATTCCATTTGAATTTATTATAAACAAAGATTAGTACTAATTTATCTAAGTGGGATAACATTTGATGACAAAGGAGGAGCTTACAAAAGTTCATCATGGTACTCTTTCTGCCATTCAAGTTGTCCTAGAATTGATGGTATAAATTTTTCTACACATCTAACCTTTTTTATTGTATGTATTTCATTTTTTGTGAGTAACTATATATTAATTTATGTCTTGATGTTATTTTACTTTATATTCTATTAAAAATGTGAATGATGTGGCACCTTTGCCAATATGTTTTAGTAGAACTCTTGATCATCTTAAGGGACCATCATTCACTGAAAGACTCTCAGAATGACAATGAAGAGTCAAGGTAATTTATTTGAATTTTACTTTAATTGATAATTTAGAAAACTTATAGTTGGTTATAGTAATTTAGATCTATTAATTTCAAAGTTATTATGATGATATGTATACATATAGTATTACATTCTTGTCATTTTTCATACAGGAAATCTTAGTTGGTTCATCCATGATAAGTCCTTCTCAATCAATGAAAGAGGCCTCATTAGTGGTATATGCTTGTTTTGTAGTAGATAAGTTTTTGTTTAGTTTAGTCTAGATTGTTTATTTACACATCTAACCTTTTCTAATGTATGCATTTCCTTTTTTGTCAGTAATTATATATTAATTTATATCAATGTTATTTTACTATTATAGTCTATTCTGAAAGTGAGTGATGTTGAACCTCTACCATCATGCTTCAGTAGGACACCTAATCATCCTAAGAGACCATCATTTGTAGAACAACTCTTAGAACAACAACAAAGATTTGAGATAATTCAATTAAATTTTACTTTAATTGATAGTTTATGGAACTTATAGTTGATTATAGTGATTTAGATCTATGTTAATTTCAAAGTTCTAAATTGTAGTAGATAAGTTTATGTTTACTAGTCTAACTTATTTATATTTACCATTGAACTAATTAAACAAATTTGTGGTTTGACTTGTTATTGCAGTCAACTTTGTGTTGGAGTAGTGTGTTGTACACCTTGCATAACATTGATATTATTTTATTATGTAAAATAAATATTTAATTATGGTGCATCATGTGATGTGTTTAGCCACATTGGCTATTTATTTAGATGCCACTTGTAATCATTGTATGTAACATTGGGTTAATTATTTTATTTGTAATTATTTGATTAATTGGGAAAAGTTAGTACCAATAATCAAATCTGGGGTCAATGGTTTTGTAGACACATCGCATTGGGGAAAATGGTATTACAATACCACATGTTGTATTTGTGTGAGATTATGTCTATAAAAGCAAACACAAGGGTAGTTGTAGAGGTTGGTTGAGTTAGCCATTTGTCTTGTTGGCTAGGTTGTAGCTTCTCTTACAGGTTGGATGTGTGAGGGTTTGAAGCATGACATGGGATGTATGGTTACATGCTTGTTCACATGGATTGCAAGTAGAGAGAAAGATTGATGTTTCAGAGGTGATCTCTGCATATGTATTTGTTGATTATTGTTGAATAATACATGAGAGATGCATGCTTTTGGAGGCTGGGTTTTCCCTTTATGAGGGTTTTCCCAGGGTATATCTTGTGTCACCATTGATGGTATGATTGTATATTTCTTTTGCATGTGGATTTCTAGTTTATTGCACATTGAATCTCTTATTGGGTTATGAGGAATTTGTCTCTATGGCTGTATATTTCCAACATTTGGTATCAGAGCTTGGTTGCCATGATTTGGGAGGAAATCCCTATTTGATAACCCTAGACATGAGTGGATATTTTGTGTATAGTATAATCCATGGCTTTTCATGGAAGAAATGAAGGCAATTTCATGGTTATAAGGCTGTTTGCAAACTTGGGTTGTTGCAGATCTAGGGTTTCATGGACATTTGGCATGTGGGTTTTTGATTGAGCTCTTTACATGGAGGGTTTTGGAGTCCAACTTTTGTAGGAAGCCTCCTAGGCAAAAATAGACCCTGCCATTGGATTCAAGAGCTATCGCAGGTGAAGAAAAACATATAATTTTCCTATATTCGGAAACAAAAAATATTTGCCCTAGTTGATGCCCTAGAGGATTTGCGGAGGAATATTTTGTATGGTGCATGTTGCAGAGCATTTGCAGAGAATATTCTCTGTGTACCGCACTTGCATAGATATGTCATCGGGAAATATTTTAATAAAAAAAATTAGATTTTCCAATGGTCTGTAAAGTCTTTATTTTATAAAAAAATAAATAATAAATTTCAGGGGGAGGGTCATACCTCCCAGCCCCTGGCCCGTCGGCACTGTAGTTTGTAGGCCGCACGACACTGCATCCTACAGGGTGCACGACGCTAGGTCGGCGGATGCAGGCCATCCCCTGGGCGATGGGCTCCAAGGACTGGTAGGGCTAAGCCCCTTGGCCTGGGCCCCCAGTCCCATGGTGGACCAAGCCCTAGTGCCCAACCCCTGCAGGATGGGTTTTAAACCGATTTTTAAAACATTTTTCAAACTTTTCAAACCCAACATAAATAAAAAATTAAACTATATTTCAACAAAAATTGAAATCCACCACTGGAGGATTACTAGCGTTCCACCACCTGAGCACGTCTAGCACGCCACCACCACTAGCGAGCCACTGGTGGGCCACCAATGCACCACTAGAGGGCCACCAGGGCATATTTCTTAGCCTAACTAGGCAAATGTTTTCCAGGGGGCATAACTTTCACCCAATAGGTTAGATTTTTAACTTCTTATAGTCGACAAAAAGCTCTCTCCGTATACTACGTAGTGGTCTCAGAGATTTTTCCTAATTTTGCCATTTTGACTAGTTTTTGCCAGTTGGAAGCTAGATGTTTACTTTTGAGATTTGACTAGGCATAACAGGTGCATACGGAGTTAGATTTTAGACTTCTTATAGGCATTGAAAAGGTATTTATGAGAACTATGGAGTGGAGCAGGTTTGGAGGTGATATTATGAGGTTTTTTCATATTATATTAGTTTGAGCTCATTTTGATCCCTTTGACTTTTGGTGATTTTGTGAGTCGATGACAAATTGAATATGGGATGATTTGGTGTTTGAGTCATTACAGACTCACATGTTTATCTCTAATTAACCTTGGTTGAAAACATTATACATGTATTGTTGAGTTTGCATGTTACATTGTGAGATCTATAGGTTGTGTAGTGTTGTAGGTTGTCTATGCCTAAATGTTGCATTTATGACTTGGATGTGAGTTGTCTATGCCCATAGATGTTTCAGCATTGATGCAGATTCTAATTTGTGGCTTTGTTTAGTCACATGTTGCATTTGTTTGCTTGTCCTTTGAGATAAGAGAGATGGTATTACCTGATATAGTCAAGATATGGGACCTACGTTTGTTGACTATATGGTACAGTTGTGGGAGACATGATGGGAGTTTGGTGCAAGTATATTAGGTGTTGATCATGGTGCCATGGATGTTCCTTGTTTGGTTGGTACTTTGTGATGGAGGTTGATTGTCATTGATGTAAAAAAGGTGTTGAGTTGTTGATGCAAAGTTGTCATTGTTGATCAGAGAGATATTCATATGATCACTCATGCAGATACATCAAAGTGATAGTTAGATCATTCATGCAAATCAAAGGTTGATAATTAAATCATTCTTGGGTTGATAACTAGAGTGCATATGTACAGAGTCATAAAAGATTTGCAGAGAGTTGATCTACTCTAACTCATGGTCTTCATGGTTTCAATGGTGCTCTTAGTTCATGTTGATTGGATCATTTAGTTCATGTTAATTGGATCATATGCCAGGATGTGTTCATCTCATTTGATGTTAGATGTTGGTCAAAGTACTTTTTGCATCAGGCCTTATTATACCATGCCACGCTTCATGTATTCATGATGGTTATGTTGAAGCAAGCTTTCATTTTGCAAAAGTTGGGGTAGGACATCAGGAGTTCTTCAGTGCCTCTAAGGGATATTGATTAATGCAAGGTGTTTTAGAGATCATGTGTTGAGGTAGCAAAGGATGATGCTTTAAGGATGTAAAATGTATTTGTCATTGATAAGTTTTAGAATGATGTCTCATGCTTTGTGGAACAAGATTTCAAGATATTGACCATAGATAATGTGTTGTTCATGTTGATGCATTCATAGACTTGGAGAGTTGGTATGTATGAAGTCTTCAATTATATGTTTCATATGACATGCAGAGACAATGTATGGTTTGGTAAGATGTTTGATGGGATTACATTCATGGTGTTGGAGATCATTCAATGCAAAGAATAAAGTTTTCATCTAAAAGTTCTAACATGTCTTCATCAATGAGTCTAGGGTTTTACTCATATATCCAATTTATATAAAATCCTAAAACTCCAATTTAAACCCTCAAATGGCCGTCATGAATATAAGTCACTTTTTGTTTTAATTTTTGTTTGACCTGCTAATATAGGTCATGTCACTTAAAGTGACCCGTTGAAGGGATCTTAGGACATATCCCTACCAGCCCCTCCACCTATCTTCACCACTTCGGTTAGTTTTCACATGGGTGTAGGGCGCGAAAAAGCAAATTGAAGGTCATGTTTAAAATTGCAAAGGGTGCGCGAATGGAAATCAATGGCCATCATTTCAAATTAGACTCCTCTCCTAGAGCATGCACTTTGACATGCAGAAGGCTGTCAAATATCTTAAGACTGCAGTGCTTTTCTTTTTCAAGGCAGTCTGTGGGTATATTTAAAGCATTTTTTTAGGAGATTTTTATGGGCCTCTTGTGCAATCGAAGATATTAAAGAGGAGAGTTGTTTGTTTTATCTAAAATAAGGAGAGGTGTTTTTAGTCAGCTTTTTAAATGCTTGTTATGAGAAGACTAAGAGAGGTTTTTAAATGATTTTCTTTTGGAGAACTTTCTTATTGTAGATAGAGAACCCGAATATGGATATTATGGTAGTGAAATAATTCTCTGATAGGTTTTGCATTTAAAAATAAAAATTTTGAAGGCTCTTCAAATATCAAAGACATGGAAGCTAATTTTGAAGATGATTTTATGAAAGATGGAATATGGAGAGAAGAGGGAAATGAAAGGTCATTTCATTTATAATGATATTGCAGGTGCATTGTGATTTTTTGACTTGAGGTCTGAGATATGTAGCGTTGAAGACATATTTTTTAACAGGTTTTTGAAGAGAAAATGTAGGTGAATCAAGTGATTAAAAAGGTAAATATTTTTTTTGAGAATTGAGAGATGTATGAGATGTTTTTGCAGGTGATATATGCACAGGATGAAGACATTATGCAACAGTGACATAGAGTATGAATGCAGATAAACTATTTTCCAAGTTGAAGAAGAATGATATGATAATATGAGCATTATAGTGAAATAGAGAAACCCTCTGTAACCTTTTGTTTTTCCTTCTGAGATTGTATGCATTGCCAGTGAGGCTTGTATTATCAGTGAGACCTATTTGTAGCTAGTGAGGCTTGCTTGATCAAGGAGACTTGTTTGTAGCCAGTGAGGGTTGCTTGGTCAATGAGACCTATTTGTAGCCAGTGAGGCTTGAATGTAACCAGTGAGGTTTTGATTTGCTAGTGAGTCATAATAAAGTGGAAGGATTCAAGAGTGGTTTTTTATCCCTATGAGGGTTTTCCACTCATCAAAAACATGTGATATGGTTCATGTTGTTTATCTTTATGTGTGTGCCCTACTGTTTTGTCTTTGAGGTCTTGATCATACTAATTATCATCATATTTGTGCATATGTGTTTGATAAATCTTTAAAGTCTCTCTCATTGTCTATCCAATAGATTAAAAGGTGCAAAAAGTTTTAAAGTTTATAGACCACTGATTCACCCCCCTTCTCAGTGGTCATGTACTCCAAGTGGTATTAGAGCATAGATTCCCTGTTGAAGTCTAATAGGCTTGGGTAGGTCCTGATTGTGGAGTACCATGGGAAAGTGTAAAAGAAATAGAGAAAAGAAAGATGCCAAGCAAAAGGTTGTAAAACAAGCCCCAGTCAAGTCACATACTAATCAAAAGGTACCATCTATACCAAACTCAAATGGTAATCTACAATCGATTGATAGAAATGTCTCACAAGTTGAGTCAGGTATTAAATTAGAGGAAGAGTTTTCTAGAGTTCCTTTCTTTAATGGTTCAGATTTCTCTATTTGGTATATTAGAATGCAAGCCTATCTATCTTCTTTAGGGTATGGTGTGTGGATGTCAATTGGGAATGGGTATTTTATTTCCTCTCAGTCACCTAATACTACAAGTAACAAAGAGGCTTATGAATGTAATCATATAGCAAAGAAAGCTATTTTGTTTGGATTATCTAATGAAGTTTCTTGTGAAGTTATGCACTGTGAAACAACTCAGGATGTGTGGAAGGAGTTGATTAGAATCTATCAAGGTGATGCACTTGAAGGAGAGGACAGGTTGGTGTTTGAGGAAAGTGACAATGAAAGGAGACATTCACATGAAGGAGATGAGGTCCAATCTGATTCAGAAGAAGGAGATCATATTATGAGTGACTATGAATAGGAGTATGATGAACAAGAGTGTGAGGTTGATTTAGAAGGAGAACTCATGTGTGCTCTGGGTGAGATCAAGAACTACAAAAGGGAGAACCATAGATTAGAGTTGTAGCTACAACAAGAAAAATACTCCAAGGACAAAGCACTTTCAGATCTTGAAAGAGTATCTTCTGATCTTGAAGAGGTAAGAAATCAGATTGTGAATTTAAGGACACAAGTTGATGATTTTTAGACAAATTGATTATCAGCCTAAAGACTAATATTGAAGAGGCCAAGAGAATAACATATGTTACTAAGTCTAAATGTGAAATCGAATCTATTGAATGCCTAAAACTAGAGGCTGAAATTGTCACCTTGAGAAAAGATATTGAAAATCTCAAGAGTATATCAAAGAGAAATTAGGAGTTTGAAGAGAGCACCAACAAGTTGTATGAAATGTTGGGAAAACAAAAACTTTACAAGGACACTACTGGCCTAGGATATGAAGAAGGGCAGACTTCTAAAGTCAGAGAGACTCCTAGAAAGAAAATTGATCTAAGTTATCATGCTGCTGCTCCTAAAGGCAAAAAGAAGATTGAATTCACTTTTGAAACATCAAAGTTGAATGGTAAAGATTCAGAAGAAAAACTCAAGAAAGCTATGAAGACTGAAACTGAGATGAAAACCAAAGATGAGTTTGTCAAAATGCACAACCAAAGGATAAATCTCAGAAGAACTATTCCAACAAGGCAAGCATATATGTACAGGTATAATTATTCATTTTTTGGTTATTGTTTTACTTGTAATCATTTTGGACACAAAGCAGTTGATTACAAAAGGAGTCAATCTAATGTTGATCCAGTGTGTTACAAGTGCAATAATTTTGGTCACATACAAAGAAACTATAGAATGCATGGAAGGTATGATCATGCATGGAATCACAACAAAAGTGGTCATAGGCTGTCAAAAAGGAACTATCATTTATTTGATCTTGATTACAATATAGTATGTTATATGTGCAACTCTCCTAGTCACAAAGCACATAGTTATAGAAAAGTAGCACCTGGTTTGAAAAGTTGGAAAAGGAAAGAGGTTGAAAAGGTTTGGAAGAAGAAACCTGAACATAAGAAAGAACCTGTGAAAGTTTGGAGACTAAAACAAAGCCAAGAGAAGATAGATCCTAAACTTGTACATTTTGCACAAGTCACATCATCAATTGTGTGAGATGTAGCATGAGAATAGGGGGAGTTGTTCAATGTCTTATCATTTACTCCCAAGGTAAAAATTAGAAGGTTGTAGCAGTCAAGAAGCAAGTGGAAGTATATCAGCATGATTAGCAATCAAGTTCTTCTTTCTTCAAAATTCAATTTGGAGGAATGAATCAATGTATGGTGTTTGTATTTCAAAAGACATTAGGAGTAAGAAGAGATAGAGATAGCCTTCAATAGAAATTGGTAAGTTGACATAAGGACATAAGGATAGTGAAGCTACAGTACATTTCATTACTTCTTCCATTAAGTTCCTTGATAATCTTGCATGCAAATATGTAGTAGAATGGACATTCACTTCTTCATGCAAAAAATAGAGAAGCATTTCAATGCCATTTGATTCAAGATATCAGAGTGTTAAGGGTGTTGTTGGTAAGTAATTTTGCCAAGTAGAACAGTGAAACAATCATACATGAAGATGCCTACACATTTGTGAGAGATCAAAAGATATGCAACTTGTTCTCAGGACCATAGTGAGATAGAGCATGGTTTTTAGATTGACCTTGATGAGGCAGGACAACAATACAATACTAATCAGGACAGTCAAATGAATGACAAAGATTTAGTTGTTTGCAATGACAAGATCATATATGTCTTGAAAAATGATACAATGCTCATATTCCTTCTTCTCTCCTCGAGACAATATCATGATTGTAGTTGTGGTATTCATGCTATGATTGGTTTCCAATATGATTGAACAAAACTAATTAACAAGTTGCTCATTTGTTGTAGACCTGATATAACAATGGACACTTGACACAATGTAGGGCAGAACAATGTTCATGGCAAGCATAACAGAGTGTGCAGGCATGCAGAACTCTTTGACAAAAGTATTTACAAAGATAGTAGAGTAAATGCAAATAGTGACTGTGTGAACATTGAAGCATGAATCTTGGTTTGTACAATGGTATTATTCTTTGGGACTTGCTACTTGCACAATAAATGCTTCATGACAACCTATTTTCTCCAGCTCAAAGTTTTTGGTAATCATTCATTTCAGTGATCACTGACTTCAATCTTTTGACAAAGACCAGTGGTATCAATAACTTGGGTAGGTGGTATCTCAATTCTTGGTTGTGATTTTGATCACATGGTAGTATTTACAAGGATAGTGATCATATGCATTTGGTCAAATAGTTACAAGGTTAATAATCATATTTATTGTGCAATCATTATGAGTGGTATAGTTAAAGAGATAACAATGTCAGTAATAGTGCCTGTGATCCAAGAAATAGGTAGGCAGTTGATTGACATTAGGATAGTTTGCCAGCCTCTTGCTAATGCTGCCTATGAGTTATTTTTCATAGGGGGAGATAATAGCTTTTGTCATTTGATGTCAAAAAGGGGGAGAGAGAGAATGCATCATATAGTTTTGCCATCAATGACAAGGGGGGAGATTGATGGAGGTTGATTGTCATTGGTGTCAAAAAGGTGTTGAGTTGTTGATGCAAAGTTGTCATTGTTGATCAGAGAGATATTCATATGATCACGCATGCAGATACATCAAAGTGATAGTTAGATCATTCATGCAAATCAAAGGTTGATAGTCAAATCATTCTTGGGTTGATAACTAGAGTGCAGATGTGTAGAGTCATAAATGATTTGCAGAGAGTTGATCTACTCTAACTCATGGTATTCATGGTTTCAATGGTGCTCTTAGTTCATGTTGATTGGATTATTTGCCAGGATGTGTTCATCTCATTTGATGTTAGATGTTGGTCAAAGTACTTTTTGCATCAGGGCTTATTATACCATGCCATGCTTCATTGTATTCATGATGATTATGTTGAAGCAAGCTTTCATTTTGCCAAAGTTGGGGTAGGACATTAGGAGTTCTTCAGTGCCTCTAAGTGATATTGATTAATGCAAGGTGTTTCAGAGATCATGTGTTGAGGTAGGAAAGGATGATGCTTTAAGGATGTAAAATGTATTTGTCATTGATAAGTTTCAGAATGATGCCTCATGCTTTGTGGAACAGGATTTCAAGATATTGATCATAGACAATGTGGTGTTGATGTTGATGCATTCATAGACTTGGAGAGCTAGGATGTATGAAGTCTTCAATTATATGTTTCATATGGCATTATATGTATCATATGGCATGCAAAGACAATGTATGGTTTGGTAAGATGTTTGATGGGATTACATTCATGGTGCTGGAGATCATTCAATGAAGAGAATAAAGTTTTCATCTAAAAGTTCTAACATGTCTTCATCAATGAGTCTAGGGTTTTACTCATATATCCAATTAATATAAAATCCTAAAACTCCAATTTAAACCCTCAAATGGCTGTCATGAACATAAGTCACTTTTTGTTTTAATTTTTGTTTGACCTGCTAATACAGGTCATGTCACTTAAAGTGACCCATTGAAGGGATCTTAAGACATATCCCTACTGGCCCCTCCACCTATCTTCACCACTTCGGCCGGTCTTCACATGGGCGTGCGGCGTGAAAAAGCAAATTGAAGGTCATGTTTAAAATTGCAAAGGGCGCGCGAATGGAAATCAATGGCCATCATTTAAAATTAGACTCCTCTCCCTGGAGCATGTACTTTGACATGCAGAAGACCGTCAAATATCTTAAGACTATAGTGCTTTGCTTTTTAAAGCCTATTTTTAGTCATTTTCTAAAGGCAGTCTGTGTATATATTTAAAGAATTTTTTTAGGAGATTTTTATAGGCCTCTCGTGCAAATGAAGATATTAAAGAGGAGAGTTGTTTGTTTTTTCTAAAATAAGAAGAGGTGTTTTTAGTGGGATTTTTAAATGCTTGTTATGAGAAGACTAAGAGAGGTTTTTAAATGATTTTCTTTTGGAGAACTTTCTTATTGTAGATAGAGAATCTGAATATGGATATTATGGCAATGAAATAATTCTTTGACAAGTTTTGCATTTAAAAATAAAAATTTTGAAGGTTCTTCAAATATCAAAGACATGGAAGCTAATTTTGAAGATGATTTTATGAAAGATGGAATATGGAGAGAAGAGGGAAATGAAAGGTCATTTCATTTATAATGATATTGCAGGTGCATTGTGACTTTTTGATTTGAGGTCTAAGATATGCAACATTGAAGACATATTTTTGAAGAGAAAATGCAGGTGAATCGGGTGATTAAAAAGGTGAATATTTTGTCTAAGAATTGAGAGATGTATGAGATGTTTTTGCAGGTGATATATGCACAGGATGAAGACATTATGCAGTAGTGACATAGAGTATGAATGCAGATAAACTATTTTTCAGGTTGAAGCAAAATGATATGATAATATGAGCATTATAGTGAAACAGAGAAACCCTCTGTAACCTTTTGTTTTTCCTTCTAAGATTGTATGTATTGCCAGTGAGGCACATTGTAGCTAGTGAGGCTTGTATGATCAGTGAGACCTGTTTGTAGCCAATGAGGCTTGCTTGGTCATTGAGACCTATTTGTAGCCAATGAGGCTTGCTTGGTCAGTGAGACCTGTTTGTAGCCAGTGAGGCTTGAATGTAACCATTGAGGTTTTGATTTTGCAATGAGGCATAATAAAGTAGAAGGATTCAAGAGTGGTTTTTTATCCCTATGAGGGTTTTCCACTCATCAAAAACATGTGTTATGGTTCATGTTGTTTATATTTATGTGTGTACCCTAATGTTTTTTCTTTGAGGTCTTCATCATATTGATTATCATCATATTTGTATATATGTGTTTGATAAATCTTTAAAGTCTCTCTCATTGTCTATCCAGTAGATTAAAAGGTGCAAAAAGTTTTAAAATTTATAGACCACTAATTAACCCCCCTCTTAGTGGTCCTGTACTCCAACACTTTGGCATGACATGATTGTTTTATAGGTGAAGGTTTTGGTGGTGTTGGATTGATGTTTTCTTTATAGTTTATGTTCATCTTCTTGGTTTTGGAGATTATGGTTTCCTCAACCTTTTGGGAGTTGTGTCATTATAGCGGGATTCTTTGATTGTATTGAGGCCATGGATGATCTGTTGGCAAGAGACATTGTTCTGATGATTGAATGTTGTCATTGATGGCAACAAAGGAAAGAGACTCCATTGATATGACAAAGAGACTTGACTTCGAAAGTAGAAATGACTAAGTATGAACAATATACATTATACAGAGTAAGTAATAATGTTTGGGATGGTATGCCTCTACAGTAAAAGATCAGTATATGTAGATCAGGTATGTTGTTCATAACTATTTAGTGATGATTTGTTCTAGTGCTCAAATCTTGATTTCCTCTGGAAGTCACATGGTAGAATACCTAAATCTGGGTGAACAGAGCAAAGACAGAAATAATGCACAATGCTAGAGAAAAGAGTTCACATTCCTCCACAATTGTATATTTTGTTCTACAGTTCTGAAGGTATAATATATCCAGAATGATTGTTGGTTATGCATCTTAGAGTCTCATATGGTCCGCAGTGGAAATTATGATGTGACAGATGAGTTGATCAAGTATACTATTAAGGAACAAGTCGACATACATGTTAGATTCTTATGCGGAGAAGTTATATTGTCTGAATAGTCAATCTAATTGATGGTATGATTGAAGCCGACCTATATGAAGACTTTTGTATGTTTGTTTAAGTCTGCAATACAGATTGTACACAATTCAAGCCAACAAGATGTAGTATTTGTGTACACGGTTTATGTTTTGCTTGCCGACCTGATTATGAGATAAATCTTGTAGCGCATATATATACTTGATGGAATTCAATGTTGGTGTATGTTGTTGCATGGTATGTTGTGCGAATTTGAAGTGTGAAGGATTATGAGCAGAGTGCAGAGCAGAAAAAGTTGAACAAGGATAGAACACAGAGTATATGTAGTTAAGTTGAGAAGTAGGGAGAACAAATGAAGACCTTTTAATCTGTATATTGAACCTTCAATGGAACTGTGATCTAGCATGTGGTAGATGGATTTATAGTAGTTCATCTTCTGGCAGTGAGCCAATCCTTCTTCTTTCTTCTTTTCTCATGGTAGTGAGCCATTGTGCAGTGAGCCCTAAGGCAGCAATCCTTCTTGTAATCCAATATTGAGCTATCATAATATATTGTGAGATAACACTCACCGTGGTTTTTCACTTTTTGGGTTTTCCACATAAAAATATTGGTGTTCATGTGTTATGTCTTTATGGTTGTTGTTCTTATGCTTATTCTACTTTCATGTTATTGATTTTGGAAATTGGATTAATAAACTTGTTAAGAAGTAGTTTTGTGGAATACTAATTCACCCCCCTCTTAGTATTCCTTATATTCAATAATTGGTATCAAAGCCAAGTTCCTTGGAAGAAGCCTAACAGCTTCAGGAAGATCTAGAAGAGTTCACTCATGGTAGCCAGGAGATTTGGAAACTTCTCAAACAATGTTGAATTGGAAGCAGCTTTTACTGATCTTAAAAAATCTGAAGCAAAAATCAGGGATCTGAAGGATAACATTCAAGAAGCTGATGAATGCATTCTAAAGTTGAAAGAACAAGTCAATAAATTCAAATAGAAATACAGAGACGATAGTGAACAATTGATATCAGTAAATGAGAACTTGGATGATTTGAAAATGGAAGTTATAGAAAGAGCTAAAGCAGAAGAAGATCTAAATTTGATGGTAAAAAGCAAGATAGAAGAATGTTTCAAATTGGAAAAAGAAGTTGTGAGTCTAAAAATAGACTTGGAAAAAGCCAAAAGCTATGAAGAAAAGTTCAAGATAAGTTCTGCAAAACTTGATGAGATGATTGCTAGTCAAAAGAGTTCAGATGACAAGCAAGGCTTAGGATTTGAGAAATGAGAAAGTTCAAAATCAAGTCAAGAAAACTATCAGATGAAGCAAAACAAAGGGAACCAATTTAGGAATCAAAGAAGAAGACCTAGAAGACCTCCAGTCAGACAACCAAATGCTAAAAGGTACCCATCTTTCAATGGCCATTATTTTAATTGCAAAATGTTTGGTCATAAAACTACTCAGTGTAGGAGTAGAATAAATTAGAATGTTCCATCATTCTCTGGTCAATGTTTCAATTCCAAGAAAATTGGTCATAGATCAAATGAATGCAAAAGTTTGGCAAGAAATGGATTTCACAATTCAAGGAATACTCAATCATTCAATGGAAGATTTTTTTGCTTGCAATAGATTTGGACACATGGTTAATTAATGCATATCAAGGATGAATTCATTTAGAGGAAGGAATCAAGGATAGGGAAACATTGTGTGCTACAATTGCAACAAGTTTGGACATGTTGCAAGATTTTGCAGAAGCAAGAATGTGAAAAGAAACTACTATGCTGAAGAAAGGAAAATAAAGTAGAGGAATGATAAGGGAAAAGAAAAAGTTGATCTGGTTGAAACTAAGAAAGAAATGGACAAGTTTTGGATCAAGAAAGAGGTAATTGAAGTCAAGGATGCATCCGCACTAGCTTCTAGTGCAGATACTTCCTCCGGGAAGTAAATTGGGAGCTTTGGCTCAAGGGGAGCTGTGTTGAAAATCCAAATTCCCCAGCCAAAAAGTTAGTACTGGAATCCGACACTAAGGTATGTTGTGAAGAACTTTATGACAAAGCCTCTGAAAGAAATTCTAGTAGAGAAAGATCTAATGCAGAGCATTGTGGAGAAATTTGGATTGACTATGGTTGTCAGAGAAGTGTTTGATAGCTTTTCGAAAGACAACATTTAAGACGATTAAGTTAAGGCTTCAAGGGGTTAAAAAGATTGAATTTGTAAAAGATTAATCATATTGCATTCAAACTATCAAGCGTCTAAGACAAATTGAAGCAAAACTCCAAGCAACTCAGAGTTTTCCAAAACAATTCAAGATCGACCTCAGGTGAAGTAAAACCTAATTTGGCAAAAAAGGTATTTACAGCTTGAAAACCCTTCTATGTAGTCTAAAGTATTTTAGAAAATGTTTATTCCCTAATTAATCGAGATTTCAGAAAAGCCTCACCCCAAGTTCAAGAAACATTTTTGTTCTTTATTTTCTTTTCACCTGGAATCCTTTTGGAGAAACTCATACTAGTTACAACTTTAATAGCTTCTTTGGTTATCATACATGGTCCATCGAGCCACAAAAACTCATCATGAATCCTGCTGAGAATGAACCTAACCCATGTATCATTTGGGATCGCAGGAAAATCCAAAGTACCAAGTGTCCAATTTCTTTTCTCCCAAAACTTTATATTCATTCTTCAACTCAACATCAATAGTAATTAATTCAACCAAGTATAATTTTCCAAGATTCAAGTGATTGTATTCCTCTAGGTTGGTATGAATGTATGCCCTAATATCTTCCATATGCAACTAATAGGGGCATTTGATAAGAAAGCTCTCATAGTAAATGATATCAAGGATCTGGCAATTAGATTTGCATCAATGATTATTGGATACAAAATATACTTTTTTCACTTAGAAAATTTTGTGTCTGTATCACCCATATACTCAGGTTACGATATGGTAAAAAATAATACAAATTATAATCTATGTGAGTTTCTCTAGAGTGAATTAATGGAGAACCTGAAAAGAATAAAAGAGCCAAATTATACCTTCAAGTACGGAACTTTGATAACCTGTTTACTCTTCTACTTCCTAAGAGAGATACCTAGCTTAGAAAGCATTGTCCAGCTTGATCATACACCAGTAGTAACTCAATTAAGAAATCACATGCAATATTTGGGAAATGCAGACAAACAAAATGAAATTCTAGGGGAATACTTTATAAACTTTCAAAAGAGAATGGTATATAGGGTCTGGATACCTAAAAAGGTAGTGATGAAATATGAAAATGACATTGTATTCATGGCGAATAAAGACAAATGCTTCATGGAAGCTATGGAACCAAGAACTGCATGGGTTCCTCCATTAGGATATGAAGTTGCAGAAGACATCCTGACTGAATTAGTGAATGATCTACTAAAGAAACAAAAAGATCTCAAACAAGACGGGTTTGGAACATTCAAAAAAATTTCTATGGAATATGAGCACTTAGAGAAAATTTATGATGAACAAACAAGCAAGGCAAAAACCAAAGTTGAAGAGTCAAGACCCTTAAATGCTCCGATGAAATGGAAGTTAAAAACTCTAGCAAGAAAAGATAAGAAAGATGAAAAGGAAGAACATGCATCCAGCCCCAAGAAAAGAACAAGCATATCATCTAGTACAGAAGTAGAGAGACAATCCAATAGAAGGAAAGTTACAGTTTGTGATGAATATGTGGCAAGAGACACTGCTGCAGACCAGATTTCAATTGACTATGCTAGAAAGTTTTTGGAAAAACAACAAAGTGTACAGATTCCAAAATCACCCAAGACTCTACAAGGACCAATAAATTTGGCTTCTATGTCTCCTGTGGAAAAATTCAAACTAGTATCAATAGTGCAAGCTAAGGCTCAGGAATAAATGCTAAGAACATATTTACAAGACAATGAACTCATTAATGAGACATCAAGCATTCTGGAGAAGTTAATTCCCTCATACCAAAAGGATTTATCAGCATTGATCAACTGCTCATCTCAAAGGTCTTATAAATTCTGTAAGTACTCATTTTGAATCCTTTGAAAAGTCTATTGATATTAAGGTTAAAAACAAATATGAAGACAAAAGATTAGCAATATCAAAAACCAAGTTAGACAGTGACAAATTTCTGTTAGAGAGCAGCATCAAGAATATGATAAATGCAATCAAGGAAGCCTATGAAATATATAAATTTCATCTGTCTTGGCATGAAACTACTAAGTAAATGGATGAGAAAATCAAAAGCATGGAGCTTCAACTCACAAATATTTCTGAGACCTTTGATCCAACAGTTGACTCAATCAACTGCATAGAAACACAAGTTGAAAATATTCAGAACAACATAAGTAGTTTGCTCAGCAGACAGGAAGAAATTAAAAACAAAATGTATTTGGTGAGAAGGGTACTAAGCTTAAAAATTGAGATCATGACAAATCTTGCAGCAGAAGCACAGGCAGCTTCACAAATTAACACACCCTCAAATGTGCAAAAGGCAGAAAAATCAATCTTTTTGATAAACGGTCACATTCAAATTTTGGCAAGGGCAAAGAATCAATGGGATAAAGAGATTACACAATTAAAGATTGTGTATAAGGATATTCTTTCACCGGCAACTAATTGAGTTGAAGCATTGTATGTATACATATGCAGTAGAGTATGAAGATTTCTACACTTTTGGTTGAATTTTGACTCTTGTACATACATCTTTGCCATTGATGTCAAAGGGGGAGAAGAAAACCAATGAAAAATGGGCAAACATCTAAGAGAAGGCATATAGAGTTAGGGGGAGCAGATACAAGAATTTTTCACTAAGTGTTGTCATCAATGCCAAAGGGGGAGATTTTTGGAAAGAGACATTGTTTTGATGATTGAATGTTGTCATTGATGGCAACAAAGGAAAGAGACTCCACCAGTATGACAAAGAGACTTTACTCTGAAAGTAGAAATGACTAAGTATGAATAGTATACATTATATAGAGTAAGTAACAATGTTTGGGATGGTATGCCTCTACAATAAAAGATTAATAAATGTGGATTAGGTATGTTGTTCATAACTAATTAGTGATGATTTGTTCCAGTGCTCAAGTCTTGACTTCCTCCAGAAGTCACATGGTAGAATACCTAAATCCAGGTGAACGGAGCAAAGACAGGAACATTGCACAGTGCTAGAGACAAGGGTTCGCATTCCTCCGCAGTTGTATATTTTTTCTACGGTTCTGAAGGTATGCTAAGATATCCAGAATGATTGTTGGTTATGCATCTCAGAGTCTCATATGGTCTGCAATTGAAATTATGATGTGACAGATGAGTTGATCGAGTATACTCTTAAGGAAAAAGCCGACAGACATGTTAGATTCTTATGCAGAGAAGTTATATTGTCTAAATAGTTAATCTAAGTGATGGTATGATTGAAGCTGACCTATATGAATACTTTTGTATGTTTTTTTAAGTCCGCATTGCAAATTGTACACAAGTTCAAGCTAACAAGATGTAGTATCTGTGTACACAGTTTATGTTTTGCTTGCCAATCTGATTATGAGATAAATCTTGTAGAGAATATATATACTTGATGAAATTTGATGTTGGTGTGCGTTGTTGCATGGTATGTTATGTGAATTTTAAGTGTGAAGGATTATGAGTAGAGTGCAGAGTAGAAAAAGTTGAAAAAGGATAGAACATAGAGTATATGTAGTTAAGTTGAGAAGTAGGGTAAACAAATGAAGACCTTTGAATCTATATATTGAACCTTCAATGGAATTGTGATCCAGCATGTGGTAGATGCATTTACAGTAGTTCATCTTCTGGCAGTGAGCCAATCCTTCTTCTTTCTTCTTTTCTCATGGGAAAGAGCCATTGTACAGTGAGCACTTCATAGGGTAGTGAGCCCTAAGGCAGGGAGCCTTCTTGTAATCTGGTATTGAGCTATCATAATATATTGTGAGCTAACACTCACCGTGGTTTTTCCCTTTTCGGGTTTTCCATGTAAAAATTCTGGTGTTCATGTGTTATGTCTTTATGGTTGTTGTTCTTATGCTTATTCTACTTTCATGTTATTGATTTTGGAAATTGGTTTAATAAACTTGTTAAGAAGTGGTTTTGTGGAATACTAATTCACCCCCCCTCTCAGTATTCCTTATATTCAACATGATCTTCATGTAGGAGATGTTTATCATGATGTCATGGATAGCTTGATTGCAAGTTTTAGTGGGAGCTTTTGACAGTGATGGTTTTACGGGTTTGATGGTTTGATGTTTATGTTGTTTCCATGTATAGCTTAGTATCACAATTTAGTGGGAGCTTTGGCAGGATATGGTTATCTTCATGTGATTTAGATATGTTGACATCTTGGTACCATGGATGACTCATGGAGTCTTTGGTTGAGGTGTGTGTTATGGGTTGTATGTTTTGACAAGTGATCCTTGCTTATAGGATGGTTGGTATTGTGCCATGGTTTACTCTTGATCGTGCATTAGAGTGTTGGCATTATACAAGTTCTCTTGAGATAGGATGTGTGCATCAGTGCATGTGATTTTCCTTTGAGGAGATGATTAGATCATGATGTCATGATATGTTCCTTGGTTATGCATACATGCAGTGGGAGCTTTAACTATGATCTTGTTGGTTCTCTTGGTATTGGTACATTGGTCATGTGCTTGGGAGCTTCATGATGGTGCAATTTTGCATTTGGAGTTTAGCATGGATTGATCATGGAGGTACTCATGGATACTTGGAGACTTAGGTGAGGCTTGAGTTCTCTTGGATTAGAGACATGTGTTGAGATGGTTACTCTTTGATGAGGATTTCAGCAACAAGACCAAGGAGCCTATACCTTGGTTGGATGTGAGTCCAACATGGACATGTTGAGGAGATTGTTCTTAGAGAGAGTCTTTGAGGCTTGGTTCATCCTGGAGGAGCAATCTCATTCTCACTCTTGGTCCACTCAGCAGTGAATGATTTGATAGGTATGCCCACCTATTTTTCAAATGCATTCTTCATTTGTGTCTTATCTTCTTATGTTTGAGTCTTGAGCTATGGATTATGGTTGTGAAGACTTGTTTAAGGAGTAGATGCATGGTTATGATCAGTTATCTCATTATGTTTGATCTTGAATTGTTATGAGATCATTGTATGTAATGGAGATGGTTAGTGGATTTGGGCTAATTCCTATTTTTTGGGATGGTTATGAGTTTGATCGACCTTTTGGTTTAAGAGGCTTGCATCTTGTTGTTAGATGTTGTGGAGGCTTCTTGTTTTTGGGTTGTAAAGGAGATCATACTTTTCACAGTTATAGCACATTAGTGTGGATAGAAGGACATGGTTATGATTTGCAGGTTCTCCCTTGATCGGTCTTATTCTTCTTCCTGGATATTTGTGTTCACATGACATTGGAGTTGACATGTGTATGGAGCTTTTTAGTCTCTTTGACTTCTTTCTCTTATGTTGTGGAGGATTTGGGAGAGCTATGGACTTGAGGAGAGATGTGTTGTAGCTATTTAGTTTGTGGATTTTGCATATCTGTGTGTGTCCTTTGACACTATGTGATAGAGGATTCAACCACATCTTCTATGTGAGTGCTATTAGTGGATCTTTGGATGTATTGATCTATTTTCAGATTTGACATTTACTCATGCAGTGGGAGTTCTAGGATGTATATGATTCCTTTATTGGATGTTCTCATTATGTTGCAGTATGGAGGGTCTTGAGGTTTGTTATCACATGCTTTGTGTTGTTACCTTGGAGAACTTCTTTATGCAAGATTGAGTATATATAGGGACTTTTTATCATTGTGATTTGAGTTGGATATGTTGATGGCATAAGGTCCACTTGTTATGATTTGTATACCTTGGTTTAGAGGTATGGTTAGTTGATGCATTAGCAACTATCTATGGTTGCTATTTCAGCTATAATTGATTCTTGTCAACTACTTGAGCCTATTTGTTACCATTGGATTTGGTGCTTGTGTTTGGGTATCAGTTGATGTAGGTTTCATGTTTCTATGTGATAGTTTAGTGTGGCATCTCTTTGGAGGATCTTATTCTTCATTGTTGGATAGATGGAGGATGAGGAGATTCTTGTTTGAGATGGTGGACACCTTGATTGTTGTTGTAGGTATCTTGGAGCACATGGAGCACATGGATGGTTATTTGGTACATGTTGGGCACACATGATGCTTTCCCTTGATGTTTTGAGTTTACATGTTGATCCCTTATGCAATGTATACAAGTGGGAGAATGTTGGAGTAGGTGTGTTGTACACCTTGCATAACATTGATATTATTTTATTATGTAAAATAAATATCTAATTGTGGTGCATCATGTGATGTGTTTAGCCACATTGGATATTTATTTGGATGTCACTTGTAATCATTGTATGTAACATTGGGTTAATTACTTTATTTGTAATTATTTGATTAATTGGGAAAAGTTGGTACCAATAATCAAATGTGGGCTCAATGGTTTTGTAGACACATGGTATTGGAGAAAATGGTATTATAATACCACATGTTGTATTTGTGTGAGCTTATGTCTATAAAAGCAAACACAAGGGTAGTTGTAGAGGTTGGTCGAGTTAGCCATTTGGCTTGTTGGCTGGGTTGTAGCTTCTCTTGCAGGTTATTTGTATGAGGGTTTGAAGCATGGCATGGGATGTACGGTTACATGCTTGTTCACATGGATTGTAGGTAGGGAGAGAGCTTGATGCTTCAGAGGTGATCTTTGCATATGTATTTGTTGATTATTGCTGAATAATACATGAGAGATGCATGCTTTTGGAGGTTGGGTTTTTTCCTCTATGAGGGTTTTCCCAAGGTATATCTTGTGTCACCATTGATGGTATGATTGTCTATTTCTTTTGCATGTGGATTTCTGGTTTATTGCACATTGAATCTCTTATTGGGTTATGAGGAATTTGTCTCTATGGTTGTATATTTCCAACACTTTGCATCCATCAACTACTAAGCATTGTGCCACAAAAGAGGCCACTTTTTGTGGGTCCACCACAGGTTGAGGATTCACCAAAGATATAGGGTCAAGTGGACCTTTAGGATTTGATGTAGCTATTCGGCATATAGATTGTATATAGATTTTGAGATGGAATAAGCCACATTTTATAAAATTGTTTTGATTTGGCATATATGCCAAATTCTTGTATATGTGTACCATTATCCTAGATTTTTATATATACACCTTGATATACAATATAAATTATTCCTTGTGTGCATGTATTTCTACTTAGAAACTTAAAAGTTGAATTTATAATCACTTTAGAATGGTTGAGTTATGAAAAATAACATGTTATAGATTGATTCCTTGTTATATGAGTGTTTTTCTTGGTAGAAAGATCATATGTAGTTTCCTACCTCAATACATAACAATCTTAATTTCCATGATGGTAGTTGTACTTAGATATATTAGGATTGTCTTAGAATAACATGTGACCCTTTGTCCATCAAATGATAATGCATTGTCCAAACACCATTAAGAAGACATTCCTATTGTTTTGATACTGTGACTATCTTATTACTAGCATAAAACCAAATATTTGTACATAAGTAGATGTTATGAGTTACTATATATTTCTCTATGAATACCCTAATTAGTAAGAATTAATAGAAAAGAAGCATAATGGCAATCATATGAAGTCTATATTTAACATTTCATTTTAATTTATGCTAAATTATTACATACTTGTTCATTTTTTTAATGTTAAATTATTAGATGGATGCTTAGTGTTAACTTATTTTTTGTACTCTTCTTTTTGTATACATCTCATAACAATCATGATATTTAAACTAATAGATTTGATATGATAATCATATATAATTTCTCATCTTACATGTTAAAAATTAATGACAAAACTTATGATGTTTTTCATTAAATAAAAGCTAGTTATTTTTTTATTAATGAGCAAAGACATGTTTGTATGTTTACCCATTTCATTATCTAGTTTATGTAAAAAATATCATCCACAACCCAAATTCACCTAACATTGCATTTGGAAATATAAATAGGCGTACCTTAATGGAAGTATGTTTCAATATCATATACTCTATGTAAGTTGTACATGCCAACACCCAATTCTAGTTTGACAATCATAGAGACTTGGGGAGAGACACTTAGGGACAGAGGAAGAGAGAGATACATAGGGAGAGAGACATGTTTGGCATGATTTGCATATCCTAATTTCACCTTCTATATGGTTTCCATGCTTTGCATATCCTCATTTCACCTTCTACATGTTTGAAATGATTTTCTTATCCTCATTTCACCTTCTATATGTTTGACATCATTTTCTTACCTTCATCTCACCTTAGATATATGTTTTACAAATTTATATGTTTAGTTAGGGAGAGACAAAGAGGGAGACAATATGTTTGACATTTTATCCTCATTTCACCTTCTATATGTTTGACATTATTTGCTTATCTTCATTTCACCTTCTATAGGCTTAACATGATTTTCTTTTCCTCATTTCACTTTCTATATGGGTTACGAAAGGAGCAAAATGAGGATGAGAGGATGAGAAAGAGACTTAGGGAGAGAGACTCGGGGAGAGAGAGATTGATTAGTTTGGATCTAAAGTTGGATTTTAGGTCCCTCTACAACAACCTCTCTTGAGTTTCATCAACTCAACACCATTTGATTATGCCAACAATGGATGCATTCTTGCAAAATGCCTTAGTGACATTTAGTGTAAAGTTGCCAAGAGCTATATTTTTCATTCTTCACCTAATGGGACTAAACTGACAACACTAACATATAAGGGTGGACTGGTGTATGCTATGGGAGACCCCGTTTCATTCCACAAGTGTCCCGATACTTTTAGGCTACATGGTCCTTACAAAGTCTCTTAAGAGACCAAAGGGAAAGAAACTACTGAACTTTGATAGAGTGGTTCTTAGAGTTCATGGCACCTAGAATGATTGGTTTGGATGTACAGCTAGATGTCAAGTCCCTCCACAATAACCTCTCTTAGTTTTCATGAACTCAAAACCATTTGACCGTGTCAATAATAGATGCATTCTTGCAAAATTCCTTAGTGGCATTTAGTGTAATGGTACCAAGAGTCATATTTTGCATTCTTCACCTCATTGGACTGAACTGACAGTACCAACACATCAGGGTGGGCTAGTGTATGCTATAAGAGGCTCTATTTTTTCCTCAAGTGTCCCAATCCTTTTAGGCTACATAATTCTAGAAAAGTCTCTTAAGAGACTTAAGAGCAAGAAACTTCCAAACTTTGATTGACTGGTTCTTACATTTTGTGGCACCTAGGAATGATTTGTTTGGACCTACAACTAGATGTCAAGTCCCTCCACAATAACCTCTCTTATTTTTCATCAACTCAACACCATTTGACCTTGCCAACAACAAATGCATTCTTTTTGAAACATTAGTTTTCCACAGTCCATAATTATTTTATTGTTAGGTTTCTAGATTCAACTATCTTTTTTTTAATTGACATTTTGGATGCATTCTTGCAAAATGCTTCATTTGTGTTCAACATAATGTTGCCAAAAGACATATTTTGTGTTCATCACATCATGGGACTAGATCAACTATGCCAACTTGTTAGGGTGGGTGGGTTTATGCTAGAGGAGGCCCCATTTAATTCCCAAAGTGCCCCAATCCTTTCAGGATACATGGTTCCAACAAAGTCTCTTAAAAACCTAAGAGCAAGAAACTACTAAACTTTGACAGAGTAGTTACCAGAGTCCATGACACCTAGGAATGATCTTTTTAGACCTACATTGGATGTCAAGTCTCTCCACAATAACCTCTCTCATTTTTAATCAACTCACAACTATTTAATCGTTCCAACAATAGATGCATTCTTGCAAAATGCTTCATTTACATTCAACATAAGGTTTCCAAGAACCATATTTTGCATTCTTCACCTCATGGGACCTAAGTATGCCAACATGTTAGGGTGGGTGGTTGTATGCTAGAGGAGTCTCTATTTCATTCCCTAGGTGTCTTAATCCTTGCAGGCTACACTATACCAACAAAGTCTCGTAAGAGACCTAAGAGCAAAAAACTACCAAACTTTGATGGATCAGTTCTCAGAGTCTATGATGTACCTAGTAATAATCTATTTTGGGCCTACAATTGGATGTTAGGTCCCTCCACAATAACCTCTTGGGATAGTGTTGTTCTTTAAGTTAGAATCTCTTCTACGTCAATTTTATCTTCCTCATCATCAACCTCGTCTATAATCTATGCTATAAAAATGTCTGAGCTAGTGAGGAAATCCAAGATGTGTTTATCATCTTCAAATACTTGAAAATTTGTAATGTTATCCAGCACCAAAGGTACATGTACTAACTCCACAATGAATTTCTTTAAGTATTATAATGCTAAAGGCTCTAGAGTACTAACAGTCTATGCAAAAGCATTCACAACATAATTCTTCTTTCTTGGGAATAGCTAGATTTTAAAACCGTCAAAGCTTTCTATCATGTCCCACACTCTATTTCGATAATTACCTAGTCATTTTTCATGACACATGTACTACTTCCTAACTTGTTTCACTACCAATTATGAATCCCCAAATTCTTGTACTATCTTTAGCTTCTTCTATATTGCTAACATCAATCCATGCACCAAAGATTCATATTCTACAACATTGTTAGTGCATTAGAATTGAAGTGTATGGGCTGCTAGGAAGGATTGCCCTTCAAGACTAATTAATTGAATCATGCTCCTACATCTTGTCTGGACTTGGAACCATCAAAACAATGGGTCTATATATGATTTGAATCATGATGACTTCTTATGGTTGAATCATCTGGCTTCGCTAGTTGTCCTTTTGTACTTTGAATTCTATCTAAATATGAAGTTCGATCAACAGACTGCCCTTCATCATTTATTTTACCCTCAATTCCTTTTGATATCAATTGTGGTTGCACATGTATTTGTAGACACCTCTTAACTTGATCCATTATGGTTTTACACAAAGAACATGAGAATTTGGAGTGGGAAGCTTCATGGATCCTATACTAGTTTGGCAACAGCAAATCTTCGAATGCTACCTTCACTCCAATCTTGAGCTAATCTCTAACACATCTTGTTACAAAGGTCCTAAACCCTTCGAAGTCCCTATCTTCATATTCTAATGAAGATCCTCTCTCTGACTCAACCAATAGGTCTATGTTACTTTGAACATAACCTTTTTCTGCTTGATCATGAAAACCACTTTGCAGAAATAGCACTTCCTCTATGCCCTAGATTTTCAAAGAATATACCGCCATGTCCATTTCAGAATATAATATCACATTAGTCTGGTTGTATTATGTAATCACGTGTTTCATTTTAGGCTCCCTTTTAATCATGCTTTGGTTGGCAATTCCTTTCCAAGGTAACCACATGTGTGAGAAATCCATGGCCATATAATTGTGGGGTGTCTTGGACCAGTCCCTGCTTAAAAGCATACCATAAGCCTCTAAATTATTCACCACTTGAATGTCAATATACTGTTGGACCCTAGGATTTGAAGCAAGTTGCATGTGAATATGATTTAGTTCCCCAATGAAATCAACTTCAGTTTTGTCTAGTTGGGTTACCTTTCTTGAGGACTTTGTAGATGCAAGACACAAAGCTTTGCAAATAGACAAGGGCATAACATTGGTAGATGCTCCAGAGTTGACTAAATAGTTGTGAAGTTTTTTTCCAAATATCCTCAAGGTGAGTAGGAATAGAGGAGATTCTCATTTCTCCTTACAAATAGTCATAGGAGTATCTAATTCTAGGGATTTATCTCTCCCTTTCCCAGTCATCTCCTTTTGGGGAACATATTTATCCAAGACATCCTTGGTAATTGGTTTATTGATAGTGTTGAAATAACATCTTTAACCTCATGAATTTTCATGAGTTCAAAGACAAACAAACTTACCTTGATTTGTTAGAAATGAAGACACAACTACTCAACGAAAATCTGATTCAAATAAGTTTAATGATTTTTAATAGTGTATTAGAGAATGGAGATTGCAACATAATATAAATAATGCAACACAGAAGCCACAAATATGAAAAATGAACACACAATGACATAGTGTTTATGTGGAGAAAATCCTTGCGGGTGAAAAACTACACCAAGAAAGAGGCACAAGTTTGTATTAATCTACAAAAGTGATACAATACATCAACTACACAACTCTCTCCTTCAGCCTTCAATCCGACAACATTCCTGCAACACCTGAGTACATGTAAATCTATTATACTACAACATTTACATGACAATGGATATATAGAAGTGTTCTCACACCAAACTAGGCATCCACTTTCTCTCTCGTGAGAATCTCCAACATGTAAATATTAAATGCCTCCTTACAAGCTCATGCCACTTGTCCAAAGCCATCCATGCAAAGTTAGATGCCCAAGGATAAATAAGGTATCTTACAACATCTTATGACACATCATAACCATCATAGATTCCACCAAAGAGTATCTTCCCAAGATGGGCACCTGAGGCTAAACATAGCAACTTACACATAGTAAATATCTATCATATGTTGTCATAGTGTCATAGAATCTTATGACAACTTACAGTTGTCATAGATTCTCTTACATGCACTCACCAAACATTATGACATGTGTCATACATGCTAAATATAGTTTATTCTCCCAAGGTGGCACCTACCCTCATTTACTCATGATTTTTACAATTGCCAATCATAAATGTCACTCCATAATTACCTCCGGTGAATCCAGAATTACGACTGCCGGTGAAACTACCACATTCCCTTCTGGGTAATTACAAATTACAAATAATAAAATGGAATAAATACAATATTGGGATTTACAAGGTTAATAGAACCTTATCTAAACATTCTCCCTCTTGACATTATACATTGTAAATCAACTCATAGGAGAACAAATAAAAAATAATCAGGCACTAG
Source organism: Cunninghamia lanceolata (assembly GCA_027924645.1). Classification (NCBI taxonomy): domain Eukaryota; kingdom Viridiplantae; phylum Streptophyta; class Pinopsida; order Cupressales; family Cupressaceae; genus Cunninghamia; species Cunninghamia lanceolata. The sequence goes on along the minus strand of BSBN01000467.1, from coordinate 2,648,885 downwards.
AAACAAGGCCCATGGCCTCTCTGCACCACACAAATTTCTCTGTGCTCATAGGTTTGGTCAATGAATCTGCAACATTCTTCTGAATGTCTATCTTTATCAACTCAATCTATCCACTTGCAACCAATTCTTGAACGAATTGATACTCAACATCAACAAGCTTAGTCTGAGAATGATACATGGGATTCTTGGCCAAACAGATAGCACTCTGGCTATCACAACCAATCTGAATGACCCTGCAATCAAAACCAATACCTGTACACAGTCTTCTCAACCAAAATGCCTCCTCAGAGACATGATTAGAATCCATATACTCTACTTCAATGGTGAACAAAGCAACCGTGGGCTGCCTCTTACTCATCCAACTCACTACTCCTCCAAATAGAGTAAACACATAGCCACTAGTGGACCTTCGACTATCCAAGTCACCTGCCCAATTTGCATCAGAAAATCCCTGTATATTCAAAGATTTATCAGCACTATCAGTATTAGAATAAACCAAACAATAATCAGGAGTACTTGCAAGATATCTAAACACCTTCTTTTCATAATTCCAATGTTGTCTACTAAGGTTAGACATAAATCTGCTCAAAACTCCCACTGCTTGGGCAATATCTAGCCTAGTGCAAACTATTGCATATATCAAACTCCCTACAACACTAGCATATGGTACATTAGACATACCCTCAAAATCATCCTCATTCTTTGGACACATATCTAATGAAATCTTTGTACCAATGGGTAAAGGAACTCTAATTGGGTTACAGTCATGCATAGTAAATCTCTACAAAATGGTATTCACATACTTACCTTGAGACAACCAAAGCTTTATGTTACCTCTATCCCTCCTAACCTCCATACCCAAAATATACCTAGCTATTCCAAGATCCTTCATATCGAATGCACCTAAAAGTTGAGCTTTTAGCTCAATGATCGTACCCTTAGTATTGCTGAAAAATAATATGTCATCAACATACAATGCAATGATTAGTATAGAATCATCAATACAATTAATGTACACACAATGATCCTCCTCGCTTCTAACAAAACCTAGTTTCAACACAAATGAGTCAAAATTTTGATACCACATTCTGGGGGACTATTTCAAACCATGGAGAGACCTCTTTAACCTGTAAACCTTGTGTTCTTTTCCTTTTACCTCAAAACCTATAGGCTGTTGCATATAAATTTATTCCTCAATATATCCATGCAAGAACATAGTCTTAACATCCATTTGCTTGATCTCCTAATCAAAAGTTACAACAATGGATAAAATAAATCTAATAGAAGTTAACTTAGCAATAGGAGAGAAAATTTCATTGAAATCAACCCCCTCTCTCTTGGAGTAGCCCTTGGCTACTAGTCTAGCCTTGCACTTCTCCAATGAACCACTCCAAACTTCTTCTTGAAGACCCACTTACAACCTATAGCCTTTCATCCTTTGGGAAAATGAACAAGATCCCAGGTGTTACAAGAGTCTAAAGCCATCATATCCTCTACATGGCTAACTGCTAAGATTCACTATCATCTGCATGAATAGCTTCTGTATGGGATCTAGGCTCATCATTAGTACTCAATAAAGCAAATACACAACGGAAATCTAGTGGGCTATACCTATCCACTGGGTTTTGTTGTCTTGTGGATCTCCTCAAGGGTGGAGTAAGAGACTCTACTTGTTCTTCTAGATGATCATATATTCGAACTTCTTCTGTAACAACATATTCTTCTTCTTCACCCTCCAATCCATCATTGTGTTCTTCCTGAGGTGCATCTTCCTACTCTAAATCAAAGTGCACTCTCTTCACCTATTCTTTCTCTTTTTGCTGCTTAGGTTCAGAAATAGCTCTAAATTCCCTAAAAATGACATCTCTAGAGAAAACAATTTGTCTGGTTAGAGGATCCCAAAGCTTATAACCCTTAACATTCTCACCATATCCAATGACGATGCATTTTTGCACTTTTGGATCCAACTTAGATTGATTTTCCTTAGGCACATGAAAAAAAGCCTCATAGCCAAAAACCCTTAAATGTGAAATAGAAGGTTTCTTACCTATCCACACTTCATAAGGTGTCAAATCAAGAGCCTTACAAGGAGTTGTGTTAATCAAGTAATAAGTGGTACACATAGCCTCTGCCCAAAAGCATTTCTCCAACTGTGAATCACTCAACATACTTCTGGCTCTTTCCATAATTTTTTGGTTCCTTTCTGCAACACCATTCTGTTGTGGTGTATATGGAGTTGTCTTTTGTTTGATTATACCTGCATGCTTACAAAAATCATCAAATTCCTTAGAGAAATATTCCCATCCATTGTTAGATATTAATATTTTTATCTTTAATCCTGATTGATTTTCAACTAAGACTTTAAAATCCTTAAACTTAGTGAAAACTTCATATTTGTGTTTCATAAAATAAATCCATGTAAATCTAGATACATCATCAATGAAGGTGACAAAATAACGAGATTTTTTGATAGAGTCATTAGCCATAGGTCCAAACACATCTGAATGGCTAATCTCTAACTTCTCTTTTGCTCTATTACTTCCTAAAGGAAATGATGTTTTGTTTTGTTTTCCAAACACACAATGCTCACAGAAACCAAAGTGCTCATTAGAATAAGAAAAATTGTCCAACAAATCTTTATTCTTAACAGTTTTTAAAACATTATTACTTGTGTTGCCAATCTATGGTGCCACAACATACAAGTGTTTTCAGAAGCTTTAGAAACATAAGAGGAATTACAAACTGTAGTGGCATCTGGCCTAAACAAGGTTCCCATTCTCTTCTCCTTCGCTACCACCAAGTTTCCTCTCACCAATCTGCAACCATGCATATCAAATGTTACATTCATTCCCAAATCATTCAAATTCAAAACTAAAATCAGATTTCTAGCTAATCTAGGAACATGCAAAACACTAGGGAGGGTTGTAATCCTCCCATCACTGAAACGCAACAATACCTTGTCTTTCCTAGCTATCGAATATGTAGAATTGTCCCCAAGGTACACTTTATCTCCATCATACTCTTCGTATGTGGAAAATCATTCCTTATGTGGGGTATATGATACGAGCATCCTGAGTCAACCAACCAATGATCATTAGAAATAATATTACATGTAGAAAGTAAAACATCTTCACTTGCATTAGACGACTTCTCAGAAGTAGAATCCCACTATTTCTTTAGGTTTCTATAGTTCTTTTTCACATGTCCCCTCTTTCTATAGTTCCAATACTTAACTCTATTCTTCTTTCTAGGAGTCTTAGATCAGCCCTTAGACTTGTCCTTAGTCCCTTTCTGATCTCTTTTCGGTCCTCTTTCCTTAGACCTTCCCCTAACACTAAGAGCATCCCCTAAACTATCTGAACTCTTCTTCCTCAATTCCTATGCTAGTAAAATTGCAACAAGAGCATCAAACTTCAGATCCGTGAGGTTAGCAGTGATAGCAAGGATAACATTCTCCCAAGACTTAGGTAAAGAACTAAGAAGTAAGATACATTTATCTTCCTTATTAACTTCAACATCTACAGATGCTAGCTGACTCAACAACAAATTAAATGAATTTAAATGCTTTGCAACTAATTCGCCCTCTTTTATTTTCATAGAAAATAGTTTATGCTTCAAGTAAAGTTTGTTTACCATACTCTTGGCTTGGTAGATCTCACCCAAACACTTCCACAAGCTATGTGTAGTTTCTTCCCTTGCAACATTCAATAGGACAGAATCTGCAAGACACAATCTAATTGTACCTCATGCCTTCTTATCCAGTGTATCCCAGTCATCTTGAGAGACATCGTCAGGTTTCTTCTCTTTAGAACAAGCAACCACTGGTGTCTTTCTTCTAGTAAATCCTCCATTTTCAACTTCCACAACTCATACCCTGTACCGTTGAACTTCTCAATGTCCAATCGAGAGGTTGAAGTAGTGATGGATGCAGCCATATTATCAACTCAAGATCTACAAACAAAAATACAACCAAATCTCCCACTACAGCTACACAACCTTCACACTACCACCCAAGAGTCAAAGCTGGCTAGACTCTAATACCAAATGTTAGAAATGAAGACACAACTACTCAACGAAAATTTGATTCAAATAAGTTTAATGATCTTTAACAGTGTATTAGAGAATGGAGATTGCAACATAATATAAATAATGCAACACAAAAGCCAAAAATCTAAAAACTAAACACACAATGATATAGTTTTTACATGGAGAAAACCCTTGCAAGTAAAAAAATCCACCAAGAAAGAGGCACAAGTTTGTATTAATCTGCAAAAGTGATACAATACATCAACTACACAACTCTCTTCCTCAATCTTCAATCTGACAACATTCTTGCAGCACCTAAGTACCTGTAAATCTATTATAATACATCATTTACATGACAATGGATATATAGAAGTGTTCTCACACCAAACTAGGCATCAACTTTCTCTCCCCTGAGAATCTCCAACATGCAAATATTAAATGTCTCCTTACAAGCTCCTGCCACTTGTCCAAAGTCAACCATGCAAAGTTGAATGCCCAAGGCTAAATAAGGTCTCTTACAACATCTAATGACACGTCATAACCATCATAGATTCCACCAAAGAGTATCTTCCTAAGATGGGTGCTTGGGCTAAACATAGCAACTTACACAGTAAATATCTATCATATGTCGTCATAGTGTCATAGAATCTTATGACAACTTATATCTATCATAGATTCTCTTACATGCACTCACCAAACATTATGACATGTGTCATACATGCTAAATATAGATGATTCTTCCAAGGTGGTGCCTACTCTCATTTATTTTTGATTTTTACAATTGCCAACCGTAAACGTCACTCCATAATTACCTCCCGTGAATCTGGAATTACCACTTCCGGTGAAACTACCACATTTCCTTATGGGTAATTACAAATTACAAATAATAAAATGGAATAAAAACAATATTGGGATTTACAAGGTTAATGGCACCTTATTCCAACATCATTTTCTTAAGTTCTTCAGCTACGTGTTGGCCCATCTTGATCATGTCAGGTCGGAGTGATGAGGTTTGTCCTGCTGACTGAACTGGCACCTTGGGTGGTTCTAGATTGTTGTTGGCCTTAGGATCTGGAGAGGAATAGAAATGGTGAATGGACCTTTATTTTTGTTGCTTCATAAATTATAAGAGTTTCTATTGAATTGCTTATAGGCTTGGACTTCATTTGTCTCTTTTGCCTTAGGCTCATTGTCTCCTTGCATTGGGAAAACATAACTTTCAATTACAACCATTGTATCATATTGAGAGGTGGGTACTATTTCATATCCCATAGATGGAACAACCTCCTACGCCTCAACATTTTGTACTTCCCTCTAAAAAATACCTGTAGCGACTTGAAATTCATGACAATTCAATTTTGAATGTTGATTGGTATCATGCAGCCTACACCAATTGGACATTGTTGCTTCAACTAAAAACACACCCTAGGGATGATTCTCATGTTGATTATGTGGTTCCAAGGGTGATGGGACTCCTCCATTATTAGGCCAAGTATTCCATGTCATGTTAGGCATTTGTTAGTTCTGGTTCTGGCTATGATTTCTCTGAGGCTTTTGCAAGTAAGAATTTTGATTCCAAAGGTAGGTTACTTATGTAGTTAACTTATTCATCTGCTATGTCAGATCTATGATATCATCTCTATCTTCAAGATCTTTAGCTATCATAATATTAGCTAACTAGAGGAAGAGAGGTTGGGAGGGAGGAACGTCTGGGATGGGCATACTGCAGTGAACGACCATTACCTGAGTTGTAGCAGGGACAAGAATAGGGTTCAAAACAAGCGTGTGACTTGCTAGATCTTGATTGATTCTTTGAATTTGGTTAGGAATCTCTAGGGTCCTGATGTGATTGACTAGACTAGTACCAGACTACCCCAACTTTGAATTTACCTTGACATATTTTGCATAGGCTATGATTAGAGTAGTTATAGCGGGCTTCTTCCCGCAAACAAAGACTGAAGTCAAGTTGTCCAAAGCTACATAATAGATAGGAAGGACAACTGTATTAGTAAGAGCATAAGGATCTTGTAGACTAGTATATTCCTTATGAAACATATTATTAAAAGAGTTGATCAGCTCGTTATCACTCCTTTGAATATCCACAAACTATCAGCAAAGTTCAGAAGGTTGCACAAGGAGTCTAAATTTTTCTAAGAAGCCATCCTTCAAATCCTACCAAGATGTAACAGATCTCATAGGTAAGTTGACAAACCAATTGAAAGCCTCATCCTGAAGGGAGTATGGGAACAATCTGTAGGCCACGTATTGATGTTCAATCCACCACATGTGAAGAATACTCTCAAATATTTTAATGTGTTCATTTCCAGTCCTTTTTGGATCATTCACAGAGAACCTAGAACAAAACTTATTAGGATTCTTAGGTATCTCATTGTAAGCATTAAACTCAATAGGGGAGGCATTTACACCAGTCCAGTGTTGTTATATGGAGCCTAATCAGAATCGGAGGTTAAATTTACCCCACTTTTATCAGTGTGGTTTCCTCCCAAATTCCTACAAGGTTAAGGGGTAGCACCCCTTGCAGGGTCTAGGGGCAGCACCCCTAGCGCGCTCCCTATCGCGATACAGGGTGAGGTTGAGGGGAAGCGCCCCCATGGGGGCTCGTGGGAAATGCCCCTAAAACCTCACATGGTTTTTTATTATTTTATTAAGGCATCGGGTGTTATTTTTCTATTGGCCGACATAAAAAAGCCCTATTTTGTAACTAACTTAAGGCCTGATAAAAGCGGCTAAGGGTTAGGGTTTTCGGTGGATATTGTATTCTAGCATTTTATAGCAGTATTAAGTTGCAAGGATTGTTGGTTGTAATCGGTTTGATTTGCTGGATAATAATATTGGACTCTCTGTTGGTGGATGTAGCTCGAGTTTGGGTGAACCACATTAAAAACTTATCTCTCGCTGTTATTATTTCTGTGTATTTTCATTCCTCTATTTAATCTTTATTTGCATTTAATTGATATCTTCTGTTGGATAACCCTAACATCCAGACCATACTTATACGATTTACCTGAAATGCAACTAAATTTCTAGGTCCAAGTAAAACAAAATTTATCTGACAAACAATGGAGTTCCTAGGTATGGATAAGGATCTAGCAGACCTAGGTACCCCTTGATCATTTCTAGTTTTTCTGAATTGTGATAAGGAGATCAGGTCTTCACCGACTGAGCTGGATCAAGTAATTTTTTTCCCAATTCCCAATTTGGGCCCTCCTTATAGCGCTAATCTGTTGATGCATGTTTTTGCACACAACTTAGATAAGATACCAAGTATCTTACCTCTCTTGAAAGGAATCAAATCTTGATAAATAAAAAAATGACTACCCCAAGGTCTATACTACCATGTCTTGACTTATGAGATAACTTAGTGATAGATGTGTTTTGTTGTTCCAACAAAGGGACCTTACGTAGGAACTAGGATAACTATGGGCTTCTTTAGAGTATACTTCCAAAAATGTAAGAAACCCACAAAGCGGTTCTCAAATCTATAGTATGAAAACTCAATGTTTCATTAGATTTAATAGTTCGATGATGCTTTTTCTAAGCTAATACATTATTTTCAAAGAAATTTCAAAAGAGAGGGAGGAAGGGAAAGGTTAAGAAAATCCTAAAAACAACTGCAAATATGAGGCTATGCTTTAGATTGACAAGTTCTAGAAATAAACCACTTCCTGCTTAACCAAACTACTCATAGCACTGCAAAAAATAGTGCAATCTTCAAAGGAAACTTAAGATTTTCAAACTATAAGAATTCATTAAACACCCAAAATCTAGTGCAGATTAATTAAACCCTTATAATTGAACTAAAATAAAGAAAATGTTCACACTAACCATACACAACAACTTACAATCAGCAAACTGCTAATGATATACATATGAAATCCATCAAATATCTCAAGCATTCATCATAATTGCAATTAAACTTAAACTAACTGAAGCTGAAAATGAACCATGAGAACCAAATATTGAATAACCCAACACAAATGAGTAGCAACAACTAAAATTTGTTTGTATTCAATCAAAAATTTGGCATAGTTTCAACAATTCTTTCTTTCATAGCTTACAGAAAAAAAAAGAGTGATTGCCTTTCTATAGAGGAGGCAAGGACACTTAGTTTACAATGAAGGGTGAGGATTAATCCAACACCAATGGCCCAAATTGCATTACATTAAATTTTTATGGAAAGACTTTGTTACAAACTCATTTTTACTTTTGTTCTTTAGCAAAAAGATAAAATTACAGCTTTTGGACTTATCCAAATAAGATGAAATAACACTTTTTCATTAGATGCAACAAGACAAATTACTTCCAATGAGTTGACAAGTCAAAAATGTATGTGGCATGTTTTTGGAGGAGAAGCATCCAATTGGAATCTACACTGGCTGACTAGATCATCGATTTTATCAAAATTTGGCTTTCAGACTAAAGGAGTGTCATCTTCTATTAAAACTTCATTAGATTTCTACTCTTTATTCAAATATACCATCAAATCCTAAGGAGCTAAATCAACTTATTTATGTGGAGGACCTTTTGTATGATGTAACCTATAAGTTTGCGTGTCATAACTCTTAGCGAATGTCTTGTAGGAAGATTTCCTTGAGTTGGAACCCTTTCGAAACTTCTAAATTTTCTACAGAAATGTACATGCTACAATGACACTGGATTTGTTAAAATCACAAGGTGTCTCCTATAGTCCCCCTTATAGCAGCATCTTCCACTGATGCTTAAATTCATCAACCTCGTTCAACAAGCCAAATTCCATTTCAGTTTTGTCACCTACATATCTTCTGATTAAATTGTTCAAAATGTCAGAACAATCATTCAAAATGTCACATGCCTAGTCCCTTGCACATGTGGCCTCTTGCTTGGCTTTATTAGATATCTTGATTCTAAACTTCATCACCTTCATCCAATAGTAAGGCTCCACAAGATTTTCTTTTGTCAAAATTTTTCTCCTACCAAAATTTCTATAGACAATTCGGTCATCTTTTCCAACCTAGTGGGTCATCATGATATTCTTCATTTATAATACAATCATCTTCCAACAGATCCATATGTCTCCAAATTAATGAAAAATCTTGTCAAACCTGGATAGCAACATCAATGGTTGGGCACCCTTCATCATAGATTTCATCGAGCCATTCCTGGGTTGCCTTAGCCATGTGCTTTATTTTATCAAATTCATCAAATTCTTGATTGGTGAGGATAGGAGGAGAAACTGCAGTGCCATCATCCTTTTGCAAAGGGCCTATTAAGTACTAAATACAAGCACGTAATTCTTCATTTTGATCCCTTAGTTTTTTTTTGTCAATTCATCCTTGTCCATCCTTTGGATGATTGTCGCAAATAAATCCTCAAATTCTTCAATTTCTTGAATTATAGATGTAGGACCCAAATTGATAGTGGTTACTTGAAAGTCACTTGTCTCCATGTCTTGTTTATTTTTATTAACCAAGGGAGTTACAATTTCTACAATCTGAGATCCTGCAGCATCTTTGGTAATATGAGACAAAATTTTAGCCTTTTTATTCTCTTTTGGCTTGTCTATTTTGTTCAGAAAACTCTTCAAATATAGAGAGAAGGATTCCACTTCTACCTACTTTCCTTTTAGCCTAGTCTACATCTAATTAGGGGCCAAAGAATTAGAAGAATCAATGAATTATTGTTCCAAAGAAGTAGAAATAGACACCTCAATCTGCTCTTCTCCTTTATTCTTGCCACTTTCCTTGTTGGACTAATCTATAAGATCATTATCCTTATTTGCTTGGGCACTGGTTACTAGAATTTTAGTATGGCCTTTTGCCTAAAATTCCTTTAATGGAGACTCAACTAATGGATTTTTATCTTGTTTACAGCCCCTGGTCTCCACTTTCTCTAAGTCCCCCACATCAAGACCAATGATCTCTACATCATTTATTGCCTCATTAATAGCACTGTCCTAAAATATTGAGGCAATTTCCTCATGGCTGCTAGGAATATTCAATTCTTTACAAACTTTCTCTATTCCCTCCAAAGATGGAATTTTTGGAGAGGAAGGGGCATCTACTTATACTAAGTTGAGGGATTAAGGATTGATTGATATCACATAATCCTAAAGTTTCCTCCTTAGGTACACAAACTTGGTTCAAATTGGAGAAGGGAGAAGATAGATGTGAGAGTGGAATGGAAAGATAGAGAGGAAAGGTGATGGGAATTGGTATACATAATGGTAGAATAGAAGTAGACAAGAGTGTAGTGGTAAAAGATGAGAGAGGTGGAATGGAAATGGAAGGGATGGCCAATGAGGTAAGGACTGGAATAGAGGAAATAGTGGAAAACAGAGGGATGGTAGAGGATGAAGTAGTGGAAGGTTGTTGCAAGTATGTGCCTAATTAGTGTTTTCATTGATATCAACATATTTGTGTTGTCATTGGTGTCAACTGTGCTCTTACTTTGTTGAGGATATTGAGAAAATTAGCCCCTCCAGTGATAACAAATGTGTTGTAGTAGAAACAATGCATTACATGCAGAAGAACAATCCAGAAGAATGCTCCGCATTTACTATAGAATAAATATATTTACCTATGGATTGGAAGTTACTTAGAAGCCTGTTTGAAGATGCTATATTCTGAGTCTGAGCCTCCGGTATGAAGAATTGAGTGAGTTATGTTCACTAGAGTGAAAACAACTTTTTCTATATGCTTGGTGGTGACAAGGAGAAAGTGTTTTTCTCCGCATTCCTCCACATTGAAGTATTTTGGTCTACGGTTCTGGAGTTAAGTCAGTGGTGATGTTAAGTGCCTTCAAATGCAATGGTTCATGATTTGATGGTCTACAAGCTATCTTTTACTCATGATAGTGGCTAACAGTGTTGTTCTTGTACTCTAGTTTAAAGAATCTTATTGATAGAGTGATTAGAGATCGTGTAGTTGTTCCTAGTGATTACAATGTGCTTGTAGATGTCTCTTGATCATGCTTCTACATTTAGATTGGTCTGCAAGGTGTAATTCAGATCATGCATGAAGAGTGTTCTTGAGAATACTTGTGTTAACATTAGTCTTGGCCGACCTAGTTGAATTCATCATCTACAGAGATGCATCAAAGATTGTGATAGCGTGTTGTAGTGTGGAAGATTGTGTTTGAGTCCTAGCTGAGGCATGGCATAATCCATATACATTCTTACATCTTTTCCTTAGCTTAATTTGTATTAGGTCCAGACCTATTTTATGTATGTTTGTAATACCGACCTTGGAGATTGTTCCAACAGTTGATGATTGTAATACCAACCTTGATGATCATTCCAAGGTTGATGTAGTGTATAAATACTTGCAATTGAGTCATGAAAATTTATCCAAGTGCGAATATGTGAAGATAAAGTGAAGTAAGGTAGCAGAGCAGAGCAGAGGTGTTTGTGTTTCAATGGAACTGAACCTTGGCATGAAGTAGATGTTGTTATCTTAGTCCAACCTTTTGGCAGTGAGCCACCCATAGGCAGTGATCCTTTCTTTGTAGTGAGCAATTTGGGCAGTGAGCCCCTGTAGGCAATGAGCCTCTATTTTTTAGTATTGCAATAACTTATATACTTTTGTGGGCGAACACCCACCATGGTTTTTCCCTTTTAGGGTTTTCCATGTAAAAATCTGGTGTCTACTATGTTGAATGTGTGATTGTGATTAAGTTAATAGTTTCATACTTTCATGGTTAAATCTGATTATGAATAATTAAGTTGTTGATGGTTTGATATGCAAGTGAAGATAAGTTTTTGTGACAACTGATTCACCCCCCCTCTTAGTTGTCCGGTGTATTTCAACAATTGGTATCAGAGCTAGTACCTCTGAAGAAAGCCTAACAGCTTGAGGAAGATCCAGGATGTCTTATAAGAAGGAAGCTCTGCATTTTGATGGGAAAAATTATGCTCTTTGGAAGTTACGAATGAAAATCCATCTTCTTTGTCTTGGTTATAAAGTATGGAAGGCTGCAGAAACAAAATATACCATGCCTCCAAATGGTTTGACAACTGAAGATGAAATCAAAGATTATGAGGTGGATGTCAAAGCAAAGGATGCTCTACAAAGTTCTTTAAGTGACTCAGTGTTGACAAAAGTGGTGGACCTTGAATCTACAAATGAGGTATGGGAGAAGCTGAAAAATCTATATGAAGGAGATGATTCTATAAAAGAATCCAAGCTACAAAGCTTGAAAGTGAAATATGAGGGTTTGAAGATGAAAATATAATAACCTTTATGCAAGGAGTTGATGAACTTGTCACTAGAATAAAGGGTATGGGAGGAACTCAGTGATAAGGAAGTTGTGATGAAAATTCTCAAATCACTACCAAAGTCATATAGTCACAAGGTAGCTGCAATTGAAGAATTCATGATTGTGAAAACTATTGACAGAGATCAGTTACTTGGAAAGCTTACAGTCTTTGAGATGAGAGAATTTGGTGATGCCCTGCCTAAAGTTGAATCAAATTTTAAAGCCAGTACTTCAACAGAGATCTCCGGAGCTGAGAAATACAAGGTGGATGATGACTTTGATGAAATTGAAGCTAACTTTGCTGACAGGCTACAAAGAGGCTCTGGTAAGTTCAAAGGTAAATTACCTTTCAAATGTTTCTCTTGTGATAAAGTAGGTCATTATGCTTCTAGATGTCTTGAATGAATTGAAAGAAATAAGAAAAAATATGAGAGCAAGCCTAGAGTTCGAAAGAAATGCTACTATGTCAGAGATTTTGATGATGAAGGGGTGACTGATGATGAATCTGATGATGCTAATACTAGTGAAAATGAATGCCTATTTATTGCTATTAAAGAAGATCATTTGCTACTAATTCTGCTATCTATGTGAAGGATGGAAAACTAGTAGAAGAAAATGCTTTGGTTGTTCAGGTTGAGAAAGATAAGGATGAATGGATTATTGATAGTGGATGCTCACATCATATGACCGGTGACAAAAGTAAGTTTGTAAGTTTGGAAAAGTATGGACTGGTTAGGTTTGGAGATAATGCAACTGGTAAGATTTGTGGAAAAGGATCTATTTCATTTGATGGAAAGCATAATACTAAAAATGTTCTATATGTGAAGGGTTTTGTTGTGGTGTTCACAACACTCCCCATTTTACTCCTTAGTAAAATGAGGACCCCTGCTGTGGTTTTGCTTTTTTTGCTTATGTGTCTTGTGCTGCTTGGTGGTAAAGGGAAAAGAGGTGAAAATTGCAAACTTTGCTAAAAACGGAGAAAAGATTACATTTTAGTACCAAGGCATGATATGGTTGGATTCCTTGTGAAAAATGAGCCAGGGTTGCTTTTTGAACCATCTTACAATTTTCCATATTTTGCAAGTCATGATCATTTTGGTAAAATGTATACGGGAAGGGTTTGTTGTTTGTATGTACAAGCCCGTTTGTATATTGGGCTGCATATACAAGGCCCTTTATATGCAAGTTTGCTTGTATGCCAAGGCCTTTGTATATCGTTGTTCATATACAAGGTCATTTGTATATGCAAAGGGGTCGTTTTTATACTTAGTCGCATTTTACAATCGCTTTCTCATACAAAGTCAATTGTATGTCTTTTTACCTTGTATGCATTTGGTAGGGTTTTATGCATACATACAAGGTGGACCCGAAAGCTTTTTAAATATGATTAAATTGTTGTATGCTGTGGGCTTGTATATTTATACATACATTGCCCATATACATTGTCCACATGCAAGCTGCGGACCCAAAAAATTATGAAACAAGGTTAAGTCCTTGTATGCTTCTCGGGCTTGTATATTTCAGTGGGATACAATGCTTTATACATACAAGCCATAATCCAAACAAATTTAAAATCTGATTAAATGCTTGTATCGTGCCCGAAATGTATATCTAAAGGATATACAAAGACATTATGCAAGCTGCGGACCTGAGGAGTTATTAAGAGTGGTTATTGTTAGACTTAGGGCACACAACTGAGAGGGGGGGTTAATCAATTGTCCAAAATTTGTACACTTAAATCTTCTTAGTGATTAGTAGTATATCATTCATGAAACATAATGCAATTAAATCAAAAGCAGAAACTCATCAACACATAAGACACCAAGATTTTGATGTGGAAAACCCAGTTAAGGGAAAAACCACAGGGTGATTAACCCAAGATTGTATTCTCTGTTAGAAGAATAGAAAGAACAAATGGCACATGCCAATTAGGGCTCACTGCCTACAAGAGACACACTGTCTACAAAGAAATAAGTATCACCTACTTGAACTGGAAAGTAGCATCTTCACCATGCTTGAATCAGTTCCATTTAAGCCCAATACTTCTGCTCTACCTTTTGCTCTCCTTCTTTCTACCACACTCTCATCTCCACAAGGACAACTTTGAAATGACTTTGCAACCCCTTACTTATACAAGACATCAACTTAGGAATGATCATCTAAGTCGGCAGACATCTATAAGACCATCTGCAAGACATGTAACTCATCCGGTCGGCCAGTCTCAGGAAGAACATCATCATCTAGAGATTATTCTTCAATTGTGGGCTCCAACTCTAATGCAGACCACCAATATGGGCTGGGCACGATCCAAAGACCTTAACAAGATATCCTGACTCACCAAGAACATCCACACTTCATCTGTTTACTGAAAACCATCTCTCCTTCATCCGAAACCTCAAGAACACAGTCTGTCACTACTGTCACAAAGGAATACATGCTTCCAGACCTTCAAACCATGAACCAATCTATATAACACTCCATAGAGACCTCCTTAACACTCCCTCAAATCTATAGAACAAGAGAGTGTATTTTTGGATCTCACCAGACCTGTCTGTATCACTCTGTCACCACTGAGCACCTACGGGAACCAGTTTTACTTGAACTGCCATAACTTCTTCAGATCTTCATGCGGACCTCTAAAATCTCTACTAAACTAGCTTAAGACACATATCTACAAAACCTTTAATCCGCATCTTCTGATCCTCATCCTATCCTAGACTTTTGCCTTACTGTCATCACTGTTCTTCACTGTTCCTGATTTAGACTAATTTTCTCAATATCCTCAGCTCACAGCTCATCCAATCCTTATCATTAATGCAATAGGAGTATGTTGACATCAATGAAAACACCGGTTAGGCCCATACTTGTAACAATCTCCCCCTTTGTCATTGATGGCAACATATGATGTGCAAAACCATCAAGACAAGAACTTCTCCTTACTGTCACAACTCCCCCTATCAGCAACAACCATTCTTCTTTTACTGCTCCCCCTTTGATCATCATCCACTTGTTTTTCACATGTCTTCTCTCCCCCTTTGACATCAATGGCAAAGGGCACATCCATCATTTCAGAATCATACCTGCTGCTCCCCCTGAGTAGTAGCTCCCCAACATCAATCCGGATCACAAGATGTGACTATGATACCCACCAGACTAATGCACATTAGTGCACCTTAGTTCACCACTAGAGGGGAAATAACCCCTAACTTCTCCCCAAGATACTCAAAAGAGTCCTTAGGCAAAGGTTTAGTAAAGATATCTGCAATCTAATCCTTGGATGACACAAACTCCAATCTGACCTCATTCTTGTTCACTTGCTCTCTCAAAAAGTGAAACTTGATAGATATATGCTTAGTCTTTGAATGCAACACCAGATTCTTGGATATACTTATTGCACTTGAATTATCACAAAAGATTGTGGTAGGCTCCTCATACTCCACTCTTATGTCTCTTAGCATCTGCTTCATCCACAAAACTTGAGTGCAACTGCCTGCTGCTGTAATATATTCTGCTTCAGTTGTGGACAAAGATATTGCCTCTTGTTTCTTGCTTAGCCAAGAAACCAATCTCTTCCCCAAAAAGAATGTTCCACCACTGGTACTCTTCCGGTCATCCACATCTCCTGACCAATCAGCATCTGTATATGCATGAAGAGAGAAATCATGATCTCTAGGATACCATAGACCATACTCAACTGTCCCTTTTAGATATCTAAAAATCCTCTTGATTGCCATGACATGAGATTCCCTAGGATCAGTGTAAAATCTAGCAACAAGACCAATAGCTTGCATTATGTCTGGTCTAGTTTGAGTGAGATACAATAGCAATCATTGACCTATACTTTGTCTGATCAACCTTAGGAGAATCATCATCTTTGATCAATTTACATCCGGTTGCCATGGGAGTATTCATTGGCTTTGAGTCTTCCATCCCAAATTTCTTTAGCAATTCTTTCACATATTTGGTCTGAGAAATGAAGATTCCTTTCTTTGTTTGAGTGATTTGCAGACCCAGGAAGAAATTCATTTCACCAAGCATGGACATCTCAAATTCACTTTTCATCTAATTTGTAAAAGTTTTACACATACTATCTCTTCCTTCAAAAATAATATCATCAACAAACACTTCAACAATTAAGATGTTTTCATGATCAATTTTGAAGTACAAATTACTGTCAGTAGTACCTTTGTTGAAACCAATCTTCAAGAGATGTTTATCCAATCTTTCATACCAGGCTCTTGGTGCTTGCTTCAATCCATACAAAGTCTTCTTCATCTTGCAGACCATATCACCATGATCAGACAATTGGAATCCATCTAGTTGCTCAATGTACACTTCTTCTTCCAAGTCACCATTCAGAAAGGTAGACTTGACATCCATCTGATATACCTTGAAATCCTTGAAAGCAGCAAAAGCAAGAAATAATCTGACTACTTCAATTCTTGCCACTAGAGCAAAAGTTTCTTCAAAATCAACTCCTTCTATTTGAGAATAGCCCTTGCAGACTAATCTGGCTTTATTCCTAATTACCTCACCAACTTCATTCAATTTGTTCCGAAAGACCCATTTGGTTCCAATCACATTCTTGTTTCTAGGTCTGGGAACAAGATCCCAAGTGTGATTTTTCTCAATTTGCATCAACTCTTCCTCCATTGCTTTAGCCCAGTTTTCATCATTGCAAGCTTCATTTATTGTCTTAGGTTCAATCTTTGAAATCAGACAATACTCATTTGAATTTTGAGCAATTCTCCTTCTAGTTTGCATACCTTTTCTTTTGTCACCTATGATCTGATCTTCAGAGTGATTCAGTCTTACATACCTTAGAACTTTGGGAGTTTCTTGCACTTCATCTTCTTGATCAGGCTCATTCAGACTTATCTCTTCTTCCTAATTTACCAGATCAGTTTGGACCTGACTTTCAGAAGAGGTTTGGACTCCTTGAATTAGAACACCATTCTGATCATCTTCATCATATTCATAAAACCTTGAGGGTTTCTCAATTCCCTCATCAACCTTCACATTTGTACTTTCTGTCATCTTTCTCAGACTCTTATTATAACACCGGTATGCTTTGCTTTGTGTAGAGTAACCCAAGAATATTCCTTCATCACTTCTAGCATCAAACTTGCCTAGATCTTCATCTCTTTTAATGTAACATTTGCTACCAAATACTCTGAAATACCTCACAGTAGGAGTGATGCCAAACCAAAGTTCATAAGGAGTCTTACTGGTATTGCTTCTGATTTGAACTTGATTGAGAGTATAGACTGCAGTGCTAACAGCTTCTCTACAATAGATCTGAGGAACATTTGCTTCCATCATCATGGTCCTAGAAGCTTCCTGGATGGTCCAGTTCTTTCTTTCCACTACTCCATTCTGCTATGGAGTCCTAGGAGCAGATAACTGTTTCTTTATTCCATGTTTCTCACAGAACTCTAAGAACTCACCTGATGTGAATTCCCCACCTCTATCAGACCTCAGACATTTCAATTTTAATCCAGTTTCATTTTCTATCATAGCCTTGAATATCTTGAATTTCTCAAGAGCTTCTGATTTCTCTTTCAGAAAGGTTACCCACATCATCCAGGAATAGTCATCAATTAGTAACGTGAAGTATCTATCACCTTGAACACTCCTGGTTCTTGCTGGACCACAAAGATCAGTATGAACTAAGTCCAATAATTCGGCAGAAGACAATTCCTTACTCTTGAATGTGACTCTGCTCAGCTTGCCCAATTGACATTCTTTACACAAGCTATTTGTGGGTTTTACCAATTTTGGAAGATCTCTTCTAGCTTGAGTATTACTTATCTTGATGATATTATCAAAATTTATATGACACATTCTCCTATGCCATAACCAACTCTGATCAACTTGAGAAAATAGGTAACTTTTACCAGTACCAACCAAGTGGAAGATATTACCTTTAGTTTGGGTACCAGATGCAATCTCTGTTCTGAAACTTTCAAGGATCTTTCATTTTCCATTCTTGAACCGAAGATCATAGACTTTGTCTACCAACTGTCCAACACTGAGAAGATTGTGCTTCAAACCTTCAACATATAGTACATTACCGGTTTTGTTCCTTCCATCAAAGGAAATAGTTCCTCTTCCTCTAATTCTACCAGTAGAATTACCACCAAACTTTACCACTCCTCTTCATACCTTTCCAAATCTATGAACTTATTTTTGTCACCTGTCATATGGTTAGAGCAACCACTGTCAATAACCTAGTCATCTTTTTCTTCAATTTGAGCAGCCAGAGTGCTTTCTACAACTTTATGATTGACAGATTCAGAGGATATTGGTCCTTCTTCCTTAATGGCAATAAATACCCAATCACTTCCTGATTTGTTTCCAATCTCTGATTCATCATCTATTACTCCTTCATTATCATCTTCTTCATGAACATAGTAGCAATTCTTTTGGAACCTTGATCTATTGGGATTTGGCCTTGAAAATCTTTCCGGACACTTTGAGGCAAAATGACCAATCTTATTGCAGTTAAGATATTTAAAGGGCAATTTTCCTTCATACTTACCGGATCCTCTTGGCAGTCTCTTTGCAATAAGGGCTTCAAGTTGAGCAGTTTCTACTTCTTCTTCTTCCAGGTCTTTTCTTGCCTTTTCATACCATGGCAGTTTCCTTGATGAATTCTCTCCCAGATCAAACCTTTGTTTACCTTTTATAGAGGCACTGGCTTTGAATGCAGATTTAGTCTTTGGGGGTTCATTTCCAAACTCTATCATTTCAAATGCAGCCAATTTCCTAGCCAATTGATCTCTTGTGATAGTTGTATGGGCTTTGAATTCTTCAATGGCAGCAGCCTTGATTTTGTAAGAAGCAGGTAGGGATCTGAGAATTTTGCCAACAATTTCATTCTCATCCAGGACTCCACTAGCATTTCTAATTCCACAAACCAGCTCATTCACTCTTGGCATAAAAGTAGTAATATTTTTATCATCTCCCATCTTCAGATTTTCAAATTTTCCTTTTAGACTCTGTAGCCTTGCACATTTAACATACTGATCTCCTTCATGCAGAAGTTCCAATTTTTTCCAAATCTCATAAGCAGTCGGTAGGTTGATAACATTTGAGAATTCTAAATCACATAATGCACTTAGAAGAGCCTCTATAGTCCACAGATTGTTTTCAGCATCTGTGATTTCATTTTGAGTTTTTGGACCGTTCTGTGGAGGTACATACTGTACTGTAGCCATGTTCCAGTACGTCGTTCCCATACATCTCAAGTGACATTTCATGCGACCTTTCTAGAGATTGAAATTAGTTCCATCAAACTTCAGACTATCCTTCTTATAAGACATCCTGGATCTCCTCAAGCGGTTAAGCTCCTTTTAGAGGAATTTGGCTCTAATACCAATTGTTAGACTTAGGGCACACAATTGAGAGGGGGGTTGAATCAGTTGTCCAAAATTTGTACACTTAAATCTTCTTATTGATTAGCAGTATATCATTCATGAAACATAATGCAATTAAATCAAAAGCAGAAACTCATCAACACATAAGACACCAAGATTTTGACGTGGAAAACCTGGTTAAGGGAAAAACTATGGGGTGATTAACCCAAGATTGTATTCTCTGTTAGAAGAATAGAAAGAACAAATGGCACATGCCAATTAGGGCTCACTGCCTGAGCACACTGCTCACAAGAGGCTCACTGCCTACAAGAGACACACTATCTACAAAGAAATAAGTATCACCTACTTGAACTGGAAAGTAGCATCTTCACCATGTTTGAAACAGTTCCATTTAAGCCCAATACTTCTGCTCTGCCTTTCGCTCTCCTTCTTTCTACCACACTCTCATCTCCACAAGGACAACTTTGAAATGACTTTGCAACCCCTTACTTATACAAGACATCAACTTAGGAATGATCATCTAAGTCGGCAAACATCTATAAGACCATCCACAAGACGTGTAACTCATCCAGTCGGCCAGTCTCAGGAAGAACATCATCATCTAGAGATTATTCTTCAATTGTGGGCTCCAACTCTAATGCAGACCACCAATATGGGCTGGGCATGATCCAAAGACCTTAACAAGATATCCTGACTCACCAAGAACATCCACACTTCATCTGTTTACTGAAAACCATCTCTCCTTCATCCAGAACCTCAAGAACACAGTCTGTCACTACTGTCACAAAGGAATGCATGCTTCCAGACCTTCAAACCATGAACCAATCTATATAACACTCCACAGAGACCTCCTTAACACTCCCTCAAATCCGTAAAATAGGAGAGTGTATTTCTGGATCTCACTGAACTTGTCTGTATCACTCTGTCACCACTGAGCACCTATTGGAACCGGTTTTACTTGAACTGCCATAACTTCTTCAGATCTTCATGCGGACCTCTGAAATCTCTTATGAACTATCTTAAGACACATATCTACAAACCCTTTAATCTGCATCTTCTGATCCTCATCCTATCTTGGACTTTTACCTTATTGTCATCACTGTTCTTCACTGTTCCTAATTAAGACTAATTTTCTCAATATTCTTAGCTCGCAGCTCATCCAATCCTTATCATTAATGCAATAGGAGTATGTTGACATCAATGAAAACACCAGTTAGGCCCATACTTGCAATAGTTAATTCAATGTATGATTCCATCTTGTATATGTCTTACATACATTGCATTATATACATGTCGGAATCAAAAGAAGCATAGACTGCGGTCTACAAAGGGCGATGAGTCCGAATATACATACAAGTGTGTTTGTATGTATTAGCACGATATACAAGGAAATTAAAAGCACAGTATGCATCAAAGTATACATTGAGCGGAATTGAAAAGTTATAAAATAGAGTTAGGTGCTTGTATATTTTTGTGTTTGTATATCACGATATACAAGCTAATATGCATTGCATACATGCAAGCCGCAGAACTAAAGGGGATTGAAATCCGGTTAAAAGAATGTATCACACCTGGCTTGTATATTAGGAGATACAAGGATTTAAATAAAGAAATGAGTGGGAAGGTGAAGTGATAGGGTTTTTTTAAGCCAATTTTGGGGCCCGATTGTACATTTCTGGTCAACGATGGTTGACCTGACTGGTTTCTATGCTGTGCATGCATTTGACCCCCATTTTTTGACAAATTTAGGGCCCAATTCCTGCAAACACACAGCCATGGCTGGATGTAATAACTATTTATTTTCCTGCTGTATATTAGGAGAAATAGGTACTTATTGCTGGTCTATTTTTGCAGGTTTGCAGTTGAAGAAGGAGTTGAAACTTAATGACGATGACATCATGGAAAGGAGATCCGATCTCAAGAGCAGAAGAAGATAAGGATAGAGGGTGAAGAAGTCAAAGGTCTTCATTGATGAAGGCAAAATGCAGATGGAAACATTATTACAACAAACAACAGGAGTTATTATTGAGCTGCTACAGTTTCTAGAAGGCCATATTTCACCTAGATTTGATGTATGCTCAGAGATATTTGGGAGACTTGTTCTCCAACATTTATTGTTGTAACTGGAGGTTTGAGCCATTGCTTAACTAGGGTTTTGAGCTGTATTGAGGACAATCAAAGTCTATATATTGTGCCTCTTTACATTGTAAAATTTTACACAATGGCTACATAGAGATTTGTAGCAGCAGAAATTCGTAAAGCATAACATTTAGAATAGAGGGACCTTTTAGTTTAAGAGTAGAATAAGGAGGTCACCTGTGTCTACAACAAGGAGCCTGTGGAACATCCTGCCTCCTTGCTGTATTTGTAAAGCTTGTAAGTTTTCTGTAGTTTGATCAATGAAGCTAAGAGTCATTCAGACATTGTAAATCTTATATAACTATCTATTTCTAATACAATTGAATCTGGAATTCTGCATCTATCTTCTGAGTGTTTTCTTGCTCTTCATTGTGTTTGAAACATTTTTTCTCTTAGTGCTTGCAATTTAAAGTGTATGTTTGTGAAAATGCTCAGAACTTACACTTAAGGTTTTTTGTCTGTGGATTTGATCAAATTGTTGTATGATTTACAAAGTGCATAACAGAACAATTAGATCCTTTGGTAGAATGAATGAAGTTTAGATTAGATCTTTCTAACTTTTCCCAACCCATCTGAAAATACTTAGCTTAAAACGTAGAAATTTGAAGGAAATTTGTCTCATATTTGAAAAGGCATGCATAACTAAGTTGAAAGTAGACAGTTTTCATAAATATTTAAGAGGAGAAAGCTGCAATAATTCAAGAATACCTGTTAAAGCTTTGTAGCATAGTAACACTTTTATGCAAAAAAGAATGAACAACATGCTGATTTTTATGATCTTTTGCATAGTTTGAGTCTAGTAAACCAACAAGAAACCCTAAATCACGTAAAGCCCCTTGAACGTTACAGCTTCACATCAACTAACTGAATTTGCCCAATAGGTCAAGACCTGACCATATTAAACTTGGGATTAAGCAAATCTTAATTGATTTCTTCATATCTTTCAAGTCAGTTTTGGTTCATTTTATGTGAATTTTAACTTATAGTTATGACTGTGTTAAAACAATCATCAACAATTCCCTAGCGCTAGAAGGAGGGCCGACTTGAGTTAGGGTTTGTTTCAAGAAAAACTAGCTAATAACAGTGATAGAGTGACTAGGTCTAGATCCAGTTCAGGTGATATATTTGTGCAATTACCTGATATAAGATGAAGTAAGAGTCCTCTAATTTGGAACCCTAAAATAACACACCCAGGAGGCTCATCTAACACACCCCCTGGGTCATTGTATACTATCCATAACATTGTGAGCCCTGACATTTCTTCATTCAGATCTTTAAAACTTGGTTCAGGTACTCCTAGAGGTCCTAGTCTTCCCAGAAATCCTAATCCTCCAAGAAATCTAGGTATTCCTACAGGTCTAGGTCAGGCACAAGTGTTTGCAATGGCTTATTTTAATACCAACTCTCCCATACAGTTCAATGATTATCATGAGATGCCCAAAAATCTAGAAAAGATATGTCCCAAATACAGTTGCACCAAGATCCAGAAGACCATATTAGAATATTCAAGGAGGCATGCTTTAGGGCTAGATTAGAACATGAAGATGTTGTGTGTAGATTATTTCCCTACACCTTTAATGAGAAAGCCTATAACTGGTATGTAAACTTGCCCAATGGCTACGTTTCTTCTTGGTCACTTATGGAAGAAGCATTTCTATCTAGATTTAGAGGACCCATTGATCCTTACATCTTGTATCATAAACTGGCTACCATAAAAAGAGGACAGGGAGAGCTGATTGATAATTTCAATGATAGATTTCTAAAGGCCTACTCTAGGTTGTGTTGGTGCCTGAATTGACTGTCAGTTTCTGAGCAATTTTTCATGCAGGCACCTTCCCAAAAAATCCAAAAAGTTCTGAGTTTTGGCACCCCTTCAGTGTTTTGCAGCATCTGCATCATCTTTCCTGAGGAAGGGGTCATCCTGTTTTGTCCATCGGCGAAAGTTCTTTTTGAGTGCTCCGATTATGTCTTTGGACTCTCGGGTTGAACCACCCACTTGAACCCTTTTCTTCAAGGTTCAACGGTTCAATGGTTCGTGGTTCAACAGCAAAGGGGCTTTGGTTCCATATTTTCCGTAAGTGAATCCAATCAGTATGGTTGAACCACCGCATTGAACCACCTGCTTGAACCCTTTTCTTCAAGGTTCAACGGTTCATGGTTTAATGGTTCAAAGCTTTATGATTTTGGTCTTATCGGAGTGATCGGCTTCATCGGTGAAGCAGTTTCATGTTGGGCCAACAGTTGGTTGTCTGGCCGATGAGGGATGTTCAAGGTGGTCATCGGAAGGACTTGTGCTATCGGCTAAGGATTTTCTTGTTGCTCCAAGGGATGTTGGTTTCGCCGAAGACCTAGGATGTGGTATGCCGTCGGAGTGCGATTGTGTTTCAAGATAGCTATTGAAGGGTTCGCTGATGGAGTATTCTCTGGCTGACGGGAGGATAGAGTGGCTATCGGGCAGATTTCGCGTTGGTCTCACCGATGAAGTATTATCGGTGAGAGTTGGTCTATCAGCTAGGGAGATTTTGGTTGCTCCAACGGTGTAAGTCACACCGACGGAGGTGGTCTTCGGCGTGACTTTTGCCTATCGGCGAGGAGGTTTTTGGGTTGGCCGATGGTAGTAGTCTGGCCGACAAGGGATTGTGATATAGGCATTGGTGTGACTGTTGAGGTCAGCAGGAGTTTTGTGTGGTTGGCCAATGGTAGTGGTCTTGGCGATGGGTTTTTGGAGAGAGAGGCGTGTGTCAAGCGTGGCAAAAGCGCTCGACACCTATTATGCATATGGCCATGTTTTTAAAGTGCTGAAGGGGTCTCTGCACCAAGCATGTGGGATTAATGTTCCTGCATAATTTGAACCTTCAGGAAATGTCTTTTGGCGGGAAGCTCCATTTTGAATGCAGCGACAGTTTTCTTAGTGGGTGCGGGTTGTTGGGCCATCAATGGTGACTGTAGCAAGGATATGGGCGATGGTACAAATGATTAAACTACCCGATTGTGAATGAAGACTTCCAGATGGCAGCACAAGGCTCGAGGCCTCCCTTGTCTGCTGCATTGATGACTTCTAAGCGCCATTCTTTCTGATGGATATATCTGGCAGATTTTTGACTTCTGGCTATGTAATTAATGCTGAGTGCGCTTCCCTCTGGCTATTTTTAAGCAGGAAGTGTTACTCATTTTAGAGGTTGGATGTTTTTGGGCTTTCGGCTCTGGCTCTGAACATAAGGTGTTCACATTTTGAAAGGCATTTTTTGCTACAGACTCGGTCCTTAGTCTGGTGTACTAGTCTATTTTGGCTTGTAAATGATGATTTTCTCTATGATGACTTTCTATGCAGATTGATTTTAAATGAAAAACACCTATGTGTGTATTGTTTCTGATTGTCTCTTGTATGTCATTTGTTTTCCTTTCAAACAAGGTTGTCAAGGGCTTCCAAGTTTTTCAGTATATGCATACTGTGTGTCTGATTTATTGCATCTGCTCAAGGAGTGGTTAAATAGGCTTTTGATCAGATACAAAGGAAAGTAGATTGCATCATAGGATCTGTTAAGTATGATCATTAGTAATACTCTTTCTTGGACATGTTGCTGTTAGGCAGTAGCATTCTTCTCAGGTCCTCTGGATATGAATTTATGTTGTCATAGGGAGACATTTACATTCTTAGATATGACTCTGCTGCCTAGATAAGGCACTAGTCTGGGAATCTGTCTGTTCAATGGGTCTAGGAAAGTCCCATAACTCCAAACATCATTTCAAACCATTTCATCCTTCCATCTGTTAGTTGTAGGATTAGGAGTAGGAAACCCCTGCATGCTCTCATCCCTAACCAGACACATATGTCCAAGAATGTTGCCAATCTTGTGATTTGTTACACAAATCTTGGTCCTTACATGAGAGCATTCTGTCTGTTGCTGTCAAGTTATATCCTTCTGTCATTGAGCTAGTCAAGGTCATACTTTTATCAAATAGGGACACCCCCCTTGGTGTGGTAGAACCAGAAGTGAAGGGGAGGAGCTCACGCAACCTCCTGTATTTAGTTGGCTAAATCTGCCTGTGCATTAGAACTAGCAAACCCTAATGCTGATTCAGAAGAAAAACCAACAGGTTGGTAGACCCTTACACCATGGATGATGATACCTTGCTAGCTATGTACTATGCAGCCTTGGATCCTTTGACTGCCATGTTTGTCAAAAGAAAACCTGACATAGATTCAATATCCAAAGCCTATAAAGAGGCAGCCTTAGTAAACCAAGAGATGAGGCATACAACTTATAGTCCATTTGTTAATGGAGGAAATTTTAGGGTGCAAAATCAGGCACAACCCTGGAATGGAGTCCCTATGTATCACACTCCATTATTAAATCTAGTTCCTACACACACACCTGTGTATAGTCCTACCCCAATCCAAGCCATAACTCGTAATACTGCCAATAACAGTCAGGATAGTGGTCAGCCTTTCTTCTGACCTCCTAGAGATACAATTGCGGCAAAAGCACAAGAGGAAAAGGAAGAAATCAAAGAGATCACTGCACACTTGAAAAGATTAACCACTGAAGTGACACAACTAAGAAATGAGAATCTTTATGGAAGAGGCAACCAGGGATACAACCAAAATTAGAATTATAACCAAAGCCAAAATCAGAACTATAATTCAAATCAAAATCAGTACTACAATCAAAACTACAATCAGAGCCATACCCTAAATAACAACCAAAGCCAATGTTCAAATCAGAGCCAAAACTATAATTAGCATCAAGGCCATAACCAAGGGCAACCAATGCAAAGTAGAGGGCCAGTGATAGATAATAGGGCCTGGGGTAACAATAACAAAAATCAGAATCAACCTAGGCCACCCAAGACATGGAACACTGGACCAAACAACGGCACTCTAGCTTCTCCTTTTGAGAGCATAGATAATCATGATACAAAACAAATAGCTGGCATCCAAATGGCCAATACATCACTAAAAAATTGGTGCAGATTTCACAATACCAATGCCCACGCTGAGAACAACTGTCCACAGTTCCATTTAGCGGCCAACATTTTTAATATAGATGTACAGCCTCCTACTTCTAAGTTTCTCATTCCCAAGGGTAATGAGGTAGTACCCTTAGGGTATGATACTACTTTAGTTTTAGAAACCTTTACCTTTGCAACTGCAGAAGAGAAAGAAGATGAATTGTTAGAGGATGAACCATACTTTTGTGAAAATCTTTATCCTGAATCAGCCTTTGTGTTAAATGCTTTTCAGTTTCCCTTCAAAACTAAAAATGAAGTCTTGACTAAAACAGAAGAGGTGCAAGCCTTTCAACAGACAAATAAAAACCACACCTACAATTTAAGGAACAATACTAGGCCAGGAGGACCTTTCACCACTTCCATTCCTCCTAACAACTTCAATACACCCCCAAGATTAGAATGCTAGCAACAATCCCGTCATGCTCAAAGATAATCATCATACAAACAGTGGAACAACAGTAGAAAAAGCCCAAACAAGTAAAACTGAAACAATAGAAACAACAAGATTAATGGGTTACTTGTCAAAAGAAATAAAGAAAATCAAGGTCAGTATACCTCTGAATGAATTATTGAAAACTCCAGGAATCACAAATGCTTTTATAAAGTCTCTGGATACATCATGATAGATGAGGTTGCTATCGATATAGCTATTCCTAAGGGAGATTCGCTGCCTAAAGAGAAAAGTAAGAAAGTTGAACACCCTTCCAATACAAATGTAGTAATGTATGCTGATAAAAGGGATGCTCCTCCTTTCGTGTTAACTGTTAGATTGTGTGGGAAGAACATACACAATTGCATGGTAGACTCTGGTGCATCAGCCAACGTAATGCCCTTAGGGATATGTAAAACTTTAGGGCTAACTCCCACCAAATCTACCAAGGTTGTCACACAGTTAGATAAAACTGAGGTTAGCGTGATAGGAGAATTAATGAACATTCAAATGCAATTAGCTTCAGACCCTAGGGTAAGCCAATTCATTGACATTCAAATAGTGGATATACCCATGAATTATGGAATGTTGTTGAGTAGGGATTGGTCCAAAACATTAAATAGATATATGGCCACTGACTTTTCGCATATGTGGCTACCTTGGAGAGGTGTCCCAAACCAGATTAGAATAGAGGTAGAACCCAAGATGAAACACATGATAACAAAGTATCATCGAACTAATGAAATATTATATGCCGCTGTTGAACCTGGTGTTTATAGGATTACTAACAATGGGGTACAAATTGAAGAGGTCATGATGTTAGACTCTAGAGAAAAACATGTCAGCCATGAGACGGCATTATTCATTGAATCTGATGGAAATTCTTCAGATGAAGAAAATAGTGCAATGAACAAATTTGGTTATGCCATTAGACAAGAGATGGAAGAATGCATTAAACAAAATCTGCCACTTCAATGTAAACTGTATAAGGACAGATGTAGAGTTCACGATAGGCTACATTATGAGGAGAAGTGTGGAATGTGCAAAGACATCATTGAATATGAATACAAAAAATGCACGAAGAAGATAGAGCTACAAGGGGGAAATGTGAATCTTGATCAACCACAGAGATACTTTCAGAGTAACATAGATGCTCTGATTACAGACTTTGAAGAAAGAGTAAAGGACAAGGGTAGTTGTCTTTCTAAGTTGCAAGATAAAAATACACATATGCAATTTGACCAAATAGAAATACCCATGAATAAACAAGCTAGCACTTCACAAGTGATAGAAGGGATGAAGCATGCCAAGGTAAAAGGTCAAAAAAGTAAAGATGGCATGTGGATACTAAAATGTGATGGGTCCAAATCAAAATAGGGTGTGGGTACAGGTGTTGAACTCATAGATCCTTAGGGTAGATCATATCTAGTGGCATATAGACTACAGTTTTCCTGTACTAACAATATTACTGAATATGAAGCCTTAATTTTGGGACTTGTCATGGCCGTCAAGAAAAAGGTGAAAACGATTAAGGTATTTTCAGATTCTGAGCTAGTGGTCAGACAAGCAAGGAAACTATATGCATGCAATTACAAGAAAATGATTAGTTACAGACATAGAGTATGGGGTTTAATAGATTCATTTGATGCTTTCAACTTAGAGCATATCCCTAGACAGCTGAACCACAGGCCGGATGCACTAGCGATTGCTGCTAGTACACTAGAACCTTTGACATTGTTAGGATTGAAACGATTTGCTATTGAGTTAGTTAATGTTCCCAGTATCCCAGACAATGTTACACACTTTCATGTATTTGGAGGGGACCAACAAATTATTGATTTTCTAACTTGTAATGAGGTATTTGAGGCTCAAATCATTAATGAACAAGAAAGGCCTGAGGTAACATGGGATGAAGAAGATATAATCAACTTGAAGAGCAACTTCTTACCCAAAGGAGTAATTGAATTAGAGCATATTTTGAGTAATAAAGCAGAAGGACTTACCCAAAACATAAGGGGGTAAGTGTGATCCATACAACTTAGGGACAGAGCAAAGTCCCCAAAAGGTGCTAATTGGAAAGGCTTACTCTGAGAAAATAAGAAAAGAAGTTATAGATGTGTTGAAAGAATACAAACATGTAACAACATAGACATATGAAGACTTGAAAACATATGATACGTCCATCATAACTCATGTGATACCTTTGAGACCAGATCTTAAACCATTTAGGCAGAAACAAAGGCCTGTGAACGCTATTTTAGAACCTTTAATCTTCGAAGAAGTTAAAAAATTGTTGTCTGCTAGAATAAGTTTCCTAGTCAGACATTCAGTTTGGGTAGCTTAGTACCAGTGAGGAAGAAAAACGGAGACATCAGGTTATGCATAGACTTTAGAAATTTGAACAAAGCATTTGAAAAGGATAATTATCCTCTGCCCCCAATAGACGAAGTACTGCAAGCAATGAATGGGGCTAAGATGATGTCTTTTTTAGACGGTTTCTCAGGCTATAACCAGGTTTTAATTGATAGAGATGATAGATTAAAACCACCTTCACTTGTAAATGGGGAAATTATGCATATAGGCGAATGCCTTTTGGTCTGATTAATGCAGGTGCCACTTTTCAGAGAGCCATGGACATTGCATTTCGTGGATTATCAGGTAAGTGCATTGTTGTGTATATGGACGATTTGACTGTGTATTTCAAAGATGCATCCACTCACGCTGAAGATCTCAGGAAAATACTTAAGCGGTGTGAGAAGTATGGAATTTCCCTTAACCCTAAGAAATGTATATTCAGAGTAACTAAAGGTAAATTACTAGGGCATGTTATTTCTGAGGATGGAATATCGATTGATCCAGAGAGAATAGAATCAATAAAAAAATTTGCAAATACCAAACAGTAGGAAAGAGTTGAAATCATTTTTTGGTAAAATTAACTTTGTTCGGAAGTTCATCATGAGTTTTGCAGAAATTGTGTAGCCATTGAATGCCATGTTGAAGAAGGATACGCAGATGGAGTGGACGCTTGTGGCTAGGGCTGCATTCGAAGATATCAAGCGAGACATTTTTGAAGCCCCTGTACTGGCAAGCCCAGACTACACAAAGCCATTTTACATATACTCATTTGCGTCCCCCCATTCAGTCGCTGCTACCTTAACACAGAAGAGTGCAGACAATGAGGAAAAACCCATTGCATTTATGAGCGCGCCGTTGAGGGATGCAGAACTACGATACCATGACACTGAGAGACAAGTGTTCACACAGGTGAGGGCCGTGAAGAAATTTAGGCACTATATTTTGCACAGCCAGGTCAAGGCCATAGTGCCAGACGCAGCAGTAAAGATGTTGCTGATGCAAAACGAACCTAGGGAAAGGAGAGCCAAATGGATCACCACGCTGCAAGAGTTTGACATAGAAATCATTCCCATGAAGCTAGTCAGAGGGCAGGCGCTAGTGCAAACAATAGCAAACATAAACCCAGATTTGATAAAACAACAATATGTACTGAATTCCCAGGATGCATCAGACTGGTATGGCAATTTAAAAACTTTTTTGATATCTAGAAGGTACCCAAATATGATGAAAGCTTCTCAGAGGAGAGCTTTGAAGATTAAAGCACAAAAATTTATGGTGCAAGGAGGTCTTCTATTCAGGAAGAACCATGATGGAATTTATTTGAGATGTCTAACTAGAGCTGAAGCGGATAAAGTGTTAACAGAACTGCATGACAAGTACAGAACTGGCCATGGTTCCCATCTAGCTACAACACACAAGATACTAAGGGCAGGCTATTACTAGCCCACAATGTTCAAAGTTACAGAGAGTCACATCAAGAGTTGCCACACCTGTCAAACTACAGTAGATAAGGGAAGAAATCAGGCCAATCCATTACAGCCTGTGATTGAATCAAGACCATTTGCACAATGAGGCCTTGATTTCATCAGACTCATCAATCCTCCATCTTCTGCAGGACACAAGTTCATACTGATGGTGACGGACTACTATACAAGATGGACTGAGGCCACCTACTGTAAGTTCTCCATGACTAAGGTAGTTATCAAGTTTCTTGAAGAAAACATCATTACCAAGTTTGGAACTTCCTATTCATTGGTATGTGATAACGACCCTGCTTTCTCTTCTTTAAAGTTTTCTAAATGGGCATTTGAATACGGGATTGTTTTAAAGTTTTCTTCAAATTATTACCCTCAAGGTAATGGATTAGCTGAATCAACGAACAAGATTTTATTAGACGTAATCAAGAAGCTAATTGCAAAGAGTCCTAGAGAGTGGAATACCTTGTTAAAATATGCACTGTAGGTAGATAGGACTAAGTTCAAAATAGCCTTAGGCAGTGCACCTTATCATTTAGTTTATGGGACTGATCCCATACTTCTAGTAAATCTGAGAATACCAATCTAGAAGTTTGCTAATGAGTATTTGGGCTTTGATAATCATAGGGAAGCCAGGATAGTGCAAATGCTACAACTAGAAGAGAAAAGAGGTCAAGCCATCGAGAAATTTGCCAAACACCAAGTAGTAGTTAAGAGGTGGTTTGATAAGAGGGCAAGAGTCAAAACATTTAGGATATCAGACTTAGTGTTGTGCTGGGATAAAGCACATGAAAAGAAGGGGAGTCATGGAAAATTAGACAAACTATGGTTAGGTCCATTACAAGTCTCAGAAATAATAGGAGACAACGCATTTAGACTCAAGACCTTGACTGGGGAAGATGTGCCATTACCAATTAATAACCAACATTTGAAACACTACTTCCAGGCTTGAGGTAAAGGGTAGTCCATTTTTGTGTAATATAGTGTAAGTAGTGTACAGTTTTCTTTTTGCTATTTGCTGTTGTAGGTTAGTTGCTTGTATAGTTTTGTTTTTGTTTCTTTTTGTCTTGTTGTTTTTGTTTCTGTTTGTACAGTCTTCTTTTGCTTTGTTTTCTTTTATTTTTCTTGTACAATCTGTTTGTTTGGTTGTTTGTTGTCTCCTCAGCAGGGATCTCTATTTTTCTTCAAAATATTAAGGAGCAAGCTAAAAACCATTGAAAACAGTATAAAATTCAGAATATTTAGGTTAATCATTTGCAATTTATGCATAACTTGTTGTGACTGTCATGAATGTAGAGATTTGTTTAGCTTCCAAAATTTCGTATTCAATAATAGTGAGTTGAGAATTTAAGGAGGTTTCTCATGATGAAACACCTAAAATCCTTGGGTTTGTTGAACCTACCAATGTAGATATTAGGTGAAAAATTTGAGGTTACCCTTGCTACCATTACAATTCTCAGCTTAATTTCAGCAAGTGCTCATTCCTTGCATCATAAAGTTACAAATTGTTATATCTTGTGAAATTTCTATCAAGCATCAAAGTCAATAAAATATAAAATAGGAAAATATAATAAAGCAAATTATACTAAAAATCCAGATTAAGCCATCTAAGTAACTCTACCGGGGCTATGGACGCTCGCTAGCAGTGGGGCTCTACTTAGGAGAATTGTAACAATAACTTTGCTGGGGCTATAGACGCTTGCTGGCAGCAAGGCTCTATCCGGTTGGCTATGAGGGAATATCCTCAACTACGTAGTCTAATATCAGTCACTGGTTTGTTCAACTAATCTTCAAGATGAGGCTTATTAATCATGTGCACACACTTAAACCAAAAATGAAAATTCATGCACCCTTATTGAACACCTTAGGTTTCAAGTTGAATAATAATTTGCAAGGATAGTCAGAAGTTATGAATTTATTCATTTAGTTTTCTTGAATGCTTTGATTTTAATTGTTTTGTTTGGTTACTAGTTGTTGTGATGTTCACAACATGCCCCATTTTACTCCTTAGCAAAATGAGGACCCCTGCTGTGGTTTTGCTTTTTTGCTTGTGTGTCTTGTGCTGCTTGGTGGTAAAGGGAAAAGAGGGTGAAAATTGCAAACTTTGCTAAAAATGGAGAAAAGATTACATTTCAGTACCAGGGCATGATATGGTTGGATTCCTTGTAAAAAATGAGCTAGGGTTGCTTTTTGAACCATCTTAGAATTCGCCATATTTTGCAAGTTATGATCATTTTGGTAAAATGTACAAGGGAAGGGTTTGTTGTTTGTATGTACAAGCCCGCTTGTATATCGGGCTGCATATACAAGGCCCTTTGTAATCAAGTTCTCTTGTATGCCAAGGCCTTTGTATATCGCTGTTCATATACAAGGTCATTTGTATATGCAAAGGGGTCATTTTTATACTTAGTCGCATTTTGCAATCTCTTTCTCATACAAAGTTGATTGTATGTCTTTTTACCTTGTATGCATTTGGTAGGGTTTTATGCATACATACAAGGTGGACTCGAAAGCTTTTTAAGTATGATTAAATTGTTGTATGTTGCGGGCTTGTATATTTATACATACATTGCCCATATACATTGTCCACATGCAAGCCGCGGACCCAAAACATTATGAAACAAGGTTAAGTCCTTGTATGCTTCGCGGGCTTGTATATTTCAGTGGGATACAATGCTTTATACATACAAGCCGTAATCCAAATGAATTTAAAATCTGATTAAATGCTTGTATCGCATCCAAAATGTATATCTAAAGGATATACAAAGATATTATGCAAGCTACGGACCCGAGGAGTTATTAAGAGTGGTTAAGTCGATGTATGATTCCAACTTGTATGTCTTACATACATTGCATTATATACATGTCAGAATCAAAAGAAGAATAGACTACGGTCTACAAAGGGTGATGAGTCCGAATATACATACAAGTATGTTTGTATGTATTAGCGCGATATACAAGGAAATTAAAAGCACAATATGCATCGAAGTATACATTAAGCAGAATTGAAAAGTTATAAAATAGAGTTAGGTGCTTGTATATTTTTGTGTTTGTATATCGCGATATACAAGCTGATATGCATTGCATACATGCAAGCCGCGAAACTAAAGGGGATTGAAATTTGGTTACAAGAATGTATCACGCCCGGCTTGTATATCAAGAGATACAAGGATTTAAATAAAGAAATGATTGGGAAGGCGAAGCGATAGGGTTTTTTGAAGCCGATTTTGGGGCTCGATTGCACATTTCTGGTCAGCAATGGTTGATCTGACTAGTTTTTACGCTGTACATGCATTTGACCCCCATTTTTTGATAGATTTAGGGCCTGATTCCTACAAACACACAGCCATGGCTGGATGTAATAACTGTTTATTTTCCTACTATTTTTTAGGAGAAATAGGTACTTATTGCTGGTCTATTTTTGCAGGTTTGTAGTTGAAGAAGGAGCTGAAACTTAATGATGATGACATCATGGAAAGGAGATCTGATCTTAGGAGCAGAAGAAGATAAGGATAGAGGGCGAAGAAGTCAAAGGTCTTCATTGATGAAGGCAAAATGCAGATGGAAACATTATTGCAAAAAACAACAGAAGTTATTATTAAGCTGCTAGGGTTTCCAAAAGGGTATATTTCCCTTAGATTTGATGTATGATCAGAGATATTTGAGAGACTTGTTCTCCAACATTTATTGTTGTAACTGGAGGTTTGAACCATTGCTTAACTAGGGTTTTGATCTGTACTAAGGACAATCAAAGTCTATATATTGTGCCTCTTTACATTGTAAAATTTTACACAGGGGCTACATAGAGATTTGTAGCAGCAGAAATTTATAAAGCATAACATTTAGAATAGAGGGACCTTTTAGTTTAAGAGTAGAATAAGGAGGTCACCTATGTCTGCAACAAGGAGCCTGTGGAACATCCTGCCTCCTTGCTGTATCTGTAAAGTTTGTAAGTTTTCTGTAGTTTGATTAATGAAGCTAAGAGTCATTCAGACATTGTAAATCTTATATGACTGTCTGTTTCTAATACAATTGAATCTAGAATTTTGCATCTATCTTCTAAGTGTTTTCTTGCTCTTCATTGTGTTTGAAACATTTTTTCTCTTAGAGCTTGCAATTTAAAGTGTATGTTTGTGAAAATGCTCAGAACTTACACTTAAAGTTTTTTGTCTGTGGATTTGATCAAATTGCTGTATGATTTACAAAGTGCATAACAAAACAATTAGATACTTTGGTAGAATGAATGAAGTTTAGATTAGATCTTTCTAACGTTTCCCAACCCATCTGAAAATACTTAGCTTAAAATGTAGAAATTTGAAGGAAATTTGTCTCATATTTGAAAAGGCATACATAACTAAGTTGAAAGTAGACAGTTTTCATAAATATTTAAGAGGAGAAAGCTGCAATAATTCAAGAATACCTATTAAATCTTTGTAGCATAGTAACACTTTTATGCAAAAAAGAATGAACAACATGCTGATTTTTATGATCTTTTGCATAGTTTGAGTCCAGTAAACCAACAAGAAACCCTAAATCACGTAAGGCCCCTTGAACATTACAGCTTCACATCAACCAACTAAATTTGCCCAACAAGTCAAGACCTAACCATATTAAACTTGGGATTAAACAAATCTTAATCGATTTCTTCATATCTTTCAAGTCCATTTTGGTTCATTTTATGTGAATTTTAACTTATTGTTATGACTGTGTTAAAACAATC
Source organism: Cunninghamia lanceolata (assembly GCA_027924645.1). Lineage (NCBI taxonomy): Eukaryota > Viridiplantae > Streptophyta > Pinopsida > Cupressales > Cupressaceae > Cunninghamia > Cunninghamia lanceolata. The sequence continues at coordinate 2,613,095 of BSBN01000467.1, read as the reverse complement.
ATCAACAGGTTTGAAGCATAATCTTCTGAGTGTTGGCTAGATGTGTGACAAAGGATATGATTTGAGATTCAAAGATAATGGGTGCAAGATCATGGAAAGTTCTGAAACTGTGATTGCTACTGGTAAGAAGATAAAAGGTAACATCTATCAATTGAGAGGAACTAATGATTATTGTTTATTGGCTCAGGCAGATGAAAGTTGGTTATGGCATAGAAGGATGTGTCATATAAACTTTGATAATTTGGTAAAGATAAGTTTAGGTCAGATTGTGAGAGATTTACCAAAACTTGTAAAACCATCCAACACAATCTGCAAGGAATGTCAGTTAGGGAAGCAGATAAGAACAAGATTCAAGAACAAAGAGCAATTCTCTACTGGTTTGCTAGATCTAGTGTATACAAATATCTCTGGTCCTACAAGGGTGAGATGTTTACAAGGTGACATGTACTTCATGTTGCTTATTGATGATTATTCTAGAATGACTTGGGTTACTTTTCTAAGAGAGAAATCAGAAGCCCTAGAGAAGTTCAAATCTTTCAAGGCAATGGTTGAGAATGAAATAGAGTTGAAGATCAAATGCTTGAGGTCTGATAGAGGAGGTGAGTTCACATCAAATGAATTCAACATTTTCTGTGAAGAGCATGGGATAAAGACACAATTATTTGCACCTAGAACTCCTCAGTAGAATGGAGTTGTGGAAAGGAAAAATAGGATAGTTCAAGAGGCTACTAGAACTATGATGAAGGAAGCAAATCTACTGGAAGTATTTTGGAAAGAGGCTAGTCATACAACTGTCTACATCCAAAACAGAGTTCAAGTGAAAGGTAATGGCACTCAACCTCCTTATAAATTATGGTGTGGAAAAATTCCTATAGTAAAAATTTTTCAAATTCTTTGGAAGCAAATGCTATATAAGGAGAGATGAAGATCTAGGAAATTTTGATGCAAGATGTGATGAAGGAATCTTTCTTGGATACTCTACCAAGAGTAAATCTTATCAGCACGCTACAACAAAAGGCTTGAAAAGATTGTTGAGAGTGCAAATGTGAAGGTAGATGAAGGTAAGGAAACAATATCAGACCTAAGTTGTTATGAACCAGATGAACCTATGACTATAGTAAATGAAGAGAAAGATAAGTAAGAAGATAGTCAGGATGAAGAAGAGGCTTTGGAAAGTATTGTCAAGACTCCCAGGTATGTAAGGATCAATCATTTTGAAGATCAGATTATAGGTGACAAGAACAAAGGTGTGCTAATAAGAAGAAGAGCTACAGAGGAACAAGTCAACTATTGTTTTCTTTCAAAGATTGAACCAAAAACTATGAATGAAGCATGCAATGATGAAAATTGGGTAAAGGCAATGGAGGAAGAACTATTGCAGATAGAGAAGAATGAAACTTGGGAATTAGTTCCTAGACCTATTGACAAAAATGTTATTGGAACTAAATGGGTCTTCAGGAACAAGCTAAATGAAAATGGAGAAGTTGTAAGGAATAAAGAAAGATTTGTATGCAAAGGATATTCTCAGATTGAAGGGATAGATTTTGAAGAAATCTTTGCCCCAATAGCTCGGATTAAAGTAATTAGAATGTTTCTGGCATTTGCAACTCACAAATATTTTAAGGTATATCAGATGGATGTGAAATCTGCCTCTTCCTGAATGGTGAATTAGAAGAGGAAGTATACATTGAGCAATCAGAGGGATTCCAATTGTCAAATCAAAGTGATATGGTATGCAGGTTGAAGAAAGCATTGTATGGACTCAAACAAGCTCCTAGAGCTTGGTATTCAAGGTTAGACATGTATTTATTGCAATTGGGATTTAGTAAAGGTACTGCAGATAGCAATATGTACTTCAAAATCAATGATGAACAGATCTTGATTGTTGAGGTCTTTGTTGTTGACATTATCTTTAGAGGAAATGAAGGTATGTGCATAAGGTTTGCTGGTGAGATGAAAAGTGAATTTGAAATGTCCATGCTTGGTGAAATGAATTTCTTTTTGGGTCTGCAAATTAATCAATCAGATAAAGGAATCTTCATATCTTAGTCTAAGTATGTGAAAGAGTTGTTGAAGAAGTTTGGGATGGAAGACTCTAAACTGATATGTACTCCCATGGTGACTGGTTGCAAGTTGAGAAAAAATGATGAATCACCTAAGGTTGATTAAAAAAATACAGATCCATGATTGGAGGATTGCTTTATCTAACTCAAACCAAACTTGATATTATGCATGGGGTCATCCCACAATAATAGGTTACACTTTTTGGCCAAACTTGACATTAAAATCAACATTTTGAACTAAATCTTCACTTTCTAACACCTATAGCTGCTAAACCATTAGGAATTTGAAGATGATGTGAACTAGTGATTTGTGAGATTTGTTTGTATATATATATATTAAAATTTGGAGTTAAATTGTAAAATTTTTTGCGTCTCCTTTGATAACTAGTTTTTAATAGTAAACAACATTTTTTTAAAGTGATGTGTATTCCATAGCACATAAACATTTTTCTACAAAGGATAAAATTCTGATTCTTTCAAATTTAGATTAGTAACACCGATATATAGGGCAAGTATTTGGTTTTATAATGTTTTGTTGTATATATATATATATATACATATATATATATATATATATTAAGTTTTGAAGTCAAACCAATTATAATTTAGACATAGTTGTAATCTGTAAAACATAACTTTTTCTGTATGTATCAAAATTTAATTTTGTTTTTTTTGCTGATCCAAGGACATCAATACCTAGGGCATAGATATTTTTCAGATTTTTTTTTCACTAATTTACTAAGTTTCCATGTGCGTAGAACAAAGAACTTGATGTTCGGTGAAAAACCTACATCCACAAGAAATAAAAAATAAATATAATAATCAAATTAAATATATTTAAAATTATACTTTTTGGGAAGCTTATAATAAGGACTACATACAAAATATTAAATTTTAAATGAATTCATTTGATCCCCCAAAAGGTAAATCAAAGTGGTTTTTTATCAGCATTTTGATAGGTGTAGAGGAGACTCCATTATAGGAATGGTTTAAAACTAGCAGGGTTCTATCCAAGGGGATTTGAATCTAAGAGGATTTGATCAAACAATCTTCAATTAAAATCCTTTAAATGGAGTCTTTCAAGGCTTAAATCATTATATTTTCTAAAAATATGTGATTTCAGCAAAAATCAAGATGTCCCAGAAAGTGTAACCCATTATTGTGGTAGCACCCCATGAAGTTTGTCTTGTTGCAAGGTTTTAAGTTGATCTAAGAGAATCACATGTGATGGCTATTGTCACATGAAATTGCACCCTGCTTGGAAGGATTCCAAGCATTCCAATGACACAATGGGAATGATCTCGAAGTGTGGGACCTTGCTGAAAGAGATCAGACCTTTGAAGAAGGCTGGCTTCCTTGCCTGATTATCACCTAAAACTACTAAATTTTGGGGGGAAAAGGGAGAAGGAAAGCTTTAAAATGAAATATGAAACATAAAAACTTGAAAGCAAAAGGGTGATGCACCAGATAGATTAAAAGAGACTTCCACAACACTGAGAAAATGCACAATATAATCAGATACAAGTAAACATACACAGATTAGATGATTCTAGCAGAGGTAAGGTGCAAAAGGGTTGAGAGGAATAGAATGTTCATAGACAACCTCATGCAGATTCACAAAGAACTGGAAAATCAACAAAGGAGGTAAAATAACTTGCATATATCCAATGAAAAGGCAAGATTATAGTATATGAAAACTCTGTTTGGAAATAGAAAGATCAGAATGCCTAAAAAAAATTTCCCCACCAATTTACAACATCAGAATGCATATATATAGCATTCCAAAATAATGCCCTAAGTTGGCTACAAAATTCCCTCTAAGAGTTGTATTAGAAAATATCTCCTCTGAATGACCGTCCACCTACAACATTTATGGTGTAAAATATCTGAGATTGGGCAGATGGAAGATATTTGAGTCTTTAATGCAGCAGCTTACTCATCAATCCTCAGCAATGCATATATGAAAATATCTGAAACAGGGTGGTGGAAAGATATTTCTGATCATCAATGCAAGCTGCTTCATCTTTGTGCAGCAATGAATGTAAGAAATATCTGTATCTGCTCACAAGAGGCCGCTGAAACGTTCGCTCACCCAAAACATGCAAAGCCAGATCTAAAATTGAAAGTGAGAAACTACCCCTAAAAACCCAGCCAAATGGAAGAGGGGACAAAAATATACATCTTTGCCTCTTGCAGCATGTCGAAATTTGCTAGGATGGAGGAGATATAGGCGGTCAAAGTTTTGGTCAACTGCCTATATATATCACTTTGCATCTATGTATATACCACTTGAATTTGCCACTTGAATCATTATTTAGTACCTTCTCTGAAACTCCTTCTGGATATGCCAAGCGCTTGCATATCGGGCCCCACCATTTGTATGTCGCATTGTATCTTGCCTTGTATATCACAATATACAATTGCAAATATAGAAGCAGAAGATATAATGCAAAGTGCTTGTGCCTTGGCAGACCCCACCAGTTGCATCTCCTTTGTATGTATGAACATGCAAGCCGCGGACTCCAAAATGACCATTAGTTGTATTAGACTGCCCTGTCGAGTCCGGCTTGTATCATTCCTCTTTGTATGTTTGAATATACAAAGCACTCATACATACAAGCCACGGACTTGACGCCTGAATATGCCAAAATTTGATCTTCAAGTCAGGTCCACCCTGTATACTTCCTTTGCACCTTTGACTTGTATATCACAATATACAATGTCCACATACATGCAAGCCGCGGACTCAACGTTGTATTCAACCAAAATGTATATCCATTTGAAATCTGGCTTGCATTCTTACTTTGTATCTTTCATTTGTATATCGGCATATACAAGCATCATATACATTCATGCCACAGATTTCAAATTTTATGAAGTAGACTGGAAAGACTTTGAAATCTGACTTGTATATCGCCTTTGTATGTTTGCTTGTATGTGCGCGATATATATTCCACTGTTGCATGTGATCCTTTGTATGTATATCAGCCTTGTATCTTTGACTTGTATGTGCAAACATACAAGCCGCATATATAATGCACTATTCATGATATGCATTGGCCTTTGTATATCCTCTCTTGTATGCGTGGCCCTTTGTATATTCTGACTTGCATTTTTTCTTTGTATGCCGCTGATATACAAATGCCCTTATATATTGTGGACCCCACCAGTTGCACATTCGGGCTTTGTATGTTTCTCCTTGTGAGGGATATGATGGTGACATCACCATCATGGACGGGCCTTATTGAAATGTGATAGGATGGCGTCATCATCATATCAGGGTGATATTACAAATATCGGGGTGATAGTTGGACTAAGGGGTGATATTACAAATATTGGGTTGATATTTGGACTATCACCCGATGTGTGAAATATCACCTGATGTTTGTAATATGACCCCTCCTATTTTTTCAAGCTCCTTCACATGGTAAGCTTCTTCAAGCAAGCTTCAGACCTTGAGATTTGGGTTCTGACTTCTAGATCACAAATATAGCTTACATTGGGGATATGCACCCTAACTGATGCTACTTGAATTATTTGACTCCCGCTAGAGGAAAAAATAGGTCAACAATTTGGCGAATTCTATGGGATGTTTGCCTACTAAATAGTTAGATCAGTGGCCTTAAGCATCCATTGGGCATGGAGTCATACATAGACTAAAAATAAATAGATATTTTCTAACCTTAGCAACTCAGCACAATAGTGAAGAACATTGGAAGACCCACCCAAGACAAAAATGTTGAAAGCAACCCCCTCAACTGTGCTAGACAGCACTTAGGGAAAGCAAAAGGGATCTAAACTAATGTGCAGTAGCACTTATTAGAAACATAGAGACCTAATCTACTGATTTACAAAGCGCTTATACCTCAAAACACCTCTTTAGGTGTATCCCATTGACTGGGATAGGCAAATTTTGTCCATCCATACTTGATAACTGAAATGCATTATGCTCCTTGCATTCAGTAATGAGAAATGGGCCACTCCACATGTTGTCAAACTTGGAATGCTTTCCTGGTATGCTTTTCAATTCATCCCATTTGAACACCATATCACCCATTCTAAAATTTCTGGGGGTGGCCCTCTTGTCAAAATTTCTTTTTGTTTGAAGCTAATGATACTCCATAGCTTTCATAGCTTTATCTCTGCTTTCTTCAAGCTCCATAAGCTGAGCATATCTAACAGCCATGGGGCCCTCTGCTTCAAACAATTCTAGCTGATTGATAATATCTAGTGCTAGCAGTTCCATAGACATAGGCAACATTGCCTCCTTTCCATACACTAGCAGATATGGGGAATTCCCAATAAACCTTTTAGGAGTTATTCTATCTTCCCATAGAGCAAATTTTAGATCAGTGTGCCAGGTCCTCTGGTTATCCTCCATTGATCTTTTAATGATTCTTATGAAATTTTGGTTTGTAGATTCAGCCAAACCATTACCCTGTGGATAATAATTTGATGAAGTATTCAAATAGATCCCACTCTTAACAGCCCAGTCAATTATTTTCAATCCTACAAAGGCCAAAGCATTGTCTGAGATGATAGACTCAGGCACTCCAAATCTGGAAACTAAATCACAATAAAAGCTAAAAACAACATTCTCATTGGATTCCTTCAGATCCACTGCTTTAGTCCACCTTGTGAAATAGTCTGTAGCTGTAAGTATCCATCTGTGGCCTGTACTTGATGGTGGGTTAACAAGACCTATAAAATCAATGCCCCATCTCATAAAGGGCTGCTCTACCTAAATTGATTGCAAAGGTAAAGTTGGCATCCTTTCTTTGCCTGCAAAAATGGCACACTTTACACATTTTCTAGCCTAGGCATGGGCATCTTTAAATAAGTTGGGCCAGTAATAGCCAGCTCTCATTATTTTCCAAGTAGTAGTCCTTGGGCCAAAATGACCCCCTACTGTTCCATCATGAAATTCATGTAGCACCTTGTTAGTTTGGTCTTTATCAATGCACCTTAACAATACACCATTAAAGTCCTTTATGAAAAGGATGCCATTTATTAAAACATATGGAATGGATTGTAGTCTAAGATATCTTCTTTTGGTTCTATCTAGACTTGCTGGACATTCACTAGTTTGCAAAAATTGAGTCATGTCATTAACCCAACTGGTGCCTACTGTTGTTGTATCATTCTGATGCTCCTCTTCAATAGTTAGAAGCACCTCCTCTTCTTTTTCTATTTCATTCTCTGAACTAGTAGCGAGTTGTTCACTGAGTCCTCTGCCTCTGACAAGCTTGGTTATCTTGATCTCAATGTCATATTCCATGACTTTGGTGATCCAACCAGCCCTTTTTTCACTAACATCTTTACTCAACAGGAACTCTTTCACACTAGGGTGAGCGACCATCAAATGTATCTTGTTATTAGAAACAAGATGCCGAAACTTCTTGAGGCTCCTTATCACTGCCAAGACGTGTTTTTCAACGAAGCTATATCTCTACTCATACTCCTCTAGTCCTTGACTGAAGAAAGCAATTGGTTGCTCAAAACCCTCACTCTGCTGCTGTACCAAAATTGCAGAGATGGTATCCAGGCTGCCATAAGCATACAAGATAAAATCTTTGGAGAAATCAAGATTTACCAGTGTCAGTGCAGCCGCCAATGCCTCTTTTATGGACTCAAAGCTGAGCCTGGCTTCTCTCGTCCAACTAAAAATTGTATTCTTCTTCAACATAGACGTTAAAGGCTTCAAAAGATTTGTAATGTCGGGGATAAATCTTCGCAGAAAATTAATTCTGCCAATAAAACTTTGCAATCCCCTTTTATGGCTGGGTAAAGACAGCTCCAGAATAGCTTTTACCCTTTCAGCGTCAATGGTAATGCCTTCTTTTGACACAACGTGCCCTAACAGCTTGCCTTCGTGCACATCGAATATGCACTTCCTGGGATTGAGGGATATCCCGAATTCCTTGCATCTTTCAAATACTAGCCTCAAGTGAGATAAATGCTCAGATGCATTCTTAGAAAAGACTGCTATGTCATCAAGGTATACCAGCACTAGTTTATATAGCAAACCCTTAAAAGCCATGTCCATGGCTCTCTGAAAGGTAGAGCCAGCATTGGACAGACCAAAGGGCATCCTTTTGTAGGCCATGGTACCCCATTTGGTGGTGAAAGCCATCTTGAATTGGTCCTCCTCCCTGACTAGCACCTGATTATATCCAGAATATCCATCTAGCAAGGAAAATCTTTCTGAGCCAGCTACTACTTGCAGGATTTGCTCCATTGAAGGCAATGGGTAGTGGTCTTTTAGGGAAGCTCTATTGAGGTCTCTAAAGTCGACACATAGCCTAATCTCTCCATTCTTTTTCCTCACAGGAACAAGGTTGGAGACCCAAGAAGTATGTTTGATTGGGAAAATGATCTTCCCCTCAATCAGTTTGGTCAGTTCTTTAATCATCAGGGGTTCTAGCTTTGGATTTAGAGGTCTTTGCTTCTGTCTCACAGGTTTAGTACCTGGTGTGATAAGCGAGAATAAAATGAAGGTTAAATACAAATCAAATGCAAAATACAAAATGATTATACCTCATAGCAAACTCACAAATCCAAGAGGGAAGGAGTTGCACCTGATTAGTCTCCTTAGAATTTACCCATGATGACTGAAATGTGGATTTCTCAAATGCTCAACACAATGTAAATGAGATGGGGATTGATAGATTAGATGGGATTGAGGCAAGATTTTGACATTAGGATGGTAGGATGAAGAGATTGTGGAGTGATTTTGGTAGAGGTTTGATGCATGAAGCAGTCCCTCTAAAATGGCTTGGAGAGGGTTTCATTTATAGATTTTCTGAGAGGAGAATGGAGGGTGAGGATTGAAAGATGAGATCAAGAGCTATGAATAAAAGTGAATCTTTTATTCATTTTTGGGAAGAGGGGTGAAAAATGAGGTATGGGTGTGAAAGAATGTGAAATGAATTAAAAATTCATTTGGAGAATGGGAAATGAATTAAGAATTCATTTTGGGGATAAGAGGTAATGAATGAGTATGGGCTTGTAAGGAAAGTAAATGTGATGTGTGACTTATTTCAATTTTTAATTTGGGGGATGTGGGGAAGGGTGTTAAACTAAGTTTGACCACCCACATGAGAGGTTAGGACTAATTAAACAGAGGTTTTGCTTAATTGATCCTAGGACTAGGATGAGGTAAGCTAGGGTAGGTTAGGGTAGGTCAATTAGTAGGCTAGATCAATTAGATAACCATGATTTATCTAATCAAATGAGGATTAGGGAAAAGGAGAATTAAACCAAATAAATATTGGGAATATTTATTTGATTAATGAGGGATAGTGTTATAAGGTCTTAGTGATAAATTAAGTTAATTGATCACAAGGGATAGATAGATGGTTAGGGATTAATTGATTTTATTCAGTTAATAGGAGGGATAAATTAGTTTGTAGAGCAAGCCAATTTTAGGTGTCTACATTTGCCCCTCTTTGAGATGGTGTTGTGGCTAAGTAACATCATTTCAAAGAACTTAAAACATAGAGTTGGATTGGATAGAAAAAAGATTTTGGTTTAGAAGAATAGGGTAAGGTTTGGGGATAATTGGTAAGGGTGATTGGTAAGGGTGATGCCCCCTCGAGAGGATAGGCGGGTTGCAAGAACACAGTTGTGCTCTCGAAATGGATGGAAGAGATTGGTTGAAGTGGTTGGAGGATAAGTGGTGAGATGAAAGGATGATGATGGTGGGAGATTGATTGGTGGATGATCATTGTGTTGAAAAATGATTTAGAGCAATCCTAGGTTTGATATAGCAAAGTGGATATTTTCACCAAGGTATAGAAGACCAGGGTGATGATGTTTATCCAACATTTGCTGGGACTAGACTTACAAACAAAGGGATGATCTCATGCATGCCCAAGATAGTACAACCTTGTCCTGACGAGGGAAGGGGACTCATAGCATAAGCCCTTAATACACAAAAGGTATGATGAACCTTAGATGCACAAGGAGATCAATATGCTAGAACCGACCCTATGATCAACAAGATATGAATACTAGCTTGGAGTAATGAAATCAACCCACAAGCATAGCATACAAAAGCAAGACTATGCCCCATTCTAGATGTTTTCGTCACATACCATGATATAGTGAGATCAAGGTAGCTTTGATGTGATCTTCAAATAGGACAAAAGATAAAAATCAAAAACAAAAAGACCAACGAACCAAAACAAATAGCCATTGTCTCTCTTGCCAAAATGGATAATGATTTGATAGATTCTGCCTATCGTAGGAAAGATATATCCTAAGGCAAGAATTGGTTGATGATTGGATCATGTTTTGTTGATGTGGTAAGATTGGCTCAAGCTATGATGGTGACAAGTAGTGGTTGATGTTGATTTGATAGTTGATGATTTTTGATAAGGGATGATGCTTTGATAGGTGATGCGATGCTTGGATCTAGTGTAAGCTCAGCGGGTTGGATGGGTGCATCTTATGGACCTGAGTACTGGAAACTTCCTGCGTATTCTAGACTACCTACATACCCTGTATCCACGGGATCAAGGCACATTAAGATGCAAGTGGTTATGATATGTAGTTCTGATTTGTGATGATGATGTGGGATGATGATAGATGTGATGATGTTGGAAGATGATGAGATGAATGATTTGGGTGATTTTGAGGATGTTGGAAAATGATGAGATGTTGATGGAATGATGTTGATTTTGTGATGGATAAATTATTTTTGGAATTTTGTGGATTTTTTTATTTTTTTGGATTTTCTAATTTTTTTGATTTTTTGGATTTTCATGTTTTTGGAAAAGGAATGGTTTATTATGAGATGGTTGCATTGGATTTCGTGTGGATAACCTTTATGCTAGATACAAATGACAAGGGAACACCAAGTCTAGAGGTGAAAGTGATGCGGTTGGATAGAGGGATTGGTGATGAAAGGATAATGGATAGGAGATTTGTGGTAGATGAATGGACAAGCGATAGGGATGCATGTTAGATAGATGGAAGATAGGGATGAGGATTTTCTCCAAGGGCTAGGTTGCAAGGAATCATATGCCCCAATGCTTAGGATTTTGCATGATGAGTTCATGTTTGAATGGATGGACTTTGCAATAGATGGATGGAAGATATACTTACAAAGGGAGTATGCCAAGAGGTCTCCAAAGCATGTTGTTGATATTTTGCCCCTTTTCTTTATCAAGATCTAAGGTGGGAGATATAGTGGATAGAATGGATGGGGAATGATAGGATAAATAGGGGATGGTGGATAAGAATATGATAGGATAAGGATAAATGGATAGGATATGCAAAAGAATGTTATGGATGTGGATGATTAGATGGTTTTGCCCCCAAGTGTAGGGAGTACAAAATGGATGGAGAAGGGATTACGCATGACGTCCACAAGGGGTTTTCATCAAGGTACTTGCCCAAGGCGCCACAAGGAGTGGTTTTCAACATGGGATGGATTTTTTTCTTTACTATTTTCTTGATTTTTTGATGGAATGGGGACTCTAGCGTCTATTTCCATAGCACAAAGAAGATGGTCCCATGTTGGATAGCATTTTGGATGATGACTGTGTGGATGTTGGTAGATAGGATAAGATGGAATGGATGGTGGATAATGGATTATGATGCGGATTATGCAGATTATGATGTGGATTATGCAAAAGCATGGACCATAGGAATGTGATGGGGAAGATATGTAGGATAATGAACGAAAGATGGAGAGATGGGGGTATGTGGGAATGTTAAGTGGTGGAGGGGAACCAAGACCAACAGTTGCACACACCGTGATGTATTTGGAAGCTTGTACTTTGGATGTGGAGTTGGGAGTAATGGGGATCGAGATGGGAGATTTTTGAATGGTTGATTTGGGGTTTTAGGTACCCAAATAGACTTAGGAATTATGGGATTTTTAGATGGGGAGTGGGATGTTTGGGATTTTGTAGTAGATTGGGATGTGGATTCCTCATTAGAGTTGAATGATCTTTGTTTGGGGACCCACACCATTTTTGTTTTTGCTTTTTCTTGTGATGGTGTGGGCTTTGATAGCCTTTTGGATTTTTCATTTTGATTGGAAGGGATAATATCTTTAGGCTTTTGTGCTTTATGAGTTGAGGCATTCAGATTTTTGAATCCCATGGATTTGGGGGAAGCTTCATGTTTGAAAGATGTGTTCTTTTGTTGGTCTTGATTGGGAAATTTAGGGGGTTTATGGGTGGAGGGGTAAAAAGTGGATTTATGGATAAATGACTGAGGGGATTTGAGGATGGGGATGTTAGGAGTTGGTAGGAGTGGAGGTAAAGTGGATTTGATAGGGATATTTGGAGTTGGAAGTAGTGGAGGTAAATTTGATGGAGGGAGATGGATGGTCACATGCTTTTTCAAATGATAGGATGATGGAGGAGGGATGGCGACATATGTTTTTGGAGTGTAATGAGATGCACCATGTTTGGGATTGGATGAATGTATTTTAGAAGGTGTGTGGGTGGTACCAACATGTTCATTTTATTTGTCTTGGGATGTATAGCCGAGGCCATGCGAGGATGGATGGAATGTGGTGTGGATGGGCTCCAAGATGCCTTGCTCATGAAGGCCTAAGCCTTTGCCTTGATAGTTCATGTGTTGGAGCATGCGACGTGCAATGGGATGTTTGGTGCTTTGGAAACAAGATGCGAGTCCATTATTTGTTGGAGAAAGATATGTGGTGGATGGAAGTTGTTCACATCCTACAAGGGAGTCACCACGGATGAAAGTGCTTGTGCCAAGTGGATAAGGGGATGGATTTTGGATGGGATTGGTAGATGGAGGTGAAGGGGTGGTAGAAGATGGGTTGAGATCAATAAGTTGATCAATATATGGGAGGGGATCGGGGATGGGATTAGATGGGATGGTTAGATTTTGGTTAGGAGAAGGGGTTGATGTTTCAACATGCTTTGGATTTGATTCTTGACATAACTCATGTGGTTTGATAGATGTGGGAGTGACTTGGATAGATGTGATAGGTGCTTGGATTGATGCAATAGGTGTTTGACTTATGGGTTCTTGAACATGGCTACATGATGGTTCTTGAGTTATGATAGGAGATTGTTCAAGAGATTTGGTGGATGTAGGATTGCATGAGGGTATTTGATTCCTTGCTAATAGCCAATGGATGGCATCCTTCATGAGTGTATGGGTTGAAGAACAATGTAATGGATGGATAATGATGGTGGATGGTGTGGGATTAGGATTGGGATTAGATATGGGGGTGATGGGATTAGGTTGTGATGGTTTGTGGATGGGTTCAAGGGTAGGTATTGGACTAGATGATGGTGTTGGAGGGGTGGGGGATTCCTTTTCTTTGCTTGGTGATGTTCTTTGGAGGAAATCCCACAAGGATTCTTTGGATGTGATAGTGTTGGGACTTGGAAGATTTGATGGTGGATGGGTGATAGGGATTGGTGGATTGAGAGATACATAAGGTGATGGATTAAGGTTGATAATGTTGGAGGGATATTGTGATGGGGGGGTTGGGATTGATGGATTTTAAGGTAGGTAGGGTGATGGATTAAGGTTGATAGAATGGGGATTAAAGGATGGGGGATTTGTATGGGGAAATGGTTGTGGATATAAGGTTTGGATTTCGGAGATAAGGTGTGCTAGATTGGTGTTCCCTTGATCAAAGTTATCATGCCAAAGGTTGGGGGATGGATAAGTTGGAGGTATTGATTGATTGGATAAGTATGATGACATGGATGTGTAAGGGGATGGTGATTGATATGAGGGTAAAGGTTGATATGAGGTTGATGGTGTGGATATGTAGGATTTTGAAGGTTGATATGATGGAAGTTGATATGATGAAGGTTGATATGATGGAAGTTGGTATGAAGGTTGAAAGAATGACGATTGATATGATGTAGATGGGGATGATGTGTAGGGTGTTTGTTGATATGATGGAGGTTGGGTTGGGGCTTGGGATTCTCCAATGATGAGGTGTGCTAAGGGTATATCTTTAATGTCATTTTTAAATTGTTCCTTAGCCTTAGGATCCATGTTCTCATAGATTTTTCTACGTCTTTGTAATTGTTGTATTGCTTCATAAAGATCCATTTTGTTGGAGATGGTATGGGATGATGGGGGATGATGGATGATTGTGATGTTGGGAATCAAAATTTCAAGACCTTAATATGATTTGATTTGATTTGATTTGATTTGATTTGATGAATGGTTCTCTATGCTTAACATAGACTAATGATCTTAAACAAGAGGGTTGATTGGGTTGATTTGATTAGGTGATCAATTAAGGTCCTAATTTTTGATTGGGTTGATTTGGATTTGGATTTGGGATGATAATGATGTTGAGGGATTTTGATAGTGATGTGGATAGTTTTGGTTGGGCTTTTGGATGAGGAGATTGATGGAGGATGAAGGAGACTAGGTCCTTAACCAAAGTTTGATGTGCCAAGGATGATTTGTTGATTAAGGATTAGGAATTGGAATGTTTGATTGGAGTGGATAATGGAGAAGGGATGATTGATGTTGGATTTGATTTTGGATTTTGGATTTGGATGAGATGGGATTAGAATGATGTTGATGAATTGGATTAAGGATGATGAGAGTGATTAGGATAAGATTAGATTGAATGATTTAGATGATGATGTGGATAAGATAGGTGATTAGGATGATTAGGATAGATGAGTGATTAGATTTGAATGTGTTGGAAGAACGAGGTGAATGACTTGTCTTATGTGTTTTGATGTTTAGCTTGATTTGGCAATGTTTAATCAAATGATCACACATGCACACACATGATTCACTCACACAAGACATAAGCAATTTTGAATTTTGAATTGGAATAATATGATGATGATTAGACAAGCACACATGCAAGACACATCAACATGCCCTAATGTCTAGTTTGATGGGGTATGGCCATTTAGGTTTGGGCAATGTTTACACGAGGTTGACTAAGAATTGAAAGTGAAATCCTGTCACACAGCCGGGAGAAGGGGGTAACCCACCCTTCACCTTCACTTCCCAAAGGTAGAAAGTTCTTTGGGGCTTAGCCAAGAGTGATAAGATTTTGATTTCAATGAAGGTGTTTTTCGATTCAGCCACGGATGAGGTCGTCCCTAGGGGTGATGAAATTCCCTAGCAGGCCTCCTAGGAAAGGGTAAACAAAAGCAAATCAAGTGAGGTGTTTTTGATCTCCAAGGTCACCTTGCAGTGTGAGGAGAGAGCATACACACACCACTTGATTCACACTTGCACTTGTAAATTATCCCTTAGAAATTGAAATGTGAGGAAGACACTTCAAGCACAGGTTCTTTTTAGCCCAATTTGAAATGTGCTTGAAGACAATGGTTCATTTTAAGCCCAATTTTGATATGTGATGAAGACAAATGTTTGTTTTTATGAGCCCAAATTGAAATGTGTTTGCAAACAATGATTCGTTTTATGTCCCAAAGTGAAGTGTGTTTGCAAACAAGATTAAAGATGAAATATTAGAATGGATGTGCTAGACTATTTTCGGTGTCCACACTACTATGTTTTCTGATCCTAATGTTGTTCCAGTCCCGAATGATCACCTACAAGTCACAAGAACGAAAACAGAGCAAGTAGACTAGCCTAGGAGATTGTTATGCAAAAATTGATAATCTGATAAAATCTGATGAAAATGAACTGATATAAGAAAATTAAGTGCATGAATAGATTCTTCAGGAGATTCTATGCGATTTCAAAAAAAATTTGCGAAAATTTGATAAAAAATGCAAAAGATATGAGCATTTGAAGTTTTCAAGCATCGTTGACTTTGATTGCAAAAAAATGCTGGAAAAAAGTACCGTCCTGTGATAAAATTTTGACCACTATGAAGTTGACGAAGCTAGCTTTCCAACACCGCCAATTTTGTGCGATTTCAACCTTGTATGCGAAAGTTGTGAAAATTTGAAAAAAATAGCCTCCTTCGACTTATAGGAGGCACAAGAGGTCCTAGCAGTTAAGAAAAATGCTGACAGTTTGCGATTTGCTGGTCACATGCTACTGTTTTCTCACTAGTGGTTTGCTGTTTAGGGTACTGTTAGGATTTAGATAAACCCCCAGTCACTCATGTGACTGGGGTTAAAAGACTTGCAAAAAGAATAAAGGAAGGTGAAGGTTTAAGAGTCTCCACCCATGGTCATAGATATGACCGATCCTCACTACATAGAATAAACCCCAATCTTCAAACCCTAACCAAGGTGGTCGAGTATAGATGAGCAGGGTAGGGCCGAAGGTATCAACCTCTATAAAGAGGTGTCAATGCGGCGGAGAGGAGGCGGAGCTTAGGGATGGATGAGGGCTGGGGTATGCAGAGGTGGGGGCAGCGTGCAAGGGTCGCAAGGTGGCGGGAAGGGAGGTCGGCGGGGGATGCTGCGAGGAGTGGAGAGGGGGTGTCGGTGGCCACGAGGGGGAGCGAGGAGGTGGCTGCAGGGAGGAAGCGAGGAGGTGGCCGCGGGGATCGGGCGGGGGAAGTGGCGGTCGGGGGGTAAGGGGTTTATTAGTGCAGAGCAGCGGCAGCGGGGTGTTAGGGCAGAGCGGCGTGTGGTGCGACAAGGGGTTTTGACTGGTGGCAACTGGTCTTGGGTTGGTGGCGACAGGGAGGTGAAGCGGTGGCGGGTTGAAACGGATGTCCTGCAAAACAAAATTTCAAACCTGCAAAAACCAGTGCCCTTCAACATTGAAAACCACTTATTACAGCAAACAAGCATGTACACAGATTAGTACGGTAGGGGGTACGGTTATGTACCGTACGGATCCGTATGGTACGGACTGTACCCTAAAAATTTTCATAATTTTCAAAAAAAAAAGTTTCACAGAACCTAGGCAAGTTTACTGTCAAAATTCACAAAAACAACGTCCTGAGCACAATAATGCAGTCCATTTTTGCCCAAGATGCAACCTGCAACACTTTACCCCCAAAACATGCAAAATTTGCCACAAAGAGGGTTAGAAAATGAAGATTTTGACAACAAAACCTACATAAAACGATGATTAGATCCAAGACCGGGCATGCCAATGTGATAAGTGAGAATAAAATGAAGGTTAAATACAAATCAAATGCAAAATACAAAATGATTATACCTCATAACGAACTCACAAATCTAAGAGGGAAGGAGTTGCACCTGATTAGTCTCCTCAGATTTTACCCATGATGACTGAAATTTGGATTGCTCAAATGCTTAACACAATGTAAATGAGATGGGGATTGATAGATTAGATGGGATTGAGGCAAGATTTTGACATTAGGATGGTATGATGAAGAGATTGTGGAGTGATTTTGGTAGAGGTTTGATGCATGAAGAAGTCCCTCTAAAATGGCTTGGAGAGGGTTTCATTTATAGATCTTTCCTGAGAGGAGGATGAAGGGTGAGGATTGAAAGATGAGATCAAGGGCTATGAATAAAAGTGAATCTTTTATTCATTTTTGGGAAGAGGGGTGATAAATGAGGTATGGGTGTGAAAGAATGTGAAATGAATTAAAAATTCATTTGGGGAATGGGAAATGAATTAAGAATTCATTTTGGGGATAAGAGGTAATGAATGAGTATGGGCTTGTAAGGGAAGTAAATGTGATGTGTGACTTATTTCAATTTTTAATTTGGGGGATGTGGGGAAGGGTATTAAACTAGGTTTGACCACCCACATGAGAGGTTAGGACTAATTAAACAGAGGTTTTGCTTAATTGATCCTAGGACTAGGATGAGGTAGGCTAGGGTAGGTTAGGGTAGGTCAATTAGTAGGCTAGATCAATTAGATAACCATGATTTATCTAATCAAATGAGGATTAGGGAAAAGGAGAATTGAACCAAATAAATATTGGGAATATTTATTTGATTAATGAGGGATAGTGTTGTAAGGTCTTAGTGATAAATTAAGTTAATTGATCAGAAGGGATAGATAGATGGTTAAGGATTAATTGATTTTATTCAGTTAACAGGAGGGATAAATTAGTTTGCAGAGCAAGCCAATTTTAGGTGTTTACACCTGGTTCTAACTCTATGGTATGCTGGGCAATATGAGGGCCGAATGCTTTTACGTCTGAGTAATCCTAGGCAAACACAACTTTACATTCTTGGCAGAGAGCAATGAAAGCTCTCCTATCCTCAACTGAGAAGATTTTACCGATTTTAAGAAGTTTACCCTTGAAAATTTCTAGCTCCTTATAATACTCTTCTTTTACCTGCATGTTAGTCTTGCTTTTCTTAAGCTGATCATCTGTGCTAAAAATAGACTCCAAGGTTACCAATCCCTTGGGTAGCTTGTTTGTTCTCAACTGAACAATTTGATCATTGCCATACTGTTGTTTGAGTTTATCCTAATTCATCATGGAAAACTCATCCTCCTCCAACAGGAAACATAGGATCTGTTCATCACTTTCAAAAACTTGCCAATGAATGTTATTATCAGGGATAGAGGGCCTATCAACTATTTTTACATGAGGTTGTACCTTCTCCCTTTGAATATCACTGGGGATGTCAAACTGAGCCCCAATTGCAGCTAACCTATCAACATGAGAGTTATAATTTCTTGGAATGGAGATCAGATTGAAAGCATCAAACTCTTCAATCATGTTCCAGACCTTATGTTTGTAGCATTTCATAACATCACTTTTGTTAAGATGCAGTCCTCTTACCTGATTCACAATGAGTTCACTGTCACCATATACTTGTAAATAGCCTATTTTCCTCTTTCTTGCCCACTACAAACCTTGAATTAATCCTTCATATTCAGCAGTGTTGTTTGTACATGTAAAGGTAAAATGGAAAGAAGAATAATATTTTTCACCTTGTGGTGACACCAGCATTGCACCACCACCAGATCCATTCTTGCTCCTTGAGCCATCAAAGTACATTTTCCATACTTCATTATGCTGCTCTATCTGTTGTTCTACATCCTTTACAAGGCTTGTTATTGCTGTTTCATGCTCATGCAGTATGTAAACCCCCATACCAGTTTCTTGGATGTGTCCTTTAGGATCATCCACACTATTTTCTAAGGCCCACTCCCTTAAGAGTACCTCTGGTAGGTTTTCAACTTGTAGTTATTAAGCAGCAACAAGTTCAGGATCATCAAAAATAATGCAATTTGCATTAACAACACTTGGTGTGTAAGGCTTTATGTGATAATTTGAAAGCAACTTAGATTTTAAAGTTACTTTGGTGCCATATCTGGTCCTAAAAAAATATGGGACCAGTCAGAGGACAACTATCCTCCTATCTTGGCTGTAAATTCTCTTGATAAGCAAATGGCAAAATAAGGAGGCAAATCTATGATGAATATCTCCTCAGAAATGGAAACATTGGGACAAGTATGTAGTGTGAGACCTAGGTCTTTTATTACACCCATAGTATTAACAGCTGTGCCATCTCATTGGAGTACACCCTTCTCAAGGGGTTGGTACTTGAGCCCTAATTGGTCTACGATTTGCTTAGGCATCACATAACTGCTTGCTCCACTATCCACCATGCAATTATGTACTAACTTGTCTCCAATTATCAATGATACATAAAATGGGAGTGGTTTAACACTTTTGTTAGGCTGTTTGCTGTTATCCTTGGATGAATTGGTAAGGACAGCCCTATTTGGGTCAACAATTGTATCATTGGATACTTTCAAATTAGATAAGGTAGACTGCAACATCTTCTTTTGGCCAGGGATGGCTAGGGAATCCCACATGGACATTGTCATGTTCATCTTCTTCATGTTTTCAATAATATTGAAAGGTGGAATGGCACTTACCTTCTGATTTGATTTTGTAGCAACAATCTCTGCTTGCAAATGAGGCATCTCCCTTGCTGCTACTGGGTTAATTCTTTGTAGAATATGGGGAATGTGTGATGTAGAAGCATTAACATGTCCTTTCTCTTTATTTTCTATTTGGTCTATCTCATAACCCCTCTTCTTGGCTCTTGTATTTGCTGCAACTGAGGTGTTATCACTATTAATGCCACAAAATTCACTTTCTTACCAATTCATGAAGGTAGAATCATTCTGAGGTTGCTCCTGTTATTGTGCAGCTCTATCATTTGGTGCGTTTGGTTGTGAGACTGCCACATTTTGTACCATTAAAGCCTGATTTATAACCCCATTCGAGCAGGTTGCTTGATTGTGTGGCTAATTGCATGGATAGCACCATTCATACTCAGCTACAAGGTTGTTCTGAATAGGGACAAGGTCCCTTACTGCATTAATAGGTGCCGGATTATAAGGCTGAAAAGGCCTTTGATTCACATTTTGCCTCGCACCTTGGTAGTTGCCTTGATATGGAGGCCTGTTAGCTTGGTAAGGCTGATTTTGGCCTTGATATGGCTACTAATTTTGATTCTGCCCTTGAGGTTGCGGCTGATAAGGCTGCCTATTCTGGGATTGCTGCTTTTTAATGTTTACCAGCTCATTCCCAAAAGTTTGCAAGATGTTTTCTATTTTCTATTGGCTATTTTTAATCTCTTTCAGCTCTTGAGATGAACTAGAGGCAGCAAGCTCAGAATTGGCAGTGCTTGGCAATGCTGGCACTGTAGGTAAAGGGGCAAAATATGGGATTGGCAATGGCATTGAAGTCTGAATCTCAGGAAAAATAGGCACTGGTGGTCTAGGGGCTATTTTTCTGGCTTGAATCAAACTGTTCTATGTCTAATGGCTATTTCATAAGCGTCAGGTAAACTAGTACCTCCTAATGATTGTATCATCACTGAAATATCACTATTTAGGGCCTTCAAAAAATACAAGAATGCATATTCAGCTTGAGGCCTTACCATGGTAGGGATTCTGTCCCATGTCTTCTAGAATCTGAAGTTAAAATCCATCATTTGCTCCTAAGGAGCTCTCTTTATAGTGGTCATCTATTCAACCAATGATAGATTATCTGATTTATCCTGGAACTGTTTGTTCAATTTCTTTGCTAGATCATCCTAGGTTCCTATAGTCTGCACTAGTAGGCTCCTGAACCACTGCAATGCCTTCCCTTTGAATGAGGCAGCCAGCAGTTTGATGGCTACGTTCTCTTGGGTGACATGATGTACACCACATAGAGATGCTATGTCTCTAATGTGCTCAATAGGGGTAGTTTGATTTTCCCCTGTAAAATAGGACAAACTCTTCAAAGCTGCCATGGGTTGCCACCATCAAAAGCTACGAACAGCTGATTTCTCACCATCTGAACAACTAGGGGTCGGTTTGCCCGAACTGTTACAGGAAATACAAGTGTACTTGGCCTGAAATTGGGTGGAGTTGACTGTACTCTTTTTGCAACTAGAGTCCTTCCTACAGCTCTGCTCTGTCTTCTAGGCAGAGACAGCTGCAAGTAATCGAATGAGCTCGAACTCCTGGTTTGAATCTTTCTCATAAAAATGTATCAACAGAACTGATATGCTTGTTTTTCCTTAGTGTGAGTCACCAAATATGCAAGTTTAACCTCTTACAAGTCTGAAAATCATTGGCTGCACATCAAAACTAGTAATAAAAGTTGTAGAGTCCCACCGGGCGTGCCAGAAACTGTTGTCACATGAAATTGCACCCTGCTTGGAAGGATTCCAAGCATTCCAATGACACAATGGGAATGATCTCAAAGTGTGGGACCTTGCTCAAAGAGATCAGAGCTCCAAAGAAAGCCAGCTTCCTTGCCTGATTATCACCTAAAACTACTAAATTTTGGGGGGAAAAGGGAGAAGGAAAGCTTTAAAATGAAATATGAAACATAAAAACTTGAAAGCAAAAGGGTGATGCACCAGACAGATTAAAAGAGACTTCCACAACACTGAGAAAATGCACAATATAATCAGATACAACAAGTAAACATACATAGATTAGATGATTCTAGTAGAGGTAAGGCACAATAGGGTTGAGAGGAACAGAATGTTCACAGACAACCTCATGCAGATTCACACAGAACTGGAAAATCAGCAATGAGGTAAAATAACTTGCATATATCCAATGAAAAGGCAAGATTATAGTATATGAAAACTCTGTTTGGAAATAGAAAGATCAGAATGCCAAAAAAAAATTTCCCCACCAATTTACAACATCATAATGCATATATGTAGCATTCCAAAATAATGCCCTAAGTCAGCTACAAAATTCGCTCTAAAAGCTGTATCAGAAAATATCTCCTCTAAATGACCGTCCCCCTGCATCAGTTATGGTGTAAAATATCTAAGATTGGGCAGATGGAAGATATTTGAGTCTTTAATGCAGTAGCTTACTCATCGATCCTCAGCAACACGTATATGAAAATATCTAAAACAGGGCGGTGGAAAGATATTTTTGATCATCAATGTGAGTTGCTTCATCTTTGTGCAACAATGAATGCAAGAAATATCTGCATCTGCTCACAAGAGGTCGCTGAAACGTCCACTCACCCAAAACATGCAAAGCTAGATCTGAAATTGAAAGTGAGAAACTGCCCCTGAAAACCCATCCAAATGGAAGAGGGGACAAAAATATACATCTTTGCCTCTTGTAGCATGTCAAAATTTGCTAGGATGGAGGAGATACAGGCAGTCAAAGTTTTGGTCAACCACCTGTATATATCGCTTTGCATCTATGTATATACCACTTGAATTTCCTGCCTAAATCACTATTTAAAACTTTCTCTAAAACTCCTTCTGGATATGCCAAGAACTTGCATATCGGGCCCCACCATTTGTATGTCGCATTGTATCTTGCCTTGTATATCGCAATATACAATTGCAAATATACAAGTAGAAGATATAATGCAAAGTGCTTGTGCCTTGGCGGACCCCACCAGTTGCATCTCCTTTGTATGTATGAAAATGCAAGCCATGGACTCCAAAATGACCATTAGCTATATTTGACTGCCCTATCGGGTCTAGCTTGTATCATTCCTCTTTGTATGTTCGAATATACAAAGCACTCATACATACAAGCCATGAACTTGATGCCTGAATATGCCAAAATTTGATCTTCAAGTCAGGTCCATCCTGTATACTTCCTTTACACCTTTGACTTGTATATCACTATATACAATGTCCACATACATGCAAGCCACGAACTCAACACTGTTTTCAACCAAAATGTATATCCATTTGAAATTCGGCTTGCATCCTTACTTTGTATCTTTCATTTGTATGTCGACATATACATGCATGCCACGGATTTCAAATTTTATGAAGTAGACTGGAAAGACTTTGAAATCTGGCTTGTATATTGCCTTTGTATGTTTGCTTGTATGTGCGCGATATACATTCCACTGTTGCATGTGATCCTTTGTATGTATATCGACCTTGTATCTTTGACTTGTATGTGCAAACATACAAGCTGCATATATAATACACTGTTCATGATATACATTGGCCTTTGTATATCCTCTCTTGTATTCGTGGCCCTTTGTATATTCTGACTTGCATTTTTTCTTTGTATGTCACCGATATACAAATGCCCTTATATATTGTGGACCCCACCAGTTGCACATTCAGGATTTGTATGTTTCTCCTTATGAGGGATATGATGGTGACATCACCATCATGGACGGGCTTTATTGAAATGTGACAGGATGGCATCATCATCATATCGGGGTGATATTTGGACTAAGGGGTGATATTACAAATATCGGGGTGATATTTGGACTATCACCTGATGTTCAGAATATGACCCGATGTGTGAAATATCACCTGATGTTTGTAATATGACCCCTCCTATTTTTTCAAGCTCCTTCACATGGTAAGCTTCTTCAGGCAAGCTTCAGACCCTGAGATTTGGGTTCAGACTTCCAGATCACAAATATAGCTTACATTGGGGATATGCACCCTGACTGATGCTGCTTGAATTATTTGACTCCCGCTAGAGGAAAAAATAGGTCAATAATGGAAATTAAGTGAATCTTGAGGTATTTGAAAGGTACTCCAGATTATGGCTTATGGTATCCAAAGGACAATGATTTCACTCTCAGTGCTTATAAAAATGCAGATTGGACCAGAGATGTTGATGATTGAAAGAGTACAAGTGGAGATGCCTTCTTCTTGGGTAATAGATTGGTCTCATGGCTGAGCAAGAAACAAGATTCAATATCTTTGTCAACTACAGAAGCAAAGTATATTGCAACAGCATGGTGTTACACTAAAGTATTATGGATGAAGCAGACTCTGAAGGATATAAGAGTTGTGTATGAAGATCCAATTGCAATCTTTTGTGACAATACAAGTGCCATAAACATTTCAAAGAATCTAGTGATGCACTCAAGAACAAAGCACATATCAATAAGGTATCACTTTTTGAGAGAGAAGGTGATAGAGAATGAAGTAAAGTTGGAATATGTGTCCACAAAGGATCAGATTGCAGACATTTTCACTAAGCCTCTGCCTAAAGATACCTTTGAATATCTCAGAGAAAAGTTAGGAGTCATGTCCCCTCCTGTCCTAAACTAAGATGCATAGGAATGCATCAATCCGATGGAGCTCAAAGTGTCATTCTTTGATCTAGATTGATGTTTTGAACGCTGCCTCTCAGGGGGAGTAGCTAAATATTTCTGATAAAGTAAATAGATTAGAGCAGCAACATGCAAGTATGTGCCCTTTTCCATTGATGTCAAAGGGGGAGAGAAATCATGTGAAAAACTCAAGGGGAGAAAGAATACAGATGTTTAAAGAGAAAGGGAGAGAATTGTGTCTTGATGGTCTTTTTAGTTTTTCAGATCATATGTTGCCATCAATGACAAAGGGGGAGATTGTTGCAAGTATGTGCCTAATCGGTGTTGTCATTGATGTCAACATATTTGTGTTGTCATTGGTGTCAATTGTGCTCTTACTTTGTTGAGGATATTGAGAAAATTAGCCCCTCCGGTGATAACAAATGTGTTGTAGTAGAAACAATGCATTACATGCAGAAGAATAGTCCAGAAGAATGCTCCGCATTTCCTATATAATAAATATATTTACATGTGGATTGGAAGTTATTTAGAAGCCTGTCTGAAGATGTTATATTCTGAGTTTGAGCCTCCGGTATAAAGAATTGAGTAAGTTATGTTCACCAGAGTGAAAACAACTTTTTTTGTATGCTTGGTGGTGACAGGAAGAAAGTGTTTTGCTCCGCATTCCTCCGCATTGAAGTATTTTGGTCTGTGATTCTAGAGTTAAGTCAGTGGTGATGTTAAGTGCCTTCAAATACAATGGTTCGTGATTTGGTGGTCCACAAGCTATCTTTTACTCATGACAGTGGCTGACAATGTTGTTCCTGTACTCCAGTTTGAAGAATCTTATTGATAGAGTTCAATTAGAGATCGTGCGGTTATTCCTGGTGATTACAATGTGCTTGTGAATGTCTTTTAATCATGTTCCTACATTTAGATTGGTCTACAAGGTGTAATTCAGATCATACATGAAGCGTGTTCTTGAGAATACTTGTGTTAACATTAGTCTTAGCCGACCTGGTTGAATTCATCATCTGCGGAGATGCATCGAAGATTGTGATAGCATGTTGTAGCATGGAAGATTGTGTTTGAGTCCCAGCTAAGGCATGGCATAATCTGCATATATTCTTACATCTTTTCCTTATCTAAATTTTTATTAGGTCCAGACCTATTTTATGTATGTTTGTAATGCCGACCTTGGAAATTGTTCCAACAGTTGATGATTGTAATTCCAACCTTGATGATCATTCCAAGGTTGATGTAGTGTATAAATACTTGTAATTGAGTCATGAAAATGTATCCAAGTGTGAAGATGTGAAGATAAAGTGAAGTAAGGTAACAGAGTAGAGCAAAGGTGTTTTTGCTTCAATGGAACTGAACCTTGGCATGAAGTAGATGTCGTTATCTCAGTTCAACCTTTTGGTAGTGAGCCACCCATAGGTAATGAGCCTTTCTTTGCAGTGAGGAATTTGGGCAGTGAGCCTCTATTTTTTAGCATTGCTATAACTTATATACTTTTGTGGGCTAACACCCACTGTAGTTTTTCCCTTTTAAGGTTTTCCACATAAAAATCTGGTGTCTACTGTGTTGAATGTGTGATTGTGATTAAGTTAATGCTTTCATACTTTCATGGTTAAATATGATTATGAATAATTAAGTTGTTGATGGTTTGATATGCAAGTGAAGATAAGTTTTTGTGACAACTGATTCACCCCATCCTCTCAGTTGTCTGGTGTATTTCAATAGAAGGTATGGTAGAAAAGTCAATAGAAGAGAGAACTAGGGAAGAAAGAGGTGGTGAAGATGGGATGGCAGTTATAGCTATGGATGAAGTGAAAATCAACTATGTAATAGAGGTTTGAAGGGATGGAGTAGAAGAGGAAGTGGTAACGGGAGGGGATGAAATAATAAATGTAGTTGGGACTAAGACATGTTGTGTGGATGAAGTAGAAATGGTAAGAGGAATGGGAGCAAAAGACACCACACCCAGAGGAATGATAGCAATAGCAATAATAATAGTGGCAGTAGTAGTCACAGTGGGGATAGGAAGGGAAGGCACTGGATCTTGCTTCTTCCTAGTCCTCTTGGCCTTGGGTGCCTCACCTATTTGAAATTGGTCTATCTTTCTTCAGTATGTTCTTGTTCTAATAGTTGGTGGAGACACACTACCTCTCATCCTTTTCTTGCTCCCCTTTACCTTCTCCTTTCCTTTGCCTTTTACCTGGGGTGCTGGGACTTCATCTTTAGTCTCTTCCCTATCCACTTCCATAGCCTTCCCCTTTACGTCCACTAGCTCTTTGGCTCCTCCTGACACTCCTTCATCAGATTCTTCAACTATTCTTCTTTTGGGCTCTACAGGTGTGTATGTCAGTTGTACCGCTTGTGATCCCAACTTGGCCACTTGAGCATTTACCTAATTTCTATTGAATTTGATAGTCTCTTTCATAATTTGATCTTGAGATCCAACCTCCTCCTCAAGCCTAGTTTGGAGGTGGGATGGACTGGTCAAAAACCATTCTCCATACTGCCTCTTATACTAACTCATCATCATCCACCAATTGGTCTGGCACTGGAGATATTTGAAATCTTTTGATGTAATCCAGAGGGAACCTAGAATATCTTCTCTTCTTCACTTCATGTTCATCATCACAATTCACCTAGAAATCTTCCAGTTATTCGTCATGGGCATATTTCCTGCTCACGTTCTTTTCCAATCTATGCAAAGGGTCAAAATTGGCCCTTGCCTTATAAAATAGAAGGTGATATTCTTGCGACTCTACATCAGAAGACTCTACAACAATGGGGGTAATGCAAGTGTACAAACCTCTTCCAACAACAAGAGGGAATGGAATAGTAGCCCTATGCAACCCCTTTAACAAATTGTACGTCAAGTGTAGATTTGTCTTGTAATTTCCAGTAGCACCATTTTATCTATTAGGTACTTGGGTAGCCTATAATGTACACCTTTAAACCTGCTACCCTCAGATATGTAAATTTGGGAAATTGGATGAACCAATACCCATATTGCCACACCATGTTCATATCCTGAATGGACATCCTCTAGCTTAAATCTCCCCACAACATCCTTGTGATATGAATAGTAAGTGTATCATTTACCCTCTTAAAATGTGCCAAGGAGTTTTCTTTCTGCGGTTGAGAGTAACATTCATATACCTTGAACTAATTATCAACATTTCCCACTTCTCCAAGGCTAGTTAATCCTGAATATGGAAATCATCTTGCCAACATATAGACCACATAGGAGATCATGTAAAATATCATTGTCTCTTCTAGGTTGGAGAACTGTGCATGGATATTATCACTGATGATCTTGAACCAGTAAAACTTGCAGGTTGCATTAATAATCTCTTCAAAAAAAGTGAACATCCACCCTTAAAAAGATGAAGTGATGGGGAGTTCCATGATTATGCTCAACAAAGTAGCCATGTCATTGATTTTAGTCTTGAAATAACTCCTATATAAAGTGGCAGGCAATTTTTCCAAAGCATCCCTTGTCTTTTTCATCCATCTCTCATTGATTACTTTCCTGCACCTCTTTGGGGATTGATTATATAGGGTTTGTGCTTGATCCTTGGTCAAATCCACCACCTTTGGGAGAGTAGGGATATCAAATTCCTCTACTATGGCATCCTTAGTGAGGTTCGTTATGACCCTTCCATCTGGTGCTATAATCTTCTTGGTTACCACATCATAGTGCTCCCTGCACTCCATGATTAACTTTGCATAGTGTACTGAGGTAGGAAATCATGTTGTTTGTGCAATACCATTGGATACCATATTCTTGGCCCATTCTATTGGGTTTCAACCATTTATTCTCAAATTGAAGTCATTCAAGTCAACATGTCCCAGATCTATGTCTAATACCTAATCCCAAATGGAGGTAATCTTAGATTTAGGTGTGACTCCCTTGAATTCGTATTTCTTGTTTACCAATCTTGAAGACATGTATCGTGCAAAAATAGTTAAAATGAACAAACTTCCACTGAATCTAAACATTGTATTTTAATATATTCAAATTCTAATTGATTGTAGAGTGCAATCATCATTTAATCATTAATTCCAAATAGTATAGTTTTTGCGGGTTCTGCACATTCATCAAGATATTTGCATTGATCAATTATATTCAAAACAAATCTTTTTAAGACTACAATTGATATATCAAAGAAAAAAACACATGCATCATGCATTTTTAAAGATTTAATCATTAACTCCAAATGCAAATCATCCTTTTACCATGTTACTTTCGCTCCTACTTTAGTTTATTTTCAAATTGCAGGCTTGAGGACATCATTGGGATATCTAGGTAAATCACTAGCAATAGGATATGAAAAGATTGATGTCCTATTTGGTTAAAGAAGCTTCAGAAAGGTCAACTGGATAACCTAAGTTCATAACCAAACTTTATCATCCAAAATGTGTCAATGAGCTCTTAAGATTGTAAACAAGATTGTCACACATCATCTAAAAATATCCATTTCTTGATTATCTTGATCTTGAAAATGCGGGACTTATAGTGTTGTCAAGATATATCCATATACCAAGTATATCTCCACAAATAAGGCTTAACAGTTTTGGATGGGAGTTAGTGTCTCAACTGGATTTGCAAGATGTCAAGGTTCAAGCAGATGGGTGGAGATTAGGCCCCTTACTGGATATGCGGGACTTTGATACCTTACCGAATAAAGCAGATAAATTGGCCACTTTGGGATATATGCACATCCCTATTGAATTCTCGTATTCTTATTTCAAAGCACTATTATGTCATAAGCAGGAGAATGGTGATCATCAGGATATGGGAGGCTTTGAGGTCCTATTCGATTTAATGGAAGTTTAAAATGTTAACTAGATATGCAGGTTTCACTTAATTTACCAGATATATCCAGATGTCGGTGAAGTTCTCGCATGGGCACTTTGGGGCTCGAGGGGCAAGTTTACAAAACTCTAATGCTCAACTAGATATGTGGGGAACTTATCTCCTTCTAGATATATCCAGATCTCTATCATATTTTTGCAAGCTATACTTACCGACATAAACTTAGTGGAACCACTCATATGGTGGGGGTTTTGCCCATGAAGGGATATATCCCAATGGCTACTGGAAGCTCATGAAGGGAAAAGAAACCTTCGCGTTCATCAATTTGATCCATAGTTTTTCTGTTTGTGTTTTTTCTTCCCTTTCTCAAGTTTTAAACATACTCTTCATTTCTACTCAACTAACCCTAGACCAATATGACTCTAAAAATGGAGAGAAAATGTCTTTCAATCCTCATGTTCATGAATATTCTCACAAGCATCTCTAAACACTAATCGCTTTCAAGCTATAGCGAAATTAATTTTTTCAACCTATCATTCCATACTAGGGTTTAAAATATTCAAATGCAAAATTCAAAATGACAAACCCTAGTTTCTTAAGCTATGACATAGTCATTTCCTAATACATCTAATCATCCTACCGAAGCTTGAAATTTAGGGAGGTTGTGTAAATTTACTAACCTAGTCAAAAAAAAGGTATGCAAGAGTTGTTGTTGGTTTTGCACCTAGTGTAACTGACCCTGATCTCGACATACTAACACCCTATTGATCATTGTGTGCTCAAATTTACGCGCTCTAGTTCTCCAGTTTCAATCTCTTGAATTCATGAATGCAGAATGACAAAATAAAACTCAATTCCAAGCTTATAAATCCCCTTTAAATTTGCAATAAATGATCTTTGTACACTTTGACAAGGTGGAAGGCACTATACACAAGCTGTGGCGTCATCCGGGTATGTGGGGTTATGAGGGTTGCGGGGATATGCTATGGTACTAAATATATCCCACAAGACATTGAGAACCTACAACATCCTTTAAGCAGTCGAAACTCTGCTTTGTAATCTTTTAAGCACTTTTGTGCGAAGTTTCTTAGGATGCGAGCTCTTTGGGGTTGTCAGGTAAATCCTAATGACCTTCAAAGACCCAATTTATCCCTTATATGCCAAAACTTCTACAAAACTAGATAGAATACATTCCATCCTATCTCCATGGAAAGTTCAGCATGCAGACAGGGGTAAAATTTCCTCTTTTGGAGATTGGTCATAAATAAAATTTTCAAAGGCAAACCACATTGACACCTTGCAAAACACAGTACTATCAAATGCCAAGAGACCAAAATACTCAAGTCCTTCCTATATTGTCATATGAAACAGTGGATCACTTTTCAGAACTCTAAGAAGCTGGAATCTGAAACTCATGCCAAAAGAGAAAGAGGGTCCACATTTCAGGGGAAATGGGGTGTGTGTGCAAGGCACAATAGCACCCACTATGGCTAGAAGGTTTATAAAGGAAATAGTCAGGTTGTACGGGGTTCTAGAAAATATCATTTCAAATAGAGATACAAGGTTTACCTCAAGATTTTGGACTACATTACAATCATCTTTAGGGACTCAACTAAATTTTAGTACATCTTATTATCCTAAAACTAATGGGAAAACAAAAAGGACAAATCAAATTGTAGAAGATATTTATGCATGGATCGTATGGATCAATAGCGAAAGTAGAAAGAATATATTCCACTTGTAGAATTTACCTATAATAATTATATTCAATCTTCTTTAGGAATGATTCCTTTTGAGGTGTTATACCATAGGAATTTTTGGACTCCTTTGAGTTGGGATAGTCTAGAAGATAGAATTGTAATTGGACTAGAAATGTTAAGGGAAATGGAAAATCAAGTAAAAGGTATAAGGCAAAGTTTAAAAGAAGCATTTGATAGGAAAAAGAGTTATGCAAATACTAATAGGACATTGATAAGTTTTATAGTTGGAGAAAAGTCTTCCTTAGAATCAAACCCTATCAAAGTTTCATATCTTTTAGAAAAAAAATTAAATTAGTGCCACGTTATGTAGGGCCATTTGAGATTCTAAAAAAGATCAACACCATGGCTTATCTTTTAGCCTTACCTCCAAAGATGAGATGAATTCATGATGTTTTCCATGTGTCCCTACTTAATAAACATGTTCTTAACACTAAACATATCTTAAATTGGCATGCATTATAGGTGCAAGAACCCAGGTTGATAATAGTAGAGCCTTGCAGAATCTTGGAGAAGCTCTGGTACCAATTACACAACAAAGTGGTAGGTCAGTGTAAAGTACAATAGGATCAATATTTAGAAGATAATTCTACATGGGAGGATACTAACAAGATGTGGAATTCATATCCTCAATTGTTTTATAACTTATTAGTTTATTTTGCTAAACTTATGTTGACAATCAGTTATATGTTTTTTTTTTTTTAATTTTGTTGTGCATGAGCAGGATTTAAGGGGGGAGGATGTCACAACCCCATCTCTAAAACCTTAAGTTAGTTATTCATATTATAATTATTTGAACAATTAATTAATTGTGGATTAAATTCAATTATTTAATTATTTTTATTTTTATATTTTTGTAAAGAGATATTTAATTTGGAGAAAACTTACTTTTAATAAATAATGATAAAATATATAAATAAAAATTAAAGAAAAAGAAAAAATTATAAAAATTAAAAAGAAACGAAACAAATATATATTTTTAAAAAATCTTCGAAAGGATAAATAAGGGAATTAGAAAGTGTTTTAAAAATAAAAATAGATTTTATTGATTATTTTTAGAAAAGAATATATTAATAATAAATATCAATCAAGTAAAGAAGGAAAAGAAAACGGGAGTTTTTTTATTTGATATAAATAAGAGTGATGGATACAAAGAAAAGCAAGGAGGAGGAGGAAGGAGAGAATTTGTTGCAGCATATATAGGTATGTGTCTTAACTTGGATAGTTTAATTATGAATGTCATTGATTGTACAACTTAATTTTTATAGTATTTGCCTTACTTTCTTGTTTTTGTGCATTAAAACCGTGATTTGAAATTTAATAAAACACATAATATGATTAGGAATTGTGATTAGTTCTACATTTAAGTAATGTTTTGAATCCTAGAAATACCCTACTACCTTCATCTTCCAAACCAATTTTTTCGACTTACTTAGATCTCCTTTAATTTTTCCAATTTTTCCAATTTTATATAAACTTTCTTTAAATATCTCTAATTATGAAGCATCTATACTTTTTAAGGACGACTAAAGAAGTGTATAAGGAAGATTTTTTAAATGGAGAAAAAAAAAGTAGAGGCACATTTTATAGATGGGCATTTAAGTTTTAAAAATAAAAACTTTGATTTTTTTGGTCTTCTTTCCAACTATACTCATGATCTTTAATTCCTCTAGCTTTCATTAAATCTCCTTACCATTTAATCCTCTTTATGTCTGTCCACTTCTACATAGAAGTTTGAGATAAGAGCAACAATTTTTAGGATCCAAATCAAAAGGTTGTGTCGCTGTAAATACTCCCAAGCCTATATTCATATGTAATCTATAGGCACCAAGAGGCATTCTATCAGATAGTTTGTCCTTTAATCTTTCATAGATGTTCATACCATGTTCCAAAACTCCCATTTCAGCATAGGTAGGCAGTACGCTAGCAAAGGTTATTAAATTTTCGTTTTTACACTTAAAATAAAATCTTCAACTTTTAGTATGTTTTGAAAACATTTTCAGTTTATCTCTAATTTATAAACCATAACTATCTAGTGAAACTATGATGCATTCAAATAGCAGGCCTTCTCTTGTAGTTTCTTGTAGCTTACCTAAGGGTATCTAGACACATAAGTCTATTATTATCAAGTTCATCCTGATATACAAATTATATTAATGATAAACTAAATGTCTACATTTTATTGATATTAGCTAATAATATATTAATGGTAAACTAAATTATATTAAGGACAGGACAAGAAGTACCCCCCTAGTACTCAAGCAGCCACGTGTGCAAGTTAGAGTCATGGTGACAAATCAACATCTCCATTCCCTACTTTAACGGCTAAAGAGGACATTTATGGTAACCTTTATTATATCTGATTGATAGATCTTACTTAGATTTCCCTTCCCTCCACCTCCCTCCTCGTACCCTGCACTGCTCAGTTGATATGCCCGCCATCTCTTTTTGCCCATCGTTTGGCATGCCAAACATCTCTTTTATTTGTCCCTCGCTATCATTTTCACTTGGGGATTCATTTTCACTGTCATCCGTACTCTTTGGTTCTCTAGCCCTTTTGTGAGCCGGGCCTCTTTTATATGAAGGATGGCGTCATTTCTTCACTCATTCATGCATGTTTAATGCAGCCTTAAATGGATAGGTGCCGGTTTTGTTCTATTTATCGGCTCTTGGCTTATTCCTCACCACCTTCAACTCCTTTTGTTGTTTGTGTTTGCCTTGAGTTTCTTTTAACGCCACTCTTGTTTTTCTTTTTCAGGTCTTATAAGCATGGAGGGGGATGCTGCTAATTACAAAATCTACTTTCCTCCCCTCCCATGGGAGCTGACCATTAGAGGCGATGGTGCCTGCATAAATATTTAGATTCAAGCATTTAAATATGCAGGCACCCTCCCAAAAAATCCAGAAAAACCCTAACACTCTTGGCCTCTGCAGTTGAAAATAATTCAAAAAATCATAAATATGCATTGGCAAGCTTGCAAAATCTCTATCGGCCCCCGAAAAATGATAAAAAATGAGTCAGATGCATTTTTGAATGCATATCGGGCTACAGTTTCCAGTGTCTGAATG
Organism: Cunninghamia lanceolata; assembly: GCA_027924645.1. Lineage (NCBI taxonomy): Eukaryota > Viridiplantae > Streptophyta > Pinopsida > Cupressales > Cupressaceae > Cunninghamia > Cunninghamia lanceolata. Next base: position 2,579,018 of record BSBN01000467.1, on the reverse strand, counting down.
TTTCTAATAGTGGTTGAGAGGGTTTCATTCTGCCAACGCCGCGGGATTTGCCAAGTGTCAAGCCTCAGTTTGAGCCGCACTTTTGCCTCCAAGTGATAACTTTAACGCGGATCGTGCCACGTGGCGGAGGGTCTTTCAACAGTGCCTAAAGTTGCTAGTCGCAGAACATGCCATGTGTCAGTTTTCGCTTGAGTTTCAAAGGCTCTTTAAAAGTTTCAGCTTGAACACGGAAGGTGCCATGTGTCTCTAGTGATAGCTGCGGAGCTTGCCAAGTGTCACCTTCCACATTATCATTCATATTTGTTTCGGTGCTAAAGTGAAGACAGGGGTGGGTCCCAGTGAAGAGTCTCATGTGGAATGGATGTCCCCGACACAATTCTAAGTTATGACCCCGCGGAAAGCGCCATGTGTCATCAGCAGGGGCGTAGTTAATAAGTTTCAGTGTGTCCGCGGAAGGTGCCGCGTGTATCTTATGATGGCCGCGAAGCTTGCCAAGTGTCTGCTTCCGCGTATCCGTCTATGTATCCGGCGATGCAAAGTATTGGATGGTGGTGGGCCACAGATATGAGTTTCTAAGAAACACGGAATGTGCCACGTGGTGGATGCAGCACCAATGTTGCTTTTGTTTATGACCCTTCCCCAGCGAGATACTAAAAGTTTCTAAGTAGCGCGGATCCTGCCAAGTGTCAGCTTTCGCAAGAATTTCAAAAGGTTTCTAATGTTTCAAGAGGTACTGCGGAGCTTGCCAAGTGTCAGCTTCCGCATACCTATCCCTATTTTCCTCTTTTGAAGGCTTCCGCGAGAGGTTGTGGGTCCCAGTATCAACGTGTCTCATGTTTCAAACACTGTGGGTTGTGACAATTGTCACCTGCGGAGGCCACTTAAGTATAGGGACTCAGTTTTGTAAAGTATTACGGATCCCGACATGTGTCAGCTTCCGCAGGGGTTTCAAAAAAGGGTCTTTGTGTTTCAAGAAGAATGTGGATGCTGCCACCTGTCTCAATAGTCAGTGTTGCGGAAGCCACCACCTGTCCATTTTTTGAAAGGCAAAATGGAGGAGCGATAAGCGAGCAATAGAAACATGAGGTACCTACGTGGCACGATCTGGTTGGCTGGCGACTTTTCAATGTTTTTGTGGCCGTTGATCTCGGCGATGGGTTTTTGATCGATAGCCATGTTTTGAACCTGCAGCGAGGGGTTTTTCCCGAGCGTGTGCAGTCATTTTTGGGCGGGAAAACTTTAGATGTATCTGTTGTTGCATCCTGCGGGTAGATGAAACAGTAATGGCAAAGTTGCAGTAGTATGGGTCAATGATGGACAGGTCAACTACCATATTTAAGAGAAAATCTTCAGGCGACGGTACAGATCCCAATTCCCACTTGCTCCTTCCTCTTTGTCCCTCTGCTGCATTTACTATTTGTTGAGTGCCATTTTCTCATGCATTGCATCTGGCGGGATTTTGGTCTCCCTTGTAATTAATTCGTTGAGTACATAGTTTTGCTATAAAATGTAGACTGTGTCACTCATTGTGGTGGTTGAAGACTTGGGAAATTTTGGGGGAAAAATAACAAAACACAAGACATTTCTTTGCTATTCTATCTCATTTTGGAGTTTATGTATTGCATCTGTGATGTATCTTGCACATATGTTCAGTTTCAGTGTTGATATTATATGAAAAATGCTTGTTGCATGTATTTATCTATTTGTCTCCATTTGTTGCATGCAATTTCTTCTTTTGAATCTGGTTGCTAAGGGTTTCATAGATTCAGGGATACAAGTTTCTATATCATGTACTTCATCTCTAACTTCCATTCAAGGAGTGGATTAAACTATTTTAGGTCAAGCATGGAGAAGGTTGTGTGTCAGTAGGGATATCTGTAAGTAGAGGCAGCTAAATACCCATCATTGGGTGATGTTTGTAAGGCAAGCATCAATCCATCCCCTTGAAACTTGAATGCTAGTTGCAAGCCATCCTCATGTATATGTCTATTTGACTCCTTGCCCTGAGATAGGCACCAGTCTGCCCTTGTGAAGTAGTTATGATCCAAAGCCCCTGTCTTGCATCCAAACCATCAATTCAAACCATTCCATATTTCCAACCCGTTAGTTGTAGGAGTAGGATTAGGAACCCCCTGCATACTCTCATCCATAACCAGTTAGATATGTCCAAGAACATTGCCAACCTTGTGATCTATCATGCAAATCTTGGTCCAAACATGAGAGTATTCTGCCTGTTGCTGTCAAGCTAAATCTTCATGTCATAGGGCAAGTCAATGTTACACCTTTAGCAAATAGGGACACGCCCCTTGGTGCGGCAGAACTAGAAGCGAAGGGGAGGCAGCTCACACAACCTCCCATATCTGTTGGTTGAATCTGCCTGTGCATTGGAGCTGGTAAACCCTCTGCCGATTCAGGAAAAATAACCAACAAGAGGCAGCGTGGATATTCTAGAGCTCAATAGTGTTTTCCATTTGGATTGTACTTTAGCTCAATTTGCAATTCAGACTATCTACAATCATAAATGGCTACAAGGATCTCTAAACAGAGAAATTAAAGGGTCGAAAGTGGTGTCAGTTTTTCTTTCAAATCTTATGGACATTGTGCAAGACTCACACTTCATTCTTCCCATAGCAATGGGAGTTATAAATCGATGCCTCTTCTCTACGGAAAGGTGGAATGCTACGGTGGAAAATTATGATCTAATGGTTGGAGATTCTTGGGTTGGTGGTCTTTTCCCAGTTCACAAGCTAAGAACCAAGAGGTCCTATGAGTGCATCTATGAGAAAATGCAGCATGGCTTGCGGTGTGGGTGTATGTGTTTATTGGAGAGAGCCCTTAGGGGTCATGCTCACTCAGTTCCAAAGTTGGTGAGGCTGAAGTGCAAAGATTTGTTCTTAGCAATCTGTTTCTTGAGGTTTCATGCTATAGACCTGGCCCCTCGCCACCAAAGGATTCTTGATGATGTGGAGGATGCCTTAGACATGGAGGACCCCCCGGGCCAGAATGAAGATGAGGAAATGGCAGCTGTTGAAAGTGGGGTTCTGGGTGCAGTGGCTGGGGATGACGATGTTTAATGTTTGGCTCTCTTTCATGGTGCGTGGTTCCAAGTTTTTAGTTTTACTATTTTTCTTTGTCTTAAACTGTTGTAGCAGGTGTATGGTGGTTATTGTCCTGGGTTCATTTTTGGGGATGGTTCAGCGGTAGTTTTCCTTTTTGTGACTGTGACAGGGGTGCGGAAATACTAATCCCCCTAGTTGTTTTTTGTATTCCTATCAATTATATTAATACATATCTAGTCTAGGGTTCATCCCTTTTCTATTTTTTTATTTTAAAAATATTGTAGTTTCTAAAACAAATTTACTTATATAGATGGAAGTCAAGCTGCAAGAGAGATCTTTTATAAGATTTATTTCAGTAGATCTAATCCAATTTAACATTTGTTTCCCCATAAATCAAACTAAACTGTATGGTAAATGAAAACTAACCTTGTCTACGTTCCATATCTTGGGTATTTTAAAGTATTTTTCTAAAATGATTCATTTTGTGCATCTCCTGCAATCATTGCAGTCCACAAGACCAATCCATACTTTAATTAAGTTTATAATTGGTCCTTATTATTGTAACTTGATTATAATATCAACATTAATAAATTTTATGATTGCATTTCAATTCTTTAAATATATACTAATATATCTTATGTGTAAGTAAAATTTAGTTTTATATTTGATTATAGTATAAAGAAATTGGTGTAATGGAATTCATAAATAAGGTAATTTTTATATTATGTAGGTGTAGAGTTAAATACTCTACATTTTGTTTCAGTTGCAGTACATCAGCGGGTTATAGCAGGTTTCAGTTTTTGCCTCTGCAAGTGTTCCATGTGAAAGTTTTTTGCATTTTCGCGAGGGTTTTTGCAAGGGTTTCTTTTTGCCAAAGTCTTAGAGTAGTGCGGAACTTGACAAATGTCGAGCCTCAGTGGTAGCCGCACTTTTGTTTCTATGTGATAACTTTAACACGAATCATGACATGTGGTGGAAGCCATTTCAATATTGTCTAAAGTTACTAGCCACGGAACTTGCCAAGTGTCAGCATCCGCTTGAGTTTCAAGGTTTCTTTAAAAGTTTCTGTATGAGCCATGGAATGAGCCATGTGTCCTTCACACTGCTGCAGACCTTGACATGTGTTAGCCTCCGCATTATGTTGGTTCTTATGTTTCACCGTTCAGTGAAGTATGGAGGTGGGTCCCCAGTTTTAAAGTTTCAAGAGCGCGGAAGGCGCCACGTGGTGGATGCAGCGTCTAAGTGAAAGGTTTTCTAACTTTTCTACAGTGTTAATAAAGGTTTCTCAAATGATGTAGACGGTGACAAGTGGTAGTCTCTGTACAAGATTCAGTATGGAGCTTAAGTGAGGCGGAAGGCGCCACGTGGTGGATATGGTCCCAAGATGTAAAGTTTCCGTCTCTTTCTTCAGTTTATTGAATATTTCTTAAAGCAAGTGGAAAGTTTTTAATGTGTCTGCATTCATATGATTTTCAGGAGAGTTTCTAATGTTCCAAAGAGAGTGCAGAAGGCACCACGTACCAGTTCATAGCTGTAGCAGAAGATGACACCTGTCCCTGTTTTCCTTTTTGAAAGCTACTGAGCGATAAGTGTTGTGGGTCCCATTTCTCAAGGTAATTAATTTCTAAGTGCTGCGGACGCTGCCATGTGTCAGTTTCCTATGTCTCCCGAAGAATGAAAGAGTTTCAAGTGGTACATGCAGACGCTGCCATCTATTATAGGGTTTGTTGTCTTAAATATGTGGAAGCCTCCAAGTGTATGTTTTTTATTAGAAGGAGATGCGCCACATGATTTTTCACAGCCAATGGACTGGCAGTTACTGTAGCTGTTTGCAGATCTGAAGGATTTTTAACTGTTAGAGACCCTCAGTTATCTCCAGTTCGGTTAGGCCGTTGGGATTCAATTGTACAGACAATCTAGGGTTGATCATGTGCTATAAATATGCAACATTGGCGATGGAATAGGGGATGGATTCATAGATAATTTTGCTAGAGTTTTCTATCAGAGATTTAAGAAAGAAGTTTGAGACTTTTGCTATGGCCATTAAATATCATTTTGCCTTTATTTTTGTTATTCTTGATTCAGAAGTAAATGTAACTGTGCATGTATCTGTGCCTTTTATGTTGCTAAAAAATTAATGAGAAAGACAGAGTCCTGTGCCTTGGTTGATATTTTATGTGTCATTGTAAATTGTCTGTTTGTGAGCCTTTGAGTTTATTCATTTTTATCTATTTATGTTAATCATGCAATATTTGCTCTTTAATGTAATTGAATCTCGAGGATAAGCTTCACTATGCTTAAGTTGAGAGAGATACTTATTATTCAGGCGCATCGCAATAGATAGATTTGTTTTTATTATATCTGTAATTCTATTAAGTTTCCACTCTTTTCTCCAAACCCTTTTAAAATAGAGAAGAGCCAACTTCTTTAAAATCTAGAGGTTGTTTCCGGGAGCAAGTCCCACATTCCTGAAACTTCCCATGTTGGTGTTGGAACCTGTGCAATTTTAAACATCAACAGTTTCTGGCATGCCCGGTGGGACAATTTCTTAAAGTTTCTGTCAAGATTGTATGAACCAGAGAGATACAAGGAGTCAGAGCTGTGGACCTGTAACAAGATCTCAATCTGCTACTAATCCAGGCATTCTTTTTCCACCACTAGTAGCTAATCCAAGGAGAAGAGTGAATCAATTTGCAGCAGCACCAAGAGCAAACATGGGAGCGCCTGTAGCCCCAAGGAATTATGCAAATTGGAACACTGGCAATCCTCTGATTCTCCCAATACCACCAACCACCTGGGATCCTATCCCAGCCAATGCTCTTAAGCCTTTGCCTAAGTTCACTGGAGAAGATTTTAAGATGCCTGAGGAGCATTTGTAGGATGTCTCTAATGTCTGTGCAATGTATGTGATCACTGAACAAAATGTGGCTAGAAGACTGTTGGCAGCTTCTTTCAAAGGGAAGGCTCTGGACTGGTATAGATCTCTAATCCCAAATACAATCTCTACATGGGATCAGCTTGGTGATGCTTTCTTTGAAAGATTTAAAGAAAAGGGTGACAAATCTTCTTTGCTGCAACAACTGATCACCATCAAAAGCGCACCACAAGAAGCTATGACTGATTTCAATAGAAGATTTCAAAAGACTTGGGAAAGAATTCCTGCTGCAGCAAGACCATTACCAGGAATGGCTATTGTGTTTTATCTTAAGGCTTTAAACTCAGATATATCAGTGATGATCCAGTCCCTTGGAGGTCAGACACTACCAGAAGCTTATGAGTTTGTAGTCAAGGCTGAAAATAACCTAATAGATGCTGGAAAATTGCCCCCAAGGCCTCCTATGCCCATGTTCCCAGAAATTACCTTGCCATTGCCTCAAGAAGCTCCTAACCCAACAGACCCACCTATGTCTATGTATTCTTTCCCTCAACAACCTGCTAAAGTAGCTACCCCTGTTCAACCATCTGAAATGGATGATGTCAAGAACATTTTAAGAACCTTTTCAAATGAGATAATCAATCTGAAGAGACAACAGAATCCTTATCCAAAACCCCAATATCAAGGATACCAAGGAAATAGACCTCCCTTCCAGTCAAATCAATATCAAGGTCCTCAAAGGTAAGCTAACCCTCAGCCATCAAACCAGTTAGTCACGGTCCCTACACCTCTACAGACTGTTCCTCCTAATCCCAACAAGGAGATTGTTCCAAGGCAAAATAATTTTGCAGATGGCACAAATGCTTGGTGTTTTCCTTGCAATAATGCCCATATGCCCAGAGACTATCCCAAAGGAAATTTACAGTAGAAAATAGCAGAACAAAGAGGATTAGAAGGATAATTTGCAACTTCTAACACTTCACAATATCAGTCTCCTGGTGTACAAAATGCAGTCCTAGTTGCCTAGATGCAAGGGATTTCCTTACAACAGGAGGAGGAAATAGCCCCTGAACATGCTTTATTTTCATGGATTGAAGATGAAGAGTCAGTGTTCTTGAATGAAGCATCTACTTCCAAGAAGCCATTAGTGCAATCAGATTACTATACCAGAGCAAAGAGGAGAATGATGGAACAACCTGAAGCCACTAATAATGAGATCATGGGAGCTCCCCCTTTTCAAGGTCATCAGAACACAGTTTCTAGACAAGAAATGCCCCAGCCTATGAAGAATCAAGTAGCCTCAAGCCAAGTTCAAGAAAAGGCCCAAGTAGTAGGACTTGTAAATGTGGTGGATCAGCTAAAAAGGACCCCGGCACATGTGTCTATCTGGGACATGCTAGCTATTCTTGAGCAGAAGACACTGTTGCAAGAGGCTCTGCAAGGCCAAGAAGTTCCTAAGCTGACTGGTGCTAAAGGAGGACCTGCTGATAAAGAAAAGTTGTAGCCCAAAGCTACTGTACCTTTGCAGACAACAGCTCTTTTGAACAATGCACCTGAGGTAGGTAAATCCAAACCAGAGCCCTTTTATTTGACTCTAATAGTTGGGAAGAAACTGTTGCATAATGCAATGATAGACTCTGGGGCTAGTACTATGGTAATGCCAAAGCATATTGCAGATGCTTTGAAGATAAAATATGAGCCACTTACTAGGGGGGTTATGCAGTTAGACGGGAAGTCTATGCAAACAATAGGGAAAATTAAATAACTCCCATTGCAATTATATACTTGCCCCAATATAATTGTGAATTAGGATGTGGTAGTCATAGATATTCCTCCTGTATTTGGTCTATGTCTATCTAGAGATTTTACAGCCAAGATAGGAGGTTACATGTCATTAGATTGGTCACACCTCATTCTGAGAACCAAATATGGGACAAAGATGAAGATACTATCTGAGCCATTATCAAAAGACCATATCACAAATGAACCAACCCTAAAATTAGAGGCAGCCCATGCCATGCTGAATAAAGAGGAAAGAATCTTTGTTGAAGAGATAGGTGACTGGACTGAGCATGACCAACAGGAAGAAGAGAATAATCAGTTGTTGACTATGATGCAAAGTGACCCATATGGAAATTATGACTCTACTAGTTTAGGCACTTATGTCATATTTGAAGAAGACCAAGAGATCCCAAATGTTGTAAGAGAAGAACCTAATCAGACACAAGAATCTGAAAAAGACTCAAAAATATGGACTCTAAATTTTGATGGGGCTAGAGGTAAGAATGGAGCTGGTGCAGGAATTTGCCTTACTGCTCCAAATGGTGAAAAAATTCTAAGAGCTATCCATTTTCAGTTTGCTTGCACTAATAATGATGCTGAGTATGAATCCTTGGTGCATGGACTCATGTTGGCAAAGAAAAAGGGAGTAAAGAATCTGATAGTAAAAGGAGATTCAGAACTAGTAGTGAAACAGATCAGAGAAAAGGCAGTGGCCAAAAATGTAAGAATGAGATCCTATAGGCACAGAATTTGGGACCTAATAGATGATTTTGAAGCCTTCAATATTGAGGTAGTTCCTAAAGCCCAAAATCCTAAGGCAGATAGAATGGCACAAATTGGTTCACAAATTAACCCAGCAATTGATCTACTAGTCAACAATGAGTCGGTCAAAGTCATAGTAAGGCCAACTATCCCAGACAATGATCAAAATTGGCAAGTTTTTGAAAACAATTTTCAAGTACTTTCACTTTTACAATAGTCAGGAGAATTTGCTAATCAGTTGCACCCTAAAAGTGAGGAAGCATATGGTGACCAAATTATTCAACTAAAGTCAAATAAGCTCCCTAAAGGAATGATCACCTTAGAAAACTTATTTGACCCAGAGGATGTGAGCTTGGAGAAGAAGAGGTTTCAAGCAAAGAAAGAAGACTATTTTGAAATTCAAGTTAGTGAGGGGAGAAAATTAAAGGTTGGCAATTCCACAACTCAGCAAGAAAGAGAGAGGTTGATTGATTTATGTGAGAGATATTATAGGGTGATTGCCTGGACCTATGAGGACCTCCATGGTTATAATATAGATATCATCCAGCACACTATAGAACTGACTGAAGGATCTAAACCAGTCAGACATAAACAAAGGCCAGTGAATCCAAGGATTGAACCTCTGATGGTGGATGAGTTGTAGAAGCTTTTAGAATCAAAGATTATTTTTCCAATTAAGCACTCAACCTGGGTATCAAACTTAGTGCCAGTAAGAAAAAAGAATGGTGACATAAGGCTCTGTGTAGATTTCAGGGATCTGAATAGAGTATCTTTGAAAGACCATTATCCCCTGCCCTCTATGGAACAAATTTTACAGACTATGGCTGGATCAGAGAGATTTTCCTTGCTGGATGGTTTCTCTAGATACAATCAGATTTGGTTGGCTGATGAAGACCAACATAAGACTGCATTCACTACCAAATGGGGAACATTTGCATATGCCAAGATGCCATTTGGCCTTTCAAATGCTGGAGCCACTTTTCAAAGAGCAATGGATGTAGCATTTGGGGAGCTCATAAACAAAATCATTCTGATTTACCTAGACGACCTCACTATTTTCTCTAAAAATGTTGTTGATCATTTTGATCATTTAGAAGGTGTTTTTAAGAAGTGTCAAGAATTTGGAATATCCCTAAACCCCAAGAAGTGTATCTTTGCAGTCCCTCAGGGCAAACTGTTAGGGCATATAGTGTCTAAAGAAGGGGTCTCCATTGATCTGGAGAGAGTCACTGCAATAATGAATCTATCTTTGCCAGTAAATAAGAAAGCAATTCAGTCCTTCTTGGGGAAGATCAACTTTGTCAGCCGGTTCATATCTAACTTTGCAGGCCTAATTAGACCTATGACACTGTTACTAAAGAAGGACCTTATTTTCAAATGGACTACAGAAGGGAGACAGGCTTTTGAGGAAGTCAAGAAAGCCATTTCAACAGCCCCAGTATTGAGAAACCCAGACTTTTCTAAGTCTTTTATCATGTATGTGTATGGAGGAGAGTTCAATGTTGCTGTTGTCTTAACTCAGAAAGATGAACAGAAAGAAGGAGAGCATCCAATAGCCTTTTTCTCTAGGACTCTTAGAGAATATGAGGCCAGATACAATTTTGTGGAGAAACAAGCATATGCCATGGTGAAAGCCCTTAAGAAATCTAGACACATGGTCACAGGGAATAAGATCCTGATATTAGTGGCTCATCCTAGTGTGAGGGAATACATTATGGAAGGTGAGATCACTGATAAAAGAGCAAACTAGATAACAAAGATCCTTGAATATGATGTGGAGGTCAGACCCACTAAGTTAGTAAGAGGCAAAGGATTGTGCCAATATATGGCCCAAGACATGGAAAAAATGGTGACTACATAAACAGAAAGTGAGAATGTGTTGAGAATCCAAGAGATCGATCAGGGTTCCTAGGTCACAAATATGATTCAGTTTATGAAACATGGGATTTTCCCAAGTGGGCTCTCTCTTGATAAGAAAAGGTATTATAGACAACAAGGGTCCTACTTTGTATTAATTGACCATGTCCTTTTTAGAAGAAATATTGATGGCATACTTTTAAGATGCATAGAGAAAGATGAGGCCCAAAGAATATTACATGAGTTGCATCATGGAGTCTTAGGGGGACACTTTTCAGCAAGGACCATTGCAATAAAAATAACTCAAGCAGGATACTTCTAGCCTACTTTATTTGCAGACTGTTATCAGTTGGTCAAAGAGTGCCAAGCCTGTTAGTTCTATACAGGAAAAAGAAGAAATGCAGTAATGCCACTAAGCCCCATAATTATGGATGAACCCATTGCCCAATGGGGTCTTGATTTCATTGGAATGATCAATCCAGTGTCAAGTATGGGACACAAATGGATCCTTACAGCCACTGATTACTTTACTAGATGGAGTGAAGTAGTACCACTCAAAGAAGCAACATAAAAGGTAATACTGAACTTTCTAGAAAGAATTACTACTCGTTTTGGCCCTCCTCGTACCATCATATCAGATAATGCTAAGGCATTTTTGGGAACAAAGATATCAGAGTTTGCATTAAGATATGGAATTTATTTGAAGACTTCTTCAAATTATTACCCTCAGGGTAATGGTTTGGCAGAGTCTACTAACAAGAACCTAATTAGACTCATCAAAAGGATTGGGGCTGATCATCACAGAGAGTGGCACAAACTACTTAACACAGCACTGTGGGTTGACAGGATTACACCTAAGCAAGTGACAAAGATGTCTCCATATGAGCTAGTTTATGGAAAACCAGCAGTAATGCCACTGAGTCTAGAGATCCCTGCTTTGTAGTTATTGAAACAAATAGAGATTGAAGAGAATGGCCCCATGCAAGTCAGACTTGCTGAGCTCCTGGAAGTACAAGAGAAAAGGGAAAAAGCACATGAGTCACTAATGAAGCATCAAAAAATAATCAAAGATTGTTTTGACAAGAAGACTTCAAATCCCCATTTTGAAGTAGGCTCAATAGTTTTGAAGTGGGATGAGAGAGCTACTAAGCTGGGTCGACACTATAAATTTGTGTCACTGTGGGCTGGCCCTTACAAGATTCATTCTTGTAAACAACAAAATTCTTTTGAGATCAAAACCATGGATGGCGAACCTAAAGAGATTCTTGTAAATGGGATCTATCTGAAGCATTTCAATTAAGTAGGTGTCTTTTTGTATCATAGTTAGTTAGTTTCCCTTTTTTGCTTTCCTTTTCAATAAGTGTTCTTTGAACACGTGTCAACAACACAAGCCCCTTCTTTTTTGGAAAGTCTCACATTCATTAAGGTTTTTTGCAATCCCCAAAATCCTCGAAAGTACGCACTTTCACAGCCACTATCATGATGTGTCTGACACTCTGTCCCATGCCGATTTAGAAAGATACGCTAACGGTTTTTTGGCATTAATGCTATTTATGTGACTAGATGTGTCATTAAAAGCCCCATTAATTAAAGCAAAAATCGTAACTGTGGCTCTCATTTGTTTCTGTCTCTGTTGCAAATCACTGTTGCCTGTAATTCCCATTCTTAGCAAACCCTTCCTAGCTGAGTGTCATTTCTGTCACGCAATCACTATTTGTGTTGTGTCAAAGCTTCCTATGTCCTCACCACAGACACAGTCATGGCTGAGGCACAGTCCTCTCAGCAGGGACTCAGAATATATGAATCAATTGACAAGCTTTTAACAAGAAAATCATATGCCTTGGCTCCTGCACAACCTAAGAGACCCTACCCTAGGACAAGAGTTCCTAAAGTAGGTTACTTCGTTGACTCAACAAAAGTAAAAGATTTTGTAGATGGTGTTTTCGACCCAGCCCTTCAAAAATCCACCAAGGCTCTCCGCGAAGGGGCGCACCAGAGATGCATTCAAAAGGTGAAGAGTGGACAGTCTGAGACCTTTGGGATGAGGATTTGGACCTCACAGTTAGCACAGGTCCTGGTCCCTAATGTGCACCTCTGCCTTGACCTAATTGATATATGCGCAGAGCATTTCCATGCACCATCAAGCACCATTCAACAGGGTCACTTTATGGTGCAAATTACACCCAAAGCTATAAGAGATATGCTGCCCCTGTATCATGATAAAATGACCACATTTCCCACTATTGCTAAAATGCAAAAGACATGGTCAAATGTTAACAACCAGCTCAGGTTCCTTAACTCAAAATTGCAGCTAGATGGGGAGAATACTCAGATGCCCACATGGCCAACAAGAAGGGTACAATTCAGCTAGGCTAGTCAAGAAGCACTATCCATGATATCTTTCATTTTCAGGATGAAGGAAGATAGCACAGTCTATGATTGGCAAATTGCAATCATTTTCAGGTTAAAGACTATGGATAAGTCACAGGAATATCAGCTAGATTTTGCAAAACAAATTGCTTATTCCATGGCTGATCAACTCGTCAATTTCAAAGCCACTGGTGTATTCAGGTATTCTACTTATCTATTTCATTTGATGTTATACCAAAATAATAATATTTTTGTACAAAATATGCATTTGAACATGTATGACCCAAATTTTGGGAAAAATAGAACAATTCCTGTGTCTGAATGGACACATGTGCTATCTAAGGCATCAGACCCTTACGAGTTCTAGGAACTCTTTGTTGCTCCTGCCTTTTGCCATCAAGTCCTGAACCGGTAGAAAATAGGTTGACACCGAGCATTAAGGGTTTCATGACAAATTGCCCAATCCCATGTGACTATTTCTTTGGGTCTCAACATACTATCATTAGGGTTCATGGCTTCAATGAAGAACCAATGCTGCTACGCAAAATTTTGACTCCCAGGTTAGCATTTCTAGAAGTCACCCAGCAGGTGTTCGTGGTCGACAATGAGTATGGGAGCAAGAAGAAGAAGAAGAAAATGTATGATGTTCCCTGGGTCAGAAAGAATATAGCCCTAGAATTTAGGGACATAGAACACCTGTTGCTAAGGAAGCTTGTTGTTTTGGGTTTCCTCATTATTGAAGACAAATGGAAGTATGACCCAAACAGCTTTATAGCCTCCTGGGTTAAAACCAACAAAGTTGGAGCCAAAGTAGCACATGAGGGTCATCCCTTTTGGGAAGATGGAAGAAACCCTAAGGAAGATACCCCAGACCTATACGTGGAGTGGGCAGATTTGCCTTATGAGGGTCCCAGGCCATGGGAGACCTTTTATGTTAAAGAAAGGGCCTATGACCCTAAGATCAGAATCGGTACTGGATTGAAGAAAGCTTTGTTGAAAGACAGGGAACGGAAACTAGACAAAATAGAGGCCTATTGGAAATACAAGCAGGAACTTTTTGAGTTGACTCACTCTTTTGGCAAGGTTGACACAGATGAAAAATGGGAGTCTATCTAGGACGAGTGGCATCCCTCTCCAGTTTCTAGCCCTGATACAAGCAGAATCCACAAGAAGGGTGAGGAGTCTAAAGAAGAGGCTGAGTCAACTCATACAGTGCAAGCTACAAGACAAGCCTCATCAACAGCCCCTGTATCTCCCTGGCCCCAATCTCTTAGTATTCTAGAGAAGCAAAAGGGTGTCGTGTCATCACCACCTATGGGGACTCGATCAGTTTCAGCTATTGGAGCTTCCACTTTTGTATCGTTACCAACATCAGTAGTGGTAAATGTGGTAGAGAAGAATTCAACAGAAGATGAGATAGGAGAAAGGCCGAAGAAGCATAGAAAGTTGAACCTACCACCAGAGTTATATGAAGAAGCAGAGCCTCTACAATAGCAACTACTAGTAACATCTACTGCTGCTCAGGTAAGTGTTCCTCCTCCTTCTTCCTCTCATTCTCATTCTTCTACCATAGGGGTGGCAATCCCAACTGGCCAATCATTAGTATCCCCTACCACCTCTGCTATGCCTATATCTACACTTGCCCCAATTGTTAATCCTCAGGCCATGTCTTCACGAGCCACCTCATTGCCATTTTTCTCCCCCTCTGTTCCTAAAAGAGCCCCTCCCCAAATTTCCCCTAGCCAAAATTTGGCTATACCTTATGGTTTACCTCTAGGTCATCCCTTTGTTGGGGGATATATCGCCTCTCCTCCCACTTTCCAAGCTCAGGCTGATACTGCTAAGAAGGCTAGAGAAGCTAGGATGGAAAAAAAGAGAAAGAAAGAAAATAGGAGCCTAGCAGTGCCACATATGAGGTCTCTCTTTGACCCTATTCAATAGCAGCTGACTATCACACATTTGTCCCCAAATGTGGTGAAACCGAATGAGCAGATGCAACCTCAGGACTATGCAATGAATGCAGTGGCCATGGATATGTCACTATTCAGACCACAAGATAGGGTTGAGCTGCTCAATGAAACCACTTCTGCTGTAGCAACTAATTATTTGAAGGTGTCAAAGAAGCTACAGAAGGTTGAAAAAGACTTGGTACAAGAGAAGACAAATAGCAGCAACCTTGCTACAGAGTTGAAGTCAAAGAAAGATGAAATAGAGGATCTAAATAAACAGTTGCAAAATATTGTTTCCTGTCAAATTCATCAAGTGACAGTGGCACAAAATGCTTCTCTAAAGCTAGAGCTGGTACAGGAAAAAGCTACAGTAACTGTTCTGAGGTAAGAAAAAGCTACATTGGAGAAGAAATATCAAGAAAAGGTGTAACAGGCTACACAATTTTAGTAGAAACTGTTGAGTGAACAAAATATTGCTGCTGCAATACAGGCCCAACTCCAAGCTGAACAACAAATGACAAAACAGTTGACACTTGAGTTGGCTAATAGGCCTAAGAATGATGGAGTTTTGAACCTGATTAAAGAGCTATATGTTTCAGTTTGGCAACGCATCTCTCAGAAGATTATCTAGCTCAAGCCCTCATTAACATTCCTGTTAAATGCACAACAGTTGTGCGAGAAAGTGGAAGCTTTAGTCCAAGCCACTTTATCTTCTGTTTCCCTAGGAGTCTCTGATTCTTAATTGTTGCTGAAGAAGCTATATGACACAACTAACGAAATCCTATTAGTAGCAAGGATCAGTGACAGGATGGTAGTAGCAAAGAGGGTAAATGAAGTTCTCAGTTGTAATTCAGCTGCTACAAACTGCCATGAGCTTCTGGATGTTGTCAAAGAGGGAGTCAAAGACATGAAAAGACACATAGAAGATCTGGTGCAATTGGGTCTCCCCTCCCCATTCCCTGACGACAATACTGTATTAATGATTGATGAGATTAAGACTCTGCTGTTATCCAGGCAAAATGATCAATTAGTTTTTCAAGGTTTAACTGATTCTTCATTAGTGCAGGAAGTAGAAGCTGTTTTGATTCCTATGGCCCAGCTTGAGTTCCAATTGAAGGCGGTGGTTCAAATTTTACAATCTTTCTCTCACAAAGACATTATAAGCCTTGATTTTGCTTTCCAAGATTTACAGAATAAGTAGGGACTTTCTGACTCTGAATGGTCTGTTTATCAGACAACTTTGCAAAATCTATAATCCTTGTATTTTTATACACATTCTTTTGCCACATTTTCTTTTGGATTCTTTTTTAGCAGGCTCAAAAGTCCTCGGGGTCGCCAAGAACTGTAGAGTTAAATACTCTACATTTTGTTTCAGTTGCAGTGCATCAGCGAGTTATAGCGGGTTTCAGTTTTTGCCTCTGCAAGTGTTCTTGTGAAAGTTTTTTGCATTTCTGTGAGGTTTTCTACAAGGGTTTCTTTTTGCCAAAGTCTCAAAGTAGCACGAAACTTGACAAGTGTCGAGCCTCAGTGGTAGCCGCACTTTTGTTTCTATGTGATAACTTTAACACAGATCATGACACGTGGTGGAAGCCATGCCAATATTGTCTAAAGTTACTAGCCACAGAACTTGCCAAGTGTTAGCATCCACTTGAGTTTCAAGGTTTCTTTAAAAGTTTCTGTATGAGCCGCGAAATGAGCCATGTGTCCTTCACACTGCTATGGAGCTTGACATCTATCAGCCTCCGCGTTATGTTGGTTCTTATGTTTCGTCGTTCAGTGAAGTATGGAGGTGGTCCCCAGTTTTAAAGTTTCAAGAGCGCAGAAGGCGCCATGTGGTGGATGCAGCGTCTAAGTGAAAGGTTTTCTAACTTTTCTATAATGTTAATAAAGGTTTCTCAAATGATGCAGATGACGACAAGTGGCAGTCTCCGTGAAAGTTTCAGTATGGAGCTTAAGTGAGGCGGAAGGCGCCACGTGGTGGATATGGTCCCGAGATGTAAAGTTTCCTTCTCTTTCTTCAGTTTATTGAATGTTTCTTAAAACAGGAGGAAAGAGCCATGTCTCTACATCTGCATGATTTTTAGGAGAGTTTCTAATGTTCCAAAGAGAGCATGGAAGGCGCCACGTACCAGTTCATAGCTGTAGTAGAAGATGACACCTGTCCCTATTTTCCTTTTTGAAAGCTACCAAGCGGTAAGTGTTGTGGGTCCCATTTCTCAAGGTAATTAATTTCTAAGTGTTGCGGATGCTACCCTGTGTCAGTTTCCTATGTCTCCTGAAGAATGAAAGAGTTTCAAGTGGTACATGCGGACACTGCCATCTGTTATAGGGTTTGTCGTCTTAAATATGCGGAAGCCACCAAATGTCTATTCTTTATTAGATGGAGACATGCCACATATGATTTTTCACAGCCAATGGACTAGCAGTTACTGTAGCTATTTACGGATCTAAAGGATTTTTAATTGTCAGAGACCCTTAGTTATCTCCAGTTATGTTAGGCTGTTGGGATTCGATTGTCCAAACAATCTAGGGTTGATCCTGTGTTGTAAATATGCAACATTGGCAATGGAATAGGGGATGGATTCATAGATAATTTTGCTAGAGTTTTCTGTCAAAGATTTAAGAAATAAGTTTGAGACTTTTGCTGTGGCCAGTAAATATCATTTTGCCTTTATTTTTTTTATTCTTGATTCAGAAGTAAATGTAACTGTGCATGTATCTGTGCCTTTTATGTTGTTGAAAAATTAATGAGAAAGATAGAGTCCTATGCCTTGGTTGATATTTTTTGTGTCATTGTAAATTGTCTATTTGTGAGCCTTTAAGTTTATTCATTTTTATCTGTTTATGTTAATCATGCAATATTTGCTCTTTAACGTAACTGAATCTCGAGGATAAGCTTCATTGTGCTTAAGTTGAGAGATATACTTATTATTCAGGCGCATCACCATAGATAGATTTGTTTTTATTGTATCTTTAATTCTATTAAGTTTCTACTCTTTTCTCCAAACCCTTTTAAAATAGAGAAGAGCTAGCTTCTTTAAAATCTGGAGGTTGTTTCAGGGAGCAAGTCCCACATTCCTGAAACTTCCCATGTTGGTGTTGGAACCTGCGTAATTTTAAACATCAACAGTAGGAAAATCCATGTTTTATTTCTCTGTGATTACTCTTTGAAGTTTTTATTGTTTGCATACTAAAGCTCCCTTCTAGAATAGTTTAGATAGTTTTAATTGGAAATATTGGTGATCACCTAATTTGGAATAATGATTTGATGAAATTATAGATTATGTAAGAATAAAATGTTATGGAGTAAAATGTGTACCCTTGCCATTTTACACCTAGTTTAGCACCCGGGTGGACCTAAAACAATTAATTCTTAATCTCGATGCACAAAACCTAAAAGATAACTATAAGGCTGACCTAAACACATTTAAAGTGACTTATCCTAGAGTTTTTGGGGCTAAAGGACAAGAGTGCCTAGCGCCCTGGTTCCTCATTTAGCCCAAACATAATTTAATGGTATGTCAGCTTAGGACATCTCTAATTCTTCCTCATGTTGTCCTCATTTGGTTTAATTCTCTGAAAATCAATGGGAATGCATAAATAAGAAATTTAGTTTATTCATTTGAACATCTAAGCAATCTAGGCACACTTGCACTCTCTCTCTCTCTCATGTTCTCTATTATTCTCCAAAGCTCTCTATGGTGGATTATTATTGTTGCACTAACTTCTTGCATGTCTTGTGAAAATCTCTCTACTTCTTTGGGCTACACCAACTTCTTGAGTCATGTTGTGATGCCACATCAAGTAAGCTAGGGTTTCCATGCTCATGGTGACTCCTCTCCTTTATGCTTTATTACAGCATTTCATTCTACTTCAAATTTACCTCTACCCTCCTAGGGTACACACTCTTTGATATCTCATCATGGCTATTCTAGAGGTGGAAACACCATTCATGGAGATTGAATTAGGAAAGCTCCTAAATAGCACCAACCCTTTTCCCTTCTTGTTTATGTGCAGGTCGCATCTAGAAGAATCTGAAGATATCAAGTGACAGGAGATAGGAAGATAAGCAGGTGAAGACTCCTGGATCTAGAAATCTTGCAAAACTCTAATTTGGGTCTAGGGTATTGAAAGCATAAGAAAACTAAGAGGGGGGTGAATCAGTTGTAACTTATAATTCCAAAACCCTCAAACACATTTAGATCCACATCAATTCAATTAACCCTTAAACTATTATGATGATTAATCATGAAAGCAAATAACAGAAACTAAATCAAATTAACATCAAACACAAGAGAACACTAGATTTATGTGGAAAACCCAAGGAGGGAAGAACCATAGTGAGGATTAGCTCACAATATAAAGTAATATCAACACTGAAAAATAATAGGCTCACTGCTGGAAGGCTCACTGCCAAAGGGCTCACTGCCCAAAAGAAAGAAAGGCTCACTGTCAAAATAGAGAAGATGATAGAGAAGATTGTTACAAGGAGAAAACTATCTCAATGCAACAAAGAAGTCCACCACAATGCCATCATCACCTCCACAGTCTCACTAAGGAATTGTAGACACCTTCTGCTCACTGCATCCAGTAATCTAACACATGAAAGTTTGCACTGCACTACACAAATTCACACTCTATAACTCTGTAATTCGCATCATATTCATCATTCTCTTATATCTTATCATCCTTCAACATCTTAACACTTATTTATACCATCTTCAATCTTAAGAACATTCTCCAATGTCAGAAAAGCACCTTAATCATGC
This sequence comes from Cunninghamia lanceolata, assembly GCA_027924645.1. NCBI lineage: Eukaryota > Viridiplantae > Streptophyta > Pinopsida > Cupressales > Cupressaceae > Cunninghamia > Cunninghamia lanceolata. Next base: position 2,559,595 of record BSBN01000467.1, on the reverse strand, counting down.
AAATTTAAATTAGGTCAACACCAAAACATTCCCGCGGTGGAAAGGAATGAAGGCGGACCACAACACACCTTAGCTTGGACCTAAATTCACTAATACACATTACACCATGCTTCCACAATCATCAAAGCAACTCCACAATTAGTGTAACACCCAAGGTTAGTGGAGTCTATGTTAACTACATAAACAATTATGTACACACTTACTCACAACCAAAGATGACTCATGGACCACACACCATGATTGAACATGATATAGAGTATTCAAAAAACATCTTGAAATCCAACAAATTCCTCCGCAACAATCTTCACCTACCACACAATCTTATCGTGTTTACCTACTGAAATGTCTCTGTCATGCATGGCAACACAAGAAATCAGCTTCTAGAGCACCAAACCATGAACAACTTCAACTGATGATATATATTAACCTTATAGACACACTTCCGGAACCACAAGACTTGAAACCATTTTGCAGAGAAATGTGGAGCAAAGACATTTCTCCCAGACACCTCTACACAACACAATTCCTACATTGGTGAACACATCTTCCTCTGCACATCGATCTAGCATGCCAAATTTTGAATGTAGCATCTCTAAACACCTCTAAACAACATATCCAAACCGCACAAACGTATCTTCAATATAAAATAAATGTGGAGAAAAACCAAAACACTACTCTGCAACACAGGATACCACTGCCATACATTATTTTCTTATTTTATTCAAATTTATCAAAAGCACTTGGAAATCAAGCACCAGAAACATATTATCACCATCTTCAACACTTCCTAATCATCAAAGACAACATCCACTCAACACCAACTTGCTCACACTCTTGCAATATCCTTTTGCTCATGCAGTTGACACTAATAACAACATAAGCTTGTTGACGTCAATGACAACACTGACTGCACAAACTTGCAACATAGGGCACCTAGCGCCCTAGTACCTCTTGTTTGGATGACCAAAACCTTCTAGAATTAGGTTCTCTCTGCTTTTTTCAACTCCTCCCTACCACTGTTTTCTGGGTTTTTGACGGTTTCAAGTCTATAGCTCTTGTTTTCTCTATTTTAGCCCTAGAAACCCTAGATTTGGTAATTAGTCATAATATCTCTCTCCTTGGAAACAAAGGGACCAATCAAGAGACCTCTCAGATCTCCTTTGAGGATTGTATCTAAGTATTGAGTTTCCTTGATTCATGTTCCACTGTTATGTGGAGAAGGATTGATTTAGGGCGATGTACATGTTAGCCTAGATCTCATTTTCTACATAACATTTTGGTGAACCCAACTATTCTTGCACCCTTGCATCCTTCTTGCTTTAGATCTGAATTATTCTCTTCCCTAGATCTGATTAGGTTACATTCATTCATTATTTGGCATACTTTCATAGCTTATTTTTACATTGTTTCATTGTTAGGGTTTACAAAAACCTTGGATCCTTAGAAAACCTTGCTAGTCTTGAACCCAGGGTTTGTAGATTAGTTTGTTGTTGCATTATTTGGTTGATTAAATTGATTTCATTTTCTATATTATATCATCTTTGTGTTTAAGAAAAGAAAATTCTTGCATCTTTGCATTTGAAATTAGAAAATCAAGCATTTGATGTAGGTTTAGAAAAAAACATATTTGTCACATTGTCTATATTCCATAAGTTTAGATAATAATAGAATGCTATAAAATTCTGATTTTTGCATCAGATATGATTGGTATCACATTATTTAATCATTTCCTAGTGGTAAATTTGGCATTTTCACTTATTCATTATTAGGGTTTTCAAAAAAATTGCATTTTTGGAAAACGTAGCTAGTCTTGCACCTAGGTTGTGTTGATTAAACTCTTGTTCCAAATATTGCTGCTGATAATTAGTGGTCAAATCTGATTTTCCATTTCTATAACATTTAATAAATATCATTTGTGTTCAAATTACAAAGAAAAAACATTCTTACATCAATAAATTTTGGTATAGGGAATATGCATTTAAGATCTAGGGTTTGTTAGTAAAACCCTAGCTAGTCTTGCATTTATTTGTTATATTTGAAATCTTATTTTCAGATCTTTGTTATGATGAAGGATTTCTAAATCTGATTTTAAGTTGTTGTTACTCATGATTATATGCGTTATATTTGTTTAAACTAGAAAGAAAGAACATTCATGCATTCATCTTCTCTTTAAAATTGTAAAGCAATAGCACAAACAAAACTATCTAGCTTCATTTGATACTTATGCATCTTCATTTAAAGAAAATTTTTATAAATTCCTCTTGTGTTTACTTAGGAAAATCATTTGCACATACTACGCACCTTACATTTGCAAGATTTAGATGTTGTGGTTACCAATACCATCACATTTTTGGAAAGCCTTGCTTATCTTGCACTTTAAGGTCATTGATTGTAATCCTATTTTATATATTCAAGTCATGTCTAAATTCAATTGTACATTGTTGTTCCATATCATACTTACATGTATTATTGGCTTCTTCATATTATTTTTATCAATATTAGAGGACTTCACTAAGTTCATCTCCATGAATGGTCATTTGAAAGATGATGGTGATAGTTCTTCTTCTACTACAACTCATGATAATACCATTGAAATCACCTCTAAGGCATATGATGATGACTTAGCTTCACCTATATCACCCTATGCTTTGGATCCCTCTCCCAAAAGTGAACATTTTGGCACAAGAGTATGAGATCATTGATACATTTCTTAACATAACTCCACTATCTCTTCATTCTAATGCTCTCCCTTCAAAAGATGAAGCATTAGTGGATGAAGACTCTCCTCTTATAATGGATCCCCCATGGGTAGATATTAGGCATTCATCATTTTTTAATCCTCAAAAAGACAATAATGTAAATTCCATCATCATTAATAGACTTATTCCGCCCACTAAGGGGATAGTGAACAAGTGTAAATGTCCAAAATATTCCTCAAATCATTACCCATGAGGCACATAATCTACCTCCTTTATCTAAACCTACGATTTCAATTCAGGGTGTTCCAAAACCACCTCGACCTCCTAGTTACTTTCTCCATATTGCAAAGAAAATTACTCAAAGGAATCATGGTGTTCAAAATTTATCACAACAATCTTGTTATAATGTGGTTGCTCACACACACAACATCTATAATAACAAGCAAAGTAAGAAAGCATCAAGTGTTCCTCCTTCTCTTCCACCTTCTCAACCTTTTCTCCCCCACCTCCTCATCTTCCTCAACATGTTGGTAGATAATACAATCTTGTCAAGAGGTGCAGTGCACCTAGGACATTTTTTATGTCTTTTGTTTAAAATTTTAGTTGTTAGAGACTAGATGAGTTTTAAAATAATGTATTAAAGCCTTTGTAAGGCATGATATGGTATTGAGGCCTAGAATAGGCAATCAACTTAGTGGTCTGTAATTAGTTAAGCTGTGAAAGTCTATTTTTAGATATTCAGTCTTTTTATACAAAAAACTGTCAATTATGGCTATCTTTAGCCTCTTCCCACAATGGGAATATTTGTAATGAAGATTCAAGGCTATAAACATGGTGGTAATGCATTGTAAGAGAGGGTGTGGTTGAATGAAGAGTGATTGGATGAAGTTTAAGAGAAGAAAATGAAAAAAAATTATAGTTTGTTGTCCCCATGTCACTGTTTTCTGTATTTCTGTTGTTCCCTTCATTTTTCCTAAGTCTGTACTATACTGTTTATAATCCTCATGCATAGAATGTTGAAATAGATTGTCTTAGATTTGTTTTAAGTTAGGTTTCAAAGATTTTGGTGAAGTTTGAAGCATTTTCCAAATGTTTATGTTAAAACTGCACTATTTTCTAGCTTTATCACTGTTTTTATGTTGTTCCTCTTGGCTGTACTTGCCCGTACTGCATATTCAAGGGCACATTCAATCAGAAGGGTGTAATATATGGTCTTACCTTCCTTTTGAGTCAAGTTGGAGGGAATTTCATTTAGGATTAATCATTTTGTGGTTGCTTTTTGTAAATGAGGTTTCAAACCCTTGATTTGGGGGTTTTAGAGAGATTTTTGTTTTCCCACTTCATGAAGCTATGTTAGAACCCCAAAATGGGTGGAGTGAGTGTAAGATGGTGTCTTTTATAATGGATTTTATGTACAGGAATAGAAGACAAGAAGAAGTTGTTGTTTGAAGCTATGAAGGCCTAATTTCTTCATGTGTTAAGTGAATGACATAGGTAGTTATTCGTTTGACAAGAAACCCATACTTGCAAATCCTAAAACCTATGAAAGTGGTCAAGTTGGAATTTGTGAAAACTCACCCAAGTGGATTTTTGGTTGTGGGCTTGACATTTTGTGTACTTCCTTTGTAAAACAGGGCTAATTGCCCTCTAGGATAGCAGGAACAATCAAAATTAGGGGCATGTGTTCCAAAAGACCCCAACCTACATGTTTAGTATGTTATGTAACTCCATAATGGGTACTTAAAAAGGTATTTTTTTTGTGGGTTTATCATGTCTTCTGAAAGTTATGCTTCAAAAACCTTACTGACAGGGCTACAAGGAAATAGGTTAGAATATGAAAGAAGTGGTACAAGGAGGTACCCTCAGTGCATTTTGATGGTTTTGTGAGCTTGGGATAGTCAAACCTAGAAGGTCTAGGGTCCCTAGAAAGTTAGTAAAAGTGCCCATGTATATGAACCTAAAAATGGGGTTATTGTGTAGTTGTGAAACCATGGAGAATGAGTGGACAATCATGTCCTGTTTAGAGTCAAGTGTTGCAGCATGGTCCACTAGAGCCTAAGAGATTTGTTTGACCTGTCATCCCTTGTATCTTCTTCCTCTTGAGAAGTTTGATTGTGACTCCTTTGTGGTCTTGTGTTGTTAGCTCTGCATCATGGTGTTTAGAGTGTTCCAAAACCACCTCGACCCCCTGGTTACTTTCTCCATATTGCAAAGAAAATTACTCAAAGGAATCATGGTGTTCAAAATTTATCACAACAATCTCATTATAATGTGGTTGCACACACACACACATCTATAATAACAAGCAAAGTAAGCAAGCATCGAGCGTTCCTCCTTCTCTTCCACCTTCTCAACCTTTTCTCCCTCACCTCCTCATCTTCCTCAACATGTTGGTAGATAATACAATCTTGTCAAGCAACTCCATGCTACTCTAGTTAATATCTCTCTATGGGATTTAATACAAACATCGCCTACATACCATGGAATGATCCAAGAGGCTCTACAAAAGGTAGTTATTCCACCTTTTGTTAGACTGAATGATGTAGCATCTTTGTTTAGTTGTATGCATGTGACAACATCAGATATCTTATTTCAACAACATGAATTACCTCCCATATAAGTGCAAAACCAATATGAGCCCCTTATGATATTTTTCATCATTAATAAAATGAGGGTGAGACACACTATGATTGATGGTGGATTAGGTCTTAATGTTTGTGGCATAGACTTGTTACATAAACTCAATGTTGATACATCTCTCCTTAAACCAGATAAACTCACCATACGTGGATTTGATAATGTTGGTACTATTATGTAGGAAAAAGGGGGAAGATGGGATTGATGAATGATTTAGCTAGATCCTCCTTTCACTAAACACATTCAAGGACATTTAACCAAGTTGAATCACAACTTCTGCAAGAGGATTCATCTATAGGTTGGTTGTCACTTGTAATGATAGGAAAATTTGGAATTGATTGATTAATGTGTTGATTTGAGTCTGATTTAGATTAAAACTCTAATTATGCAAAATCGTAAATAAACAGACAAAACCTGATAAATGCTCACATAGAGATAGACTAAATACAGATCTGATACATACTAGATTTCAAGTTTCAGAAAAGTCAGGGGCAAAAGAGTGGGTGCCCAACCCCAAGGTACTACTTTTTCTGAGGGCTTCAGGATCTTTTCTAACACTGACTACACCACTTTAGAGATTCTCCATGACATGAAATTGAGGGGCAAAAGAGCAAGTGCCCAAGCCCTTCCTGAGTTATTTCCCACCCTTTTCTTCAGATTCTGATACCTTATGCTCTACCACCATCTTCTGCAACTCCACTCTTTAAGATCTGACACCTGTCACCTGCAATCACAAGAAGAGGGGTTGGGGGTTGTGGTGTTTAGGAGCTTACCACGATCAAGCCTTGAAATGGCATTCAAGCCTTCCAACACCATTGTTAGATAGAAAGTGCGTGTCCTTATAGGACAAAGGCAAAAATAAATTGATAAATGATTGATTGAAGCACACATAGATATCACCTCAGAGGTGTAGCTCACAAATAGATGAACTTTCACAACATGAGAAGATGAAGCCAAATCTGCAATAACAAACACAACAACACAAGTCTACTCTACAACACAATGAATGCCTTGAATGCTCTAAGATCATAAGTTCACCAAAATATCATAATCATCTTCTAGTTTTCAAATGAAATCCTAAACATGCTTATATATGCATTCCCACTTTAATTTCATAATTCAAACTCAAGATGTCAGCAACGGACACCTTTTAATGATAACTTTGCCATCATTGAAATTTGGGACCCCACCAAAATAGGGCAGGGCAAGGCCGCGAGCACCCTTGTCCTGGGACCTATTTTGGGTCAAGGTTAAGCTCTTTAATGTCCCCTATGTCCCATTTGTCATGGGTTTCAGGGCATTTTCTCTCAAGATTCATTTCTAACATGTATGATAAAAATTAAAAGACTCAGGAGCTAAACTTAGGAGTTAAAAGTCCTAGGGGACATTTTACGACATAACAGGTACAAAATCACTAAGTACAATCACCTTAAATATTAAGGTTGGACCTGTGACATTTCCTACCCATATCCATGTCATGCCTAACACTCTCACATACAATCTTCTTCTTGGTAAATCGTGGATTCATGCCATGGGGGCAGTCTTGTCTACCCTTCATTGTTCAATAAAATTCATTTTTTAAAACAAGCTCCATATGATTGAAGTTGATTCAGTTCTAGAAAGTTGCTTACAAATGGAAGCGTGACATCAAATTCATATAAATAATTTGATCACTTCTTTAACAAAAGACAAACCACTACCCTCCGCTGCTAACAACAAGAATGGTCAGTGTAATGTCGGTCCTTCGAATGCATTTTTTGGTGATGATTAGGTTTCATTAGATTTTACACCCACCTTTAAGGATGAGCATAAAATCCCACCATCACACCCAAAAACCTTGAAGGTAAATGAAATTTCTTCAACACAATCTCCGAATCCTAAAAAACTTAAACTAAAAAGTAATAACGATGGAACTTTTGATATTGATAAAGATCTGCTTTCTTCTAAAGAAATGGCAGTCATTTGTGATAAAGTATCATCTCAATCTAATGAATCATCTTCTTCTAATGCATGTCTTGGTAATGATGAGGTTCCTTTAGATTTCAACCCAGATGGGCTTGTTGAAACAAAGATGGACCCTCCTCACCATGATAAAAAGAATGATCCTTCTCCATCTTCTTTAACACATGATGATAGTTCTCATTTCAACAAAGATAGTCATATGACCTCTCTCTTCCTTTGGACTTGGAGATGCATTATGGGTGTGGATTCAAAATCCTTTCTAAACAAGGATACAGTGGAAATGGGTTAGGATGCAAAGAACAAGAAATTAAGGAACCTGTGGAACCAACACTACACTTGTCTAAAATAGGTTTAGATTTCTGACCTTCTCCTACGTTCTCTCCATCATGTTCACAACAAAAAGGGTTGCTTCCTACTCCACCTACATCTTCTCTTCTATCACAACAAGAGTGTATGTTGCCAAGTCTACTCAAAGACCGCTTAATCACTCTTCCTCCTCCAACACACAAAAAGATTCAACACAATAATCATTCAACACCTCATGATTGTGTGCATATCATCGAGTGCTTCGCCATTACACTAAGGAATGTCAAGTCTTGGTTGACAAAATTCAACAACTTCAAACACAGTGTGGATCTAACACTTTTCACCATGCTTGATGTAGTCCCTATATCACCTTGTCCTCCATCCATTTTATAATAAGCAAGTTGGGGGAGGATGATTTATTATAGGACAACTCGCAAGTGTGGTCCCTCCTCATTTGTGTTATGCTTGTACATACTGTTATCCCTATATTGTAATGTTTTGTTGATTGTTAGTTCCCCCTTGGCATCCTTGTTAGTATAAAGGTACAAGGAGAAAGAACACATTGTGTCATTCCTCTATATGTATCTTCATTCTTCTATATGTCATGATGTACAATTTCATTATTTTCTTGGATGATTTAGCCTTGTTTCATTATTCAATAGTTGATTTCATGTGATCTTTCTTCCATCATATTCATATTTATGTGACACCTTGTTTCTATGCTCGACATCATACCATGACTACACAAGCCATTGTGTATCATGCCTACAAGCATCACCTTGGTTTGCTCATCTTGGGGGCAACCCCTTGTTGCGATGTAGCTTTTGAGAACACAGACCAATTGGGGATGTGATTTTAGAAATCCCTTGTTCCTATTTTTATAGGTCTTCCTTATTCTACCTTAAAGGCAATTGCTCCATGATGGACTAAGTAATCACTTTAAGGTGGATGAATATATCATGCTATGAGCCTTACTCTCATCTTTCTATCAAAACACTTGTTGATTATTTTTGTTGTACTCCACTCTCTTGGAAAGGATTTTGACACACTTAGAAACAAGATCTTGATTCTATCTTGTTGAGGCTCCTTGCATGTTTGGGAGAAGGGTTGGAACCACCAACTTGAGTTTGGCTAGAGTACCTTTGGGTATGGTTGCAATGCCTTCTTATTCTGTAAGGCTTGGTGTATTCCCTTGAGTGGAAACACTTCTTTTTAGATAGATTGTTTGTATGATGTGTTGTATCCTCTTGTTCTTTTTATTTCTAACTAACCCCTTTTTAGCATTCTTCTTATTTCATCTTGGGGAATGATGCATGGTGATTGAGACAACCTTTTAGATTGAGGTCTCTTTTATCATGTTGACTCAGGGTCTTCTATTATGTGCTTCTTGTGATTGTCATAAGATGTTTGTATTCTCCTCATATATTCTTATCCTCTACATATTCTTCATGTCTCATGCTTGCTTCACGTGTATTCTCTATGTATTCCTTATGAATACCTCTTGTGTGTTTCATGTATATTCCATGAATACTTTGTACCTTGTGTGTATGCTTTGTGTCAAGCATGTATACTTTGTGTATTGCGTGTATACTTTGTGTATGTCATCTATGCTTTGTGTATTGTGTGTATACATTGTGATTTCTCAAGTTTATGCCTTGTGTATGTCTTGTCTTGTCTCGTGTTCTCTAAGTACTTCATGAATGCATAAATTATGCCTTGTATCTTATGTATATGCAATTCATCATATACTCCTAGAATCGTAAACTTGGGGGCTTGATCATTGGTGTAGAAGCACCTTCTCTATGGTGCAGGAGTCATGTTTTGTTTTTGTTTTCAATAAGGATTTTTAAGCCCCATCATGTTTGTAATAAGGTTTTTATGTCAATCTGGTCACTAGACCTATGTAGACCATGTTTGGTCAAGTTCGATGTAATCATACAATGAAAACATGTAGTTTTCTTATGTTAGGAGAAACCCAACAACTAACTGACTTTTAAAATTAGTTTGTATAGTTGGGAGGGATGTAAACTGCTTTCTCAAGCCTCTATAGGTGAAGAAGCAAGATGTAATGACGGAGGAGAAGCATGAATGAATGAAGATCTAGATTTTTGGGTGTGTTGAAACACTATTCTTTCTAAGCAATTCTCTGTAACAGTCTTTCTGTATGGTCTGTACGGTTAGTTGATCATCTAAAACTAATTGGAGAGGTTCAGGCATTGAAGTATTTTCCATTTGACAGTAGTCTGGTGTCTTGAAGTGTTGTAGTTTGTAAGATATTGTTCTTCTTGCAAAGACTGGTCTGAAAATCTAGAAACTAGGGTTTTGTGAATAGATGGATTGTATTTCCTCTGTCCGCTGAAAATAAGATTCTCATTTTTAGTATGATGGAGGAATACAGTGTACATTTTGTGTTTTCTGTAGTTTTGGATCAAACACCCAAGGATCCAAGGAGTTTTCTGTGAGTTTGACTAGGCATCTCTATGTGACTAGTCTTTGAAACGATAGGCAAAGTGCTATGAATGGAGTGACCAAATTGATGGTTGATCTAGTGTTTGCAGAGGATTGTAGACCCTTTCCGTTCTATCAAGTTTTGTTTTTGTTTCTAGTTTGGTGTCTGTATAGTTGCAAAGGAGCAGGGGTTGCCATCGGCGTAACACAGTCCTCAAAGAAACATACTTCGGTGTAAGTTTTGTAGCAGTTCACCGAATGTATATTGCGAATGCATATCGCAAATGTATGTTGAGAATGTATATCACCAAATGTATATTGTGAATGCATATCACAAATGTATACTGAGAAAGCATATTGAGAATGTATCTCGAGAAAGCATATCGAGAATGTATCTTGAGAATGTATGTTGAGAATATACATTTCATCAGATACAAAGGGTGACCAGTCGTAACGGTGAAATAAGGGTAAAGAAACATTAGTTCGCCGGTTATAACAAGTCAAGCAAAGCATATACAAGTTGGTATATCAGCGTATTGGGAAGACATACAAAGCGCTCACCGATGATCGAAGTCTTACCAATAAGGTCATGACTAACCACCATGGTTAAGGCGAGTGGAAGCTTAACCGCCAATGGGTATCAGCAGGAAGTTTGAAGACGCCTCTGAGAGAGGAAGTTTCTCCAAAGACAGGGTGGAGTTGATTATCGGGGAGAGTTGAGAGATCGGCCAGAGAAATAGTAAGGTGGCCGACGGGGTCTATCCAGCCGATGAGAATAGATTGCTGAGACATAAGACGGTCTCACACCGATAAGTTTGCAACAAGTTGTTCGCTTCCATTGTGCGCTTTGCATCATATTGGTATCAGAGCCAATATTTGAATTGAAGCAGTGTATGTCAGACACGAAGATAGAAACTGAGGCTAGCACAATGTCTCCCAAATCTATGAGCAAAGAAGCCATCAAGAATATGGTAGAGGAGATGGTTGAAGCAAGGTTGAAAGAAGAGAGGCCCAAGGGTAAGAGTAAAGAGGATGGAAGTGCTTCTGATACAAAAGAAGAAGAAGAAGAGGCAGAGGAAAACCCTCAAGAACAAGATATGTCTGCAGATCAAAAGGCATTCTTGAATGCACTCAAAGGTGCTTGTGGAGATAGTGGCGATCCAAAGATGGATGTTCCTACATTCAATAGGAAACTAGATGGAGATGCCCTCATGGATTGGATTGAAGCCATGTGTGACTATTTTGACTTCAAGGAGTATAGTGACAGCAAGAAAGTCAAGTTTGCTAAGACAAGATTAAGAGGTTTTGCCCTAGTTTGGTGGAACTATATGCAAGGGGAAAGAGAGAAAGTTGGAAAGAACCCTATCACTAAATGGAATAGAATGGTGGCCATGCTAAGAGACAAGTTCATGCCATTTGATTATGAGTTGCAGACCATTAGGAAGTTTAATCATCTCAGACAAAAGGATATGGATGTGGCTACATATACTAAAGAATTTCATAGATTGAGCATGAGAGTTAATCACAAGGAGGAGGAGAAAGAGATGGTAGCCAGATATCTCGATGGTTTGAGGTATAACATACAAGATGAATTCAGTATGGTGGTTCCTAAAACAACTGATGAGTGTTTTGTATTAGCCTCTAGGGTTGAGGAAAAGTTGAGAAGGAAGAGTGATCAAAACACTAGAGGAAGAGGTGGTAGAAATAATAGGGGAAGAGGCAGTTTTGGTAGAGGATAGTCAAGTAGAAATGAAAATCCAAGTCAAGAAGAGTCTCATTCTAATGTAGACCATAGAGGTGGTGATTTTAGAGGTTGGAGAAGACCAAATGGTAGAGGTAGAGGTGGTGGAGCAGGCAGAGGACCCATAGTTTTCATTGGTAGATGCTATGGCTGCAATCAAGTAGGCCATACTATGAGAAAATGCCCTGAGAAGGCAACTAGTTCCCATGATGGTGGAAGAAGGAATTAGTTGTTGACAAATGAAGATTGCCAAAGTGTGAATTCACCCATTGGTAGTGCTACACCAGTCCTTGAAGGAGAGAACATGATGATCAAGAGAACCTTGATGAAGATGTCATTGAAACAAGAACCCTCACAAAGGAAGACTCTCTTCAGAACCCAAGGTATAGCATATGGTAAACTTTGTAAAATCATTGTTGATTCAGGTTCTACTGAGAATGTAGTGTCTATTGAAATGGTAGAGAAGTGTAAGTTGAAAAGGCTGCCCCGTGTTAGTCCTCATAAGATCTCTTGGTTGAATAAGAATCAAAATTACATGATAGAAGAACAAACTTGGGTTGAGTTTGAGATAGGTGATTATAAGGACAAGGTACTATGTGAGATTATTCCTATGGATTTTTGTCACCTTCTTCTTAGACATCCATGGCAAAATGATGTGAAGGCACAACATGATGGTGAGAAGAACACATACCTCATCACCAAGAATGGAAGGAAGTTTAGGATGGATCCTATGCAAGAGCAGATTGAAGAGAAGAGTAATGACACCAATGTCATGATGGTTAGTGGCAAAGAGTTCTTACACCTCATGAAGGAGAAGGATACCCAAGGGTATGCCTTGATAATGAAGCCCAAAGATGAATTAGGACAGCAAGACAAAAAGTAGAAAGAGGTTCCACTAGAAGTGCAGCAATTGTTGGATAAGTACCAAGATCTTGTGGTAGAGGATACTCCAACTCCTTACCACCCATGAGAGACATAAGTCGTCAAATTGACTTGATCCCAGGTGCCACATTGCCCAATAAGGCTGCCTATAAATTAACACCACAGCAAAATGAGGAGGTGAGTAGACAAATTCAAGAACTCTTAGAGAAAGGATTGATTAGAAAGAGTCTTAGTCCATGTTCAGTCCCTAGTGTACTTGCTCCAAAAAAAGATGGGAAGTGGAGACTATGTATGGATTCAAGGGCCATAAATAAGATCACAATAAGGTATAGATTCCCTATGCCAAGGATTGAGGATCTTTTGGACTATCTTGGAGGGTCATGTTATTATTCAAAGATTGATTTGAAATCTGGTTATCATCATATCAAAATTAGGTAGGGAGATGAATGGAAGACTGCCTTCAAGACAAATGAAGGTCTCTATGAGTGGCTTGTCATGCCATTCGGCCTCAGTAATGCCCCAAGCACATTCATCCATTTGATGAATGAGGTACTTGTTGAATTCATTGGCAAATTTGTAATTGTTTATCTTGATGACATACTTATTTTCAGCAGGACAAAAGAAGAACATGTGAAGCATCTTGGACAGGTGATGAAGATGTTGCATGAAAGTAAGTTGATGATCAACTTGGATAAGTGTGATTTAATGAAAAATAAACTTGTGTATCTTGGTTTTGTGATTTCTAATGGTTGTTTGAAGATAAACCCCACAAAGGTCGAGGCCATTCTCAGTTGGCCTACTCCTAGGACAATAGGAGATGTTAGAAGCTTTCATTGCTTGGCAACTTTTTATAGGAAGTTCATTAGAGGATTTAGTCACATAAGTGCTCCTATTCTTAACACCATCAAGGGTGGCATAAAGTGAAAATTTCAATGGACAAAGCAAGCAGATGATAGCTTTGAATTGTTATAGAAGAAAGTGGCTAAATTACCTACATTGGTACTCCCAAATTTTGACAAAGTTTTTGTAGTGGAATTTGATGTGAGTCAACAAGCAATGGGTGTTGTTCTCAGTCAAGATGGACATCCAGTAGCCTTTTTTTCAGAGAAGTTGAATGAGGCTAAACAAAGGTATTCTACCTATGATCTATAGCTTTATGCAATGGTGCAAGCTCTCAAAAAGTGGAGACACTATTTTCTGCCGAAAGAGTTCATTGTTTTTACTAGTAACCATGCTCTTAGCTTTCTAAATAGTCAAGAAAAGTTGAATCATAGGCATGTTAAGTGGATGGAACAACTGCAGGCCTATACCTTCACTATTAAGCATAAAAAGGGTATTGCCAACAAAGTGGCTGATGCTTTAAGTAGGAGGATGCTTGTCATACATGAAGTATAGATGGAAAGCATGGGGATAGATTGTTTGAAGGAGTTATACAAGGAGGATGCAGATTTCAAAGCTGCTTATGAAGTTTGTGCTAGTTTGGCTAACACTTTTCATGGTGAATATTCAGATTTTGTGTTGCAGGAAGGTCTCTTATTCAAAGGCAGTTTGCTATGTGTTCCTAAATGTTCAATGAGGGATAACATCATCAAAAAGAAGCACAATGGAACCTTAGGATGACACTTTGGGTTGGATAAGACTTTGGAACAAGTCACTAGATTCTACTATTGGCCAAAAGTATAGTCGGATGTAAGGAGATATGTTGCCAGTTGTACCATATGTCAAAAGGCCAAAGGTATGTCTTTTAATGCTAGCTTGTACCAACCCCTCCCTATTCCCAATAGGCCTTGGGAGAGCATTAGTATGGATTTTGTACTTGGTCTTCCTAAGACAGCAAGGAGTGTGGATAGTGTTTTTGTCATTATGGACAGATTTAGTAAGATGGCTCATTTTGTGCCATGCAAATGCACAAATGATGCATCTCACATTGCTGGTCTCTTTTTCAGAGAAGTGGTTAGAATCCATGGTTTGCCCCTTTCAATTGTCACTGATAGAGACTCCAAGTTTGTTGGTCATTTTTGGAGGACCTTATGGAGAAAATTGGGAACACAATTGTCTTTCTCATCAGCCTACCATCCCCAAACTGATGGTCAGACTAAGGTTGTTAATAGGTCCTTAGGAAACCTTCTAAGATGCCTTACCAAGCAGCATGGGTTGGCATGGGACTTGGTGATTAGTCAAGCTGAGTACGCTTACAATGATTCAGTGAATAGAAGCACTGGGAAGAGTCCATTTGAAATTGTTTATGGTTTCCATTCAAGAGGACCACTTGAACTCAAAGACTTACAAGGTTGGGATAAGAGGAGTGCTCTAGGAGAAGATTTTGCTGCTACCATGAAGGCAGTTCATGATCAAGTCAAAGTTCAGTTGGAGAAAATAGTCTCCAAATACAAAGATAGGGCAGATCTCAAAAGGAGAGATGTACAATTCAAGGTGGGAGATTTGGTGATGGCCTACCTAAGGAAGGAAAGATTGCCTAAAGGACAGCCAACCAAGCTTCTAATGAAGAAAATAGGACCAGGCAAGGTAGTGCATAAGTTTGGTCTAAATGCTTATGAAATAGAATTACCATCTGGTCTTGGTATTTCTCCCATATTCAATATTTCTAACCTCTTTCCATACAGACCTCCATTGAATGTTGAAGATGGATCAGATGCTGTGATCGAAGATCAAGATTGGATCAGAGATCTACCTCCAAGTAAGCCTTTACACTTGGAATGCATATTAGATTCCAAGGTTGTCAAAAAGACAAGGGTGTGTACAAGGAGTACTTGGTCAAGTGACAGCATCTTCCTGATTTAGAAGCTACATGGATGAGTGAGGTAGACATTTTGAAGCATGGGAAGACACTCCAACAGTTAGCAACTCAAGGGACTTGAGTTTTTCCTGTAGGGGGAGTATGGTGCAGGAGCACCTTCTCTATGGTGCAGGAGTCATGTTTTGTTTTTGTTTTCAATAAGGCTTTTTAAGCCCCATCATGTTTGTAATAAGGTTTTTATGTCAATTTGGTCACTAGACCTATGTAGACCATGTTTGGTCAAGTTTGATGTAATCACACAATGAAAACATGTAGTTTTCTTGTGTTAGGATAAACCCAATGGCTAACTGACTTTCAAAATTAGTTTGTACGGTGGGAGGGATGTAAACTACTTTATCAAGCCTCTATAGGTGAAGCAGGATGTAATGACGGAGGATAAGCATGAATGAATGAAGATCTAGATTTTTGGGTGTGTTGAGACATTGTTCTTTCTAAGTAATTCTCTGTAACGATCTTTCTGTATGGTCTATATGGTTAGTTGATCATCTGAAACTAATTGGAGATGTTCAGGCATTGAAGTAGTTTCCATTTGATAGTAGTTTGGTGTCTTGAAGTGTTGTAGTTTGTAAGATATTGTTCTTCTTGCAAAGACTGGTCTGAAAACCTAGAAACTAGGGTTTTGTGAATAGATGGACTGTATTTCCTCTATCTGCTAAAAGCAAGATTCTCATTTTCAGTGTGATGGAGGAATACAGTGTACATTTTGTGTTTTCTATAGTTTTGGATCAAACACCGAAGGATCTAAGGAGTGGCGTGAGTTTAACTAGGCATCTCTATGTGACTAGTCTTTGAAACGATAGGCAAAGTGTTGTGAATGGAGTGACCAAATTGATGGTTGATCTAGTGTTTACATAGCATTGTAGACCCTTTCCATTCTGTCAAGTTTTGTTTCTATTTCTAGTTTGGTGTCTGTATAGTTGCAAAGAAGCAGGGGTTGCCATCGGCATAACATAGTCCTCAAAGAAACATACTTCGGTGTAAGTTTTGTAGTGGTTCGCCAAATGTATATTGCGAATGCATATTGCAAATGTATGTTGAGAATGTATATCACCGAATGTTTATTGCGAATGCATATCGCAAATGTATGTTGAGAAAGCATAATGAGAATGTATCTCAAGAAAGCATATTGAGAATGTATCTTGAGAATGTATGTTGAGAATATACATTTCATCGGATACAAAGGGTGACTAGTCATAACGGTGAAATAAGGGTAAAGAAACATTAGTTCACCAGTTATAATAAGTCAAGAAAAGCATATACAAGTAGGTATATTGGCGTATCGGGAAGGCATACAAAGCGCTCACCGATGATCGAAGTCTTATCGACAAGGTCATGACTAACCACCATAGTTAAGGTGAGTGGAAGCTTAACCGCCAACGGGTATCGGCAGGAAGTTTAAAGACATCACCAAGAGAGGAAGTCTCTCCAAAGACAGGGTGGAGTTGACTGTCGGGGAGAGTTGAAAGATCAACTAGAGAAATAGTAAGGTGGCCGACAGGGTCTGTCCAGCCGATGAGAATAGATCGCTGAGACGTAAGACGGTCTCACACCGATAAGTTTGCGACAAGTTGTTCGCTTCCATTGTGTGCTCTGCATCAATCACCCCTCAATTTTGGTGACATTATATGACTTCTATGTTTGTAGTGATTGAAATCTATCCTCTTCGTACTTTAGTGCAAGTATGAGCATAAGATCAACCCACACTAAAATGGGGGCTAAATGTTATGGAGTAAAATGTGTGCCCTTGCCATTTTACACCTAGTTTAGCACCCAAGTGGACCTATAATAATTAATTCTTAATCCTGATGCACAAAACCTAAAAGATAACTATAGAGCCAACCTAAACACACTTAAAGTGACTTATCTCAAAGTTTTTGGGGCTAAAGGACAAGGGCGCCTAGTGCCCTAGTCCCTCATTTAGCCTAGACCTAATTTAATGGTATGTCAGCTTAGGACATCTCTAATGCTTCCTCATGTCGGCCCCATTTGGTTTAATTCCCTGAAAATCAATGGTAATGCATATATAAGCAAGTTAGTTTACTCATTTAAACATCTAAGCAACCTAGGCACACTTGCACTTTCTCTCTATCTCTCTTTCTCATGCTCTCTATTCTTCTCCAAATCTCTCTATGGTGGATTATTGATGTTGCACTAACTTCTTGTATGTCTTGTGAAGATCTCTCTACTTCTTTACACTACATGAACTTCTTGAGTCAAGTTGTGACACCACATCAAGCAAGCTAGGGTTTCCATGCTCATGGTGATTCCTCTCCTTTATGCTTTATTATAGCATTCCATTCTACTTCAAATTTGCCTCTGCCCTCCTAGGGCATGCACTCTTTGATATCTTATCATTACTATTATGGAGGTGGAAATACCATTCACGGAGCTTAACTTAGGAAAGCTCCTAAATAGCACCAACCCTTTTCCCTTCTTGTTTGTTTGTAGGTTGCATCTGGAAGAATCTAAAGATATCAAGTGGCAGGAGATATGAAGATAAGTAGGCGAAGACACCTAGATCCGAAAATCCTGCAAAACCCTAATTTGGGTCTAGGGCACCTAGCATCCTGGTACTTCTTGTTTAGATGACCAAAACCTTCTAAAGTTAGGTTCTCTTAGCTCTATTTAGCTCCTCCCTACCACTGCTTTCTGGGTTTTCGACGGTTTTAGGTTTGTAGCTCCTATTTTCTCTAGTTTAGCCCTAAAAAACCCTAGATTTGGTAATTAGTCATAAGATCTCTCTCCTTGGAAACAAAGGGAGCAATCAAGAGACCTCTTAGCTCTCTTTTGAGGACTATAGATGAGTATTGAGTTTCCTTGATTCGTGTTCTAATGTTATGTGGAGAAGGATTGATTTAGGGTGATGTACATGTTAGCCTAGATCTCATTTTCTATATAACATAAAGAATACACTTGAATTTAAATTTCCATTATTTATGAGTTTTAGTTAAATCAATATATTAGGAATTAATCAAAAAGGATTTTATGGAGTTTTTAAATTAAAGTTTTATTAGCCTTTGTTCTATTTCAGTTCCAAAGTATGTAATTAAATTTATTTATTTTGTTTTAAGTATGTAATTAAGTTTATAGTATGTAACTAAGTGTATTTACTTCCCATGTGTGTAAATAGGTTAACTATTTATTTATTTTGGTTCCAAAAATGTAAACGAGTTGTTATATTTCAATATCAAGTACATAGTTAAGTTAAATGAGTTATACAAAAACAAACACTATTTAGTGTTTTGTATTAACAGTGCCTCTGGTTCACGTTTACAAGTAATGTCATCATGATTGAACTACTACATGTAGCCTAATATAGCTACAACAACGGAATCTATGACATCAGCCCTATAAATCACAAAGGAGAAATAAGGACACGTTATTATGTCAATGATGCCATGCGAGAAGGAAATCCTCCTTAGTTTAATAATAGATCTTTGATAGGAATGTAAGAATTCCACATAGAAACATTCTAGAACTTTTTTCTATCACATTAAATAGAACATGTTTTAAAACAAACAAAAACATCAATATAGATGAATATCAATCATTATTAAGTAAATGCTTCCCTTAGTGGGTAGTAGTCAAAGAGGAATTGTATGGGGAAAAGGGACCCTAGAAAGGGTTGTGTACCCGCTTATATCATTCACACCTAACATAAAACTTAACTAAACCTACATATATATTATACCTTGATCCCATGGATATGGGTATGTAGACAATCTTGGGTAAATGAAGGAGGTGTTAGTCTTAGGGTAGACAACTGAGAGGGGGGGTGAATTAGTTGTCCAAAACTTTCTTTCCAATTACACACTTAAATCCTCTTAGTGATTTAGCAGCATATCAATAGATCAATCATGAACATAATGCATTAAATCAAGAGCAGAAACACATCAACACATAAGACACTAAGATTTTGACGTGGAAAACCTGGTTAAGGGAAAAACCACGGGGTGATTAACCCAAGATTGTATTCTCTGTTAGAAGAATAGAAAGAACAAAATGGCACATGCCAATTAGGGCTCACTGTTCACAAGAGGCTCACTGCCTATAAGAGACACATTGTCTACAAAGTAATAAGTATCACATACATGAACTGGAGAATAGCATCTTCACCATGCTTGAATCAGTTCTATTTAAGCCCAATACTTCTACTCTACCTTTCTCTCTCCTCCTCGCTACCACACTCTCATCTCCACAAGCTACACTTTGAAAAGACTTTACAATCCCTCATTGATATAAGGCATCGACTTAGGAATAATCATCTAAGTCGGCAAACATCTACAAGATCATCCGCAAGATGTGTAATACATCTGGTCGACCAGTCTCAAGAAGAACACGATCATCCGAAGATTATTCTTCAATTGCAAGCTCCAACTCAAATTTGGACAACCAACACGTGCTAGACATGATCCAAAGACCTCCACAAGATTGCCTGAATCACCAAGAACATCCGCACTTCATTTTCTTACTGAAATCCTTCTCTCCTTCATCCAGAACCTCAAGAACATAGTCTGTCACCACTATCACAAGGGAATAGATGCTTGTGGACCTTCAAACCATGAACCGGTTGAGTTGACACTTCAAAAGGACTTCCTCAACACTCCCTCAAATCCATAGAATAGGATAATGCATTTCTGGATCTCACCGGACCTATCTATGTCACTCTGTCACCTCTGAACACCTGCTGGAACTGGTTTTACTTGAACGGCCACAACTTCTTCAGATCTTCATGTGGACCTCTAAAATCTTTACTGAATCACTTTAAGACACATATTTACAAACCCATTAAACCACATCCTTTGATCCTCATCTTATCTTGGACTTTTACCTTACTATCTTCACTGTTCTTCTCTATTCCTGATTAGGACTAATTTTCTCAATATCCTCAGTACTCAGCTCATCCAATCCTTTTCAACAATGCAACAGGAGTATGTTGACATCAATGACAACACTGGTTAGGCCCATACCTGCAACAATCTCCCCCTTTGTCATTGATGGCAACATATGATGTGAATAATTGTTTTGACCATCAAGACAAGAACTTTTCTTTACTGACACAACTCCCCCTATCACCAACAACCATTCACTTGTCTTCTCTTTCTTTAATATTCCCCCTTTGCTCAGCCACCACTTGTTTTTCACATGTCTTTTACCAACAACCATTCACTTGTCTTCTCTTTCTTTACTGCTCCCCCTTTGCTCAGCCACCACTTGTTTTTCACATGTCTTCTCTCCCCCTTTGACATCAATGATAAAGGGCACATACTTGCAAATTCACCATTTCAAAATCATACCAGCTGCTCCCCGTAAGCAGCAGCTCCCCATCATCAATCTGGATCACAAGATATGAATGTGATATTCACCGGACTGATGCACAACAGTGCACCTTAGTTCATCACCGGAGGGGCAATAACCCCTAACTTCTCCCTGAGATACTCAAAAGAGTCCTTAGGTAGAGGTTTAGTAAAGATATCTACAATCTAATCCTTGGAAGGCACAAACTCCAATCTAACTTAATTCTTGTTCACATGCTCTCTTAGAAAGTGAAACTTGATAGATATATGCTTAGTCTTTGAATGCAACACCAGATTCTTAGATATATTTATTGCACTTGAATTATCACAGAAGATTGTGATAGGCTCCTCATACTCCACTCTTATGTCTCTTAGCATTTGCTTCATCCACAAAACTTGAGTGCAACTACCTACTGCTACAATATATTCTGCTTCTGCAGTGGACAAAGATATTGCCTCTTGTTTCTTGCTCAGCCAAGAAACCAATCTCTTTCCCAAAATGAATGCTCCACCATTGGTACTCTTCTAGTCATCCACATCTCCTGCCCAATCTGCATCTATATATGCATGAAGAGAGAAATCATGATCTCTGGGATACCACAATCCATACTCAACTGTCCCCTTTAAATATCTAAAAATCCTCTTGATTGCCATGACATGAGATTCTCTAGGATCAGCATGGAATCTAGCAACAAGACCAACAACCTGCATAATGTCTGGTCTAGTTTGAGTAAGATGCAACAGCCCTCTAATCATTGACCTATATATTTTTTCTGATCAGCCTTAGGTGAGTCATCATCTTTGCTTAATTTGCATCTGGTTGCCATGGGAGTATTCATTGGCTTTGAGTCTTCCATCCCAAATTTCTTCAACAATTCTTTCACATATTTGGTCTGAGAAATGAAGATTCCTTTCTTTGTTTGAGTGATTTGCAGACCCAAGAAGAAATTCATTTCACCAAGCATGGACATCTCAAATTCACTTTTCATTTGATTTTCAAAAGTTTTACACATACTATCTCTTCCTCCAAAAATGATATCGTCAACAAACACTTCAACAATTAAGATGTTTTTATAATCAATTTTGGAATATAAATTACTGTCAGCAGTACCTTTGTTAAAACCAATCTTCAAAAGATGCTTATCCAATCTTTCATACCAGGCTCTTGGGGCTTGCTTCAGTCTATATAGTGCTTTCTTCAACTTGCAGACCATATCATCATGATCAAACAATTAAAATCCATCTGGTTACTCAATGTACACTTCTTCTTCCAAGTCACCATTCAGGAAGGTAGACTTGACATCCATCTGATATACCTTGAAATCCTTGAAAGCAACAAAGGCAAGAAATAATCTAACTGCTTCAATTCTTGCCACTGGAGCAAAAGTTTCTTCAAAATCAACTCCTTCTATTTGAGAGTAACCTTTGCAAACCAATCTGGCTTTATTTCTGATTACTTCACCAAATTCATTCAATTTGTTCTGGAAGACCCATTTTGTTCCAATCACATTTTTGTTTCTAGGTCTGGGAACAAGATCCCAAGTGTGATTTTTCTCAATTTGCATCAGCTCTTCCTCCATTGCTTTAGTCCAGTTTTCATCATTGCAAGCTTCATTCACTGTCTTAGGTTCAATCTTTGAAATCAGACAATACTCATCTAAATTTTGAGCAATTCTCCTTCTTGTTTGTACACCTTTGCTTTTATCACCTATGTTCTGATCTTCAGAGTGTTTCAATCTTACATACCTAGGCACTTTGGGAGTTTCTTGCACTTCTGCTTCTTGATCAAGCTCATTCAGACTTATCTCTTCTTCCTGATTTAACGAATCAATCTAGATCTGAATCTTAGAAGAGGCTTGGGCTCCTTGAGTCAGAACATCATTCTGATCATCTTCATCATATTCATAAAATCTTGAGGGTTTTTCAATTCCTTCATCAACCTTCACATTTGTACTTTCTATCATCTTTCTCAGTCTCTTGTTATAACACCCGTATGCTTTGCTTTGAGTAGAGTAACCCAAGAATATTCCTTCATCACTTCTAGCATCAAAATTTCCTAGATCTTCATCTCTTTTAATGTAAAATTTGTTACCAAAACCTTTGAAATACCTCACAGTAGGAGTGATGCCAAACAATAGTTCATAAGGAGTCTAACCGGTATTGCTTCTGATTTGAACTCGATTGAGAGTATAGACTGCAGTGCTGACAGCTTCTCTCCAATAGATCTAAGGAACATTTGCTTCCATCATCATTGTCCTAGATGCTTCCTGGATGGTCTGATTCTTTCTCTCAACTACTCCATTCTACTGTGGAGTCCTAGGAGCAGACAACTGTCTCTTTATTCCATGCTTCTCATAGAATTCTATGAATTCACTGGGTGTGAATTCTCCACCTCTATCAAACCTTAGACATTTCAATTTTAATCTGGTTTCATTCTCTACCATAGCCTTGAATATTTTGAATTTCTCAAGAGCTTCTGATTTCTCTTTCAGAAAAGTTACCCACATCATCTTGGAATAGTCATCAATTAGTAACATGAAGTATCTATCACCTTGCACACTCCTAATTCTTGCCAGACCACAAAGATCAGTATGAACTAAGTCCAATAATCCGGTAGAGGATTGTTCCTTGCTCTTAAATGAGACTCTACTTTGTTTTCCCAACTGACATTCTTTGCACAAACTATTTGTAGGTTTCACCAATTTTGGAAGATCGCTTACAGCCTGAGTATTTCTTATCTTGATGATATTATCAAAATTTACATGACACATTCTCCTATGCCACAACCAACTCTGATCAACTTGAACAAATAAGCGACTTTTACCAGTACCAACTAGATGCAAGATATTACCTTTTGTCTAAGTACCAGATGCAATATCTGTTCCAGAACTTTCAAAGATCTTGCATTTTCCATTCTTGAATCAGAGATCATAGCCTTTGTCTACCAACTGTCCAACACTGAGAAGATTGTGCTTCAATCCTTCAACATACAGTACATTACCGGTTTTGTTCCTTCCATCAAAAGAAATAGTTCCTCTTCCTTTGATTCTTCCAGAAGAATTATCACCAAACTTTACTACTCCTCCTTCATACCTTTCCAAATCTATGAACTTATTTTTATCACCTGTCATATGGTGAGAGCAACCACTGTCAATGACCCAATCATCCTTTTCTTCAACTTGGGAAGCCAGAGCTCTTTCTACAACTTTATGATTGATAGATTCAGAGGACATTGGTTCTTCTTCCTTGATGGCAATGAACACCCAATCACTTCCAGATTTGTTTCCTATCTCTGATTCATTATCTGTTACTCCTTCATTATCATCTTCCTCATGAACATAGTAACAATTCTTTTGGAACCTTGATCTGTTGGGATTTGGCCTTGAAAATATTTCTGGACATCTTGAGGCAAAATGACCAATCTTGTTGCAGTTAAAACACTTAAAAGGCAATTTCCTTTCATACTTACCAGATCCTCTTGGCAATATTTTTGCAATAAGAGCTTCAAGTTGAGCATTTTCAGCTTCTTCTTCTTCTAGATCTTTTCTTGCTTTTTCATACCATGATAGTTTCCTTGAAGAGTTCTCTCCCGGATCAAACCTTTATTTACCTTTTACAAAGGCACTGGCTTTGAATGCAGATTCAGTCTTGGGGGGGTCATCTCCAAACTCAGTCATTTCAAATGCAGCCAATTTACTAGCCAATTGATCTCTTGTGACAGTTGTATGGGCTCTGAATTCTTCAATGGCAGCAACCTTGATTTTATAAGAAGCAGGAAGGGATCTGAGAATTTTGCCCACAATCTCATCTTCTTCCAAGACTCCACCAGCATTTCTAATTCCACAAACAAGCTCATTTACTCTTGGTATAAAAGTAGTGATATTTTCATCTTCTCTCATCTTTAGATTTTTAAATTTCCCTTTCAGACTCTGTAGCCTTACACATTTAACATACTTGTCTCCTTCATGCAGAAGTTTGAGTTTTTTCCAAATCTTAAAAGCAGTTGGTAGGTCAGCAACATTTAAAATCTCTGAATCAAATAATGTGCTTAGAAGAGCTTCTGTAGTCCGCAGATTGTTTTCAGCATCTATAATTTCATTTGGGGCTTTCAGGCCACCCTGTGGAGGAGTATACTGAGTTGAGGCCATGGTCCAGTACTGCATTCCCATACATTGCAAGTGACATTTCATGCGACTTTTCCAAAGATTAAAATTGGTTCTATCAAACTTTGGACTATCCTTCTTGTAGGACGACATCCTGGATCTCCTCAAGCAGTTAAGCTCTTTTTAGAGGAACTTGGCTCTGATACCAATTGTTAGTCTTAGGGCAGACAACTGAGAGGGGGGGTGAATCAGTTGTCCAAAACTTTCTTTCCAATTACACACTTAAATCCTCTTAGTGATTTAGCAGCATATCAATAGATCAATCATGGAAATATAATGCATTAAATCAAGAGCAAAAACACATCAACACATAAGACACCAAGATTTTGACGTGGAAAACCCGGTTAAGGGAAAAACCACAGGGTGATTAACCCAAGATTGTATTCTCTATTAGAAGAATAGAAAGAACAAAATGGCACATGCCAATTAGGGCTTACTGCCTGAGCACACTGCTCACAAGAGGCTCACTACCTATAAGAGACACATTGTCTACAAAGTAATAAGTATCACAAACATGAACTGGAGAATAGCATCTTCACCATGCTTGAATTAGTTCCATTTAAGCCCAATACTTCTACTCTGCCTTTTGCTCTCCTCCTCTCTACCACACTCTCATCTCCACAAGATACACTTTGAAAATACTTTACAATCCCTTATTTATACAAGGCATCGACTTAGGAATAATCATCTAAGTCGGCAAACATCTACAAGATCATCTGCAAGATGTGTAATACATCCGGTCGGCCAGTCTCAAGAAGAACACCATCATCCAGAGGTTATTATTCAATTGCAAGCTCCAACTCCAATGTGGACCACCAACATGCACTGGACACGATCCAAAGACCTCCACAAGATTTCCTGAATCACCAAGAACATCCGTACTTCATTTGCTTACTGAAATCCTTCTCTCCTTCATCCAGAACCTCAAGAACATAGTCTGTCACCATTGTCACAAGGGAATAGATGCTTGCGGACCTTCAAACCATGAACTAGTCAAGTTGACACTTCAAAAGGACTTCCTCAACACTCCCTCAAATCCGCAGAATATGATAATGCATTTCTGGATCTCACCAGACCTATCTATGTCACTCTGTCACCTCTAAACACCTGTGAGAACCAGTTTTACTTGAATGGCCACAACTTCTTCAAATCTTCATGCGGACCTCTAAAATCTTTACTGGATCACTTTAAGACACATATTTACAAACCCATTAAACCGCATCCTCTAATCCTCATCTTGTCTTGGACTTTTACCTTACTAACTTCACTATTCTTCTCTATTCCTGATTAGGACTAATTTTCTCAATATCCTCAGCACTTAGCTCATCCAATCCTTTTCACCAATGCAACAGGAGTATGTTGACATCAATGAGAACACCAGTTAGGCCCATACTTGCAACAAGATGTTCCTAGGCTTAGGTTTTTGTGTACACTTTGGTGAGTCATTTATCTAACTAACTAACTTGCACTTTCTAATATAAGAAACTCAATTAATAGAATAAACATCAATGCTTATAAGAGTTTTAGATGAACGTTTACATCCTATAGGATTACCAAGGTTCTAAGGCAGAGTGCAAACATAATAAATTTATAGTCTTGATAGACAATGACCTCAATGCATCTTTAATAGGGAGATGTAGTCTTTTAGGATGACTTAGGACATGATATTGTCCTGATAAATCAAGTCTCTAGCAAAATCAAACCTTTAGTGCCTATTCGTATGGATGGATGTATTACCTATCTTGTTTGGATAGTTGAGTTTCCTATTCCATATGAACAAACGTATTTTATATATTACTTAAGTATTTAGATAAAATAGTAATGAAACTTCAAAAAAAATAGTAGTGAAATTTAGAATCTAGTTAAAGATCAAGTTGGGTCTTTACAAAGCCCCTATAAAACTAGGAGTTGATCTTTGAAATGATATTTCCTCTAGTGATTTAAGGATTTTTAGAGAGAATTCCTTAGTGCATTATTCTTCCTTAAAAAGTCCAAAACAAAATGACCTTTAAGGAGAAAATATAGATGGGGTAGGGTTCCATAGGAGGTTACCTATTCTTGGAGAGATTGCACTTACAAATAGCACTCTATCCTAAAACTAATAACTACATGAATTGATAGATATTCACTCTTTTCTAAGTGTTGAAGATGATATCAAAACCAATGGTGTTGAATCTGCTATAATTATACATTTTTTATGATTCTCAAAATGGAAGAGGGTCCTTATCTGGCTCTTCCCCAATGGGACCAAGTTTGCACTTGGCATAGGGGGACTTTTCTAGATTTTGTACTCCCTAAAATATTTAAAATAAGGTATATTTTTCTTTTAAAATCCTTACTTCTTTTCTCTATGCCACATCTACCATGAGAAAAAATATTATTATAATCACCCTTTCTCCAATAATACAATACTTTCTCCTTGTCGTGTCTCCATGAAGGTTACTTCTCGCTCTACGCTAAAACGTGCTTGAAACTAAACTTTTGTGAGATTTGATTGTTACTCCCTCTCATCCTCTATTAAAAGTAGAGCTCCAAATTTCTCAAGAAAAGCATTATTAATGATTTATTGTGGTAGATTACCCTCCAAAAAGGGGAATGCTCCTATCTAGAATATTGGTAGCATCCATTGGAGGGAACATTCAAATGGATTTATCCTATGCCACACTCCCCTCCATGGGGAAAATGTTAAAAGGATATAAATAAAAAAAGATGTTTCATATAATAGAAGATCTAGAAAGAGCCTTGAATGAAGTCTTGTATGTGGACAAGGAATCTAACAAATTTGTAGGTTATTTTAATGTTGAAGAGAAACCTTGTTATCCAACTAATATTCACAACCTTGAAATTATTTGGTTAGTGATTTGTGGACAATGTTTTTTTATGGCTCCTACTTAAAGGAAGGTTCAAGTGAAAGGGTTGTGATCACTTCCCCTAATGGTAAAAGCTTCCAATTCTCTTTCAAGTTGTTATTTCAATGTACTAATCATATTGTAGATTATGAAACATTATTAATAATCTTAAACATTTCTCTTAAGCATGGAATAAAATACATTAAGGTCTCTAGAGATTCACAGTTATCAATCTCTCATATTAGAGGTGTCTACACAATAAAGAAACAAATGATAAAACAATATACAAATTTTATGTGGGATACTATTGAGATGTTTGATGGTTTTAGCATCAACTAGTTTGATAGAGATAAGAACACTACAATAGATGAACTTATTTTTTTAATCACACATTTTGATGTAGGCTATGTTTCCCCTTTATGCATATATGGAGTTGAAGTGTTAGTTGGCCTATAGTTCTAGATAATATCTACAATTAATAAGTATTTCAATATGATGACTAGATTTATAGATTCATTAATTGTATTAGACAAAATGATGATCAATTAATTGATTAGGAACCTATGGTTGAAGGAGAAGATGGAAAGGAAACCTTATTTTGGGTTGATGTCATTCAATTGACAACTAATATTATCCCAAAAGATTTAGTTGTATTTGATGGAGATGATTGATTTAAGGTTAGAAATAAACTAGTTAGTGATACTAATGTTGAAGAGGTAAATTTAAGTAGTGAATTATCTCCAAGCATTAATGATCTACATCAGGACGATTAAACTAGTTGAGAAGACATTCCTCATTTCTTTATTCAGAATATTTAAATGGTTATTTCTTGGTCCTATGATGAATTGAAGGAATATAGAGAAGACCTATTTCAACATGTTATTCCACTACAACCTGATGCAAATCCATTTAGATATAAACAGGGGCCTATAAATCCAACTGTAACCGCTCAAATGCAAAAAGAAATTACAAAATTGAGTGATGGTGGTGTCATAAAACTAATCATAAATTCATCATGGGTACCCAACCTGCTTCTTATGAGATAAAAATCAAGACAAAAGGTTGTGTGTGGATTCTAGAAATTTGAACATGATCTCATTGAAAGATAACTATCCATTGCCTAATATGGAGAATTTATTACAACAGGAGACTGGGTGGGTATTGCTATCAATGATCAATGATTTCTTTGGTTATAACCAAGTGGTTGTCGAAGAATTAGAACAACATAAGATAATTTTCACTACTCCATGAGGAGCTATATATATGTAAGAATGCCATTTGAATTGAAGAATGCTAAATCTATTTTTTAGAGGGCTATTGATGTAGTTTTGTTGGGTTAATAAATGAGATTATGGTAGTACATTAAGATGACCTCATAGCTTTCTCAATGTTAAAAATTAATCATCAATATAATCGATAACTATGATAATAAGAACCTTAAGAATGTGTGATCAAAATATAATTAATGTTTGTTGTAATAATTCAATTAGCAGCTATTATAAAAGAACATAAAATTATACAAAATCCACATAACATGAGACATAAGGATTTGTGTGGGAAACCCTTATGGTAAAAACACTAGTAAAGAGAGATAACAATTGTATTAATATGGAAACAAACTCTAAATACAATAAAACTCCTTATACTTTTCTTAGTCGACAAACTATAGTGTACAACCTTAGAAAAACATGCTTCACAAAATCATCACATCGTTATGTAACTTCACATCAACTTATTCCATTTGCACCACAAACTAGATGTAACCAGTTGTACCCCTAGAATACCAACTATCTCAACATTCTAATCACTCATGGAATACCAATCATCACACAATAATAACATGACCATACCATGACATCATCATGTTGCACATCACTCTTAATAAGACATCTCCAAAACAAACAACCAATGCATCCTTTTAGATCCTCATGCAATGACTTAGTCAAAGGTTGTTGAAAAACACCTAACCATGAACCATGTCTTCCTACACTAGAATATAGCTAAGAACAAATGATGGATTTTGGTAATAAAAATAATCTTCTTTCTAGCCTATGAAAACTCTGAATACCTCCTAAAACATATAACTATCCTTAGTTACCACTAAATGCACTCCACATTGATGTTGTATGTGAACTTTCACTGTCATGCATACTCCAACAACTTGCTTTGTTCTTGAATTAGTAACTAATTCTTAACCAAATATCATGTACTCCAACAACTTACTTGATCCTTGAAGTAGAAACCAATTCTTAACCAAATATCATACTTCAACAACTTACTTATTTCTATAAGACACCTCTATGTCAAACCACAAAGTCTAACTCCACCACAATCTTATTGTATAAGATTTTGATGATATTTTACCAATTTGTGATCAAATTTGTCAACAAGATCTTGAATAGTTATAAATCTTTTCTCTCTTAGGAATTTAAGATTTGCAAGTGAATAACACAAAATTTCTAATATTCTCCCACTTTATATTTACCACAAGAGAGTTTTTGATATAAACTAAGAAGAAAACTCATGCATGGGAAAGGGATAAATCCATTGCATCCCTACACCATAAAAACATAATAGTGTACTTACAAGTTTAGTACAAGAATCAATAACATTCACTTGAGTATTAATTTTCTCCTCTTGAAATTTAATTTCCTCTACCATCTCCCTTACAAAATGATATTACATAATCACATGTTTAATTTGAGCATGTTAAACAAGATTTCTAGCCAGATAAATTGTACTTTGACTATCACAGTTCAACACTATATGACTCTTAAAATTTAGCATTAAAAAGTCTTTGTAACCACACTCTTGTTTGTAAACAAGTGTTACAACCATACACTCTAATTTAGTGGTGGATAAGGTAATTGTTTGTTTCCACTTACTCCAAACAAAGTGAACACATAGCCACTTGTCAATATTTGTCTATCTAGATCTCCAATATAATCAAAATCAACAAATCCCTATATATTCAATACCTTTCTAACATCATTATTACCTTGATAACTCGAGTAGTAATCTAAAGTTTCCTTCAAGTACCTAAAATATGTTTTCACTTGAGTTTAGTGTTCTTTGTCGAGCTTTGACATGAACCTAATAACAACTCCAGCTACTTGGGCAATGTCTAGCCTTGTATAAATCATTGTATATATAATGCTTCCTACTACACTAACGTATGAAAAATTCAACATGTCTTAGAAAGCCTCTACAAACTTAGGATGTTCAAAACTCAATTTAGTACCTACTAGTAAAGAGATATTTACAACTTTACTATCATGCATTCTAAACTTCTACAAAATAGTTTCAAGATACTTCATTTGGTTAAATCACACCTTCCTATTAGCCACGTCTTTATGAATTTCCATACCTACTATGAACCATGCATCCCCTAAGTCCATCAAATAAAATTTCTTAGACAACTAAGCTTGAGTTCCTTAATTAATGTCTTATTGTTTCTAGTGATAAACATATTATCAACATATAAAACAATAATTAAAACATGATCACCTAGTTGCTTTTAGTACACACAAAGCATCAAGCTTTTGATACCACATACACAATGACTAATTAAAACCATTCAAAGACCTTTTCAATTTACAAACTAGATCTTATTTTTCCTTCACCTTAAATTATTTAGGCTAATCCATGTAGATTTCCTCTTCTAAATCTTCATGTAAGAATGCAGTCTTAACATCCATTTGTTCTACTTCAAAATAAGTTTTAGCAACAAATAAGAACATTCTAATGTAATTTAACTTAACTACAAGATAAAATATCATGTTGAGATCTATTCCCTTAATCTAGGAATATTATTTACCACCAATATTTCCTTGTACCTTTCCAATATACCATCTGCACCAAAAATTTTCTTACACATCCACTTGTAGCCAATGGGAATCCTTCTATCAAGAAGATCAACCAAGTCCCAAGTCATACACTACTCCAATTCAAACATTTCCTCTTTTATAACTTTTCTCCAAGACTTACTTTCCTTAGAAGAGAGGGATTATTATACAAACTTTGGTTCATTATCAGTAGAAGTTAGAGAAAAAACACAATGGAAATATAGTGGACTATACATGTCAAGTAATTTATGTTGCCTTGTAGAATTTCTCACAATTACTATTAGAGATCCTATCACATTAAATTGTGTTCTTATTTATAATTTTCCCCTCATTTTGTTTTGTATCAATCTTCCTTTCCATCCACATTGACTTGTCCACTAGCTTTTCTATTACAAATGCATCTTTCTACTCTATTTTGTGTTAAAAATGCATCATTGACTCTCATTTACCTTTGGTTTTTTCTCCTTGGATAAGATTCTTAATTTCCTTGAATATGAAATCATTTAAGTAGAGAACCTTCAATTTCATTAGATTCCAAAGCTTATAGTCTTTTACATTTTCACCATAGATTATGAAAATATACTTTTCAACCTTAAAATACAATAGATAATTTTTCTTTAGCACATGACTAAATGCCTCAACCAATATTCTCAAAGGTGTAACAACAAGCTTCTCACCTATTCATATTTCATATGGTGTCTTCTCAAGTGTAGAAGTGGGAGACCTATATTTCAAGTAACAAGTAATATTAAGTGCCTCAACCCAAATTTCATATCTTAGACTAGCACTACTTAACAAGCTTCTAGCTCAATCCAATAAGGTTTTGTTTAACCTTTTTTCTACTCAATTCTATTGTGGTTTGCAAAATGTTTTCATATGTCTAACAATTCTAATATATACTTGTAGAACACTTCAAAATCTTTGGAGTGATACTCTCCACCATTATATGACCTTAACACTTTTATTTCCTTATTAGCATAATTTTCTAGAAGTTCCTTAAACTCCTTAAACTTGTAAAAAACCTTAGACTTCTTCCTAAGATATACCCAAGAATGTCTAGAATAATCATCTATAGAGGAGATATAATACTAAGACTTCTCAATAGAGTGTACTTCCATAAGACCAAACAAATTATTGTGAATCACTTTCAAAATCTCTCTTGCTCTAGTAATCCCTAAATCAAAACTTACCCTATTATGCTTTCCAAAGACACAATGTTCATATAACTTAAAACCAACTAAATAATCTATAATACCTTCCACCATATTCTATCTTACCAAGGTTTTCAAGCCTTTTTCTACTATGTGACCCAAACTGTGGTACCACAACATACCTAATTTAGATTTAGTTACATTAACTAAGCTACACAATGTTGATTCCTCTAGCCTAAAAAGAATTCCATGACTGATACCTTTATCCATCACCAAATTTCCTATATCCAACCTACAACCCTTCTCATCAAACCTATAACATGTTGGTGTAGTCACAGTCGGAGGGTTCACAGAATGAACTATCCAAACCATGCATCTAGAGTAAACACAATAGAAACAACACAATCATAGAATTCAATGGAAGATTCAAATGCTCAATATATCATATATTTAGAATGTGTATACGCTAGCAACATGTAGCTACAATCAAAGGGCTCACAAACCTACTTTTCGGGTTACATCATATATGCAAGATAAGGCATTGAAGTACCTTCCGAAAAGGAAATATATATTTCTAAACTATCTAAATCATATCATAGAACTAATGACTTCCTAATACATACTAGAGATCTATATATATCATCTCCAAGCTCAAGAAATCCTCCGCGTCGACCAAGAAAGGTTACAAACTCCAATGAAGGAATGTAACATGTAGAAACAAGTAGGTTGGCCTTAAACATTTGGTAATGATCTGCAAATGCATGAAACTTGGTGCAGACATCAAGGAAGGTCTATCTAATCCTTATGTGTCGTGTATGATGTGTCATTAGGCTCTGCAAGTCAAGGAAGTGCTCCACAAACCTTCTCCTTCAACTAATTGTCTATATGCTCTGCTCTGTGAAAGCTGATGATCTTCTGATAGCAATAAGATTTTAGCAGACAAGTCCAAAAGAACTAAAATTTGGATATGATGTAGATGATTATATGCAGATGTAAGTTCTACTCCGTGAACTCTGATATGAAGATGCGGCAAAGTGCGGTACAGAATGTTGAAACTGCAAATGACTGAACTAAATTGGAAATGAAAGAAAAGAAAGAATGCAAATATTTTTGGTTGATGCAAGATTGCTCTGCAACTTGGGATGCTCTTGCATTAGACACCCGAGGTTGTTGAAAAAGTGAGTCCTATTGATGATTGTTTTTAGACAAGTCAACAATAGAGTAAAACACTAGAGTATCCCACTCTCTCTTGAATAAAGCTCTTCAAAGGCTGAACTGTGTGATCCAGTGAAGTAACTCCAAGGTTCCTTTTATGATTCCTGATGGGTTAACTCAATGATTACATGTGATCTTGCCAATAATCACAAAGGGACTTACGCAGACTCTTCTTCTTACTTGTTTAGCTTATCTCTCTTTCAGTGTGGATGATTTATATACAGGGTATCAATGATAAAGAAAATGAAAAGGGGTTAAGGGTCCAGAAAGCGAATCTAAGGTTAATGTAGCAATGATGATGTATTGAATAGACAAACTCCTAAGTAAACCTAACTTCACTTCGCCAAGGATGCCTACAACTACATGAAGTTGGTACAATCTCCTAAGGTTATGCGAATGGTTTTCAAATCATGAAGGTTCATATGAGCACCCATAAGACAGCGCAGCTCAAACAAGCGTTCACAATCAAACTTATACAAATATGGCTTAGACTAGCTTTACACAACAATTCACTAGCGATGAATGTTAAAAGCATGAGCTAGGAGTTGATCAAATATCCAATATAACATGCATTACATCAATGAATCTCTAATCTACTGCTAATCTACTTTGAAACATCTCTCCATTCAATCAAAGTACAAGAAACCATATTATTTCACAAGATAACACTTAAACACCAAGCGAACTCTAATGTTCTTTGCATTAATCTTGCAAATATTTACAACAACTTCAAGTCCTCTCAGGAAATTTTGAGAGTCTCTCCTACTCTACTCCTAAAGTCTAATTTCTAGTCTCTATATATTACAAATGAGGCAACAAGGCCTTTATATAGTGCCCAGAATACAATGAATGGCTAAGATCAATTTGATAGCCAAGGGCTCAGATCATGCCACCTCAGAGGTAGTTACAACAATTTGCTATTTTTAGTACAAAAGAGGGAGGCAATAAAGGCACATTTTCCAATGTGATAAGGTAAGGCGAAATCATTTAAAATATCTTCCACATAGGAATCCCTTTGACTTCTTTTATTAAATGATACATTTAATGCATTTAAAATGATGTGTGCTCGCTACATAGATGCCACTTCAGCATACTTTGAAAATTGTATCATCTTTGTGTGATGTATTCAATGTAATTTCTTGAACTTGTATGTTTAGGAATACAACTTGTTGATCTTGCCTTATTCATTCTTCTTGTAGACTGGATGTATGATACTTGTTGCTTCACTTGATTAACTTCATGATTCTTTCTTCTTCTTGTAGGTAAGTTGATGTGAATCTTCTTTGATGATGCTCTTGATGTAGAGTGAGTAATAGAGTAGATGATGATGATATATACTTCCTTCATGTAAGAGTAGATGATGAAGCTGGCTTCATGAATCGGAGTAGAAGTCTCTCTTGGACTTGAAGGTGAAAGGACTTGAAGTTGAATGGATGAAGTACCTTGCTTGATGATATGATGAGGATGAAGTAGTTCTTCAAGATGATCTTTGAAATTCTTCCAAGTGTGAATAGCATGATGACACCTTCTTCTCTTAATGATGCATCTTGGCGATGATCTTGAAATGCTCCAACTTGAAGTGATCTAGGTACTCACTCTTGATGATCTTGAAGTATCCTTTAGATGATGACTCCTTCTTGAAGGTGATTCCAAGCTCCTCGCTCAAAGGTGACTCCTCAAATAACTCCTATCCTTTTTTAAGTTCCTACAAGACAAGGTAAACAATATATTAATCACTTCATAATATAGGAATAACTTGAAACATGTAATAAACCCCTTTCAAGCTTAGGCACTATTATAGGTGAAAAGAGGAGTAACAAAGTGCCTATCATCATTTAGTCCCACATTCATTATTTTAATGATTTCAAACAATTACAATAGTTTAAAAAGGTCAATCCTACTTGAGAGATTCTTTCAAAAATGTCTTTTAATGCAATTTCTTCTAGGGCGCCAATTGAGATGACAGAGGTAGGAATGGACGCCTAGCTTTGATATAACCCTTTACTTCAAAATACCCCTGTGATCTTGTCAAACTCAACACTTTCAATGTGGATGGATTCAAACCTAGTTTTCCTCTTAGGTGCATCTTAAGATTTGAATAGGTAGGAAATGGCACCTAGATTCTTTCACTTCACATTATTCATGTTAAGGCGCTCAAATGGATCTTTGGATGCAATTTCCCCTAGGCGCTCATTGTTGATGCTCAAGGTGCTCAATTCTTCAAGGCACCAAAAATGGCAAAAGGGAACAAAGAATGGGCACCTAAACACAATCATGTCAACTCAAGGCACAATTTGGATGATCACTTGAATGTGAAATTGGCGCCTAACTCACAATGTGCTTAATTGGTCAAATTTTCACTTCTGGAGGTATCTTAGGAAATTTTCAATCAAGGCGCCTATCTAGGAGAGGTTAAAGGTTGATTGTCCTCTAGGCGCACTTTTGGGGTCTTTGCAAGTGGGAAAATTGTGCCTAAATACTAGAGCAAATTCGCACCTAGAAATGTGAGTCGCCAAGGTAAGGTATATTGAAAAATATATTGAATTTCTTATACTTTAAATATTTTTCAATATACCTTTCAGGATGTTTGAGATAGGTCTCAGATCCACTAGATTTCACATGCAGATTATAGAATTTGGAGGATCCACCAGATTTCAGACTTAGCCAATTTTCAGGATCTTCAAGATCAGGATCAGGTCATCAAGGGGCTCTAAGACTCCAACACCACTGACTTCATCATGCAAAGGACACCATCCTGGACCTAACAAAGCACTGGAATTCAAAAAAAGGGGGTCTCCATTTGCAATGGGGTGATGTGTGATTTGGTCACAACAAGTCCCTCACTTTGTTGGGGCTAGAGGAAAACCAAGGTGGTCTACCTTAGCCTGAGATATCCATGATGAATCTTCTTCTAGTTAGCCTTTCCACTTTATCAAATATTCTTTGTATTTCTTGCCTCTGATACTGCATCCAACTCTATTGTCCAAGATGTCCTCTGTCTACTCTGGTTGTTACTGTGGTAACTGATCCTTGAAATCATCTTCAATGCTATCACTTGATTCTCCTTCATGATATTGATATAGGTCTACAATGTTGAATATAGGTGATATACCCAATGTCTCTGGTAGCTCCACTTCATATGCATTTCCTGAGTCAAACTTCCTGAGTATCCTACATGGTCCAAAGTTCTTCATCTTCAACTTGTTGTATGTTCGCATTGGAAATCTCTCTTTTCTTAGATATACCATTACTTCATCTCCAACTAAAAATTCTTTATGTCTCTTGTTCTCATCTTCTTCCTCCTTATACTTATTATTCACCTCGTCCAAATGTTTCTTGACCTAATTATGTACTGTCTCCATGTATCCTACAAATTCTTCTACCTCTGTACTTCTCTTATTCTCCATACTAATGTCTCTCAACTCTACAACTCCTCTCGGTTTCACTCCGATCACAATCTCAAAAGGTGTCTTCCCTATACTCCTATTCACTAAATTAAATTGTATGCAAATTCTTCTTGCGGTAGAATTAGATCCCAATTTCTTGCCTTCTCTCCTACCAAACATCTCAACAAGTTTCCCAAACTCCTATTTACCACTTCTGTCTGTCCATCTATCTATGGATGAAATGTCAAGCTAAACTTTAGGTCTGTCTTCATCTTCTTCCACAATGTCCTCCAAAAATATCCAGTGAATCTTGTATCTCTATCTAAAATTATACTCTTAGGTAATCCATGCAATCTCACAATCTTCTTGAAAAATAGGTCAGCAACATGCACTGCATCATTTGTCTTCTTACAAGGTATGAAATGTGACATCTTTGAAAATCTATCCACCACTACAAATATAGAATCATGTCCTCTCTGTGTTCTTGGCAATCCTAATATGAAATCCATGCTTATATCTTCCAAAGATCTCTCTGGTACTATCAAAGATTTGTACAAACCAGTATTCTGACTACTTTCTTTTGCAACTTGACATACTCTACAACTCTACACAAACTTCCTTACATCCTTATATATCTAAGGCCAAAAGTAACATTCACTTACTAAAGCTACTGAACTGTCAATTCCAAAATGTCCTGCCAATCCACCATTGTGCTTCTCCTTGATCAAATTATATCTCATTGAACTCCAAGGTATACACGACTAATTTCTCTTAAACAACATATCCTCCTGAATGAAATAATCTAACCACTTACTTCTATCTACCACAGCAGGTTTCTTACATGATTTCCATGGTTTTGCAAAATCAAGATCCTCTTCATACATGTGCTTCAATTCCTCAAAACCTAATACTTCAACTCTCATCTCTATCAGCAAATTCCTTCTTCTACTCAATGCATCTACAACTTTGTTTTACTTCCCACTCCTATGCTTTAATACAAATGTGTAAGTCTACATGAACTCTAACCATCTCATATGTCTCTAATTCAACTTTCCTTGACTGTTTAGATATTATAAAGCCTGATGATCTGTATACAACACAAATTCCTTAGGCAACAATTAATGTCTTCACTTCTTCAAAGCTTGAATTATGGCATAAAACTCCTAATCATAAACTGAATATCTTCTCCTTGCATCATTCAACTTCTCACTGAAATATGCTATTGGTCTACCTTCTGGACTTAACACTGCTCCTATTACATTTCCACTTGCATCATAATCTACTTGAAATACTTTGTTGAAATTAGGTAATGCTAACACTAGTTGTTCTGTCACTT
Organism: Cunninghamia lanceolata; assembly: GCA_027924645.1. Taxonomy (NCBI): domain Eukaryota; kingdom Viridiplantae; phylum Streptophyta; class Pinopsida; order Cupressales; family Cupressaceae; genus Cunninghamia; species Cunninghamia lanceolata. The sequence goes on along the minus strand of BSBN01000467.1, from coordinate 2,520,860 downwards.
TTTGCTTCAACAATTCAAAACTTTTATTTGCTCCTGATGTCCACTTAAAATCCTTTATGTCACCTCTCATTATCTTTGTCATAGGCATGCATACTAAATTAAAATTTCTAATGAACTTTTGGTAGAAACTAGTTAATCCATGAAATGATCCAACTTCTCCAATGCTCTTAGGTGTTGGCCACTCAACAATTGCTCTAACCTTCTCAGGGTCCATCTTCAATCCTTCCGCAGAAATCACAAATCCCCAATATACCAATTCTTCCTTCATGAAACTACATTTCTTGATGTTTATCAACAATTTCTCTTCTCTCAACCTCTACAATACTTGTCTAAGGTGCCACAAATGTTCTTCCTTTGTCTTACTGAAAATTAGAATATCATCCAAGTATACAATAATAAACTTACCCAAGAGTTTCTTCAAAACCTCATTCATCAATCTCATGAAAGTACTTGGTACATTAGTCAATCCAAAAGGAATTACTAACCATTCATACAATCCCTCATTTGTCTTAAATGCAGTCTTCCATTCATCTCCTTCTCTGATTCTGATATGATGGTATCCACTCTTCAAGTTTATCTTGGTAAAATACTTTTCTCCACTCAAACAGTCCATAATGTCATCCATCCTTGGCAATGGAAATCTATACTTAATTGTGATCTTATTGATTTCTCTAGAGTCTGTACACATCCTCCATTCTCCATCTTTCTTCGGTGCTAATAGTTCATGTAGTGCACAAGGGCTGAAACTCTCTCCAATCAATCCTCTCCTCAACAATTCTTGTATCTGTCTATTTAGCTTTGCATTCTTTGTTGGTGTCATCTGGTGTGCTTCTTTGTTAGGAAAACTAGCTCTAGGTATAAGGTCCATGTGATGACTGATACTCTGGATTGGTGGCAATCCTTCAGGTACATTATCTAATATGATGTCTTCATACTCTATCAACAATTCAGTTATCTCCTCTAGCTGTGATTCTTCAGTCTCTATACTTAGGGTTCCATGCTTCTTAGAAATCAAAGAAAAACACATGTTCTCATGTCTCAATCCATCCAGAAATTTCCTTCCATCTACCAAACAGATTCTAGCATTCCCACATACTTCACTGTTAGGCTCATCTTCAAAAGGTACTAAGTTAATTTTCTTTCCATTAGATACTATACTGTGATTATTCTTTCTCCCATCATGTATAGCTTTTCTATCATACTTACATGGTCTACCCAACAATATATGAAATACATCCAAAGGCATAATATCACACAACACTTCATCATGATAAGATCCTATATGAAATTTCACCAAACATTGTTCACTCACCAATACCTTGTGTTCATCCTAAATCCTTGCTATCTTGTAGGGCTTAGGGTGTTTCCATCTCTCTAGGTTCAGCTTAGTCACCATCTCCTCTGAAACCAAATTATCAGTACTACCACTATCAATGAACACCTTACAACATTTACCTCCTAATTTGCATATGGTCTGAAACAAACTTTTCCTCTGCGGTGGTTCCTTAGTTGTCTCTACTTGAAATAATGTTCTCCTCATGACTAATGATTCTCCTTTCTCTAGTTTTCCAACTAACTTAGGTGATCCAACAGGTTCTTCTTCTACATAAGTTGTCCTTGCATTGTTCTCTATCTTCTTGCTTGTACTTCCCTGATGACATTCAAATGCTCTGTGTCCTTCACCTCCACACTTAAAACAAGTTCCTCTAAATGTTCTCTTATCAAACACTCTTTCATCTCTCCTGTATCCTTCATTGCGGTAAGAATTATGATTCCCTCTGCAGTAGAAGTTTCTATCATCTCTCTGGTATAAATTATTGTCTCTGTCCTCCTTAAATAGGCTACTCTCTTTGTTTTGCTCTGCATATGGTCTTTCTTCTCCAAAATATGTTCTACCTCTTTGAAATTCACCTCCATTACCTCTATCTCTGCTCATGATTCTTATTCAACTTGTCTTCAACTTTTAGGGCAAATTGATATGTTTCTTCTATTGTTGTCATCCTTACCAAACTCAGTTCTTCTTAAATGTTCAATCTCAATCCATTTATGTATCTTGCCACTTTCTCCTTGTTTGCTTCACTATGTCTAGTCCTTATGATCATCTTATGAAATTCTTCAATATACTCCACAAATTTCTCCTTTTGTTTCAGGTTTTACAATCTCTTCAATAGTTCCAACTCATAGTTAGTAGGTATAAAATGATTTTTCAACTTTGTCACCATTCTATCCCATTTTGTGATCTTTCCTTTTCCTCTTCTATTTCTATCCAATGGAACTTCTTTCCACCAAATAGAAGCATGTCCTTTCAACTTAGTCTTTGTAAATCTCACTTTCTCTGGATCTTCAATTTCTTCATATTCAAAGTATTCTTCCAAATCATTTATCCAGTCAATCAATTCCTCTTAATTCAAATTTCTAGTATAGTTCGGTACCTCCACTCTAGGTCTCTTTCCCATCTTTGAGATAGCTTTCAACATCTTCACTTGATCTTATTCTTCTTCTTCTTCTTCTAGGGTTTCTTCATTTTGATCAGCGGATTGAAATTCATCATCATCACTTTCAAAATCATGTCTAGGGGTTAATCCTCTTCTTCTATCTTCTTCTACAACATCTAATCTAACTTTAATTATTTTCATCATCTTCGTCATCTCGTCCATTCTTCCAACAATAATGCCCATAGCAGGCATCCTCCTTGGCGGCATCTCTTCCTAGGATCTGGTGCAACTGCCTTAATTCAGCGATTTGACTATGAGGTAGTAACTGCCTCACATTATGTGCTCTATTGACAAACACAAGTAGACTGCCTCAGGTCGGTGATCAGTTCACCACAATATCTTATGGAATGCCTTCACTTCCCAAAGGATTCAAAACTTCACTTTGATACCACTCAGTGTAGTCATGGTTGGAGGGTTCATAGAATGAACTGTCTAGGCCATGTAGATAGAGTAAACACAATGGAAACAACACAATCATAGAATGCAATGGAAGATTCAAATGCTCAATATGTCATATATTCAGAATGTGTATATGCCAACAACATGCGACTACAATCAAAGGGCTCACATGCCTACTTTCTGGGTTACAACAAATATGTAAGATAAGGGAATTGAAGTACCTTTCGGAAAGGAAATCTATATTTCAAAACTATCTAAATCATATTATAGAACTAATGACTTCCTAACACATCCTAGAGATATATATATATCATCTCCAAGCTCAATAAATCCTCTATGTCGACCAAGAAAGGTTACAAACTCCAATGAAGGAATGTAACGTGTAGAAACAAGTAGGTCGTATTGCAAGTATGTGTTTAATCGATGTTGTCATTGATGTCAACATATCACTGTTGTCATTGGTGTCATCTGTACCCTTATCTTGTTAATGGCTTGTAATAAGTTAGATGCTTTGTATTCACCCATGTAATTGATTCTGATGTTGAGGATATTGAGAAAATTAGCTTCTCTGGTAGAAACAATGAATTGCATTGGAAATAATGTATTGCATACAGAAGAACAATCCAGAAGAATGCTCCACATTTTCTATAGAATAAATATCTTTGTCTTTGGATTGGAAGTATTTTAGAAGTCCATCTCCGGTAGAAGGATTGAGTGAGTTATGTTCACCAGAGTGGAAACAACTTTTCCTATATGTTTGGTGGTGATAGGGAGAAAGTGTTATGCTCTACATTCCTCCGCATTGAAGTATTTTGGTCTGTGGTTCTAGATTTAAATATAGAATGACGTTATGTACCTTCAACTTCAATGGTTCGTGATTTGGTGGCCCGCAAGCTATCCTTTCCTTATGACAGTGGCTGACAGTATTGTTCTTGTGATCCAGTTTGAAGAATCTTCTTGACAGAGTGGTTAGAGATTGTGCAGTTGTTCCTAGTGATTGCAAGATGCTTGTGGATGTCTCCTGATTGTGTTCCTACCTTTGGATTGGTCCGCAAAGATAAAATTGGATTGTGGATGGAGAATATTCTTAGCAGACCTAGTGTTCTCACCGGTCTTGGCTAACTTGGTTGATTTCACTAATTGCGGAGATGCCTTTAAGTTTGTGGAAGCATGTCATGGCGTGAAGCATTGTGTTTGAGTCCCAACTAAGGCATGGTGTGATCCACATACATCTTTACATCTTTTCCTTAGCAAATTTTTATTAGGTCCAAACCTATTCTATGTATGTTTATAATGCCAACCTTGGAGATTGTTCCAATGGTTGATGAATGTATTGCCGACCTTGATGTACATTCCAAGGTTGATGACTTGTATAAAGACTTGTAATAGAGTTGTGAAAAATGGGTGTGTGTGTGTGTGTGAATATGAAGAGATAAGTGCGAAGGTGTGAAAGAGCAGAGCAAATAAGTTATATTGTACTTCAATGGAACTGAATCCTGGCATGGAGTAGATTCTACTTAATCAGTTCCCCTCTTTGGCAGTGACCCACCCCTTGGTAGTGAGCCACCCTTTGGCAGTGAGCCATCCTTTGCAGTGAGCAATTTGGGCAGTAAGCCTTTATTTTTTGGTATTAGTATAACTCATATATTTCTGTGGGCTAACACCCATTGTGGTTTTTCCCTTTTAGGGTTTTCCACGTAAAAATCTGGGGTCCACTGTGTTGAATGTGTGTTTGTGATTAATTTTATGGTTTCATGCTTTCATGGTTAAATATGATTATAAGAATTTAAGTTGTTGATGGTTTGATGTTCATATGAAGCTAAGTTTTTGTGACAACTGATTTACCCCCCCTTGTAGTTGTCTAGTGTATTTCAACAGGTCAGCCTTAAACATCTGGTAATGCTCTACAAATGCATGAAACTTGGTGCGGACCTCAAGGAAGGTCTATCTAATCCTTATGTGACATGTATGATGTGTCATTAGGCTCCACAAGTTATGGAAGTGCTCTGCAAACCTTCTCCTTCGACTGACTATCTGTATGCCCTGCTTTGTGAAAGTTGATATGATCTTCTGATAGCGATAAGATTTTAGCAGACAAGACCAAATGACCTAAAATTTGGATATGATGTAGATGATTATATGCAGATGCTAAGTCCTGCTCCACGAGATCTAATACGAAGATGCAACAAAATATGGTACAAAATGCCAAAACTACAAATGACTGAACTGAACTGGAAATGAAAGAAAAGAAAGAATGCAAATGTTTTTGGTTGATGCAAGATTGCTCTGCAACCTGGGATGCTCCTGCATCACATGCATTTCACAATCAATCATCTTACAAATAAAAATAAGATTTCTTATTAAACCTTGAACATGAAAAACATCAAAGAGTCTCCTCACTCTCCCATCCATGATGGACAACTTCATCTTTCCTTGGAAAACTATACGAAGAGAGCTATTATTACCAAGGAAACATGTCCATCATACCCCTTAAAATCAAAGTGCCACTTCTTAAGAGGAGTCATGTGATATGATGCATTTTAGTCAATCAATGAATAATCATCACTAGTAATGTTAGCAAAGATAAAATTATCACTACTAAACTCGTCATTGTCTAAGGATTTGATAAAGAAATAATATTTCTTCTTGCTTGCTTCCCTAGGCAAAATGGGGACACCATTTTTTTCCTCTAGTTGTCTTGCTTGCCTTTTTATTTTTTGTCATGATTTGTGTGCTTATTTGTTAACCTTTAGCATTTTGATGTTTTTCTACCTTGTCGAGATTTCATGGTTTGTCATGCCATCATGACAGTAGAAACATCCCTAAAACCCTAGCATTCCTTTCTTTTCTTTTTCTTATTTGCCTTCGTTCCTACTAGTTTGGTGGGGTTAGTCATCTTGGTATGATTGTAAAGGAATCTTTGACATCCTAATTCCTACAAGCTAGTGTTGGTTTTGTGTGTCACCCTTGTCATATTTTCAAAGTTGGTCACCCTAGCATGATTTTAAAGGGATCTCTGAAACCGTGATGCTTGACACAGTATATGACCTAACCCTGACCTACCCTCAGCTTTGCATTAATGGCATTTTCCCATGCACATGTGATTTGGTTTTTAAAGACATTTTCCTTAATTATCCTTCACTTTTGCATTATTGATCTTGTTTCTTGGCGCTCTAGTGATTTATTCTCTCTACAAACCTTATGGTGAGATTGAAGCTATTGATGCACCTTGAATTGAGTAACTTTTGCTCCCCTTTGCTCATGTTTTCTCATGTTTTCTATGTGTGTGTTTGGCCACCCCCTTTCACATCCTTACCAAGTAGGGTTTTGAAGGCCTTTCTTGATTTGTTAATGGTGTTTATTTCTATGCAATCGAGGAGATTTACCCATGACAATTTTGTTTTTTACAGCATCTATTTTCCTGCTTGGTGTTTGATTGTGGGTTTTGGGTTTTGTCATTTTGTTTTCTCTCGTTTTTTGTTTCTTACTCTTTTATTTTTGTTTGATTTTTATTTTTCAATCATGTTGTCCTCAAAATCAGTTGTGCTCATTTTGTAGGACGACCCCTATGAAACTTGTCTGTTTCGTAACCTACACTCTAAGTTCGCAAATTGAGGCAAGTCCTCTTGGCATCATGCAAAGTCATTTGACATCTTGGAATGACTTATGACATTCCCCTCAGTTGGTTTTTTTGAGACTCATGAAATCAATCAGGTCTCTATTTCGTAACCTACACTCTAAGTTCGCAAATCAAGGCAAGTCTTCTTGGCATCATGCGAAGTCATTTGACATCTTGGAATGACTTATGACATTCCCCTCAGTTGGTTTTTTGAGACTCGTGAAATCAACCAATTCTGACTTGTTCAAGGCGTTAGTCATTTTTCAAGAGAAACATGTACTGGCAGTCATTTTTGCCGCTATTGCATGTTTGTTTTGTTTTATTTTTAACATGCATGAGCGGTAATTATCACTGCCATGACATATTTGTCTTTTTTCTTGTAAGTGCATGAGCGGAAAATATGACCACTCATGCATGGTGTCCTAGTGATATGCATTAGTGGAGAAATCCGTTGCTCAAGCAAATCTTCACATATCGAGTGAACTTAAGTGGCATTAATGGCACTCGTGCCATGATTAATGCGACTTTTAAAAACCTTTTTAAATCAGTTTAGTCATTGTGTTTTGTTTATTTTTCAATCTCTATCTTTACAAATCATCAAACCCCCTTGTAAGGTCGATTAGATTGCATAGATTGTGGATCGGGCAAATTCATTTCCATGATCCCACCTAGGGTTTCCATCAACTCCTACAAGTAGGTTTTTGTTTTTTGTTTTTTGTTTTTTGTTTTACTTTCCTGTAGGGTTTTTGTGTGTAATACAAATGTTTGTATATGTTTTTGTAATTGTTATTGTTTTGATTAAGTTTTCATGAGTCGTTAGTTGTTGGTTTTTCTTTGTGAATTATTTTCAAACCCTAGTTTCTGAGTGTAAGTTTGTCACCATCATTTTATCAGCAAAATTTGCCTATTTTAGCAAAACCCTAAGTTCTTGTAAAATCATATTTCAATTGTGTTTTGAAAACTTAGGAAATTGTTGCCTTTGTTTAGACCCGTGTATCGTTGGCCTTTTTCATCGTTGATGCACGACATCTTTAGAAAAACTACCTTGTGTAAGGGCGGTGAAATTCGCTGCCCCTACACGAAATATATTTGCCCAATATGTATCAGCAGTAAAAACCACTGCCGATACATGTACTTTATCTTTGACTTTACCCTAATGTAGAAGCGGCTAAATCCACTGCCTCTACATGAAAATCTTGAATATCTAATAGACATGCAAGAGCGGTAGATTTGCCCGCTTCTACATGTGTTAAGAGGTTTTCAACTTTTAGATGCTAAAGCAGTCATTTTGACTGACTTGACAGCTAAATTTATTCTTCCAATATGCACTGGTGGTTGTTTTCACCGCTTTTGCATAAAACGAAACTTGCAAATTTACTCACATCCAATATCGGGTAAAATAACTGCCCCTACATAAAAAAAAAAATTTACCCCACATGTAATGGTGGTCATTTTGACCATCCTTGCATGCTAATGATTTACCCCACATGCAGGAGTGGTCATTTTGGCAGCCCATGCATGTTTTCCTAAATTTTTCCTAACATTGGAAATTTTCACCTTTTTGATACCTATAGCCCACTTTCACCTATTTTCTTGACTTGCGTGCTCTGTAGCCCTTTCAAGCATGATCCCATGTTCATGATCATCAGTTTGCAATAACCCTAATTTGCCTATCTTTCCCCTAACTACGAGATCATGAACTTTTGTAGTTTCATCAAACATCTGTGGTTGACACCCATTCTAGTTTTCTTCTCAAAGCTGATGTTAGAGTTGTCTCCTTCAAAAGCCAAGATAATGAAGTATAAGTACCAAGGGGTTTTCCCCATTACTTCATTGCAATCTAATGTGGACGAGATCAGAGATATAGAAATTAGGCATGTAGACATGGCTGAGTTCATGGAAAGGACAAAATAGTCTAATCCTCCTCACTACATGCAGAATATTGTTGAGAGTAATATACACTTGGTAGCATCTTTTATTGTTGCAACACATAACCTAGAATTTGTTCTTCAAGTGGCAAGCCACTATAATAGGGATACCAATACTGTGTCTGATTCTCAAGGGAATGTAATCATGAGATTAGATGCAGAGTTTCTTGACAAGATTTTCATGTGTCCACCAATAGAAAATGTTGGAGAAATAGAATTTGCTCAAGGCTAGAGAGATTTTGAGAAAGGTGTGGAAGCTGCAAAGAAACATATCAATGGTAAGTGGCTAAAGACTCCTAGGAGCAATTTGTCTAGATGGCCTAAGGAGCTCCCAAGAAGTGATTTTGATGAGGAGGTGAGTGATTAAATCACATTGCTGAGTAGAATTAGAGGCCTTCCTTCTTCATCCAAGTTTCATGAATGGATGTATACCTATATCAGAGTGATTCTTAAGGGACAACAGAAGATCTTCTAGGGAGAGAAGATCAACAATGCTCTACATGATCAATTGATCAAAGTCAATACAAATTTTAAGTTTTACATGACTTTATAACTAGTATATGTTGCTACAAGTATGAGGAGTTTTCCAGGTCTAACTCAAAATGGTGATCAGAGGTTAGTTCCAGTTTTTCAATACTATCCACAGATTACTCTCAAAGGATCAATTCATCATTTCCATAGAGTTAATGATGCCTTCTTCTCAGTATTTATGTGCCTATGGGATAGTGAGCTTGAGTAGAAGAGAGAATTAGATGAGGCCTGGGAAGTGGTCAATTCTTTTGGTTGTTTGTTTCTCCAATTTCCAACTTTCACTTACCTAAGAGTTGGATATTATCCTGGATATACATATATGCTTCCATGATATCCCAGTGATAAGGTTGTTCTGATGGAGTTATGTAGACAATTGATTGTTGTACATAATAAACAGATGGAACTGAAGAAGTCAGGAATTAAGTTTCCAGTGGAAATTGGTAGGTACTCAGTGCAATCAGCCACTAAGGCTAAGGTAGTTGAATCAGAAATATAGTTGGTCACAATGAAACATTTTAAGAAAAGAGATCATTTTGACTTCTGGAGTGTACAAGATAAGATGAAGAGAAAGGCAGTATTCCATGTTCCTATGGTTGAGGATATTTGGGCTAATCTGAGAACCCAAAATGAGATCAGGAAACTAGATTATTGCAGACTCCATCTGAATTAGATTGAGGAACTGGGATTGGCTGATGTTCCAGAAGGTATGGAAGATGAGGGTGATGTTCTGCATCTCAGTTATGACATCAACAATATTGAAGCTTCAGCTTTGCCAGAAGTCAAATGGTCGGTGAAAGAAGAAACTTCTATTAGGAAGAGATTTCAACCTATACTGGCTAACATCAATATATGGTTGCAAAGCAAAGGTCTTAGTTCAAAAGAGTTCCTCATCGGATCAGAGATAGAGACTTGGGAGCAAACCAGAAAGAAGGTAGAAAATAGGACAAAGAATAGAAGTGATACTCCTTCTAAGGTGCATAAACCTAAGATTAAGTTTGTCTCCAAAGGAGGGAAGGAAAAAGAGATTGCAGGAACTTCTACTGTTACAGATTTAGGTGCTGAAGAAGAAGATGTTGATAAAAATGGAGGTTAAAAATACTGAGATGGAACAACAAAATGTTGAGGAACCTAATGATACTGAGCAAGTGGAAATGGTTGAAAAACCTAATGAGGAAGGTGATAAAGAACAAGAAAAATAAAAGGATTTGGAATAGGAACAACTTGGTGGCTCACTAAATTCTCCTCAAAAAGGTCTTCCATCAAAGCCACAAGTTTCTATTCCCTTCATGTTTCTATTTTTGATAATCCTCCAATAGTTTCTAATGTTCCTATTGTCATTGTATCTTCTAATAATACTCCTCCCTCTATGAGAACAAGCTTTGGGACTATTTTTGATTCTTCTAGTTCTTTTCCTAGTCTGTCTTCTCCTTCTTTTGATATTGGGGAACAAACTGCTCAAGATCATTTACTTGATGCTTCAAAGAAAAATGTTGATACAGGTACAGTTTTCATCAACACCTCTCCTATTGTCACTATAGCAGGTGTTAGTATGGATCCCACTAAGCAGGTAGTTGATCCTTCTCCAAATTCTAGTACTCCAACACTACCTCCATGGTTGTCTGCCTATACTCCCAAAAGGAAGAAGCAAGCTATCACACCAGATGATATTGACATTGAGAAATTGCTGCCTATTAAACCAAAAACTTAGAAGAAGAAGCCTAAACTTGTTTCTAGGCTAATTGATGAAAAAGGAGTCAAGTATGTAGAAATTGCTAAGCCACCGGATGATGCTACTATAGATACCTTTGATGTGAATGATTATATTATTTCCAGAGTTGAGTTAGGTAAGCTGACTCATGAAGGTATCAAGTCAAATTTTCAAGCTACAGCAAGCTCATTGCTTGTAAAATTTGATGAGGTAAAGAAGGAAAAAGAGAAATACAAAGCAAAGGCCGAGCAACTTACTGATGTCCTTTAGAAGATAATGAAATCATCAGAGATTGTGGAACCAATGGCGGTTGTTGTAGAAGACCCTTTGATTCAAAAGGTTGATAAAGTTCAATCCAGAGGAAGAGTGGTTGGTGAAATTGTAGAACAGTTGTTGGCACAAGGTAGAGTTCTCATGAAGACCACAGTGGAAAGAAAGGAAAAAATGGCAAAGGCAAAAGCCAGTTTAGATGATATTATTGATTCATTATCTCAAGAACTTCAAGATCAAGAGGATAGTTTAGAGGAATGGATTAAGATGAAGAAAATCAAGATAAAGAATTTAATTGCCATTGGTGTCATTTCAAACTGAGAGTCTTATCTCAAGACCAAAGAATCTATTACCCATCGCATTAATGTATAAGAGGTTTACTTGATGACTTGTGCCAAGTACGAGAAAATAGTGAAGATAGTGATGTCTCACTTTTACATAGGTTAGAGGAAATACCATGCACTCTAACAGGTAAAGATCATAAGTTTCTCTCTGCAGAGGAAATGATTCCTTCTTTTGAGAAGATGGTTCAGCAGAAGTTTGAAGATGAAGTGCTTACAGTGGTTTTAATGGACAGTCTTTATGATCATCATTCAACCTTTGAAAATCTGAAGGATAATCTTGAAAAATATGAGAAAGTGATAAAGGTGGTCAAGAATGCAGTTCTTAGAGCTCATACCATTTTAGATAATACAGTTGGGCCTGATGTATGTGAGATGGCAGTAGTGTGGACCATGTACCAAAACTTCCTGAAAAAGAAAGATGGTGGCAGTTGAAATTCTTTTTCATGCCTTAATTGATTTTCATTTTTGTATATACAATTTGTATGTTGTTTTGGACATATTCACATGTATTTTCTCAAAATGTAATTACATGTGAGACAAAAGAAGTCACAAGTCAAATAGGACTCTTTTGTTGAATAAGTCAAAGTAGTTATAGATTTCCTATTTTTGCTCTAGGCTCCTCCATATAAATAAAGAGTGCCTCTATTGTAATCTTTATCTTTTATCTATTGCAAAGAAACTCTGGTGAATTGAGAAACAAATCAAGACTTTGTGCTTTTTGTGAAAATCAATTATCAAATATTTATCAATACAAGAAAGCAAGTTCAATTCTAATCTTTGTCTTGGGATTATTTGTGTTATGATAGAATTGTTCTTACTGTTGGTTTAGGTCTAGACAACTGAGAGGGGGGGGTGAATCAGTTGTCACATAATTTAACAATTTCTACCTTTAATCTTCCTTTACAACTTATAATCAAGTTAATGATATAAACATTTTAGCATCAATCAATAACACATGAGCATAAACATAAATAACACACTTGACACCAAGATTTTTGACATGGAAACCCAGTTAAGGGAAAAACCACAGTGGGGGTTAAACCACAAAATTTAATACCCTGTTAAAAGTATTTTACAAATGAGAGTGCACATGCATTTGGGCTCACTGCCTAGAGCTCACTGCTCAAATAGAGGCTCACTACCTACAGAAAGATTACAAGAGAATAACAAAGATTTTGAACTGATAAATAGCATCTACCCGTGCAAGAGTTTTAGTTCCAGTTAAGTGCAAAAACTGATCTTACACATTTCATCTTTACTTTCTCTTCTTACTGCTCTGCCTTCATTCACATCTTAGATTTTTTGCTCTTCTCACACTTACACCTTATTCACACACCCCACTTCAAAATCATCCAATTCCATCTGCTATATATATCTGCAACATGATCTACAATCATTTTACCAGTTGGCTTCAAGAACATTTAGAACTTTGTTGAATGGATCCTGAGAAAGTTAGAGCAATTGTTGAGTGGCCAACACCTGTGAACATTGGAGAGGTAAGATCATTTCATAAATTAGCAAGTTTCTACCGAAAGTTCATCAAAAATTTTAGTTCAATACGCACACCTATGATAGATACACTAAGAGGTAATAGAAAGGATTTTAAGTAGACATCAAGAGCAAATAAGAGTTTTCAATTGTTGAAGCAGAAAGTTACAGAGCAACCAGTGTTATCATTACTAGATTTCAACAGAGTATTTCAAGTTGATTGTGATGCCAATGGGAATGCAATAGGAACAATATTAAGTCAAGAAGGGAAACCAGTAGCATATTTTTGTGAGAAGTTGAATGATACAAGGAGAAGATATTCAGTTTATGATCAGGAGTTCTATGCCATAATTCAAGATTTGAAGAAGTGGAGACATTACTTGTTGCCTAAGGAATTTGTATTGTACATGGATCATCAGGATTTACTATATTTGAACAGTTAAGGAAAGTTGAATTAGAAACATATGAGATGGGTAGAGTTCATGCAGAGTTACACATTTGTATTGAAGCATAGGAGTGGGAAGTCAAACAAAGTTGCGGATGCATTGAGCAGAACAAGGAATTTGCTGACAAAGATGAGGGTAGAAGTATTAGTATTTGAAGAGCTGAAGCAAATGTATGAGGAGGATCTTGATTTTGCAGAACCATGGAAATCATGTAAAGAACCTATTGTGATAGATAGAAGTAAGTGGTTAGACTATTTCATTCAGGAAGATATGTTGTTCAAAGGAAATTAATTGTGTATACCTAGGAGTTCAATGAGGGATAATTTGATCAAGGAGAAACATAGTGGTGGATTAGCAGGACACTTTGGGATTGACAAGACAGTAGCTTTGTTAAGTGAACATTATTTTTGGCCTCAGATATATAAGGATATAAGGAAGTTTGTGTAGAGTTGTAGAGTTTGTCAAGTTGCAAAAGGGAGTAGTCAGAATACTGGTTTGTATAAATCTTTGACAGTACCGAAGAGACCTTGGGAAGATATAAGCATGGATTTCATATTAGGTTTTCCAAGAACACAAACAAGATATGATTCTATATTTGTAGTAGTGGACAGATTTTCAAAGATGTCACATTTCATACCTTGCAAGAAGACAAATGATGCAATGCATGTTGCTGACCTATTTTTCAAGGAGATTGTGAGATTGCATGGATTACCTAAGAATATAGTTTCAGATAGAGATACAAGATTCATTAGATATTTTTGGAGGACATTGTGGAAGAAGATGAAGACTGACCTAAAGTTCAGTTCAACATTTCACCAATAGACAGATGGACAAATAGAAGTGGTAAATAGGAGTTTGGGTAACTCATTGAGATGTTTAGAAGGAGACAAGGCAGGAAATTGGGATCTAATTTTACTACAAGAAGAGTTTACATACAATAATTCAGTGAACAGGAGTACAGGGAAGACACCGTTTGAAGTTGTGACAGGAGTAAAACCTGGAGGAGTTGCAGAGTTGAGAGACATTAGTATGGCGAATAAGAGAAGTGCAGAGGTAGAAGAATTTGTAGGATACATGGAGACACTACATAATCAAGTCAAGAAGAATTTGGAGGAGATGAATAGCAAGTATAAGGAGCAAGAAGATGAGAAGAGGAGGCACAAAGAATTTTCAGTGGGAGATGAAGTAATGGTATATTTGAGAAAGGAGAGATTTCCAGTAGGGACATACAACAAGCTGAAGATGAAGAAGTTTGGACCATGTAGGATACTTAAGAAGTTTGATTCAGGAAATGCATATGAAGTTGAGTTACTGAAGACATTTGGTATATCACCTATATTCAACATTACAGACCTCTATCAGTATCCTGAGGGAGAATCAAGTGACAACATTGAAGATGGTTTGAAGAATCAGTTACCACAGCAACAACCAAAGCATATAGAGGACATCTTGGATAACAGAGTTGGACGCAGTACTAGAGGAAAGTAATACAAAGAATACCTAGTCAAGTGGAAAGGAAGATCGGAAGAAGATTCATCATAGATATCTCAGGCTGAGGTAGACTGCCTTGGTTTTCCTCTAGCCCCAACAAAGTGAGGGACACACTTTTTCAACAACCTTGGGTGTCTGATGCAGGAGCATCCCAGGTTGCAGATCAACCTTGCATCAACCAAAAATATAAGTACACTTTTGTTTTCTTTCATTTTTAGTTAAGTTCAGTCATTTACAGTTTCAACATTTTGTACCACATTTTACTGCATCTTTATATTAGAGCATGTAGAGTAGGACTTAGAATCTACAAAGTGTCATCTACATCATATTCAAATTTCAAGTGATTTGGATTTGTTTCTAGAAAGTTATCGCTATCAGAAGATCACCAGCTCTCACAGAACAGAGCATCCATACAGTCAGCTAAAGGAGAAGGTTTGCGGAGTACTTTCGTGACTTGTGGAGCCTAATGAAACATCATTCATGACACATATGGATGAGATAGACCTTCCTTGAGGTCCACACCAAGTTTCATGCAATCACAGATCATTACCATGTGTTGTAGGCTGACCTACTTGTTTCTACACGCTACATCTTTCATTGGATTTTGTAACCTCTTGTGGCTGACACGGAGGATTCTATGAGCTTGAAGATGATATATTTAATCTCCTAGACGCATTAGGAAGGAATAATTTTAGAATGTGATTTAGAGTTTGAATTTCTTTTTGGGAAGGCACTTCAATGCCATATCTTGCATATCTGTTGTAACCTAGAAAGCAGGCCTATGAGCCCTTTGATTGTAGCTTGCATGTTGCCAACATATGAGCCTTGTAATTCTTTGATGTTCTGAATATATGAATCTTCCATTGCATTCTATGAATATGTTATTTCGGTTGTGTTTACTCTAGCTGCATGGTTTGGACAGTTCATTCTTTGAACCCTCCAGCCATGATTGCACAACTAAGTGTGAGATATATGAGTCCCCTAGCTTAGGATTTTGTAAAAATCACAATGTTAGGTCAAAAATCTACACATCAAACAAATGTTAGAGACACATGTATATATATATATATAAAGATAATGAAAAGGAGGATTAGACCAAAGATTATTTACCAAAACCCTTGCAGTTAGAAAATAATATAGTCTAATACACATTAATCTAATGATTAAGAAAACACATACAAACAAATAGAAAAGTAAATAGAAATCACTTCTAACATCGATTCGCTAGGAAAATGCCAAGTATGGTTCTAGGGCTAGCACACTCGAGAGTTAGGAACCATACCAAAAACTTCTATAAGTCACTAGAGCTAGCAGATCCCATTGCTAGGTGGCTTATGAGAAGTGATGACAGGGTAGTGAATGAAGCACCATGGACTAGCATTTCCTTTCTAGGTGAACTACATGTCAAATAGTACCAGATATTACGTGACTAGGTAATTCTAATAAAGGTGGTATGGACCACAAATGCTTCAAAAATGTTGCAAGAAGCATACCATCGATGTGTTGTGTGAACAAGTGTGAAATATAGAAAATATATGCCCCCACCTTAAAATAATTGCATATTCCATAGAGGAGCAATTAATTTTAAGCTAAAAAGACTACAAAATGCACGAGAGATTTTAGGAAGCATATGCCTAGAGGATATGTTCCAAAGAGCTACATCGTGAAAGAGCTTCCCCTAAAAAGAACAACCAAGGTGATGTTGTAGGCATGATACACAATGTCTTTTATAAGCATGACATGATGTCGAGCAGTGCAACAAGGTGTCACATAAAAACAAGCAACATCCCAATAAAGCACAAAGGCATCTAAGTGCTTCAGATTCGTTATAATATATAGGAGGGAATAATCAAGGAAGTACACTCTAGAATTGTCATCATCCCCCTAGGCACATAGAACTACTAATGCAAAGGAAGAAGGTCACATGAAGACAAAGTAAAAATTTTGGGTCAACATGGAAGGATGCTAAATGATATGACACTTTTCATCATCCCCAAAATGTGGAAAATTCAAATACAACATATAGAAAAATATACAAACATGTAGAGGAATGTCATGTAATAGTTTTGTTCCCCTTGTATCCATGTGCCTACAAGGGCATCAAGGATCCTCTAGGGAGAGCTAATAAACATACATATCATGCAGCAAGCATGGGGATTACAAAGCATACAATCACACTACAAATAATAACAGATGGAACAAAGGTACTGCTCTCAAGGGTCGGCCTCTAGTAGGTCATCCACCTCCCAATATTTCTCATGATATAGGGATAGTGGACAAGCCATTAGAGGGACCACATCAAGGGAAGTACTTGGTACTACACCTAGTTTAAAATACAGAGGATCAGCAACTAATGGAGGATCCTCATGCACCTCAACAAATTTGAGGTCCATCGATCTTGTGAAGATAGAGGATAAAGATTGTATCTCTTCCATAGATGCAAATACATCTTCCTTGGGGAAAGAGTGATCTAAATCACTATCGAAATAGATAACAATAGAGAGTTGATCAATGTTGATAGTAGGAACAAAAGCACTAGTGACCATTTATGGAGAAGAGGTCCCCGCAACTGGAATAGACGATGTAGAAGGACTCAAAGGAGGCAAAGGAGGCATCCTCTTTGGGTTGCACCAAGGTGGAGTGGGATAGTATTCATGCTTTTGTTTTGGTAATGGACTTACAATGTCTATATCGATGGTGGAAAGACGTGGGATATCAAGGAACACCTAATGTGGGATATGTTGGAACATAACTAAATCTGATAAAGTGGCAGTGGAGATAACACTAACATTGGGTAGATTCAAGGGTTCATCGAAGGGTGGCATGTCAGGGATGGATGGAAGGATGGGTCTCTCCATAGAGGGAGTAAGGAGTACTTGAACCCAATTAGGGTTGCATCCATCACGCTCAATCAGTGGAGAGATAGGTGTGGGTGACGGAGAGGAATCACGCAGAGGAGAAGGATAAGAAAATTGAGAAGGTGGAGCCAAATCTAGGGTTGGTTGCATACGAGAAGGATATGTGGTAAGGGGTTAATCTCTTGCTACACACTCATGAGCTACAACACATCAGTGACCCTTGCGATCTCTTGTAAGTTGATTATGCCGAGTACGAGTCAAAGCATCAATACGGAGAACCAGGGAGTCTCCAAACATGGGCTACTTTTCTTCCATCGCTCTAGGAGTAGGAGGAACTGAAGGAGCCACCAAAGGTTGGGGTGCTGCCAGGGGAAGGTCTCTCAATGTGGGTTGCCTTCCTCGAGCCACCAGAGAGGCTGGAGGAATAGAGGCCACCACTAAATATTGGGAGACTAAACGGGAGGGGTCCTACAACATGAGTTGCTTTCCTTGAGTCCCTAGGGAGGCAGGAGGAATAGGAGCAGTCGCTAAAGACTGGGGAGGTTTGGGTTGTACTGATTGCATACCTCTAGGTCTTGGGTAAGATGTTGGAGGTGAGACTTCTACGTATATTCCAAATGCTCAGGGATGGGTAAGGTTACTCCATTTAGGTTGTCTTCCCTTCTCTTCTTGTGAGGCAAGAGGAGGGATAGACATAGCTATCAATATTGAGGGACCATAGGGGTAACAACCAGTGGGGTCAAGGAGGAGAAACCAATGGAAAACTAAGCTATGCAATTTTGTTTGAAATTCTAATATGAATGAAATAGGAAATCATTGCAATGTCGTAATGGATCAATCGAGATCAACCAAAAGTAATCCAAGGATAAATTACCTTGTAACGTGAGAGGTTTGAACACACTATGATATATAGTGCGAACCTAATCATCATGAGGCAATTTTAGGCACTTGTGGATCATAGAGGGGACCGCTCTCATGGAAGAGAGCCACGGATGGCCCAACTTCACATGAAATCGGTTTGAGGTAGGGATGATGGAAAAAGGAACGTCTAGGGTTTTTGGTCTAACCTAGACAGAAAGGGTAAGTGAACCCATGGTTTGGAGAGAAAACTCATCATGTAATCATATCTAGACTTCCAATTTCTCCTACTTGTCCTGATAGAGCTCGTGCACATATAGAAATTTCTCTATAATTAAGTTCACCATGCACACATGTTCAATTAATATGCCCCTAGTGGGATTTTTATTGACTAGGGCAGTGATGTAAAGAGGCCCTTCATAGTCATGCATGGGTGCATATATGGGTGTAAAGGAGATGACTGGCTCAGGAACATAGCGCACTTGACTAGGGCAAGAACGGTCATCCACCATTGCAATCATCTTGGCTAAAGAGGTTGAAGGCTTGTTGGTAGTCATGGTAGTTGCCATAGGATCAGCAGGAAGTTTGACTAGGTTTGTAGAATGACATGGCAATGGGTTTTTGTAAATTTGAAGGTTTTGGTTGGGCGGAGCAACAAATTTGTTACCTTTGTCATTCACACTAGAGACTTGGATGAGATTTTTGTTGATGAGGTCTTTAAGGTAATTTTTAAGAAGCATGCATCTCTATGTGTCATGGCTAGGCACTCTATTGAACTGGTAGAAGGCCTTTAAGTCATGAGAAGGCAACAGGGTTTTGGTTGTATCAATAGGATGCATTGGCAGCAACTAGATAAGGTTGTTATTAAGAATTTTTTTCATTATGGTTTAGAGAGATTTAGATAAGTGAGTGAATTTCCAAGTCATGGGTTTATTTTGAGAAGAGAGGGCCATAGCACTTTGGGTCAGTGTAGTGGCTGCTACTTGTTGAATATTGTTTGAAGAATTGATTTTGATGAAATTTTTATTTTTCTTGTAACTTTGAAATGATGACGAGGCATAAGACTACCCAGCAAGAGCAAGGAGGAAGATTCCTTACACTAATTGACCAATTTCTGGTAGTCAAAATCTTATCCTGGATTTGAGGTTGTAGGTTTCCAATGAAAACCCACTACACATCAAAATCTAGAAGTGCATAAGGAATATGTGAGTGTAAGGCCTGATAACAGATGATGAAATTAGTAACTTTTCCTGCACTCTCTACCTACAGAGGACAAGGTTAATAAACATGACCTGCAGTTTGATGTTTTCCTAGAAGTGTTGGAGAAACCGATTTATAAGTTGTTGAAAAGAATTAATAGAATGATTGGGAAGAGAGAAAAACCAATCCAACTTAGTATTTTTCAGAGACCGTAGGAAAATATTTGCTAGATGAATGTCTTGAAAGATAAAATCGCTGCATAATGCAGTGAATATCGAGACATGATTTTGTGGATCTCATTTACCATTATATTTTTCCAAACTCGGAGCCTCGAAGTTTTGGGGAAGAGGGGAAGCATGAATGGATAAAGATAGAGGACTTCCAGTGTAATTTGAGGGGATTATTGGTTGGGATGTGGATGTGGACATATTGGCTAATTGTTGTTGAAGGGAGTTTACATTATGGAGAAGTTGGGTAATGACAGGATCAGTGGTATGAGTATACTATGCTTGTGCGGCTTGAGCTTGTGTGGCAGATGGAATAGAGTTACTAGGTTCATGGGAGACTCTAAGGTTGGAACCATGAAAAGTAAATGGTAAAGGAGATGCAGGGGGAATAAACCCATATTGATTTAGGGGGCTCCTACCCATTCCAATGGAATTAATGTTGACATTCAATGAGTGTGTCATGCTTGTAGAAATGTGACAAGAAGTGAATGTAGATGTAGTATAAGTTAGCATAGGCATCGATAGATAAAATCTTGATGTATTGAAATGTGACTCATTGATTACTTCTGCACAACTAGCTAATGTTAGGACATCATTGTTCATTATGTGAGCTACACCACGTAGAAGATCCACACCTTGTAGATCATTGGTCACCAAATTTTGGAGGGCCTCGATGAGAGGGAGAGCCTCACCGGCTAGGTACTTCATACCTAGATAATCCTAATAGTCAGCCAAATGATTGTCCAACATTTGGATCTGGGCTTGGGGCACATGATCCATGAATGTGTCTGGGTCAAAAGGCTCTCCAAAAGACTATATGCCAGGGATTGCAATTGTGTTGGAAAAAGAAAAGATAGGTGATTGCACTCATGAATTACCCATCGAGAAGTTAAAGATATCATATTCCAACTGAGTGAAGCTAGAGCTTCCCATAGCACGAGAATCCATGAATAACCTTAAACTTCTGTGGACAGTAAAGTCAAAGTCAGAGCATTGGA